>OY282597.1:26588954-27943954 GCA_958298965.1 Chrysolina haemoptera | reverse complement strand
TTATGCATGTCCGATAACAGAAAAATCGATGTTGACACATGTCACGTGATCGCTGGTAAGGCGGCAAATTGAAAAACATTATGATGAAAAAGCAAAAAGTGGAGTAAAACGGCAAGATATCAAAAAAGGTTTTTTCAAAAAGTTGCTTAGAATTGAATTATATACACATATACAAAGTTTGAAAAGATAATGAGAGAAAATTGAAAATAGCTATTTTTTTACATTATTTTCCTAGCTGTATGAAAATATCAAATTATAATCTTTAGCTTGACTATACTGAAACATTTGTATTTCAATGAGAATGACAAAATTTCCTCATTTTATCCACACCAGTGAGCACTTTAAAAAAATTGGATTTTGTCAAAACCCTGGCTGTTGCATTGGTTCGTGTCTAACAATTATATCATAATTCCACGATTGTTGTAATGACATGACACTCCAAAAACATGGTGTTTTCCAGATTATGATAAAGTTTCGATGATAATCGTGCCAGAGCGTTTTACTTCGCATGCAATGTTGAAAACTCTAGCCTCTTTAATTTGACGCACTATTTTTAAGATTATGTGCGAAGTGAAACGTTCGTGTACGTTTATCATATCTAACACAAACAAAATTAGTATCGTTGAATAGGTTTTTTCGATACCTTTTGAAAGTCGCTTGCCGTAGAGTTCCATTTAACATTATTGATCACAATGACCTTGTGACGTCATCTTTGACGATTTCGACATCATTACTAGTAGGGATTTTTACAACCATTAATATTCAGTTTCCAAATTTCATTTGTTTATGTATAATCGTTCCAGAGATAAGAGGGGGAGGGGACTTTTGAGAAGCACTGTATGAGTTAACTTTTTTGGAGAAATTTCCTTAGAACTTCTATACTGTTAATGAGTACAGTGAATAATAATTATCAAATCCTGCTAGACTATTAAATTGCATACTAATTTTATCTATTCAGCTTATTTCGATGGGATTTCAGAAAAGGGAAGATGAATTTGTATTTAATGGTCAATTATCGTTATTGATAATATAATTCCTTGTCATCTTGAACAGGACTTTTCAATTTGAATAATTTGCTTGATTTTTTCTTTAAAAAAATTCAACAATAGCCAAAATTTCCTGGAACCTGGCCTTCACTAATATTTTCGTTTTCAGGAATTTTTTTTATTGAGCTATTTATTAAAGCTAGGGGCTAAATCCAAAGAAAACCGAAATACCAATGAAATCAGTTCAATTAATTGGTTAAAACTTTGGGTTGTTGTCATTTAGGTAGGTCCTCCTTCTCTCTATAATTTATTTACTACTTTCGTATTAGTGGTATTTTTTTGCAACCAGTTCCACTGTGATCTCAAGATGTCTTCTCATCTGATTATTTTGGGATCATTCTGACAGTGAACATTGCTTTCATACTACTTGAAAAAAAAAAGAAAGAGGGGACTTCAGACGGTATTTGCGTTGGTAAAAGCATATTTACCATAGCCGCTAATATAATGATTGGTACATATCACGAAAAAACCTTCGAGTAAAGGTCAATGGAGTAGTAACATTCAATTAAGACATGAATTAAGTTCATAAGTTCATTTCTTCCACAAGGTTTCTAAATGGCTTTTCCATATTCATGCAAGCATCTCATCTGATGTTTTTTGGATAAATTCTTCATCAAATATCATTGGTTTCTTTTCACCAATAAAAGCTTGAAGCAAAAATCACACTAAAAAAATTGTGCTACGGTAAGATTCATAGCAGCACCATCATACATTAATTCGTCCATAAAAAATTCTGCTTTCAACTAGGTAGGTACTGAAAGAATTATTATTAATTAATTATTATTTTGCTTCAACTAATGATAGAAGCGATCTCTCTTTGGCTCTGATTTTACCCCATCGTAGTGGTAAACAACATCAGAGTTTAGTAATTCGGTAAATCAAAACAAGCTTATCAGCCCTAAATGGATAAATTTATCACACAAACAAGCTTTGGTGTAGATTGCTCTGGAGTCATGGTCGTTGGCGTTTCAGTATATCTGGAAAAATCGAAAAGGCAACAAAGAAGTGGTGTTCACGAAGAAGGAAGCTGCTGAAGTGTTTTTGTGACACTTTGTTTAAGTTGCTTCGTTCGTTTTAATCAATTCTTCAAGAACTCCTGGAAACAACATCAGATGACAATTCGATAATTCAATATTACTTATTTTGATATGCGGTGTCGGTGATACAGTGCGGCTTTTAATAGTCCACCTCCCCTGTAAATTTTCGAACAGTCCGAATTGAAAAATATATAAAAAAATATTTCAAGGGTTTCACCAATACTACTTTAAAATAAAAAAATAATTTGATGATTGCTCAATAGGAGGCGCGGGGGGGCGGCATCAACTCAAAATTTTCAAACGGCATGGGGGGTCAAGTGGCACATCGTTGAAAAGATAAATCAATTCCTTTCACAATTATCTAAATATTTTTGAAATTTGTTTATAATTTTTCTCCAAATTTCGATTTGGATGCCATTCGAAATTTTTAAGTTGATGTGCCTCCAGCGCCATCTGTCGAGTGATTGCAATATTTCTTTTCTCAAATCGGTAATACCCTTCAAAAAATTTTTGGTTTCAAATACGAGTTAAAAGTGGAGAATGAATTGTAGCACTCTGAAATTCTGCACATGACATCTCGACATCATGTGTTATTAGAAAAAAATTGTTTACCAAAAAATCTGTCTGGGGTGGAACCTAAAAAAAATTTTAATTGAAAAAAATATAATTTTTTTTTTGTTGTTATTTCAGAAAATATAAGATTTATCAAAAAATCATTTGGTTAGGTCGAGAGATAATTCAATTCTCCACAAGAATGACAATCAATAATACCTTATGATGAAATACGCTCGTTTTCTCAGAAATTGTGGTTTTACGCCGACACTACACTTCTTGCTAGCGCTAATCCGCCACTGCAAGTTCAAACAGGTCCGAAAATTAGATTTGTCATAACTTTGCTGAAAATTATAGTAGAAGGAAAAGAAAAAGGGTATATCGTTCCTGAAGACTTCTACTTCCTTATGCAAATATAACATTTGAGAATCTGAGTGCCTGAAATGTGTTTTGTCCCACTTCACATATCCCTTTTACGATATTTGCGGATGATCCGAAAGTCATGGATATTTTAGTTTATATGAAATAATTATACTGGAGCAGAAATCATTACCCTCCTTGGACCACATGCAACGATTTAAGGCTAGTGAGACAAGTCTCACTTATACATGCCAAAGAAAAAACAGGGTTTTACTCCTGCCTCAGTTTTCAACTCACCCATAATCTCGGCAATTTCTTCAGTGAATGTTATATGAATAAGCGATTATTTTCAACATTTAGTGAAGAGAATGCCGATTTTATGGGTAAGTTGGAAATGAGGCAGGAGTAAAGTGAGACCTGTCAAACTACTTTAAAATTGTTCCATATAGTCCAAAGAGGGTATGGGTTGCTGTTTCAGTATAATAATTCCATATTCAATAAATGATTCATGATTTTTGGATCACCCGCAAACATCTCCGTGAAGTGCGACAAAACATATTTCAGGTACTCAAATACTGGCATATTATATTTGCATGAGAAGGTAGGAGTCTTAAGAAACGATGTAAACTTTTCCTTTTTCTTCTCCAATCATTTTTAGCAGAGTTATGACCAATCAAATATTAGGCACTGCCATAACTTTCAGCAGCGGTAAGGGTGAACCTGAAATTTGATGTCGGCGTTCAATCACGTTTTCTGAGAAAACTAGCGCATTTCATAAAAACTTACTAGGAATCATATTTGTGGAGAATTGAATTGACTTTCACCCTGTTTAGTTTCTTTTTCGATAAATCGTACACTTTTCAAGATTACAGCAAAAATTAATTTATTTGTTTAAAAAAAAAAAATCCCACCCCTGGAATTTTGGTAAACAATTTTTTTTCGTGTTCATCATGGTTCCAACTACTAGCATACCAAGTTTGGTGGTGCTACAATCGATTCTTGTCTCAAAACCCAATCGTACTTGATTATTAAATACAACTTTATTATTATGAAATTTAAATAAACCTCGATTATTATAAATCGCATAATAATCTCGTTACATTAATATAACTATAATTGATGGCTAAAATTTTCATCAAGATATTCCTGCAGGATGATAAACTCCATTCTGTTTAAACGTTATGGATGAACGTGTGGAAGCTCGTAGGCAATGGGAAAAATTATTTTTTCGGGAATTCTTTATGGATTTTTTGTTAGAAAATCCTCTACCGGCGTCGAGTAAAGTGGCATAGTTTTGGAGTTTTCGTTAGCTTCTGTTTCTTGAAAACTCCGTCAATTTCACTCGACGCGCGATTCCCCAAAATGGTTGGCGCGTCGAGTGAAATTGACGGAGTTTCGGTGGTTTGGGTAGCTTTTATTTTTTGAATCATACCCGAATTAAATGAAAGTGTAGTAATATTATGATTAAAAGTAGAGGAAGAAATGGCACAGCAGTGCGTCTCTCTTTTTTATGTGGTATTAAAATATCATTGCTTTCCTCGTTGATCGCGTAGATTTCTGTTTATACCCCAGATAAAAAAGTTCCGATACTGTATATACAGGGTGGCCCACGATGTTTTGGACAGGGAATATCTCGGAACTCCAGAGTAGTAGAGGATTGTAATTTTGTGGCTGTGAATTACAGCAATTAGTGTAGTTTTTTTCAATATTATGTTACCAAATGAGCTTTTCGTTTTCGGTCACGTGACATCATTAACGGACCACGTCAATGCGTCGGGTGGCGTAACAGAAGAGGCGCACAGCAGTGAGTCTCTATTTTTTATGTGGTATCATCAAATCATTGCCTCACTGATAAAAAGGATGTCTTCAATCAAATAATTATGTATATATATATAGTAGAACGGTAGTCTTTGCTGACTAGTTAGGATGCAATTGGGAAGATTATTTGGGTAAGCAGCAAGCAAAACGTGTACTCTTTTAACACTATATTTCCAATATTTCAACAGTGGTTACTGTCATCTTCAGGGAAGCTACAATTAATAAGCGAATGTATACTAAAATGGAGTGAAGCACAGTAACAGCTATACTTACTGTGTCTTTGAGGTTAATTGCAAAATGATGTGAAGAAAGTGATACAACATTATCGAATGGGAAACATGAAGTTGATAATAAAATAACATTAAAAGGTCAATAATTAAAATAATTAGTCAATTAATACACATTTTTAAAATTTATATGGATAATTTCCACGTGTGGAAATACTCAGCACGTGTCTATCATCTTGGTTAGGAAACAGACAAATGACATATGTAATTAAAAGAAGAAAATTATGAAATTGAAGCCAATTGTACCAACTCAGAAGGGCGAGCATATTTCTTATTGAATTGTTAGTATGTTAGAAAAATTAATCTTTAAATAATTCTTCTAACAATTCCATAAGAAATATGCTCGCCCTTCTGAGTTGGTACAATTGGCTGGTTTACTCGCAAGCAGAGGCCAAATCGTGGACTCTACCTGTCAAACTTTAATTTCATAACAAAAAATATTCTTCTCCATAATGCAATACATTTTTGATTCAAGATTATCTGCATTTGGAGGCTCAGTACAAATGTGCACTTGGTTATAAAAATATGCCATGGAAGCCATGTTCATATGGTACAGTTCAACAAACAGAGAACAACTACGAACAATTGAGGTATAATGGTTATATATGAGAATAGTTTTGTAATATTTTAATTTCAGAAACTATATAATAAACGTAGGTACCTCTTCGGTGACGCATAGAAATGCAATCGAATATAGAAACAACAGCGTCATTCGCCATTATCACACACCTGTTGAAAACAATATCTTCAACCTACCTCCACAACTGGTCCATAAATGACCTAAATTCAAATCGTGCAGAAATAATTGCACCTCCATATTGCACTTCTGTATCAGCACATTTGCACATAACCACTGTGTCAAATACAAAACTAACAACTTAAATTATGATTCAAATACAACCCCCAAACCAAACGCGGGAAACAGTAAACAGGATAGAGGTCCCAGTCGGCAGTCGCAGTGCGCGCTTTCGCGTAGGTTCGCGCCGTTCCGGTAGCGGGGTTTCGCGTGCACCCGCTAAAGTAAAGCTCATTGGTTGACTGTGCCACGTGCTGCTTCCTCCTGACCATCGCCAAGAAATTGTGTTCTTGAGTCAAGAGAAGCATTTTTCATAATTGGGTGTTCTTTAGGGTAAAGAGTTGGAATGTATTACTGCAAACAAATTTATTTCCAGAGAATTTATGTAAAAAAGCAAACAGTTCAATAAGTTTGAAATAAGAGTATATTATCAATTAGAATTGATTATTCTTTTCAGAAGATTATTCTGCTCAAGAGGATATATAGATTTGATTGAAGACATCCTTTTTATCAGTGTGCCTACGATAAAGTGAAATCTAATTCTTGGAAACTCCTTTCTTTGCATTCCTTCTTCTATGCACCACTCCGCAAATATGGCATGCTCACGTGCCCGACAATGTGATTAAATGTCATTAATCAACTCCGTGTTCCAGCAAGTTCAAGGTAGTCGTGGGAGGGGCAGCAGTCAACAGTATCATTCATTGCTCGACACGACCGCTTAAAAAAAATTGCCGCCGTAATTTATAACTATCATTTGTTCAACTTATGAGAATCACTTCCTCGAATATACTCGACTTTCAACACGCAACCGGAATACAAATGCACGGAAACGGCGTGCAATTCTCCATTTTGAGCTCCATTTTCATGGTTTGAAGTGGCTGAGAGCCGTGGAATTTTCAAAAGAGGTTGCGTTTTTTTGGTCGCAGATGTTTTGAATATTATCAGGTGTACCAAAGTAGATATGGCCGGAGAAAACCTCTTGATTACGAGATAAGGACAAAATATTTTCTACGAGTAATAATTCACAATCGATACACGGGTAAATTTCGTTTTATATTAGAGCAATAATACCATTGTTTAAAATAAGGGGGATAGTTAGTCAATGCCTGTGGAATTGGTATTGGAGCCAAACTCGAGTGCCATCTAGCGTAATTATTTGCTAACATGAATATGTGACGTAATTTTAGTGCTGTACTGATGCGCCCACTATAAGAAACGTGGACATTGAGAGGAACTACAAAAATATTGTAGAAGGTTTCTACACGTAAACAAAAGACTTCCTAAACTTTCCTTCTTTGCAATTTCAACATATCTTCGTACATGTAGATTAAAGCAGTGAAAGCAGAGTTGGACTTGCCTAATGACCATGAAGAAGTTTTGAGAGATATTTTGTTTGAACTTTTTATTGGATATTTTTCAATCGAGCAAATTGTCTGTGTTGATTATTGAAAGTACAGTATATTTCAGGATTGAGTGACTATTTTTGTACTTACACTGTTCTTTTTGCAAAAGAACCTTAACACGAATAAGTTACTGTTGTTTAATACAATATTTATAGTGGAAATTCAGTGATTTAAAATGAATAAAAAAAAAATTACTTATTTTTATTTACTTTTATTATTTTATTTACTTTCTATATATCTCTTTTTGTTTTACTATTAACATTTCAAAAACTCTAAAACATCAACAAACTTGATTGATTTCATGAAAGTATACAAAGTAAATTCTCAACAGTTACACACAAACCTAACCTGAGCAAGCTAACCTGGTCATCAAATATCACTAGCTTCATCAGTGGGTTCAACGATGTCTTGTACTGTCTCTAGGATATATTGTGAAATATTACTAGTTTACACAGGGGCACAGGGTACTGCGATGTAGCCAATTACATCTGTGAAGAAATCGCGCTGGTGATATGAGGGATTGGAATGCACAGATTCGCATAACTAAACTGGTAGCCGCGAGCAATAACGCAAGCAAAGTAGTTTTTGTAAATATGCTTCTGAGTGAGTTTACTGCAAATGTATCATCACTCAGGCACGGATCCAGTCTCTCATCATAGATTTTAAGAGATTTTTTAATATTGATATCTTGAAAAAAAAATTATTATAATTAAGTAAGACCACTGTAGTCGATGCTTTAAAAAAATAATTGAGTAACAAATTTAATATTTCCAATTTCATACGGAGGAGGTTCGTTTTATGTAAAAATGATTCATGAATGGAGTATTTTTTCTGAAATACACCGAAACATATAATCTGAGAAAGCTGTTGAAAATGGCATGAAAGGTGTTATCGAATATGAAGTCTAAAATCAAGATTATTAGTTCACATATATGATACGTGTAGTGCTATTTGCTTAGGTTATCTTAAAATATGGTTCAGGCTTGATTTGATATTCTGGCACCATACCTATTTTTAAGGTTAAAAAGGGATGATTGAAGATAAGGGCTGTTTAGAAATATCAATCTGAAATTAATTAAAGGCGATTATTTGGAATAATGTTCGGTTGTAACCAGCTGATTTAATTTAAGTTCCACCTAATAACTAAACTAAAGAGTCAAAAGTGACATTTATATATTCCTGCCATCATTTTCCGCTGTCCAAATTGCTTTTAATTTCAAACTTAATCACCACACCCCAAATATACCTACCTACTTTACGGTGTGCCTCTTATTATAGCGGATACGGTCCATGAAACATCAGAAGAAATAATTTCTTGAATTGAACCGTAATTCTAATTTTATTGCAGTCATTGGTGCCACCTACCTACTCTATTTACAATTCATCACATGATCCTCCATCTACTTTACGGAAATTCAACGTGACTGCCAAATTACGTATTATGCCATTCAAGTTCCACATGACTTGGATGCGAACACCACTGACGCCATCTACATGTCGCCTCCATTTGAATCCAATATTGATCCCATAAGGTTGATCAACTATCCTCCTTATATTTAAACAATGGTAATACCCATAACATCTCTATTAGTAACGATAGTCGTTGCTCCCATTCACATTCATGGAAACCATTTATAAATAACAGGAGAAATAAGGGACCCAGGTTTGTCTTTGGAGAAGCATAAAGTGTTTTTATTGTGACTAACAATAAAGTCAAGAATTTAAATAGTTTTGAAAATATTCGTTACGTTTTCAGAAGGTCCAAAATTGAATATTTTTTGTAGTAAAATGCCGAAGCGAGTTATTTTTCATTTTCCCTCTACTGAATTGTTCCATTTATATTTTAAACCATCTAGTCATATTTCATTTTCAAATCACTGAATATTCAGTCGTGCATGTCGAAATATTCCATTACTCTTTGAATACAAGCTCATTAAGCCTGATGGAACTTATTAATGAACAGTACCACTGAAAAAAAATACCTTTCATATCACTGTAATTGTGATCCATTTATCTGGTTCATTAAACCAGTGATAAATGCATATTTATTCATTGGTCTGATTAATGTTTTATGATTTCGGAATATGAATCAGTTGGATTTATAAATTGAATCCTGAATATCTTGAAAATATTTTTGACTGTTAGATATTTACAATAATTTAATAAATTTTGATAAATGAAAGCCGTACTCACACGGAGAGAAAAGATTATTCATATTCAATAAAATTTATTTGAATTCACCAAATATCTCTTTTGGATAGCGCCAAACATACGTAAGTTCGGTAGAAACATAAAAAGTTGAAATTCGGCAAATAATAGTAATTTACGTAACAAGTCCGGAAAACACTATTTTTTTGGACGAGTAGACAAGATTCTAGGACGAGCGTAGCGAGTCTTGGAAATCTGCCAGTCCAAAAAAACTGTTTTCGGACGTGTTGCGAACACAATTTTTTCGGCAACCGTGTACAATAACAAATCGAGACACATTTACTTTTAATATTTCTTGATAGAAGAAAATTTCGAACATTTTAATTCTTATTTGTATTAAATATTGAAATTGGAATAAAAGATGGGCACTAACAGAAACATTCTAATTCTTATTTATATTAATATTTATAATGAAATTCGGGCATTTCCCGGACTAGTCCGGAAAATACGTACTTCCCGGACTAGTCCGGAAAGTGATACTTTCTCAAAGAAAAATCGTCCGGGAAGTAGGTACTTACAAGCAAGATGATAATAAACATGAGAATCAGTGAATTATACTTGCTTATCCTGACATATTTGGCATGTTATTATTAAAATATCTGTTACCTTCCAGAATGTATCTATTTGTTATAATCCAGTAACGATAGATAAACTCGAGCAAAAAGTGAAGAATGAATTTTAGCACTCTGAAATGAAACTCGACACATGACATCTCGACATCATGTATTATTAGAAAAAAAAATGTTTACCAAAAACTCAGGGGTGGAACCTGAAAAATTTTTCATTTGAAAAAAATATAATTTTTTGTTGTTGTTATTTCAGAAAATATAAGATTTATCAAAAAATCATTTGGTTAGGTCGAGAGATAATTCAATTCTCCACAAGAATGATTTTCAGTAATACCTTATGAAATACGCTCGTTTTATCAGAAAACGTGGTTTAACGCCGACGTCACATTTCATGATCGCGCTAACCCGCCACTTCAAGTTCAGGCAGGGCCGAAAATTAGATTTGTCATAACTTTGCTAAAAATTATAGTAGGAGGAAAAAAAGTGCATATCGTTCCTGAAGACTTCTACTCCCTGATACAAATATAACATGTGAGTATCTGAGTACATAAAATGTGTTTTGTCCCACTTCACATAACCCTTCTACGTTATTCACGGATAATCCGCAAGGCATGGATATTTTAGTTGATATGAAATGATTATACTGAAGCAGGAATCAGTACCCTCTTAGGACCATATGCAACGATTTAATACTAGTGAGACAAGTCTCACTTATACATGCCAAAGAAAAAACTGGGTTTTACTCCTGCCTCCGTTTTCAACTCACCCATAACTCCCGGCAATTTCTTCAGTAAATGTTGAAAATAATCGCTCAAACACATCCTACATAAAAAATGAAGTATGTGATTTCAAGCTTGAGGTTTGCACTCTACAATAGTTTTATTAAACATATATGCAGGATATGAAGAAGCGATTATTTTCAACATTCACTGAAGAGAAGGCTGGTTTTATGGGTGAATTGAAACTGAGGCAGGAGTAGAATAAATGTTGTTTTCTTGTAAGCGGGACCTGTCACACTACTCTAAAATTGTTGTGTATAGTCCAAAGAGAGTATGGGTTGCTGCTTGAGGTTTGCACTTCACAATAGTGTTATTAAATTGATATATACATATATGCAGAATATGAATAAGCGATTATTTTCAACATTTAGTGAAAAGAATGCCGATTTTATAGGTAACTTTAAAATGAGGCAGGAGTAAAACAAAGTTTTTTTTTGGCATGTGTGAGTGGGACCTGTCACACTACTTTAAAAGGAAAAGTTCATATCGTTTCTGCTGAAGACTCCTTCCTACCTTGTCATGCAAACATAATATGCGAATATTTGAGTACCTCAAATGTGTTTTATCGCACTTCACGGAGATGTTTGCGAATGATCCGAAAATCATGAATAATTTAGTAAATATGGAATTATCATACTGAAGCAGCAACCCATACCCTCTTTGGACAATAACAATTTCAGAGTAGTGTGACAGGTCCCACTTATACATGCCAAAAATATACTTTGTTTTAATCCTGCTTCATTTTGAACTTATCCATAAAACCGGCATTCTCTTCAGTATATATAGTGCATATATATATATATATACAGTGCGGCTTTCAATAGTCCCCCCCCTGTTAACTTTTGAACGGTTTGACGTAGAAACATGAATAAAAAACTGTTTCGAGGGTTTTACCAATTCCTACTACTTTTTGAAATGAAAAATATGGTGATTACCCAATAGGGGACGCGGGGGGGGGCATCAACTCAAAATTTTTTAATGGCATGGGGGGTCTTTTTACCAACATCTGAATTTTTTTGAATTTCGTTATTATTTTTTATGCAATTTTAATTGGAAATATCAAATATAAATGTGGAACTGAATACTACTCATACCTCGATAAATTTGAACGGTTTGATGTGGAACAATAAAACCAAAATTTTTTTGAAGGGTATTACCGATACTACTTTTCGAGAAAGAAAACATTGCAATTACTCGACATATGGCGCTGGAGGAACATTTACTAAAAAAAAATGCAGTCGTTTTCGGCAGAATCACGCAAACGATAAATGGGAAATTTAGTTGTGATAACAAAAAATTATCTTTGAAATGTTGCTTTCGGCAAAATAAAGTAATTTAGAAATTATTGTCGTTATCCTGATTCCTAGTAACCAAAACTGATTTGTATTTTTCATTAATACCAAAATTATCGGGTTAATGTTCTTAAAGCCGTTTTCGCATTAACTGTTTCAGGAAATTTCAACAAATAGGGTATCATTGGAAAGATAATTTTATGCCCGTTCAAATGATATATCACTCGACCCCACGTTCCATTTAAAATTTTAGGGTTGTAACACCCCCTCGCTAGGGGGTTGAAAACACAAGTTGCAAAATATATCTAAAATGTGTCCCCCTCAAAGGCACACTTCACGTGTCCGAGTATATTTACTATGAATTCCAAATAAAGGAGAAAAGCTAGGTGCATACTTTTCGTTGGACCACTCTGTAGGAAAAAACATGCATGAGACCTATTACCACAGAATACATGATGAGATAATCATAAAGCTTCCAAATACTTTCACAGCATATAAGGCCACGCATTATGAACTATACATGTATGTTAAACATAAGAACGGTCCTGTCCAAACATTTTTTGTGGGCGTCTAGCTGAACAAATATTTTTCAGCACGTTTACTGGGATTCATGTTGAAAGCAGTCTTTTCAAGGGTGCTTTTAACAAAACATTCGCAAATGCGAGCACGAGGTGGATGGAGTGAAACGCATGTTTTCAGTTATTCAAATGAAGGTCATATTTTAGTTGGGTTTACTGAGTGCGTTCAAATTCAATATTCGTATACAATGCACTGCGTGGATGAATTCAAGTAATTTTATTTTTAGCCATAGACGCCACGCAGAAAAAAAATTGTTTGAATCAACAAAAATTGCATGGATGTAACAAAATCATATATCCACGACAAAATATTTTTTTATAACAACAATTTTTTTTTCGGCAACCGTCCGTGAAGTACCTACTTCCCAGACGATTTTTCTTTGAGAAAGTATCACTTCCCGGACTAGTCCAGGAAGTTCGTACTTTCCGGACTAGTCCGGGAAGTACGTACTTTCCGGACTAGTCCGGGAAATGCTCGAATTTCAATATAAATATTTATATAAATAAGAATTAGAATGTTTCTGTTAGTACCTATCTTCTGTTTGCATTTCGATATTTAATACAAATAATAATTAAAATGTTCGAAATTTTCTTCTCCAAAGAAATATAAAAAATAAATGTGTCTCGATTTGTTATTCTACACGACTGCCGAAAAAATTGTGTACGCAACACGTCCGAAAACAGTTTTTTTGGACTCGCAGACTTCCAATAGAATCTTGCCCACTCGTCCAAAAAAACAGTGTTTTCCGGACTTGTTACGTAAATTACTATTTTATAATTTTCCAACTGAATATTCTGTTTACGTAAAGAACTATTATGTCAACCTTAGCATGGTGATTGGCTGAAAGATTAAAACATATTAAAATTGTCGAATTGATAAAATTGTTATGCGGATTTAACAAAAAACTTGTTTGTATCAATATAACTTCATCATTCTATTGACACCTTTTTGTTTTTCATCTAACAAATTGTTTTATTGGAATTTCACAATTTTTAGTTGAAATTATAGAATCGATATCCTCAAAATGTCTTTTCACACACTCTCACACTCATTTCTTATAGAAACAAAGACATGGTAGATCACCGAAGAGTGAAGACTGCCATTTGTTCCTATTCCGAATCATTACAATTTACATCACTCAGAGTGGCTATTTACTTACTCTGGTCCTACACGGCGATGGAATGGGTTCTAGGTCGCGCCACCTTGCGTGAGGTAGAAGAAGCACTCCGGGTATAAAGATCATTCAGAGCTATGCTTTGTACATTCAACATAGAGCATGATGTTGAAACAACAATGTATGTGTTTCTGTTCAAATAAAAACTTTGATCATGCAAGTTAATGGAATTGTTGTGTTAACAAAATATGGAATTTGTTTCTAATATGAAAGTGATTTAGTAGACAAAATAACTGGATTCATGTGACAAAATAATCATTATTGAAAATGAATAAACTTTTCTGTTGATATTTGTTGTTATTATTGTTGAGTTAACGGAATGCATTTTCTTGATCCAACACCAAGGATATTATTAAACCAAGATATTTTTTTTGTCAACTGTAAGTTTTGTTGGGCGAAACAAAATTTTGTTTATTTTTACTAAACTACAATCGAATCTTTTAATCGCTCTCAAAAGATACTATTAATGATCTTGTGATTGTTATTGTCTTCAAAACCTCATGAAGGGTATCATGAAAGTAAAATTGTAACTTGGACTCCTTCTTTCTTTTTGGAAATGAAATGAAAAAGCTGAACATTTTCAATCAGCTGAACATCATCGCAAAGTTCGAGAATTTGTGCCGGAGAGTATCAAATGAATAAAATAGTAAAATTGACAATGTCGAAGTACCCTTTTCTCCAAATATCTCCACCATGTGGAAAATATGAGGCAAACATATGACAAAAACAACTACTTCTCTGGCTAATACCATGACTGACATTGGATCATATTTGTCAGTTATTTGTTGAACCTTCTTCCAAAAAGACCCAGTTGCAATTGCTTATTGTAATTATTCAGCAGATTGATCTTCAATTGGCTGGGAAAGACTACCTGCAGACGCGGTTTCGCGGTTCCTGCCGCTCGTCAGTGACAGGGTAGGTCGGACAACATTAGAATCGTCCTGCCCCAGCCCAATTAATTACAATCCACTGTATAACTAATATTTCATCACAAATGAAGCAGCGACTCACAGTAAAAGTCAGTCGCATTGTCGACTTCACTATTTCATTCATTCGATACTCTTCGGCAAAAATTCTTGGACTCTGTTCACTTCCTGCTGTCTTTGCTACCAAGGATTGCTTGTTAGTTTCCCCACGGGTGGCGTTGCAAATGACTTTTACTGTGGGGAAATATTAGTTATATTGCGGATTTCAATTCATTGGGCTGTCGTCCTACCTACTCCGTTACTGACGAGCGGCAAGAATGCCGAAACGCGTCTGCAGATGGTCTTCTTGAGCCGAATGAAGGATACTCTGCTGTATAATTACAATATGCAAGTGCAACTGGGTCTTTTTGGAAGTATGTTGCAA
The DNA here is from genome assembly GCA_958298965.1 of Chrysolina haemoptera. Taxonomy (NCBI): domain Eukaryota; kingdom Metazoa; phylum Arthropoda; class Insecta; order Coleoptera; family Chrysomelidae; genus Chrysolina; species Chrysolina haemoptera. The sequence continues at coordinate 27,928,704 of OY282597.1, read as the reverse complement.
AAATATCTGTCAGATGTAATTCAATGTCCGTCGTGGTATTAGCCAGGGAAGTAGTGGTTTTTTTTTGTCAGATTTTTCCTCATATTTTCCACATGGTGAAATATTTGGAGAGAAGGGTACTTCGACATTATCGCAAAGTATTTCCGCTTTCTGTGAGATCGTTCCCAATAATTTTAAAATCAAAATCCCTCTACCTGTTCAACTTTACTCCTCGAAAGAGTGTTTCATCAATGAAACGTTAAACTATACCCAGTTTCTCATTGAGACACCCAAGCGCCATCAACATTTAGAAAGCACACCAACCATATAATTATTTCATCAAGATACACCTGTACACACACCACTAGTTACAGTTATGTAAGAGCAATTGCACGGCTAGTTCATCACCCGAAGACATCAACAATCCAGATGAGAGCAAGGGAAATATTGACAATATAAGTGTTAGACCATTTATCGACTTGCATCATAAACGTAATATCTTGTAGAAAGCTGTGTGTTTATTGGATTTTCGAGCAGGTATTTGTGAAATGAGGAAGAACGGAATCTTTCTCGATTTTATGGAATTCTCTGGGAAGAACATGTCCATTATTCGAACAACGGTTTCATGACTTCCGATTGAGAAATAGTTATTGAAGAAATTGTGTCAGTTTTCTGAAATGAAATAATATAAGACCTACCAAAATTGCAGTCCGGTGGCAGGGAGGGTTTTCGTAGCCGATGAAGCGCGACGGGATCACCCAAGTTATTCTTATGTATTTTGACCCGATCAATCCAAATTTCGAAGGTGATAAGCCGTGAAAGCATCCGGAAAATTTTTATGAACGATTTCCTGAGGAAAATCGATTTTTTTTTTTTAAACAAATGATGTTATAATCATGGGCGTCGCCAAAAGGAAGGGCAGGGGGGGCAGTTGCCCCCCCCTAGAGATCAAATGTAGCTAGCCGGAAAGCGAAGAAAGTCCTAAGGCCGTGCGAGCAATTGACTTCCTCCCCTATTAATAAATTCCGCATCGCATGACAAAACGTGAATCATTTCACAAGATTCATGCTCTCGACTGTACCAGGCGTTCGTATTTTTTAACCTCCATAATATTGCCCAATTGCCCCCCCCCTTAGGCAGAAGCTGGCGACGCCCTTGAATATTTTGCATGAAAATCTCTACAAAAAAAGTTTTCTTAAGTTTTTCTCCAAAAAAGCGGGTCTAGGGCAATTCCCCGACAACAGTTCACCGACTGGATTATTCCCCGACGGTCAAAAGCTTACTTTGGTGGTATTGTATGACAACGAAATATTTTCTACATTTGAATTGAAAACATTACCTTTTCTTTTTGGTGCATGTCTTTTTTATGAGGTTGGATTGTATAAATTTGAGACCTAAATAACCCGAAGGTAGCAATAATATTATTTTCCTACAAGCGTGCGTGATTCACCCTCTACCCGCACGCAAAAATCACCCTATATATACCCTATATATAGGCTATAAATGAGTTTTATTGAATGGTGCAACAATAAAAAAGTGAAAACACCAAATAAAGAAGAAGTATTCTTGGCTTATTTTCTAGAAATGTCTAAAACATGGAAGCCGAACACTTTATGGGCAAGATATTCAATGTTGAAGAGTGTATTCAAACTAAAGCAAAATTTGGATATTAGCAAATTTTACAAAATGATTGCATTCATTAAAAGACAGAATGTCGGTTTTCGACCGAAAAAGGCCAAAATCTTCACTCAAGAAGAAGTTTCAAAATTTATGACTGAAGCACCAGATGACATATACCTCATGATTAAGTTAGCAGCAATTTTTGGATTAGCTGGTGCTTGTAGACGAGAAGAGACATAGACGACAAAGAAAACCTGATAATTGTTAATATCAAGGATTCCAAAAATCATTCCTCTAGATCCTTCGTGATATCTGAAGAAACAAATGATGGTTATTTTTTGAACGTATACAGAAATTATGTACATTTACGTCCAAAAGAGACTCCTCACCGTCGTTTATTCTTGTATTACAAAAGTGGAAAATGTACTGTGCAATGTGTAGGAATCAATACCATAGGAAAGATACCCTCCGAAATAGCAGTATATCTGCGCCTTCAAAATCCAGAGCTTTACACTGGTCACAGCTTCAGGCGTTCCTCAGCCACTTTACTTGCTGACTGTGGTGTGGGTATAACTAATATCAAACGCCTAGGAGGATGGAAATCGACTTCAGTTGCAGAGGGGTATTTAGAAGACTCCACCAATCGAAAAAAAGAACCAACAAAATTCTCAATTTGAACACTACATCGTCAAAAAATAATGCTGGCTTCCGCTATAAATTTACATAATGCATCAAATTGTACATTTACAATAAATATTACGAATAATTAGTGGACAGAAAATGTTACTCTTGTTAGTTGTTTCCATATTCATGAATAAATAATTGAAAAAATGAATTTGTTTCCTACGCTTGTAGAAAAAGTATTTTTCCTAACTCTAAAGCCATTTCACGCGATGTTAACTGTAGCACAAACTGTTTCGAAATGAACCATTTAACTTTCTGAACTGTATTATATATACCGAGAGGGTCATTGAGTCTAATTAATAGATAAAGGACCCTTTTATTTCTGTGAAATATTAATGATATTATTACTACCTTCGGGTTATTAACCCTTTCCTTTCCTTTTATAATTCTTTCAGGTTAGGATAGGTACTAATTAGAGTGGGTAAGAAATAAAGTTATTAAGGAACGACCCTTTTATTTCTGTGAAAGATTAATAATTTTATTGCTACCTTCCGATTATTTCGGTCTTAAATTCATACAATCCAACCTCATAAAAAAGACATGCACTAAAAAGAAAAGGTAATGTTTTCAATTCAAATGTAGAAAATATCTGACCAGCAAAATCCCAAGTTACCAATTCTCCATTCCTTCATTTCGTTGTCAAAATCATACAATACAACCAAAGTAAGCTTTTGACCGTCGGGGAATAATACAGTCGGTGAATTGTCCGTCGGTGAATTGTTGTCGGGGAATTGTCCGGTTCCCCCAAAAAGCACCGTATTCGAGGAAACCGTGCTCGAAATTCGAAAAAATGCGATTTTCTAAATTTTCTGTGCTCTCCCATTCAGTCTCAAAATAATATATTCAGGGCCACCTTGTTCCAAATTATTCATATACAGGGTGTCCCAGAATAAAGGGGACAAACTTCGAGGGTAGAATCCTCACTTCATTTTAAGGCTGAAAGTTCCAATAAACATATACCATAAAATTAGTATCAACCTAGTTACAGGGTGTTGAAAGTGACACAAAAAAATATATTTTCCAGAATAACTCCATAACGGCTTAACGGCTTATAATTTGGTATGTTACTTGACAGGATTCAGTTTCATATTTCAAGGCAAATCATGTGTTTGTAACTCTGAACAGAGGCGTACGGCAGGTGGGTACCCCTATTCGCCACTCCCCAATTTTCACGACACTGCATTAATATCGATTTCGTCTTTTTTTTCGTAATCCCCAATATTTCCTGCAAATGCAAATAAAATTCATGAAATCAAGATAGTTCACGAATTTTGTCATAAGGATCATATTTGATTCTAAATTGGCATGTGGGAGTTTTCGGGGTCGGAGATTTCGAGTGCTTTAGCCTTAAAAAAATCATAGTTTTAAAAACACGCTTTACTTCTAACATGGACCAAACATTAAAAAATAATTGCCAATGTAACTAATCAAATGTAAAAAACTTTGCGTTTTACTGATTTGTATAAAATGTAAAAAAAAGCGTGAAGTGCTTGAAAAGTTCTCTTTTGAGCTCTTGAATGCTCAGTATTTTTAAATAAAAATAAAAATATGAGAACATAGATCGAAAACACCAACGCTTTTTAAACATTTGAGTAATTACATTTTCGATTATTTTTTACTTTTTAGTACATATTGGAAGTAAAGCGTGGAATTAATAAATATTAAGAAAAAGAAGACGAAATCGATATTAATCTAGTGGCGTAAAAGTTGGGGAGGAGCGATCAGGATTATTTTTTACTTTTTAGTACATATTGGAAGTAAAGCGTGGAATTAATAAATATTAAGAAAAAGAAGACGAAATCGATATTAATCCAGTGGCGTAAAAGCTGGGGAGGAGCGATCAGGGGTGCCGTACGCCGCTGTTTGAAGTTACAAATACATGACTTGCATTGAAAATTGGAACTTAATGGTGTCATACTGCAAAAAACTGCAAAAAATACATTGTTTTTCACTTTCAACGCCCTGTAACTCGGTTATTATTCATCTCAGGGTATATGTTTTTTAGCCTTAGAATGAAGTGAGAATTCTACCATCGGAGTTTGTTCCCTTTATTCTAGGACACCCTGTATATGAGCAATTTGATGAAAAATGACACCTCAGCCATTCTTGTCAAATTGCCTTTCAACAAGGAATTGAATTGGTTCCTTCTTTCATGAATAAATAATGCTTTTTAACACTTTTCAAATTGTGAACAAATTTTATAATACCTATTTTTTTTTCACGTTTGTAGAAAACATTTTATTTGCATCTCGAATAATTTTTTTTTACTCGGCTGCTTCTTTAAAAAAAAATCTGTTCTCTATCACCAAAGTAGGATTCCGAGCACTAGATACAAAATATATCTTGTAAAGTTGCAAAAAAACAAAGTAACCCATTGAATACTAACATATTTTTACTAGCAACATCTAGGTACGTGCTCAGACTCCACTTTACCGTTGCGACAAAAATGTCAACATTGTCAACGTTTAAGCTCTGCATTTAATCTCAAGCTACGCGTTCATCAAGTTCGCGTAATTAAAATACCTGAAATCTTGACGAACAAAATTTAATACGTGCAAATTCTTGACACTTCACATGAAACTAACAAAAGTTATAAACTTACCGGAAGCGAGAGAAGACGATTGCCTTTTCAGCTATCCTTATTGTAATCTGCAACAAAACACATTGTTCTTTATAATGAAACAAACTGAATACCGAAAATGAGTTTGAGACCTCTCTGTGGCTAACGAAGTGCTCAGCTTTCAAGAATTGCTATTACTGCTGGAAAGTTATTGTTTGCATAAGAATGATAATTTACATGCAATTAAAAGGTAATTGGGAAATAATGGAAGCAGGTATTGTGAGAAATTCCTTCTGATTATCGGCCATGGCATGCCAACTAATAGGCGAATAGTGGGGAAGAGGAAAGAAGCATTTAATTTTGTTCAGTGCTGATTGGTCCATTTCCGTAACACCAGAAGAACTGCATAGCTCAAAATGCTCATTTGAGTTCACTGGTAACTTTTTTTTATCTGGTTACCAGTTCAGTTACTAAGGAACTAGAAATTTCATTGCCTAATCCCTAGCAACTGAACTCAGTTCACTTGAACCGTGGTTGAACTCATCTTGTACAACTCGCCCTTAGGTTACCCCTTAGTGGGGTTTCATTTCCTTTTTCCCAATGCAATCTTTATATTATGTTGTATTGATCAGAATAGATAATGATGCTTGAACATATTTTAAACATGTCATTACATCTCAGCCACACGGTGTATAATTTCTCTTCTATTAATCCAGTAAGATTGGGTTTTGAAGCGAGGATCGATTGTAGTACCACCAAACTTGGTATGCTAGTAGGTGGAACCATGATGAACACGAAAAAAAATTGTTTACCAAAATTCCAGGGGTGAAACATATTTTTTTTCGTTTAAAAATAAATTAATAGATTATTGCTGTAAACTTGGAAAGTATATGTTTTATCGGAAAAACAACTCAACAAGCTGAAAGACAATTCAATTTTACAAAAAAATTATTCTCAGTAATTTCTTATGAAATAAGTTCGTTTTCTCAGAAAACGTGATTGAACCCCGACAAGAAATTTCAGGTTTACCAAATATTTGATTGGTCATAACTCTGCTAAAAATGATCGGAGGAGAAAAAGGAAAAGTTCATATCGTTTCTGAAGACTCCTACCTTCTCAGGCAAATAGAATATGCGAGTATTTGAGTACCTTAAATGTGTTTTGTCGAACTTCACGGAGATGTTTGCGGATGATCCGAAAATCATGAATATTTGAGGAAATATGGAATTATTATACTGAAGCAGCAACCCATACCCTATTTGGACTTTATGCCATAATTCAACAGTGGTGTGACAGGTCCCACTGATACATGCCAAAAAAAAAGTTCACTCCTTTCTCATATTCAACTTACACTTAAAACCGGCATTATCTTCAGTAAATGTTGAAAATAATCGCTTATTCATATTCTGCATATGTAATAACACTTTGAGTTCGAAAATATGAATAGGACATTCATAAAATCTGTTGTGGAATCATCTGCGACTGAGACAAACTTTAGTCGCTATTTTCCATCATTCAAGATAACCTCTTGAGAGGTATTCATGTTGAAAAGGGGAACATTCTCCATGAAAATTGAAAAATGTGATTTATTTGCAATATCTAACAGAAAACAACTACTTCCCCGGCACAAGCCACGCTGGATATTGAACTGTATCTGATAGATATTGTGAAATTGAATATTGTGATAACTGAAAAGAAAAGAAAAAATCTGAAAGTGAAAATTCGCATTTTCATTCAGATAACTGATTTTTTTTTATTCTCTCTAGTTTTCATTGAAAGAATCATTAAATAATAGATAAGGAGAATGTTATTAAAAAAAATATCACTCACAGAAATCGTTCATTTCATTGAAGCAAGGTTCGCTTCTCTCGCATTTAATCCCCAATACATTTTGGTCGAAATCACATACTTATTTTTTTATGTAGAATGTGTATGAGCGATTATTTTCAACATTTACTGAAGAAACTGCCGGGATTATGGGTGAGTTGAAAACTGAGGTGGGAGTGAAATCCAGTTTTTTCTTTTGCATATATATGTTAGACTTGTCACTAGTCTGAAATCGTTGCATATGTTCCAAAGAGGGAACTGATTCCTGCTTCAGTATAATTATTTCATATCAACTAAAATATCCATGAATTTCGGATCCTTCGTAAATATAAGTAGAAGTCTTCAGGAACGATATACACTTTTTCTTTTCCTTCTACTTTAATTTTTAGCAACGCTGTGACAAATTTAATTTTCGGCCCAACCGGAAATTGCAGAGGCGGTTAATGCGAGCCTGAAATTTGATATCGGAACTCAATCAGGTTTTCTAAGAAAACGAGCGCATTTGGTGAGAAATTTCTAGGTATATTTCTTGTTGAGAATTGAATTATCTTTCGCATTGTTAAAATTGTCTCTTTGATAAATCTTCTACTTCTCGAAACAACATCAAAAAAATTATAATTTTTTTAAATACCATTTTTTTTGGGTTCCACCCCTGAATTTTTGTTCTAACAATATTTTCGATGTCAAGAAGTCATATGCCGAGTTTTAAAGTGCTACGATTCATTCTTCAATTGTGGCTTTCATTTGTCTGTGGTTACTGTACTAAAAACAAATTATCCGATTCCAATTCGATCAGACGAAAATAACGACCGGAAGTCTGGACAATTATATTATGCTCAATCAACCTTCATCAATAAATTCTAACCATTACTGTTGAAACCCCGAGCATATTTTCTTTGCGAACTGCATGATTAACATCCAAATACAATTACATTCCAAATCAACTACAAAATTTCTGTTGGTCATTTCCCCTTCATTCCATCAATTAATTTTTTCCACGCAATCGAACAGAAAATCGTGTCGGCACTTCATGTCAAAAATTGATAGCTGAAAAGTGAATAAGTTATCGAGAACAAAATGCTCACAACTCTAATAACAATATTTCATTGGGCCCTTTGTTTGCTGGAAGTGATTTGTAGTGAGGATATTAATTCATTGAAACCAATACTACTTTACAGCTACATGGAGATAGAGAGAGAGAGAGAGAATTCTGCTATCGTTCGTTTTCAGTGCTCGTTTGGGAATGCAGGGGCGTTAGGTATGGGGATCCAGGACTCTCTGGAAATTGGTCGATAACGTAAATTTTTCCAGAGATTGGAGAGTAGAGGAAATATGAAATTATGGGCCTTTCGCATTCGTTCTTGTGGTTATCATCAAAACTAGTATATGTACAAAAAGAGGCTTGTGATAATTGCATGTTTTCACTGAAAAACATAATTTAAGCCAGAAAAAACATAATTGAAACAAGTGAAGAATGAATCGTAGCAATTGAAAATTCGGCACAAGACTTCTTGACTTCATGTATTGTTCAAAAAAAAAATGGTATCAAAAAATCAGGGATGGAACCCAAATAAATTTGTATTTGCTGTTGTTTCGGAAAGTATAAAGTTTTCCAAGAAACAATTGCCATTTCCGATAGGAGAGAAAATTAGATTTGTCATAATTTTGCTAAAAATTATAGTAGAAGGAAAGTAAAAAGTGTATATCGTTCCTGAAGACTTCTACTTCCTCATGCAAATATAACATGTGAGTATCTGAGTACCAAAAGTGTTTTATCCCACTTCACATAACCCTTCTACGATATTTACGGTGGATTCGAAAGTCATGGATATTTCAGTTGACATGAAATAATTATACTGAAACAGGAATCAGTACCCTCTTTGGATAATATGCAACGATTTCAGACTAGTGACACAAGTCTCACTTATACATGGCAAAGAATAAACTGGGTTTTATTCTTGTCTCATTTTGAACTCGCACCCATCATAATCCCGTAAAGGACCCCGCACCGTTTCAATGAGAAAATGGCTTTCGGTAAATTTGCTCGAAATTTGAATATATTGTAGAACTCATGATGCTGATCAAATGTCTCCATTGCGCAAACGCTCTAAATTCAACGGTTTAGATCATACAGGGTGTTAAAGTCGACTTTTCCAAAATTTCAAATGGCCATTGTGCAGCCATTTCTTCGAATATATAAACAAAATCAATCAAACATCGATTATTTATATGGCCAATAAAAATCCACTATAGTATATAGTAATTCTTGCACATACTCATGATTTACAGGGTGAGTCCAAGGCTAGCAATTTTGTTACTGATTTGTAAAAAATTTAGTGGTGGCATTCCATTCATTTTCAGATATTTGAAGGATACCGAAATTAAATTCATTTGATGATGTTAGCATCTCCTGAATGAGACTGCCATATTTTATACAAGATGTTTTGTTTCTCATGAACCCGTCCTGCTCGTTGATATATCTAAAGTGCCTGGAATTCCGGATAACATAGTAACAAACTCGATCGTCTATGATGATACTATACTCTGCAGATGCATTAAATATAAGGCCTATCAAAAATAATGGCCTTTTCTTAAGTAGTTGGAGTTTCGTAATTCATTTTATTCATGAAAAGGCCATTATTTTTGATAGACCCTGTATATTTTGTGCATCTGCAGAGTGAACTCTTATCATAAACGATCGAGTTTATCATCAAGTTATCCGGAATTCCAGGCATTTCAATATATCAACAAGCAGGACAAATTCATGAGAAATAAAACATCTTGTATAAAATATGGCAGTCTGATTCAGAAGATGCTAACATCATCAATTGAATTTGATCTTAGTATTCTTCAAAATATCTGAAAATGAATGGAATTACACCGCTTAATTTTTAACAAATCACTAAAAAAATGTCTAGCCTTGGACTCACCCTTTATATCGTGGGTATATATAAGTATTACTATAATCTATAGTGGATTTTCATTGGCCATATAAATAATCGATGTATGATTGATTTAGTTCATATATTCGAAGAAATGGCTTAGCAATCGCCATTTGAAATTTTGGAAAAGTGAACTTCAACACCCTGTATGATTTGAACCGTTGAATTTAGATTATTCGCGCAATGGAGACATTTGATCAGCATCACGAGTTCTACAATATATAAAAAGTTCGAGCAAATTTACCGAAAGCCAATTTCCCATTGAAACGGTGCGGGGTCCTTTCTTCAGTAAATTTTGAGAACAATCGTTCATACACATCCTACATAAAAAATGAAGTTTGGGAGTTGAGGTTTGTACTTCACAATAGTGTTATTAAAATATAAATGCAGTACCTATATGAAGAAGCGTCTAGACGGAGATGTTTGCGGATGATCCGAAAATCATGAATAATTTATTGAATATGGAATTATATAATAAAGCAGCAACCCATACCCCACTTTGGACTATACACAACAATTTTAAAGTAGTGTGACAGGTCCCACTTACACATGCTAAGAAAACAACTTTTATTTTACCCCTGCCTCAGTTTCAACTTTCTCATAAAACCGACATTATCTTCAGTAAATGTTGAAAATAATCGTTTCTTCATATCCTGCATATATGTTTAATAAAACTATTGTGGAGTGCAAACCTCAAGCTTGAAATCACATAATTCATTTTTTCTGTGTATCAGCAATTATTTTCAACATTTACTGAAGATATTGCCGGGATTATGGGTGAGTTGAAAACAGAGGCAATAGTTATACCTAGTTTTATCTTTGGCAAGTATCAGTGAGACTTATCTCACCAGTCTAAAATCGTTGCGTATAGTCAAGAGGGTACTAATTTCTGCTTCAGTATAATTATTTCATATCAACTAAAATATCCATGGCTTTCGGATCCTCCGTAAATATCGTAGAAGGGTTATGTGAATTGGGACAAAACACATTTTAGGTACTCAAATATTAACATGTTATATTTGGATTAGGAAGTAGAAGTCTTCAGGAACGATATGCACTTTTTCTTTTTCTTCTACTAAAATTTTTAGCGAAGTTATGACAAATCCAATTTTAGGCCCTGACGGAAATGCCAGTGGCGGATTGACGCGAGCCTGAAATTTGTTATCGGAATTCAATCAGGTTTTCTGAGAAAACGGGCGCTTTTTTTGAGAAATTACAAAGTATGTTTTCTTGTGGAGAATTGAATGATCTTAGGCCTCGTTGAAATTGTTTCTTGATAAATCTTCTACTTTCCGAAACAACAGCAAAAAAATATAATTTTTTTAAATACAAATTTTTTTGGGTTACACTCCTGATATTTTGGTAAACAACTTTTTTTCTAACAATACATGATGTCAAGAAGTCATGTGCCGAGTTTCAAAGTGCTACGATTCATGCTTCACTTGTGGCTTACTTTTGTCTTTGGTTACTGTTAGACCGGGAGGCCATAACGAATTTTTTCTGTCTCATTTGTTCACACTCAGCAGAATAAGAACCCCCTCAATTACGCCTTCCACTAGCCAATCCTGAGGTCGCCGAATAAAAATCGTGGACCAAAGGGTGGGGGGCGCGAGGGTGACGTTGTATTAAAAAACCGGGGGTCTCGAATCATTTCTTACTATTCGGCGTATGTCGCAAGTTACTAAAAAAAAGTATGGGCGGACGGCATCGCCGAACGTGTATGGTGGATACGACGCGCAGTGGCGCTGTTTATGTTTTAAAAAAAATTCAATAACAGATAATCATTTGTTTATGTTCGGCAGTTTGTTGATTCAACCATTCACTCATTAAAACTCTAGAAAATATGATTGCCGAACATTTTGGTTGGATCAGGGGCCAACCACCCCCGCGTACATTTGTCGTGACGGTGTAGAGTATGCGTGTATCATACATTCATCTTTGCACGAGGCGTGAAACTGTTTTTCGCACTAGGGCTGAAAGTACCTTGTTGCACGAGGGCAAGAGAGCATTTATTGTACGAGGTCAAGAAATCCTTTAGTTACCCTATGGCGAGAAATGCTTTATTGCCCTAGGGCGGGAAATGCTTTATTGCCTTGGGCAGAAAATATCTTGTTGTCTTAGGGCGAGAAATGTTTTTTTGTCCTAGAGCGGAAAGTATCTTGTTGCACGAGAGCGAGAAATGTTTTATTGCCCTAGGGCGAGAATTGATTTATTGTAAAATGGCGAGAAATGCTTCATTGCACTAGGGCGATAAATGCTTTATTGCACTAGGGCGATAAATGCTTTATTGCCCCAAAGCGAAAAGTATCTTGCTGCACGAGTGCGAGAAATATTTTATTTCCCTAGGGCGAGATATGTTTTATTACCCTAGGGCTTATCCTATGGCTTGAAATCATTTATTGCCCTAGGACTTGAAATCGATCGACCTGCAATGGCTTAAAAATACCATACTTTATAGCCAGAAATTATTTCCAGCGCTGAATAGGATGAAAAGTTGAAAAATAAAAGGTCACTTTTTGTAGTATAACGGAAGTATACAAGACACTGCTGGAAACGAGGATATAGTTATTATCCTAACAAGTACGGAAAAGGTACCTTTTTTTCTAATGCGACTGCAGTCGAGTGCGGGAAAAGACCTTTTCGTATGAGTTGGGATGAATATTTTTTCTGCAAGTGCATTAATAGTATATTAAAATATGAGTGGATAAAAAGGTCTTTCAAACACAAGTAAATGTTTGAAAGATCAGTTATCCACGAATACTTTACCTAATTTTTTTCAATTGGTGCACTTTGAAATCATAAATACTGGTTTCATTATTGCAAGTAATAGAAATAAGAACTAATAGGAAATTGAAAAAACTTACAGTCCACTCCACCAAAACTGTAAGTTTTTTCAATTTCCTATTGAATCTCACCTCCAGTGTATGCAATGGATCGTCTTCGATAAATATAAGAACTTATAATGTAAAAGGGTTGAATTTCGTTAATCTTTGAATATAAGTTTTTGCAGCTTATTGCAATGCAAAATATTACGAAATAAGCATAGCCGAACAATTTTAATGGATCTGCAAGGTGTAAAAACAGATGTAAGTTGTCGGCAAAATGCTTATATATCATAATCATCACCTACTGTTTGGCATGCAGTGCATTTTGAAGATATTCATTAAAGTAAGACGTTTGCCAATTTTCATGACAAAATGATGGATACAAAGAAAGTTATGCCAAAAAAATTAAATGCAGTGCTGCTTTTTTTAGTTCCCCCTGGTAACTTCTGAACGGTGCGACGTACAAACATGGGACAAATACCATGTTGAATAGTATCACCGAATACTACTTTCTGCAATGATAGACATTGTGATTGCCCTAGATAGGGGCAATTTAAAAATTACAAATTTCATGTGGAGTCAAATTACACATCTAAATTTATTTGATTTTCTTTTATACGTATTTTCACAATATCGATCTCTATGCCTTTTGAAAATTTCAAGTTGATGTGCCCTCAGCGCCACCTGTCGAGTAATTGCAATGTTTCTGCTCTCATCAAACCTTTCAAATTTATCGTGAAAAGGATAGTTACCATTTATTTTATATCCGCACTTATACTGGATAGGTATTCAGAGTGTATATGGTAAAAAAATATCGAAATACGAAAAAAATATAGATCGTTGGAACAAGAAATTAATTTTTTTTTCAACGATATGTCACATGACCCCATATGCTATTTGAAATTTTTAAATTGATGTGTCCTACCGCTGTCTCTATCAAGCAATCACAATGTCTTCCATTTCAAAAACTAGTATCAGTGATACCATTCAAAACGGTTTTCATCCCATGTTTGTTCGTCGAACCGATCAGAAGTTAACAGGAGGAAAATACTATAAAAAGCCGCCCTTTATACATGGAGATGCCATAGCTGTGCCCCAGTACTTCGCTCATGGATACAAGGAGACGTTTATGCTGTGCCCGTTTATAGTATTTTTGGTACAAAATTGATATATTTTGGGTTCTGTGTCATGATTTCGGTATAATTTTAACATTATTGTAGCTTTCCCAGATGATGACAATAATACTTGTCGAAATATTGGAATAAAGTGTTATAACCCAACAAGTTTCCCTATTGAAATTATGGATATAGTGAGGTTTTTAATTTATCAGTAACCGTGAATACTGAAAAATTTACTACAATCAAACAACAACGTATGGGGGCAGATGTTGGTATATAAATGTTCGGCGATTACGTTTTCTTGTTCGGCACACCATAATTGATCGCCAAATATCTGACATGCAATTTTTTGTAACCCATAACATGACCAAATCTGCCATTCATTATGTTGTATTGACAATTTTTTTACGGATTTTTTTTTCGCTAGTTTTGTAAAACAGTGCCAATCACTTTGTTCGGGGGTTATACAGTGCGGCTTTTTATAGTCCCCCCCTGTTAACTTTTGAACGGTTTGACGTAGAGCGATAAAAAAAAACTGTTTCGAGGGTTTCACCGATACTACTTTTTGAAATATAACGCATTGTGATTGCTCGATAGATGGCGCGGGGGGGCACGAAAACCTAATTTTTTTAAATGGCATGGGGGGTCGAGTGACACATCGTTGAAAAGAGAATTGGATTCTCTTTTCAACCATCTAATTTTTTTTTAATTTCGTTGACACGTTTTTTCACAATAAGCATTTGAAGTGTCAATGGAACAAAAAGAAAACAAACTATTATGACATGTAGTATTTAAATAATTAGAAGCAAAATTGTTGTCAATTAACGAAGCAGGTGTTCGAAATGTCCACCTAATACTTCTTGACAATAAAAAATTCGATTCACAAATTCCTGCCGAACATTATTCAACATGTCTGCAGTTATACCAGCACAAACCCGTGTTATTCGTTCTTTAAGTTCTTCCAAAGAGTTGGATTGTTGCTCATACACTTTGGATTTGACGTATCCCCACAGAAAGAAGTCACAAGGTGTAAGGTCTGGTGATCGTGCCGGCCATTCGATTGGTCCACGACGTCCAATCCATCTCATAGGGTATACCAAAATTAAAAATTGCTTCAATTTTTTCTTCGAAAGGTCGTATACAAACCATGATGATATCAAATATTCAAAGTAAATAATAATTATAAGTAGACAAAACTCGTCAGTGAATATGAATACAATAATTCATCAATCCATTGTACTTTTATAGGTAACTAATTAATTATTGTCATTTGAACAAATCCAATAAATAGTGCTTTAGTAGTACCTGTTATTACTTTTGTCATTAAAAATAAATGAAATGGGTATAATTTCGATATCCTAATACCTAATTAAGCTTTGAAAGGAATTCAAAATGAATAATTATTAATGTTGTGAATTGTCTTTATTGACCGTATTTCGTGGTATTGATTGCAATTATGAATCACTAGAACAATTAAGGTATTTTTCTTCGAACATTATTATTTTAATACCACCCAAAATATTTTCCGTCCCATTAACTATTTCACATCAAACCCTTCGAAAGTTATTGAGGTAAGGTAAGGAAACGAATTCAGGTCCGCTCTTACACTTGACACTTCAAATGCTTATTGTGAAAAAACGTGTCAACGAAATTAAAAAAAAATTAGATGGTTGAAAAGAGAATCCAATTTTCTTTTCAACGATGTGTCACTCGACCCCCCATGCCATTTAAAAAAATTAGGTTTTTGTGCCCCCCGCGCCATCTATCGAGCAATCACAATGCGTTATATTCCAAAAGAAAGTATCGGTGAAACCCTCGAAACAGTTTTTTTTTATCTCTCTACGGCAAACCGTTCAAAAGTTAACAGGGGGGGGGGGCTATAAAAGGCCGCACTGTATAATGACGTCTATTATATTATTATCAATCATAAAAAATCATCCCCGAACGGTAACAAATAATATTATCAACGAAAATTGGATTTTTGGTATACCAATTTCAATATCCAATTAATTTGTTCGGCATGTATGTTTTATACTTCAAATTTCTTTAATAAATGAAATAAAATCAATGCCGAACATTAATGTATGATACACGCATACTCTACACCCTGTATTAACAATGGGTGTTCTTCAAGGTGAACCTCTGAGTCCCCTTCTATTCTCACTATTTATAGCTGATATAGAAACATTCTTCTATGATAACCTTGCTCAGGGTGTGAACATTGATGATAGAAATGACGTGTTGGCTCTATTATATGCAGATGATCTGGTGATTCTTGCCCACTCAGAAATTGATGTCGTGAAAAAATTGAAGATACTAGAAAAATATGCTAGATGTAATGAGTTGACCGTTAATTTACAAAAAACTAAAATTATGCAATTTGCTCGAGGTGGATATCGTAAACCTAATTTTTCTTTTCATTTTAACGGACAACCATTAGAGGTAACAAACAAATATATTTATTTGGGAGTAACTTTCACCTCTTCAGGACTATTCCATGAAATGTCTTCAGCTGCTAGTATTAAGGGAAAACAGGCTATCGGCTCAGTAATCCCTATTTTGGCTAAAGCTAAAATTGACACCTGGTATCCACGAATAAAATTATTTGAATCATTAGCAATGAGTGTTTTATTCAACTCCGTTACGGTATGGGGCATTAGATATTTGGAGGTATTAGAAAGAGTACATCTCAGTTTCTTAAAAAGAATTCTTTCAGTACCTATCAATACACCTGACGCAATAGTACGTTTGGAAACAGGCCGAGTTAAACTTGCATATAATATTTTTAAAATTACTATAAACTGGCTATACAAGATTCATACCATGGAGAGCGATCGTTATCCAAGACTTTGTTTTGAACAACAAATGAGATTGATAAATACAACTGATGCAAAATATAATTGGGCACTTCAAATAAAGCAATTTTTTATTGATAGCGGATCTCTGGAAATTTGGAATAGTATGACTGGTCGCACTTTGATTTCAAATAAGAGAAGTATAGTAAATAATTATTACAGTTATCTGTTCAACAACGATGTCTCTATGGCATCTCGTTACCCTTTCATGTATATGTACAATAATCTGGGTACCTCACAGGAACCAAGCTTATATCTGCTGTTAAAGTTACCTATACAAATTACCCGTACTCTTGCACAGTTACGCATGGCCAATCATTTTAAAATTAAGTTCACATTAAATGGAATTGTGTATTCAATTGATCCAGATGTAATATGCACTGTTTGTAATAGTAATGAAAAGGAAACATTATTTCATATCATTTTTGAATGTCCGATTTACACTGTCATGAAACGAAATAAACAATGCCTTCAGAATTTAGAAGAACTTACCCATGCTTTAAAGAATATAACTATTTCTGTAGCCAAAGAAATCTCGGAATATATCTGGAACATTCTCAAGTTACGTTCATTTATATTAAGTGAATGATGTTTATTATATTATACTCTTAAGATTTTACAATCCACTGTTAGCAGATTGTTATTTATCTTATATGTATACATATATATTTTTTGTATTCTCACACACACATACTTCTTGCTGTAAACCCGTTTTCAGAAGCAATAAAATTATTATTATTATTATTATTATTACTCTACACCCTGACGACAAATGTACGCGGGGGTGGTTGGCCCCTGATCCAACCAAAATGTTCGGCAATCATATTTTCTAGAGTTTTAATTAGTGCATAGTTGAATCAACAAACTGCCGAACATTAACAAATGATTATCTGCTATTGAATTTTTTTTACAACAATAAACAGCGCCACTGCTCGTCGTATCCACCATACACGTTCGACGATGCCGTCCGCCCATACTTTTTTTTCAATAACAGTAACTTGGGACATACGCCGAATAGTAAGAAATGATTCGTGTAATTGAGAGGGTTCTTATTCTGCTGAGTGTGAACAAATGAGGCAGAAAAAATCCGTTATGACCTCCTGGTCTATGTACTATAAACAATTTTAACACTTTTGCAAATTATATCAGTCGGCACCTCTGGAAAAAATCTGAATGTGTTCTTGGTGAACAATGGCCACAGCACACAATTGGAAACATCGTACTGGCTATATGAAACGCCACTTGCGCTATCATTACATGCTTCGCAGAGAGTCTCAATAATGTTAAAAAGCGGAGAGTTTCTGATAAGGGCGCTACGCTACCGAATATTAGAAGGTATTCGAATTGGGGTAGCAATTTATCATTGAATGTTTGCATGCATCAACGAACTCTATGGGAAGCTTGGAAGGGAAATTGTGAATTTTCGGTAGGGCGGGAGGGATTGTGGGGTGTGCTTTTAGATCATTAGAAATGATGGGTTATTTGAGTGGAAGGTTCGTGAGTCGATTTGCAGGTACGCAGTTTGACTTATGGTTTCCAGATCGAATAATAAAACCGTTGTTTTTATTTCACAAAATCTAAAGGAGTTTGGATATTGCTAAAAAGAGTTGTGTAAGAATATTCGATACCAAAATGGTATATTGTACAATGAGCATCATAACAGTCTCTGGTTAGGAATAAAGCATATTCTATCATATATGTATTGTATGAGCAGCTAAGAACATAAAGGTGCCGACCTAGCCCAAGTAGCACACCCATATGGGGACAATATTGGTATAATACTATGAAAATATTGGCAAAATATTCAAATGATAATATTGGCGAGAAAAAAAATGTGAACATTCGGCGATACTGGTCCAATATTTAAAAAATAATATTGGTCTAATATTCTCGAAGCAATATTGGCCTCAAAATGATATTGGTACAATATCGCTGTAGCACACTTACATTGGAATAATATTAAGAGGCATTAGTACAATATCATTTGCATATATTGGTAAAATATTCAAAGTAAAAATGTTGCCTTGGAAACATTGATGAAATATTTCCAGAAAATGTGGAATAATTTAAAAATTCTACAATTTCGTTTCTACTTCAATTTACCACTGAGTAGATTGACTTGTAAACGCATTGTGAGAAGCCTTATTTAATATATGTTACTATGTTCAGCTTCTTACCCAAGTTTAATCATGAATTAATTTGCCCGATAAGTTACTGCGTTCACAAGACTGCTGTCTTGAAAGAAATAAATTTTTGTCAGTAACGTACCCTACACTGAATCTGCCTATCTGAAAAAGTTAGATCGAATCAACAAAGAATACTTTTCTTTTTTGAAAATTGTTGACGTTTCGGAGGCAGTATCTGCCTCCGTTATCAAAACTTCTTGGAAAGACGCTGAAGAAACTGAATTTGAATTGTGGTTTTAGAAATAAGATCTTTCTTTGACAGAGTCAAATGACATCTGTCATACATTCTTTTGATTGACATTTGGTATCTTGATACATAGGGTGTTCGGTATCAATCAATCACCATTCTATTAGTTTTTATTTCATCTCTGAGGAGAGGTAACCAGGAGAGGTCCATTTCGATGAAATTGGTTGAAAAGCAGTTGTTCGATAAAAGAATGCACGTAGTTTCCTTTAACTTTCTTTTTTCTTGATTTGATTCTCTCAATAAAATTTTGGTATTATTCCATTCCATCATATGATCGCCATCGGATGTTAGAATATGTTCGGATATTTTCGAACCCGTTATTTTTCGATTTCTAATGTAACTTTTATGTTCTTCCTGGCGCACAATTAATGGTCTTGATAATTCACCTTTATAACTCTTACTACACGAACAAGGTAAGTTGTAAACAAAAATTTTTGAATATTCACCAGCGTTTTTGGGTTTTGTATGTGTGAGTATTGATCTCAATGTATTGGTTGTTTAAAATCTTGTTCTTACATCATACCTATATATGGCCAATCCGTTTTATCTTTTCAGTCAGTCCAGGGTATAATGTTGTTTGTTGGATGTGTATGGAGATGTCGCAGTTCTGTGTGTTATGTTGTTCGATTGTAAAGTAGGTATAGTACTATTTTCAATTTCATTAATGGTTTCTTCCACGAATTCATTTAGATAAGCATTTTCCCTGGGAACGGACTTTATAAAATTCAATTCTTCTTTCAGATTTTGTGTTGAATTGCAAACCACTTGTGCCCTGTTGTAAAGACATATGACAATTTCCTTTTTCACGCTGGTGTGGTGATTTGAGTTATGATGGAAATATCTATTGGTATGTGTTTTCTTTCTATAAACAGTTGTGTTGATTTTTTTATAAAAACATCTAAGAAAGGAAGTTCATCATCTTTTTCTGTTTCTAATGTGAATGTTATCGTTGGTTCTTGTTTATTAATGTAATCTAAGAACACTTTCAAGTCATCTCTACTCTGATTCCAAACAGCAAACACATCATCAACATACCTCCACCATACTCTGGGTCCATTCTGGTATGTTTCAACGAAAAATTCTTCAAAATATTCAATGAATATATTACTCAAAATGGGTGATAATGGAGAACCCATTGCCACACCATATTCTTGTTGATAAAACATATTTCCAATTCAAAGATGAATTCAGCCAAATTCACGGAAAGCCATTTCCCATAAGGAATGTGTGTGGTCCTTTTGAACTGGAAAAACAGACAGAACGAAAAGACGAATAAAGGACATACGAACAGATTGAGTTGAATGAGAGATTGTGAAAATTTGTTCCATAAACTTTTTTTTGTGATAAAGACCCTTGATGAAAACAACCGTAACTCTTTCAACACCTGCCCTATTGATTTAATGATCGGACCATGATTTTGCGCGTACGGTTTTCTCGTACAAATAGTATCATACCAATCGAAATATTTGAAATAGATTTCAGATTATTTTCCCAAATTCCCCCGCTTGGGACATTCATAATTTCTTAAACGAAAGGAGAAAGAAATTGTTAAGGCTTCATTACCGTTTTGAAATAGATTAGCATTTCTAATCGTTTTCAAGTGTATACTTACGAACAATTTAGACTGAAACATCGCTTTCAATCAAATGATGCAGATGATACAGATCGGAAACAGGAGTATTAAACTTACATCTTCATTTAATACTTAGAGACAAACGATAGAATGTTCTTGTTCCATTCCTTTGATTTCCCTGAATCAGTATCAATTCTTATATTACAATCAAACCTCAGGATGCCTCTGAAACGTCGTCATCCAAAACAAAGACACAGAGCAAATCGCAATAAGCTATTCCATTGGGAACCATTCACATAATACAGATAATAGCGTCGGAGACAATATTGCAAGTTCCAAAGTTTCAACAGCCGAGTGAAGGACACTTGGTAACAATTAGATACAAAAACTTGCAGTTGTAGACATTAAACACTTCCATTGTTAGACATCGTGGTAACTCAAGAACAATACACTCGCAACAGAACAAGTAAGTTGGACACTTTGATGTGTACTCATATACGAGAACGAATAACAGAGAGGCAGTTCGTTGAAAAACAGATAAGAGTATTTTGTGTTTGAGGACACATAAATGATGGTGAATGGACATATCAAAAACTTTCTTGAACGTATGCCTCCAGAACACACCCACTGAAATAATATTATTGAATAATGTGAAACTTTATGTTCGATGCATCCGAAATTATTTGCTATTCAAATAGTTTTGATACAAGAGAGAGTTATACAAATATTTCAAATAACATCTGGCACGTATACATATCAAGATTTTTTTAGTGTTTCGGTCTCAATAGATTCACTTATGAAGGCAATCATGTGTTACCTCGTGAGATTTTTTTCATTATTGAGTTGTGGCTTTCACTTAGAGCCGTTTTACTAGTAATGCTAGGGCAGCGCCTTATGATCTTAGCTACTCTTACAGTACATACAGTATCGGAAAGTTTTCATCGGGGTATTGACAAATCTATGCGAGCAACAAAGAACGCAATGATATGATGATACCACATAAATAAGAGAGACGCACTACTGTACGTCTCCTACTACCTCGTCCGACGAATTAACAGCCACGTCGATATCCCTTCCTCGAGCGAGTCGAGGAGAAATTGTAATGCTCTCTCAACATAATAGCAAGCTATTCTTTACGCTCCTATGAAACCAGCATACCCCGTTGAAAACTTTCCGATACTGTATGTGATAGAATATGGATTATTCCATATGAGTATTCACTGAAAGTTTGATTTTCCACAGTCTGAGTTTGAAAAAAATGTTGTTTCAAGGAAATCCACGCAGGTGCAGAAGAATAAATTTATTAATTTGCCTTGACAAGTTGCTGCGTTAAGACTGATATGTTGAAAAATATTATGAAACTTCGTCGGTAATAAATTGGTTCCTGAAAATTGCATATCTAACAAAATGTGTTTAAGATAACAAAAAAATCATAGAATAGTAATTTACGTAACAAGTCCGGAAAACACTGTTTTTTTGGACGAGTGGACAAGATTCTAGGACGAGCGTAGCGAGTCCTGGAAGTCTGCGAATCCAAAAAAACTGTTTTCGGACGTGTTGCGTACACAATTTTTTCGGCAACCATGTACAATAACAAATCTAGACACATTTATTTTTTACATTTCTTTGTAGAAGAAAATTTCGCACATTTTATTTCTTATTTGTATTAAATAACGAAATTTTAACAGAAGATAGGCACTAACAGAATTCTTATTTATATAAATATTTATATTGAAATTCGAGCATTTCCCGGACTAGTCCGGAAAGTACGACTTCCCGGACTAGTCCGGGAAGTGATACTTTCTCAAAGAAAAATCGTCCAGGAAGTAGGTACTTCCCGGACGGTTGCCGAAAAAATGAATTATGTAATCCAGTCTTCCGGGAAAAACCTGAAAAGTGGGTTTTTCTTCGGCAAGTATTCAACAGAAAACATATACCGTCCTCTACTCCTCTGGCAAATACCTGAATAAGAAATGAACAACCTTCCAACCTACCAAATAACTATCAGTATGATTTCATGTTAGGAAATAAGTGTTATTTTATATAAAAAAAAAATTATGCACAGAGTTTTGAATGAAAAGTCAGAAAAAGACGAAATTTTCTATTTTGGTAATGTTTAGCTAGTTCGTAGGATTTTTCCCCCACACAGAATTGAATATTTTATTCGACGAACTGAAACATCTGTCTGGACAGAAAAGAGTATAGTAGTTTACCTAACAAGTGCGGAAAGTGAAAGCGATTTCTGCCATCGCGTGCGGAAAAGACACTTTACGTTCGTTAGGTTAGGTTAGGTTTAAACGTGAGTGAGCCCATACATCAGGCTCTCCACTGCGGCCAATGGCCTATTGTGGCTCACCCTATGGTTATATTTCTCCCAGCATATCCAATCTCTTAACGAAATTGAGTAACATGTTGGGAGAACAGTTTACCAGATCTTCTGGCCTTACTTTTGTATTGCCAAATATTGAAAATCTGGTTCTGGCTGCTGCAGGGCATGTGCACAGGATGTGTTTAGCCGTTTCATCATCCTCCATGCATAGACGGCACTCTGCATCCTGTGCAAGTCCGATTTTATGCATGTGGTGTTTGAGTTTGCAGTGGCCAGTGAGCAAACCTACTATAACTCTGAGATGTGCTCTACTGAGTTCTAGAAGTTTGTCAGAGTCCTGTTTTTTCCTTGTATAAGCAATAAATGCTTTGGAATGGGCTAGTCCTGGTAGACTGAGCCAATACTCAAGTCTTTTATTGTCTGCCCAGGCGGTTGTAGCATTCTTGGCAGTGCTATATGCTAAACCGATGACCGGTTCTGGCCCAGTGAACGTTGTTTCGGCCCCCCCTTTTGCTAGGGCGTCCGCTATTTCGTTTCCTTCTAGGCCCGTGTGACCTGGTATCCAAACTAGGGTAACGTTGTTGCCTTGTGCTAGTCGGTTCAAGGTGTCTCTGCAGTTCCATACTGCTCTGGATTTAAAGCAGTTGGATTCAAGCGCTTTCAATGCTGCTTGACTATCTGAAAATATTTTTATTGTTTTTCGTGTGAGGTGTCGGTTTTCCAGCTCCCTTGCACACATTTCAATGGCATATACCTCTGCCTGAAATATCGTAGCTAATTTACCCAAACTGAATGAGCGTTTCACTACTGGGTTCATACCATATATTCCGGCTCCGACACCTTCCAAAGTTTTGGAACCATCGGTGAACCACCTTTCATTTGCCCTACATAGGTCAGTTTCATTCCGAACCCAGTCTTCTCTTTCAGGGAAGACCACGGTGTAGGACATGTTGAGGTTAGTGGTTTTAGGCATGATGTCTGAGGGCATTCCCAGAATGTTGTGAGCTATTATGCCTTCCAGCATGCTGCTGCCTCTCATGACACATGCCTGCGGTAGACTAATGGCCGCTTGGTAGAGTCTGTATGTTGCCCATCTTGCTTCTCTCTCCAGAACTATGTGGAGAGGAAGTAGTCCAAGAAGAGCTTCCATTGCTGCCGTTGGCGTGGAGCGAATGGCCCCAGTAATCGCCAGGCACGCTTGTCTCTGTAGTCCGTTAAGTTTAACCTGGGCCATTTTTTGTTGGCCTTTGTTCCACCAGACTACAGAGCCATACGTGATCATTGGTCGTATGACGGTCACGTACAGCCAGTAAATTTGTTTTGGTGACATGCCCCATGTTTTGCCACATATTCTGCGGCATGTCCATAATGATAGGCTAGCCTTTCGGATAGTCTTTTCCAAATGCGAGTTCCAGTTCAGCTTTTTATCTAGGATTATTCCCAGATATTTTGCCTCACTCGCAAATGAAATTGTTACACCATTGATGGAAGGAGGTATTAAATGTTCCAGCTTCCTTTTCCTGGTGAACGGTACTATGACCATTTTGTGGGGGTTAATGGACATTTCCTCCCTCTCACACCATTTATATATGGTATCCAGTATATCCTGAAGGACGTAGGAGATCGTCTTTTCGGATTTATCTTTTATTACTAGGACCAGATCGTCAGCATATGCTTGAAGATCGACCTCCCAGAGTATTAGGTACACTATTTTTTCTACGAGCGGAAAAACACCCAAAAGTTAACACAAAGAACATTTATTATTAAATATATATCAAACTATACAACCATACTTGGTAAGCTTTCTATTTTAACCGTCTGCGACGCAATATTTAAATGTCAGTATAATCCGCAAAAACTAAACAAATCTACTTTTCCGCGGTAAAATGTTTTTTCCACACTAAAAAGAGTGCGGAAAAGTGGACTTTTTCGCACGCTAGTAGAAAAAACCTTACTGCGGACACAACGAAATACCAGGATATACATTGGGTTTCAAAAAGATTTCAACTTATGGGAAACTACTTTATTATCCATTTATCGGAAAAGTTTAATCTTCACAAAAATTGTGGCTGTAGATATCAAAGTTCTAGATTTCTAAACAGTGTATATGGGAGCACACAAAATAATAATTTTGATCAAGAGTAAACTAACCGCATTTTTGATATTATCAATAAAGTCTATGGAGAGAAATTGTTGTGATTGAAAACAATATTCAAATTTGAATTCACAGCCACCTATGCAACACAATATTTTTTTTTCTCTTTTTTATGAATAAAGTGATCGAAAATTCGCAGATTTGTATTATTTAATCAATTAATATTAATTAACTGATTTATTAGATTACGCAGAATCATAGTAATAGTTATCAGGGACATACATGGAGAGTTCAGTATCAAATTTGCACCAAGATGCTAATAAAAATTCAAATATTTTCAAGAAACGTCGATATTTTAGTACTAATAATAAATTGATCAAAATTTCGCATTGACTTATTATTTCAGGAATATGAAGGAACAGCCTGAGTCGTATAAAAGATACTAGTACTCTTTACGATGCTAGAACCATAATTTTTTTGTTTTTTTTTGTATAGGTGGCTACAAGGCGTAGAAGGGACACGAGCATTATTTTTATGGGATCCTGACTTTAAAGTCGGACCCCGACTTCAATTTTGGAGACCTGACTTCAATTTCAGACCACCAACTTCAATCTCGGACCTCCGACTTCAATTTTGGACCCCAGATCGTGGGTCTGGGTTCCAGATTGAAGTTGAACCCTCGAGGATCCGACTTTAAATTCGGGGGTCCGAGATTAGAGTCGTGGGCCGACTTTCAAGATTCCATGAAAAATGCTCGTGGCCACAAGTGATTTTTATTTGAAATCCCGACTATAAAGTCGGACCCCCACTTCAATCTTGGGGGTCCGTCTTCAATATCGGGGGTCCGACTTCAATCTCAAGGGTCCGACTTCAATATTAGGGGTCCACAATTTCAATACTGGGGGTTCGAACTTAATTTCGGGGGTCCAACTCTTATCTCGAGGGTCCGACATAAAAGTCGCGGGTCCTGCTTTAATCTCGGACCCCCGACTTCAATTTTGGACCCCAGATCATGGGTTTGGGTTCCAGACTGAAGTCGAACCCTCAAGAGTGAAGTCTGGGGTCCGACTTTCATGTTGGGGTTCCGGAATAAAATTCGGGGGTCCGAGATGAAAGTCAGGGGTCCGACTTTAAATTCGGGAGTCCAAGATTAAAGTCGTGGGCCGACTTTCAAGATTCCATAAAAAATGCTCGTGGCCACAAGCCATTTTTATTTGAAATCCCGTCTTTAATGTCGGACCCCCACTTCAACCTCGGGGGTCCGACTTTGATCTCGGGTGTCCGACTTCAATCTCAGGGGTCCGACTTCAATATTAGGGGTCCACAATTTCAATTCTGGGGGTTCGAGTTTAATTTCGGGGGTCCAACTCTAATCTCGAGGGTCCGACATAAAAGTCGGGGGTCCAGCTTAAATCTTGGACCACCGACTTTTCAATCTCGGGGGTCCGACTTCAATCTCGGGGGTCCGATGTTAATCTCAGGGATCCTACTTCAACATAGGGAATCCAATTTCAATACTGGGGGTTCGAATTTTATTTCGGGGGTCCAAGTCTAATTCCGAAGTTCCAACATTAAAGTCCTGGGTCCAACTTTAATCTTGGAACACCGACTTTTCAATCTCGGTGGTCCAACTTCAATCTTGGGCCACCGACTTTTCAATCTCTGGGGTCCAACTTTTCAATCTCTGGGGTTCAACTTTAATCTCTGGGGTCTGATGTTAGTCTCAGGGGTCCTACTTCAACATTGGGAGTCCGACTTCACGGCTCCAACTTCAAAGTTGAACCCTCGGATTCCCAACTTTGATCTCGGACTTCGACTTCAAAGTGGGACCCCCACTTCAATATCGAGGATCCGACTATAATCGCGGGGGTTCGACTTCAATATTAGGGGTCCCCAATTTCAATACTGGGGGTTGGAATTCAATTTCGGGGGTCCAACTCCAATCTCGAGGTCCGACATAAGAGTTCGGGGTCCAACTTTAATCTTGGACCACCGAATTTTCAATCTCGGGGGTCCGACTTTAATCTCGGGGGTCCGATGTTAGTCTCAGGGGTCCTACTTCAACATAGGGAGTCCGACTTCGATTTCAGGGCTCCAACTTTAGAGATGAACCCTCGACTTCAATCTTGGATTCCCGACTCTGATCTCAGACTCCGACTTCAATTTCGAGTGCCTGTCTTTAATCTCCGGGGTTCGAATTTGAAGTCGGGTGTCCGAGATTAAAGTCGAGAATCCGACTTTAGAGTCATGATTTAATAAAAAAATGCTTGTGACCCTTCTATGCATTCGTAGGTGGCTGCTATTTCAAAACTGAATTTTGTTTTCAAATTCAAACAACTATTTTGAACAAACTTCTTCAATAGTTTTTAGTTCGGAAATATGAACAGGATATTCATAAAATCTGTTGTGGAATCATCTGCGACTGAAAGACAAGCTTTATTCGCCATTTTCCATCGTTCAAGATAACCTCTTGGGACGTATTCATGTTGAAAAGGAGAACATTCTCCATGAAAATTGAAAAATGAAAAATGTGATTTTCGTGTATCACATTTTTCATTTTTCAATTTTCATGGAGAATGTTCCCCTTTTCTTCAATAGTGTTGATGATTAGTTTACTCCTGATCGAAATTTCAATTTTTTGTTCTCTCCTGTACCTACACCCACCGGAAATTTGGAATTTTGGAAACTTGAATCCAAATTTCCCGCAATGAACCAATTGAAATCAAGAATGAAATTTTCCGACAAATGGATAATAAAAAGTTTTCCATATGTTGCAGACTTTTTGAAACTCATGTATAACGATTTGTCAGGATTACGGAAAGTACAATAACACAAGTTAGAATCCATATTTCCTTCACTCATAAATTATGGGAGATTTCCTCCCAAACATTTCGCATAATGTAGAATTATTTCAAAGACTTTCAAATTCAACCAGAAACAACTTCGTACGCTCTTACCCACTCCTCAGCTTCCAAATGAAATAAAATATACTTCTTTTCAGAAACAGATATTCTATGTTTTAATGGCTTTCCGACGGAAATAACACTGTAGACATTCAATTATAGTGAAGAGTACTTCCATCAAAAGCAGACGATACATTCAACATCGACTCATATTTAACAAAGGCCAGAGAGCTCCGTTCTATTTTGCCTATTTTCGACATGCAGTTATGTAGACGGAGTTATGAAAAGTAATTGAATCACGAAAAGGGATGTATTAGCCTGGAAAAATGCATTAGATATGAAAGCGTCGTCAGTCACTCGAAAACCCGCATAAGTGAATTCCATTTTCATGTATATAATGTTCCTGTTTCTCATTGTTTTTCCGGGATGTTGTGTGCATCCGAATGGTTGCTTCATTATGACTGCATTAGTCCAGGCCATTATGGTACACAGAAAAAAATTGGTACCTGAATACAATGAAAAAGTTCATAGACTCAATGAATATTTTTATCAATATTGGTCCAATGAACGCAATCGTTGTGTCAATGTACTACTGGTTATCTATACTATGAATACGGATCTTAATGATATCAATGAATGCTTTCATGATCAAGTACATTAAATAGGTTTGTTATGGTAATGAATTCCATTCATCAAACGAATAAAGAGTGATCACCCAAGCAATGAATTGTATTCGTTCAACTGATCAAACTGTATTCATCAGATTAATTATTATTGTTCGTTCTTCGAATAAATGTTGTATAATTGATATAATGATTTAGATTACTTTGACGATGGATATTTTTCATCAATTCAATGAATGGTGTTTATTGATAATCGGTTACTATAATGCAAGGTTCGTTGGGGTAATGATTTCTATTCATCAAACGAATAAAGAGTGTTCACCCAAACAATAAATTGTATTCGTTCTACTGATGAAACTGTATTCATCAAATTAGTTATTATTGTCCATTCTTCGAATGAATGCTGTATGATTGATATAGTGATTCAGATTAGTTCGACGATGGATATTTTTCATCAATCCAATGAACGGTGATTATTGAGTATCGGTTATTCCTTGATTCAATAATTGATATACATCAAATCTATGTTTCAGTTTATTCTCGTGATGCTTTCACACATTGAACTAATTATTTTGTTTATCATTTAAATAAATGGTATTTATCCAATTATTGCATATCATTCGTAAATGCAATGAAGGCCTCCCACTGACATTGAGCATACAGTGAGTTTCCGAAAGATATGCAAAATAATTAACATGCATTCATCAGAACATCGCATCCTGATTGGAAGGCGTATCTCCAAGTTATCTTTTATTTCGGCTGGCTCCTTTCGGAGCTCTTCGGATGTCTCTATAGTCTGTGCTACCTGAGAAGATGCTTCAACGATCGCTTCTGTCTGCTTAAGTTAACCGGCTCTGTACAAACAACGAAGTCGTGCGGAGTGGTCCCTCTAGTGGAGGCGCTGTGTACTACCAGCTAAAGCTAACTTGCCAGCAATGGAGATTTCTATGCGAGGATTCGGCTGAACAGATGCCGGCAAAATGTATGAGTATATTTAAACACGAGATGGCTTGGTTTGACATAAGGCTTATTATTATATTCATGAACTTATTAATTACGGAGTTATAGAATGGGAGGAAAATGTTGCTTCTATCTGCCTAAAAAAACTGGGACTTAGTAACTTCGTTACACCTTCTTTGATCTTTCCATAGCCCCAATGAAACCTGTGTGTAGACCTGAAAATAGATTATCATTGATTTCGATAAATTTGGATTCATTGTAACAATAAAACCATCTCTGGGACCATTAATTACGTTCATTGATATGATGAACAATTTCAAATGGATTCAGTGTACCCCTTTCATTACCTCAATGAACTTTTCCATAGCAGCAACGAAACCTGTTCATAAATGTAAAAAAAGATTATCTTTGATCTCAATGAACTTGAATTCATTGTATCAATAAATACCTTCGTACATCAGTGAATGTTTAATCATTATCACGATGAAAAGTTAATTGTGCCAATGAACGAAAAGGTAATAAACGGTATTCATCGATATTATGTGCCACATTTTTTTCATGAAATAATATACATTGTTCCAATGTACTTTTTTCTTTTTCAAAATATTTTTTGTTTTTGTATAAATGACGATAACTCCGTTGTTATCAACACAAAACTATTGCTGCGACATGTCATCTGTGAGAGAAAAATAAGTTATTTGTAACTAAGTCATAGTGAGCTATGACCTACATTTGAAAAATTTAAGTTGCTGCTGATATCTCAAATTCTAGAAGAGTTGATATGAATTTCATATTTTTTTCGAAATCGCTTTGAAAAACTGCCATGAGAATATGAAATTTCTATATGAATAGTTTTATAAATAAAGAAGTTACGGAGGAAACATGAAAATCTGTTTTTGCGTATAAAACAGTAACGAATAGATTTTATCAAAATATTTTTTCACGTTATAGTTGGCCTAGATAAACTCCACATTTGGTGCCATTTAACCGACCTCGTATCTCTCACCGTTAAAAAGATACCCATGGCGAGCATGGTAAGTGGGACACACTGTATTTAAGAAGATGAAGTATCGAAGAATATCAGTTTATAACTCGCTCAGACGATTACACTGTTTGTCGAAACAATATTGTCAGCATATATATATTTACGTATAATTTTTAATGTGTAAATTATTGGAAGTTTTTATTTCCCACCTACTTATTAGTGATGATGAATTTACACATATTAGATGCCAACACCCTAGAACATATTCTCACCTTTATTTTAATTCAAAACATCATTTTATTGAATGAAATAGTAAAATCGACAATGTTGAAGTACCCTTCTCTCTAAATATTTTCACCATGTGGAAAATATGAGGAAAAAATCTGACAGAAAACAACCACTTCCCTGGCTAATTCCACGAAGGACATTGAATTACATCTGACATATATTTGTGCAACGTTCGTCCAGGAAGACTAAGTTGCACATGCTCATTGTAATTATACAGCAGATTATCCTTCATTTGGGTGGGAATGACCACCTGCAGACGCATTTCGCGGTTTTTGCCGCTCGTCAGTGACAGGATAGGTCGGACAACATTAAAGTCGTCCTGCCCCAGCTGTGCAATGTGCAATGTCTGTCAGATGTAATTCAATGTCCGTCGTGGTATTAACCAGGGAACTGGTTGTTTTCTGTCAGATTATTGCCTCATATTTTCCACATGGTGGAAATATTTGGAGAGTACTTCGAGAGCGTCGATTTTACTATTTCATTTATTTGAAACTCTCCGGCAAAAATTCTCGAACTCTGTTCACTTCCTGGTGTCTTTGCTACAAGCATAGTTTAAATAAGGGGGATAGTTAGTCAATGCCTGTGGAATTGGTATTGGAGCCAAACGCGAGTGCCATCTAGCGTAATTATTTGCTAACATGAATATGTGACGTCATTTTAGTGCTGTACTGATGCGCCCACTATAAGAAATGTGGACATTGGGAGAAACTACAAAAATATTGTAGAAGGTTTCTACACGTAAACAAAATACTTCCTAAAGTTTCCTTCTTTGTAATTTCAACACATCTTCATACATGTTTATACCATTTATTTTAAAGCAGTGGAAGCAGAGTTGGACTTGCCTAATGATCATGAAGAGGTTTTGGGAGCTATTTTGTTAGAACTTTTTATTGAATATTTTTCAGTCGAGCAAATTGTCTATGTTAATTATTGAAAGTACAGTATATTTCAGGATTGAGTGACTATTTTTGTACTTACATAGTTCTTTTTGCAAAAGAACCTTAACACAGATAAGTTACACACAAACCTAACCTGAGCAAGCTAACCTGGTCATCATATATCACTAGCTTCTTCAGTGAGTTCAGCGATGTCTTGTACTGTCTCTGGGATATATTGTGAAATATTACTAGTTTACACAGGGTACTACGATGTAGCTAAGCACATCTTTGAAGAAATCGCGCTGGTCATTTAAGGGAATGGAATTCACAGATTCGCATAACTAAACTGGTAGCCGCGAGCAATAACGCAAGCAAAGTAGCTTCTGTAAATATGCTTCTGGGTGAGTTTACTGCAAATGTATCTTCAGTCAGGCACGGATCCAAAGAAGAGTCACTCATGAGAGATTTTAAGAGATCTTTTAATATTGATATTTTGAAAAAAAAATTATTATAATTAAGTAAGACCACTCTGTAGTCGATGCCTTATAAAAATAATTAAGTTACAAATTTAATGTTTCCTATTTCATACGGAGGAGGTTCGTTTTATGTAAAAATGACTCATGAATAATAATATGAAGTATTTTTTCTAAAATACACCGAAATATATAATCTGAGAACGCTGTCTGAAATGGCATGAAAGGTGTTATCGAATACGAAGTCAAAATCATTATTAGTTCACATATATGTTACGTGTAGTGTTATTTGCTTGGGTTGTCTTTAAATGTGGTTCTCAGGCGAACCTGTTAGCTTGATTTGATATTCTGGCACCATACCTAATTTTGAAGTTAGAAAGGGGTGATTGAAGATGAGGGCTGTTTAGAAATATCAATCTGAAATTAATTAAAGGCGATTATTTGGAATAATGTGCAGTTGTAACCAGCTAGCTTTAAAATGATTTAAATTAAGTTCCACCTTATAACTAAACTAAAAAGTCAAAAGTGACATTTATATATTCCTGCCACCATTTACCGCTGTCTAAATTGCTTTTAATTATCAGTTATATTTAAATCACTTTACATAATCCAAAACACAATATGACACAACAGAATAAATACCAACAAATCCACTGAATCCACATTTTAAACAAATAACTAAATCATCACACCCCAAATATACCTATTTACTTTACGGTGTGACCCTAATTATAGCGGATACGGTCCATGAAACATCAGAAGAAATAATTTCTTGAATTGAACCATATTTCTAATTTTATTGCAGTCATTGGTGCCACCTACCTACTCTATTTACAATTCATCACATGATCCGCCATCTACTTTACGGAAATTCAACGTGACTGCCAAATTACGTATTCTGCCATTCAAGTTGCGACATGACTTGGATGCGAACACCACTGACGCCATCTACATGTCGCCTCCATTTGAATCCAATATTAATCCCATAAGGTTGACCAACTATCCTCCTTATATTTAAACAATGCTACAAGGATTGCTTATTCGTTTCACCGAGGGTGGCGCTGCGACTGACTTTTACTGTAAGTCACTGCTTCATTTGTGAGGAAATATTAGTTATACAGTGGATTAAAATTCATTGGGCTGGGGTAGGACGACTTTAATGTTGTCAGACCGATCATGTCACTGACGAGCGGCAAGAACCGCGAAACGCATCTGCAGGTGGTCATCCGCAGCCAAATAAAATTTAATTTGCTGTATAATTATAATAAGCAATTGCAACTGAGTCTTCTTGGAAGAGCGTTCACAAATATCTGTCAGATGTAATTCAATGTCCGTCGTGGTATTATCCAGGCAAGTGGTTGTTTTCTATCAGATTTTTGCCTCATATTTTCCACATGGTGGAAATATTTGGAGAGAGGGGTACTTTGATATTGTCGATTTTACTATTTTATTCATTTGATACTCTCCGGCAAAAATTCTCGAACATCATTATATTGATAATCTGGAATCACTATTCGAAACATCACCACTTTCAGACTGCTCAATCTCCGATGTAAATGAATAGCGTTTTACTCCTTTTGTGAAATCATTAAATTTCAACATCAAAGTTTGCCGGGCGAACAATTGCCTGAATATATAATATTTCCTTGAGTCGAGTTCAAATTGTGCAGCATCCCGAAGGATCTTCATGCGAACCAGCACAATGTATACGTCTCATATGTATTATGCATGAGTAGCAAGTAACTCTACAAATTAGTTTGAAGATGAACTTAACGAAATATGAATCAATTTATGAGAAAGTTTACCAACAATTCAGCTCGTTTGAGTTATGCAAACCTTGAGATGTTTTTCTGGAAAAAGAACACAAAGCCGTCTCCACAAAGATTTTAATAAGACCAGGATAGAAATCCTTAAAGACATGTTTCGAACATATATATATGTTCATCATCAGTTTGGTACAAAATTCATAATAGAGAGAAGAATGTGTGGAGAGAAAAATAGTATAAAATAAAAATATAGGCACTAAGAGCGCATAATAGTACAGTGCATGATGTACACACACATTCTTCTCTCTATTATGAATTTTGTACCAAACTGATGATGAACATATATATGTTCGAAACATGTCTTTAAGATAGGATTTCTATCCTGGTCTAATTAAAATTATTGTGGAGACGACTTTGTGTTCTTTTTCCAAAAAAACTTGGTCTTCCACTTCGAGTATGGACTATTACCTTTTCTTGAGATATGTATTTCATTGTCGTTCTCCACATTAGTTAAACTCAGAAAATAATCAAATCCAAAGAATGGCTCCTCGTTTCATCGGTTATGCTCAGGAAAATGCTCAGGAGTTCTTAAGATATTTTTTAGAGGGTTTACATGAAGACGTGAATAGCGTAACGAAGAAGGCTCAAGAGTCATGGTCAAGATATTTGAAAACGGACAATTCCAAAATTGTAGATACGTTGGTCTGTTAAAATCGACTTTGTGGTCACTGTTTAATATCATTCGATCCATTCTGGGACCTTTCCTTATCGATAGCTCAAAGAATAGGGCAATAGGCCTTTTCATTTAGATGACAAATGACTAACTTTGTGTACCTGACAGCCCCAACGGCAGTGAAGGCGAATATTTTTTCTTTCTAAAGGAATGAGAACAAAAAGTATTTTACCCCTTCACCACACAAGTAATTTAATTCCTAGATGCGAATTTCGATAACAAAGTTACCTTCATCAGTAGGATTACTAAACTGTAGTAATCCTACTGATGAAGGTAACTTTGTTATCGAAATGCGCATCTAGGAATTAAATTACTTGTGTGGTGAAGGGGTAAAATACTTTTTGTTCTCATTGAGTGACACCACAGGCGTCCAATATCCCATTTTCTAAAGGAAATAAAATTATCCTTCCGAGTTTTCTCATGGATAGTTAACTTGAATTTACATGGAGAATAAAATTCACCATCAGAAAAATTCGTGTAGGTACATTATTTTGTAAAAGAATGGAAGTTTTTTGGTGGTATAAAGTAGGTAAAAATTACCTAACTATAGTTAGTTATTTATTATACAAGGGAAAAAAGTTTGTTGTCTCCCGACGCGAAGTAGTATCGGTAATACCCTTCAAAAAAATTTTGGTTTCATTTTTCCACATCAAACCGTTCAAATTTATCGAGGTATGAGTAGTATTCACAGTTCCATATTTATATTTGATATTTCCAATTAAAATTGCAAAAAAAATAATAACGAAATTCAAAATAATTCAGATGTTTGTAAAGAGAATGGAATTTCCTTCTCGACGATGTGCCACTTGACCCCCCATGCCATTAAAAAATTTTGAGTTGATGGGCGGCCCGCGCCCCCTATTGTGTAATCACCATATTTTTTATTTCAAAAAGTAGTATTGGTAAAACCCTCGAAACAGTTTTTTATTCATGTTCCTACGTCAAACCGTTCAATAGTTAACAGGGGGGGGACTATTGAAAACCGCACTGTATATATTTTTTTATTTTTCTTGTTGAAATTAGGAATTATAATGAGTTTATTTTTAATGGTTGGATGGAAGAGCAAGGCTCTGCAATGATTTTTCATATGCGGAGATTGAATCCTGCCTTTTGTTATGTTAAGTATCTGTACTGAGTATCCTAACAATAAAAGCATTTATTATTATTATTATTATATAACAGCACGTCGTCATCGAGAAATCGGGAGCCTGCTTGCTGTAGCCTCGGTGAATCCCCTAATTTATCGCTTCTGTGTGCATTTCACGGATTGCTTTCAAGTAATATCAAGTAGTTTGATATTACTTTATGTCAAATCAAGTATTCACACTGTAAATCTGATCTAGTCAAATATAAAATTTTCGAAGGATTGAGTTTTGAAGTCAAGTCAAGTATTCAAGAAAAAATTCAAGCTACTTGGCTTGAAGAATCACTGGTTCCATGTAACAACCCATTTTCTTAGTTGCCCCAATTTCAGAAAGACCCTGTATAATATAACTTTGATCATTAAAATTGGCAAGTTCTGCAAGTATTTTTCATCACCTTTGATCAAATTTCATGAAAAAAACAAAATATAGAAACTTTTAATAGTTAAAATGATTATTACGGAATGACAAATAAAAAATAGTAAGTATATTTCATTTGTGTGATTGATGACTTGTTTATTGTGTGGAAATTCATGATCACTTTGATGAAACGAAAGAACACTCTTTTGTCTTATTTTCACTAGATTTTTATTGTTACGACCGGTTTCGGGTTTTATCCCATTATCAAGTATAAAAACTAACTAATACAATTGAACTCTAAGCCTAGTTATATAGGGAGTTTGCAGGTAGGCTGGATGGAGAGGTAATTAAGAGAACAAGGGTGGAACAATATAAATTTAAACCCTGGAGGTGATGGAAATTACCTGGGTTGTCAAATTTATAAATTCAAAAGTGGAGACCTACACAAATCGAGTTGCTCGTTGAGGGTTCTAAATTTCGGGTTTTTAATTGATTTATTAATTTCCATGGCTTCCAACAGATTCATTGTCTTCCCTTTATTACATGTGTGTAGAATTTTGAGGTTATCTTTACTTATCTTGTGTTTGGATTCTTGTAGATGTTCGTACATTGTTGATTGTTTGTCTGAACCGACGTGTTCACGGAACCTTACGTCAAAATTTCTACCGGTTTGGCCTGTATATACTGCAGAGCATTCCCCGCATTCTAATCTATATATCCCTGATTTTTTCATTCTGTCTCGTTTAGGTTTTGCATGGAATAGAATTCTGCCTAAATTATTATTACTTATAAAAGCTGTTGTTATTTTGAATTTAGAAAAATAATTTTGGATGTTTTCTGATCGTAACAATAAAAATCTAGTGGAAATAAGACAAAAGAGTGTTCTTTCGTTTCATCAAAGTATATTTCATTTGTCAGTGTCAAAGAATCATTATTCTCATCAATGTTAATATGTTAGGCAATGTTAATAATGATCCCAACCGGTTCAATTATTTCGAAACTACAATATATCTATCCCACACTACTCCCAAAGGGTTGTGTCATAGGGCGGGTCGACAATTTCTGCTAGCGACTCTCAGAATGTCAACAACCCAATTAGAAAGATGTTAGAACGGTTCAATTTCGTGTTCTCCTCAGTTTACACAAGGAATAAATGTCTTTTCCAACACCAACATTTTAATTTAATCGGGGTACATTTAGAACTTGGGTTGAACTAAAACTAAAGCCCTCGCAATTTGGCTTCCGTTGCAGTAAAATTAATAAAGCAGAGCTGAATTTTGGGAGAGAGGCTTGGATTTCGTGAAGTAGATTGCTCGCTAACTGTTGTTTAGTTTTTCCGATGAAACGATACTTTCACACGCACTAGACCATTCATTACTACTATTTGATTATCTATATGAGTATAGGATGTACTGCCCTTCTTAGTAGTCCAAGAAACGTGAAAGCGACCCAATGTTGAATGTGCAAAAATTAAAATCCGAAAAAAAAAAAAATGATCGTATAGAAAATTAAAATTCAGGATGAGTTTCTATTTCATGCGACTCGATCCTAAATACCGAACATGACCTAAACTTGACATGATTTTTTGGGTTTATAACCTTCCACAATCTGAAAATGAGAAAATGTTAATCGAAAGAAATCTGTACAAGTGTAGAAGGGCAAATTGATTGATTTGCCCGATAAGTTACTGCGTTCACAAGACTGCTGTCTTGAAAGAAATTAATTTTTGTCAGTAACGTACCCTACACTGAATTTGCCTATCTGAAAAAATGAGATCAAATTATTAAAGAATACATCTCTTTTTTTTAATATTTAAACCCCCAGATCTCATTGAAATATACAGGGTGTCTTACAGACTAGCAACATTTTCATCCGTAATCTTTGGTTGTTTTTGATTTTTTATTCTATAGTAAGAAAGTACCTAAAATGTTGAATTACTGCTATAGAAAATAACCAAATATTACTTTTTCATGGCTTGCTATGACGAGTTGAGAGACGAAAAAATGGGGAAAATACATTAAGGATACTTTAAGCAGGAACATTTCTGGATCAGAACACCCTGAAATTCCCACCTCAATACTTAAATCTAAAAATATACAGGGTATCATCTGTAGCTAGCAAATTTGATAACTTTTATTTATCCGTAATGTTGGATTGTTTCTGAATATTTCTTTTCCAATCAAGAAGCAGCCAAAATATTTAATTGATAATGTGTAAAAAAACGAATTATTATACTTCCATGGCTATATATGACCAGTTGAACATTGAAAAATTGTGGTAAACATCCTTCTCTTACCGAGACAACATATCCTGGTTCAGAATATACCGCAAAACCTCCAGAATTCGTTGCCCGGGTAATGCAATTATACAGGATATCATCCTGTAAGTGGTAACATATCTCACTTTTTATTCATGAATCTTGTTAAGCTTGTTGAGAACGAGAATCCGGTGTTAGTTTTGTGAAAGAAATGATTATACTCGTGATTATATTTTTATTTATAATATTCAGAAATAGGAAAACTGGGAAATATTTCAGAGCTTGTTTTCATCACAAAACCAAATTTTGGTTCGAAACAATCTAAATCACTCAGATCTAACTACTTAAATCATTAAAATATACAAGATGTTATCTGTAAAACTAGCAACAAAATTTATTTAATAAAGAGTTAGACATGTTTCCATTTACAGATGACTTCCTATGTAATTTCATGATTCGAACAACAAGATCCGGGGCCTTTATAGTGTTCTAAACCAGAAGTTGGTGTTAGCTCGGAGAGTCGGAGACAAAATAATCTTCAGTATGTTTTCCTTTATAATTCAACTTTCAACTGATCATATCTAGGCATCAAAAAGTAATATTTGGTATTTTGTACAGCATCAATTGAACGTTTTTGGGTACTGCCAGCTCTAGATGACACCCTGTATATTTTTATGATTCAAGAATTGGGGTCTTGGAATATTAGGGTCTCCTGAACCAGAATCCACTGTTACGTTTATGCTACAAAAGTCCTTGATGTGTGTGCCACACTTTTTCACTTTTCGACTGGTCATAACTAGCCATGAAAAAGTAATATTTGAATATTTTCTACAACACTATTCGAACATTCTTAAGTAATTAATGATTATGGAAAAAAATCGAAAACAACTAAATATTACGGATGAATAAAAATCAATACTATGTCAGTTACAGGTGACACCCTGTATATTTTAAATAATTAGGTACTGCAATTTGGGGGTTTCAGAGTGTTCTGGGATAGAACTTAGTGTTATTTTTGCGATAAAAAAATCCCTGGTATATTTTTCCCAATTTTTCACTTTTCAATTCGGCCGTAGGTAGCCATGAAAAAGTAATATTGGAACATTCCCTACAGCATGATTTGAACATTTTCAGGTACCTACTTCGTGACCAAGTTAAAAAATCGAAAACTACCAAACATTGCGGATGAATAACAAATAAAAAATGTTGTTAGTTACAGATGACACCCTGTATATTTTAATAAATTAACACTGAGATTTGGGGGTTTTAGGATGTTCTGAAACAGATCCTGGTGTTATTTCAAATATAAAAAATGCCTAGTATGTTTTTCCCAATTTTTCACTTTTCAATTGGTCGTAGGTAGCTGTGGAAAATGGATATACGAATATTTCATCAACCTAAAGGTAGATATTTCTGGGTACTATATGTAATAAAAAACAAATCTTGAAATCACTTTACTGTCAAGAAAATACGAGGGTGTGGCTGCTCAAAGTGGGACACACTGTATATGCATTATGTATTTTACCACACATTTGGAAAAAAAAAATTTTTTCGTGTCCTCGCCTATTTGTCCAACTTCATGGAGAGTCTGCTCACAGACATTACCGAAGAAGAAGAAAAAGAAGAATAGCCAAATGATTCAGCGGACAATCCTCCAATTAAAAAAGGAAAATTAGTAAATCTGTATTATTTTAATAAATGAATATTTTTTCTGTAAAAAATTCATAAATGTTTTGTACATAATAGAGTTATTTTATCACTTTGTGATATTCGTCTTTTTCTCGACGAGGTACCCCAAATTAAGTAAAAAGGGATTTAGATAGTTATCTTGAAATTGAAACAGAATGAGGAACGCAATTTACAGCTACATTAAAAAATCATCATAATTTTTAGACGCTTCTTGAGTTATATTTTGTTGTTCAACTGTTTAATCCACAAAATAGTCCATTAAGGGGTTATTTATCGTTTCTTGATTTTTTAGCCCACTTATTATGATGTCATTTTAGAATTTTTACCAAATAACTCAATCAGAGCATGTCTGGAATACAGACCTTTGGATTTCATTTTCGGAGGACAGTTTCCTGTATAGAATTAAAAAATGTGATGACTGTTCCGCTACAGATGTCTAGTCATCTTGAGTTTGTACTAATTGAATTATTATATCAATTTTTGCTGTGTTGGTGTTTTCTTCTCTCGCTCAATACTGTTTCGAGTATACTGAGGAATTGAAAAATATAATAGGCCATAAACTTCCCGCTAAATTAACTTTCTCGTCCCGTTATTACTATAATTGCAGAACACAGCCGTAAAATTATGGAAATTCATATCCAATAATTCAGAAAAGGCGTAGAGAATAACTTCCTTGGGTCTCACTTAATGTGGTACTCGGAATGAAAAATTAACAGTAAGCCCTCTGAGACATTAGTAGCCGGGCTGTTACTAATATCTTCTTAGCCACGCTCTCCTGAGTTCTGTTATGTTTTTCGAGGGTGATTGAGCTGCTTTTCCAGTGGTAATCTGCTTTAGGGTACAGAGTGAAGTTAATATTTTAGTTCGAAAATACGAA
This sequence comes from Chrysolina haemoptera, assembly GCA_958298965.1. NCBI lineage: Eukaryota > Metazoa > Arthropoda > Insecta > Coleoptera > Chrysomelidae > Chrysolina > Chrysolina haemoptera. The sequence goes on along the minus strand of OY282597.1, from coordinate 27,887,930 downwards.
TAAGACATTCATAAAATCTGTTGTTGAATCATCTGCGACTGAAAGATAAACTTTAGTCGCTATTTTCCATCGTTCTAGATAACCTCATGGGAGGTATTCATGTTGAAAAGGGGAACATTCTCCATGAAAATTGAAAAATGTCATTTATTTGTAATATCTAACAGAAAACAACTACTTTCCCGGCACAGGCCACGCTGGACATTGAACTACATCTAATAGATATTGTGAAAAGGAAACAAAAAATCTGAAAATGAAAATTCGCATTTTCATTCAGATAGCTGATTTTTTTGATTCTCTCTAGTTTTCATTAAAACAATAATTAAATAAATCAGAGTTCCCAAGTAGCATACCCATATCGGGAAAATATTAGTACAATATTATGAAAATATTGACAAGAGATTCAAATAACAATATTGGCGAGAAAAAAATGTGAACATTCGGCGATATTGGTCCAATATTTAAAAATAATATTGGTCTAATATTCTCGAAGCAATATTGGCCTCAAAATGTAAGGTGATATTAGTACAATATCTTTGTATCCCACTTACATTGAAATAATATTGGTAAAATATTGGCAAAATATTAAAACGTAATATTGGCGTGATAAAATTACAATCATTTCGGGATATTGGCACAATATTACTTGGACATATTGATTGAAAGTTTGATTAAAATTTTTTTTATTTTCAGATTGTGGAAGGTCATAAACCCAAAAAATCACGTCAAGAATTACTTGGACATTATACAAATATATTGAGGAAGCAATATTGGCCCCAAAATATTTAGTGATATGGATAGAATATCATTTGCATATATTGGTAAAATATTCAAAGTGGATATGTTGCCTTAGAAAAATTGATGAAATATTTCCAGAAACTGTCGAATAATTTAAAAATTCTACAATGTCGTTTCTACTTCAATTTACCACTGAGTAAGTAGATTGACTTGTAAACGCATTGTGAGAAGCCTTATTTAGTATATGTTACTATGATTCAGCTGTTGCTCCATATGTGGGGCCACCTAGCGGTTTCTTACCCAAGTTTAATCATGATTCATTTCCATATTTTTCATTGTATATTCGTCAATGTATTTTGTAATATTGTATCAATATTGCATTTCAAATATTGGCGTAATGTTTTCGTAACAATCACAATCAATATAGGGTCAATATAATTTTTACAATATGGATTATATAATATTTTACAAATGTGCTATCAAACTTGGATATACATGTTTTTTATGTCTAAAATCTATATAAAAGTAATATTGAAATCGCAATATTGAAGCTAGATGCTGGAAACAATATGTGGGCAATATCGCTCCATCGATATTGGTGAAAATTATTGAACCAATATTGACCCAATATTTCAATAAACAATATACACTCAGAACAAGTTGAGCCAATATTCCACCAATATTATTAATGAAATATTGTTTTTCCAATATGAACCAATATTGGTTCAATATTATTTTTACATTAACAATATATCCATATTGGCCCAATATGAAAACAAGACTCAGCCAACATGAGGTGCTACTTGGGTTAGAGTCTTTTCACAATATCTATCAGATGTAGTTCAATGTCCAGCGTGACTTGTGCCGGGGAAGTAGTTGTTTTCTGTTAGATATTACAAATGAATCACATTTTTCAATTTTCATGGAGAATGTTCCCCTTTCCAAGATGTTAATATGTTTTCTCAAGGCTCTAAAATGGTTTTATCTTCGACGAAGCAATAATGCATTAATTTTGGATGAACATCTCCGTCGTGTTCTCTCAAATAGTTCTGAAGTATCAAGAGAAGCAGAAGTAATTCAACTGTATAAATATCTCGTTTAGCTTTTTGAAAAAGTAATGTAATGTAATTGGAAAATAAAATTCGCATACACCGCACTCATTCCTGAACTGTTTTGAAGAGGTCAGTTCATTCTCACTCATAATATCCTAAGGCTATTGATGATTTCGAAATAATTATTCGCTAATTTTCAAAAGCGAGTTGCTTGGTGACCTTTTACCTAAAAGCAACCCGCTTGAGGAAATTTAAGATAAATTGTGAGAATTTATCAATAGTCGAGCGATATTCAGTAAGAAAATTTCTTTCAGTGAATTAAAAAACCAGTATACCTACCTATCACATTTTTTCGAACACACAATAGTCATTTACGTATCTAGTGAGTGAAGTGATACTTTTTTTACGAGTAGAAAATGTTGACATTCCTACGAGTAAAAAAAACACTTTACTCACGAGTTTTATACAATATTTTTTCTACAAAAAAAAAAAAAAAAATACCAATTCATCTTTTATACTTTTACCTACAACAAAATGGCTATTATAACAAATTAATATTCCATTTAATTTGTAATTGTAATATTTGTCCTAAAATAGTGAATTAAATTTAAAATTTCTTTTGTGGATGATTCAAATTTTATTCATATAATATATAGTATTTTTATTTATATTAAATTCAAATAGTTTATAAGTAATTCTATGGTACTGTATATGATTCAGTTGTATTTTTTTGCGAAACAATTGTAATAACGCCTATCGCCTACTACTACTTTATTCACTTTATAGTGTTCTTGTAAACTCATTCTTTCTTTGAATAAAGTTATATTATTATTATTATTATAAATGAAACGAATAATTTCGACAGAGTCGAAATCCCTTTCTCTTCAGACTATCCCGCAAAATGAAAAATTTGAAGCGAATATTAAAATAACATATTCATCGAGGTCAATATTATTATTATTAATGTTGACTTGACTTTCGAATAACTAGTAGTATCGAAGTAAATTTTCATTTTCTTAGATTTGTATTCAAAATAAATAAACAATATTCGTGAAGCAACGAATACCTTTTTCTTTCTTTGAACTATGTCAAGGAAATCTCATATTGATTGATTTTCTCCGTTCAATCTTTATCTTTCATTTCTACTCAAATTAAATTCATAGTTATCAAGAATTCGTTATCTGGATAGATGCCTAATTCCACAAATTTCATTAATTATTGTTGTCAACTAGTTTCTGACGGCCAAACAGCCACAGCTACCTTGGATTACCTAGTGTAGATTCGTCCTGCGGACTCGTTGTATTTTCAGCTTTGGGATTACAATTCATTAATATTCAAAAAAATTATCGGTAATAATCATACCACTTATTATATTACCCCTGAATATATTCGCTGCAATAGTTTGGAATTTTGATAATACTTATTTAATAGTAAGAAAGCTAAGAATATTATTGGTGAAACATTTGTATATCAGATATTTATAGGTTATTAGTTGCTAAAGAAAATGAGAACTGGCTTTCAGACAGGATTTCGTTATTATTCGGTTCTGTCACTGTTGTTGCATGAAACTGTCGGTTGCCTAGCAAAAGCCGTTAAAAAATGCACCACACTAAAAAAGTGGACTTTTTTTGACAGTTGTAGAAAAAGTATTTTTCTTGTGAGAGTTTACCAGTCACATTCCAAATAGTTTTAATGCTAGCCTTTTCAAACTCTGATCCGTTTTAATTCTTCATGTTAACGGCCCAATCTTCAAGTATACGGTATATCTTTCATTTAAGTCCTATTTTCTCACCTCACCAAACTCTTTGAACATTTTCCACGTATACTTTTAACTTAACGTAGTATTTTTGTTGGGCTCAACTTTCGTTTAGCTGAAATTGGTTATGGAAAAACTGTTGTCATGGCAACTGTTGCTATAGTTACGAGAATACAAAAACCCGATTCCCTCAGTGCGGAAATGCGGGGTTGCCACGCGCGCGGATTTGCGAAATGTTGGCCGGACGCGCTCGCTTCGCTTGCGATTCTTGTGTTCTTGATCTAATATATTGAATCATTAATTGGTTCCTTCAACCAGTAAATAATAATAATAATACTCCCTCATAAACACTCGTAGAGTGTACCCAAAGGCATAGCCTGTGCGGGTAGAGGACGGCTATTATTATTATTTGCCGTGGCGCTCCTGGGCGACTTACTGATTTTTGGTGGCGTATTCACTTTTCAGCTGCAGGAAAACCCGGAAAACCTACAGCACCACCTCGGGTGGCCGGTGTGCACTCCAAGCTAGCACTAGACGAGATTGGCATCTAGACAACACACAATACACTTGCTTTCAACAAGGACTGTGGTCGTCTATCGATTTCGATATTGCGTACTTGAGAAAAAATCCCTCGTACTTACATCGGGCTCGAACCGACTACCGCTATACTGAAGTTCTGAACGGCCGGCGCCTTAGACCGCCAGACCACCGACCACCACATGAATTAGTAGAAAATTATTTGGGGTACTAGTCTATCCTGCGTAATTTCAGATAAATTCGAGATTATATATTATTTTGTTTTCACCACCCTTCGAAGTCACGCCAGTGAATGAAATGCATATATTTTGTCTGTCCGTTCAAGCCTATTCAAGAAAAAACTGAAAAATTGGATATCAAACCTTCTTAGGTCATTCACCCATCAACTGATCGATAAAAAGAATAATTTTTAAAATTTTACAATAGGACCAAAAAATAATTCTTCACAGTTCTTCGTATTCAATGTAGAATGAGTTTTCTTCAATGAAAAAATATCGATAATATAATTTTCAAACATCTTGTACAGGTATATGTTAATTGTTCTTCCGACAACGGGCATATACCTTTATCCTTTATTATTTTCTCTCATTATTATTATGTTTTTGTTGATTATCACTCATATTTATTCATTTATATTTCCTGATATAATCCCATGCAAATTATTTAAAATGTTTAAAAAATATCACCAATATACGATGTGTATTCCCATAACTATTTACTTAAAATTATTATGTATTATATAATAAACTCTATCATGTTCTAGTGAATGAATATATTATTATTAGTCTGTCATTTTTGTCATCACTTTGTTTAAAAAATTGTTTAAAATTGTTTTTGCCGTTAACCAGCTGTCGTGCCCTTACGAACGGCAGCACTCAAAAGTCGAAACTTGTGCGAGCCAAGGATTAACGAGGTCTTACCTTTTAACGTGCGATTCCTAGCACCTTCTCGGGCCATCAGATAAAATTCTGTAGTCGCTAAGGATTCGAACCTAGCCGACTAGCAGTCAATGGTTTTGAATGCGACAGTCTAAACCACTGAGCTACATGACCATTTGTTTACTGATACATTTATTTCCACGTATTTTCGTTAATATATCATTCATAAGGCATTAATAGCCCGTATTGAAAGTGATTTGTACTCAAAAAATCATTGTGTTCACGTAAACGGAAAATTCTTTAGACGCCAATATTATTCACTTCAATTTTCATTTATAAGAGGTGTATTATCCATTTTGCGACGTTCTGAGTTGAGTTGAGTCATTCTGAATAAAACCTCATTCGATATCACCAATATGTTCCAATGAGTGAGGAAGAGAGACGGAGACAAACTGATTCTGCCCTTTCACATGTGTTCATCCAGAGGCGGCACATTCCCACACTTAAAAAAGGTAATGTTTATGTCAGATTTGAGATTAAAAAATTCAATTTTCTCTTTTACCATTTTTGGCGAGGAGAACATTGTATAATTATCTGAAAGTAGTCGCAATTCACTCTGTATAGTTCCATCCCTGTATTTTATGATCACTTCAGTAATTGAAAGGCGGCAATCCAACAAAAATATCACGTAAATCATCCGCGACATATTACTCATTCAAGTTGAATTCAGGCGTGATCAGCTACTTCCATTCTGTTATAACATCCTGATAACGAAAACGATTTGTCACAGCTCTATTTCAAAATGACCGTTTCTCAATGTCTCTTTTTCATTACCAGTGTACCTACTCGGGATCAATGCAAATTTTCAGCATGATGAATCAGCTACATTTGGTGGGACTGTCATGAATTTGGAATTATGGAAATTATTCATATCAGTGTGAACAAAGAGTATGATCATCATGAAAAATTAGTAAAATAACAGTGATATATTCTTGTGGATAGTGGATTGCAGAATATAGATTAATGATTCTGATATAGCGTGTTTTGTTGTTTTGAACGATATGATTCCAAAAAATCCAATCAAATTAGTTAAACTGAGGTCGTGTGATTGAATACAACTAATCAAAACAACGTTACACTGAAACTTTTTTCCATTCAATTTGAAGCTATTATATTCACGTATTTGAGATCATGTGAGCAGAACTATATAAAATTTGTCATAAGAAAATAAATAAAAAATAAATAAATGTTTATTTCTTCAAGACAGTCGAAAAAACTGTATAGAAAAAGTCAATACAAGCAAATAAAAACAAAAAACACACAAAGACAAAGACAAATATATACGAAAATAATCATCATGACAATCATAACAAAAAATCTTTAAAGTCATAAAAACAATTTTCTGTCAAAAAATGCTTCAACTTCCTCTTAAATATATGAGTAAATTTACATTTTCAAATCCGTTGGGAGAGCATTAAATAATCGAGGTGCCATATAATTAGGTGATTTATATGTTAATTGAGATTTTGCAAATGGAACAAAATGGTTTTCCTTGGTTTCCTTGGCGTGTGTTCAAATTATGTTTTTCTTTATTTTTAATAAATTTCGAATCTTTGTTAGTGAATACATGCACACATAATTGATGTATAGTTAGGGAAGCTAGTGTTAATATTTTATAATTTTTTAATGCAGGTCTGCATGATTCACGATTTGAAAGGCCAATCATAGAGCGCAATACTCGTTTTTGAGCAATGAAAACATCTTCAGCTGAAGTAGATAAGCCCCAGAAGATTATTCCATACCGGAGCCTACTTTCAACCTGAGCGTAGTACAGCTGCAACAACTGATCTATACACGTCGCAGATTTCTCAACTGAAACGAAATTGAATTCAACTTAGAAACTAGGTATTGGCAGTGTTCTTTCCAGTTCAGATTTGTCTCTATCTGAAGACCAAAAATGTGATATGATCCAAGTTAGTTGAAACTACTGAACCCTCTCCATTAGTTCTGAACGATAAGCATTTGATATGATTAACCATGAGATTCTTCTCTCTATTTTAAACTATCTAGGTTTCAATCAGGGCGCGATTAAGTTTCTGGGGTCTTTTTTAACAGACAGGTTTCAGAAAGTGCAAATTGGTATGAGAATATCATCGAAAATGTCAATAACTTCAGGCGTGCCTCAGGGAAGTATTTTAGGACCGTTACTGTATACTATGTACACAACCAAGCTATTTGATTCTTTGAATTATTGCAAATATCACATATACGCGGACGACACGCAAATTTATTCTTCATTTGATTATGAAAATTTACCTGAGTCGGTTGATTTGATTAATCGTGATCTTAATGAACTATACAAAATATGTTGTGATCATTTGCTAAAAATAAACCCACAAAAGTCGAATGCAATATTATTTTGTAAAGCATCTGTTAGACAAAGAACGGTAGAAACTATAGATTTGAAAATTGGTGATGATAGTATACCTTTCATTAATCATGGAAAAAGTCTTGGTCTCATCGTGGACAGTAAACTTAGGTTTAAAAATCATGTCACAAAAAAAATACAGACAGCATATTCAGCATTGAAGTTAATTTATGCCCAAAGACATTACCTTCACACTGATATCAAGAAAATGTTATGCGATTCCCTTGTTTTATCTCATTTTGATCACTGTGATACTGTATATGGCCCTTGCATTGATACTTATGATAAAAAACGTATACAGAAAGTACAAAATACATGTTTACGATTGATCTATGGAATCCAACGCAGTCAAAGAATTTCTCACAAACTCAAAGACTGTAATTGGCTCAATATGTACAATCGCAGGCAATTACATATAACATGTTTCTTCTTCAAGATTTTTAAAAACAAAATGTTATTTACATAAAAAACCTAATTATAGGACTGATGTTCATAACTTGAATATTCGCCATAAGAATTTACTCACTATACCCTCTCATCGGAAAGAAATTTTCAAAAGATCGTTTTCATACAACGTTGCTGTCATCCTCAATGGCCTTATGAAACTGCCATTCTTCAATCTTGCTATGAGCCCATCTGCACTCAAAACGCAATACAAAAAGTACCTGCTAAGTATCCAATAATCTGTTCTGTTTCTGTACTTGTATTCAACTCTCTCTTTTCTTCTCCTGCTTTCTCTTACCCTCTCCTACTCTTTCTTACTGTCTCTTGATCTTTCTTTCTCTCTCTTGTTTTCTTCTAGTTTTTTAATTTTTTAATTTCTTACCCTTGTTGCCATTATTTACTTATATGATTTTGAAGTAGTATGGCTTTGGTGGAAGAACAGACTCGAAGGTTAATCCCTTTGAAGTCTGAACCAAGTAGCCATATGTTCGTTTTCAAGTAATTATGTAATTAATAATATAAGTACAGTAATATCATTATGTTATGTCAATAAATATATATGTATAAATGTATTACACAGATATATGTTGAAAATGAACATTAAACGTATTTATTATTATTATTATTATTATTATATATCCTCGCACACTTTTTGCGCATGGTGAAATCTTAAAGCTTTTGTTTTGTCAACGTTAAGATATAGATGACTAGCTGAAAACCAGTTATTAAGACAACTTGATACTTCACTACACATATCGGTCAACGACGGATCCGACGAGTGAGATATAACAAGCGAGGTATCATCAACATACATCGTGAAGTGTGCTGGTACAGGAAGCTGATCACGTCGTTGATGTATAATATAAAAAGTATAGGGCCGAGTACGGAACCTTGAGGCACGCCTATATCTGTAAATTAATATTCAGATGGATTATCGTCAACAACTACGAATTGTTTTCTATTGAAAAGAAACGTTTTCACCCAGTTTAGCGGACATCCTCTTACTCCGTATTTAAATAACTTTTTCAAAAGGATATTATGATTCACACAGTCGAATGCCCTACTGAGATCACAGAAGATCCCAACAGGACACTCGCCTGTTTCGATATATTCAATTATTTTTTGGTAGTAGGAATATACTGCTGTATTAGTTGATTTTTTATTCAGAAACCCATGTTGATTTAGAGAAAATATATTGTTGTCCTGGCAAAATGATAACAATCTATTCAAGTAGCAGTATTCAAATACTTTGAAGAATGCAATTATCAAAAAATCACAGCGGTAATTGCACTGCGCAGCGATAATTGCACTGCGAAACCAGCACGTTGGCATGACACCAATGACAACAACACTGACTGACAATACTGATGAATGTCAGATATACTTCAAAACGCGAAAAACTGTCGCGTTTTAGTGAGTGGTGGTCCATACAATTTATTGAGGAAAATGTAGTTGAAAGTGAAACAGCAGCACATACATTTTTCTTTCAACTCCGGAAATATTCTACCGAATTACACTCGCGCATCAAAATAAAATGATAATTTTCCATACAAGCATGTTGTCAGTGAAAAACTGCATTCGGTTATTTTCATATTTAGTTAAAAAAGCCCTCCTCCTTAAAATATGAAAATAAATTCATGCAGTTTTTAGACAACATGCTTTCATGGAAAATTATCGGAAATTTTGATGCACTTGTGCAATTACATCCGAAAACAGACCATACGGTCTGTTTTCACTCTCAGGCACGTTGCTATGGATATACATATTTTGATTTATTTCGATTTTGAAGTTTCAAATATTGAATAACGTCAGAATGTCGGTGATGACATGACTGACGAGAAGATTAATAAAATTTTCGTATCAAGTATATTAAAATATACTGTTTACAATAAAAAAATTGTATGGAAAGCATTTATAGACTATTGCAATGTTAAAAAGTATCGGTTAGCAAAAAATGTTCTATCCGAATAACCCTCAAACATTGATAAATATAACAGCTTCCTCAAGCTTGTTACTTATAGAAAACAGACCACCGCCTTCGGTATGTTTCCAAGCAACAAGCTTTCGGGATCTGCTGTAATTATCAATGTCCTTGGGTTATTACTACCAATGACAGACCACATGGTCCGTTCTCACTCTCAGGTACGTTGATATGGATAAACATATTTTGATTTATTTCGATTTTGAAGTTTGAAATATTCAATAACGTCAAAATTTCAATGATGTTATGATTTGGTTGTAATACTGACGAGAAGATTAATTACATTTTCTTATCAAATATATCAAAATATACTGTTTAAAATAACTCTGTATGAAAAGCATTTATAGACTATTGCAATGTTAAAAAGTATCGGTTAGCAAAAAATGTTTTATCCGAATAACCCTCCAACATTGATAAATATAGGAAACAGACCTCCGCCTTCGGCGTTGTTCAGTTTCCAAGCAACAAGCTTTCGGAGTCTGCTATAATTATCAATGTCCTTGGGTTATTACTACTGAAAACAGACCACATGGTCCGTTCTCACTCTCAGGTACGTTGCTAAGAATACACATATCTTGATTTATTTCGATTTTGAAGTTTGAAATATTCAATAACGTCAAAATTTCAGTGATGTTATGATTTGGACGTAATACTGACGAGGAGATTAATTACATTTTCTTATCATATACTGTTTAAAATAACTTTGTATGGAAAGCATTTATAGACTATTGCAATGTTAAAAAGTATCGGTTAGCAAAAAATGTTTTATCCGAATAACCCTCCAACATTGATAAATATAGGAAACAGACCTCCGCCTTCGGCGTTGTTCAGTTTCCAAGCAACAAGCTTTTGGAGTCTGCTATAATTATCAATGTCCTTGGGTTATTACTACTGAAAACAGACCACATGGTCCGTTCTCACTCTCAGGTACGTTGCTAAGAATACACATATCTTGATTTATTTCGATTTTGAAGTTTGAAATATTCAATAACGTCAAAATTTCAGTGATGTTATGATTTGGTCGTAATACTGACGAGAAGATTAATTACATTTTCTTATCATATACTGTTTAAAATAACTTTGTATGGAAAGCATTTATAGACTATTGCAATGTTAAAAAGTATCGGTTAGCAAAAAATTTTGTATCCAAATAACCCTCGAACATTGATAAATATAATAACTTCCCCAAGCTTTCAGTTCGAAAATATGAATAGGAAATTCATAAAATCTATTGTGGAATCATCTGCGACTGAAAGACAAACTTTAGTCGCTATTTTCCATCGTTCAAGATAACCTCTTGGGAGGTATTCATGTTGAAAAGGGGAACATTCTCCATGGAAATTGAAATATGAAAAATGTGACTTATTTGTAATATCTAACAGAAAACAACTACTTCCCCGGCACAAGCCACGCTGGACATTGAACTACATCTGATAGATATTGTGAAAAGACTCTAACTGAAAAGGAAAGAAAAAATCTGAAAGTGAAAATTTGCATTTTCATTCAGATAGCTGACTTTTTTAATTCTTTCTATTTTTCCTTGAACAAGCTTTCGGAGTCTGCTATAATTATCAATGTCCTTGGGTTATTACTACTGAAAATGTTTTGCTCAAGCGGAAATCCAATGAAATAAGTTAAATTGAGGTCATGTGATTGAATACAACCAATAAGAACAAAATTTTACTGATAACGGACCCAACGGTCTGTTTTCACTCTCAAGCACGTTGCTATGGATACACGTATTTTGATTTATTTTGATTTTGAAGTTTCAAATATTCAATAACGTGAAAATGTCAGTGGTGTCATGATTTGGTTGTAATACTGACGAGAAGATTGATGAAATTTTCTTATCAAATATATCAAAATAAACTGTTTACAATAACAAATTTGAATGGAAATCATTTATAGACCATTGCAGTGTTACAAAGTATCGGTTAGCAAAAAAATTTCTATCGGAATAACGCTCGAACATTCATAAATATAACAACTTCCTCGAGCTTGTAGCTTATAGGAAACAGACCTCTGCCTTCGGCGTTGTTCAGTTTCCAAGCAACAAGCTTTTGGACTCTGCTTTAATAATCAATGTCCTTGGGTTATTACTACTGAAAATGTTTTGCTCAAGCGGAAATCCAATGAAATAAGTTAAATTGAGGTCATGTGATTGAATACAACCAATAAGAACAACATTTTACTGATAACAGACCCAACGGTCTGTTTTCACTCTCAAGCACGTTGCTATGGATACACATATTTTGATTTATTTTGATTTTGAAGTTTCAAATATTCAATAACGTCAAAATGTCAGTGGTGTCATGATTTGGTTGTAATACTGACGAGAAGATTGATGAAATTTTCTTATCAAATATATCAAAATAAACTGTTTACAATAACAAATTAAAATGGAAATCATTTATAGACCATTGCAATGTTACAAAGTATCGGTTAGCAAAAAAATTTCTATCGGGATAACGCTCGAACATTCATGAATATAACAACTTCCTCGAGCTTGTAGCTTATAGGAAACAGACCTCTGCCTTCGGCGTTGTTCAGTTTCCAAGCAACAAGCTTTTGGACTCTGCTTTAATAATCAATGTCCTTGGGTTATTACTACTGAAAATTTTTTGCTCAAGCGGAAATCCAATGAAATAAGTTAAATTGAGGTCATGTGATTGAATACAACCAATAAGAACAACATTTTACTGAAAATTTTTTGCCCAACGGAAATCCAATGAAATTAGTAAAATTGAGGTCATGTGATTGAATACAACCAATAAGAACAACATTATCCTGATAACAGACCCAACAGTCTGTTTTCACTCTCAGGCACGTTGCTATGGATACACCTATTTTGATTTATTTTGATTTTGAAGTTTCAAATATTCAATAACGTCAAAATGTCAGTGGTGTCATGATTTGGTTGTAATACTGACGAGAAGATTGATGAAATTTTCTTATCAAATATATCAAAATAAACTGTTTACAATAACAAATTTGAATGGAAATCATTTATAGACCATTGCAGTGTTACAAAGTATCGGTTAGCAAAAAAATTTCTATCGGAATAACGCTCGAACATTCATAAATATAACAACTTCCTCGAGCTTGTAGCTTATAGGAAACAGACCTCTGCCTTCGGCGTTGTTCAGTTTCCAAGCAACAAGCTTTTGGACTCTGCTTTAATAATCAATGTCCTTGGGTTATTACTACTGAAAATGTTTTGCTCAAGCGGAAATCCAATGAAATAAGTTAAATTGAGGTCATGTGATTGAATACAACCAATAAGAACAACATTATCCTGATAACAGACCCAACAGTCTGTTTTCACTCTCAGGCACGTTGCTATGGATATACATATTTTGATTCATTTAGATTTTGAAGTTTCAAATATTCAATAACGCCAAAATGTCAGTGATGTCATGATTTGGATGTAATACTTACGAGAAGATTGATGAAATTTTCTTATCAAATATATCAAAATAAACTGTTTACAATAACAAATTTGTATGGAGATCATTTATAGACTATTGCAATGTTACATAGTATCGGTTAGCAAAAAATTTTCTATTCGAATAACCCTCGAACATTGATAAATATAACAACTTCCTCAAGCTTGTTGCTTATAGAAAACAGACTTCCGCCTTCGGCGTCGGTCTGTTTCCAAGCAACAAGCTTTCGGAATCTGCTATAATTATCAATGTCCTTGGGTTATTACTACAGATAACAGACCCAACGGTCTGTTTTCACTATCAAGCACGTTGCTATGGATACACGTATTTTGATTTATTTTGATTTTGAAGTTTCAAATATTCAATAACGTCAAAACGTCAGTGATGTCATGATTTGGTTGTAATACGGACGAGAAGATTGATGAAATTTTCTTATCAAATATATCAAAACAAACTGTTTACAATAACAAATTTGAATGGAAATCATTTATAGACCATTGCAATGTTACAAAGTATCGGTTAGCAAAAAATTTTCTATCCGAATAACCCTCGAACATTGATAAATATAACAACTACCTCGTGCTTGTTGCTTATAGGAAACAGACCTCCGCCTTCGGAGTTGTTCAGTTTCCAAGAAACAAGCTTTCGGAATCTGCTATAATTATCAATGTCCTTGGGTTATTACTCCTGATAAGTGCCCCGGGAAATTATCACTGCTGAGCAATCATGTCACCATGCAAATGACAAATAGTTTGACGTTTACACATTGCTGTTATTGTATTTACCGCTTGAAAAAGCTACAGTGAAGCGGAACATGTCGCGATATAATATAATTTGTTGAAATCTTCTCGTCTTTATTCAAAATTCAGTAACATACGTTTCTAACAGTCCAAGAAGTACTATGGATTTCCATCGAGTAACAATCGAGTCAATTACAAACTCAAGTTACTTTTACTAGGTACTCACATAATCAAAATGGCATTCAGCGTACCGCGCTATTATCACACATTCACAAAATGTATCAAAATATTTTTTTAAACATTACAAAGCAACTCTACTTTCTAAATATTTCGCTAAAGTTACTGTTTGGTTTCAGTGTTTAAAAACACTGCTGACAGTGTAGTATGTCTGGACCTGTCAATTGAAACTCTTATGTTAAAAAAGATATCGTAAAGCGTTTATAAATTCTCCGAGATACTTTTATTTATTACTGTTTATTAAACACGCGTACGGCTAATATGCTGTACTCGTGAATACTCATTACTGACAGGACGTTTATAACACTTGTTACACAATAAGTATACTCGCTTCAGTCAACAATTTTATTTGAATACAATAGGAATGTTGATTTAATGTTTAGTTTTGTTGTTTTCTTGATATGGTTTTTTGTAATATGTAAATCAAAATCAAACCGAAATGGGCCGCACATGGTTTCCTCTGCGCATATAAGTTCTTTGTATCAAGATACTAAATATTGTCACCCCAACGAAATTATTTGCAGATATATTTTGACTATCGTCAAAGAAATGTTGCATAAGGACGAGAACAAGAGTTTGTTTTTGGTGGGGGTGTCGCCGGGTATCATCTGCCGCGCCTTCATATTCCGACAAGATTCTTTTATATTGGCTTAGTCCATAGTAATCCAAAAAATGCTAAGCCCTTTTGTTGAAGGGTTCGGAGCACGAAGCACTTTTGTTAAAGGGTTCGGAGCACTAAGCACATAATTATAAAAGTGTTTAGGAGCACAAAAGTACTTCGAGTAATTTCACGAGCACTAAGCACTGTGCTTTGGTACAGCTCGGCTGCTAACTGGGATCAGTCAATAAACAATAAAATGATAGCTGAAACTTATTGCACAGCTATTATTTAGTTTTTCATCGACTTATTACAGTTAGCACATTATTCTTGTATGAGGCACAACATAAAGAGGTGTTCTATTCAACCCCTCTCGTCTGCGTATGACGATTTCACATTTGTCGGCATTTTCGGCTGCATCTATTCGAATCATGAGTCTCGGGATAAATCGCCCATTACACTCGTAACGAATAAGAATGTTTCTAAATGCCATATTATTCCAATCATTCAGTATTATACTGATAAAACTGCTTCTTCATCGATAATACCTTGTTTACATTGACGTTTCAGTCAAAATTTTACTCTGAATTTGACATGATTGAGTGATTGAAAAATTAACACAAACAGATTCAGTGCCATCACCCAAGAGAATATTGATGATTTAATACAAAATTCTACTCCACAATACACCATCAAATCCAAAAAATGTATATGGAATTGCAAAAGTTCTGGAAGACTGGGCAGCAAATATGAAAAAATGTAACGGTGAAGATTATAAAGAGTATACGTTGAAAACTATTTGGAATGTAACAGCCATGTTGATACAGGAAAAATACTACCTAGAATTTAATATAAGCTTCAATCCGTTTCAAGAAAGAGCGAGAGAAAGGAATTGCAAAGTTTTATAGAAAAAAGAAAGCAAAGTGCAACAGCACTAGAAGAAGAAGAATATATGAGTATGAATTAGCATGGAGCGGAGGCGAATGTGTTAATTGCCTTACCATTATATCAGGGAGGAATTAAATAATACAGGTGAAAAAACGACGATTAGAATATAATCCTATATTTAGTGAAACTTGCCAGGGTATGAATAAAAAATACACTTACACAAAATGGTTGACACCAAACTCAGAGAATCCTGAACGGTGCCCCATAAGATTGTATAATAAGCTTGTGGATAAACGCGGTAAAAATATCAAGAAGAGACATCTGTACTTTCTGGCCAAACTCTTTACGAAAACTGTGTATTCAATAACTGCAATTTTTCAAATAATTAATTCTTTCTCTTGTTCAAAAAGTTATTATCTTATGTATTCTTTGAGTTCAATAAAATAATAAAATGAAAAAGATAAAGCAAAATCGATGGATGTAGCCGTTACTATGTGGTAGGAGATCATCATGAAAAATGGGAAAAGTAAATTTCTATGTTTTTGTACCACTTTATATTTATAACCTTTAGTTACTGCAGTTTCGTCCTATATGGACATTTTCAAAACTCTAATTCAAACTGATCAGTTTGAAGTTGTACTTTTAATTCCAAAGTCCACTTTTACTGCCTAGGCAGAAAAAGTTCATTGCTAGGCAACCTTCCAAGTAATAATTTAAATCAAACTGGTTATTAAAATTGACAATGACATTAAGGAAACTCAAAATGATGCTGATGATAATAAACTGGTTTTATTGCATCAAAACTAAAAACTAAAACACGAAATTTTTATTTATTAGATATATTTATGGTGAATTGTGAACAATTATTTAATACAATTGAAATCAGTCCACTTCCCTGCTTTCCAGTAAAATTAACTACTTTAGTATCAACACTTGATACTCCGGAAACGCCAGAAAATATTTTATTGCCGATGTTCGACTTATTGGCTAGCGAGTCCTCAATATAGCCCTCCGCGACAGCGGAAGACTTTCATCCTCCATGTTGCTTCAACATTGTTATGTCCCCACCAGAATGCACCAGCAACGTGGCCGAAGTTCTGCGAAAGCAGTGCCCGGTATACTCTTTCGCATGGGATAGTCCCAGAAAAGTAGCAATTTCTTCTGGCATTTTAACGAATTTGTGAATGCCAATGAATTGATGATGTGCTTTACCGTTCGCATACTTATAGAAGACACGCCGATCATTTAAATTCGAGGGTCTGGAGGCTGCATATTTTCTGTAAACGCTTAAATATTCCCTTACTACAAAAGATCTTGATCTTTTGGTCTTAGTATTTGGTAGCATAATTTGCAATTTGTCGCCCATATCATTTATATCATCTGTTTTCATTTGCAAAAGCTCATCACATCTACAAGCCCCAGCGTCTGCAACAATAAGTACAACCTAAAATATAAACTGAAAATTAGTTCTTTAATCCATAATAGATCATTTTCAATATATTCCTACCTTCGTACACAAATACAGTTCATCTGAGGCATCTGATAAAAATTTCTCGATTTCTTCTCTTTGAAAAACTCGGGATTTTTTTGCATGGAAACCGTTTGACTGGCGTTTCAAAAAAGCCCGTAACTTCAGGTATTTTGCCAAATCAATGTTATTTTTTATGTTCAGGGTAGCTTTCAACATCGAATAGGTAGACCATAACGTTGAAGGCTTCATTTTCTTTGAAAGATCGGAAAAATAGACAATCAGCACATTTTCAGAGAAAGATCCTATATTTTTTTTCTGTCTTATATTCCATGAATCTGCTGTATGTGAGTTTATATGCAGTTTTTGATTTTTCCGGTAAAAGGTTAAATTCCACATTTATTATAATTAAGTTATTTGGATATTGATAATGAAAAGCAATTTAAATATGAAAAAGTCGATTTTGCGTGGAATTGAAACAAATTTGAAGAAAAAATGTTTCACACGGCAGAAAAGCAGATTTAATGCCTTGGCTGGTGTTTCATAGCCGAGCGTGGCTAAATCTTGTGCTTTTATGCCTAGTAAAACAAATAACTATTATTTGAGGCAAAAACATTCAAACACACCGAATTTAGATTAAACCACGAGTTCGTTTTGTTTGTCCGGTTTGTTTTCATATTTTTGCCAAATAAACAAGTTTTCGTGGAAAAGAAAAAATTATCGATAAAATTTACTCGTGGTATTACCTTTGACAATTCAGAAATTGTTTTATCATTCCTGTCAAAACTAAACAGAATCATCGCCATTATATAGGGTCAAAATCAAATGTGATCGCTTGGAAGATA
Source organism: Chrysolina haemoptera (assembly GCA_958298965.1). NCBI lineage: Eukaryota > Metazoa > Arthropoda > Insecta > Coleoptera > Chrysomelidae > Chrysolina > Chrysolina haemoptera. Next base: position 27,869,897 of record OY282597.1, on the reverse strand, counting down.
TGCACTAGTTGCAACTTTGAACTTCGATACCTAAAAAACTATCAATTTTTAAGTATGAAGACTTTTGATCAGAAGTTTACAACATATCCAAATTTCAGCCAATTCGACAGGGGTCCATTTCCCATTGGATTTGTGTGGGGTCATTTAAAAACAAAATTTAAAAATAAATAAATATATACAGTCTCCGATGACATCGTTTAGAACACACCGTGGGGACCTCGTATATCCGCCAATTCAACTGAAAACATGGACGTGTCATTATTTGCATATTCGAAACCATATACAATACGATGAACACAAGTGCGGCTAATTAAAAAGCGTAGTTTCATTGTGCCTGATTACGGTGGGTCGGTTCGTACGAATTTCCATGGAAAATGAGTCAATTCAACGACTGAATGAACCCGCATTGAAAATATGTAAATTCGACATGTTTTTCACAAACAATGCCATCAAGTTCTTTTTTACGGTGGTGTTCTTGTTGTGGAATGTCCGTGAATATTCATTGGGTGCAGACCGATGAAATTTTGTACCGAAACTGGATTGATTTGGACCACGATTTCAACCGCCGAAAATACAGTTTTTTTTCTCCGCCTAATAAACTTTTTACATTTACCCAGTGTTGAAGATAACAAAAAACTTCCCGAAAGTTCATCAGCAAGTAGATCAGTGCAGGGATGTACTGAGTGTTCTTCACCTCGAAGTCGATATCTTGAATAAAAACAGATGTTCAAAGTTAAAAAAAAAATGTTGTTTCCGTTAACCAGCTGTCATCCCCTTACGAACGGTAGCCCTCAAAAGTCGAAACTTGTGCGAGCCAAGCATTAACGAGGTCTTACCTTTTAACGTGTGATTCCTATCACTTTCTCGGGCCATCAGATAAAAATCTGAAGTCGCTGAGGATTCGAACCTAGCCGACCATCAGTCAATGGTTTTGAACGCGACAGTCTCAACCACTGAGCTACCTGACCCTCTTTCTCAAAAAACTAAATATAAACACAGACAAGGTTACTTTTCTTTTATTATCTGGCTTATTTTTCAATAAAAAAAAAGTATTTGTAAAATGTTGTTTGTTTTAACGAGTTCTATACACAGTTGAAGAGTATCAACTAAGGAATCACCCTGTATAGATAAACTACTCAACAATACTCATTCACATATTTTAAATCAAATAATATACATATTTAAAAAAATTATATATTTGACTCACATAGCTCAACCCACTAATACTCCCAGTGGTTTGCACACCGCTATATTACATTTTTTATATTAAAAATAACGTTTTCCTACGAGCGTGCGAAAAAGTTACTTTTCCGCACGATTTTTCGTTTTGAAAGTTGTACTTTTCCGTACTATTTAAAATCTTGCGGAAATAGTTATTTACCTAACAAGTGCGGAAAGTAGTACTTTTCCGCACGCGACGCGAAGCGGAGTTTGGGCAAGCCGTTAAGGGCGAAAAAGACATTTTCCGTAAGAGTGAGGAACAATATTTTTCCTACGAGTACTTGTGTCCATCTTATTTATGAAAAAACAAGGATTATAATAAAGTAAATTTTTATAACAATGCCACTAAATATCCTCATTGCTGAAAAGAAACTTTTCCGCACGATTTTTACTTTTCCATACGATTTTTACTTTTCCGCACGATTTTTGTATTGTTGAAAATGAGCACTAACTAAATGATCTATGTAACTATTCTGTCTCATTAGTCATTTTGTAGCATTATTATAAAACCTTGTTTTATAAAAACCTTGTTTTTTCATACATAAAATGGACAAAAACACTCGTAGGAAAAATTTTGCACCTAACTCTTACGGAAAATGTCTTTTGGCACTTGTTAGGTAAATAACTATTAGTTCCCCAAGAATCAATTGATATCGAACATGTTATTTTAGAAAAAAAAAAGATAATCAAATAATGTAATATCAAACGCAGAATAGTTACTCTGAATGTACAGTTTGTTGACCCTGACAATATATGGGGTGTAATCTAATCTCTTGCACTCGCGCGAAGGACAGGTGTGAAAAATTCGAAAAAAAAATTGTGGGGAGTTTAAATTGTGTTGGAAAATTCTTCGAAATTTTGGGAACCGCTGTCCGCCGAACGTCAGCTGACCAGAGCAGAGCCGCAATCATACTTTTCATCTATAATATTTGCTGGTTTTTGATTTTTTCTTTGTACAGTAACAAAGTACCTGAAATGTTCAATTACTGCTAAGTATAGAAAATCAAATATTACATTTTCATGACTTGCTATGACCAGTTGAGAAGTGAATGGGTGTGTGTGATTGGGTGTGATTTTTGAATTGGGGTATATCAATTAGCCAGACTATTTTATATTTTGTTGAGAAGTGAAAAAATGGGGAAAACACATTATTGAGGACACTTCAAGCACAAAAGTAACAATGGTTTCTGTATCAGAACACCCTGAAACCCCCACCAAAATTTACTGGTTGTCATCTGTAGCTGGCAAATTCAATAACTTTTATTTATCCCTAATGTAAAGTTGTTTAAAAAAATTCCTTTTCCAATCAAAAAGCACCTAAAATATTTAACTGATGCTGTATAAAATAACGGAATATTTTACTTCCAGGGCTAGATATGACCAGTTGAATATTGAAAAATTGGGGTAAACATCCTTATATTACCGAGACAACCGATTGTTGTTCAGAATATACCACAAATCCTCCAGAATTCGTTGCCGGACATGTTACCATTTACAGATGACTTCCTATATAATTTCATGATTCAAGCAACGAGATCCGGGGCTTTTATGGTGTTCTGAACCAGGATTTGGTGTTAGCTCAGAGATAAAAAAATCTTTAGTATGTTTTCCTCAATGTTTCAATGTTCAACTGATCATATCTAGGCATCAAAAAGTAATTATTTTGTACAGCATCAATAAATTATTGAACGTTTTTGGGTACTCATGACCAGAGAAGAATTTTTTTTAAATCAACTAACGCTACGGGTGAATAAGCCGAATAAGCGTTATCAATATTGCCAGCTATAGATAACACCCTGTATATTTTATGATTCAAGAATTGAGGTTTAGGAATTTTAGGGTGTTCTGAACCAGAATCCATGAAAAAGTAATATTTGAATATTTTCTATAGCATTATTCAAACATTCTTAAGTAATTAATGAATATGGGAGAAAAAACAAATCAAGCGAATAAAAATCAATAATATGTTAGCTACAGATGACACCCTGTACATTTTAATTAATCAAGCACTGCTATTTCGGGGTTTCAGTGTGTTTTGGAATAGAATTTAGTGTTTTTTCTGTGATAAAAAAATCCCTAGTTTTTCCCTAATTTTCACCTTTCAATTTGATCGTAGGTAGCCATGAAAAAATAATATTTGAATATTCTCTACAGTATTATTTAAACATTTTTAGGTACTTTGTGACCAAGGCAAAAAAATCGAAAACAACCAAATATTACGGATGAATAACAAATAAAAAATGTCGTTAGTTACAGATAACACCCTGTATATTCTAACGAGTTAGCACTGAGATTTTGGGGTTTTAGGGTGTTCTGAAACAGAATCTGGTGTTATTTTTGCGATAAAAAAAATGCCTAGTATGTTTTTCCCAATTTTTCACTTTTTAATTGGTCGTAGGTAGCCGTGAAAAATGGATACCTATACGAATATTTCATCAACCTGAAGGTAGATATTTCTGGGTACTATATGTAATAAAGAACAAATTTTGAAATCGCTGTACTGTCAAGAAAATATGAGGGTGAGGCTGCTCAAAGTGGGACACACTGATAAAACAACTACTGGTATCAACTGAATGACAATTTTAAAAAAGTGAAAATTGTCAAGCTGTGTGCACGTTCCAATGGTACACCTGACAAGTAAGTAATTTTTCAATTTTTCAAAATTCACATTATCAACATTTCTTAAATTCAATTCAATGCCACTTACTTACAGGTACGCACTGATGATGACTATAGTCGAAAGCGCTTTGCTATGATTTTATGAATAAATTTCTGCACGAAATACAAACCTTTTCTTCATCCAATTTAAAAAAAGGTTATATACACATGTTAGGCTCACCGAAAGACTTTGATTAACCAAGACATCAATAAAGATTTATAGACGGCCCAGGGCCTAGGCTTAACACACTAATTATCACATAACTCAATTGCGCCCATCTAGCGGTTAGTCTTCCAACTCATCATTCAATTTGGGCTATGCATCATGCTAATTCTAATTCGGTTTGCTTTTGATATTGATTGTACATGACTTGAATTATGTGTCCTAATTGCCTGGATATTGGCGATGATTACGTTGTTTGGACCTAAGCGATTACGAAATTTCGAAATTTGATAACGAATGCTGGATATACAATCGTGTTTGCATCTCTTTCCGATAGACTCAAAGAAGTGTTATGTATGAGTGCAGATATGGTAGGGAGCAATTAATATAGTAGTTTACCTAACAAGTGCGGAAAGTGATACTTTTCCGCACGCGATTGCAGATGGCCGAACTCCGCTAACGTGTTGTTCGGCCATCTGCAATCGCGTGCAGAAAATACACTTTACGCTCGTGTTAGGTACACTATTTTTTCTACTAGCGGAAAAAACACCCAAAAGTTAACATAAAGAACATTTATTATTAAATATATATTATACTATACAACCATACTTGGTAAGCTTTCTATTTTAACCTTCTGCGACGCAATATTTAAATGTCAGTATAATCCGCAAAAACTAAACAAATCTACTTTTCCGCACTAGTGCGGAAAAATAACTCTTTCAGAACTAAAATGAATGCGGAAAAGTGAACTTTTCCGCACGCTAGTAGAAAAAAACTTTTTTTCACATAATTTTTTGTTCTTTTACAGAAATATGTGTTTTTCGTTACCAGATGAAATAGGCCAATGAATATGATAATGATAATCAATTTGGAATTGTAGATATTTCCCAATGAACAAGTAAATCCCGATCCTCAGCAAATAGTTGAGGTTTATACGATAAATTACAATTCGCAGAGACTATGATGATACAAAAAAAACCATTTGAAGGCTCTAATAAAAAAATGTCAGGACCAAGTTACTCTCTCTAATGTTTTGAGCCCTTCTAATTACTTCCCAGATAGCACTGGACGTCCCGAGGATGTCCATTTCATGTCCCATTTAGGTCCGAACGTCCCAGAACCTAATATGGACATCCTGGGGACGTTTTTGGGACGTCCAAACTCAAGCCAAATTCATATTACCGACTTACCACATTATTTTCGTGTCTTGTGCCTTTTTCAAAAATTTAAAACGTTTTTTCCTTTAATCTTCCGCCATAAATTTCTTATAATTTCCACTGAGCTTATTTAGATCAATGAGTTTCTTCAGTTGTCACCAGTATTAGATGAATAGTCGTTATATCGTTATCAGTTTTGCATGGTTATTCTGTTCACGCTAGGTTAGTCAGGTCAGGTTAGGCTTGCTATTAATTCATGCATTTTCAACTCAATTTGCCTCATTCTTATCTTTTCGTTTAAACTTCCCGCCATTGCAGTGACCAATCACAGAGCGCTTATTGCGTTCTTTTATTGTCGTCTATATTTCAGTGAGTTCACAGTCTCGAATCGTTGGGATGGCGACTTAAATCACACTCTTGATTGTTTGTCATTTCTCTAAGAATTCTCCAATTATTCTTTCCAAAAATAGACTTTTATGTCAAACCTGTGAAGTCTGTGATTTGTGCCATTTGTTGTCCTGTGCTGTGTCTTATCTCTTGCCTTGTGGTTTCTTAACCTAACTTATAAACATAATTTCTGGTTGTGGAGAAATTTGAAGTTATTTTTACAATCAAAAGAATACGTTGATCTGATAAAATATAATATCCGTTATTTATTGCTGTTGTGAGCCGTGACTTCTATACTGTTCTATAGGTATTATGTTTTGTAATTGATGTAAATGTTTGTGTCAGAATTTAAAATAATTTATAAATGTTCTTTAAAATCACTTTCCATCATTATCCTTTTCACTTTTTCTAGTTGGTATGTCACTTTCTGTTGACTAGGATCATGGGTTATAGAAAACCTTGAAAATTGATATCCTAAAAACATCCTTAGGATGTCCAAGGGACGTCCATGGAAGACCTTACAGGGACACATAATGGACGTCCCTAGAACATTCGAATTTGTAACATAGGATGTCCCCAGGACATCCTAAGGACGTCTTATGTCCAGTAATGGACGGCTTCGGTACGTCTTGCATATCTTAGATTTATGTCCTGTGGACCCACTGAGGACGTCTTTGTGTTATCTGGGTTTACATTGAAACCGAATTCCATATATCCAGAACATGAACCGTCTTATTTTATTAATTGATAATATTATACAAATACACAAATAAAAATGAAACGAAAGTAATACAAATTATAAAACAACGAAAAAAATGTATTGGCGACTTGATTGATTCCAGTGGCGCATTTGCTTTTTCAGCTGCAGGAAAACCCGGAAAAACCTGCAGCACCACATCATCTGAAGATCTTGATCTGCATGTCCTCTCTCTCATAAAATGAAATGTAGGGTGTCTCCAGAGGCTCTAATAAATTTAAGATATCATCAGAATATTCAGTGACACAACTATCGTCAAACTCAAACCAGTCCTTTTTGACTTTGGTCAATACGTAATAATGACCAGATTCAAAGCCAGATTCACAGTGGACAATGACTGCATAAAGATTATAACAGTGGTCTGCTAAATTAAGGTGTTCATCTATTTCGAATTTGCGTAAGAGTTTGGTGCTTCCGTCAGCTATACTTGTCTTATAATTGTTAGTTAGTTTGGCGCATATTTGGCAATACAGTTGATCATCACCCAGTTAAAAGTTCTATCTTCTGATGACGAAACAGTAAGCTTTGCATGGACTGGTTTTCAGTCATATCAGGAAATGCTAGTTGAAGTTCCAGAAAGTCACATACGTTTTTGCTAACTCTTGAACATGTACGACAACATAAACTAGTGAGGATTTTTTCTGCAAAAGATCCACAAACACAAGACGAGATAGACTTTGTTCTCGGACAGACATAATTCTAATGCTCATGCTCATATTCCACAATTATCTTGAAATAGTTTCAAATTCATTCAATGAATATATGCTTACCAAAATATCCAGAAATCGTCTGAAAGAATACCTCCGTGGAAAACCTGCAACATAAAGAATTCTAGCAAGCGAATATCACAATATTTAAAAACTAGCAATTCCTTCTGACATTTTACAAACCTTGTGAATGCCAACGAACTGATGATGTTTAACCGTTCGCATACTTATAGAATACACGCCGATTATTTAAATTCGAGGGTCTGGAGGATGCATATTTTCTTTACATGCTTAAATCTTCCGTTACTAAAAAAGATCTTGATCTTTTGGTCTAAGCATTTGGTAGCATAATCAGCAGTTTTTCGCCGATATCATTTATATCATCTGTTTTCATTTGCAAAAGTTCATTACATCTACAACCCCCAGCGATTGCAACAATAAATACAACCTAAAATATAAATTGAAAAATATTTCCCTAATACATAATAGATCATTATCAGTATATTCCTACCTCAATCTGGGGTATCTGATAAAAATTTCTCAATTTCTTCTCTTTGAAAAACTCTGGATTTTTTTGCATGGAAACCATGCAGTTTTAAAAAAGCCCGATACTTCAGATATTTTGCAAAATCAATAGTATTTATGTTCAGAGTATCTTTCAACAACGAATAGGTGGACTATAACGTTAAAGGCTTCATTTTCTTTGAAATATCGGAAAAATAGGCAATCAGCACATTTTCTCTTATAATATCGCAAGGATATTGATAATTTGGAAATTATTTGTAGCTAATTTCCGAAAGCGAGTTGCTTAAGGAAATTTAAGACAGATTATGAGAATTTATCAATAGTCGAGTGATATTTGGTAAAAACATTTATTTCAGAGAATTAAATCACCAGTATAACTACCTATAATATTAATTTCGAAAACAAAACGTAGTTTTCTTGTGAGAGTTTATCGGTCACATTCCAAATAATACTTATAATTAAGTATATTTTTTGATAATCCATAGAGACAGACAAACTCGAGCAAAAAGTGAAGCTCAGCACAAAACACCTCGACATCATGTATTATTGAAAAAAAAATTGTTTACCAAAAAATTAGGGGTGAAACCTAAAAAAAATCATTTAAAAAAATAAAAAAAAAATGTTGTTATTTCAGAAAATATAAGATTTTTCAAAAAACGATTTCAATGGGTTGAGAGATGATTCAATTCTCCACAAGAATGACATTCAGTAATACCTTATGAAATACGCTCGTTTTCTCAGAAAACGTTGTTTAACGCCGACATCACATTTCATGCTCGCGCTAACCCGCCACTGCAAGTTCAGGCAGGGCCGAATATTAGATTTGTCATAACTTTGCTAAAAAATAAAGTAGAAATAGAAAAAAAATTGCATATCGTTCCTGAAGACTTCTACTTCCTCATGCAAATATGTTAGTATCTGAGTATCTAAAATGTGTTTTATCCCACTTCACATAACCCTTCTACTATATTTACTGATGATCCGAAAGTCATGGATATTTTAGTTGATACGAAATAATTATAGCAGAATTCAGTGCCCTCTTTGGACCGTATGCAACTATTAAAGGCTATTGAGACAAGTCTTATACATGCCAAAGAAAAAACAGGGTTTTACTCCTGCATCAGTTTCCAAATCACCCATAATCCCGGCAATTTCTTCAGTAAATGTTGAAAATAATCGCTCATACATATCCTACATAAAAAATTAAGTATGCGATTGAGGTTTGCACTTCACAATAGTTTTATTAAATATATACAGTGACCACCAAAAAGTATATACCATGTGGGAAAAAAGTTTATTATGAGAGTATTGGAAAAAAGATTCTTTGGAAAAATTTGTGCATGTCCGATAACCTAAAAATCGATTTCAACACATGTCACGTGATCGCTGGTATAGCGACAAATTGAAAAAAATTAATATGAATTTGCAAAAAGTCGGGTAAAATGGCCAGATTTCGAAAAAAAAATTTGAAAAAGTTGCTTCGAATAAAATTGTATATTCTTATACACAGTTTGAGGAAATAATGTGAGAATATCGAAAAAAGCAATTTTTTAAAAATATTTTTCTAGCTGTAGAAAAACACCAAATTATTTTTTTATGAATAGCTTGACCATACTGAAATATTTGTATTCCGATATGATAACAAAACTTTCTCATTTTCTCCACAGCAGAGAGCCACTAGTTCAAATACTTGCATATTATATTTGCATGAGAAGGTAGCAGAGTTATAACCAATCAAATACTCGGTTCCGCCAGAACTTTCAGCAGCGGATAAGGGTGAACCTGAAATTTGATGTCGGCGTTCAGTCACGTTTTCTGAGAAAACGAGAGCATTTCATAAAAAAATACTATGAATCATTTTTGTGGAGACTTGAATTGTCTTTCACCCTGTTGAGTTGTTTTTTCGATACATCAGATACTTTGTAAGATTACAGCAAAATTATTAAACGAATTAAAAAAATATGTTCCACCCCTGGAATTTTGGTAAACAATATTTTTTTTTGCGTTTATCATGGTTCCAACTACATACCAAATTTGGTGATGCTACAATCGATTCTTGTCTCAAAACCCAATCGTTCTGGATTATAAGTCATTTTTTAATATTTCAATTTTGAAAATTTAATTGGGTAAACGTCAAACTATATGTCATTTGCATTGTGACACGATCGTTCAGCAGTTGAAATTTCCCGGGGCACTTATCAGGAGTAATAACAGCTACTTCGGATATTGAATCATATCTGATGTCCATTTCGTTGTCCGAAACTCTTGGAGGGACTTTAAGATAACAGCAGAATAACAAACAACCCTGTAGAGTGAACACCATTCAAGTAATAGGACCTACCCGAAACAGAAATATCACTCCACGCGCGTTTCTTGTGAAATTTATGGTAGTTTTGGCATTTCGGATAGTTTCTTTTTCTTGGACTGTTGATTCAAATTTTCAAAAAATATAGATACTTTTCAACAAAAAAAAAACATGCTGATAAAAGTCTCCATTGTCTAACAAATTAATGAAAATATTTAGATCAGTATATAATCATGCTGGCCATTAAATTCGTAGCACGGAATTTTAATTATTATTCAATTCCAGTTACCCCAAGATGTCAACAATACAAGTAAAGCCAATTACCAGAATGCTTAATTTACCTAGACCACAATCTATCGCAAATTTCCTTTGACTACCTTGTAGCTATCAAATTCCCGACTCGACCCGACATTCGGAGATTAAATTTAATTATTGTTCTCCCGGTATCGATCCAAAGTTTCCGGATTAAATTAACCAGATTCTGCTAGTACTGTTTACAAACATTGTTTGCACTCAATTTGCAATTGACTGATTATTATTGGATCAAATAACGAAAGAAATAATTTAATAACAGTACACCTGATTGAACAGCTGAAAAATGTGAAAATAAGGAGAAATTTGAAACCATCGAAATAACCTTTTATTTCTTCTGGAATATGGATCGTCTAAAAAAGCCACGTATTCCATGACGTATAAGGTTCATTTTTACTTCTGTAAAGGGTATGTCAAAAACTGCCACAAAGTGTTTTGATGAAAATGTAATTATACAGTGACCGCCAAAAAGTATGTACCATATGGGAAAAAAGTTTATTATTAGAGTATTGGAAAAAAGGTTTTTGGAAAAAGTTTGTGCATGCCCGATAACCTAAAAATCGATTTCGACACATGTCACGTGATCGCTGGTATGGCGGCAAATGGAAAAAATTACTATGAAAAAGCAAAAAGTGGGCTAAAATGGCAAGATATCGAAGAGAGTTAATTGAAAAAGTTGCTCAGAATTCAATTTTATTCATATATACAAAGTTTGTACAGATAATGAGAGAATAATGGAAAAAGCAATTTTTCAAAAATATTTTCCTAGCTGTATAAAAATATCAAATTATCACCTTATGAATTGTTTGATCGTACTGAAACATTTGTACTTCAATGACAATGTACACTAGTAAGCACTAAATTAAAAAAAAAATGAATTTTGTTAAAATCCTGGCTGTTACATTGGTTCGTATCTAACAGTTATATCAGAATTCCACGACCATTGTGATGACATGACACTGCAGACACATGGTGTTTTCAAGATTATAATCAATTTTCGATGATAATCGTGCCAGAGCGTTTCACTGCACATGCAATGTTGAAAACTATAAGCCTCTTTAATTTGATACACTATTTTTAAGAACTGAAACGTTCGTGCACGATTATTATCAAAAACTGAATATAATCGGAAAAACACGATATTTTTGGATTTTCCTCTCATCGTAATAATCTTGGAATTCTGATATAACTGTTAGATACGAACCAATGTAACAGCCAGGGTTCTGACAAAATCAAGTTTTTTCAATTTAGAGCTCTCTGGTGCAGAGAAAATGAGAAAGTTTTGTTATTATCATTGAAATATAAATGTTTCAGTATGGTCAAGCTATTCATAAGAAAATAATTTGATATTTTCATCCAGCTATGAAAATTAAAAAAAAAAAAATAACTGTATTCAAATTTCTCACATTATCTTTTCTTTTGCGTATGTGTATAAAATTGAATTCTAAGCAACTTTTTTGAATAACTTTTTTCGATATCTTGCTTTGCTTTTTCGTAGTATTTTTTTTCAATTAGCCGCCATACCAGCGATAACGTGACATGTTTCAATATCGATTTTTAGGTCATCGAACATGCACAAACTTTTCTCAATAATCTTTTTTCCAATAGTCTGATAATAAACTTACCATATGGTACATACTTTTCGGCGGTCACTGTATAACTTCAATGTCTATATATTTGGATGCGCAAAAGAACAATTGAGCGCGAAAAATTCAAAAGCATGTTTTGTGAGAAGTAATTTTGTAGTCTTCTTTATCCGAAACGAACTAAACCACAGCATATGGAATACAAAAAAAATAAAAGAAGAGAAAAGTTAAATTAGCTTGCAAATGAAGTATCATAATTTGGAATACGGAACAGTTGTTTTTCCCGCAAGAGAGCGCCAAAACAGGAAGTTAGGTAGCTAAAATTAACATGGCTGAATTCCTTATGAAATTACCTTTTTAATGATGTGTCACACTCACTACTTTCCCTATTCCAATTGTTTAGGTGATAGTGGCCAAGGGGAGGGGGAAGAGGTATGACAGTTGAGGTTATGATAGGGAAATGTCTTCCTTGGATTAAAAATCGATGTGTTTTCGCATTTTTTTCAGAACACATGCGTTTTGAAGATATTCGATCTGTTTCGTTTTCGGTGCCCCACCCTGTATAAGTTATAGTGTATCTGCTCTGTTCCACGAATTAATTTATTCATTCAATAGTTAGATGCATCCTATTATTTTCCAAACCAGAATTCACGTATGCCATCACCAACCTGACATACAAGATACACTAGTTGAATAAGAGGGGTGTTTTAGCATTGAAAAGCGAGCTTAACTTCTATTAAATATACACCAGGCATAAGCCAAAGTATTAGTTCACTCGAGTTAGTCATTCATATGTTCTTTGTTCACATCGTAAGGAAGATTGTTATAGTACCAAACGATTACAGTTTCTTCTCTGCGATAGGATATTTTTTTTTGAGAGTGTTAAATAATTACACTTGCAGATCACAAATGATCCCGAATCGTTTAAGAAACTTTGGATTGTGGCGTCTTTTTAGGATATATGCATTTGTGTTCATTATTTCACTTGTCATCCAATTCAGCATTCTTTAAAAAATATAAAAAATGGGGTTCTAAGGGTTTTTAAGAAAACAGAATTGTTGAAGAACGGGATTTTCAATTCACTCATCAGAACCAAACGTGTGCGCATGCGCAGTTTAATGAATAAATCGTGGCAACGTTGGTATTCCTTAGGATTTTAAGTCTCTCCTGACGTTCGTGAACAGAGAAGCATCATGACTTTATAAAATGCTAGCTGTGGATAAATGTATTATTTGCTAATTAAATCGTACCTATGCAATTAACACGGTTTGTTCTTCAACTCGCCAGCCATTATTTCTATACTTACGGGTTCCTAACTCAGTGCTGTATTTAGGGGGGGGGGGTTATGGGACTATCAGCCCCCGGCGGTGAATTTTAAGAGGCGGTAAAGCAAGCGGCAATATACTCGTGGCCGACAAGGCGACAAGTATATTATATTACTTGCTTTTATATGTCGCCTCTTAACTCGTCGCCTTTTGAAGCAAACGCGCAATTAGCTACCTCCGTCACCGCATCAAAAGGACTAGATTTTGATACTGTTTTTGTGAAAATCATATTCACTTATCAAGCGTCAGCGGTGCCTTGGACGTTACAATACAAAAGTGGCTGTGGTACATACTTTTAGTTGACGAAGATAAAAAAGCCGCATTCTACTCTCTACTCAGTAAGGGTAATTTCGTCTAACTCAATAACAGGTAACAAAACCAGAGTATTGAAATTGAAATTTAAAAAAATGTGTAACAAAGATGAATAAACAAAAGAAGTTTGTTGTTAGGTATTAGTTTTGAAGTAAATATAATTTGATCCGTTATCATAATTATTTTATGTTATTATCATATGCTGTGAGAAAAAATGCAGTGAACGGGTATTTTGAAACTGATAATTGTAATAGTTAGCCCCCGGCGTAAGTAAGTATAAATCCGGCACTGGATTCAACCGGAATTTTATCAATTCCTCTGTTTGTTGACTGCTAATTGAAATCACTTTTCCTTTCAGAGAGGTTTGGTAATACCATCAGAATAATTCAAATGTTACAAGTTACAAGTACATGTTACCAATTACCAATCCCATTCGTTTTTTTTTTTTTCGTATTTCAGTGGGATATGCTATCTGATCTTATCAAATTCCGAGTATGAAGGTGATATATACAGGCATTCTCTGCTCTCGATGCAAATGTAAAGGCATGTATGTAGGTTCGTATGTAATCAATATTTAAATAATCGAGAAAATCGCTTTGCCGCAGGTGTCAAACGATTGACTGAATATATGCAGTACAATCTAGGTCGGAGGAAAATTACTATGATGAATGGTTGAGTGAGAGGAGGAGAAAACCAAAACAGTTGAAATACGTACATACCAATGCATCTCGTCGTAATGGACCCGGTGCGTAAGATCCGCAAGTTATGTATCAAACAATTTTTTGAAATCCAAATCAATATATCATTAATAATAATAATAATAACATGTCTTTATTCATTATTTATCGCTTAATAACAATATTTTTGAAGGACAATTTCGAAAATAATGAAATGGCGGGGTTCAGCTACAGAGCTTCTTTTAAACCCAACCAAAAGAATATGCAAATACACACAACTTCTAAAATTCAACATTATTTTTGAAAACACAGTTACATACTCACATTTAAGATGTTAACATATGTCAACGGTAACCTCATAATACAAGAATGACTACACATACAAGGAATACCTATAAATACAATACCTAGGAATATCTAATGACTATGCAGAATATCGAGCCTTCATGTCGTAAGTTGTTACTTTTGCCTTTCCAGTAACAGTGCTTTCAATCTTTTTTTTAAATTTTTTAATGAAAGTTCTTTGTATTCCACAGGGGTGGCATTATAAAGTTCAGCCGCGTTATAGGAGAAACTTCCGGTAAAGATCGCCCTCGTATGCTTAGGAATTAAGAGTATGTGATTATTACGTGAAGATTTTTTATGTGAAAGCGGGACTAATTTTTTGCGTAGATAAGGCGGATTACCAGTTGTGAGGACTTTGTGAGTGAGGGTAAGCGAGTGCATTTCCCTCCAGTTATCTAATTTCAGCCATCCCGACTCCTTGAATGCCACACTGATGTGGTCGAATTTACGGATACCGTAAGAAAATCTAATACATGAGTTTTGAATTTTCTGTAGTCGCGATGCCTCCGTTTGAAGGAGGGCGGGACCATAAATACTGTCGCAGTAAGCCAATCTAGAAAAAATGAGGGATTCGCAAAGACTCATCTTCATTTTTCTTGATAATAAGTCTCTATTCGGATAAAGTTGTCTTAAAACGTTAAATGATGATCTGCATAAGTGGTTGACATGTTTGGTGTACCGTAAGTCGGAGTCTAGCCAAAGACCCAAATTTTTAGCTTCAGTCACGAATGGAATTATGTCCTTGTTAATCCTGAGAGAGAATCACTCACGTCAATTCTCTTACTTTTTGTACCAAAAATCATTACTTGAGATTTTTTCGGGTTAAGTTTCCAATTGTGAGCACATGATACATCGTATAACAATTGAAGATTTCTATTGATGTCAGTTTCGGCTATTTTAGTCTCAAGGATGCCAAAAGAGCTGTAAAGTTGCGTGTCATCGAAGATTTCTATTGATGTCAGTTTCGGCTATTTTAGTCTCAAGGATGCCAAATGCCATGGAAGTCACAAATGTAAAGTCTGAATAGAAGTGGTCCCAAGATAGAACCTTGTGGGACGCCGAAAGACTTAACTAGGGATTTTGATTCCCTTCCATCCAGGATAACACTCTGAGTACGATTTGTTAAATAACAGTAGACTTATAAGGCTGAAAGACAACGACAGGTTTTCGTGACCATTCTACCTCTTGGCAAAAAACTACTGAGATGCTCCAGAGAGGGTGTCATGATATATCGTGAAAGTCAGCTGCGATGTGTGGGTTGGTTCTGCAGTGGCAGCCTCTCAAGACGATACTTTGAGAAAAAATAAGTCAGCTGACTGTAAGATGATGGAGTTTACGTCAGCTAGTGACACGAACAGGATGAAAATATAATGTATATGTTCAGTGACTTTTTCTCAGGTAAAAATTTGTCAGAATACTGTATCTCGGTGAAACGATTGTCAGATGATCTAGGAAAGATAGCAGGGAGAATACTGTCACTTTGGAATACGTCATAGTATGCACGTTGAATTTTTCATCGTTGATAGATCATGTTATAGTCACCAACATAATAATTTCTAGAAAACGTAAATATGTTAATTGTTAACTAAAGGGATTTAGCGGTTGCAAATTATTCGACATATCCAACCCCTTCACACGTGTCATCGCATCAGCATTTCGATACGAGGATCGACTGGAACTCTGAAAGCGTGCCCTTCTACCTTTTATAACGCCATTGTATTCAAGTCTTGTGTGTTGTCTTGTCGCTTGTCTGTCAACCTGTTCAACCATATCAAGATCATTAATTTCTTTATCATCATCATTATTTTTGGCGTGAAAGTGGACTAAGTGAACTGAACCCACGCACGAATGTGCATATGGATTGAAGCCACAGGTGAATGTGAATGTTTGTGCCGGTTTGCCGCTCGTGGAGTGGACGCAAGGGTGTTCGTACGATGCTAGTGCCGCGGTGATGGAAGGATTGTTGAGGGATTGGAACCTTCACGAATACATTACACGATTTCGAGGTAATCATGTTTAAAAACTATATTTATGTGTGATTATTTCCATATTTGAAATCATTGTATTATTAGTAGTTCCCTGACCGAGCCTAAACCAACCTAACCTAGTTCAATGCTGCCAAAATGGCTGGCTGCCTCTTCTAATATTACAATGATTTCAATTATGGAAATAATTATATAGAAATCTAGCTTTGAATGATGATTACCTTGAAATCGTGCATTAGTAGGGTAGGAGCACCCTTGCGTCACCCGCACAAACATTCACATTCACCTGTGGCTTCAATCCATATACACATTCTTGCGTGGGTTCAGTTCACTTAGTACACTTTCACGCCAAAAATAATGATGATTATTCCGCCAATAACAATGAAATGAATGATCTTGATATGGTTGAACATCGAATAATAATAAATTGGTTTACATTCAAATCATACATTCTTAGTGGATATAATATACAGTGCGGCTTTTTATAGTCCCCCACCCTGTTACTTTTGAACGGTTTGTTTTTTTACAATAAGCATTTGAAGTGTCAATGTAACAAAAAGAAAACAAACTATTATGACATGTAGTATTTAAATAATTAAAAGCAAAATTGTTGTCAATTGACGAAGCAGGTGTTGGAAATGTCCACCTAATACTTCTTGACAATAAAAAATTCGATTCACAAATTCCTGCCGAACATTATTCAACATGTCTGCAGTTATACCAGCACAAACCCGTGTGTTATTCGTTCTTTAAGTTCTTCCAAAGATTTGGATTGTTGCTCATACACTTTGGATTTGACGTATCCTCACAGAAAGAAGTCACAAGGTGTAAGGTCTGGTGATCGTTCCGGCCATTCAATTGGTCCACGACGTCCAATCCATCTCATAGGGTATGTTACCTCCAAATACTCTCGAACTTGACGTTGGAAGTGAGGAGAGGCTGGAAGGTGATGTGTTCCTGAAATTCGTTCTCATTTTCTTCTAATATTCCAAGTATGAGTGGTTCAACCGTATCTCTTAGTAAATCCAGGTACAAATTACCGTTTAAGTTTTCTTCCAGAAATAAGGGACCTACAATATGGTCTCCCAGAATTCCAGCCCACACATTTACTTTCTATGGGAACTGTGTGTAATCTTCTCGAAAGATATGGGGATTTATATCACTCCAGTATCGCACATATTGTGTATTCACATTTCCGTTCAAAAAAAAGGTACTTTCATCTGAAAAACAAATATTCCTAATGTAATTGGGGTTCCTAACTATCTTT
This sequence comes from Chrysolina haemoptera, assembly GCA_958298965.1. Lineage (NCBI taxonomy): Eukaryota > Metazoa > Arthropoda > Insecta > Coleoptera > Chrysomelidae > Chrysolina > Chrysolina haemoptera. The sequence continues at coordinate 27,852,208 of OY282597.1, read as the reverse complement.
TCCTCCATAATTTCACAAAATTCCATTCTTCGGTCTGGGTCGTCTTCTGTGAGTTGGTGTAACATTACTAATTTGTATGGATGGGACTTGTGTTTCTTCAAATATTTTTTTACTGTAGCTGTTGAGACCCCAATCGTACTTGCTACACGAGAGGTACTTTGTTGCGGATTTACCACCATTTCGGCAATTATCGTAACCTTTGTCTCTTCCGGAATTGATTTTCGACCAGCTCCACCTTTCCTACGAACACTGCCAGTTCTATTGAATTTTTCAACTAGTTCCCTCAAATATTTCCGAGTTATAGGATGTTCAGGAAATTTTTCATTAAAAATTCTCTCCGCTTCGTGGTAGTTCCGATGGGCCTCACCAAAATCATAAATTGCTTCAATTTTTTCTTCGAGAGGACGTATACAAACCATGATGATATCAAATATTCAAAGTAAATAATAATTATAAGTAGACAAAATTCCTCAGTGAATATGAATACAATAATTCATCAATCCATAGTACTTTTATAGGTAACTAATTAATTATTGTCATTTAAACAAATCCAATAAATAGAGAGAGAGAGAGAGAGATATACTTTATTGTCATCAAGAAAAAAAACCTTCTTATGGACAAAGTGCTCACTTAAATCTAAAAATTATATCTATAGGTGTATAACGTGGACATGACATGACATTGAGAGAACAACAAAACAAAACAGTAAACATATATGATTGTAAAGTTAGGAGTATAAAGAAAAATAGAGGAGTCAGACGTTAAAATTTGTCAGAATAAAATTCTTCCAGACTATAGTACGGTCGATCACTTAAAATCACTTGCACAGCCTTTCTGAAATGGTCGGTGTTGCTAATATTCCTTATATGCTCTGGTAAATGATTGAACATCTTGCAACCATTGTAAATAAGTGAGTCCTTCACTAGGGTTGAATTTGGCCTTGGTAGGTTAATATTATTTTGTTTGCGTATAGAGTAATAGGAAGGAGTACTATTGAATTGGTTAAAGTGTTTTTTTATTAAGCATACTGTTTCATGGATGAAGATGGCGAAGACAGTGTGTATTTTATGGGATACAAACAATGGTTTACAGGGATCGCGTGTCTTTGCTGTAGATAAGTATCTAATTGCCCATTTCTGCAAGATGAGTGTGTTCTGCAGGTGAGTTTTATTGCATACTCCCCAAAATGGGATTCCGTATCTTAGGTGGGACTCTATCAAGGCATAGTAAATAGTCCTTTCGTAGTACCTGGTATTACTTTTGTCATTAAAAATAAATGAAATGGGTATAATTTCGATATCCTAATACCTAATTAAGCTTTGAAAGGAATTCAAAATGAATAATTATTAATGTTGTGAATTGTCTTTATTGACCGTATTTCGTGGTATTGATTGTAATTGTGAATCACTAGAACAATTAATGTATTTTTCTTCAAACATTATTATTTTAATGCCACCAAAAAATATTTTCCGTCCCATTATTTCACATCAAACCCTTCAAAAGTTATTGAGGTAAGGTAAGGAAACGAATTCAGATCCGCTCTTACACTTGACACTTCAAATGCTTATTGTGAAAAAACGTGTCAACGAAATTTTAAAAAAATTAGATGGTTGAAAAGAGAATCAAATTCTCTTTTCAACGATGTATCACTCGACCCCCCATGCCATTTAAAAAAAATAGGTTTTTGTGCCCCCCCGCGCCATCTATCGAGCAATCACAATGCGTTATATTTCAAAAAGTAGTATCGGTGAAACCCTCGAAACAGTTTTTTTTTATCTTTCTACGGCAAACCGTTCAAAAGTTCACAGGGGGGGGACTATAAAAAGCCGCACTGTATATATTTATATACTTAAATAGTAACACAATAACATCAGTAAATTTCCCCAATATTGCAAAATTTTCACAAATGGATCTAAAACTGAAAATGGGTTGGGCTCTCCATTTCTTGTAGATGGAAATACTCATAGCTGGTCGATGCATCCAGCTATATACAGCAGAATTATACGCTATCTACCAGTCCATACTATATTGCGAATCTGCTAAAAATGAAACTCACTCCTTGATCTGTACCGACTCGTTAAGTTTCATAAGGTCCTTACAAAATAAAATTTCCCTGGACCCCCTTGTTATGATTATTCTTGCCAGAATTCATGAGAGGAAATGATAAAATTATTAGCTTTTTGTGGGTGCCTAGTCACTGTGGCATAAAGAGTAATGAAGACGTAGATAAAGCAGCAAAAATGGCTGCTAATTCCAATTCTTATGAAAATATATTTCTTCACCCAGAAGATCTTAAAAACCATAATGAAATCAAAGAAGAAACAGACTAGCAGAATCTTTTAATGATACTGAAACTAAATTGAAGAGTTTAAAACCAACTGTGAAACCAACTGAGAAAAGAATAAGTTGTAATTACACGTCTCCGAATTGGTCATACAAAAATGACACATCTTTACCTGCTCCTAGGAGAGCAGCAACTTCTTTGCATTATATGCGAAACACCTCTAACAGTTCCACATATACTTATAGAATGTCCAGAATATGAAGTGCTCAGGAGACAACATGATATAACTGGTACAATGAATGAAATCTTACGCGACGATAGACAAACATTAAGTAAAATGTTAGCATTTTTGAATGCTACAGACATCATCAACAAATTGTGAGAAGTACACGTGGTAGTTGATGCCTTAAAAAAAAGTAGTAACACAAATTATATCACAGTTCAAGTGATATTATTTTATTGTTAATAAATTATTTTCTATAGTGAACTTCAAACAAGTAAATAAAAACAAATATTAGTTAATATTGAAGTAATATGTTTCTTTGAGTTAATAAATATTAAGTTCGTATCAAAAAACTGATTTATTTGAAATTTTCAAACGAATCATTTATTAATAGTAAAATTACATTAGTTTGGCCATATACAAAAGCATAATTTGTTAACATTTAAGAAAATTTCTTTACTGCTAACAAACTGTTCTCTCAGTATAGGGCTTCTCAGCGGTTGAAATATAACATTTGAAGCAAGGCGTATTTCAATGCATGAATAACTTTCATAATTCTCTTCTCAAATAATATGTTTCATATTTTAATCTTCTCGCGAACTGAATTGAAACTTCACAATCTTTTCATCATTTTATTAATGTATCTTGTAAATGACAATGAATGAATATAATGTCAATCCATCCATTACAGAGGAATATTTGTTTTCATGGGGAACAAACTCCGCTGTGTACTACGATTGTCTCCAATTCAACACCCTGTCACATAACCCAGTACAAAGCGATGCTATTAATACTGAAAGCAGGTTTGGCAGACAGGTTATACAACCAGTTCAGAGTATTTTGTAATATTAATACTGTGTGGTGCTTCCAGATGCATAAATGATAATTGTGGTTGATTTCCAAGATGTTCTTGAAAGCAAACTCGAAACTGCGGAACAGTTTAAAAAGAAAAGCTGCACACAAAAATAAAAACTCACGAGGAATATTGAAAACTCCCAGTCTTGAACTTGTAAATAAATTTGCTGGAAAATGAGGTAGTGAAAAAGTGGATAAGACAGTAGACAACAATTAATTGAGATGACAGCTTTGTTGCATAAATCAAGAAGTCATATTGATTGAAAGTTTGATTTTGTGGAGGAAATCCGATTCTTTCTTTACATGATTTTTTGGGTTTATGACCTTCCACAATCTGAAAATGAAAAAATATTAATCCAAAGAAATCTGTACAAGTGTATAATTTGCCCGATAAGTTACTGCGTTTACAAGACTGCTGTCTTGAAAGAAATGAATTTTTGTCAGTAACGTACCCTACACTGAATTTGCCTATCTGAAAAAATTAGATCGAATTAACAAAGAATACTTCTCTTTTTTTTGAAAATTGTTGACGTTTCGGAGGCTGTATCTGCCACCTATATCAAAACTTCTTGGAAGGACGCTGAAGAAACTGAATTTGAATTGCGGTTTTGGAAATAAGATCATTCTTTGACAGAGTCAAATGAAATCTGTCATACATTCTTTTGATTGACATATGGTATCTTGATACATAGGGTGTTCGGTATCAATTAATCACCATTCTATCACTTCTTATTTCATCTCTGAGGAGAGGTAACCAGATGCGGTCCATTTTGATGGAATTGGTTGAAAAGCAGTTGTTCGATAAAAGAATGCACGCAGTTTCCTTTAACTTTCTTTTGTCTTGATTTGATTCGTTCAATAAAATTTTGGTATTATTCCATTCCATCATATGATCGCCATCAGATGTTAGAATGTGTCCGGATATTTTCGAACCCGTTATTTTTCGATTTCAGATGTAACTTTTATGTTCTTCCTGGCGCACAATCAATGGTCTTGATGTTTCACCTATATAACTCTTACCACACGAACAAGGTATGTTGTAAACACAATTTTTTGAACATTCACCAGCGTTTTTGGGTTTTGTATGTGTGAGTATTGATCTCAATGTATTGGTTGTTTTAAATGTTGTTCTTACATCATACCTATGGCCAATCCGTTTTATCTTTTCAGACAGTCCAGGGACATAAGGTATAATGTTGTTTATTGGATGTGTATGGAGTTGTCGCATGTCTGTGTGTTGTGTTGTTCGATTGTAAAGTGTAGTACTATTTTCAATTTCATTAATGGTTTTTTCCACGAATTCATTTGGATGAGCATTTTCCCTGAGAACGGACTTTATAAAATTCAAATTCTTCTTTCAGATTTTGTGTTGAATTTCAAACCACTTGTGCCCTGTTGTAAATACATTTGACAATTCCCTTTTTCATGCTGGTGTGGTGATTTGAGTTATAATGGAGATATCTGCAAAAACAAGAGGAGTATGTGATATTATTCAGCGAACTTGATGAAATGAAACTAAATGAAAATGCCATTGCTCAACATATCACCAACAAAGAAATGAAAATGAAAAAATGTCGACAACTTCTACATCTTCAAGAAATTGGTCTGAAGAATAAGGAAAAGAACAGAAAGAAGAGTCCTGAAAGATTTGACATATTGAAAACAATATTTTTAATTTGGTAGTTGATCACGAATATATGAAATGGGTGGTTAGAAGTTTGACTCGTAAGTATGTGGGTGGTGGGTGATAGCAAAAAGGTCCCAAGGAAGCCTAATTTCCTGGCACCAGCAGTCCTCCCAGAATTGCACCAGCTCCTACTACTACCATCTGATAAGTTTTCCACGTTGAAGATTTTTTATTGTATTGTTTTGTATTACGTGTACTGTTGTAATCCACCCTATATTTTTTGCCTATTAAACCAACCTATATTTTTGCTTTAATATAATTCCAAACTGTATTGCTTCTAGAATAATTATTGCGTTTCAGTGCAAGGTTATATTATTAATACTTGTTTTTCTCAGTAGACATATGAAACTCCTTTTGTTATCAACCACGAAACTTATAAAGCTCACGAATCTTCATTTGATACGTAGGAAATATTAATCCAGTGACTTGTTTTATGCACATACAACTCATCTCAGCAAATTTCTTGTTCTTTGTTCAGAATAGGAAACAAGTATAGAGTTCTTGATTATATTGTCCATATGTAATGCATTTTATCATTTTGTTCTCATGGTAGTTTTATATCAAACCTTTTTTCCCATAATTTGTGCTCTTTCAGCAAAAACTCACTTCAGTTAGTTAGTAAGAAAACTTCGACGTATTTTCTGTAACAACTTGTTGAAAACTTTTGGAAGTGTCTAATAAACACCTACGGGGAAACGCATTTTCCATCTATCATTTGGTAACCACTATGGATATTCATTATCTGAGTAACGTTCTGTGACCACTCACAGATCTCCCAATTTCCAAATAAGGACAAGGTTACAACAGTATCCAGAATGTTTCTAAAACCTCCAATGTTTTAAATACATTTTCAATTTATTTATAGGGTTCGGCACGCCAATGCCAGTTGATACTCATAGGTAACATTTCCATATAGTCACTTTCTCAACATTATGCATTTTTGGATTACCGCAACGTATTACAAACTTACCCACAAGTCAATAATAAGAACCGTGTAATCTTTTATTCAGCATTGCCAATATGTCTTATTCGAATTACGTTTCAGTATACCCATTGTGAATACAAAGAACTCCGATTAGTTCATACATTGAAGAAATCTGTTGTGTTACTTTCATTTAATGTGTTATGGAATTTCCAAGCTATTTTTTTTAATGAACGTTTAAGCCCAATTTTCAGATACTTACCAAAAAATATTGTCCGAAAATAAAAAAAAAAATCTTCCACCAGAATGTATCCGAGTCGAAAAAAAAGGCAAGACTATCTGTGACATAGTGAACATCACCACGTTTACAAGCCAGCAATATACAAGGTGTTTCAGAATTCAGTATCAAGATTTCAGGGGCGTGTTCCTTAGGTCAAAAAAAGACTTTCTTTCCAATAAACCTGTGTCCGCAACCGCTTCATTTCTGAGATACAGGATGTTGAAATTCAACAAAAAAATCAGTTCTTCTTTAATATCTCTAAACCACTTTGGCTTTTCTTTTTAATTTTGATACATGCAAAGTACACATAAAAAAAAAAATTCCATTTCGAACGTTTTTTAATTTTCGTCTCTGTAAACATGCTCTGTCATTTTTGATCAAAATAATGATACGCTTCTGTTTTTTTTTGTCAAATTAGTATTTTTTTCATAATTGTCTTCTACTTTTCCACAAACATGGTCTCTTGAGTATTTTTCGTCCGACAGACGGTTTTCGATTTAAAAAATAAAACGTCGTCATTCGCTTGTACCTATGCGATTTTTTGTATGTCTCATTTTGCTTTTTAAATCGAAAACTGTTCTTCGTAGGGAAAAGAGTCAAGGAACCATTTTTATGAATAGATAAAGGACACTCATAAAAAATATAATATTCATTAAAAAAAAACCAGTAGCGTATCATTATCATTTTTGTTAAATGTCAACACCCTGAATCTTAGAAATTAAGCAGTTGCGGACATATGTTTATAGGAAATAAAATCTTATATTGACCTGAAATATACGCCTCCTAATTCTTGATACTGAATTTTGAAACACCCTGTATATTTATTCTTTGGCCCAGCTTGACATTATTAATAAAAAGACATAATGAAGTATATAAAAAACTCTAATTCATCATGAAATATTGAATACGATATCTATTTGATATAAATTGGCGCAATAAATATCCAACGACGTGATGAATTCATCAAAATCTCAAATAGTTTTTCCATCAAAATTGAAACAAGCCTGTGTAATACCGTTCAATAAGGCAATTCGAAACAAATCAACAATAATTATTATAGGGCCATACATAACCTTATTCTCAAACTTGGGCAAAGTAATTGAGGCTCTCGTGGATGAAATGCTTTTTAAATTGCTGATATTAAATCAAATGCTCTTAGTTTCCCATCATGGTTTTTTGAAGGAAAACCCAGCATATGGTGTGAGTTGGTTGACGAAATTTTTGGGAAAATTCTCCCTTTCTAATTTATTCAATGAATTTTCAATGAAAACTAGAGATAATAAGAAAAATCAACTATCTGAATGGAAATGCGAATTTTCACTTTCAGATTTTTTCTTTTCAGTTAGAGTCTTTTCATAATATCTATCAGATGTAGTTTAATGTTCAGCTTTAGATGGGGAAGTAGTTAGATATTACAAAAAAATCTTTTTCATTTTTTAATTTTTATGGAGAATGTTCCCCTTTTCAACAAACTACGAAGTTTTGCAACCTCTTCCGAAGTTCAGAACATTGTCAAAATTGCAAATGACTTGATGCTGTATACTCCTTGAAAAAATTCCAAGAGTTGGGCAAATTTGGAGAAGTATTAAATTCGTTTCTAATAATAAAAAAATCTTCAAATTTCACTCAATTTGGTTGCTAATTTGATTCGTGGTATGAGATAATAGAGCAAAATTCAAGTCAATTGCAATTTTGACATTGTTCAGGACTTCGGAACAGGATGCAAACTGATATTTATTGTTGAAAAGGGGAACATTCTCCATGAAAACTTGAAAAAATGAAAAATGTGATTTATTTGTAATATCTAACAGAAAACAATTACTTTCCCGGCTAAAGCCACGCTGGACATTGAACTAGGTACATCTGATAGATATTGTGAAAAGACTCTAACTGAAAAGAAAAAATCTAAGAGTGAAAATTCGCATTCAAATAGTTGATTTTTTTAATTTTCATTGAAAATTCATTAAATAAGATAAGTAAAATGTTATTAAAAATATCTCTCATAGAAATCTTTCATTTCCTTGAAGCATCGTTCGCTTCTCTCGCATTTAATCCCCAATCCCCAATCCCCAAATCTATTTCGTTTTGGTTCCACGTCTGAATAACATACATACAAAATATCACGTCATAATATCACATACATAAATAACACATACAAAAATAACATTAAAAAAATATATTATAGTACAATAAATCATTTAATCATAATAACATTTTTCAGAATGATATTATTCTAAAATAACAAATAAAACTAATATCACTTATTTGAACATGTCTCGATATTATACAAACAACAGGAGATGAAGATGAACTACTTATTTCATTTCACTTCACTTTTTAATGAATACCACACTGTATACATAGCCCAAATCGAGTATCAGGCTGTTCTGAACGTATAAAACATTAATAATGTTATTTCATCTAAATGTTATTCTTCCCTATGTTAATTTAGTGAAATGATATTTTGTTGTGTTATTTTTACAAATAATATTACATGGAAATATTATTCTGACGTGATTGGAAATCAGGCTCTTCAGAAGCAATTATACAAATCAAGGATGGAATTGTTAGATATATTTCGTCGGCGGTAACACTTTATTTTTTAACATAGACCTGTCATGGGTATTGCATTTTGATTTTTGTTCGAAAATATGAAAAGGATATTCATAAAATCTGTTGTGGAATCATCTAAAGATTGTTGTCTTTCAGCCGCAGACTATTCCACAACAAATTTCATGAATATCCTATTCATATTTTCGAACAAAAATCAAAATGATATTAGTTGCTTTCTCGATGTAGGTACCATTACTTACCATACTTGACCAGAGTTTGAAAACTTTTAGAATTATTGTTTAATGTTCGACTTTCAACGTCTATCTCTACTGGACTAATAATATATATTTCGAATCAGATGCAATCTCCCCAAGGCCGCTCCAGAATCGAGAATGCTTGCCATGAATAATATTGTCACACAAGATGCCTCGTGACTCCGTTAGAAAGGGATGTTATGATTTGCAAGGTTGACAATACATTGTTTGTAGAAATATTTTTTAGAAAGATTTATTTTTCTGGCATGTCGAGTAATCTAGGTCAGTGAATATACTACATGATGTAAGCATCTAGGTACCTATAAGCAATCATATGGAAGAGTATAACATAGTTCACATTTCCATGTTGTCGGAAATGTCATGTGTCTCCTAAGAGAAGGTTGAACAACTTATTCTAAGAGTTCGTGTTTGATTTTTCGAATTTATAACGCCTCAGAAATCTGAGTGTAGGAAAAAATTAATGACTTTCACTTTATGACCTGTGGATTGATTATGGAAAATAATTGACCTATCAAATATGCGGTACGATTTTTACATATTACACCAAAAAAATAGTTATTTATGGTACAAGTGTTGAAAGTGACATTTTATTTTGTGAGTGGAGAATATTGCAAAACGAGCGTTAGCGAGTGGAGAAAAATAAAATCACTTTTAACAAATGTATCATACAAATTTTTTTGTTCAACAATTACTTCTAGTAAGAAAAAAAATTATAAGATTTTTCTATTAGAGAGATCAATATTAATGAGTAACTATCATCTCATATGTCATTTTACTTTTAACACTAGTTTCAAAATTAGTTTCAACACTAGTGTTAAAAGTGATTTTGTGAAAACGTCAGTTTTTAATTCATGTGTCAACGAATTTGAAATGTAATTTTTAATGACAGTTGTACAAAAAAGCTCTTTACGAAAGTATCATGCAATTTTTTTCTACGACAGTTATTATATCGCCAAATTGTGTAAAATTAATTTGAATGTTTTATGTTATGAATCGCCGTTTTATTGCAAAATGATGACTTCCGAGTTAAATTTGACGCAAAATACTGTATTTATAAAAAATTCATAAATGTATGAACAGTGTGTAAAAATTTACTTCACGCACTATTGATGATTTTACGCACAGGTGATTTTTTTATGCATTTCTGCGCAAAAGTATCACATTACGCACTGTCGTTAAAATAGTTATTTACCTAACAAGTGCCTAGAGTAGTACTTTTCCGAGAGTTAGATACAATATTTTTCAATCTTTCCGCACGCTCGTAAGAAATAGTTATTTACCTAACAAGTGCGGAAAGTAGTACTTTTCCGCACGCGACGGCAGTTGCACGAACGACGCGGAGCGGAGTTCGGGCAAGCCGTTAAGGGCGGAAAAGACATTTTCCGTAAGAGTTAGGTACAATATTTTTCATACGAGTGTTTTTGTCCATCTTATTTATGAAAAAACAAGGTTTTTAATAAACAAGTTTTTATAATAATGCTACAAAATGACTAATAAGACAGAATAGTTACATAGATCATTTAGTTAGTCCTAAATATCCTCATTTTCAAAAATACAAAAATCGTGCAGAAAAGTAAAAATCGTACGGAAAAATTAAAATCGTGCGGGAAAGTAACTTTTGCGCATGATTTTTAATAGTACGGAAAAGTACAACTTTCGAAACGAAAAATCGTGCGGAAAAGTAACTTTTCCACACGCTCGTAGGAAAAAGTATTTTTCGATAAGTAAGACTATGGTATGTTACGTGATTAATCACTTATAGGCCAGTAGAGATAAACATGAAAAATCGGAAATTCAACATTAATTCCAAAAGTTTTCAAACTTTGATCAAGTGAAAGGTACATCGAGAAAGCAATAAATCTCAGTTTGCAACCTCTGTTCTGAAGTCCGCAACATTGTCAAAATGGCAATTCACTTGAATTTTGCTGTAATTTCGTTGAGAAAATTCCAAAAGTTCTGCGAACTCGGAGTAGTATTGAAAATATTATTTCATATCCCGAATCAAGTTTGCAACCAACTCAAGTGTATGGAACATTTTGTTTATCGATCTTCAATGTTTTTCTTTAATAAACCATAAGAGAAAACTGCAAAAGTTCTGCAAACTTGACAGATACATCGGAAAAATATTCCGAGCAGTTGTGTAGATTTGCAACCTTTCACGTTGATCGGAACGTATATGTTCTCAATTCGTAATTTTTTTGATCAAGGTGGTCTAGAAATATTTGCAAAAGTTTTGCAACTCTGAGGCAAATTCTAGAAATATCTATATTCTGATGCATTCACAAATTTGTAACCTTCTACACGATCCGGAAATTCATGCAATTTTGTAAAATCTGATTGATTTACAAATTAGATTTTGGCAGATTGCATGAAGTTCCGCATCGTGTACAACGTTGCAAATTTGCGAATGCATAAGAATAGATGTTTTCAAAATTTGCAACAAAGTTTCAAAACTTGTTGCAATTATTTCGAGACCAACTTCATCAAAAAAATAACCACGAATTAAAAAACTATATGTTCCGGTCAACATAAAGGATTGCACAACGGTTCGGAATATTTTTCCGATATATCTGCCAAGTTTGCAGAACTTTTGGAATTTTCTCAACGTTGCGTACTTTGGAAGAGGTTGCAAACTGAGGTTGCAAACTGAGATCCATTTCTTGATGTACCATTCACTTAACCAAAATTTGAAAACTTTTGGAATTAATGTGAATTAAATGTCTATTTCTACTGGCCTATTAGGTACTTTCATTCAGAACAGAACTATATAGAACGATATGCATCAAAGACACATGAAGCCTCGAATCAAAGAAAATTTACTCCATATCTCCTACGGTCTCCAAAGGTGTCTACAAAAAAGTGTTACCTTTACAACTTGAAATGTGTCCTGTATTATACAGTGCGTTCATAAAGTGTGGAAACGCTCCATTATCTTACGATATAATTATTTTCATAGGTAAAGCTCCGACAGGTTGATTTGGCATTTCAGTCTTCCATCTTTTTTTGCAATTATTTTTTCCCCACCACCTTACAAGATATGACGTCATCGATATTTTTTTAAATTGAAAGGGTATATTTTTATATACAAAATTGAAAGCCCATATTTTTCTGAGTTTTACCATACCACATACGTTATATCTTATACTTCAAGTTACAGTATACTGAGTATAAAAGAAACCAGTGTTCATATTTCTCAACATTCATTTAATTATTTATTTTGCAATGAAAATCTGAGAATTACTCAGTAGTTAGTACGAGTATATTGCCATACTTGAGTAGTAGGCTATGAAAACACCTGAAAGCCCTTAGCAATCAGACAATATGTTCTTAGTTACCATTGCATATGTCATTATTAAATTGATTTGTTGTGTAGCATATCAATTTATAAGTCTGCAATAATAACTTTCTGAAAAATATTACCCTAAAAGCTATTATTTGAAATAACGATGGGGCTGTCAGAAAAACAGAGAATAGAAGTTATGATGATCTTAAATTACGGCGATCGTAAAAGAAGTATGGCAAAAGTATGCGAAATCTTTAATGAAAAATATCCCAATCGAGAACCAATAAGCAAATCGACGGTAAGCAAAATATTACATAAATTTAATGAAATCAGCAATGTTAGGGATAAGCCTAAGAGTGGCAGACCTACCGTTGCCGAAGATACTCAATTGAATGTATTACTTGGAATTGAAGAAAATCTTCATTGTTCAATCACAACTTTATCTGACAACAATGAGATATATCTTGGTGATGTGCATAAAATTCTAAGAAAAGCCAAATTATATCCATATAAAATTAAACTCATACATGAACTTAATGCAGACGACTTCGATAGGCGCATGGAGTTTTGTGAAATTATGCAAGAACTATCAAAACGATGGGATTGAATTTATTGTCTTATTTTCAGACGAATCAACTTTTTTTAGGCTGTGAATAAGCAAAATTGTCGTTATTGGGCACCAGAAAATCCCAATTGGACGATGGAAGCTCATTGTGGCGCGTTGTCATACACATATTTCACCCAGTATAAAGACGAGCAAGTCATGACGATGATTTTGTAATTTTGAAATATAGATAAATAAATCAAATTTTGACAACCAATATTTCTGATATTTTCAAGTCGTAGAATTACGATAAATTCTAATATTGTGGTATAAAGGGATTCTTGGGAATACCATTGTAGGACCATATTTTTTGACGGTACTGTGACGGGTGAAAATTATTTGGAAATGTTACAAACTTATGTAGTTCCATATTTAACTGAGACATTTCCAGATATCAATCAACCTGATCGAATAGTTTCTTCTATTTGGTTCCATCAGGATGAAGCAGGTCCACATTATGCTCGAGTTATTAGAGATTTTCTCAATGAAACGTTCCCCAATCGCTGGATTGGACGACACGGACAGATTGAATGGCCTGCTAGGTCCCCAGATTTAACTCCAATGGACTTCTTTCTCTGGGGTTACTTAAAAATTAAAGTGTACATAAACCGACCCCTCAGTGACCTTAAAGAGAGAATTCGAACTGAAATTCAACGAATTACACCAGATATGTTGTCAAACGTAACCCAAGAATTCACCAGACGTCTTGGATATTGTCAACTAACCCAAGGAGCTCAGTTCGAGCATTTGCTGTAGATTTGTTATTTGTTTATTCTCACTACTTCTTATGATATTTTCAATGCAAATAAATGATTAAATGAATGTTGAGAAATGAACACTGGTTTCTTTTATACTCAGTATACTGTAACTTCAAGTGTAATATATGACTTATGTGGTATCGTTGAACTCAGAAAAATATGGGCTTTCAATTTTTGATATAAAAATATACCCTTTCAATATAAAAAAAATATCGATGACGTCATATCTTGTAAGGTGGTGGGGGAAAAATAATTTTTTTGTAAAAAAAGATGGAAGACTGAAATACAAAATCGATCTGTCCGAGATTTTCCTCCAAAAATGATCAACTCGTAAGATAATAAAGCGTTTCCACACTTTATGAACGCACTGTATAGTAAAAATTTTCAGCATATTTGAGATATCTGAGGCTATTCAAAATTTTGGTTGATTAGAAGTAATTTAGGTGAAAAAAATCATTCATATATTTATTTAACATAATAAACTCAGTTCCTAGAATGTCCTTTCTCTATAATGGTTGGAACAGATGAACTACCTTGTTTCATATGAAAAAATTATTTCCATTATGCATTCTTAAACTGAAAATCAACTCATATTCAATTAACCGGATATCCCGTCTTCGTAATATTCCCAACAGAAAAAAATGTTTGTTTAGTTTAATTAACGGTGACTTTGTTGTTCCTGCTGAGTTCAGTGAATATTAGCATAGCTGAAGAAGACATTATGTAAAAATAAAATAAAGTACGCAGAAATGATTCATGGAACTAACGAGCATGATTTAAAGCGAAGATAACGATATAATCAGCAGAAGACAAATAGAATAAATTATTGAAGTATGAAAATACGCTTTGCTGGGTTTCACAGTGTCATGGAAAGTTTGAGATGGGTTTGTTAAGTCAGCTGATAGAGTATGGGATAGAACTTAGAGACAAATTCTAGTTGTTACAAGAAACATCCAATAAAATGAAAATTTCAGCGGCAAGCATATAAATGATAACGCGCAAAATTAATTTGTTTGCTCAGATTCAATTGGGAGTGATTGGAAGTTATGGGAAATCTTGAAAATGACGAGGAATAGGCGTGAAAGCTGTTGTACTCGACACGTCAGTCTCGGTGAAACTGATGAATGAAACAAATTATTTCGACAGATTCGAAACACCTTTCCTTCCACCCACAATCTCAAAAGTAGAGTGAAGAACGGAGGCAAATACCTGACCGAAAACTACATTTTTCCCTTACGATCACTGGATATACATTCTACATCTATTTCATTATAAGTTTCAGTGTCTTTTTTTTCTCTTGCAAATAAGTTTGATATATTATTCCTCACCTTGAATGTGATGCCCAGATAACAGCAAAATAAGGAAAGAGATACTCTGAAAAAAAAAAAAAAATAATATAAAATTTTTATTGGAATTTTTGTCTTAATTCTCCAATTTTTTAATGGAAGGATCTTTTGAAAACAGACATTCAACTTCTATAGTTTATGAAGTAATATTCCCAAAGGTTTAATTCAAATGCTAGCAGCGATGGACCACTATATCAACTTTGCATCAAACACAGCAGAAATTTCACTTGTTTTCCTATTTTTTTTTAAGTAAGATATGTTTTTATCGATTTCAGTAATTGAAACTTGGTGGCATGATGAAGCGAGTCGTATATGAAAGTTTTGTTGAAGTTAGATTTTGTCTAATAAGGATGCTTTAAAAATCACCATTGAATGGATTCAAGTTGAAAAATTTGTTACAAAATTCAATAACTATAAGTAAATAACAATAATAGCAACATTTATAAAATATAAAATGGAACTAAATATAATCTCGAAGGTGTGATTCAATACCCTCCTGTTGAAGTTGACTGAGGAAACTGAAAGTTGCAATAAATATCAATTCAAATAACAATATAAAATTCTTTTTTTTCTTGATGTGTTGGCATCGACTGCTATGGCCAACAGACACGTGGTCTGTACAGGCCTTGTTACTAACTCCGTACGCCATCTTAGAAGCAGCATTGTTGATTATTAACGCAACAGGGAATCGTGGAGGAACATCCCCAGCCATCAACGAGATTCAATCACTCAGATTTAAATCTGAAACTGAACATTCGAGTAGGCATTTTTTTTAACCGAATATCAAAATAGTCGATCACCTGTCAGGTAGGATGTCCCACCGAAATGATCTGTCTTTTTCAATATTTATATTTTTATAGTTCAGAAACATAATTGAAACTCTGGAATTCCTATTTCTTGATGTTGAGTGCCTTCACTGGATGTATTTCAGACTATAGTCCCGCCGTACGACTCATGCGCACCGTGGGCGTGCATATTTCTACTGTTTCAACTATGTTTGTCGAACTGTGATTACCAATATCATTCTGATTTTTGTTTGAAAATATGAATAGGATTTTCATAAAATATGTTGCTTCAATGAAATGAACGATTTCTGTGAGTGATATTTCTTAAAAATATTCGTCCTATCTAATTTATCTGATGGATTTTCAATGATAACTAGAAAAATTTAAAAAAATTGGCTATCTGAATAAAAATGCGAATTTTCACTTTCATATTTTTTCGTTTCAGTTTTTAGATATTACAAATAAATCACATTTTCCATTTTTCAATTTTCATTGAGAATGTTCCATTTTTGCAACTGAATAGAGGTTATCTTGAACGATGAAAATAGCGACTAAAATTTATCTTTAAGTCGCAGATGATTCCACAACAGATTTTATGAATATCCTATTCATATTTTCGAACAAAATCAAAATGAAAGGTATATGTCAAAAAGAAACTTTCAAAGTGTTTCCGCAGAAGAAATATTTCGATTATTTCCATCCTTGATGTGTATAATTTCTTCTGAAGAGCCTGCTTTCCAATTACATCAGTCTCCCTGATGAGCTTGGCAAAACGAAATACATTTTCGTCGACAAAAATGTATTGGCGATTAAATGAGAGAGAAGCGAACCTTGCTTCAATGAAATGAACGATTTCTGTGAGTGATATTTTTCAATAACATTCTCCCTATCAAATTTATTGAATGAATTTTCAATGAAAACTTAAGAAAATAAAAATAAAATCAACTATCTGAATGAAAATGCGACTTTTCACTGTCTGATTTTTTATTTTCAGTTAAGAGTCTTTTCACATTATCTATCAGATGTGCTTCAGTGTCCAGCGTCGCTTTAGCCTGGGAAGTAGTTGTTTTCTCTTAGGCTGATATGACACGATAATATTTCTATGACATAGATCTATTATCATATATATGATATAGGCATATGATGAAAAGATATTATGAAATAATCTGAAACTATATTACACTACATAATATATTTGATCATATTCAATGTTAAAGCAAAATGGATGAAGAGAAATTGCTTGATGTTGTATAACTTCAATAACCACGCAATTTGTATTATTTTGAAAAAACGATGTGAAAAGATATAAAGTTTGTGGGTTAGGCCATGGATTTTGCAAGACGTACATTCATAACCAATTATTGAAAGAGCTTCAATGTGAAGATCACAAACATTATGAGAGATACATGAGAACGGACGAGCATACGTTTTGTTGTATTAGTGTCAAACGTTTATTCTTGTTCTTATAATCACTAGTTTTAGCGTTGTACAGCATTTAATTCACTTCATATTCTGCAATGTTTGTGGTACCTGCTGTCCACATGAACTTAACCGACGCCATATTCTTTTTCAAATATAATCATAGGTTCTCTTCACGAGAACATATTATCATAGATAATATTTCATCTATGATCGAAATTACTCATTTAACTGTCATATCTTTGATCAAATATTTATGATAATATATCTATGGCATAGAAATATTACCGTGTCATATATTACATTATATTACAAGATATTACAAATAAATCACATTTTTGATTTTTTAATTTTCATGGAGAATGTTCCCTTTTTTTAACAAAATTATTCTGTTTTGAACCCGTCTCAATGATCTTTTTCAAGTATTATATTTGAAGTACCTGGAAAATATTTTTGTGAAAATTTCACACCTCACTTTTTCAGCCAATCAAAAAATTGGTTTTTATTTAGTTGCCATTGCAACCCAAAAAATTTCCGGAAATTTTTATCCTCCTGGGTACCCTGGGCGAAATTAATAAGTGGAAATTTTTCTGTCAAATATTTGACATGTGATTGTTAACATTTTGCTTTTATGTACAATTGGAATATTCACTAAATATTTCGAATGTGTCTGAAAATATTTTGAGAACTTGCATTTCAACGATGAATAAAAAATGTATATCAATCAAATCTATCTATGCTTGACTTGATGAACTTAATATTTGAAACAATTTTATTCAACTTATCTTCTCGTGAATACTCGGCTGAAATTTGCAAGAATTCCTTTCCACAGCACTTCCCTATAGATAATCCGCATGGACCAGTCAAAACTATTTTAGTTCTGCGTGATGTGCAATTTTCCTTTCTCACATACAAACACCGCCACTAATACTAACGCGTAACTGTCATTATATCAACAAAAACCATTCATGGTCCACTGATGTTACAACTTGTTTTCTCTCAGAATAATCTACAAGTCAGTTGAATAAACCAGGAATTTAATATATTTTGGTGTGAAATTTTCTTACCGAATCCCCCGCGTGCTTGAATTAATTGCTGGAAATTTCCGGCAATAATTCAAGCACTAGGGAGATTATAAGTGAAAATATTCCACTTACTTGAAAATATAATTACTATCAGTAAACTGAGTTTCGTTTTGAATAGTTTGAAAGCTCTTGTACAATTGATGCTAATGTTTTATTCTCCTATCAATCAAGTGAATTGTTTGTCACGAAACTTCATAATTTTTTGCTATTCAAGACTAAATTGGGGAAGAATCACTCAATAATACACACTCTATATTGAGATACGCGATTTCAGTATCACTTCGTTCAACTTCAAAACTGGGTCACACGGGAAAAATAAAATCATCTTGCGAACTCATGATAGAGTGAACTTTGTGATTCAGTTGGGTGTGAGGTGTACATCAAAAGTTTTCGGAACTGATGAACATTTTGAAAGCACAGATGCTACAAGTTCTATAGACTGGAATTATTTATTGAATATTCGAAATATAATGCTGTAACGGGTTTATTTTTATTATATAAGTTTAGTAATGAACTCTCGAAGGTTTCGTTATAACTTTTAGTTAGGAAGGGGAATGAAAATCCCTCTTGTTTCTATATTACCAGTAGGATTGGAAAATCAGAGATAAGATTGGTATGCCTCTTGTCTGATTCAATTATCTAAGGAAATGGATTCACAACGAGGAAGCTGGGAAGATGAATGGAAAGTGAATTAAACAACAGACTCTATGAACAGGACAATGCAAAAAAAAACAGAGGGTTGAATGCTTTATTTCCAAAGGAGTGCACGACTCCACTAAAATTGACCACCTCCGAACAGTTTGAAATTGGTGCAGTGATCTGAATCCCGATTTTTGTTCGAAAGTATGAATAGGATATTAATAAAATCTGTTGTGGAATCATCTGCGGCTAAAAGACAAACTTTAGTCGCTATTTCCCATCGTTCAAGATAACCTCTTGGGAGGTTTCCATGTTGAAATGGGAACATTCTCCATGAAAATTGAAAAAATGAAAAATGTGATTATTCTGTAATATCTAACAGAAAACAACTACTTCCCTGGTTAAAGCCACGCTGGACATTGAACTAGATCTGATAGACATTGTGAAAAAACTCTAACTGAAAAGAAAAAATCTGAGAGTAAAAGTTCGTATTTTCATTCAGATAGTGGGATTTTAATTGTCTCATGTTTTAATTCAAAATTCATCAAATAAATTAGATAGGGATAATGTAATCAAAAAACATCTCTCACAGAAATCATTCATTTCATTGAACCAAGGTTCGTTTCTCTCGCATTTAATCACAAATACATTTTTGTCCACGGAAATATATTTCGCTTTGCCAAGCTCATCAGGGAGATTGAAAGTATTGGATAGCAGGCTCTTCAGAAGCATTTATACACATCAAGGATGGAAATGATGGAAATATTTCTTGTGCGGTAACACCTTTAAAGTTATTTTTGACATAACCTGTCAAGAGCATTGCATTTTGATTTTAGAAAATCCATGCATCGGAATTCCAAAATTTTCTGTTTCCACCAAAATGTGCCCCTTTTCTGGCAATTTGTGCAGTATCCTTTGAATTTTGTGCCCGTTCAACTTCGAAATATTTCGAAATTTTGCATGGATCACCAACTCCGTCCATATATCGGACTTTCCAAATTTTCTTTTACCACCAAATTGTGCAAATTTTATGCCAATTTGTGCCGTATTTTTTGAATCTTGTTCCTGTATAATTTTTATGACATTTCGAAAAAAAATTATTGTGCATCAACTTGACGCTGTTGACTCATATACGGAAACGGAAATTTGAAATAGTATTTTGTATAACTAGTGAGGTAAATAGCGTTGTATACTATACTTTCCGACAACGTACTTAAAAAACGATATCTTGGATTTTAAAAATGTGTTTCTACGACTGATGATACGAGTTCCTACTCATAGCACGTTTGGAAGTAAATTGAATATCCTGTCAAACGAGTTAGATCGATTCAGACATGCTTGACATAATAGTAGGGGAGCCCAGGATGCTAAATCGGGATTTACTCGAGCTTCGAAGAGACCTATTGGATTGCGAAGCTTAGATGATAAGAAGAAAAAAATGTCATATAATATATACACTTTCATCGGTGGGGGGAGCGGATATACATTTTCAAAAATGTAAAAAAAACAGTTGCATGGACATACTCGAGCGCGTCAGATATTAATAGCATCCATGTCCTACGTTTTTTTGAAAACATACGTATGTTAATCTGATTGTTTCCATGATGGGGGTGGTCGCGCGTAATGGTTGAAAACGGAAAAAAAAAATTTAATCGAGCGCGTCAGATTTTCAAAGGGGATGTTAAGTGAACCTAAAAGAAGGCTCTTATATAATAATCTGACGATTTGGATGTGACCTAAACTCGCGGCCATTATTAGAATGTGCAAAAAAAAATCGCCATTTTGAAATACTCGAGCGCGTCAGATTAGGATATATATGGTTCATTTATATACCTTAAACGTGCTGTCTCATAATCTGACGATTATCTGGAGGGATTCGCCTAACCTGACAATGGAAAGAATTTATTTTTGTATTTTTTCAAATCTTTTAACTTAACAAATTATATAGCTGAAAAAATAGCATGCAAATAAAACAGTATATATTCTTTGAAGTACAAAACTTTCATTTATGAGAAAATAAGTATAAAAAATATAAATTTTTTTGAGAATTTTTATTTTAATCATCATCTTCGTCGGTAAAATCATCTTCCTCTTCTGGCTCCATAATTTGGCCGGAGAAATATTACTGTATATGTCTTATACTGTGCCCAAAGTGGGGACGGAGTGAGAGAGTCATAGATAGAGAAAGAGTGAGAGAGGAATAGAAACGCGAGAAGGGGAATACCGGCATCACGCAGCTGCATGCATTAAACTTTATCGATTATTTTTCCTTACTTCGGCTTACGGAAATCGTCAGATTATATATTATTTGTGAACGTTGAATTATTACCTTCAAAATAAAAAAAAAAATTTAGCCACGCTCGAGAAAGTCGAGATGACGTTTTTTTTTACAAGTTTGTAACCCACCTACTTCTTATCGTCAATGGAAAATTGTCAGATTAGTGGAATATACACTTTTTAGCATATAACTAACTTACCCCACCTTAATCTGACGCGCTCGAGAATTTCAGATGATCAATTTTTTTTTACTAATCTGATCCTTTATCCTTGACGCGCGGCCACATATACGGGGCTAATACTTGGTGGAGGTATTTAATGGGGTACTAGATTCCTCCCTGTATGTTAATCTGCCGCGCTTTAGTAAATCCCAAAATCCCCTCTTGGGCTCCCCTACTATAATGAAACTATAAGTCTCAAATCAAGAAATTTATTGAAGAATTTTGTTTTATTCAGTAAGTTTTCTGGAAATTGGCTCATGAATTCTTGATACTGATGTAGAAGATTATATTGAAAGCAGATTTTACTTTTTTTCAACTTAATTACTTGTGGCACTATTTTCTCAATTTGATCCACATGAGCGGATCTAATTCAAGAATTCAATGAAGCAAATATTTTCGAATTCCCACAGACGCGGAAATATTTTCATTAGTACATTGTTTCGAAATGATTACCGCAAAAATACTGACCGACATAATGAGCTGTGAAGTAGACGAATGTTGTGAAAAAACCGTTTCAATATCATAGATTGCATTCTTCAGTGATTTTAAATAATTAATGTTGGCTATGCAATTGAAACTGCTTCACGTAGTTTCATGAATTCATCTGATAGACGCGACTTGTGATAATTATGAATTACTGTTTTGATCTCACACTATTCATTCATCATACCTCCTAACAATTTGGGAAAATCCATCATCTAATTAACATGGCGATACAAAATCTACATCAGCTAACGTTATTTTATTGTTTCAAGGTGTTTAATTTAACTGGCGTTTCCAAAACAGGCCACTTCAACAAAGACGGCATTCTTCCATTTATCCCTTCGAACCAGTGTCAGCTCAAAGTAATTTGCCGCCTGGTGCTATGACTGAGAGCCCGCCCTTCAAACTCAAAAATATTCCTAATTCGAAGGTGTTTGGTTTTTTTTTCAACTCTCAACAGGTGTCTGGCAACCAAAATAACACAGAATAACATAAAAATACTTACCTATATAATGAAATACGGAATTTTGTCGAACAAGATTAAAAGCATGATATTGACGTGTATTCAATTTGTTTTCTCTTGATCACAAATTGGTAAGTCACAACCACGGCATGAAGAACAAAACAACTATACTCTGCTAATTCTGAAGCGAAACTGAAATACTGACCACTATACTACTGATGAACTATAAGGTTTTGTTCCCTTTTTAAGGGGTTTTTCACCTAAACCTCATATAAACAATGCGGAGGGCTAACTCTTATTGCGGAGGCAAAGGTCGTGGCACGTTTGTTGGTGAATTATTAACCCAAAGATATTCTTAGAAATCCAATTTATGACAGTGAGAATAAAATAGCTAATTGAAAGTTGTTATTTGGACGCCATCTACAGGAATTTTGATATAGTATTTCATTCTCAAAGCCAGTCTCTGTAGAAAGTCTTTATCACACTGAAAGAGAAAACACTCCAGACATACAAGTAAAACAATTATTAAAAAATAGTATTTAATCAAATAAATGTTAAGCCAAATTCAGGGCTTGACGATCTTGAGACAATCAATAAACGATGATGAGAGTAATCAGGTTGCATAAAAATAGTATTTAATGAATTGAAAGTTTGTTAAACCGAGTTCAGGGCTTGATGAGATCTAGAAAAGTCTAGAAGTAATGATCGAATCAGGCTGAAGGGAGAAATTTGGTTCTTTGGACTATTGTATGTTATTCAAATGGTCATACAAACTTACTTGGAATATTGGGTTAAATGCATTTAAACCTTACAGTTATAAGAAAGAATCAACCAAACTCCTCTCCTGTTAATATTTCAAGCTCTTCGGGCTCCTTGATTCAAATATACTGTAACAGCAGCTCTGGAACACTCCTGAATTCCCCACCTGGTTCTGGACACCTGATCGAGTGTGTAATTCAGCCAGTCAGCTATCATAGGTAGTTATAGTTGTTATTCCATATTGTGGTAATTTGGCAATCGGCCACTAACATCGCCGCTCATTCAATGGCGAGAAATAAGCTTTTAACTAACCTTTTTTGAAATTAAATTTAAATCATGTTTAAATTTAAATCTGGTCTTGAAATTTAATCTGGTCGAACTACACACATAAAAAAAGGAAATATTGTTGTAAAACATGTCCATTGACGCCATTTGAAAAATCATGAAAATTCATTGGAAATAAAATTATTTTAAAAGCATTAAAAACGACAAAAATATTTATTCCAATGAATTCCACTTTGAATTTTAAATAGATAGTTACCTCTTTATAAATGTTAATAATATACACTGATTGGATGATTTTCAAAATAAAAATTTAAATCATCAGCGAGTTCTTCAAGTGAGACCAAAGGCAGAAATGGACGAAATGGAGGAAATGGAAGATAACGGAAATTCAAAATTTAATCCCCTCCTCAATTTCTACAAACAGTGTTACCAATTGTCACACTATCAAAAAACAGCTTACTAACTGTTGGCTCATGTTAAGATCACAGAACTCATAGATAGAATGAAACCAACATCTTGCCTACGCATGAAAGCTTCAATTTACTATCGCTCTCTGCATGATCATTACAAATAACATCCATGGTTTGGACGGAACACGGAACTCACACTTTTTCGGAACTGGCTGATTGATATAATTTTGAATCCAAATAAATTTCTTTTGGAACCGTTTTACGCGTGTATTCCTTTATTTTCTTTGTGTAAGCACGCCACCAATTTTTTTTTCCCTTGCCATGCGACCTACGGACAGAGCTGTCTCAAAGCACAGTGCTCAGTCATCGTGAAAGTGATCGAAGCACTTTTGTGCTCCAAAGCACTGTGCTCCCGAGCACTTTCCTAATTCAGTGCTTAGTGCTCCGAAGCAATAAACGAAAAGGCTTAGTGCTTAGTAATACTGAAAAGTGCTCGCGAGCACTTCAGTGCTCGGAGCACTCTTCCGGAGCATATTTAGGGCGTACCTCCCTAAATATTTTGCCACCTGGTGCTATAGCATCCAAAAAACGCAATTTGTAAAACAGTAAGACTCTCCTGAAAATATGATCAATAATTTACATTTCAGTTATTCTGTTCTTAAAACACTATTTGGATAATGAAGAAGAAGTTTTTCAAATAATGAAAATGACGAGTCTTTTGTAGGGATCCACTTTATGCACAAATGACTCACCCTGAGTTCGAATGAAAATTGTATTGGAGTGTTTCTCTCCAGATGACCAAAATAGAAGTTGAATTTTGATATCTGTTCGAAAATATGAATGAGATATTCAAACAATCTGTTGTAGAATCATCTGAGGCTGAAAGACAAACTTTAGTCGCTATTTTCCATCGTTCAAGATAACCTCTTGGAAGGTATTCATGTTGAAAAGGGAACATTCTCAATAAAAATTGAAACATGAAAAATCTGGTTTCCTTGTAATATCTATTAGAAAACGAATACTTCCCCGGATAAAGCCACGCTGGACATTGAACTACATCTGATGGATATTGTGAAAAAACTCTGACAAGAAAAATCTAAAAGTGAAAATTTGCATTTTCATTCAGAAGAAAAAGAATTATGAAAAATCAACTTTTCATAATTATCTCTAATTTTCATTGAAAATTCCTTGAATACATTTCGTTTATATTATCGTTTATATTATATTGCGATTCATGAATCAGGAGTGAAATTTCACCAGCCCTTCCCTGCCTCTAGCCCTTCAGCGCAACATATTCCTGTTATAGTGTTTATTTGAGCGCATTTTGAACGATTTTCCCACTATTTTTATTGCTGCGCTTCATCAATTTTCTTTCGATAAAATTATACAGTAATTCTCATCACAACATATTATTTCAGAATCATCAAACTGAGACCTGTTTTCTTTTTCCAGATATGGTGGTCGCTGAGATGCCAAATCACCAGACGAAGAGCTCTGTCTTGGTACTTATTTTCCTACCATAAATCGCTGTTGCCAGTACCGATTATAAACTATTTTACGTCGATGAGATAAAGGAACGACCACAACCGCACGATTGAAGTCCCATAACGCTCAACCCTCTTGGTTACATCCCAGGTACCATTGACGTACTCAATTAGTGATTTTATGACGGTGGACGTCATCGACGCAAAAATGACGTCTACCGGACGACATTAATTGAACTTTACTATGTCGTTTTTCACATGACGTCATTATGACGTAATTTTTTGGTCACAAATGTTACACAAAAAATATATGAAATATAAGAAGCCAACTTTTCCTAGAAAAGGCTAAAATAGCAGGCAAATTCCCATGGTAGGACTCAAAAGTAGAGTCCCACCTCAAGAAAATCCGCTAACTTTCAAATAAAGACAACCCATACACTGTGGAGACTATAAGTCAACACGAAGATAATACGAAAGGGTAGAACTTCCTGCAGATGTAAAACCGCCTCACCAGAGGAGGCAAGACTGAACAAAGTCCTATTCTAAGACACGAGGGCGAGACTGGAGGTGCTCGCTTTACCTGGAGGCGGATACACTGCATTGGTCAGAGAGACACTACAACGCACACTATCTGTCAATTTTTTGGCTGCAGCCAACTGTACTGCCCAAAAAAAAATTTGACCAAAATATGGCTGCTGGGATTGTAACCTTTTCACCTATCAAATCTCTACCTGAGTGAGCGTACTCAATTCGTTAAAACAAACACTAACTCAGAAACTAGAACGGTCAATCATGGTGTGCCTCAGGGCTCTGTACTGGGACCTATTCTGTTCTTATTATATTTTAACGATTTGTCCAGTCTCAAAATTGATGGCAGTTTTACTATATTTGCAGACGACACCACCATCTTGTGGCATGAGGCCGATATAAATAGACTACACTCGGTTATTAGTAATGATATCTCTAGTATAAAAAGGTGGTTCAACTCTAATTTGCTCTCGTTAAATATAGATAAAACCAAACTATTATCATTTAAGTGTAATTTACCAGACATCCCTTTGAGCATTGACGTTGTCATTGAGCATACGTATACAAGTAAATTCCTTGGAATTCACCTGGATAACAACCTGAATTTTGAGAACCATGTGAAGTCCTTGAATGGAAAACTAGCATCTGGCTGTCATGCTGTACGAATGGTGTCGAGAGAACTGGGAACAGCAACTGCGAAGGTAGTGTACCACGCTCTGATAGAATCACATATCAGATATGGTATACCATTTTGGGGTATTTGCAACCAACAAAATTTCAATGGTATATTTGTCCTTCAAAAGCGTGCAGTTCGATACCTTTGCAAAGTTGGACCCAGAGTATCTTGTAAACCGCTGTTCGGTCAAATGAAAATCCTCACCCTTCCGTCGTTATATATTCTAGAAACAGTGTGTCTTGTACATAAAAACAAAGCGTCATATGATGCAAATGTAGGTATCACTCGCCAAAACAACAATTTGAGACTTCCTATTCCGTCCTCAAATCTGACTAAGAATTCTCTGATATATAGTGCAATTAAACTATACATTCATCTTCCTCCTGCCTCCAAACATATCGTTTCGCCAACACATTTCAGGAGATCTGTCAAACGCTTCCTTTTCGATAAGGTATTTTATAGTGTCCACGAATTTCTTGAGAAAGACTGGATTAATTAATAAGTATGTATAGGAATATATCAGAAATTATATGTGATCCCTTATACATTATACATTTTATTTATACTCATTTCTTAATTGATTTGATATGTGTTTTTCCCTTTGGTTATTGTTGTTCTGTTTCGTGAATTTATTATAATTGTGACAATGTTATAGTACCTGCTTCATACTATTTATTTTATATATATATATATATTTATTCAACTTTGTATTTGTATTTATTATGACTTTATCTATGAGATTTATATCTTCCGATAATAAAGTATATTTTGATTTGATTCGAAGCAGATATTGGTTAGAAGGCTGACCTCTTTTGCTCGCGAGATGGGCTTCCTTCAATATAAAATGAATTCCCAGAAGCGGTGAATGCATAACGGGACTGATTGAGAGGCATACATGCTCATGGTATCATCCGTCCAAAAACTACCTGACATGCTTATGGTTTCATACGACTAAAAAACTTTGTTCTATCTATCCGTCTTATAGTCCGCAAGCCCTCGTACAAAATCTTGAGTGATAACCAGCAAGTTGTATCTTTGTATACTGTTCAAGTATGTCGAATCCGCCGAGATTTCACAGAGAGGAAACCTTAGCAGTGGTAAGTTTTCCTTTGGCTTTCTGGAAAACATGTCAATTTCGCATTTATATGTAAGCCCATATAGCACTGGACGTCCGAGGATGTCCATTTTATGTCTCATTTAGGTCCGAACATCCCAGAACCTAATATGGACATCCTGGGGACGTACGACTCGAAACGTTTCTGGGATATCCGATGGGAATATCCCCAGGACGTCCCCAGGACGTCCAAATTCAGGCCTAATTCATATTAACGACATTTTTCAAAAAATTAAAACGTGTTTTCGTTCAATTTTTCGTCATGAATTTCATACATTTTCCACTGAGCTTATTTAGCTCTGTGAGTTTCTCCAGTTGTCACCAGTATTGGATGAATAGAAATTATACCGTTATCAATTTTGCATGGTTATTCTGTTCGCGCTAGGTTAGTCAGGTCAGGTTAGGTTTGCTAGTAATCCACACATTTTCAACCCAATTCGCCTCATTCTTATCTTTTCGTTTAAACTTTCCGCCATTGCAGTGACCAATCACAAGGTGCTTATTGTGTTCCTTTTATTGTCGTCTATATTTCAGTGAGTTCACAGTCTCGAGTCGTTGAGATGGCGACTTAAATCACACTCTTGATTGTTTATTATTTCTCTAACAATTCTCTGATTGTTTTTTCGAAAAATAGACATTTATTTCAAACCTGTGACTGAGTGAATCGTGAAGTCTGTGATTTGTGCCATTTTTGGTCCTGTGCTGTGTCTTATCTCTTGCCTTGTGGTTTCCTAACCTAACTTATAAACATAATTTCTGGTTGTGGCAGAATTTAAAATTATTTTACAATCAAAAGAATACGATGATCTGAAAAAATATACTATCACATATTTATAGCTGTTGTGAGCCCTGACTTCTATACTGTTCTATAGGTATTATGTTTTGTAATTGATGTCAGAATTTAAAATGATTTATAAATGTTTTTTCGAAAATCACTTTCCATCATTATGCTTTTCACTTTTTCTAGTTGGTATGTCACTTTCTTTGACGAGGGTCCTGGGTTATAGAAAACCTTATTCTAAAAACATCCTTAGGATGTCCAATGGACGTCCATGGAAGACCTTCCAGTGGCATATAATGGACGTCCCCAGAACGTTCCAATTTGTAACATCGGATGTCCCCAGGACATCCTAAGGACGTCTCATGTCCAGTAATGGACGTCTTCGGGACGTCTTGAATGTCTTAGATTTATGTCCTGTGGACGTACTGAGGACGTCTTTGTGTTATCTGGGAGGTAAAGACCAGCCTTTAGTTTTTGAGTTAAAATGAAAGATACTCACTAGAAGTAATCTAAAAAAAATTGTCCGACAAAAAGTTTCGGTACTTCCAGTTTGTCCACCACTCTGAACGTGTCGATTTCACGACTTGTAAGTTGGCGACAGGTAGCACTGAGTTTTCTAGGAGCATACAATAATTAAATGAGATTTTCAATGGCACCATTGACTGACAAAATTAATAAGGATCTTCAAGATGTCGATTTAACTACAACAATGTTGGTGATAACCAGCAATGTTGTCTTGACATTTTTTCACAGAAATAAGATATATAAGACAGTGATATACTTGTCCGACAATTAAGTTGGTAAATTTGTTGAAAAACTGCCAAGAAAAAATCAAAATTTTACTCTTTGTATTTTAACACTAACCAAAACCACCGACCTATACAAAATACAGACATATAGGCATGTAAACATATACAGGCTATGTTACTTCTAGTGCATATCTTTCACTTTAACTTAAAAACTAAATGCTGGTCATTACCTTACATATAAATCCGAAATTGACATGTTTTTCAGAAAGCCAAAGGAAAACTTACCACTGTCAAGGTTTCCTCTCTGCGAAATCTTGGCGGACTCGGCATACTCAAACAGTATACAAAGTTACAACTTGCCGGTTATCACTTGAGATTTTGTACGAAGGACTCTATTACTATAATTCTTGGATATATAATTCCAACACATTCACGGGTCTCCCTTTTCTCGATAATATCGATCTATATCGGAGTTTTTTTATCAATCTGATATTCATATTGTTATTTCTAGAGCATTAATTCTATGGAATACTCAACTAATTGTCTATGTCTGATCAACGATCAGAGTAGCAATAGTGTAAATACTTATTTCTGATCATGACAAGCTTGAAATATATTTTTAATCATCTTCGGCGGGTATGCTGATATGAATCATCGCAAGATAATTATTTGCAGATGTAATACACGTGACAGACGAAGTTTATGTAATTGATTCGATGAGGTATTGTTGTGTATACTAGAGGTCAAACCATAAAAAAGAAACGTTACGTAATGTTTGTTGATTTTGACTTGATATTATGTCCTACCTGGAAGGTCAACTTCGATGCAGCTTTGTTGCAAAATACCTGAGTTAATTATGAAGCTCACTGAAAAGTTTCCTCATCCGAACCACATAAAAGTTAATTGGGTGTTTTGATGAAATTTGGTAACTGCCGCAAAATTTGTTGTTTCCGTTCATCTGCACTCTGACAGAAATGATTCATATATCTAGATAATGAGAATGATACACAAGGTGTAATCTAACTTCTTGCACTACCTTGAAGAACGGGTGTATAATGCTATTTTATAACGAATGGCTGGTGTGAAAAACTCGAAAAAAAATTGTGGGGAGTTTAAATTGTGTTGGAAAATTCGTCGAAATTTTGGGAACCGCTGTCCGTCGACAGTTGGACATGCTGGGTACGTACGACTCGGAACGTTTTTGGGATGCGAATATCCTCAGGACGTCCCCAGGTCGTCCAAACTCAAGCCAAATTCATATTACCGACTTACAACATTTCGTGTCTTGTGTCTTTTTCAAAAGTTTAAAACGTGTTTTGCTTTAATTTTCCGTCATAAATTTCATACATTTTCCACTGAGCTTATTTACTTCAGTGAGTTTCATCAGTTGTCACCAGTATTAGATGAATAGTCGTTATATCATTATCAATTTTGATTGGTTATTCTGTTCGCGCCAGGTTAGTCAGGTCAGGTTGGGCTTGCTATTAATTCACGCATTTTCAACTCAATTTGCCTCATTCTTATCTTTTCGTTTAAACTTCCCGCCATTGCAGTGACCAATCACAGAGCGCTTATTGCGTCCTTTTATTGTCGTCTATATTTCAATTCAGTGAGTTCACAGTCTCGAGTCGATGGGATGGCGACTTAAATCACACTCTTGTTTGTTTGTCATTTCTCTAAGAATTCTCCAATTATTCTTTCCAAAAATAGACTTTTATGTCAAACCTGTGAAGTCTGTGATTTGTGCCATTTGTGGTCCTGTGCTGTGTCTTATCTTTTGCCTTGTGGTTTCCTAACCTAACTAATAAACATAATTTCTGGTTGAGGCGGAATTTGAAGTTATTTTTACAATCAAAAGAATACGTTAATCTGAGAAAATATAATATCCTGTATTTATTGCTGTTGTGAGCCGAGACTTCTACAGTATCGAAAAGTTTTCATCGGGGTATGCTGGTTTCATAGGAGCGTAAAGAATAGCTTGGTATTATGTTGAGAGAGCATTACAATTTCTCCTTGACTCGCTCGACGTGGCTGTTAATTCGTCGGACGAGGTAGTAGGGGAGGCATACAGTAGTGCGTCTCTCTTATTTATGTGGTATTATCATATCATTGCGTTCCTTGTTGCTCGCATAGATTTGTCTATACCCCCGATGAAAACTTTCCGATACTGTATACTGTTCTATAGGTATTATGTTTTGTAATTGATGTAAATGTTTGTGTCAGAATTTGAAATAATTTATAAATGTTTTTTCGAAAATCACTTTCCATCATTATCCTTTTCACTTTTTCTAGTTGGTATGTCACTTTCTGTTGACTAGGATCATGGGTTATAGAAAACTTCGAAAATTGATATCCTAAAAACATACTTAGGATGTCCAAGGAACGTCCATGGAAGACCTCACAGGGACACATGATGGACGTCCCCAGAACGTTCCAATTTGTAACATCGGATGTCCCCAGGACATCCTAAGGACGTCTTATGTCCAGTAATGGACGTCTTCGGAACGTCTTGAATGTCTTAGATTAATGTCCTGTGGACGTACTGAGGACGTCTTTGTGTTATCTGGGTAGGGTCATTACTCGGGTATTCGTTGGGAATTAGGGGTATCACTTGGGCATTAAACAGGTATAACTGGTGTATTACTCGGGCATTAGAGGAATTAGTTAGGCATTATTGGGCATTACACGGGCAAGGGAGGTATTACTCAGCATTACATGGGTGTTACAGGAATTATTCGGAAGTGAGACAAGAAATACTGCACAGTAATAATGGGTGATGGGCAAAAAAGAAAGGTCTTCAAAACATGGGAATTGGAATTGTCCGAGAGCAATACCGGAAAAGAAAAAGGTCCTTCGGCTTGTATTTGACAACAAACCCAACACCCAACATTAAGACACGATTTCATATTTTTCTATTTTTCTTACTTTTCTGACTTGGGTAATAATAGACATCACTTACGATTTCTGGGAATAAGTGTACACAATATTTTTAGCGGTTTCCCCGTCGGAAGAAACTGTGTAATTTCGAAGAGCAGTATCCAAAATTATACGGATTTGCCAAAAAAATTCAATTCCCACAATTTCCACCATTTTTTTTTTTAATTTTTCACACCTGCCATTCGTAATAACATGGCATTATACACCAGTCCTTCACGGGAGTGCAAGAGGTTAGATTACACCCTGTTTTTGTACTTCATGTTGAGAAATCAGTTAATAAGGGGCACTCATTGGGAAGTCTGTTCATCTGCTTGGCCTCAGAAGAAAGACTCCCACTTACACAGCTCAAACAGTTGAAGACCTAGAATGAGGCAAAAGTTCGTTAAAAATCGATAGTTTGTTTTTGCGATGGGATCGATATTTTCTACAAATTCTATTGATGCTATCGATACGTTATGTGTCAATTTGGTTTGTAGACTCTGAGCCCATGGGACAGAATACATCACCTGGTGCATGGTGTTTTGCTACAGAACATCAGTTAAGGTATCCTACATGTTCTGGTGGAAATGAAGTTGAGTTATTTATGACAAGAATTTCTCATAATAGCTTTTATTGTTGTTTTAATATGGGAATATATTGAAATTTAAACTTTTTTATTGTTTTTCCGATAAATCATATACTATCCAAGATTACAGCTCAAATCTATTTATACACTTTTTAACAAAAAAAAAACTATTTTCCACCCTTGGCATTTTGGTAAACAAATTTTTTTGTGTTTATCATGGTTCCAACTACTCGCATACCAAGTTTGATGGTGCTACAATCGACTCTTGTCTCAAAAGCAAATCGTACTGGATTATAATGAATATTGTAGGAAGAGTTCTCGAATTTCACTTTGCTTGCGAGATAAGCAGCAACTCCACGAGTCATTCTATACTGAACTTAGTTTTTATGTTGCTCATTATCACATACCTCGGCAATAATGAGGAAGGGAATCCTCATTATAACCTCATAATGATGATACTAATTTTCATTTTATTAATATGTTACAATGGTTGGGAGTCACATTTTTGATCTATGGGATTAGTCCAATCGTTAGAGATTTTTTCATCTAACCGGGACCAAAGTTAATGAAAAATCGAAAAATCCTTGCTGAGAAATGTGGGAAAGAGGGTGAGACCACCCCCTGAACATTTAAACATCTTACTCATAAAGAGGTAGTTTTTTTATGGAAAATAATAATTTAATATTTCAAAAATCTTCTGCCCAGTTTCCGCACTAAAATTGAGTTTTTGAAATAATGTGGAAGAATCGTGGAAAGTAATATAACAAACCAAAGAACAATTCTTAACCTTCATTTCGTGCACAATAACACCAGCGGAATCGTGAATATAAAAAAATAATGTTGCTGCAAGAGTAAGACATGGTCATTTAACATTTATTTTAATTTTATATATTTGTAGCTTGAGAATTATTTCATTATATATTATCGATTGGTTTTCTATCCAATATTGCCTGCACAAGATTTTAAAACAATTTCATAATATTTTACCGTTATTGGCCCAAGCTACCAGCTTCTTGGATGGGAGTGATGTTTGAATATTGTTTCACTAAAGAATGCAAATACAATATTTTTTTCTACAAACGTTAAAAAATGACAAGGTTCGCGCATTGACAACAATATGCGAAGTGACATTTCTTTCATTTTTCATCGTTAGCATGACACCGTGCGCGAAGTGATGTGCGAAGTACCCATTTCGCACACTGCATGTAAACTATATGGGATTTTCATATTCTAACCTATAAATTCCTCAATCAAGCAAAAATCCAAGAAATTCTTCATTTCCAACTTTATGGTCCCCAATCAAGCGCAAATCCAAGAAAACATTGATTTCTGAATGTTCAACAATAATTAAATAAGGCTTCTTAACATTTTTCAAATTGTGACAGAATTTTATCCTACCTATTTTTTTTTGACGTTTTTAGAAAAAATTTTGTTAGCATCTCGTGCGCGATATACTTTGGTGATCTCGACTATTTCAGTTCTCTATCACTAAAGTAGATACAAAAATGACTATTTTCTACAAACGTCAAAAAATAAGTTCGCGTATTGACAACAATATGCCAAATGGCACTTTTTTTCATTTTCCTCCGTTACCGTGCGCGAAGTAATGTGCGAGTAGTGAGTAATGTGCGAGTAGTGTGCGAAATACTTTGGTGACCTCGACTATTTTTTTCAACTCGGCTGCGCCTCGTTAAGGAAAATCAGTTCTCGATCACCAAAATAGCATTTCGTGCGCTAGATACAAAAATAACTATTCAATTAATATCATATTTTTGATGTCTCACTTCTGTGGTTGTAGTTTCAAAAACTTTCCTATCCCACATCTCATATCCTTCCGATTATTCCCTTTTCCCTATCAACGAACTCAAGTATCAAATTCCCAATCTGCATATAATATACAGTAAAATAAAAACATTTTCAATGCTACGGTATAACACAAAATCTCACCATTAATCAGATTAGCTGTTGATTATCATAATTCAGTCCGCTTTCTCATCTGTTCAATGTTCGGTTAATCCATGATGATTTATAAGCATCCAAACAATTAAATTAACATCGCAATATTGTATTCCCGATTCCAGACACGAATACAATTGATTAGTAAGAGAATTGAATCTCACGGTTCAATATTTTGGAGGATGCTCCCACTAGTGTAATAATTCTTGGAAATAACACCAAGAACTGATATATATTTGAATATTATATTGGATGACGTTGGAACTAGTTATTGTGCTGAAGATTTAGCTTCGTAGTTCATGGAAAAATTGTTTACCTATCAAAGGACCCAAAATCAAAATCAAAAAAGGTTTAATAGGTTTAAAAGTGTATACAGCGGCACAACAAATAAATATATAAAATGCATTTAAACTATCTCTAAGCCACAGGAGGGTTTGAGAGGGGTGATGGGTTTTTCATCCTGCCCTGCTGAGGGATGTCAGCGGGCGGGCAAAACCATCAGCCCACGTCTGTCCACGGGCAGACTCTACGATGTTGTGTAGGCTGCTTACTTGTCGTGCTTGTAAGTCAGAGTTTGTTAGGTTTCATGTCCCCGTCTCCTCCAAGTTATTAGGGGGGGTATTGTTATTTCATGTGTAAGACATCAGATGATTAGGACCACTTATTGTTGGGGTTTTCGTGATCTCCCGGAAAAACAACGAAAAAACCGGGTTTGAACAATAATCCTGAGGCGAGAGGTTTATCCCTCGTTCTCTGAATCCACCGTGCTTTTTTGGCCTATTGTGGTGTGCTCTGACTGCTGTGAGATCCCTAGTCAAGGATAAAGTATCTGAAGAACTTATCAGACTGTCGTTTGATAAATTCCTCGATGGTTGGAATATCGGCTAGCTTCCTCAGGGCGTCTAGCCGAATGTATCTGTCACTGTCCGTGACGATACGGAGTACTTTGTTTTGCATCATCTCCAAGCGCATCATGGTTGTCTTGGGACGCTGCAGAACACTGGACATGCATATGTCATCGCTGGCCTGATGATTTGCTTGTAGATTAACACTTTGGTCCCCAAGGCCAGCCTGGTATCCCTAGCTATCAACAGATATGTCCTTTTTATAGCAGCCGCAGCTCGTTGGATTGCCAAGCTGACATGCTTACCAAGTGTCAATCTCCTATCCAACTGTACTCCCAGGTACCGCACGGATTCGGATTC
The DNA here is from genome assembly GCA_958298965.1 of Chrysolina haemoptera. Classification (NCBI taxonomy): domain Eukaryota; kingdom Metazoa; phylum Arthropoda; class Insecta; order Coleoptera; family Chrysomelidae; genus Chrysolina; species Chrysolina haemoptera. Next base: position 27,816,317 of record OY282597.1, on the reverse strand, counting down.
GTCGAGCCGGCTATCCAGAGCCCTGAATCCTCCAAAGATTTCCACGAGTGAGCGCTTTCTCTTTGTTGTGAAATTCATGAGCTGTCTTTGTCGGATTTATCACTATTTTGTTTTTCGCCATACACGGTACGACTCCCCATTGCAAATGGGCGAAGCCTCGCCGCTTCGCAACTTGTCACTGCGCTGGCATATATCGCCCTGTTGTCTGTGTATATGGCGGTACTTATGATTGGGTGCATAGGGAAGTCGTACGTATAGAGCGAATACAAAAGTGGTGACAAAATCGAACCCTGCGGGACTCCTGCTCCAGCCGTCTTCACCGTGGAGCTTGTGTCATTTACTCTAACCTTGAAAGTCCTGTCGACTAGGTACGAGTCCATGATCTTCACCATATAATCAGGCATACCTGCCCGTAACATCTTCATGACGAGACCTTCTATCCAGACGGTGTCAAACGCCTTCTGAATATCCAGCAGGACCATTACTGTACTGAGATCCTTGAAAAAGCTTTGCTTCACCCCGTGGACAATTCGAGCCACCTGAGAGGTCGTTGAGTGACCTTTCGGGCGGTAGCTGTCGATCCTTGAATCGGATTTCCCCGGTTTTAGGATAGGGATAATCCCAGCATGCTTTAGGCATTTCGGATAGTGTTGCCACTTTATTACACTGTTGATAATATATATAAGCTGCACGAGAGACTTTCTTGGGAGGTTCCTAAGCGGGATCGTGTGGATCTTATCCATACCAGGCGCCTTGTTCCTGGGAAGCCTTTTTATGGTTTCTTGAACCTCCTCAAAGTTGGTCATCAACTTCGAGAAGGTTCTCCTATCCATTTCTGATTTTGGTGTTCTCCTGAACTCACTGGCTCTCCTCGACACTTCCTCGTGTTCCTGCATGGAGTTGGCGCCTGCCTGGAAGGCCCTCTGGAAATATTCCCCAAAGATTTCCACTTTTTCTGGCTCTGTCACTGCCTGTTTTGACCATTCCCTACGGCAGGGATTCAAATCAAATGGGAAATGAAAACCTGACAAATTGGCTGAAATATATGGTATATGGAAGATAAGTTGTAGTTTGTACCCTTCTGATACCAAAAGTCTCCACTGGTCCGAGACCTAAAAATGTACAGTTTTTTAGGTATCGAAGGTCAAAAGTTGCAACTAGTGCATCTCCCTAGCGCGATCACATCTAATTTTGACCCTGTATAATGGCGATGATTTTGTTTAGTTTTGACAGGAATAATAACAATTTCTGAATTGTCAATGAATGTCAAGTTTCTACAAAAGCTAATGTTTTGAAGAATCTTACACTCGAATTATTTGGAATAATATGGCTTTCAGAAACACTCTTATTTGGTATGAGTGTAATGGGCGATTTACCCCGAGACTCATGACTCGAATAGATGCAGAAGAAAATGTCGTCAAATGTGAAAGCGCCATACGCAGACAAGAGGGGTTGAATAAACCACCTCTTCATGTCATGCCTAAAACAAGATAACTGTAATCAGCCAATAAAAAATAAAATGATAGCTGTGACATAAGTTCCCATAGCACAGTGCTTTGTGCTCGTAAAAGCACTCGAAGCCTTTTTGTGCTCCTAAGCACTATGTTCCCGAGCACTTTCCTAATTATGTGCTTAGTGCTCCGAAGCCTTTAACAAAAGGGCTTAGGGCTTAGTAATTTCAGTGTTCCGGAGCACTTTTTGGGAGTACTAAGCACTGAGCTTTTCCATATAAGTGAATCTCGGAACATCAGTCGCGGCAGATGATACCCGGCGGCACCCCCACCAAAAACAATATCTTGTTCATATCTTTACGCAACATTTCTTTGACGAAAATCAAAATAAATCTGCAAAAAATTTCGTTGGGGTGACATTTGGTATCTTGATACAGGGAATTTGCGTTATGTCAATCACCATTCTGTATGTGAGGAATAACATGTGAAGAGGAAACCATGTGAGGCCCATTTCGATTTGATTTGATTTGATAGACCACCTGTTGATGTCATGCCTAATACAAGAATAATCTGAGCTGTGCCGAGCACTGACAAAAAGTGCTTCGAGCACTAAGCACTCTTGAAAAGTGCTTCAAAATCTCGAGCACTAAAAACTTTTATTCATAAAATGTTCGCGATTACTAAGCACTAAGCACTTCTCAGACTGTTAGATTCTTAAGAGCAAACAATACCCTTGATAAAACGGGAATCGGTTTTGAGCGTTCAGTTTTATTTTTTGTGAAAATTTTGTTTGAACAAATGATTCAATTTGTTTGTGAGAATTCGGGAATCTAACTGATTTTGGGTTTTGATGATTTTGGATAATTTTTTTTTATGGTTTGACAAATGAAAAAAATAGGCAAATTGCCGAATTCTTATATGGGTTATTCCATCGCGAGTGGTGAGCAGTGTATATCACTTAGACCAAACCAATTGAGGTTGTAGGTGCATTTCGACCATATTCATCTGTCCTGAGAGTTTCATCATTCTAACTCAATTATTACGGAAGATACGGGGGTGTTTCCATGAGAAGTGGGACAAATTCGGATTTTACAGGACTGTTTTTTTTTTCAGGAAAAACAGTATTAGTAAGTTGATGGTAATGATCACGAATCTGCAAAAATTTCGAGCCTATTTTGCCTCCTTGTATGTTTTACCGTAAAAATGGGTTGTTCCATCGCGAGTGGTGGGCAGTGTATATCACTTAGTCCAACCCAATTGAGGTGTTTGGTGCATTTTGACCATTTTCATCTGTCCTGAGAGTTTCATCATTCTACCGCAATTATTACGGAAGATACGGGGGTGTTTCCATGAGAAGTGAGACAAATTCGGTATTTCAGGACTGAATTTTTTTTTCAGGAAAAAACGTATTAGTAAGTTGATGGTACTGATCACGAATCTGGAATAATTTCGAGCCTATTTTGCCTCCTTGTATGTTTTACCGTAAAATGGGTTGTTCCATCGCGAGTGGTGGGCAGTGTATTGTATATCACTAAGTCCAACCCAATTAGGTGTCAGGTGCATTTCGACCATTTCCATCTGTCCTGAGAGTTTCATCATTCTACCTCAATTATTACGGAAGATACGGGGGTGTTTCCTGAGAAGTGAGACACATTGTATATTGTTGATGTTTTATATTGCATAGACTCTGTGAATACGTCATTGGTTAAAATTAATTTGAATACTTGTTTGACTTAACCTTGAACATGACCTCAGGACACTCGTTAACCATCATCTCACCGAGTGATGTATCTTATGTATTGCTATTCACACTTTCTCTGGCCGAGAAAATGGACTTGGTATTTGTTTAACGCAGGTTGTGCATTCGAAAATCTTCAAAATATTTTAACACAATTTAAATTTAGGGATGCGAAAATGAAGGAATTTTCTACTGGCTATTTGAAAAACTATAAAATGTCCTGAAATAATCACAGTTGTAATGAGCACGTTACGTAAAATTAACTGGTTACCATGCCAAAATATGGCGAAACTCCAGCTGTGACATGAACTAGTCCCATGCGGCTTTTCTCAGGAAGATTGCTGATTTTGTAACTCAATCCATGAGAACTTAGACAAATTCGGATTTTTCAGGACTGACATTTTTTCAGTCGTTAATTGGGTATTAGTCAGGAATTAGGGGCATTACTCGGGTATTCGTTGGGAATTAGTGGCATTACTCGGGTATAAGTCGGGAATTAGGGCTATTACTTGGGAATTAGGGAAATAACTTGGGCATTCCCAGGTAGCACCTCATGTTGGCTGAATCTTGTTTCCATATTGGGCCAATATGGATATATTGTGAATGTAAAAATAATATTGAACCAATATGGGTTTATATTGGAAAAACAATATTTCATTATTAATATTGGTGGAATATTGGCTCAACCTGTTCTGAATGTATATTGTTTCATGAAATATTGTGTCAATATTGGTTCAATAATTTTCACCAATATCGATAGAGTGATATTGCCTACATATTGTTTCCAGCATCTAGCTCCAATATTGCGATTTCAATATTACTCTCATATCGATTTTAGAGATAAACAACAATAGTGTATATCCAAGATTGATAGCACATTGGTGGAATATTATTTAATCCATATTCTAAAAATTATATTGACCCTATATTGATTGAAATTGTTACGAAAATCTTACGACAATATTTGAAAGACAATATTGATACAATATTACAAAATACATTTATCACTGGCCGAATACTAAATAAACAATATTGAAATTAATCATGATTTAACTTGGGTGGGAAACCGCTAGGTGGCCCCACATATGGAACAACAGCTGAATCATAGTAACATAGTAACTGAGTGGTAAATTGAAGTAGAAACGAAATTGTAGAATTTTCAAATTATTCAGCATTTTCTAGAAATATTTCTTCAATATTTTCAAGGCAACATGTTCACTTGGAATATTTTACCAATATATGCAAATGATATTGTACCAATATCCCTCAATATTTTGGGGCCAATATTGCTTCCTCAATATTTCACTAATATTATTTGTATAATGTCCAAGTAATATTGTGCCAATATCCCGAAATAGTAATTATAATTTTATATCGCCAATATTACCTACTTAATATTAAATATTTTGTCAATATTTTACCAATATTATTCCAATGTAAGTATGCTACAGCGATATTGTGCTAACACCGCCTAACATTTTGAGGCCAATATTGCTTCGAGAATATTAGACCAATATTATTTTTTAAATATTGGACCAATATCGCCGAATGTTCACATTTTTTTTCCTTGTCAATATTATTATTTGAATATTTTGCCAATATTTTCACAATATTGTACCAATATTGTCCCAATATGGGTGTGCTACTTGGGTTACAGGTATTACTGGTGTATTACTCGGACATTAGAGGAATTAGTTAGGAATTATTGGGCATTACACGGGAAAGGGAGGTGTTACTCGAGCATTACATGGGCATTACAGGCATTTTTTGGAAGTGAGAGAACAAAACAATTAACGCTCAATAATAATTAGTGAAGGTCAAAATAAAAGGTCATCAAAACATGGGAAATGGAACTGTCTGACAAATTAGAGAGCAGTAGCAGAAATCCGAAATTGTACAATGAAAAAAAAAAAGGTCATATCCGACGTGCACTCGACAACAAACCTGTTAACATTAAGACACGATCTTACAGTTTTCTTACCTTCCTGACGGGCATTACTTGGGCGGTATTACTTGGGAATTACTGGGTATTACTCGAGAATTACTTGGGTATTAGAGGCATCAATTAGGATTTTTGGTAATTAGTATTCTCAGCGGTTTCCCTCTTGTTCCATACTAATCCATTCTTTGCATCAAAATTAACTACTATCAATAACCTATGAGGCAACAACATTTCAACCAAACACTTGCTGTCAGTGGTACTTTTCGTATCAGATCTGGATCAAAAATCTATATGAACTTCAAGTAGTGAATAATATTTTGGAGTATTATCTAGGTGAATATCATTTGACTCCTATTGGATGTTCCCAACCACCTCGACCGGAGTTCTGATCTTACTCCTCCGTTGTATGTAGGGTTCATTACATCGACAATCTGCTTTGCTTTTCTTGTGTGATGAAATGAAATGAACTGTGAAGTATGAAACACTGTCTTCATTGATGATATTGTTTTCACTACATTCATTTGCTTTGATAACGTCAAATACATGATCCTCAAATACATGATGTTATGTTTAAACAGTTGTTATTTTCTCTTTCGACTCTTACATTATAGAGCAAGTGTTCAAGTATTCTCATTGCAACAAAATCATAAGATTATGAATGGTGAGGTTCGATCAGATAATGTATTTGAAGGTTAAAAAAATATTTTGGAAATCATACAATCCTTTTTAAGAGGAAATTATTTTAAAATTTATTTTTAGGTTTTATGAGGGCAATATGTGCAGCTATTTAGAATAAGGCATGGTAGCCATATTTTATTAAAGCCAGAGGGTCGGAACGGGAGGTGAGTCTAATTTCAAGTCATGATGCTTGCAATTTGGTATATAAGACGAAAAGGAAATATACAACTTTTGCTATATATTTGTATTAGTCAAAATGATTTTTAAATTTTGTTTGGTATTTTGTTTATTTTCCTAATTCCACGGTGTTATTGGGGCGCTTTGCAGATTTACTACCTATTCGATATCATTTTGTCAAAAAAACTTCACTCGCAGAGAATATATTCGGTATTTGGTGTTGTTAAATGGACATATATACTCCAGAGATCTTGGCCAGGACGCCATTATTATATTTTTGACTTGTTAATTAGTTGCCCTACTTGTCGTAACCTACAACTGCACAATTAGAATAATCTGAGTCCATTTCGGCAATGGTTACTTATGAAAAATATTATTCTAACCCAAGTTCATTCAAAGATGACATTTTGATATAACTGATTTGGTTTTATAATGGCCCTCAGGAGGTTAATGAGAGTATTTTGAATAAGGCAAAAAGGTTTCATGTTGGCATTTGAAAATAGCCCTGAGAACTTTCGTAGGAGTGGGACCTCGTAGATTAATGACAGTTTAATAAAGGTTTTATGGATTATTACAGCAAAACAGTTTTATCGTAGCTGTCATTGTTATGGCCATCAGGACCTTCTGAGAGCTATCACAAAATTGAAGTTGTTACTTGGGATGTCTTTTCATTCCTATGTTTCCTCATTCGATACTCCTTGTAGTCCAATAGTTGCTTTTTTATGTCCATTTATATCATTATGTTTGGGGATTCATATTAATTCACACATGGAAAAATCAGATTGAATATATGATGGGAAAAATAAGATTATATCAACAAGAGTGACATATCTCAATAATATTTTAGATATTCAATTGCATTTTCATTACTGGAATATTGTACTATGTTTCAGTTGACTGTTTGACTTTATGAAGGAAATTCGTTGCTTGTAAATTTAAATTCGAAAAAATGTTGGACAAATATAAATTTACCCCAAAAAGTCACTACCTATGTCTAGATGATAATAAAACAATAATAAGATTTACTTGAATACATTTTTTTCCTTTACAGACTGTGGAACGGTGGTAATTCTGATATGGTTAGAAATAATGAAATATGGACTTATTGTACGCTCAGAAAAAAATGCGAGACTTCTCTGAGTAATTTACAAAAAATACAAAAATGTATAATGAACCAAAGAACAAGGTATTTCCCTGAAAACATCTTCTGCCTCAAAATTATAAATGCGTTATTAGCCAGGAATCACACTGATCGACTAGGACCGACCGTCCGCGACCGTCCACCTACGACCAAAATTTCCAACACGTATATTCTTATCGCACAACTCACACTGTATAATCGTCATTGACCGTCCTCGACCATGTTCGAAATTGTAGTCTTCTGGAAATTTTGGTCGGTGTCACACTATCCTGACGTAATGTCATTTTGACACACATTTCTGATGAATTTTTGACTTCAACAAAACTCATGTAAATAGGTATATTTCCTACCGGAAAAATAAAATGTTTTTCTTCAGTATCACGTATCACTACTGCTCATTATTTAAAGCAAAACTATTGATATTATGAATTTAACTTATTTTCAATAAATGAACAGACAATTCACATAACATTTCGAATGTCAAATTAATGGCAGATTTACAGAATTATTCTAGTGGTCGGTCGTGGATGGTCGATCAGTGTGACTTTGCAAGTTTTCATTGATATACTTCTACTTTTGGTCGTAGGTGGACGGTCGCGGACGGTCGGTCCTGGTCGATCAGTGTGATTCCTCACTTATGGAAACAATTTGGAGATGACAACTAATTCATTATTGAATTAAGTATATAATATAATTATTTCAGTATTTCCACCCGTGCTATGCCAATCTTGAAACAAGTTCACGAACCGAATCCTCAACAATGACCTCATTGGTTGTTTTTGTATTGGGTTGAAGAAGAGGCCTGTCCAGCGAAATGAAAGAATGCGGTTATCGAAATTTCTTGCTGGGAGCTATACTAGTTCGTAATGGTTTCTTTTCGAAACAAAAACACAGGATTTTTTTGCTAGCGAAAGTTTGTGATGTCTGGCTGAGTTCTCTGAGGAATTAGACCTGTCTTTCAGAGTGTTTCGTCTCAAGGTGCGTATTATAATGATAATAATAATAATAGTAATGACTTTATTTCATCATCAAATATGTTACAAAAAAAAAATAAGACAAATAGTATTCAGAGACATATCGATAATGAAAAAGCCGAAGGTCAGCGGTATTAGTTGTATCTACAGGTAGATACGCACAATTGGTGCTTTTCATCTTGAGCTGTGCAAAAAACGAACAAAAAAAATAAATAAAAAATTCCATGATGATTCCAGGATAAAATTGCTATCAGACCAACACAATACAAAAGATTTTTTTTTCTTTAAATTAGTCTAGCGCGGCATTTGGATGAAAACAGACGAGGTTAATACCTCTAGAGAGGATTGTTTTGGGCTTGCAGTAATATTTTTTTATATTCTTTTTTGAATTTTTGTGTTGTTAGAAATTTGATTTTTTTTGGGAGGCCATTATGTATTTTCATAATTTGAAATGTGAATGATTTTTTTAATGATTCTGTGAGGTGACCTGGGCAGGATATTAGATTATTAGAACTAGCACGAGTATTCACTAGAACATTCGTTTCGCATGAGCACCGAATGAGCACCGAACGAGCAAATGTTCGGATAGTGTGAAAGCTGATTTCATCACGAACAGAATGCGTGTTTACATTACGCAGCATGAGGCAGCCTGAGCTTGAACCGAGCAGCACTTAAGGTGCCTTCGTATCAGAGCGTATAGGATGTCGCTTTATTTGACAAAAACAAAACATTGGTTACCACAGTATGCGGTAGGTTGATGCTTCTACAGGGCGTTTCCTAACTACGGTTCCTAACTGCAGGGGGTGATTTGTTAGGTCATTTCAAGAAGAAAAGTTCTTATGAACATATGTCCGGAGTTGCTTCGTTTCTGAGATACAGGGCGTTGAAATTAAAGAAAAAAAACGGTAATTATAAAATTTCATAAATATCCTTGAACCGATTTGGTTGAAATTTGGTACATTTATTTGAACTAATAAAGCGCTCATTTAGCCCTAACTAGATTAAAACTATTATGGCCAGTGGCGTCTCAGTGGGCACCACAGCCAACAATATTGTAAAAAAAAGTACGCCACTAGCTTTTTTTTTCGTAGATTTTCATTTTGTTAGATTGAACAACTCAAAATACAACTTTTTGGTCTTGTGTATTTTCATCATATCTAGCTTCGTTTTCGAGAAAAAACAAAAACATAAAATAAAGACCAAAAATAAAAATATTAACAAACAGAAGTTTTATAAACAAGAGCCTTCAGATGACCCCATGAATAGAAATCTAAAGGATTCATATCAGGACTGCGAGCTGGCCAATGTTGAGGTTCTGCACGTCCTATCCAGCGATTAGGGTAGGTGATGTCGAGATGCTGACGATCAAGAACACTAAAATGAGCTGAAGCCCCGTCGTGCATAAACCACATGTTGCCTCTTACAAGTATGGGACTTCTTCTAAAAAAAATGGGTAAATGATCTCGCAAAAAGTCCGTGTAGGATTCACCTGTTAATCTTTCTGTTTAAAAAAATGGGCCAATTGGGTAGTCACCAATAATTCCTACCCAAACGTTCAGCGAAAATTGATGCTGAAAATTATTTTCTCTAATAGCGTGGGGATTTTCGTCGGCCCAAAAATGGTTATTGTGAAAGTTCATGATAACATTTCGTGAAAAATTTGTCTCGTCCGTAGATAAAATATTTGGTTAAAAATTATTATTGTGTTCCATCATATAAATTAACCACCTGTAAAACATTAATCTTGGATGAAAATCCCGAGGCAGTAGAGCTTGGACCCACTGTATGTGGTATGGGTATAGGAGGTTTCCCTTTAGAACTTTCCAAACGGTTTTTGGGCTGACTTCAAGCTGCAGTGCAATCTTCCTAGTACTATGTGAAGGATCTTCTTCTATCGCATCAAGTATACCTTCTTCTAGTTCAGGCGTTGTTACCGTTTCTGGTCTTCCACCACCTGCATTTTTATTGAAACTCCCAGTTTCACATAATCTTGCTTGTAGAGTTCTAAATGTTTTAGCGCAAGGAATTACTCTGTTAGGATATCTGTCCTGGTAAATTCTTCGTGCTTCTCCCGAATTTCCATTTGCTAATCCATAAATGAGGTGCATGTCAGCCATTTCAGTGTTAGTATAATTATTCATGATGGAATCGCTGCTAATTGACAACTCTGAATTTTACTGCTATGACAATAATGTTGTCAAAGCGACCTTACCTGCATTTAAGGGCCATTATTCATTATCGTATACAGGTACGCCTATCGCTATTAAATTATTACGGATGGTGAACAAATAACAACCAATAATCCGAAACAAAAATTAAATCTTTCAATTTGAAATGAAATATGTATAGGAAAAACCCCTTCTATCAATGTCAGCTGGTCTCCAATGCAGGTGTTCATGATATGCAATAGAGTGGCTTTAATTTTTTTTCTCGATAACGAAGCTGGATATGAAGAAAATACAAGAGACCAAAAAGTTGTATTAACCAAAAAAAAGTCGATGGCGTATTATTTTTTTACACTATTGTTGGCTGTGGTGCCCACTGAGACGCCACGGGCCCCAATAATTTCAATCTAAATAGGGCTAAATAAGCGCCTTATTAGTTCAAATAAAAGAACCGAATCGGTTCTAGGATATTCATGATATTTTATGATTACCGTTTTTTTTCTTTAATTTCAACGCCCTGTATCTCAGAAACGAAGCAACTCCGGACATATGTTGATAAGAACTTTTCTTCCTAAAATGACCTAACGAATCACCACCTGCGGTTAGGAACCGTAGTTAGGAAACACCCTGATAGAGGTTGTTACATTCGGAATATCAATAAATCATTATACACCAACAGACAGGCAACAGCACAACGAACTTAGTGAACCAATGCTTGATTCACCAAAAAAGTATAATGTGTCAGTAAAGGAGCTATGACAATTCTACAATCAAATCGACCAAATTAACATGTAAAATCCCATTTAAAATTTTAAGCTCAGAATTATGCAAAATTGGCTCATTCAAGGTCACGCGCTCGCTGCTCTGCCGTCAGTGTGTGACGTAGTCGAGCTGATCCATATCAAAGATAAGAGTTTGGAAGTACCCAGCGCGGTGTGGATGAAATATTCAGAGTGCGATAATAATAATGGTGTTTGTTAAAATAGAATTATAGAAAAAAACATGATAGTTCATTAAGAGAAAAAAAGATGGCTTCGTTTGATTCAAACTAAAATACATATTTTTTCTTAAATTCCATAATTATTTCCAATAATATCCTAATCAAAATGCATGCAAGTATAGAAGAAACTATCATTAAAATTCTATAAATGTTAAATTCCATTTGCGCCTTGTTTTTCTCTCGCCCTGTTGGAGGAACAAATTCAATGGTGCTTGTGTCTATTTCCCGAAGATTTTGTAATATCAGCTTCAGCTTATACTTAAATGCTGCATTCTTTGGAAGTGTACTTGAAAAACTGCTGACTGAGCAAGTTTTCTATTAAATACTTTGATAAAATTATGTTTATCGGGCGCCCCAAATTACCAAAAAAATTTTTTGGTTATTACGTATTTTGGTCTTCTGACCAAAAAATTCAAATGAAATTTTCGGCGGTCTCAAGTAATTTCGGAGATACGGCATATTTTTGTTTATCAGGCGCTACGAGCTATCAAAAAAATTTCTTGTTACTTAAGTATTTTGGTTTTCTGAATAAAAAATCTAAATGAAATTTTCGGCGGTCTCAAGTAATTTCAAAGATACGGCATATTTTTGTTTATCGGGAGCCATAAGTTATCAAAAAAAATTTCTTGGTAATTACGTATTTTGTTTTTCTAAATGAAATTTTCGGCGGTCAAAAGTAATTTCAAAGATACGGCATATTTTGGATTTTGATTGGTATTTTTTGTTTATCGGGAGCCACAAGCTGTCAAAAAAAATTTCTTGGTAATTACGTATTTTGGTTTTCTGAATAAATTTTCGGCGGTCTCAAGTAATTTCGGAGATACAACATATTTTTAGATTTTGACTGATATTTTTGTTCATCGGGCGCCACAAACTATCATGAAAATGTGTTTTTGTACTTACGTATTTTGTTCTTCTGAACAAAAAAATCTAAATTAAATTTTCGGCGGTCTCAAGTAATTTCAGAGATACGACATATTTTGGACGATTTTGATTGATTTTTTTGTTAATCAAGCGCCACAAGCTACCAAAAACTTAATTTTGGTATTTGCATATTTTAGTCTCCTGAACAATAATCCAAATGAAATTTTCGGCGGTCTCAAGTAATTTCGGAGATAAGGTATATTTCTTTCGGATTTTTGTTTATCGAGCGCCACACGCTGATGGGTATCTCACGTTTAAAATGTGAAACCCCATCATGATACCGTTTACAATGAAATATAAACGCTGCAGTGATTTTTTCTTCAACAAACAATACACAAATGTCAGATGTAATTCAAACTCTCTGGATGGGTAAGTAGTTGTTTTTTCAAATCCTCATATCCCCCAATGATACGTTTTTAATTGTATGCTATGAACGCCGATATATTTTTCTTTAACGAACATTACACAAATGTCATATGTAATTCAATTTCTGTATGGGCGAGTAGTTGTTTTCAATTACCATATCCCCAAGCAAACGTTTTAAACTGTATGCTATGAACGTCGCAATGATTTTTTATTCAACGAACATTACACAAATGTCAGATGTAGCAAGTAGTTGTTTCCAATCCCCATATCCCCCCAATGATACGTTTTTAAATTTCACATATAATTCAACCTCTGTGTATGAGCTAGTAGTTATTTCGAATCCCCAATGATACGTTTTTCTTTGATCCATTTTTCACCTAATATTCGAAAAAAATGACGGCAGTCATCTTTTTTCCCAACAACGTTGAGGTTCTTAAGTCGCTGTAAGGTTAGTTCGTTCTGGTTAAATCAAACAAAATTTATTGGGTTTTTTCAAATGCTCTATATGTAAGGTTAGCTCGTTCTGGTTAAATCAAACTAAATATCTGTCAATCTGTTTGTTTCCTAAATCTTATCTTCTATATTTTCTCTCCTAAGTCCTATCTCCTATCTTCTATCTCCTTTCTCCTATCTCCTATCTTCTATCTTCTGTCTCCTATCTTCTACCTCATATCTTCTGTCTCCTATCTCTTATCTTCTATTCCCTATCTCCCGTCTCCTGTCTCCTATCTAAGACTATCATCACATAAATGTCAAATGTAATTCAATCTCTATGTATAGGTGAGTAGCTGTTTCAAATGAGAAATTTATGATGCGACCCTGTACATTGATGTGCTGCCTTGACCAATCGAACGCCTCCATATTTTTCTAATGCTATTTTGAGATACCCTATATATATTTTTTCCTAAACGCAACAGAACATCCCTGTACAACTGCGTTGACCAATCAAACGACGCCATCTTTTTTCTCTTAGCAAATCTTTTTTCAAATGACAGTTGACAGATAAATGTAAACACCCTCGTCGAAATGACAGATGTAATCAAATCTCTGTATGGGCAAGTAGTTGTTTCAAAATGTATGCCGTACCATAATGTGCGTTGACCAATCAAACGCCGCCATCTTTTTTTCTCTTAATGAACTATCATGTTTTTTTCTATAATTCTATTTTAACAAACACCATTATTATTATCGCACTCTGAATATTTCATCCACACCGCGCTGGGTACTTCCAAACTCTTATCTTTGATATGGATCAGCTCGACTACGTCACACACTGACGGCAGAGCAGCAAGCGCGTGACCTTGAATGAGCCAATTTTGCATAATTCTGAGCTTAAAATTTTAAATGGGATTTTACATGTTAATTTGGTCGATTTGATTGTAGAATTGTCATAGCTCCTTTACTTGTGTCATCTACAATGAGCCAGTCTGCATAATTCCAATAGAGAATTTCACTTCTGACAAAAAAATAATTAATGAAAAACAAAATTCCTAATGAACTGTTCATCAGTTGTGATTGTGAGTCTGCTGAATTTTCGTAAACCCGGTGTCTGGACTCTCAGTCACTACCAGTAATAATCTCTATAAAAAGGCCATCATGCATGCTACACGCAATGCCATATGCCTCTGTTGGTCAGAGACTCCATCGATAGTCGATCCAAGTTGCGGGTGTGTACGTTACACACTGGAGACCGATTTCAGGCAGTGTTTCCAGAATTCCACATCAGCCCCATTCACTTACAGCCCCTGAGAGTACAACAACCCGGTAGATTTCCGACACCGAATCTCAATCGTAGGGTCGTTTATAGGCAGTTCGCCATTACGAGAAAAAGTACGTTGAACTTTCGTGTCAACACGTGAGAATTTATGTCAGTAGTCGGGTTACCTCAGAGGCTGAAATTATCGATTATCAAGGAGAGCTAAAATGTAGTAGAAACGATAATAGTTGAATGGAATGACGACCAATGAATATGATTTCAGATGTTGGATTAGCGGGAATTCGGGCGAAATGTTGAAGAAAACCAATTATTAAATTGTCGACGTTTCGAAACTTCAGGACTCTAAAGTATAAACAAGAACATATATATCAAAAGGGTATTCTAAAAGGTGATTTTGATTAAAACTAAATAAATTATGTAAAATGACAATCATTGAAAAATAAAACGCTTCGGACACTCTACAGAAAACAACAAGGGTGGTTTTCCGGGTGGAGGGTGAAATAAATAGATTCGACATGAAGTATAAATAAATACACAGGTTCATGACAGATTTTGACACATACACTATCGAAGATATGAACAAACTGAACTGTCGTTGAATCGTTTCTTCATATTGTAAAAATGGCTTGTGAAAGAAATGACCATTGGGATTGGAAAAAGCTGCCTGCTGCCAGGCTAGTGGTATTTTTCATTGTTTTCAGCTGATTGTGTATATTTTTATAATCTCTGCTGTGTTCAGTCATCCTTTGTTGTAGATACCTTTCTGTTTGTCCTATATACACTTTCTCACACTCAGCTTATGGTATTTTGTAAATGATATTGGATTGCAGGTCTTTTGGTGTTTTGGTTTTGAGTCTCGTGAAAAAATGATTTTTAACTGTGTTTTCACATTTCATGCTGACTTTTAGATTCTCATTTTCCAAAATTTCGCGTGGTTGGGGTTGTCATACCTGCTACATGCGGTAATTTGGAATATTTGATGTTGAACGGGGCTTTTTCTTTATTTGTATTTGTTCTGTCGGTATATACTATTTTTTTATCGAAGCCTTAGGGTAGCTGTTCTTGAGTAGCATCGTTTCAATAAGTTTTAGGTTTTGTTTTTTAAAACTCTTATGTGCTAAGTGTGTAGCTCTGTGCTTAAGATAAGTAATAATGTTTATTTATAATAATGTTTAATATTTGTTTTTGTTTCACGAGACTCTAAACCAAAACACCAAAAGACCTGCAATCCAATATCATTTACAAAATACCATATGCTGAGTGTGAGAAAGTGTATATAGGACAAACAGGAAGGTATCTACAACAAAGGATGACTGAACGCAGCAGATATTGTAAAAATATACACAATCCGCTGAAAACAATGAAAAATCCCTCTAGCCTGGCAGAACATTGCGAGTCATCACTCCATACTTTTGAATTTAATTCTGTTAGTATTTTAGGACAACAGACAGTATTGAAAAAAAAGACTCTTGAACGAAATTATTGAAAAAACAAAACATTGAACAAAAAGTGTTAACAAAAGATCGGATATTGAAAATTTAAACAACTCATATTTCAATCTAATAGGAAAAATCAAACATTAATTCCGAATCATTAGCAGGCAACTTTTTCCAATCCCGATGGCCATTTCTTTCACGAGCCTTTTTTACAATATAAAGAAACGAATCAACGACAGTTCAGTTTGTTCATGTCTTCGATCGTGTATGTGTCAAAGTCTTTCATGAACCTGTGTATTTATTTATACTTCATGTCGAATCTATTTATTTCACCCTTTTTAAACCCGGAAAGCCACCCTAAATGTAAGTACCCATGTTGTTGTTTTCTCTAAAGTTTCCGAAGCGTTTTATTTTTCAGCGATGGTTATTTTACATAATTTAATTTGTTTTAATCAAAATCACCTTTCAGAATACCATTTTAATATGTATGTTCTTGTTTATACTTCAGAGTCCTGGAGATGAAACAATATAGTTTCGAAACGTCGACAATTTAATAATTGGTTTTCTTCAACATTTCGACCAAATTCCCGCTAATCCAACACCTGAAAAGAAACGATAATATTCATTGTGGTATAAAGTTGAATGAAATGATATTACTATTTAAAATAAAGTAGCTGGGCGACCGCTGTGCTCGTTTTTTTTTTCAACATCGTGATTCTTGAGAGGTTATAAAGATACGAATCACATACCCATTATATATATAAAATATGCACTATTAGTTACATTGTATAAACTGCAGTCATTCAATTAAGAGAAACATGAATGCACTCAGGTCGAAACTTTATTTTGAACGATCCTTAGATAAAAATATTTCCATCCATACTATATTTCATGTATGTCTAGGATTTTCAGCTGAAATGAGAAGGTACTTTTAATGAACTTCATGAAAGAGCTACATATAACATGCCGTGCATAACACTGAAGTTCTCAAGTCTACTCCAAATACTGTAAATTGTTCACGTAAAAGAAAAAAGTCTTTCTTGCAGATTCGAACCCAGTACCCCTCGCATACGGGCTCAACGATCACACCACTGGGCGAGGGGAAAACCGCTAGGAAATTTTGGTGTACATGTCTTGGGTATTAGTGGCATTACTCGGGTATTAGTTGGGAATTGGGGGCATTACTCGGGTTTTACTTGAGAACCAGAAGTATTACTTGAAAATTATTGAGCATTACAGGTACACAGGTCGTACAGGAATTATTCAGAAGTGACTAATCGGTGAAGAGCAAAAAATAAGGTCTTCAACACATGGAAATTGGAATTGTCTGAAAAGCAGAGCAGAGCAGAGCAGAGCAGAGCAGAGCAGAGCAGAGCAGAGCAGAGCAGAGCAGAGCAGAGCAGAGCAGAGCAGAGCAGAGCAGAGCAGAGCAGAGCAGAGCAGAGCAGAGCAGAGCAGAGCAGAGCAGAGCAGAGCAGAGCAGAGCAGAGCAGAGCAGAGCAGAGCAGAGCAGAGCAGAGCAGAGCAGAGCAGAGCAGAGCAGAGCAGAGCAGAGCAGAGCAGAGCAGAGCAGAGCAGAGCAGAGCAGAGCAGAGCAGAGCAGAGCAGAGCAGAGCAGAGCAGAGCAGAGCAGAGCAGAGCAGAGCAGAGCAGAGCAGAGCAGAGCAGAGCAGAGCAGAGCAGAGCAGAGCAGAGCAGAGCAGAGCAGAGCAGAGCAGAGCAGAGCAGAGCAGAGCAGAGCAGAGCAGAGCAGAGCAGAGCAGAGCAGAGCCGAGCCCAGGAAGGGCAGGGCAGGGCAGGGCAGGGCAGGGCAGGGCAGGGCAGGGCAGGGCAGGGCAGGGCAGGGCAGGGCAGGGCAGGGCAGGGCAGGGCAGGGCAGGGCAGGGCAGGGCAGGGCAGGGCAGGGCAGGGCAGGGCAGGGCAGGGCAGGGCAGGGCAGGGCAGGGCAGGGCAGGGCAGGGCAGGGCAGGGCAGGGCAGGGCAGGGCAGGGCAGGGCAGGGCAGGGCAGGGCAGGGCAGGGCAGGGCAGGGCAGGGCAGGGCAGGGCAGGGCAGGGCAGGGCAGGGCAGGGCAGGGCAGGGCAGGGCAGGGCAGGGCAGGGCAGGGCAGGGCAGGGCAGGGCAGGGCAGGGCAGGGTAGGGCAGGGCAGGGCAGGGCAGGGCAGGGCAGGACAGGGCAGGGCAGGGCAGGGCAGGACAGAGCAGTAGCGGAAATCGTGGCATTACTTACAATTTTTGGGAACAAGTGTACACAATATCCCCAGCAGTTCGTCTACCGGTAGAAACTAATGATTTTATTTTTTTTCCTGCTTCTGTTTTTATAATTTCCATAAGAATTCGGAAATTTGCCTCTTGTTTCATTTGTCAAACCGTAAATTATTTTTTGGTGCCCTTATTTACGTATTTGAAGCACGCTTCAGCGTGTGCATATCGAACTCTCAAAAGCGCGCGTTTTTCACAGTTACCATGGGTACACCAACAACTCGAGAACCGTGTGAGGTCTAGTGTTGTTCTTTAAGACATACTCTGACGGCTCGAGTTGAATTGAAAAAAATAACGTGAAGTATTCGTGGATAACTGATCTTTTGAACACTTGCGCGCGTGTTTGAAGGACCTCTTTATCCACTAATACTTTACTGAACTTTCGTCTTCAAAATCATCAAAAGCAAAAATCAGTTAGATTCCCAAATTCTCACAAACGAGTTGAATCATTTGTACCAACAAAATTTTGGCAAAAATATTGAACTGAACAATCAAAACCGATTCCCGTTTCACCAAAGGTATTGTTTGATCTCAAAATACGTTGCTGTCAAAACAATGCAAGCAGGTAAGTGAGTATCACAAAAATTTATGAAATAGTGCACTAAGACATTATTAGTACTGTTATTAACCTGGGAGCAGATAAGAAATATTTTTTGTGAAAAGTGGCGTTCGTTCAGCAAATATCTAACATTGATTTGATCGCGTTATATGTATAGCGCCATCTCGCGAAGAGGAGGCTAACAAGCTACAGTGCAAGTTCCTCAAAAATTCATAAGATGGCATCACACGACATACATTTTTTTATCTGTAAAATAGCGTTTTTTCAGAAAAGACGCCTATATAGATGAGGTACTTACAAAATTTTATTTTGTTTTACTGGGTCACCCAATGAACGATATCACCCAAAACTCAACAATAAGAAGCACTTCTGGGTAGTATAGACTCCCGGAAGTGATAATGCATAATACGAACGGAGATCGATGTTTGTAGGGGTACGTAGTTTGTTTCTAACAGAAATTTTCCCGAAATTCTTCACTTTGTGGGACGGTGTGGAGAGAAAGGGACCAATTTGGAAAAATCCGTTTTATTTAACTCTCTGGCACACTTTTCAAACTTTGTTTGAATTATGCATTCACTCTTCCTGGAGTCTGTTGTACCGAAAAGTGCTTCTTGGTGTTGAGATTTCGACTTCGTTGAAATTATTCGTTCAATACCATAAAGATTTTTTTCTTCGTCTTCTTTCAAATGAGCATTCCAAATGACGTTACCATATTCAGGTCATATTCTCGATGCACGGTTGGTACAGAATAGCGATTATAAACGTTACTTATTCATACGCAATGAAATGAAAGTTCATTGCACTTTCAAAGAAGACATATGATGCGTGTGATTATTAGATTTCTCTTCACTATCGGTTTCTTTTTTATTTGAAAACTCGATGCTCTCAACGAAAAAGACGTCACAGCAAAAAATTGAATTGATAGTTCTAATTAAAATTTTTAGTGCTTATTTTAAAAGAGAATTGATTTACCCATTAAGGTTTGGTCAAGTGACGTGTGTATGTCTGCCAAATGGAAAAAAATCATACTGAAAGAGAATAAATATACAATGCTTTGTTAACCAGGAAGTGATTCTAATAGACAGACCAGTAATGCCATATTTGCAACGTTTCTTTTATTAATTTTTTTTAAGCTATAACAATTGGAGTTCTCTGAATGTCTTCACCAAATATCCTGGATTGCTTGCATGCAACCGCATCACCAGTCAAATTTCAATATTCATGGAAAATTTAAATATATTTTTAATGTATGAAAGGTGATTTTTCCAAGAATCTGATGAAGCCCCGAGAAATGAATTGCATGCTCTTCTTCAGCTACTTAACATGTGAAATAGTTATTTTTCCAACAAGTGCGCAAAGTGTTACTTTTCCGCATGCAAGTACAGAATGACGCGAAGCGGACTGGATGAGTTTTTGCGTGCGGAAAAGGCATTTTGCGCAAATGTTAAAAACAAAATTTTTCCTACGAGTTTCATATCAGATACCATTATATAAAAAAAATCATAATTTAGTAAATAATTTTTAATTAAACTCGAAAGTAAGAGCTAACTATACAAAAATACAAAAACAATATCAATGTGTCTAATTCGACAGACGCACGCTCGACAATATTATAATTATTCACCATTAAACAAGGCTCTTAAAAAAATATTAGTTTTTATTTGTTTCAAGCGGAAATGCAACATTGCACATAATAGCCTACAGCTACTGGAATAAATATAAATTTTTCCTACAAGCGTGCGGAAAAGGTACTTTTTCGTTATGAAAGTTGTACTTTTCCGTACGATTTTTACTTTTCCGTACGACTTTTACTTTTCCGTACGATTTTTACTATTCCGCACGATTTTTGTATTGTTGAAAATGAGGATATTTAGGACTAACTAAATGATCTATGTTATGTCTCATTAGTCATTTTGTAGCATTATTATTGAAACTTGTTTATCAAAAAACTTGTTTTTTCATAAATAAGATAGACAAAAACACTCGTAGGAAAAATATTGTACCTAACTCTTACGGAAAATGTCTTTTCCGCCCTTAACGGCTTGCCCGAACTCCGCTCCGCGTCGTTCGTGCAACTGCCGTCGCGTCCAGAAAAGTACTACTTTCCGCACTTGTTAGGTGAATAACTATTTCCTACGAATGTGATTTTTGAGTAGTTTTACTTTTCCGCACTGCACTGCATCATTGTGGTATCAAATTAGTGTCAATGAAATGCTCTTTTCTTCTAACCTGACGAGCCAATATGTTGCCAAAATAGTAATAATAATTCAAAAATAAAATTTTAGCCATCAGATGCATTTTAACCAAAAACCGTGAAGTTAAATTTTTCTCAATACATTAGGACTAAAATTGATAATTTGAACGAATTCATAGCCCTCTGGATTCAAAAATAAATTTCAAAATGAAAAAAAAATTGTTTACAAAAAGAAACAAATGATACATGGTTGTATTAAGATTGTCATATGGAGACAAAAAAATGAAAATATACGGCGTTTCTCATTTAAAAATCGAAAGTTTATAATATCACTTTCGGTGAGACTGGAAGATGCACGAAGCTGAGTTATCTGTCAAAAAATACAGTTTCATGTATAATATAGATCCTCCAAATGTCATTCCAATATCTTTAAAAACTGTGAAAAAGCAGACGTTGAATAATTGTTCTTCAATACCTTCTTTTTTCAACATGAAATCAGGCCACCAGGAAAGTGCCGTGAAAATTTCTAGGATATATACGATGGAAAACCTTGGAATGAATCAGAACAGAAGCCCCGGAAAAATCTGGACCGAAGGGTGAAGACAATCATGAAAATTGGATGAAGAAAAGGTTTGTATTTCGTGCAGAAATTTATTTATAAAATAATAGCAAAGCGCTTTCGACTATAAAGTCATCATCAGTGCGTATCTGTAAGTAAGTGATATGAAATAGAATTTAGGAAATTTTAATAATGAGAATTTAGGAAATTTTAATAATAAGAATTTTGAAAATTAAAAAATTACTTACTCGTCAGGTGCACAAGAGCCAGACCATAAAAATATCATGTGTCAGAGGACCATGAAAATATTTAAAAACAGGACATCATATGAATAACATTTTGAAAAATCCTTATTCCAGGATTAACCTAGATAAAAGTTTCAACAGACAGAGTAACACATGTCTGCTGAAGCTTAGTCTAATGTCTAACTAAATAAATGAGAATGCCAGATATAGACGACGAAAGTGATATACGCTATCATTTTTGTTGGATTAAGGATTTATCTCGGCTACTCAATACACAACTAGGTAAGAATAAGTATAAAAAATACATTTGCGACAGGTGTTTAAATTATTTCAGAAGTGAAGAAAAATTGGACAGATTGCCAAAAAACAAACACATGTAAAATTTCGTTTCCCCACTACGATCACGTAGAATTTCGGGACTTCGTACAAAAGGTACCCTTTGTAATATATGCGGATTAGCTATTATTTTATAAATGAATTTCTGCACGAAATACAAACCTTTTCTTCATCCAATTACATTGGAACGTGCACACAGCTTGACAATTTTCAATCATGAAAATTTCTGGCAACTTCTTGAATGAAAGGAAGACCTTAAGAATAATCTTGAAGCATCTGGACAGTTCTGGAGGTTTCTGGAAAATTTTAAATTCACTCGGAATCAACCAGAACAGAGGATCCTGAAGTTTATACAACGTACTGAAAAGTGTAGTTCTCGAAAATTCTACCAGCAGGAAGGTGGCGTGTAAATTTCCAGAACATGAGACACTAACTCTTGTGTGAAATTGTCAAGCTGTGTGCACGCTTCAATATACTTGAAGGAAGAAACTTTGTATTTCGTGCAAAATATTTTTATTTTAAAAATTGTAGCAAATGTTTGATATTTTGTAACATTTTAATTTGGTCCATGGACATGATGTTTTTATATGGCTTCTTGTACACCTGACGAGTAAGTAACCTCACTTTTCATAACTTTCAAATTTCAAAAATTTTCAATTTTATCAAATTCATTTTCAATCATTACTTACTTGCAGGTACGCACTGATGATGACTTAACAGTCGAAAGCGCTTTGCTACAATTTTTAAAATAAAAATATTTTGCACGAAATACAAAGTTTCTTCCTTCAATGTATTTTCTTGAAGCTTCTGGAAAAATCCGAGGAAACCGTGGCGATGCTCCGGAAGGTTCTACAATACTCTGAAAAGACAGTGAAGTTATCTTATATTATATACTTACCCAAGCAACGCCGGGTGATTTTCGTCGGCGGTAATCTCCAAAAGCCACTCAACTGATTTCAACGAAATTTTGTAAATATGTATTGCTTTGTCCAACTTGAGATGAGGATGAGTTTACACCTTCAACCTCAAGTTCAATATTTTTAATAGAAATTTTAGGGTTTTTAATAGAACAGCCAACTTCTGCCTGCGACTTCGCCATAAATTGTGTCCGACAATAATATTAATAATAATATGTTGGAAGGGTAGTCGGTAAACGAATAATACGCACATCAACGGATAAACAATGATGGGGCAGGCCAACAACTACCTTGTCTGCTAGCATAATGATATAGTAAAATCAACAGTGTCGAAGTACTCATTTCTCCAAATATTTCCACCATGTGGAAAATATGAGGCAAACACCTGATAGAAAACAACTACTTTCCTGGCTAATATCACGACAGACATTGACTTACATCAGATGGATATTTGTGCAACGTTCTTCCAAGAAGACCCAGTTGCAATTGCTCATTCTAATTATACAGCAAATTATCTTTCATTTGGCTGGGGAAGACTACCTGCAGTCGCGTTTCGCGGTTCTTGCCACTCGTCAGTGACAGGTTAATTCAAACAACATTAGAGTCGTCCTGCCCCAGCCCAATGAATTATACTCCACTGTATAACGAATATTTCCCCACAAATGAATACCTCCCAAGAGGTTATCTTGAACGATGGAAAATAGTGACTTAAGTTTGTCTGATAAATTGGCTAAGGCTTTCGCGGCCGAAATTTTCACTATCACTATTTTGAATCGGGTTTGAAGGCCGTCGTGGTTTGGAATACTTTCCTAACGTTTCGCTGGTCATCGGAGTAGAATGAAGATGAACAGACCTCTGAAGAAGCTAGCCACTCGCGCTAGCGAAACGTTAGGAAAGTATTCCAAACCACGACGGCCTTCAAACCCGATTCAAAATAGTGATAGTTAAGTTTGTCTATCAGCCGCAGATGATTCCACAACAGATTTTATGAATACCCTATTCATAATTTCGAACAAAAATTAAGAAGTCATTTGAATTTTGGCGACTTTTAATATTTTTTTAAGATTCGAAATATCAACAAAGAAAAAAAGACAATTTCCATTAGAGTTTCCACAAGGTGCAGGATCCATTGAAAATATTTTTAAAATTTCGTTTTCTTGCCTATTATTGAAAAGCTTGTTCTCATCAGCAATGTAATACCGTCATCATGAACAGTTATGCTATTTCTGAACTAAACAAACAAAAGTTAATGGATTTATCGGAGGAATATTCGAAACTGTCTCGATATATGTGAAAAGTTTTTGAGAAGTTGGAATCGTAAACAAGAAAGCAATCAAACGTTAATGAACTTTGTTGTTTACTTATATGATAGCCTTGTAGAAGTGAAACAATTCATCAACAAGTTTCTTTATATCCCCCTCGAATTGAAAACGGTTATTAAATTCTAATTTATATTGATGTTAGTTGTTTGTAATTAGTCTGGGAATCGGTTAATTTTTCAGCAAGGATCATCAATTTCAAATGTCAGCGTTTCTGTGAATAGTAAACAGACAATTTTTTTTTGGTCAAATGGTAGTTCATAAGCTACTTTTTGAAAATGATTTTAAAAAATATATCATTTTTTTAAATGGCATGGGGGGTCGAGTGATACCTCATTCTATTCATCTTTCAGTTCTCTATTCGACAGCAGAATTTCAAACAAAAATATTGGTCTGAAACAAAATGGCTGTACATTATTTTAGAACTCTCACAAGAGGATCCTTTCGGATAAATGGCTATTATAGAGCTTTAGTGCATTGTTAAAATATTTTTTGTTTATGCAAGAGCTTCTTGTCACTCGAAATGGCAGATGGGTGACATATTAGAAAAAAATAAAGTAGTTAAGTAGTGTACTTAATACCTCGTTTTATTGAATCTCAGCAAATCTCAGAAATCATGTCCCATATGAGATTATGATGGAAAGAGAACATTTGTAGACATCAAAAAATATTTTTTTATTCCAATTGAGCGCGTTTAAAGCCATTTATTCAAAGTATAGAAAATCAAAAGACAATCCGAATGAGATATCACTCGACCCCCCATAACATTTAATTTTTTTTTTTAAATGTCGCCTGGCCGCCATTTTGGAGGGCAGACATTTTTCATTACTATCATAGCATACCATTTCACCAAAAAGGAATTTCAAAAAATTCTACTCCATTCAAGTTAACAGTGGGGGTTAATTTATGGACACACTGTATACCTCAACGACCTTTAAAATATTAATATAAATGAAAATGTTGAGTCTGAATCCGTAGAAAAAAATTAATTTTGCTCACACCCGTTGATTTTTGATTCGAGGGGGAACTCTTTCACCATATACGTCATTTCTGAAAAGTCGAACCCCTAATTCCCATCATTTCCTACTTCAGAATTTTCAATGGCATCACTTGTAGTAAACGATGAGGTACGACAAGTTTTTCTGGGTTCCCTGCGTCTTTGAAAACAAATGCCGTGAAGGCCGCTAAGGGTGCCCACCCAGGGTTTTTGGCCCCGCATGATGAATTCTTCCAGTATCAATAAAATTGATACTTCTGAACCGAAGTATCAATGACTTTGTGAACTGTCTTGCAGTTTTATAGGCACAAGGGTGAAAAAATATTTTCTCGTAAGCACGTGCTTTTTAAAAGCAAATATGTTTCATCCTTGTTCCTATAAACTTCAAGACATTCCACATATGTTCCTCTTACTTGCGTTTTTATCACAAATTCCAATGTTCTTTGGTTCAGGAATATTAATTTTATCAAGACTGGAGGAATTTATAATGCGGGGTCAAAAACCCTGGGTGGGCACTCATCTATCTGAATCTGCCTTACACACGCTCCACACGCTGACTAACTCTTTTTTTGGTTTGTTATTGTGAACAGTGACATTTATTCTCGTCATTTGATTCGTCGAAAAATGATTTCACTCTCTTATAAAGAAAAAACATGTGAAAGTTGTTCTGGATTCTCGCTCATGCGATATAGCCAAAATCCTCAAATAAAAAGGTCTATTGATTGATTCTGAACTGCATCATACCGTTGTATTTGTAATTGAAATCCATTCAAACTGACGGATCACAAGTATAGTGGTCCTCTTCGAGAGTCTGGAGTGGGTGTTGTCGGAGATGTCAGAATAATGTTGACATAATTGAAGAAAGAGTTCCTATTTTGAAATTAAAATTCATGGGGGAATGTGATGATGGTGGCTGTACTTTTGGTACCACAATTATTACTGGTCGGATCTGAGAGCGAAAATTGGTCGTGAATATGATCGAGCAGTGGTTTGAAAGCTGACCTCAGAAACTTTGGGAATTTTGCAAAAGTAGTTACTAAAGTTAATACACGAATGATTTGACTTGACGTCAATTATATTCCCTGAATATATTTATCTACCGCCACGGACTAAAAACAGCTGACATCTATCAATCATACACATAACACAAGACTCAAGCAATAGAAATACCTCTGGATTCTAGAACTTTGGAACCTACTCAAATGTGGTCACTATAAAGATAAAACACAGGTGGGATATAATTAGTCTGACATACAGAGTGGTCCAATGAAAAGTATGCACCTAGCTTTTCTCCTTTATTTGGAATTCATAGCCAATATACTCGGACACGTGAAGTGTGCCTTTGAGAGCGACACATTTTAGATATATTTTGCAACTTGTGTCTTTAACCCACTAGCGAGGGGGTGTTACAACCCGAAAATTTTAAATGGAACGTGGGGTCGAGTGATATATCATTTGAACGGGCATAAAATTATATTTCCAATGAAACCCTATTTGTTGAAATTTACTGAAACAGTTAATAAGAAAACGGATTTAAAAACATTAACCCGATAATTTTGGTATTAATGAAAAATACAAATCAGTTTTGGTTACTAGGAATCAGGATAACGACAATCATTTCTAAATTACTTCATTTTGCCGAAAGCAACATTTCAATGATAATTTTTTGATATCACAACTAAATTCCCCATTTATCGTTTGCGTGATTTTGTCGAAAACGACTGCAGATAAGTGTAAGAAAAAAACTGCAGATATGTGTTACATTTGTTTTACAGATGAGTGTACATTTTATTTGAATAGAGCTTTGAATAGGCATAATTGCCGTTACTGGGATGACAGTAACCCATATTTATTCGGTGAGGTTCATTCCCAGGCCCCTCAAAAAATAAACGTCTGGTGTGGCATATTAGGAAGTCATATCATAGGACCACTTTTCATTCCGGGAAATTTAAATGGTGAAATCTACCTAAACATGCTTGAAGACGCAATTGATCCTTTCATCACACAAATAATAGAAGATGACAAAAATCATAATGCTGATCGGCTTCATTTCCAGCAAGATGGAGCACCTCCGCACTATTTTGTTCCTGTACGAGAATTTTCAGATAACCGGTTCCCCGGACAGTGGATTGGCAGGAGAGTCCCAATGGAATGGCCTGCCAGGTCACCTGATTTATCGCCTTTGGACTTTTTCTATGGGGACACTTGAAAAATAAATGTTTTGCTACGAAGCCAGAGTCCATAGAAGATATTCGCCAACGGATTATAGCAGAGTGCAGAAGCATAACACCTGATATGCTACAAAATGTTAGACATAGATTTGAACAAAATTTGTATTATTGTATGGAAGCAAATGGGTCACAATTTGAAGTAACATTTCAATAAATCAATTTAACAGCATGTTTTTTTTTACGAAGCACTATTACAAGTAACAAATATTGAAACGTACTAAGTACTACTTGTACATGTTTCAATTCCTAGTAACCAAAACTTATTTGTATTTTTCATTAATACCAACATTATCGGGTTCATGTTCTTAAAGCCGTTTTCGCATTACCTGCTTCAGTAAATTTCAACAAATAGGGTATCATTGGGAAGATAATTTTGTGCCCGTTCAAATGATATATCAGTCGACCCCTCGTTCCATTTAAAATTTTAGGGTTGTGACACCCTGTCACTGGGGGGTTAATGGCACAAGTTGCAAAATATATCTGAAATGTGTCCCCCTCAAAAACAAACTCCACGTGTCCGAGCATGTTTGCTTGCAATTCCTCAAAAAGGAGAAAAGCTAGGTGCATACTTTTCGTTGGACCACTCTGTATATATTTCACTACTGTAGACATAAAACAGCTGACTCCCTTCAATTATTCACATAACCCAAGTTTCAAGAAAAAATCAGCAGAAATACCAAAAGGAAAAACGACAAAATACAAAATGATATGACTTACCAGAGATGAAATTCCTAACGAGCTGAAACAAATTATTACTATTAAAACTTGTGTCCAAAAATACTGAAGTAACTGATCTTGAATAATGAGTTTTACTACTACTATTTGAACGACAATTGTAGTGTGACTGGAAATGCATGGATGAATAGCCTCTGTAGACACACTACATACTTTTTCATGGAAGAAGAGTTTCGCACTTCTGTTTCTAGGATGTTGAACCTAGTTCTTCAGACGATGAGGTACGACAAGTTTTTCTGGGTTCGCTGCGTCTTTGAAAGCAAATGCCGTGGAGGCCGATATGGGTGCCCACCCAGGGTTTTTGACCCCGCATGATGAATTCTTCCAGTGTCAAAAATATTGATACTTCTGAACCAAAGAAAATATGACTTTATGAACTCTCTTGCAGTTTTATAGGCACAAGGGTAAAAAATATTTTCTCGTAAATTGCACGTGCTTAGAAAACGGGGTTTTCAAGCACGTGCTATTCAAAAGCAAGTGTGTTTCATCCATATGCCTATAAACTTCAAGACATTTCACATACGTTCCTTTTATTTACTTGCGTTTCTATCACAATGTCCTATTTTCTTTGGTTCAGAAGAATTGATTTTATCAAGACTGGAGGTGTTTATCATGCGGGGTCAAAAACTCTGGGTGGGCAGTCGTCTATCTGAATCTGCCTTAAGACGCTCCTCACGCTAACTAACTATTTTTTTGTTTTATTATTGTGAAATTTGAATCGTTTTAAAATGTATTCTCTCCACCATTACCACATAATTTGCCAAATATAAATTCAAAGGACATGGCACTGGATACATGCATTCCTGGGGCGACAGATTTTTTTTTATTTTTGGTTATATCATTGTAGAGTTCAAAGGAAATAACTTTCTTCATTACACTTTTTTCTGGCCCTACAGGGTGAGACAGAAATATGGGTTGAATGTCTTATGCCAATTATGGAAAAATCCTGTCTATGAGTGGATTTTTCTTGTTTTTTGGGTATAAGATCCTGTGGAAAATATCGATTGACTTTGAATATATCAATTATGGTGTACATACTTACAGGATGAGACAGAAAACGCGTTTTACCTGAAACCCGTTTATTGACTTCTTGCCCAAGTGTAGACTTTTCGTTGAAATGTTCTGAATCCATTTAAGAGTGTGTCTGCAGAGTGAACAAAAAATTGTGTTAAGTTATGTGAATATTGTGAATAGTTGTTTTCAGAATTCATTTGCCAGCACTGTAATATAATTAAATATGAAATGAAAATTGAGATTTGC
The DNA here is from genome assembly GCA_958298965.1 of Chrysolina haemoptera. NCBI lineage: Eukaryota > Metazoa > Arthropoda > Insecta > Coleoptera > Chrysomelidae > Chrysolina > Chrysolina haemoptera. Next base: position 27,786,995 of record OY282597.1, on the reverse strand, counting down.
TGCCTGTCATTTGCGAGTTTTTTTTGTTTCGACAATTTTATTACTAACTTGGCTATGCTATACTGATCATATGCATAAACGCATAACATTGCAGCTGCTACAACTCTTTGAGGGTTGATTGAAAAAATACTCGTTTTGAATATTTTATAGAAATATCAATATATATTCATTTCAAGATCGGATATCTTCAAAAGGTTTCAATCAATACGTGTTTTCGGAATCACCTATACGGTTATACAAACATTTGTTTTTATCCTCTTTACAATGTCAAAATCTAGTAGTAAAGAGTATTTTCCATAAATCAATGTTGTGTTTGATCATGTAGGTACATTGGAAAATGTGATTTGGAAAGTTCAATGTATTCATATAGCTTTCATATCAACAGTAATAAAATGAATATTCGCCCATAATTTTGTTTCGAGAATGGCTCACCATGTATCGTCACAAAAAAAGTAGACAAAACTTCATCTTCATTCTTTGTGAAATATCAATAATGAATCTACCCGTATTGTCTCCTATAATTCAACACTATTATTCGCTCAATGTGTAGACACATTGTAAAATGTAATCAAAAAAGTTAATTGGCTTAATTCAAAGAATATGCTTCAAAAAAGTTAACGGAAAGTCCACACTTGGGCGAGAAGCCAATGAAAGAGTTTCAGAAAAACCGCATTTTCTGCCTCATCCTGTAAGTACCTATGTACAACATGATTGATATATTCAAAGTCGATCGATATTTTTCACAGCATAATATTCCCAAAAATTGAGAAAAATCCACTCGTAGGCAGTATTTTCCATAATTGGTGTTAGACATTCAACCCATTTTTGTAGCTTACCCTGTAGGGCCAGAAAAAAAGGGTAATGAAGAAAGTGGCTTCTTTTGATCCCTACAATGATATATCAAAAAATCTGTCGAGCCCCAGGAATACATGTATCCAGTGCCATGTCCTTTGATAGCAAAATACTATCATTCTACCTCTTGAGGTATTAGAAGAAATATTATATTATTTATAACACCTCTTCCCGAATGCAATTCAAATGTATTTAATTTTTTCTGTAGAAATAGAAAAACACTCTCACACTGTTGCAACAATGAGGATAGTCTTGACTGTCGTTGAAGATCGTTGATATAGTTTTTAGAGTTTCCAAGTAACTTATTCATCTTGAATAATCCAAGTGATTCAAAAATGGAAATCAAAAATAGGCCAGTTGTAAAATAGCAGCGATCCATGATTTTCTTCATTTAAATTTTTATTCCCTCGAATCACAACGAAGTGTATTTCGCCTGGAAAACTGTTCAATAAATATATCACTTGTCGCTTTATTTGTATGGAATCTGTAGTATGGACGACAGAATTTCAGAATGAAAGTTGTAATATAGCGAGTTCAAACCAAAGTGGTAGCTAATATATTTTTTTTTTGAAAAGGGAAACATTCTCCATGAAAATTGAAAAATGAGGAATGTGATTTATTTGTAATATCTAACAGAAAACAACTACTTCCCTGGCTAAAGCCACGCTGAAAATTGAACTACATATCATAGATATTGTGAAAAGACAGATCTGAATGTGAAAATTCGCATTTTCATTCAGATAGTTAAATTTTTTATTATCTCTAGTTTTCATTGAAAATTCATTGAATAAATTAGATAGGGAGCATATAATTAAGAAATATCACTCACAGAAATCGTTCATTTCATTGAAGCAAGTTTCGTTTCTCTCGCATTTAATCTCCAATACATTTTGGTCGACGAAAATCTATTTCGCATCACCAAGCTCATCAGGGAGATTGATAGAATTGGGAATCAGGCTCTTCAGAAGCAATTATTCACAACAAGGATGAGGTAACAATTTGAAAGTTATTTTTTGACATAGACCTGTCATGGGTATTGCATTTTGATTTTTATTGATGAAACCTTTGTTGACTGTGTTTCACAAATAACTATTCTTTCACTTCTTTTTTCAATAGTTAAGAATAACACATGGTTAGTAATTTCTCACGAATCGTTGGATGCTTTTCATTCAATTGCAATATTTGATCGTGGTGAAAGTATAGTCTGTTACTTGGATAAAGTGAAAATTGGTTATTCTGTTGTTCCTAGCGCTCGCCTATCGGCTCGCATCAAAAATGGAGAATATTCTTGGGTAATTTATATTAATAATGAGAACATAACATGGTTCTGCTCAAAGCTACAAGTTTTGTTATTCCGGGCTAGGAAAATATTCTGACAGCTAGCTGGTAATAATGTAAAATAACCAATCAGGATGCGTACTGAAAAACCGGAAAAACATCATGTAAGTAAACAAGACCCGAACTAAAATATCGTAAACATCATATTTTCTATTATCAATACAAACGTTTCAACCAATAGAAAAACGTGTATTTTAGCGTGAGTGAAATAATCATGTATAATATAACAAGTGCCGATAAAATTGCCGATTATTCTTCGACTTCACTTGACGAGTTATCATAAAATTTGAAAATATAACGAGTGCATAGCACGAGTTGTATTTTCTAAAATTTTATGATAACGAGTAATTGTAAAGGAGAAGAATAATCGGCAATTTTATCGACACGAGTTGTATTTAATATAAGAATTTCACAATTTGTGCTCTTTTTCTTTTTTAATGATTAGAACTAGAATTTATTTCAATTCATTTAGACACATACATAGATAATTACAATTTATTACAATTGGAATTCTGAACATTGAAAGAACAGTTATGAAATACTATTTTTGAATTTGTTTGCTCATTCTTCGTCTCATTAGAACTGCTCCAAGAGAAAACGTTTTTGCTAGTATCGCTGAATGTAGAACTGGAACTCGCTCTCATTTTTGTTAGGATTTCAGAGTGTCTTTTTGGGTGCATATTCATATATGATTGTAGAGAACTGGAACTGCTGTGTCCTGTAATCTTCATCATTTCTTGTTCAGACACTTCAGCTTGGGCAAGGTGAGTGACAGCGGTAGGTCTATGGCTGTGATTGCTGAATTTTTTGTTCTGAATATCCAAACCCATTTTCTGACAAGTTTCTTTAGTCCATTTTGACATAGAGTTTATTCCAATAGGACAATTTTTGTACCAACCAATACTATCAGGATCCTTCCATCTAGGATTTGGAGTTAGCAAAAAACGGTCGGACGTGATATGTCCTGGGCGTTTTTCCATCACTTTGTGGAACATACGAACAGGTAAATATCGGGATCTGCAGTATTTTTTATTAGCCACTTGCTTGGAGTATATGATTTTGACCCACCTTGATTGGTTTTGTTGAATACGGGATTATATTCAATACGTCCAGTCGGCCGTCCAAAATTATCCTTTTCTACTATAAAAAAGTTTACCTTCGAGTAACATCCTGCATTGCCCCTCCAAGCAAGTGGCTGAACTTTGGTTTACTGGAAATCTGATACGGAAAAAACAATTGAACGTCACGATTGTGGGCCCTCAGCCAATTGTAACGGCACCATTTTTGTTTTGCGGAAATGCGCTGTTGCCAAGTTGACCTCTTCGGATTACTGGAAATCTGATATAAAAAAAACAATTGAACGTCGCCATTGTGGACCCCCAACTAATTCTAGTGGTACTATTTTTGTTTTGCGGAAATGCGCTGTTGCCAAGTTTGACTGACTTGCAAGCTAGGTTAGCTTGCTCAGATTAGGTTTGTGTGTCAATTGCGAACGAAAAACTAATTCATGCATTCTCGACTGACTCGCAAGCTAGGTTAGCTTGCTCAGGTTAGGTTTGTGTGTCAATTGCGAGCGAAAAACGATTTCATGCATTCTCGACTGACTCGCAAGCTAGGTTAGCTTGCTCAGATTAGGTTTGTGTGTCAATTGCGAACGAAAAACTAATTCATGCATTCTCGACTGACTCGCAAGCTAGGTAAGCTTGCTCAGGTTAGGTTTGTGTGTCAATTGCGAGCGAAAAACGATTTCATGCATTCTCGACTGACTCGCAAGCTAGGTTAGCTTGTTCAGGTTAGATTTGTGTGTCAATCGCGAGCGAAAAACGATTTCATGAATTCTCTACTGACTCGCAAGCTAGGTTAGCTTGCTCAGATTAGGTTTGTGTGTCAATTGCGAACGAAAAACTAATTCATGCATTCTCGACTGACTCGCAAGCTAGGTAATCTTGCTCAGGTTAGGTTTGTGTGTCAATTGCGAGCGAAAAACGATTTCATGCATTCTCGACTGACTCGCAAGCTAGGTTAGCTTGCTCAGGTTAGGTTTGTGTGTCAATCGCGAGCAAAAAACGATTTCATGAATTCTCGACTGACTCGCAAGCTAGGTTAGCTTGCTCAGGTTAGGTTTGTGTGTCAATTGCGAGCGAAAAACGATTTCATGCATTCTCGACTGACTTATCCATATCAATACAAATTTCCAGGTTGCTAGTAATCCGAATTGACTAACCTGGCAACAGCGCATTTCCGCAAAAGCAAAATAGTACCATTAGAATTAGTTGAGGGTCCACAATCGCGACGTTCAATTGTTTTTTTCATATCAGATTTCCAGTAATCCGAAGAGGTCAACTTGGCAACAGCGCATTTCCGCAAAACAAAAATGGTACCATATGAATCGCCTAATGCCACAGAATCGCGATGTTCAATTTTTTTTTTATAACAGATTTCCAGTAAACCAAATTTTTACCAAGCAAGTTTTTTGGCTGCAATGAAAAAAAATGTCTTGATGAGTCCCTTCGGATTGTTTTCTTCCCAATATCTCAGAAATCTCATATTTTCCTCAATTGTAAAAGCAGTTGAACTCGTTTTCCTCTTTTCGACATCTCCTTGGAGTAATTTTCTCTTTGCATCTCTCGCATCACGGACTGATCTAAATTCTGTCAGCAAATGGATTTATTTTCACATTGTAATCATTGTAGAACTTGTCTTGGAACAGTTTGCGACAACATTCCAATTGAATTTTATAACAGTTTCTTTGTAATCACTGCCATTCTGCTTCTTCATATTGAAGGCATAATCTTTCAATATATTCGCAATTTCCACTGGGGTAGTTTCCTTTCCGACAACATAATTTCTATTACGGCAAAAGTACATAAATTATTTCCATGCATACTCTCTATATTTTCTTGTATTTTTTGTCGTATTCTGTGCAATTGCCAAATGGATTTTTTCATTTGTAGCAGTTCCCCATCTATTGGATTCCATTTCTGATTTAAATTACCGAATATTATTCAGAAAGCGAAACGATATTGAAACGTCAGTTACGCGTCATAATTTCCGTTACCATGGATATCGAGCTCGTGGTATAATCATATTTTAATTTGCTGCAGGAGAGAATAATCAACATAGCTTCAACCTCATTGGATGTGTTTTATCATTAGAAACATCTTCATTGGTTTTGTGACAGTTGCGTGAAATTGTCAAAGAAATACTATTGATTCGACAATCTATCGTCTTTTCTCAACTGTACAAGATCAAAAACCTGAATGGAACAATTCACAATTTCAGTAATTAAAAAATAATAGGGACATTCTACTTCAACTCAAACTTTCAGACAAAAATAATTATATAGAACGACACAGATCCATTTCTGAGTTTTTATTAGTGTTGGTAACATTAAATAATCGACAATTACCACAGATTATAGGGCTCTTTATCTGTATGAATAATAGAGTAAAAATCATTTATTTATGTGGTTGTTCAATTTAGTAATAATTTCATTGGATCGTAGGTATACGTTTTTCGTGTTTTTTTAAGCAGGAAATCAAATAATCATGGTAAACGCTTTGAACTTTGCCACAGAGCGAGAAACTTTTGTTAACGTGGTGATAAATTACTAGAGAACTTTCTCTTGAAACTGGAAACCGTACTTTTTCACAACTTTGAACTTCATATTAATGGCATTATGGGGATTTCTACCGAAACATTGGTTTACTACATGACAACCGGAAAAATTACGGTCTCGATAGTTTGTTAAAGTTATCCTGAACTATACAGGGTGCAATCGAGCCCTTGCACTCCCGTGAAGGACGGGTGTGTAATGCCATTTTATAACAAATGGCAGGTGTGAAAAATTCGAAAAAAAATTGTGGAAAGTTTAAATTGTGTTGGAAAATTCGTCGAAAATTTGGCAATAATACTGAAACTGCCGGATAGAAGAAACTGTGTAATTTCGAACAGTTGTGTCCAAGATTTTCCGAATTTTCCAACAAAATTTATTCTTTCCACACTTTTTTTTTCGAATTTTTCACACCAGCAATCCGTTATAAAATGGCATTATACACCCGTCCTTCACCGAAGGATTTCTCTGAAAATTTTACATTACATTACCTATTCTATCGATCAATTTTCAGCACTGCGACATTGCCGCTTCTATCAAAAAGTCCTAGCAACTTTATTTTTTCAAATAGAACATTCCGTATATTAACACATTTTCAGAATTGCTTTTTTATTATAATATTATTTTGTTGATAATATCCTATACCTATCTCTGTCGGTTTTCGAGATAAAAAATTATATGTGTTAAATATGGTCCAGAACATAGCCCTGATTGAACTTAAGTAAATTGTTACTATCAATTCATGAGAAGTTGATATTTTAATGGTAGTTTGGACAAACTCAAAGTATTCAATTTACTCAGAGAAATCGGCTCCATATCAAACAGGTCATGCTAAAATTACTATTATTTCCTTCGTGCATAAAAGTGTTCAAAAGTTATCTTTTTCAAATTAAACCCTCTGTATATTACTCGATAAATTGAAATATTATGAAAAATACTTTAAGATGACATATCATGTCCCTATACCTTAATCATCAAGTTTTCTTAGTAAAGCCGTTGCGAAAAAAAAAATTCTAAAGAATTTAATTTTAGGTAGCCGTGAAAATATCAAGATTATGACAGTTTAGTGACTTTTATAAATAATTTATTGATGGTTGTTGACGGTGTTCAAAAAAATCACCCAAAACGAAATTTGAAAATACATCCGATTACATTTACTAAAGTTCACCCTCTGAAACCAGAAGACTTTGAACATTTTTGCATTTTTGCGGATCCCCGTCAATACTTACACAATACAATCTGAAATTTTTGTCAAAAATAATTTGAAGCGACGAATCATTATGAGGGATGGAATTTTGATAAAAGGAATAAACATTTTTTTAATCCTTATGTAACAAAAGAAATGGGTTCCCGGACTAGTCCGGGAAGTGATACTTTCTCAAAGAAAAATTGTCCGGGAAGTAGGTACTTCCCGGACGGTTGCAGAAAAAATTATTTTTTGTAATGAAAACTGACAGAGATAGGTATAAGATATTATCAACAAAAAAGTATTTGGTATAATGAAAGAGCGATTTAAAAAATGTGTGAATATACGGGGTGTTAAAAAAAACTGCGTTATGTTTACCATACACGACTAACATGCCACCGATCGTGAGTCACGCTGTATATTATCACATGACAGATTTGTCGAAACTAGTCATTGAAATGTGAATGAATCCGAAAAAAATTATTTTTTTTTCGACTCCAATGAAATCAGCGCCTATTACTTTCATCGGGCTCTATCTATTCCGTATTATATTTTCGAACAATTATCAGTATTTTCAGCTGACAATATAATTTTTTCACTAAAAATGGCATATGTCGCGGTGTTTTGTCATTATTACAGCGAAAAAAGTTTGCCAACTTTTCCAGCGACAAAACGGAACCTAACTTTTGAAAGCATGACAACCAGCATTGTAAACATATTTTTGATGACGTTATGTCACATATTCATTAAATTGTCTTACCAAATTACACTCTAGCTTTTTCTTGTCAAAGTAAACATGACATTTATAATTCGAATTTTGTTGCCATTAGGACAATTCAACTCAAAAAACTGCCAGAAAAAATTACTCGTCCCGCGGACGGATCTTTTCAGGGGCAGTTTTTAATACATGTCAAGTTTACTTCGACAAAAAAAAGCTCTCGTGTTCTAGTTATACGCGAATTTTGCAACCAGTTATGTGCTTCACTTGTCCACTGCTAATTGGACACAGCTTTTGTAATGCAAAAGCCATATTTCTGTCATGATCCACCTTTATATAAATAATTCGGTTTGGAAATACGATGCACGTACTACACAGACTGAGGAGAACGTGACATATTGTGTGAAGGTATTGTAATTTGGGATTATGTAATGACGGATTGGAATGTATTGAAGTGTGCCTCAGAGAAACGGAATGACGAGATTTCTCATTTCTGAGATTCTCTCGATTTTCACATTGTTCGAATTGTAGTGCTTGTTGGAGATAATCAACATATTCCGCTGAATATGCGTTAATGATCATCGATATTTTTTTTCTACGGCCACAGAAATATGCCTATTTTATGCGCTTCACCGATAAAGGAAAAAGGCCGATTGTAAAACATTTTTTCCTACAACTGTCAAAAAAAGTCCACTTCACTTTTTTTGTGTGGTTTGTGTGCGTGAAGTGTTACCATATTTCACTATCAACATAAGATTTCATTATTAAACGGAAAAGCGTGAAAAAAAGTGCACATTTTTTAACGGCTGTTGCTAGGCAACCGACAGTTTCATGCAACAACAGTGACAGATCCGAATAATAACGAAATCCTGCCATAAAGCCAGTTCTCATTTTCTTTGGCAACTAATAACCTATAAATGTCTGATATACGAATGTTTCACCAATAATATTTTTAGCATTCTTACTATTAAATAAGTATTGTCAAAATTCCAATCTATCGCGGTGAATATATTCAGGGGTAATATAATAAGTGGTATGATTATTACCGATAATTTTTTGGAATATTAATGAATTGCAATCCCAAAGCTGAAAATACAACGAGTCCGCAGGACGAGTTGTATTTTCTTGCATTGGGATTGCCAATGAATTGATATTCCAAAAAATTATAGGTTTTTAATCATACCAATTGTATTTAGGATGACAATATATCGATTTGAAATAAAGAAAAATCGTGTCACCTGGTAATTGATGCTTTACTTCTAGCCGTATTCAACGCAATACTATTTTCCACGGCCTCATCTGTGATACCAATGGACATTGGTCCCCAATGATCGCTCATATTGATAAATAAAGATAACTAGTCAAAATACATAAATTTGACGTTTATAATTTAAATCATTTTCACTTGACAGATGGTAAAACAAAAACTAAGCAGGTTTATCACCGTTAAAATACAGCGACAAGCTATATTTTCACTGTAGTTCTGATTCTATTGGCTGAATTTCAAAATTTGAAATCCACTGATTGGTTGTTAAGCAAGGAAATATATTGTCAAAATAATAGCATATAAGGAACTATTGGACCTAATCTACACTAGGTAATCCAAGCTATGGCTGTTTGGCCGTCAGAAACTAGTTGACAACAATAATTAATGGAATTTTTGAAATTAGGTATCTATCCAGATAACGAATTCTTGATAACTATAAATTTAATACAAGTAGAAATGAAAAGTGATGCAGAAAATCGTTGATAGTGCAAATATGAGATTTCCTTGACTTTGTGTAAAGAAAGAAAAAGGTGTTCCTAGCTTCACGAGAATTGTTTGATTATTTTGAAGACAAATCTGAGAAAATGAAAAGTTCCTTCCGATGGACTACTTATTCGAAAGTCAAGTCAACATTAATAATAATAATATTGACCTCCATGAATATGTTATTTTAATATTCGCTTCAAATTTTCCATTCTGCGGGATAGTGTGAAGGAAAGGGATTTTGACTCTGTCAGAATTATTCGATTCATTTGTTTGAAACTCAACTCTCCGGCATACTCTTCGAACTTTGTTCGAATGATGACTCAATGAAAAAATGGCAAACTCATTTCATATTTGCAAAAAAATATGAAATGGTTTTTTTTTGACAGTTGTAGAAAAAATACTGTATGAAACTCGTGAGTAAAGTATCACTTTACTCACTTGATACATAAATTACTATTTTTGTCGACCTCTCCAAAAAATTGCATTTTATGTACTAATTTCCTAACGAAAAATCGACAATTTTTGAAGGCAATTACTTTTCGTCCGCAAACACTTTTCGTCCGCGAACTCTTTTCGTCCGCTGTGGTCACTACGATAAGGCACAGTAGGAGAACGGCGATTGAGTCGTTTTCGTAAATCCTCGTTTTAATTAATACACAGGCGCCTGTGACAGTAACTGTCATTTGCTGTTGTCAAAATAATTATTCACGAAATCCCAGTAGAGATAATAATAATAATAATAATAATCTTTATTTACAGTAAATATAGTGTATAAATGTAGAGTATAGAATATAATATTGATAGAATAGGATTTCAAATGTACAGTTTCATAAAATATGTAAAAAATAAAATATGTATGTAGTATATATAAAACACGTACTTCAACAAGACTAGACATAATTTGATAGTACATTTTCCATAGATAAAATCATATTCGTGTAAATAAATCATTTTCCACAAAGTCGTAGACTGTCTGTGGAGGATGTCGATCAATTGAGTAATTATTTAATTATAAAATACATAAGTACACATGACGATATACACGGAAACATCTTTTTTTTTTCATATCTCAATCAAGCTATGAATTTCCCATCTATTTGTATTAAGTAAGTGTGCTTTCAGTTTTTTTTTTTGAATAACCACAAGTTGTTTATTTTTTTTATTTGAGGAGGTATGAAATTTAAAAATCGTGGGACTAAGTATGAGTAGTTTCGCTGTCCTATAGATTTTGACGCAAGAGGAGTTTTATACATTTTTTTTTCTTGTATAGACATGAAAAATCGAAAATTTGCTAGAAGTCTGTCCTTCCGGAAAACAAAAGTTTGCTTCTTCATCAAAATTGCAAAAGTGTACGTTGAGAAAAAAATTGAACATCTGTCAGAGGGCATTCAGTGTCAAAAAGGGTCGATAGTTGTTTTCTTTCCTCATCCTTTGAGAAGAGATATTACATTGATTTTTGTATTAAATATGTTGTTTGCATAAATTAGTTTTTGAACCATCGACCAATAATTCAGTTACTTTGCATTCGACAGGGCTCCTGGCGAGAAATTTTTGGGGTAGTTTTGATTTCTTCCATTTCATACGTTTTTTGGAGCGTTGAATCCGAATCTGAAGTTTGCTAACAAAATTTCTTGACGGAACATAAAAAAAATCCAAAAAAAAAGGTAAAAATCTATTTTTTTGTAGTTTTTCGCTTATAACTCGAAAATTATCATTTTTTCATGAATTACTTTTTAATTCAAAGTGAAATTACATAAAACTACAGTTTTTTTTTACAAAATTGGCGTATTTCTGCTGAGTCAGAAAACACCGACTATTGACTATTCAATGATATTTTAGTAGATTTCTTAAGGAATTATATTGTAATAAAACTGAAAGTACTCTTGTTCGTCATTGGATCAGTTTCAATCAAAGGACTCATCTGACATAACGGGTATATTCCATCTAATCCAGGGGATTTGTATGGTTTGAATTTACTGATAGCCCACCTGATTTTATTTGGTCTCGATATTTCCGTAGCAAGCCTCCAATCCAAAGTTGTTCCCCTGTTCGGCCTACTTCTAGTGCTGTCTACTGTTGTCGGGCCATTAAGAATTACTGAGGCTGGAAAGTATGCTTCTGTGAGCATCCTTAGACTTTCCTCGAATGTTGTAGAATACGCATTGTCATTCTTTTTCGAGAAACCTTCTCGGTTTGCAGTATCTTCTTTGGCTGAAACCTTATGGATTCTGTAGCCTTACTAATTTCTTTGTTGTACCGCGTAAGTTTAGCCTTGTATGTGGTCCAATCTTGGTTGGATTTTACTCTGCTGAAAAGCTTCCGCACCCTACCTCCGAGGGTGTCTAGATGCTCATTCCACCAGACCGTTTCGTTATTTTGAGTGTTTTTTTCTCAGGACAGCTTTCCTCGTAGGCTTCGACTATTGCCTTGCTAACTCCGTCTACTGCCCTTTCAAGGCCCTCCCTCTTTCATATTTCAGTCACGGGCCTCTCGAAATACTCACTAAGTGAAGACGAGTACCTTTCCCAGTCTCTCTTAGGTTTCTATATTTGACTGAAGTAAGCAGTGGGGTAACTAGATCGTATACTTTAATAATAATTTGATCATGAGAAATATTTTTTCAAGGTTTTTGTTTGAATTCCAAGTTTTGTACGATTTTGGACCTCATTGAATAACATATATGTAATTTTTGAATAAGTGACCTGTACCTTCTTTATATGATCTAAATAAGGTATGCGCAGAGAACTGGGGGAAATCCACTGATTAACTTCAATAATAAATTAGAGTTTTGTAGTGAAAAAGTGGGATTTTCCCCAGTCATCTGAAATATGTCAATTTACAAGTAGTCCAAGAGCCCGAACAGTTCGTCGTAAAAAAAAACTTGTAAAGTAAAATTTGTAAAAAATATTACGCTCCTTCATTTAAAAAAAAAAGGTAACGACAAATTTGTAGTTTTCAACTTAAAACCAATAAACCGCAGAAGAAATAGATTTTTTCCGTCACGAAAAATTGTTAGAAAACCTCAGATTCGGATTCAGCACCCCAAAACACATAGAGAATGAAAGTAATCAAAACTACCCAAAACTTTTGGTTGGTTGGTTGAAATACAATTTGACAGGAAACGACCAGACGGCACCACATTGATACCACGGTCAAGAGGAAGGGCGATGATATGGGACGTTACATGTGTGGATATATTCGCAGTTTCGAATGTCCGAACCGCCATAATTGCTCCTAGAAAATTATCAGAACGTGCAGAAGAGCGAAAAAAATGCAAATTTTCCCTTTCAGATTTTTTCTTTCCTTTTCAGTTAGTCTTTTCACAATATCTATCAGATGTAGTTCAATGTCCAGCGTGACTTTAGCCGGGGAAGTAGTTGTTTTCTGTTAGATATTACAAATAAATCACATTTTTCATTTTTCAATTTTGATGGAGAAAGTTCCCCTTTTTAACATGAGTACCCCCCAAGAGGTCATTTTGAAGGATGGAAAATAGGGACTAAAGTTTGTCTTTCAGTCGCAGATGATTCCACAATAGATTTTATGAATGTCCTATTCATATTTTCGAACTAAAATCAAAATGTCTCGAAATTATTAAACAAATTGGGAAGAAAATTATTAACATCACTGAATAAAATCGATCACTACATTTTCTAATGCAACGACTCAGTATCGAGATAGTTCGTGGTAACGCATCGTCAGTGATTGGTACGATGCCTAAGAACGAATTTTTAGGAGAAATTTTCAACTTATAATGCATAATTTAGCATTCATTTTACCAAATTGTTGTTTTTAATGTTTTTTCTCTGTAATTTTGTACCTATATAATCAGTTCTAGGATAATGAATAATAGCCTCAATCGACAAAAATATGTAATTTATAAATATATGACCTAAAAACCTCAAAAAAAAAAATTGATAATAAAACAATATATTGAAAGATAACGGGGCTATTCTTCATATGACACTTTCATGAATTTCGAATCACTTATTCAAATCACGGATACACGTCCATCCCAAAATTGAGAAATATCTTCAGTTGAAGACGAAGCAACTGTACATTGTTTCATTAATATGATAAATATATTCCAATGAATAAATAAAATCTCATTTGAATGTAGACATTGTAGTGTCTCCGAATATCATACTAAGGTGGGTATTTTCGGAACAATAACCAAGCCTTCTCGAGAATTTGCTGATCATCGTTCTTTTGTATGTAGATTCCTACCGGTATTAGCTGCTCATATACATGTACTCATTTATTGATGAATTCACAGATTTTTTTTTATTTGGTGGTGTTTTTTTCAGCAAATGTTCTTCTAGTGATATCATCCCAGAGATATTTTAAGCGGCTCACTTCATTCCCTGTTTTTCAGAGATGTTCATAAAGAATGATTTGGTATGGAACGAGAGACTGCAAGTGTATTTTTCAGACACTGGGTAGTAATTTGTGAAAAGAACCGTAGATAAGTGTCATAAATGCATCACCTCACCAGAGCGTTGAATTGCCTTCAATGTCATTAAAAAATTATTGACAAAGAAACGCACCGCAATTTGCATCCAATATAATCCGGTGGTTTATTATCATCCCATATGATGAAACAAAAATGGATGCTGCTTATCAACATATTTTAGTTAAGTGCGATTTTTTGGAAGTAGATACCAAATAATTATCAAAAATTGGTTTTCAATTTTGCAAAATATTTATAAATTATATTAGTTGTTCAATTTTTTTTTATGATTTTATGAAGGAAAATATTTTCCACTGAAAAATTAAAATTGCGATTTTTTTGTGATATCAAAGTTAGTCACGCTGTACGTTGGGCTACGTCTGATGAATATCGTGTAAAAAAACCCAACTGGACAGAATTATTTTTTCATAATCTCTTTTCCATAGATAATTCATAGATTATTCCATAGATAATTCATAAAAATAAATGAGAAAGAGATCTTATTTACCCATATGAATTTTCAACGAAAACTGGATGAATAAAAAATCAACTATCTGTATATGTATACAAATAGTTGTTCACTGTTGTGTTCAGAAGAAAATATAATTTTTTTTAATATGTATATTTTTCCCACGCCGGCAGGCCATAACCGCCTACTTTACGCCCTTAATACATAAATAACTATCATTATCTAAATACCCCTTTGCCACGCAGTACTAGGTCGCTACTTCCTTGCCATTTGGAGAAATTTATTTACTTCCACAAACAACTGAAAGTTCAATAGGGAATGGAGAATAGAGGAATGGTGTGCAATTCACTTTGCTTGAACAGTTTTCATCAATAAAAAATTGGTAATCTTAGATTAGAACATTGAACTTAAATTGCCAGAAGGTGGCAGGTGATTTCTGTCGAAACGATGTTAGCAAGCCCAAGAATGCTCACATAATGGAAAAAAAATTCGTACAATATTATGAAATTATTGGAAAAGTAGTCGACCATTTTAACGGCAAGAGAAGAACATGTGATATTGCTTAAATATTTCTTAGATATTTTCAATATAATATTTCTGAATTATTTTTGAACCCATATTGACCTCAAAATATTCAAAATAATTGTTACTGTGGCTCTTCAATCGGAATGAACTCGGTACAGTATTATGAAAATATTGGGCGAATATTCAAGTTATACTGGCGAGAAAAAACGTTCTCAAATATTTAATGAAAAATAATAAAAACAAATATTTCGACCAAATCAATCCTTCTCTTCAATTTTGGTATCGCCAGAGCCTGATTTTGTGGCATCAGAGCTACACTAGACTGCCTTAAAAACAATATCAAAGAAGCCAAAGCATGCATTTGATAGGTTTTAGTTGACGTTCTACATATAGAGTCACCTAGCGTTTTTTTACCCAGGTTTGATCACAATTTTTGTCAATATTTTTTTTGTATACTAGATTACTAGCCCCATATCAAAATTTCAATAATGGAAATGGGTTTTATCTCAATATTGTAACAATATTATGTTTGATGATGAGTGAATTGATACTCAATCAATGTGGTTGTACAAATAATATTAGTATTATATTGTTTGTCCATGTTCAAAGATATTTTTATAGAGAATGCTCATTTTCGACTATATCTATAATACATGATATTATATTCGTTAATTTAACTCATTTTACATGTAAGTTCATACCATTTTTTCATTTTAAGATATTTTTTAACCATGTACAACTTTTGAGCCTTGATAAAAACAATAAATTTGTCGAAAGCTTGGGAAAGTAAAGAAGAGTTTTTCTCCTTGACCTGACTGAATATCTGCAAATTCTACAAAAAAGATATTCTTAACAAAATATCAATATTTTCCCAATATAAAACAAAGATAAAGTCATATGGAATACCTAGGAGGAGTCAAAAATTTCAGCATAATAAAGTTGAATAAATATGCTCTGCCTGTTCTTCAGTTTTTGGAGCAACATTTTCCAAGTAATTGGATAAATAGAAGTACTTCTATGGACTATCCTACGTGACTTTTCTCCTTGAGATTTTTTTCCATAGAGTCACGTGAAATATAGAATTAAATCTACCTTATCTTTATCAAAATGGATTCAGAAATCATTCCAGAAATGTTCCAAAATATTTATACGACATTGATTTTTCTATTTCGACATGAAAATAGAAGCTGGAAAAAAGGGTAACTAGGCGAATACAGAAAATCACCTATCAAAATAAAAATGGATATGTTATAGTTTCTTATCATCTACGATATTCTAATAAGCAAAAACCCCTCAAGTAAAATTTCTGTTGAGCCACCCTGTATATCTTTACCAAAATAATTTGGAAACACTTATTCATAAGAAATGGAATGTACTCTCAATGAACATAATGAAATCGATAAGAACTTCCGTTTTCAATTGAATCAACTAATGTTCTTATCTTCGGACATATAAATCACTTAGTTGCATGTGCCTTGAAGTGAAAGTATTCATTTAATCCCATAGAAGAAATTGATAAAAATCAAAATTCTTTTATACCTATGTTGAAAATGAATGGGAAAGTAGTACTTAGTAGACTCACGAATAAGAAAAGTTTTAATTTATTGCTTCCTGAGTTACTATTTTGAACTATGGGTGGACAAGAAATGTACCTGTAATTCACATTCTGAAAAAAAAAACAGTATTCCTAATTGTGCCATTCGAAGAAAGTGAGATGAAACTAAAACACATGAATACAGTAATCATGTTATCATGAATAGCTGTTTGTATTACTAGGGAAGAAAGTGCCACTTTTCCTCCCCCAGGTTAATCCTGTCGCACTTCATCGGCTCCGAAAACCCCAAGTTGCAATTCAACGTTGCGGCAAAGTGTTCGAAAAAGTTGTTCATCCAAACATAAGTTGCGCTGCCGACGTCAACACAACGTTGTCACAACCCACCAATTTGGTCAATAATTTTTGGGATTTACAACGTTTCTGCTGCAACTGTAGGTGGCAGTTGGTCGTTTCCTAAACGTTGCTGAATTTACTTAAGAACAACTGCACACCAGCGCCCTCTCAAGCGGCAATGACAGTTTATTTTCTATGGTGTTCAGAAAATAGTTGATTTATCAACCAAATAATTACTGATGACCAAAATGGACATTAAGAAAAAACTTTCTGGCAACTACTACCGCAAGTTAATATCGAAATATTTCATGATCAATATTACCGATAAATAACGATTATTTCGAGAAAACTAAAATGAGGCTTAAAATCCTTTGTAAATGTTTGTTTTACATCCCAAGTTTCAATGGCCAACCTTGGTTCCAAATAGAATTAGACTTCCAATATGGCGTAGGAGTATACAAGTCGTCAACGCGACTTGGTTGTCAGGTAACTAAAAATATACAATATACTAATCTTTAGTCTGCCATACAACCAACTTTATACCCGAAGCGCGACTGGAGTTGCTTATCGGACCAAAAACTGAACCAATTCCAACTGACGAATACATTCCGCTCCACATTTTGTAACCCGTCTCTTTCGCGTTTTTCCCTCAGTTCTTCCAAATTATCAAACTGTTTTACATGGTCATAATCAAGTTGTTTCTCCTGGCTATAATACAGTTGTTTCTCTGAAAAAGTAGTTGCTTTTCTCAATATCTCTCTATTCAGGTTGGCACTTGTTCCTAAAGAAATTAAACTTAAGATTTCCAAACTGTCTGTCTTCATGTTAGCTTTTGTCCGTGAAGTTTCTTCACCACTTTTTTTTATCTGTAAGAGAAGACAGTGAATTTGTAATCACTTTTCATTTCCGATTCGAAAGTTAGGTTAGGATCATTTTAGTTCTTTTTCCTTTACTATAAATACATTTTCTGTCATACAATTTAGCAAACAATGGTTCTTGTCACTGAATTAAAAAATATATAATTAATTGGGTAAATAATTATTATCTAAATTTGGCCTACACGTCCTCTACAGTAAATATTTGAACGAAGGTTGGTTGTGAAAACGTTTTTAACTCAACTGAAAAATTACCCACTGCTCAGTTGAATCTCACAAGGTTGCTTTACTGTCGGGAAAACGTTTAAAATAACTAAAGTTGTCACTTAAACGTTTTTAGAACGTTATTCCTATTCCCAAAATATTTACTACTTGTAGTCGGTTGAGTAAACGTTATGACAACGTCGTAGCTTGACTGATGTCAAGTTCGACGTTAAAACAACGTTGACCGGTGGTTTAGAGAGCGTCTTTTCATAAATGACTAATTTCTACACCAACTACAACGTTAATTTTGGTGTATTATGTGGTTGTCGTCGCCAAAATGCTACTTGGGACCCTTCCTGTCACCGGACTAATATCCACAAACCGGAATGAGAAAGTACTATATATGCATAAATATGCAGATCTGATAGTGAAACTGATTCCATCCCAATCAGTTGAGTTATTATACTTTGTAATGAGATTACGGATGATTTTTCATATCCTTCGAGCAGATTGCAGCACTGCATGCATATGCAGTCGGTTGAAAGTTTGATATACATCTCGCGAGCTATTTATCACGGTCTTTCATGTCCTGAATCCATATGCGGTCCAGATTATACTCTTCTGCTGCGTGAATGCTGGGTGTGGCGCTGTTTCCTCATATCCGAGATCGGGGAGCACGTTTCTAGTTCTGCTCGTATTCGCAAGATAATATATAACTGAAAGAACCTAAGCCCATGGCAAATTGACCTTTGGTTAACTGCATTGCATCGATTCGTTTTGATTGCTACCATTCGGAATCACAGAGTGGTACACCTTCAACAGTGTAAAAAAATTTGTAAATCCTTTATACAATTGTCGAAAATTAGTATTCCTGGTAGCCTAGTTACTTTGGCAATAAAGTTCAGCAATACATTTTTTTTTATTTCTTTTAGGAACAAAGTAGATCACAGAATTGAGCAAAATAAGTATTGTTTTTGGGATTCTAGCACTGGTAATTATTTTTAACGTTTCCAGGTCCGGTATGGCCCGGACCTTCATAAATTCCTCATTATGAATTCTGCCAATTTCATATTTCAGTATAGCAATCACAATCAGTTGAGAAAAGAAACCAAATATTCGGAATAATTTTTCCGGGCGTCCAGGGCCGGCTTCATTTCACTAATAAATCTCAAGCATAGAGTGAAGGCCGGAAGTGAAATCGTGAAGAATGGTTTCCGGGCTTTGAGGCCGTGGTCGGTTCACCTCCCTGGAGGCGGTTTCTTTGGACGTTTCGCTCACAACTGCGGTGAGCATCTTCGGCAAAGGTTTAGTCTTCTCGAAGAACGACGTAAAACCGATACAACGGTTGGAAATTGTTCGTATTTTATAATTGCAGCCTGGTTAATTAGTTTTGCTTGGGGTGACTGGGGTACCTGACCGGGTGGAATGTAGCCATTGTCTACCTACCTAATTAGTGAGTCGTGATTGCCCCTTCCTACCTGCTTGTTTGTGTTGTTTAATTGTTTTGTTTTTGTGTTTTTCAAGGCTGGGTACCAGGCTTTGTTGAGCTTTAGGGATTCTTCCTTTCTGTTGAAATTGTTTTTATGTTTGTATATTTCTATGGCTTCTCTATTAAGGCGAACATCACAGACAATGTAGGCTAGCCCAGACGGAGAAGTCTGCTGTGGCATTGCCCGCCTACGGAGAAGGTGCCCATGATATCCGGTTTGATAATACAGAAGTGCTCTCAACCGCGAAACACTATCATGCCCGCCTTAATAGAGAGGCCATAGAAATATACAAACATAAAAACAATTTCAACAGAAAGGAAGAATCCCTAAAGCTCAACAAAGCCTGGTACCCAGCCTTGAAAAACACAAAAACAAAACAATTAAACAACACAAACAAGCAGGTAGGAAGGGGCAATCACGACTCACTAATTAGGCACTTATTTACCAGGCTGCAATTATAAAATACGAACAATTTCCAACCGTTGTATCAGTTTTACGTCGTTCTTCGAGAATACTAAACCTATGCTGAAGATGCTCACCGCAGTTGTGAGCGAAACGTCCAAAGAAACCGCCTCCAGGGAGGTGAACCGACCACGGCCTCAAAGCCCGGAAACCATTCTTCACGAATAAATCTCAACTTCCTTATCAGGAACTCTGCCAGTTTCATATTCCGGGGTAACAATCAGGATCGGTTGAGAAAAGAATTCACATCTTCAGAATAATTTTTCCGGGCGTCCAGGGCCGGCTTCTTACTACCAGTGCTAGAATCCCAAATAAAATACTTATTTTGCTCAATTCTGTGATCTACTTCGTTCCTAAAAAAAAAATAAAAAAAAATATTGCTGAACTTTATTGCCAAAGTAACTAGGCTACACCAGGTTGTAATATATTTTTACCAGTGATTGTTTATTTCGGTTCGTGGTGAAATTTTTCTCAGTTTTGTGACTTTTATACACAATATGTATGATACATACTTGTGGATGAATTTTACACATTTTTCATTCGAAAGGTACAACACGAAATGTGTAATAAATCACAAACAAAACTACCCACCGATAGAGGGCACAACCCGCGCTACAGTAGAATTCACTAAGGCTCAGACTTACTAGCAAGACCAAAGCAATATTCAACACCAGCTCCATTCAGCCCCCTACCGGATAGCTACAGAACGAGGAAGCAGTGATGAGATATTTAAAAAACTCATTCTGTAAATGTTCTCACACGATAAGGAGTATTTTAAATATATATTTTAACAGCTATTTTAAGCCTGGTGTAAAATTTTTATACAGTACTGTGCATTCTGAATTTCAATTTTGTCCACAGAACTGCAATAAAAACAAAAATGTTGTGTAAAATAATAACATACTATTGTGTATTTTTAATTATATATTCGACAGAATTGTACATTGACTACGTTTATGTCAACGGTCTCCATCCATTTCAAATTCGATAGTATTGAGTCAAGTTTAACCACGATATACTGGGTGTTCCAGAATAAAGGGAACAAACTCTGAGGGTGGAATTCTCACTCCATTTCAAGGCTGAAAGTTCCAATAAACATATACCCTAAAATGAGTATTAAACGAGTTACAGGGTGTTGAAAGTGACACAAAAAAATATATTTTCCAGAATTAAGTACTCCATAACGGCTTAAGTTTTCTCAATGAAATTTGGTCTGTTACTTAACAGCATCCAGTTTCATATTTCAAGACAAATCATGTGTTTGTAACTCTAAACAGGGGCGTACTGCAGGTGGGTACCCCTATTCGCCCTCCCCAACTTTCACGCCACTGGATTAATATCGATTTCGTCTTTTTTTTCTTAATCCCCAATAATTCCTATACAAAAAACAAATAAGTTTTGTTTTACAAATATCAACGGTTTTCGAGATATTTGGATAAGTGCGTGCGTATCGAATTCTTCACTATTTTTGAAAGGAATGTGAAGGTAACTATTTAGAACATTATAACTAACATATTTCATACCTTGCAATGACTATAAATTCAAATATTTCGAAAATTGTTGGCATTTACGAGGGATTTTCTTCACAAAAATTTCCCCATATTTAAAACTTACATAGCCACTAACAAAATAATCACTAATGAGAATCCGTATCACATACGCACCCAGTTATTCAACTTCGAATATCTCGAAAACCGTTGATATTTGTGAAACGAAACGTGTTCCTTTTTTGTATAGGAAATATTAGGGATTAAGAAAAAGAAGATGAAATCGATATTAATCCAGTGGCGTGAAAGTTGGGGAGGGGCGAATAGGGGTACCCACCTGCCGTACGCCCCTGTTTAGAGTAACAAACACATGATTTGCCGTGAAACATGAAACTGAATGCTGTTAAGTGACATACCAAATTTCATTAAGAAAAGTTAAGCCGTTATGGAGTTATTCTGACTCACTTTAGGGTATATGTTTATTACAACTTTCAGCCTTAAAATGAAGTGAGGATTTTACCCTCGGAGTTTGTCCCCTTTATTCTGGGACATTCTGTATATGTGGATCGGGGAATCCTATGCTTCAATCCGATTGAAAAAACCTAACTTCACAGCAATATGTCGATTTTCATAACGTAAAATTTCTTGTGTTCTGCAAATTAATTTACGAATCATTGTTGAAAATATGTGAAACACTAATCCTTTCCTCATCCATGTATCCCAAAAAACGTTTCTCCTTAATCAGTTGAATGAAAAAACTGCTATCTTCTTTGGAAAATACGTTCTTTTTCTTTATTATTATTTTGTTCTTCATTTTGAGAAAGAGAAACTCATCCGAGTACAGACATAATTGAGACGATAAACAACCAATCTGAATTTGGCTACTTTTACCTGACATCTGTCAATTTCAAACTAGTTTATCTCTTAATTTCACTTTTCTTCAAGGCGATCGGTCGGGTCCTATCCTATGTTTTATGGAATTGACTTGAGCGGTTCAATCCAATCCGAAAACTGTATATATCAATCAGATGGATCAAATCCAGTCAAGTCAAACCCATTTTGAGCGGATCCAAAGTTGTGAGATAAACGTAGTCATGGATATATTATAAATGTAACAAATAATATTGAACTAATATAGTTGCTTATTGGAAAAAAGAAATTTCATTTATAATATCGGTGGAATATTGGATGAATCTGTTCTGAACGTACATTGTTCCATGAAGTATTGGGTCAATATTGGTTAAAATTTTTTTACCAACATCGATAGAGCGATATTGCCTGCATATTGTTTCCAGCATCTAGCTCCAATATTGCGATTTCAATATTACTCTCATATCGATTTTAGAGATGAAGCCAATATTGTTTATCCAAGTTTGATAGCACATTGGTGGAAAATCATTTCCTCCATATTCGAAAAATGATATTGACCCTATATTGATTGATATTGTTACGAAAACCTCACACTAATATTTGAAAGACAATATTTGTACCATATAACAAAATTCATATATTATATTATTATACATTTATCATTGAAATTTGAATATTGGCCGAATATTCAATAAACCATATTGAAATGAATTATTATCAAACTTGGGTAAGAAACCCAGTGGTTAATTAAAGTAGAAACGTATTTGTGGAATTTTCAATTTATTCGAAATGTTCTGGAATTATTTTATCAATGTTTTCAAGGCAACATATTCACTTAGAATATTTTACCAATATATACAAATGATATTGTACCAATATCGCTATACAGGCTGATTCACGGTGGATGGCACATTATACGTTTCTGGTGAACCAGACAACGGATCACTTTGAAAATGTAATGGAGGGCATATTCGGACATTCTCTAGCCAACTAAAATATTTTCGACAATTCGGTGTTGCCGCTTCTATTAGAAAGCAGTAGCAACTTTGATTTTTCAAATGGAACACTCTGTATATAATATTATTTTTGGAATCTCCAACAATTGCCCGACAACTTTCCTCGATATTTCTCTATACCTATCTGTTACCGTTTTCGAAATAAAAATTAATTTCAATTTTTTTCTTCGAAAATCATGACTTCTAAAAATGCCGATATCTTTTAGTTAAGAAGTACTATGATATCGAAGTTTGGTTTGGAGTTAGGTGATACTTGGACACTTCCCACACGCTAGCCTAATCTCCGTTACTTCAATACAGGGTGGTAAAAAAATACAGTTTTTTCGTTTGCTTGAAAAAGTTGCTAAAATTTGATTATTTCAAATGGAACACCATGTATATTATTGAAAATTCGGAAAGCTGCTGAAATTTGCTTTCTTTCTATGTATATCATACCTATACCTAACTAGTCAAGTTTCGGACTTATGAGCATTTATTTGTGAAAATGTCCCTTCAGAATGGTATTTCCATTCGGTATTTGGTAAGCAGGCCATGATTACTATTTGACAGTAGCGTTGTGACATTCTCCTAATAATATCGACATTTTCGTCACTTCAGAAGTTGCAAATACCTTCAAAACGATGGAACAAAACTATTCAAACGAAGTTGTTATGAATTTGCTTATTATTTTTGGACAGTGTGATAAAATTATCAGCAGAACATGTAGAAAGTTCAATGAAATGTATCCGAATCTACCGAGAATGAACCTCAAGAAATTTATACGAATTCAGAACAATTTCAATGCATTTGGATCAACTTTAAAAGCACCAAGAAACTTGCCTCGACCCGTAACTTCTGAAGACAACCAGATTAATGTCTTAGCATATTTTCACGCATTTCCCGAGTCATCGATAAGAAGTGCTGAAGAAGATTTGGATAAAATATTCATCGGTTCAAAGAATCTTGCGAAGACATAAAATGCATGATTATAAATTCACCAAAATTCAAGCAATGAAGCCTCAAGCCCCTCAACAGAGTAGAATTTTGTGAAATGTTGTTGACACGCATTCAAGAAGATCCACTTTTTTTAAATAAAATTATTTGGACTGATGAATCGAAATTTTCGAGAGAAGGGATTTTCAATAGAAAAAATCGTCATTATTGGTCCAGTGAAAATCCTCACGTCACAAAAGAAGCTGGATTTCAAGAAAAATTTAGTTTTAATGTCTTTTGCATGTTGATGGACAACAAATTGAGGTACGTGATATACGAGGAGTCATTAACATCCAGAAGCTACCTGAATATTTTGGAGAATACTGTAGAGAGTTTCGTGGATAATCTGCCACTCGAAGATTATCGAAACTGCTGGTACCAACTAGACGGAGCTCCTGCACATTGCACAAGAGAAGTGAGCGCAGAACTGGAAAGACTTTTTGACGATCGGTGGATGAGGCGCTTGGGACCATGGAATTGGCCAGCGAGATCACCCATTCTTAATCCATTAGATTTTTATTTGTGGGGAATGTTTAAAGAAAAAGTTTACAACATACCCGTGCGTTCGAGAGATGAATTGTTAGAAAGGATTGCCCAAACATTTGAAGATTTGGATCCCAATGAAATCAGATCTGCCACCACGAAAGCAGTCAACACCCGCATTTTAAAGTGCTTGGAAGTGAACGGCCAGCGATTCGAACATATTTTGAAATATTCCACATGATTGTTTTACTTTTTTATAATTATTCATATCAATATTTCCAATTTCAAGTTTCTTGGTGCTTTTTTAAAGTTTATCCAAACATATTGAAATTGTTCTGAATTCGTATAAATTTTTTGAGGTACATTGGCGGTAGATTCGGATACATTTCATTGAACTTTCTACATGTTCTGCTGATAATTTTATCACACTGTCCAAAAATAATAAGCAAATTCATAACAACTTCGTTTGAATAGTTTTGTTCCATCGTTTTGAAGGTATTTGCAACTTCTGAAGTGACGAAAATGTCGATATTATTAGGAGAATGTCACAACGCTACTGTCAAATAGTAATCATGGCCTGCTTACCAAATACCGAATGGAAATACCATTCTGAAGGGACATTTTCACAAATAAATGCTCATAAGTCCGAAACTTGACTAGTTAGGTATAGGTATGATATACATAGAAAGAAAGCAAATTTCAGCAGCTTTCCGAATTTTCAATAATAACCAGGGTTTTCTATTTAAAATAATCAAATTTCAGCAACTTTTGTCCAAGTATCACCTAACTCCAAACCAAATTTCGATATCATAGTACTTCTTAACTAAAAGATATCGGCATTTTTGAAAGTCATGATTTTCGAAGAAAAAAATTGAAATTAATTTTTATTTCGAAAACGGTAACAGATAGGTATAGGGAAATATCACGAAAAGTTGTCGGGCAATTGTTGGAGATTCCAAAAATAATATTATATACAGAGTGTTCCATTTGAAAAATCAAAGTTGCTACTGCTTTCTAATAGAAGCGGCAACACCGCATTGTCGAAAATATTTTAGTTGGCTAGAGAATGTCCGCATATGCCCTCCATTAAATTTTCAAAGTGATCCGTTGTCTGGTTCACCAGAAACGTCTAATGTGCCATCCACCGTGAATCAGCCTGTATATGTCCAATATTGCTTCCACAATATTTCACTAATATTTTTTGTATGATGTCCAAGTAATACCAATATCCCGAAATAATTATAATTTTATCTTGTCAACATTACGTTTGAATGTTTTGCGAATATTTTCAAAATATTTAACCACTATTATTCCAATATTAGTGTACTACAGCGATATTGTACCGATATCGCTTAACATTTTGACGTCAATATTGCTTCGAATATATTACACCAATTTTATTTTCAAAATATTGGACCAATATCGCTAAATGTTCACAATTTTTTTCTCGCCAATATTATCATTCGAATATTTTCCCAACATTTTCACAATATTTCACCAATAAGGTACCAATATGAGTGTGGTACTTGGGTTCTACCAGTTTTATCATCGATAAAATGGCATCAATCCGATCGTACAAGATTGATATACTCTATAGATATGCATGAAATGAGTCACAATCTATGTTGATATTTGCATAAAGAATGAAAACACCAAAAGATATCTTATCGTGATTTGACACGTAAAATATCCAAGATGAACCTAAGGACAGGTTCACTGGCCAAGTAGCACAAAGTCGTCTGAATACCAAAGTGAAATTATAGTGATGAAAACGGTACCACATTTGTTGAGATAATTTTATGCCACATCATTCATTCATAATTAAATGGTGGACATAGAGAAAGAAAATGTGATGAAGAATTCCTTTGCTACATTGTCATAAAACTGACCTCTTGGGTGCGATTTTACCAGCTGTCCTGGAAACACATTTCCTCGGGCAAAATGGTAATTTATGTATCAAGTGAGTGAAGTTATACTTTTTTACAAGAAGGAAATGTTTACGCACGACGCCGTAGGTGGAGTACGGCAATTCCTACGAGTAAAAAAAACACTTTACTCACGAGTTTCATACAGTATTTTTTCTACAACTCCTAAAAAACAAAACCAATTCAGATTTTTTTGCAAATGTGAAATGGATTAGGCATATATATTGATTCATAATTCGAACGAAGTTCGAAGAGTATGTCGGAGAGTTGAGTTTCAAACAAATGAAACGAATAATTTCGACGGAGTCAAAATCCCCTTCTCTTCACACTATACAGTGTGTCTCACTTCTCATGGAAACACCCCCGTATCTTCCATAATAATTGAGGTAGAATGATGAAACTCTCAGGACAGATGGAAATGGTCGGAATGCACCTACCACCTCAATTGGGTTGGCCTAAGTGATATACACTGCCCACCACTCGCGATGGAACAACCCATTTTTACGGTAAAACATACTAGGAGGCAAAATAGGCCCAAAATTCTTTCAGATTCGTGATTGAGACCACCAACTCAATACAGATACATTTTTTTTTGAAAAAAATTCAGTCCTAAACAATCCGAATTTGTCTCACTTCTCATGGAAATACCCCCGTATCTTCCGTAATAATTGAGGTAGAATGATGAAACTCTCAGGACAGATGAAAATGGTCAGAATGCACCTACCACCTCAATTGGGTTGGCCTAAGTGATATACACTGCCCACCACTCGCGATGGAACAACCCATTTTTACGGTAAAACATACTATGGGGCAAAATGGGCTCGAAATTCTTTCAGATTCGTGAACAGGACCACCAACTCACTACAGAAACACTTTTTTCCTGAATAGTTTTAGATCTGAAAAATCCGAATTTGTCTCACTTCTCATGGAAACACCCCCATATTTTCCGTAATTATTGAGGTAGAATGATGAATGATTGTTGGTAAAATTGGTGTCCTGTTTCCAAATCCGTTGAGCCTATATTGTCCCCTAATGAAATTTTTCGCAAAACTGGCTAGTTCATCGCCCCTGGCGAGCAGTGTCACTCAGATCAACTTCATGCAAGATTTAGACTCATCGCTGGGATATCTAACGCTCCTGGAATCTACAGAGTTCTATTTCAATAATAACGGAAATTAAGAGAGTGTTTCTATGAGAAGTGAGACAAATTCGGATTTTTCAGGACTGAAATTTTTTCAGGAAAAATGTATCTGTAGTAAGTTGGTGGTTCTGATCACGAATCTGAAAGAATTTCGAGCCTATTTTGCCCCCTAGTATGTTTTACCGTAAAAATGGTTTGTTCCATCGCGAGTGGTGGGCAGTGTATATAACTTAGGCCAACCCAATTGAGGGTGTAGGTGCATTTTGACCATTTCCATCTGTCCTGAAAGTTCCATCATTCTACCTCAATTATTACGGAAAATACGGTGGTGTTTCCATGAGAAGTGAGACACACTGTATAATCCAGTTCGATTGGTTTTTGAGACAAGGATCGATTGTATCACCACCAAACTTGGTATGCTAGTAGTTGGAATCATGATGAACACGAAAAAAAAAATGTTCAATTCCAAGGGTGGAACATATGTTTTTTTTTTTTCGTTCAAAAATAAATAAATAGATTTCTGCTACAATATTGGAAAGAATATGATTTATCGGAAAAACAACTCAACAAGGTGGAAGAAAATTCAATTATCCACAAAAATGATTCCTAATAATTTTTTATGAAATGCGCTAATTTTCTCAGAAAAGTAATTGAACGCCGATCAAATTTCAGGTTCACGCTTATCCGTCGCTGAAAGTTCTGGCGAAGCCGAATATTTTATTGGTCATAACTCTGCTAAAAATGATCGGAGAAGGAAAAGGAAAAGTTCAAATCGTTTTTGAAGACTCCTACCTTCCTATGCAAATATAATATGCGAGTATGATCCGAAAATCATGAATAATTTAGTAAATATGGAATTATTATACTAAAGCAGCAACCCATACCCTCTTTGGACTATACGCAACAATTTTAGAGTAGTGTGACAGTTCCTTCTAATACATGCCAAAATAAAAACTTTGTTTTGATCCTGCCTCATTTTCAACTTACCCATAAAAGCGGCATTCTCCTCAGTAAATGTTGAAAATAATCGCTTATTTATATCCTGCATATCACTGTAAAAAGTATTGTTTTGAAAGAAGACAGTGATTATTTTTAAAATAATATTTCTGATGAAGATTTTACTTCTTCAGATCAATTACCTCATGTACAACTGAAGTTTTCCAATTTCTTACATCAAGAAATGCCGTTTCTTGATCATTTATTGAAATAGAACACTAGAACAACTTGTCTGAAATGAAGAAACTTTGGAACAAGATCAGATATTCTTATCTGAAACTGGCTACATCTTTAAAGTGAGAAGTAAAATATTTCTAATTGAGAATATGGTGAAATGAACTAAACGAATATATTTTGTTTCAACTTAATGCTTTCTATCACTTCAAATATCTTAACTCATTTGTAACCAGAAATAAGAAAGTCTTGGAATGAGTGTATTTCGCTCTACCCAAAAAAATGTCATTCTCATACTGAACTAACACTGATGTCTCGAAACTGGCTCATTTCAGTATATCCCACGCAATGTTTAAAAAATATCAATTTCATTACAAGAAATTGAGAATATTCGATAGAGCGAAGATTATCTTGTTTCAGTGTTATTAAACATATCCGGGTGTCCCACATTTTATGTGACAGGCAATATCTGGTTTGTTGAAAGATATACACAAAAATGTTTCATACAAAAGTTTTAGGAGTTCATGAGTGCTATATTTTGATATACAGGGTGTTTGGTGTAGGTGCTACAGACCAAAATAGTATTTTTTTTAATAGAACGCTCTGTATATTATCCCATATTCAGATTCTACGTTGTATTCTGATATCATTTCAAGTTTAGTTTTTGAAATTCGGTTACGGCGTTGTTGAGTTATTGCTTAAAATGAAAAGTCTTGAGAACGACTATTATTTTTAAAAATATCTCATACAATTATTCTCTCTGCATCAGATCACATGAAAATTAATCAAAAATTTGGGTGTTCGAAGCAATGGTTTCAATTTTGAGTTGTGGAATTCAGTCAGGAATCATTTTGAATATGGAACAATTGCGAAATTGAAAGAGGTGTATTCGAAAAGAAATCGTTAATAACAATGTTAACTATATAACTTGATAAATCTAGATATCAGTCATAAAAATTGTTCAAAGTGACGCCCATTAGATATTATACAGGCTTCGAAACGTCGAATCACTTCTCTCGTACAAGTCGTTTTTATAATATTAGGCGTAATATCACTGCACGCTAGTCGAATTTTCATTTTCAGATCATCCACATTCAAACGGGGAGTAGGGAAAACAATATCTTTTAAATAACCCCATAGGAGAAAATCAAGCGGCGATAAATCTGGGGAACGAGCCGGCCACCGAATTGGACCCTTATTACCAATCCATCTATTAGGGTACGTTCTATCCAGATATTCAGTAACAACCTGTGAATTGTGAGAAGGAGCACCATCTTGTTGCCACCAAATTCCGTCGTTCTGCTATGGGAATATCTTCCATCAACTGGATCAAATCATTCTCTAATCTCTAAATCTTCAGTTCTAACAGATCTCGTATGATGACGATGATTTATAGTAGAAGGAAATGACCCAGTTCGTAATTTTTTTTCAACTCTAGAAAAAGTCATTCGTGACGGAATGGGTCTATCTGGAAAACGTTCTTGGTATAGACGTTGTGCTTGACGGCAGTTTTTCTGACATTCCCCAAAAACTAATAACATATCAATGCAATCACTTGGACTAAACGCGAAAGGCATACTGGAGTTTTCGCACAAAGAACACAGTTACTGTGTTGCATAGAATCACTGAATCGTACTGGACAGTAGATACAATTCAACAACATTTGTTACTGTGGCATCAACAAACATAAGCTACTTGATGAAATTGTGCAATATATAAAGCAATTCACCCTCAAGTTAGTCACATTCTCAAGAATTTCAATATTATATTCAACTGATATCGATTTCGTATCGTATAGGTGAGAATAATGGTTTGTATTCAGTAGTAGTAGTCTAGTTCAATTTAATGAAACATATAGACTGGATTCGTGTACGAGTAAATTTTTAAAATTTTTTTGAAACCTTATATTTAAGGCAATAACTCAACAACGCCGTAACCGAATTTCAAAAACCAAACATGAAATGATATCAGAATTTAACGTAGCATCTGAATATGTAATGATATACACGGCGTTCTATTTTAAAAAGTGGAATTTCGGTCTGTAGCACCTACACCAAACACCCTGTATATTTAAAAATTATATCAAAATATAGCTCTCATGAACTCATAAAACTTTTGTGGAAAACATTTTTGTATATCTCCTCCAACAAACCAGATATTGCCTGTCACATAAAATTGGGGACACCCGGTATATACTACTGGAAGTGGTAACCTCAAGCTTGAAATCACATACTTCATTCTTTATGTAGGATGTGTACGAGCGATTATTTTCAATATTTACTGAAGGAATTGCTGGAATTATGAGTGAGACTTGTCTCACTAATCTTTCATCGTTGCATATGGTCCAAAGAGGGTACTGATTCCTGCTCCAGTATAATAATTTCATATCAACTAAAATATCTAGGACTTTCGGATCCTTTCAAATCTAATTTTCGGCCCTGTCGGAAACGGCAGTGGCGGGTTAACGCGAGCCTGAAATTTAATATCGTAATTCAATCAGGTTTTCTGAGAAAACGAGCGCATTTTGTGAGAAATTACTAAGTATATTTTTCGTGGAGAATTGAAGCATATTTAATTTAATATAAAAAATACTTTGATTTATCCGGTTCAAGTTTTCGTTAACACAACTCATTACAACTTGAAATTCCATTTCTAGCAGAATCCAGAACACACATCCCTTCCTCTTCATTGTGGTTATTTTCGATGAAGAAATACAATCGGTGTAAGTTCGAGACACTTTATGGTATCCCAAAAAAAGTTGTTTCACAAGAGTAAAACCATTTGTATCGGTCTGGCCGAATAGAAATATTGACCGTACGAAAATATAAATTTACTCTAGCGAAAATCGATGGTCGATTAATCATCAGAATTTATCGCAACATATTTATGTTACACACGGGTATCGGTCCAGATTATATACGGTTGACCCAGATCAATTCTCGAAGATGAAATTATTGTTCCGTATTGAAACAATGCACATAGGCGTAGAAAGAATTCTGTGGATGGTCAGTCAATGGGCTGAAACTATTAATAAAAACACGACGTTATCACAATGGTTATTTTATTTTAGTTCGAAAATATGAATAGGACATTCATAAAATCTTTTGTGGAATCATCTGCGACTGGAAGACAAACTTTAGTCGCTATTTTCCATCGTTCAACATAACCTCTTGGGAGGTATTTATGTTGAAAAGGGGAACATTCTTGAAAAATGAAAAATGTGATCTGTTTGTGATATCTAACAAAAAACAACTACTTCCCCGGCACAAGCCACGCTGGACATTGAACTACATCTGATAGATATTGTAAAAAGACTCTAACTGAGAAGGAAAGAAAAAATCTGAAAGTGAAAATTGGCATTTTCATTCAGATAACTGATTTTTTTAATTCTTTCTAGTTTTCATTGATGTCCATCATTAAGGCAACCCTCAGAGGATATTCTCTCCCTGGCGTTCGATAAAATAAACCCACTTTTTTGCAAACCAAATTGGAGTCCATGGGGATTAGAGGTACAATCAACTCGTGGCTTATATCTTATGTCACAGGTAGAACACTAAAAGTCAAGATTGAAGATGAAGTATCAAACCAATACGACATTGATTTAGGCACACCACAGGGGAACCTTAGGTTCCTTACTCTTTTTATCATTCATTAACAACCTACCAAATTATATTGAAGATGGTGAGGTATTTATGTATACAGATGATACCTCCATCATAATATCAGCAATGTCCCACTTAGAAATGAAAACTACAGCCAACTCAGTCATTAACAGACCAATCTGTCTCTCATCCTTCTTACTGAAGACAGTGGAGAAGACGGTAGATAACTACATCAGAACTGAGATACTGGAGAGGGTGACATTGCACCCCGGGCAGCATGCATACAGGGCGGGCAGATCAACGGAAACCGCTCTGTACGTGCTTACCGAAAGCATCCAGAGATCTCTCGAGCATAAAGAAATGGCCATATGCGCCTTCTTAGACATAGAGGGGGCATTCGACAACACCTCTCACGAAGCAATAAATAGGGCCCAAACGAACAAGGGAGTAGACAGAACCACATCCAGATGGATGTGCCAAATGCTGGCTACAAGAACTGCTGAAACGAAAGTGGGCGATACCAGCTTTCGGATCAGCACAAGCAGGGGATGCCCACAAGGAGGGGTACTATCACCTCTGATGTGGAGTCTCGTAGTAGACGAACTACTCGGAACACTTACCGGGAACGGAGTCACTTGCCTGGGATATGCTGACGATATAGTCATCATGGCCAAAGGCAAATTCGAAGGAACCCTCTGCGATCTCATAGAAAGGGAGCTAGAGACTACCAGAAGATGGTTCCTCTCTGTGGGATTGAGAATTAACTCGTTAAAAACCACAATGGTAACATTCACCTAAGGACTGTTCGCCTCGACGGATCAGATTTAGGATGGCAGCAAGAGGTGAAGTATCTAGGACTAACCCTAGACTCAAAACTGCTCTGGAACAGACACGTAGAAAAGATCGCTAACAAGGCAAAATCATCATTGATGGTGTGCAGGAACATTGCAGGAAAAACGTGGGGCTGTAACCCATCAATACTGCGATGGATGTACACCATGATAGTGAGACCTATGATCACCTACGGAGCAGTAGTGTGGCACGGTAGAACCGAACTCGCCACAACAAAGAAATTCCTGGAGAAAGTACAAAGACTAGCATGTCTTTGCATAACAGGAGCAATGAGGTCAACTCCAACAGCAGCAA
This sequence comes from Chrysolina haemoptera, assembly GCA_958298965.1. Classification (NCBI taxonomy): domain Eukaryota; kingdom Metazoa; phylum Arthropoda; class Insecta; order Coleoptera; family Chrysomelidae; genus Chrysolina; species Chrysolina haemoptera. The sequence goes on along the minus strand of OY282597.1, from coordinate 27,753,360 downwards.
TGGAGGTCATTCTGGACCTCACTCCTCTCCATCTCACGGTGAGGAGAACTGCTTGGGGAGCAAACCTGAGGTTGGCCAAAGTCGGACTTAAAGGGACAGCACACAGTGTAAGGGGCTCAACCCCCACCGGAAGTGCACACCTTGCCGATTTCCTAACTGACGAAATTACCAGGAAATTTAGTTTCGAGAATTTTTTTCGAACGGAACTAAATACCAAGAAACAATGGAGCACAGAATCCATTCGAGCACTGGGTAAGAATACCATTACATGGTAGACGGACGGGTCTAAAACTCCCGACGGAACTGGAGCAGGAGTCTTTGGACCTCGTACCAAGTACTTCGAACCCATGGGAAACTTACCCAGCATTTCTCAAGCGGAAATTCACGCCATAGAAAGATGCATTCAGTTCAACCTCGATAGGAACTACCGGAACAAGGAAATTGCAATCCTCTCCGATAGTCAAGCAGCCATCAAAGCGTTGGGCTCATATAACATCAACTCGAAGATGGTCTGGGAATGCCTAGGAAAACTCAATGATCTAGGCAGGAACAACAAGGTGATCCTCCTCTGGGTGCCTGGGCACGTCGGAGTAGAGGGAAATGAACAAACAGATACCCTGGCACGAAAAGGAGCATCAACGCCACTGATCGGGTCAGAACCATTCTGCGGACTTGGAAGATCTTACTTCCAAGAACAACTCAATAAAACTGAAGAAGCAATGAGAGCAACATACTGGCAAAGACTTCCAGGGCTAAGGCAGGCCAAAGATCTCCTCGGCAATTTCAACCGAGCAAGATCGAAAACACTGATTAACCTCAGCAAAACTAGTCTAAAGACAATCACAGGATTTCTAACGGGGCATTGCAGACTCAAAGAACACCTAAGGAAGCTAGGCTTAGAGGAGAACAACACCTGCAGATTCTGTGGGGAACATCCTGAAACACCTCACCACATATTGATGGAGTGTTATGCTGTACACCACAAAAGATTAAATATACTGGGATCACACCAGCTGACTGTGGAAGAAATACCACAAATGGATCCCCTCAAAATCCTAAAATTCCTGAAGGAACTGAGGCTTGAGGGGATGCTGTAAACGAGAACACCTTGAGATAGCAGAAGAAGATGGGGCACAATAGATCTAACTAGGTCGCAGCGCATCAGTCACCATCCATACCAACCAATACCAATACCAATACCAGTCATTAACAGCTTCACAAAATTGTGTGAAAAAACGTCTCATCAACAACATTGGAAAAACAGTGTGTTTAGAATTCACGAACAACCTTAAACTAGAAAACCATCTAACGTTTCAAGTTGATGACACAAATTTAAAATTCCTGAAAGAACTGAGGCTTGAGGTGATGCTGTAAACGAGAACACGTTGAGATAGCAGAAGAAGATGGGGCACAATAGATCTAACTAGGTCGCAGCGCATCAGTCACCATCCATACCAACCAATACCAATACCAATACCAGTCATTAACAGCTTCACAAAATTGTGTGAAAAAACGTCTCATCAACAACATTGGAAAAACTGTGTTTAGAATTCACGAACAACCTTAAACTAGAAAACCATCTAACGTTTCAAGTTGATGACACAAATCTTGCAATGAAGTCTTGCACAAAACTCCTAGGAACTCAACTCGATCATAAACTGGACTTTAACGAACATGTAGATTCAATTTGTAAAAAGTTGAACAAAGTATATCATGCCTTTATCATCTTGAAATCCAATCTCCTCTTACACCACTCAATAAATAAACGGGGTGTTTCCTAACTACGGTTCCTAACTGCAGGGGGTGATTTGTTAGGTTATTTTAAGAAAAAAAGTTTTTATGAACATATGTCCGGAGTTGCTTCGTTTCTGAGATACAGGACGTTGAAATTAAAGGAAAAAAACGGTAATTATGAAATATCATGAATATCCTATAACCGATTTGGTCCAAATTTGTTACATTCATTTGAACTACTAATGCGCTCATTTAGCCCAAACTAGATTGAAATTATTATGGCCAGTGGCGTCTCAGTGGGCACCACAGCCAACAATATTGTAAAAAAAGTACGCCACTAATTTTTTTTCGTAGATTTTCATTTTGTTAGATTGAACAACTCAAAATACAACTGCATTCGATTTGCCATTGATTGTCTGATGCGTTCAAAAATTCCTGGAGTAGTCCTTATTACATTGCTATTGTCAATTATTCCGTTCCCCAAGTCATTCACATCTAGTACAGTAGTTTTATGAACAAGAGCCTTCAGATGACCCCATACATAGAAATCTAGAGGATTCATATCAGGACTGCGAGCTGGCCAATGTTGAGGTCCTGCACGTCCAATTCAGCGATTAGGGTAGGTGATGTCAAGATGCTGCCGAGCAAGAACACTAAAATGAGGTGGAGCCCCGTCGTGCATAAACGCATACACCACATGTTGCCTCTTACAAGTATGAGTACTTCTTCTAACAAAATGGGTAAAGATCTCGCAAAAGGTCCGTAACAAGATTCACCTGTTAATATTTCTGTTAAAAAAAATGGGCAAATTAGGTAGTCACCAATAATTCCTACCCAAACGTTCAGCGAAAACTGATGCTGAAAATGATTTTCTCTAATAGCGTGGGGATTTTCGTCGGCCCAAAAATGGTTATTGTAAAAGTTCATAATAGCATTTCGTGAAAAATTTGCCTCGTCCGTAAATAAAATATTTGGTAAAAAATTATTATTGTGTTCCATCATATGAATTAACCACCTGCAAAACATTAATCTTGGATGAAAATCCCGAGGCAGTAGAGCTTGGACCCGCTGTATGTGGTATGGGTATGGTTATAGAACTTTCCAAACGGTTTTTGGGCTGACTTCAATCAATCAATCAATCAATCAAAATATACTTTATTGCCTGAAGAAATATATCCTTATTGACAAAGCATGAGCATGCTGCATTAAAAATATCTAGTGGGTGTATATACAGTTTATTATTAGAGTATTGAAAAAAAGATCCTTGGGAAAAGTTTGTGCATGTGCTGGTATGGCGGCAAATTTAAATTTAAAATATTGAAAACAGCAATTTTTTTTAAATAGTTTTCTAGCTGTAGAAAAATATTAAATTATTTTCTTATGAATTGCTTGACCATACTGAAATATTTGTATTCCGATGATAATAACAAAACTTTCTCATTTTCTCCACACCAGAGAGCACTGAATTGAAAAAATTGAATTTTGTCAGAACCCTTGCTGTTACATTGGTTCGTATCTAATAGATATATCACAATTCCACTATTATTGCGATGATAGGGAGATCCAAAAATATCGTGTTTTTCAGATCATAATCAATTTTTAATGATAATCGTGCACGAACGTTTCACTTCGCACATAATCTTAAAAATAGTGCGTCAAATAAAAGAGGCTTGAGTTTTAAACATTGCATGCGAAGTGAAACGCTCTGACACGATTATCATCGAAACTTGATTATAATCTGGAAAACATCATATTTCTGGAGTGTCATGTCATCACAATGGTCGTGGAATTCTGATATAACTGTTAGATACGAACCAATGTAACAGTCAGGGTTTTAACAAAATCCAATTTTTTTAATTTAGTGCTTACTGGTGTAGAGAAAATGAGAAAGTTTTGTCATTATCATTGAAATACAAATGTTTAAGTATGGTCAAGCTATTCATATGATAATAATTTGACATTTTTATACAGCTAGGAAAATATTTAAAAAAAAATTCTATTTTCAATTTTCTCTCATTATCTTTTCAAACTCTGTATATTCGTATAAAATTTAATTCTAAGCAACATTTTCAAATCACTTTTTTTGATATCTTGCCATTTTATCCCACTTTTTGCGTTCTCATAGTAATTTTTTTCAATTTGCCGCCATACCAGCGATCACGTGACATGTGTCAAAATCTATTTTTAGGTTATCGGACATGCACAAACTTTTCCCAAGAATCTTTTTTCTAATACTCTAATAATAAACTTTTTTCCCATATGGTACATACTTTTTGGCGGTCACTGTATGTGTATATTGCTCTGAACAAAATTTAATTTTGTAAATGTATATGTATATACTACACGTATTGTGGTTTCGTATTAGTTGTATTTTGTATTTGTATTGTCTTTTATGGTATTAATACTGTAAATATTCAATATTATGTGTTACCCACATCAATTTTATCTGACTTATCTCATGCCATGTCCCATGGCCACACGAGACGAATAAAGCTATCTATCTATCTATCAATCTCATCTATCTATCTATTCAAAATATTATATTTCTTATAACATGGTTTATAAATTAACCACCCTGTTAACTTTAGACTATGGTGATGTCAGAAAAAATAACCAATTTTTGGACAAGTCTTACTTGGATATAAAAATATAGAATTACAGGTAAAGTACAACATTAGGTATGCAAAAGATATTTTGTTTCATATCAACAATTTTGTCTTAAATTCTTGTGTAGAAATGGGATATCACCAGAGCATCTTTTAAATAAATATCTCAAAAGGGCCATTTTGGTTACTAGATATTTTTTACTATTCACAATAAGTAGTTTATAAACTAATATTTGAAAAGAAAAAAAACGAGGAAACAAGGAAAATCTTTTTAAGTTAGCATGAAGGGGTATAATTTCACGTACTTATGTATGTTTATCGAGCTATACAATGGTTATGTTTTGAATGAGTGGGTTCTTTGTGTTCCCCCATTCACAATGGACCATTCAGCCAGACTAATAAAACCTTAATGGAACATTCAATTATTTCCGACCTCCAAAGTCGTGTTTTATTAGGTTAACAATACTATAAAAAGAAAGAACCAAATGGGAAACGGTCACAAGTTCTGGCAATATGAAATTCAGAATATACAAGTTCAAACACGAACCGGAATACATCAATATTTTATATGAAGTGTATATGCACTCAAAAAAATGTGGTACGTCATATCAATAAATGCCGTTTTTTACCTCTCCGTTCATTGGCAAAATACATTTTTCATCGTGGCAATGAATAAATATTCACTGACTTTTGTAGGTCTTTATTGATACAACGAATTCAAGTTTATTGAGATCAAAGATGATCGTTTCTTACATTTATGAACACTTTTCGTTGCTCCTGCGGAAAAGTTTATTGAGGTGAGGAAAGGGGTACACTGAGATCAATGATGATCTAATTTCAGACCTATGAACATATTTCGTTACGGCTTTTGAAAAAGATTATTGAAATGAAGAAAAAAGTACATTGGAACAATGTATATTATTTCATGAAAAAATGTGGTACATAATATCAATGAATACCATTTATTACCTTTCTGTTCATTGGCACAATTAACTTTTCATCGTGATAATGATTAAACATTCACTGATGTACAAAGGTATTTATTGAAACAATGAATTCAAGTTCATTGAGATTAAAAGTTGATGGTTTTTTATATTTATGAACAGGTTTCGTTGCTGCTATGGAAAGGTTCTTTGAGGTGAGGAATGTGGTACACTGAAACAATTTGAAATTGTTCATCACATCAATGAACATAATTCATGGTCCCAGAGCACTGATGTATATATTTTGAAAAAATATGGTACATTTCATTAATTAATACCTCTTCGTTTATTGGCACAATACATTTTTCGTCGAGTCAATGAATGACCATTCACTGAAATATGTATGTTTTTATTATTACAATGAATTCAAGTTTATCGAGATCAATGAAGATCTATTTTCAGACCTATGAACATGTTTCATTGCGGCTATGGAAAAGATCATTGAAATGAAGAAGGAAGTACAATGAAACAATGTATACTATTTCATGAATAAAATGTGGTACATAATATCAATGAATACCGTTTATTACCTTACCGTTCATTGGCACCATACATTTTTCATCGTGACAATGATTCAAGTTCATTGAGATCAAAGATGATCTTTTTTTACATTTATGAACAGGTTTCGTTGCTGCTATGGAAAAGTTCATTGAGGTAATGAAAGGGGTACACTGTGTTACATGATGATTTCGTCTCACCGCGAATGCAATGAAAATCAAACAATTCCTACTAACCTTCGAGGCTCTCGAATACTATTTTAGTTCCGTAGTTTCAAATCGTTGTCACTGTCACGATGAACTCCCTTACAGCGAGTGAATAGTTTGATTTGCCGAATTGTTTGTATTCTAGAGAAAGATTTGTGTTTCCTTATAACATGGTTTGGAGTGAAGGCGGTAGGGCTAAATATCTATATCTATTTCACATACAGTGTTCTTGTTCTTCCTGTGGTATGGGACTGGAGGTGCACTGGGATCCTTTGTGTTTCTGTGATGGAAGATGTGACTCGGTGGAATTCGTGCCGAGCAAGGCTGGCATGTTTTCTTTCGTTGAGGTACAATAGGACACCGTGGAGTGCATCTCTAGGTATTATAGTTGGTTGTAGGCATAGGATAGGAGTGCACTTTGATCCTGTAGAATTCTATGAATAGGGGTGTGACCTGCTGAATAGTGTCAAGCGCTCACATCCTTCTTCATGGATGATCATTAGGGGAGAGGTGACCTACAGGAACTCTTATTCATATCTGGAAGAGAGAGACACTGATATGCTGGGAGAGGTATTAAACATCTGATAGTACTAACCACTTGTGGAAATTAACATCAAACGCTCCTTCAGTTTAAGTGCATAGTCTCGTTGGTTAGGGAACATTCGGCTATTTGTTGATGTTTTCATAACCCTGTTTGACAGTCAGAAACTGCCTCGCGCCCTTGGGATTCTTCTTCTTTTTTTTTAACATCTATTGACCTTGACGGAGAGATTTAACAAACAGTTGAGCGACAGTTGATGTTGCCAACGTGTACTCCTGAAAAGTTACTGTTTGGCTCTTCGTTAGAACGCTCTTCCATCGCAGTCAAATTGAGTATCCTTGTGGTCGTGACTTAATGAGTTGTTCGGAGTTATTCGATAGAGGTAGATTTCTGTGCTGGATCGTCCTGAATAAGGTGTCCTATGAACGGACAAAGTTCGATTTCCGGTAAGGGATAGATTTCAGACATGCGCGATAGGCTTTCCCTTTGGTCCTGGAAGGAGTTTTTGAGAAGGCGGGAGACTTACTTCCGGGATTCATTTTTAGAAGATCACACGTGAAAAATCAGTGGTATTGATCCTTAGGGAGTGATATTTAATTTCTCGATCCACATTTGAAGGTGGGATTATGGAGATATAACCACTTTAGGACATTTGGAAAACTTCCAAAAGCCTTGTCAAGAGGGATTCTAAATCACGTGGCAGATCATTTACTTCAGCCCGCTCAACATCCATCAGGTATGCTAGTCTTTCGTGCCGAACGCATTTCTCTTTTCACGACGATTTAGCGGGATACGCTTATCGATCTTTTCTTTTTAGGGCTTCTTTCATAGGACAGGACAAAGCTTCCTGTCAAACAGATTTTTTTGGAAAAGTGGATTCTTCCCGTTCCCGACTTTCATTGAGAGAGAGATACCCCTGGCACTGCTCGAAATCGCAGTTTTTCTATTTGTGCAATCCATGATCTAGTGCGCAGGTGTACTTCAAGGTCCCGTCGCAGAGGGATAGAAGGGGGGCCCACCCCTTTAGCTTCCGGTCCGTCAACAGGGAGCCCCTGTGGTAGCTCCGTGGTTTCCTTATTCCCCAACTGTCCGTGGGAACCTCAGATGTCACCAAGTATAGTATTGGATATATTGTAGAAGAAGCGTTTACCGCTGTGCAACCTTTTGTGATTTCGTACTATCGTTCATATTTTCAAGCCCTTCGGCAATTACATTCAAGAGCCCTTCAGGCCACTTTAAACAATAGCCCTGTAGGCATAGTTGGATATATATAGTACAAACATATTTACAGCCCTTCTGGCTCATACCTACCCCCATGTAAATCGTGGTGATCACCCCAGTCGGTTCAAATTTTACTGGTATATATGTATATGCAATTGTATGATCGACAAGTGGTAATTAACACTCGTTGGATATATATATTTTCTTGCAAGGGTGGTCTTCGAAGGAAGTGAAATTCCACTTCATTTTTTTTTACCCCCTTTAGGGGATTATTAAAGGATCTATCGAGGGAAGAAATCAATTTTTTTTAATTGTAGCCAACCTTACCCACGCCACCGCCCACTGATGCTAGCCGAGTGCCTTGTTTTTTTTTTAAAAAAAAGTGAGGCACTATAAATATTTTTTGTTACCCCCCCCTCACTTTTGATCACATTTCCATCATCCCTCTTCAAGGGATCTGATCACTAGTAACAACTGAATCCATTTGAAATTGTTCATCATATCAATGAACGTAATTAATGGAGATGATTTTATTGTTACAATAAATCCAAGTTTGTCGAAATCAATGATAATCTATTTTCAGATCTACACACAGGTTTTATTGGAGCTATGGAAAGATCATAGAAGGTATAACGAAGTTACTAAGTCCCAGTTTTGTTAGGCAGATAGAAGCAACATTTTCCTTTCATTCTATAACTCCGTAATTAATATGTTCATGAATATAATAATAAGCCTTATGTCGAACCAAGCCATCTCATGTTTAAATATACTCATAAATTTTGCCGGCATCTGTACAGCCGAATCCTCGCATAGAAATCTCCTTTGCTGGCAAGTTAGCTTTAGCTCTCCACTAGAGGGACCACTCCGCACGACTTCGTTATTTGCACAGAGCCGGTTAACTTAAGCAGAGAGAAGCGATCGTTGAAGAAGCATCTTCTCAGGTAGCACAGACTACAGAGACATCCGAAGAGCTCCGAAAGGAGCCAGCCGAAATAAAAGATACGCCTTCCAATCATGATTGCGATGTTCTGATGAATGCATGTTAATTATTTTGCATATCATTCGGAAACTCACTGTATGCTCAATATCAGTGGGAGGCCTTCATTGCATTTACGAATGATATGCAATGATTGAATAAATACCACTTATTCAAATGATAAACAAAATAATTAGTTCAATGTGTGAAAGCATCACGAGAATAAACTGAAACATAGATTTAATGTATATCAATTATTGAATCAAGGAATAACCGATACTTAATAATCACCGTTTATTGGATTGATGAAAAATATCCAGCGTCGAACTAATCTGAATCATTATATCAATAATACAGCATTCATTCGAAGAATGGACAATAATAACTAATTTGATGAATACAGTTTCATCAGTTGAACGAATACAATTTATTGCTTGTGTGAACACTCTTCATTCGTTTGATGAATGGAATTCATTACCATAACGAACCTATTTAATGTACTTGATCATAATATCAATGAAAGCATTCATTGATATTATTACTATCCGTATCCATAGTATGGATAACCAGTGGTACATTGATATAACGATTGCGTTCATTGGACCAATATTGATAAAAATATTCATTGAATTACTAAACTTTTTCATTGTATTCAGGTACCAATTTTTTTCTGCGTGAATACTTATTGTAATGGCGACGTGGGGATAGCGGAAACTCATAGGTGGGAATGGTTATTGGGTTGATTCTTTTTCAATGAAGGACCCTGCACAAATCAAATGGAAAATGGATTCATGTCGAATTGGCTGAAATTTGGATATGTTGTAGTTTGAACCCTTCTGATCAAAAGTCTCCATTGGCCCGAGACCTAAAAATGGAAAGTTTTGTAGGTATCCAAGATCAAAAGTTGCAACAAGTGCAGATCTCCCAAGCGATGATATCTGATTTTGACCCTGTCAAGTTTCTACAAAAGCTTATGTTTTGAAAATTCTTATACTCGCGTTACTTTGAATAATATGGCTTTGAGAAACATTCTTATTTGTTATGTGTGTAATGGGCGATTTATCCCGAGACTCATGACTTGATTAGTTAGAGAAGAAAATGAAAATCGACCATTACACTCGTAACAAATAAGAATGTTTCTAAAAGCCATATTATTCAAAATAATGCGAGTGTAGGCATCTTCAAAACATTAGCTTTTGTAGAAACTTGACATTTATTGACAATTCAGAAATTGTTATCATTCCTAATTATTTATCATTCAGAAATTCATTCCACCCCAACTACACATGAAAATTAGGAAAATTATTTGGACTACCTTTTTGTTTTACCTCGTATAAGTTCATGCCTCACTTTATACTTCAAGCGGAGTTTTCCGACGATTGAGATAAATTGTTTGCAAGGCGCAAATGAAAATCGAAAGAGCTTTCAGATTCACATTGACAAATTGATGAAATATCAAAGAGTCGTTATATTTTTTGTGAGATGAAAGTCAATTCGTCAAAGGCGTGTTGTATATTTCTGGGGCGTCGACACTTCTATTCACAAGTGAAGATAAACAGATAGGAGTTCATCTTTATTTTCGCAAAGCAGATATTTTGGAATGCAAAAGCCGGTGACATTTCTTTGACAAACAATCGCAATTACCATTCTATTCTTACGTCTTTTCTCTATGGTATACTTATTCCTGTTGCCAACACAAACAATTATATCCTCCAGGTTTTCGGATAACGACATCATTTTTCACCCTGACTCTCCTTATTGCCCTCCTTCTCATCCAAAGTTCTTGTTGTGTTCGTAGACAATATGCAGATTCGTAAAATCCGGGCGTGCTATTTGTAGGGAAATGTTACAAATGAAATATTTTTCCATCTCTCGAAACGGAAATTACTAACAGTGCAACTCGGTGCTATGGAAATATCTCTGAAAATATTCATGCAGATTGCAAATGAATGAATACATTATTGAAATATATCTCGAAGGTTTTTTTCCATAAGAAGCATTGCACTTTTTGAAATGAGAATCGTGTACAGATAATTTAATTTTTCTACAAGTGTCAAAAAAAGTCCACTTTTTTGTGTGGTTTGTGTGCGTAAAGTATCACAATGTTTCACTATCAAAAGGTGAAAGCAGCTTGTGATACATAGTTCTGCAAAAACAGTAAAAACACTCGGTCTTAATGGGTTGGAAAATATTGGTAACACTTGCTTTATGAAGAGTGTTATCCAGTGTTTGTCGAATACTAAATGGTTGCTGGAGTATTTGAAGAAGGACGCCTACACAAGGGATATGAAGGATACGAAGGGAGATTTAATCCAAACTTTTGCGAAAGTGACCAAGGAGGATTTGTTGAATCAAGTGGTTGATACAGTTTCTTTGAAAAGTCAAATCCAAAGCTTCGCGCTACGTTACATCAATTACGCCCAGCAGATGATGATGTTAGATGTTACAAGGGAGCTGGCCCCTTGGCCTAATCCACTGCGACCTTTTCAGATCTATTGTGGAGGCTCCGATTGCTTATAGCACATCATCTAGCTTCGTCCATTTCATCAGACTGAGCAGATTTGATAATGGCCTTTCGAGATAGCTTTTCGCTCTTGGCTTTTTATCTCCAAGTTGTAGAAACCGCACCCTTGCTAGTCCTTCGCACTGGCACATTACATGTATTGCGGTGTCCTTTTCTTCCTGACAGAACCTGCAAATTGCTTCTTCCGCCAGACCTATAATATTCATATGTCTGTTAAGCCTACAATGGCTTGTCAGCAGACCTACTATTTGTCTGACGATCCTCCTTTTATAACTAAGGAGTTCCGTCGTGAATTTTGGCGAGCGTCTTTTGATGAACTCCTTGGCCTGTCTCAATCCTGGTCGGGTTTCCCACCACTCTTGAGATTTGTTTTGTACCCACTGTTTTGTGTGGGCTTTTGTGGTGGATTTTGCTACGCCGCAGAAGGGTTCCGGCCAGCAAGATGCTCAGGAGTTTTTACGATACCTGCTGGAAGGACTACATGAAAACGTGAATAGTATAACCGATAAGCCCAAACTCATTTTGACCAAGTTTGTCGAGAGTTTAAGCATCAGTGAAAAAGCCAGAGAGTCATGGTCGAGATACTTGAGTATGGAAAACTCCAAGATAGTCGATAACTTTGTTGGACAGCTGATATCTACATTGAAATGCTCATTTTGTGCTCACCGGTCAGTCACATTTGATACATTCTGGGACATTTCTCTTCCTATATCAGTATCACAAAGTTCAGGGCAACTTAGTCTGTTGCAATGTTTGGATTCATTCACTAAGGAAGAAACTATGAATGGTGATGAAAAACCGACATGTTCGATTTGCAAAGAAAGAAGGAAATGCACAAAATCTCTTATGATTCATAAATTACCGAAAATTTTGATAATCCACTTAAAAAGGTTTTCCCAAACAGACAGATTTCGTGGAAAATTAGATGTCACCATTGATTTTCCACTTGAAGGATTAGATATGAGCAACTTCACAGCAGAAAATGAAGCGCGTTGTCGTTATAACTTATACGCTTTATTGAACCACAGCGGGTCTTCCTATAGCGGACACTATACTGCTTACTGTAAGCATCCATATTCAGGCACGTGGCACGAGTACAACGATTCTCATGTTTCCCGATTATTTCAGAATCCATGGTGAGCAGAAGAGCATACGTACTCTTCTATGAGCAGGAAGGCACTTAATAAAACTTTTGAGATTATATTTAGTTTTATTTTATATATTTTATTATTGTTATTGTTATTTATTTTGAATTATATTTATAAACTTTCAAAAGTGAAAAATAAAAAATATCAGAAAATTAAAAAAAAAAAATTCATTATTAAACGGAAAAGCATGAAAAAAGTGCACTTTTTTTAACAGCTGTTGCTACGCAACCGACAGTTTCATGCAACAACAGTGACAGATCCGAATAATAACGAAATCCTGCCATAAAGCCAGGTCTTATTTTCTTTGGCAACTAATAACCTGTGAATATCTGATATACAAATGTTTCACCAATAATATTCTTAGCATTCTTACTATTAAATAAGTATTGTCAAAATTTCAACCTATCGAGGCGAATATATTCAAAATAATAGCATATACTTCTAAGGAACTACTGGACCTAATCTACACTAAGTAATCCAAGGTATCTATGTCTGTTTGGCCGTCAGAAACTGGTTGACAACAATAATTGATGAAATTAGTGAAATTGGGCATCTATCCAGATAACGAATTCTTGATAACTATAAATTTAATTTAAGTAGAAATGAAAAGTGATGAAGATTGAACGGAGAAAATCGTGGATAGTGCCAATATGAGATTTCGTTGATATAGTGCAAAGAAAGAAAAAGGTATTCGTAGACCTGTTACAGAGTTCCACTCCAATAGTTACGGAAGATACGGGGGTGTTTCCATGAAAAGTGAGACAAACTGGGTTTTTCAGAATTGAAAAATTTCCATCGAAAATCTGAAATGGTAGTAATATTGTTATCCTGATTCCAAATCTCTTGGAATTTTGAGCCTAAGTATAAGTATATAATTTTTCAAAAAACTGGGTAAGTTCATCGCTCCTGACGACCATTGTATTTCACTCAGATCAACCACAGGCAAGATTTAGACTCATCCTGAAATTCACACAGTTCTTCTCGAATAATAACGGAAGATACGGGGGTGTTTCCATAAAAAGTGAGATACACTATATGTTAGTAGGAGAAAAATGCTTTATAATTTTACAGTTTCAACACACTGTATTTCTGCAAGAAAGCAGCTTTGTGAAAAAATGTATGTGAAAGTAGCATTGATATTTTTGGTAGAATATCCAGTACAAATTTGAAGCTGTTAATTGGATTGTGCAGTTCACTTCAGCAAAATAATTTTTTCATTATTAGTATGTATTCATAAAAGCGCAATTACCCTGAAAATGATTGATTTTTTCGGGTTCAAACAATTAAACATGTTTTACTTGAAATTGAATGAAGAAATCAAAGAATAATAATTTTCCTGACTTTACCAGTGGCGAAAAAAATAGGGGAGGAAAGGGACCAATATACTCTTTTTGTACGCCACTGGTGGCAACTGAAAATGTAATTCTTCTAAAATAAAGTTCTTATTGAACAAAAATATGTCTTTGAATTAAACTGTGAAAAATCCAAAACTGTGTAGTTATGAATAAAACATAGATTTAATTCTTCATATTCAACACCTGTATCTGTGCAACCCACCGCTACTCAAGGATCTGACGATTGATTTCGTGATGAGTATCACATGACCTACCAACGATAAAAAATTTAGCGTGCATACTATGTCGAATTCCAAAGTGGCAGTACCTCCCGGGCTATTACCCTGCTACCTGTCACGAAAAACCACCACACCCAAATCCGAAAATCCACAGAAATCGTCGGGAAAATCTCTCCAACCGAAGTACGAGTATATCCGTTTCGGACGCCGAAACACACAAAGCTCCTCTACGAATATCGTTCGGAATATTACCGCAATCACCCTTTCATCCTCGCAGAGCATCCCGTCTAGCAAATGTCTCTCAAAATGCGGCAGGCCTATCCATAAACTGTCGCAGTTGCAAAACAATGCCTCAGCCCATTGCTCACGATGGCACGTAACGAGGGGTTCACTCGGTCAAAGGAGCGTTATGAGCTGCGTGAGCCGCAGCAGACGGAAGTAAGGACGACACGTCGTTTGTTTTCCCCGTTTTTATGCCCGGCGTGAGCGTTATATCATATAGGACACGTCTAATCCACGTTGTGTGTCCCAGGAAGATATTTTTTGTGGAAGCCACTCGGCACTCCAATATATTTATTGAACAGGAATTGAAATTGGATTTGAGAAGGGATAGAAAGGTCCGAGTCGATTGTAATTTATGTTTTTGAAGGGCACCGTAGACCAGTGCTGATGGATGCCAACAAATATTAACGCAGGAAAAATAACAGCATGAGACTAATAATAATAATAATAATAATAATAATACCTTTATTTCCATTGGACAATTGAAAATTGTATGGGATTCGTCAATACAAGTGGGTAAAATACAACAAAAGTGAACACACAAATAACTTCCCAGTAAACATTTTTCGATTTCAGAAATATTTCTGAAACATAATTTGTAGGCTTGAAACATTCCAACTTATGTTGCCATATTGTTTCAGGTATATATTGAAAAATAAAGATGTCCGCCCTCAGAGACGTTTCAAGAAAACCTTTCCTTAGCAATGTTTCGTAACTATTTCAGAAATATTCGAGAGACATTTCAAGTTAGTTGATGATGTGACAATAAATATTTTATTGTTATTGAAAGGTGTCAGGATCCTACTTACTTCTGTACAATTTGAAACATTCCACTGAATATTGCTTTGATGTTTCAGGGACATTTCTAAATCTAAAAATGTCTGACCTCAGAGAGGTTCCGAAGAAAACTTTGCATGAGTTCATATTTTGGAACATTCTTGGCATATTCCAGGTTTGCTTCATAATATACATTTTTCAAAACATAACAGCCATTTGAATGTTTCAGATATATTTCTGAAGTAATTCTGCATTGCAATTATGTGAAACATTACTGAATAATTCAAAAAACATACATAGAAACATCCAGGGAATGTTTCAAACACAAATGCAGAAATATTCTGGAAATGTTTCAGAAATAGTTGAATACAGAAGAAACACTGTGATTCAAACAAAACTGCTAACAGTTAACACACTCATTTCTAACAGAAACAAATAGAGGGTGGGTCAATCTAGATAGCTTTGATGACATCAGTTCCTCGTCCGAATACTCCGAATCGTTACATATCACATATCTCCAGTTATATTTGTTTACTCTGATTTCACACGATATAACGGAGTTTAGGCTGCTCCATCTTGTGACCAGAAGATGAAGTTTTCGAGGTTTAGAGATACATTCAGAGCTTTGTGCCCACGACTTTTAAAAGGTCCATACGTCCATACGCAAAGGAAAGAGCGGTTTTCTAGCGAATAAATTTTGACAGATAAAGGAAATAATAAGTAGATATAATCAGTCACGATTATGGTAAACAATGTAACGATCATTCGCAATTGGAATCCTTTTGGAATATTTCAATTATTGAGGGAGGGTGTTCTATCGAGATTTTACTGATTTCGAAATGTTACTGAATGAAACACATATTCAATATATCAATAATTTGTTTTTGTTTTTTGTTAAGATGCTAAAATGAAATGTTTCGGTGATTAGGTACCTAGCAGGTAAAGGTTTCGATTTTTTACGTACCTACATCAATATTCGGAATAAAAAGACTTAAATTATTTCCGTTAGTAAATTTTAGCTCTTTGGAAATATTTCTTTAATTCATAACTGAGGATATTTTGGTAAACCCATGATTCATAATTGAGGATATTTTGGCATACACATGATACAGGTACTAATTAATTTTTTTGTAACATTTCTGAAATGATGCAAAATTGAAGGTTTCAGTTATTCACACTTAAAGTTATTTTGAAATGTTTCAAATATACACCATTTAATATTCATTTGAAATGATTCCGTAGAGATCAATTCAACATTTTTTAAACGTTTCTATGTTACTTACTACGAATATAATGTATCAAATTATTTAAAATTTTGTTATATTAGATGGTTTCAATCAGTTACAGTTTAGGTAAAATATGAATTGTTTCTAAGTATATCAAACTGATTGATGTTCTTTCGTGACGTTTTATTTTGAAATGTTTCAAAGGCATTGATTTGAAGCATACTTATATATTTCGAACTTTTATGAATCATTTGAAACATTTCAGTTTCAAGTTTTGCTCTCTGAACGTTTCGATTTTTCTCAGTTGAAGTTATTTTGAAATTTTTCAAGTACCAAGTAAGTATATCCATATATTATATATATAAACCATCTTGGAATGTTTCAGAAATATTATATGATAGGAGTTGAAACATTTCTGAAACGGTACAAAATGAAACGAGTCGATTATCCACAGTCAGAAACATTTATGAAATACTTAGTAAAATATGTTTCTGTGTATCGAACTGATGTTCTTTTTGTGATGTTTCATTGAATCAGAATTCAGGAGATTTCGAATTGCATTGTTTTAAGGCATCATGATATGTTTTGAACTTCATGAATCATTTTGAAATATTTCAGAAATCTTATTACCTGAACGTTTCCATCATTCTCAATTGAGTTATTTTGAAATGTTTAAATTATCTAAAATTTGTGTAAATATGGAGTTTCTGAATATATCAGAATAACCTGTCTTGAAATGTTTCAAAAATGTTTCGATAATTTTGAAACATTTCAGAAATGTTTCTAATAAATGTTTCGATTATTCACAACTACAGTACTTTTGAAATGTTTCATGTTTACTGGGTTAAGACTAAACGGTTACATCTAAAAGACAAACACAAAAAGAAAAAAGAAAAAAAAAAAAAAGAACGTGGATAAAGTTTTAAATTTGTAAATATTCCTCTACTGAATAGAGAAACATTGTGTCACTAAAAATTCCTTCAATTTTTTTTGAAACTATAGAGTGTTTCACACTTTTTTATTTCATCTGGCAATGAATTGTAAATTCGAGGAGCCATAGCTCCAGTAGAATTTTAATGAATTTTTGTACAGCTGAAAGGAATATAAAAGTGATCTTTTTGGCGTGTTTTGTATTTGTACCTCGAATTGTTCAGTTTAAAGTTACTACGATATTTATATACATATATGCCAAATTCAAAAATTAACAGTGATGGGAGCGTAAGGATTTTTAGATTCTTAAAGTGATCTCTACAGGATGAGCGTTTCAAAATTCCAACCAGAGTACGTATAATGCGTTTCTGCGCAATGAAAACCTCTGATGATGCGGTGGATAGGCCCCAGAAACGCACTTACTGAAAGAAGAGCAAAATATTGTTCTAATGACGGGAAAAATAAATTGGAGTCCACAAAAGGGAGAAAGGTGGGATGGGGTGAACTTTTAGGGGTTGAAAGTGATATTTCACAATTTGCAACGTGAGTTGACCCATCAAAAAAAATTTAATTTTAAAAGTTGTTGCATGGAAAAAATGCGTGTAGTTTTTTTCCACAATTGTATGAAATTTTTAAACAAATTTTGTCTCGAATGGTTATAGAAACAATTTTATGTAGAAATTTCGCACACTATTGTTTATTTTAATTTGTTGTAACAATATATCCACATTGTGTATATTTCGTTGAATCCATTTTTTACACAATATTGTTTAAATTGGTTAACAACACCGTTGTGTATAAATGTAAGAGAAATTTCAGTTTTTTTTTTGTACAATTCTGTTGACTATACAGGGTGTTCCTTAAAGACATGCTAATAGGGGGTGATTCTTTGACTTATTTTAAGGAAAAAACTTTCTATAAACGTATGTCCTAAAAGTTCTAACTTTTGAGATACAGGGTGATAAAGTTTTGAAAAAAAATCAGTTTTTTAATAATAACTGAGATAATATTGTAGACGTTTTTATAAAATTTGGTACATGTCTTCTATGCATCAAGGTGCATTTTTTAATGCACAAACATTTTCATTTTCTCAACCAGTGGCGTCCGTACGGGTTTTGCATTGAATATTTTTGGAGAAAAAAATACTACGCCACTGCTTTCTCCTGAAAAAAAAATACTTTTGAGATCCTCATTTATTTTTGAGCAAATTTAATCTCTTTGTCTGCCACATGGTTTTCGCTAAAAAATTAAAATCGTTTTACTTCAGGATCAATTCCTCAAAAATCTGATGTGGTGTGGAAATGATTGTGCATCGACTTAAAGCAAATAAAGGGATCAGATTTGTTCCAAAATGAATGAGAATCAAAAAAATATGGATTTCAGCTTGTACTAAAACGAGTTTTATTTTATTTTATAAAAGTAAGTTTAAATGAACGGATCAAATTCATTAATTATTGACAATACTAACACTGATTATAAAAATTGTTGGAAATGGCCACCTTCACTTAATAGGCATGCTTCTGCCCGTCTACGCATGGAATTACGCACACGTTGAAATATTCCCGGCGTATTTCGAATAGTTTCACACGAGGCAACTATTCGCTCTCTTATTATTAACGGGAGTTTTATACACTAGAGTTTTAAGGTGCCCCCATAGAAAGAAATCTGAACTGTTGAGATCAGGGGATCTTGCTGGCCATTGCTGAGGTCCTCCGCTTTCAGTCGATGCACAAACATTTCCACACCGCATCAGATTTTTGAAGAATTGATCCTGAAATGAAACGAATTTTATTTTTTTAAGCGAAAACCATGCGGCGGACAAAGAAATTTGCTCAAAAATAAATGAGGATCTCAAAAGTATTTTTTTTTCAGGAGAAAGCAGTGGCGTAGTATTTTTTTCTCCAAAAATATTCAATGCAAAACCCGTACGGACACCACTGGTTGAGAAAATGAAAATGTTTGTGCATTAAAAAATTCACCTTGATGCATAGAAGACATGTACCAAATTTTATAAAAAACGTCTACAATATTATCTCAGTTATTATTAAAAAACTGATTTGTTTTCAAAACTTTATCACCCTGTATCTCAAAATTTAGGACTTTTAGGACATACGTTTATAGAAAGTTTTTTCCTTAAAATAAGTCAAAGAATCACCCCCTCAAATATTAGCATGTCTTTAAGGAACACCCTGTATAATTGAAAAATTCACAATATTGTGTTATTATTTTACACAACATTCCGTTTTTATTACAGTTCTGTGGACAAAATTGAAATTCAGAATGCACAGTACTGTATACAAATTTTACACAAGGCTTAAAATAACTGTTAGGGAATATAGATTTAGAGTACTCCCTATTGTATGAGACATTTACTGAATGAGTTTTCTGAATATTCCATCACTGTTTCCTCGTTCTTTAGCTATCCCCTCCTTCTTTTCCGGTCGAGGGCTGAATGCAACTGGTGTTGAATATTGCTTTGTTCTTGCTAGTAATCCTCGGCCTTACTGAATTCTAGTAGTATAGCGCGGGTTGGGCCCTCTTTCTAAGGGTAGATCTGTGTGTGATTTGTTACACATTTTGAATGAAAAATGTGTGAAATTTATCCACAATTATGTATTATACATATTGCGTATAAAAGTCACGAAGCTGAAGATTATTTCACAACAAACTGAAATATACAATCATTGGTAAAAATATGTTACAACCAAGTGTATTATTCACACATTTTTTCACATTGTCAAAGGAAAAAATCCCCTGTGTGGATCCCCTGTGTGGATTTTTTTCATTCCGTGTGATAATAAAAAGATCTACAAATTTGTATATGAAATTTTTTCACCTAACCCCAAATTTTCCGGGAATATAGGAAAACCCGATTTTTCAGTTTTTTATTTTTATTCTAGCGCAAATATGTATTAATTTCTTCCACAAAATTTTGTTGAAATATTGTGTTTCAAGTAAGCTGTATTTTTTTTGTAGCGAAATATAATAAAAAAAAGACTTCATTTTCAAATGAAAAGTCTTGCCGGTAAAGTTGTTTTTTTCAAACTTGCCAGCCACCATTGAACCGTCTACTTTTATGTAATGAAGGAGTGGCACTACTATGGAAAAAATGTCTAAAAAACGCGAAAGGATTGAAAAACAGATTATTGAAAATAATTTTTTTTGTTATTGTTCTGAACTCATATTTATTTATTGAAATTATTGAAATTGATAGTTGATGGTGAAGGGGTAAACTACTTTTTGTTCTCATATATCCATTGATTGGAATCCATTGAACCCTTCACCTTGTGAGTACACATATCAGACTTAGAACCGGTGACTCAAGCCCATGCCCAATATCACACACATCCCCCTCTATATCTGTGAAACTATCCATAGGATCACTTTGGGCCAATGGACAATTTTGATCAGAGTGTCGGGAACTATAACATTAGACATTTCAGTCAAATCTAGCAGGACCCAATTTACATTCATTTTGTGTTGTCCTTTGTGACCACTTTTGGTTTTGTTTCAGTTTTATTTTATGTTTCATATTTTTAGTAATCTATTGATTCACATTTATTATTATATTAAATTTACAAATTTATTTAATTAACTTATTGACTCTTTCGAAATATATTTCATGCACAGTTCTTGGGTCTCCTGTCTTCGACTTATGAATGTTATTGCCCCGTTCGAAATTGAGAAGAAGTGCGTGAAAATGTCCAAACCTATATCATTTTTAAATTGTCTCTGACAGCTTCATCAAAGAAAATTATAGACCCCATTGGTGTTTCAAATTGATGTTCGGAATAATCACGGCCCATTTACATGATGGTTCAAAACTGGTTCCCTAGCCACCAGTTTGAAATGTGGAACCACATTTTTTATGTCAAAATGTTCCATTTTTGCCATTTAAATTCATCAAAAATGTATAGCAAAATACCATCCGGTTTAAAAGTTGGACTATATACGATTCGTATATTTGAGAACCTATATAGAAATTTTCCGTAAATATTTGAAAAGTAATACTCACCCTAGTCTATTTTGAATTGTACCTAGTTTTTGAATTTTCGAACGCACACACAGATCACCTGTAACAAAAAATGAGATATAATTATAGCAGTAGGAAACTAAATATGACGTTAATGGCTCTGTTACATTTGTTACAATTAGCTAGAATATTTCAGGCTGTTTTACTTCAAATTCAAACCACAAATAGGCGCAGATTATATTATGTGTATGTAGCATGAGTGCAATAGGGTACTGTTCTGGGACCGATACAGTTTATGATCCATAATATGCATAATTTACTAAACCTCCCATATTGTGCTAAATTTGATGACACGTCGTTTTCTTTATTGAAAGACGCATATAAAACAACACCAGAAAGTGAAAAAATCCCATCCATTTTCTCAGAAAGACACCCTTGCCTAGATTTCAATTCCGTCTAGTGATAGCTGGGTTGTACAGCGACCACCCAGGGTGGTGCCATAAGTTCACCGGGTTTATCAGTTAATCGCCCAGGAGTGCCACGGCAAAATGATAGTCATAATAGCCGCACTCTAACCGCACAGGCTACGTCTTTATAAATAATCTGGGAGTGTTTGTGAGGAAGTATTATTATTATTTCTTCCTTTACGAATACTTCAGTCGAGCCCTATCTACGGAGGTTCGGTACCTCCAGAAGGCGCACTTTACCCAAATAGTAACTCATAGAATCATGTGCCCTGAGCATACGCTGTGAATCAAGAATGACGGCCTTCTGTATACACTGGCTAAGATTTCTATGCCCTCTTTTGGTAAGCCGGTATGACTTTTAGCTTCAAGAGCAGTGTGTCCATCTATCCACCAAGGATCCCTATGATCAGAAACTCCTGTTTCACAAAATGGTTCTCTCGATATTCCGTCCGTTTTTTCTTCTACTCTCGGATGATGTTCGATTTGCCAAAAGCCAAAAACTCCATGCCAAGCGACTCAGTCAGATATCTGAACCGGAGGATTGCAGTGCTTCTTGATCTACTCGCCACCAGGTGGAGCTGCTTACACCCGTTTCATCAGCGCGAGTCCAGATTGACCAAATAGGCGGAATTTTGGTGTGAGTTGGGCGGGAAACAGTTGGCTTCAAAACTGTCTGTAATGACCTACCCTGTACTGATGACGAGGCAAGAACCTCGAATCAGTCGAAACTAGTGTGCACGTGGTCCCCCTGTCTTTATCAAAACAAAGTTCTGCTATTTGGTAACAGGGAACACTTGCAATCGTTTCTCTGCATTGAGGTACATTGCACAAGGATCTGTTGGATATAATTCAAGACCCGTCGTGGAGGAGTTGTACATTGGACACCTGAAGACATCCTGATGCTATTTTTAAATCCTTTTAAAATTAAGTGTATATACTTATCATAAGCTTTATACGAGGTATTTGTGTAGATTCTAATGGTCTAGGACAAACCCATATATTGATCATAGTTCTTCTTTTTAGGTATTGTAAATAATTAAGGCGAAAGCCATGCAAAACAAAATAGGTCCTTCACAGGACATCCCAATGAAGCTTCATACATGGATGATGCTAATTGAAAAGGAACCAAGTGCCATACAGGCAATTTGCGTAATCAGCGATCATATGAAATATCACGTTTTTTTGAAATTATTATATTTTCGTTGTTTTTTTTTTTCAGAAATGATTGCCAGTTTGAAATCAAATAATAGTGAATAGTGTTTAATTGTTTTTCCAAGTTTTAAAAAAAAATTATCACTTTTTTGGTTGATGGTTCCTTTTCAATAATCAAAGAATGTCGTTTAATTGATTGAAAAAGATCCTAATTGCATGGTTCTGTTTAAAGAAAAGGGAAATAAGTAAATGGGTCTTTTCAAAGAAGGACTTTATTTTTAAAAAATAATAGAAAAAGGAACTCATTCTGTAAAAACATTATCATAAACCTTAAAACACATCTTCAAAATCGAAATCTGTTTTGGAGCCAAAACCTTCAATATCATCTTCGAAGTTCTCTATATTTTTTATTCTGTAAAAATCAATTGCATCTTTCGGAAGAAACTTCAGTAGAGTCTTGATGTCATCCCATTTTTTCTTTGAGATGGCTTTTCCTTCAGGGTAGAGCACTTTTAATTTTTGGAAGTCAATAGGGTTTTTTTTGCCTCGGGTTAATTTTGAGATGTCTATTTCTTTAAAATTATTTTCGTCTGGTGAGTGAGAATCACATAAAAATATTGAATTTGGTTTCGACTTCTCAATTTTTATTATTTTTGTTTTCAACCAACTAACTTTCTCTTTATTGATAGTTACTTTTCTGTTTGAAATTTGCTTTTCAATATCTTCAGTAGAGTAGAAATCATTAGACTCCATTAGGTTTATCACAAATTTATTATGTGTCTTGCAACTTCCGATAACAGACATAAAGTCTTTTAAGGTGTAAATTCGAACCTGATTTTTAAGGGCCCTTTCTATTTGCCCAAAATCTGTGTCGTTAGGCAAAAAGCTGTGCCCCGACTCAAGATATTTGAAACTCACTTTATTTAATGTAGGGTGCTGCACCAAAACTGTTTTTAACATTATCACAATTTTTATGTTTCTGTTTTGTCCCCCACAGCTGTCTGACCATAATATCAACTCTTCCACTCCTTTTTTAAGGTGCACATCAATAAATTTTTTTATACATGAGCCCACTTCTTGAGCTCCTCGCCCTGCTATCCCCTCTTTCCACAAAAAACAATATGGGGTATTTGTTGACCCTGAATGAATACCCTCGTTAAATATACTCAGTTGCCTTTTATAATAGACAATATTTGTTGGTAGTTTAGGCAATCCTAGAACCTTTTCCATATCGTAGCATATGGTTTCGATAAGTGGGTTTGTAATTGCTTCTTTCAAATCTTTGTTTAGTTGATCTCGAGCAAGTTGCGCATTTGCAAGATGCTGATCATGATGTTTTTTCAAAACTAGCCGTTGTTCCTCATCTTGCGCATTTTTCACTTGTGAAGAAAACATGTCACACTTATTACAAGTATCTTTAACTGGAGGTTTTCGCTTCAAATTAAAATGTTTATAAAATATATTTTTATAGAACTGAAAACTAACTTTAGGATGGTTATCTGCTATGTATAATTCGTACATTTTACTCTCTGTAAGGTCGTAAGGTAGAAACTTCGCTTCGGTTTCTGAACGAGAATAATGAGAAATATAGGTAGGAAATTTCTTTATATGATTAATAATTTCGTTTATTGATCCTTCATCAATTTTTTTCTTCCCACCAGATTTTCCTCGCTCATCTTTTATTTGGGAGCTTCGTTTTTTTTCTAACGCAGTGTTAACTCTCTTAGTGGATATCTGATAAGTGTTTATATAAGTATCACGGCAAACTTGAACTTCTCCGAGCGTATAAACTCTGGTATATGATTTACCTGGTCCATTTTTAGCTCGTTTCCTTTTGATAGGTGTTTCTCTAACTGTTGCTCCAATGTAACTCGTCTGCAAATCGTATGATGCTAAATCATAAAATTTTTGAAAATACATTTCTCTTTCATCTGCTGACAATTTTTCACTACAGTTTTTCAGGCAGCTACATTTATAATCAGAAAATTGTTTGGCTTCTTTCAATTTTCCTTTGACGGTGTAGTGAGTCTTGTTGGAATCTTTTAATTTCTTTCTTGTGGCGAAAGTTTGTCCAGGATACTTGTTATGTCGTCCTTTCTTAGAACGTCCTTTCCAAGCTTCTTTTTCTTGCTTTAATTTCTGCTGTTTCTCAATTTCTTCTTCATCAAATAGCAAGTTATCATCACCTTCCTCCGAACTACTACCGCTTTCCGCTTCAGGAATAAAATCGCGATCTTTGATACTGTCATCTGAATCTTCCTGTTCAATGATATCATATTTGTAGTTATTATTTATATTGACGTCAATTGCCATATTTGTGTCCTCAGGAAGCCCAATTTCTTCAAGAAAGTCTTCATTGTTTTGGTATGGAATCTTCAAGTTATCTGTTATTTTATTCTCTGAAACAATAATATGGGCATTCTGTAAATTTTGTTACAATTATTTGATTGAATATTTCCATTGAAAGTAATTTTTGGAAGTATTCATCCTTACCTGTTAAACTTGAATTAGCAATTATAATTCTTTCATTTAATTCCTTAGAGATCGAAACTTCTTCAACAATTACTTCCAAATCATTCGTTTTGAACAGATTTAAATTCTCTTCAGTAACGTTATGATATTGTATTTCCCCAATTTCACTTTTTCTTTCATTCTGCATGTTTTCAGTGTGTACTCCTGAAGTAATAACAATAAATATTCAGGTAATATAATTATTCATTTTTACCTGGTGAACAAGGCATAGGAACCTGAATTTCTTTGAGTGGGCTTTTAAACACCAGAATTTCCTTAATGATTATATTTGAACTTGATTTGGTGACACTTGAGTTTCCATGATTTTGAACTGCTGTCTTCAGGTCATTTGTTTTTCTAATCTCAATGTTCGGAATGCTTACCCCTTGAAAAATATAAAAAGTAAGTATTTCAATTATATTGAAGTATATGCAAAATATTTCTTATACCTAGTGCATCTGCGCCTGTAAAGGTGGCTTTGCAAATCTGTGGTTGTTGTTCAGGTCCACATGTTACCTTAAAAACGTAAAATAAACATGAAATCAATTTTTTTTACTTACTTAAATCTTACTTAATAATATCTAGAAGGAACCAACCACCATATCTACCCATTGATTCCTAATTCGCTTTATAATATAACGGCGGATGGTTCCTTTTAGATATCATTTCGATAGTAATAATTAGGATACCAACGACACATTATTATTTAAAAAGACTCAGAAAATTGCTGGCTGTCAGAGAAGCAATTTTAACATCAAGAATATAAAATTATTTTAGGAAATAATGTGAAAAATTTAATTCCTGGATAATTATTATAACCTCACAAATTTACTTACCGCATTGCAATCGTTGAATTTCAGTCTTTTCGGCTCTCTATTGTGAGACTGGTCGTCCCCCATGAGTCGTAAAGCATTATCAAGAATTAGTTTGGTTCTTTTACTCATTTTTAATTCGAATCGAAACCAAGGAATCACAAAAACCACCACTCACTACTATCGCAAACATGAATGTCTAAAATTTAAAAGGAACCAAGTGACTCTGATCATTTTCTATAAACGGTATCGTAGTTGGCTCTTTTTATATATTAGAAAACTGCTGTTCCCATCAAAGTCGCTTGGGTCATTACTCAATAGATGTCGCCAAAATTCCAGTAGGCGCTTGATACCTTTTACACATAATAAATGGATATCTAGCTGTCGTTTGCAACCTCTAACTCAATTTATGCAATTTGGCGCTTGGTTCCTTTTCAATTATCATCATCCACATATGCCAAGCGATTCCTTGAAAGGGGGCGTGTCATAACTCCATAGAAATTTGAATTAGTTGTTTTGACTTGACATTTTAACAGAATGGTTTGGTTAGAGCTCAAGGAGATTAAAGAGTAACTCTTGATATTCAGTCAGTTTTTTATTTCACTCTCGGATGATGTTCGATTTACCAAAAGCCAAAAAATCCATGCCAAGCGACTCAGTCAGATATCTGAACCGAAGAATTGCAGTGATTCTTGATCTACTCGCCACCAGGTGGAGCTGCTTACACCCGTTTCATCAGCGCGAGTCCAGATTGACCAAATAGGCGGAATTTTGGTGTGAGTCGGGCGGGAAACAGTTGGCTTCAAAGCTGTCTGTAATGACCTACCCTGTACTGATGACGAGGCAAGAACCTTGAAACAATCGAAACTAGTCTGCACGTGGTCCCCCTGTCCTTATCAAAACAAAGTTCTGCTATTTGGTAACAGAGAACACTTGCAATCGTTTCTCTGGTACATTGCACAAGGATGTGTTGGATATAATTCAATACCCGTCGTGGTAGTAGCCAGGGGAGGGGTTGTTTCATGACAGGTATTTGCCACAATCAGCCTACGTGTAGGTGTATAAGGGAGTAAAAAGTGTAAAAACATCGGTCGGCGACGACTATTGTTATTTGATTGTTTTTCACTCAAGCATTGTATTCTGGAATTCCAAAGCTTGAAAAAAAATTCTCCAAATCTACACTTTTTCGAATGCAGTAACTTGTTCAAACAAACCAATACATTTGCCTTCTTACACATGTATATATTTCCTTGAACGATTTTTTTTTATATGGTAGATTAACTCTTTTTACAGAATGAAACTATCTCGACGAAAACGGTTTTCAGTAGTAATACCACAAGTGATCGAATGTGCGCGACTATTCCACTCTCTTGCGAAATGAACTGATCAGAAGCTCTAGTCAAGTTCGGATCACCGATAATACCAAACTTAACTCTTGACTCTGATTGGCCTATCAAGTTCGGTGTTTTCAGATTTGTCTACAGTGCATGTGACACTGAATTGATTCGAGAAAACACCACGAGTCCGCAGGACCAGAATCAGAAATGAATCGAAAGACTTATCGCGAAAATTCAATCACTCGTGGTATTATTACTGACTATTTCACTCATCTTAAAATTCCCACCCAATCTGACCAATCGGAAGCCAAAGACCACTCGTGTTATCGCGACTATTCCACTCATGCTAAAATACGCGTTTTTGATTGGAGGAAATTTTCATATTGATAATTGAAAACAGCATGTTTTCGATTTTGCAGTTCGGCACTTGATTGGCTATTAGATACCTTTGTAGTTCGATTCGTCATTGGTTGTTTTATAAAACAAAATTGCCCCACCAGCAAGTTGGTATAAAGATAACACCGACAATACCGAACTTTGACCCAAACCATGATGAGCACTAACTATCAATTCATATCCACTTCAAAATTTTAGACAAATTTTTGTCACAATACCAAAACCATGATACGCTTTACTTTTCATTCATATCAACTTTTCGAGAAATTTTGCATACACGTAAACCAAAACTCCGCCCTTTCAATTCCCGTAAAAGCATGAAAATGAACGATGAGTCAATATCTATCTACCAATGAACTAAACAATTTAATAGGCTTGTTCGTGTTCGACGGGTTCACAAAATAAACTGTCCGAAACCCGAAACCGTCACAAGCATGCGTAGTCCCACAGAACTCAAAGAATGCGTACAGTTCTGTGAAACTGCGCATGCATCCGATGGTTTCAGAACTGTTTGTTTTATGAACGCGAACAAACCTAAGGATAACCAACGAAAGATGCGCCCTGTGAATGGTCACTGAAATAGCGGGAAGTTTGAAATACCAAGACAGCAGCTCTGCGCAGTGTACTCCAAATAGTACTTTTGCAGACGGCTTTCTTCATCATGACGGCAGTCCTCAATTTGATATTTATGTTTTGTTAGTTGCATAGTGTTCTAGGATGAATTTAGTAGTAGGCTGTCACATGAATGAAGGAAAACAACAAAAATTGTTGATTCAAATTCAAACTTAAAAATGAATGACATGAGCCGTTTCGGTGATCATAATCTTGAACAAATAAAAAGTGAAATCAAAGACGTAACAAATGATAAATAAAAATGGTTTTGATTTCATTCATGGAATAGTCTTAACAAATACAACTCGTGTACCGATGATTATCATGAATTCCATCTTTTTTTCGAAACATATAATGTTGCTTTAGGAAACCACACTCGCACTTCGCGCTCGTGTGGTTGCCAAGCAACATAATTTGTTTCTTAAAGTCGAAGGAATTTTTATTTCGATAATCACCAATACACTTGTTGTATTACCTACGATAACACCAGCTGTCTTTCATTTCTGATTGGAGGATCAGCTTCGGTATTTTCAGCGACGTAACCATGACGAAATGAATACTTTGACAGTTCGATCGATAATAAATATAGCTGGATATGTCAGAATGAGTCGCTTCACTGCAAATTCAAATAAAATTATTAAACGAAACACTATAATATTGACGATATTAATAATTTGTTTTGACTGTCATACATTGTTCGTATTTATATTAATGAAGAAACTTTATTCGTGAAATAAATACTCTACCAACTTTGGAAAAAGTTCTTGAAATGGCAGCGTATGAGCAATTAGTTGAATACTTTGATCATAATAAATTATTCTTAGGTCAGCAATCAGGATTTAGAAAAAATCACTCGTGTGAATCAGCTATTCAGTATACTTACTCTAAATGGAAAAATGCTTATGATGACAATAAATATACTGTTGCTGTCTTTCTAGACTTTAAGCGAGCTTTTGAAACAATTGACAGAAACATTTTAATAAAAAAATTGAATTATTATGGAGTAGCAGGATCTGCACTGGCTTGGTTCATGAGTTACCTCAATAAAAGAAAGCAGAAAACAAAAATCAATTCTACAATATCTGAAGAGATAGATATCAGCATTGGTGTCCCCCAAGGAAGTGTTCTAGGGCCACTTCTATTTATAATTTACTTAAATGATATTTATTATGTTCCTGGGGTACATGAACTTAATCTGTTTGCAGATGATACATTATTTTATACTTCAAATGTGGAACTGAACAATGCTGTAGATGCTCTTAAAGGTTAGGTGCTTTGAAGAATATTGAGGAATACTTACACAAAAACAAATTGAAATTGAATGCTAATAAAACAAAAGTTATGATGATAACAACTAAATATAAATTAAACTCTATTAACTACAATGAAATAAAATTCGAAATTGATAGCACTGCATTAGAATATATGTCTGAAATTAAATATTTGGGAGTTATTATAGACAACACTCTGAGTTTAAACAGTCATGCTGAATATGTGATAAAAAAAATCTCTAAAAAATTATATTTTTTTTCTAGAATAGCAAATAATCTGACTATTAACTCCAGAATATTAACATATAACTGTATAATTAAGCCTCATTTTGAGTACTGCCCAACTTTAATGCATTTAATAAACCAAAACAGACTTTCCCAACTTCAAAAACTTCAGAATAGAGGTATGAGAATCATTTTAACATGCAGTCGTTATACTTCCATTGATCAAATGTTGAATATGTTGCAGTGGCTGTCAATTTCAAATCGATTGTTTTTTCTAACAATGGTTTTCATATTCAAAATAACAAAAGGACTCCAACCAACATATTTTAATGAATTTATTGTTTTCGATAATCAAATATATGAACACCAGACAAGATCAAATGCTTATTTTCATATATATAGAACCCACACTGGTGGTGGTATGAAAAATTTATTTTTTAAGGGGCTACAAGAATTTAATAATTTGCCAAATGTTATTAAAGTGGAAAATACTGTGAAGGGATTTAAAAATAAATTGCTAGAATATCTAGAGCGTTAATTGGTTGGAATATATTTGTTTATATTTGTGTATGTATGTATATCTATATTTTTATATTTTTGTTATTCTTATTTCCATGTATTTTTTACTAGGTAATCTCAATTACTATGTTATTTCTATTCACATTTGAATGTTAACATTTATTTTTGGAACTATGTAATTATTCCATTACAACATTTTCTGAGAAAACTCGTATTTTTACTCATGCGATAATCCATAAAACGTCTGTATGCATTTTCGTACTTTTCTCTTGGCAATAATTCTAATGAAGCAGTATTCACTGCCTCAACCAGCTCTGGAGGAGTCCCAGGAATGGAAATTTCATCATCACTTATCATTTTACTTTCGAGAACACCAGCAATTAAATTTATAAACGTCAAGTTTGACAATTCAACCTCAATACGTTTCCATAGTAGCCCAAGTAATTTTATTAAGAATTTCAAAGCACCATTTATTTGGGAATAAAATTATCGCGTTTTTTTTTAAATCAATCAATATCTGTCGAATTTTAAACGATTTGCGGAAAAATAGTATGTTTACCTCGTAGGAAAAGCCACATTCCTGGACTCTGTGTTGCTAAGTCTCGGCTTGCGCCTCGACTTAGCAATCTTCACAGTCGCCCAGGAATGTTAAGCTTTTCCTACCCGGCAAACAATGTACTATTGTGAATATCAATCGGGTTTTTGGAGCAAGCATAGTTGTGAAACTGGGTTACAATGTGTTTTAACAGATTGAAAGAAAAGTGCAGAAAATGATCAGTGTACTATTGCAGTATTTCTTGACCTTCAAAGGGCATTTGAAACTGTAGATAGATCCAGACTGATTAGAAAGATTGAAAGCTTAGGTATCGATGGAATAGCACCAAACTGGATCATGAATTATCTAAGCAATAGACAGCAAAATAGATGAATTTTATTCAGATAAAATGCAAAATAATATAGGTGTGCCTCAAGGTTCTATTTTGGGGCCATTGTTATTCCTCATATATTTAAATGAGATTGTTACCGTAGCAGAAGAATGTAAAATACACACTTATTTGCTGACGACACCCTACTGTACTTTAGTAGTGAAGATGTACCGGAGTGTGTTGATACTATGAACGATTTGAAAGGGTGTATAGATACTGCTGTGCAAATCTGCTGAAGGTGAACGTAAATAAAACAAAATGGATGTTAGTAGGAAAACATAAACATCATAATAATGAAAACCTACTTCTACGATTGAATGACAGTGATATAGAAAAGGTAAAAAAAATCGTTTATTTGGGTGTAACTATTGACAGTCAATTAAAATTCGAGGAGCATGCTAATCAGGTTATCAAAACAGTAGCTCACAAAATCAACTATTTAAGAAGATGTTCCCCATATCTCAGCCAGTGGTCTAAATTGTTAGTATACAACTCAATAACCCTTCCACATTTAAATTATTGTTCTAACATTCTGTTCTTCCTCAATCAAAATGAAATAAACAGACTACAAAAGATGCAGAATCGTGCTATGCGAATAATTTTGCAATATTCGAGAATAACACCGATAGCAAGTATATTGCAAACACTTATCTTTATTTTTAAAATCAAAATTGAATATTCACCTGTATATCTACAGAATAAATTAACTTATGTGACTGAAATACATGAGTATAATACAAGAAACAAAAACAATATAAAAGTTGAAAAATATAAAAAAAATAGTACACATAATTCTTTATTTTATAAGGGAGTAGATTATTTCAATGACCTCCCACAATAAATTGAAGAGAGTGGTTCGATAAATACTTTCAAAAGACGATTGAAGGATTACTTAAAGAGAACTTAATATATGTTTATGTATGAATTTTTTATGTAACTGTTTATTTATACGTATGTATTTTTAACTGTTTGTATTTTTTCATGTTAATTTTATTTTATTTATAATGTGACAATGTATTTACTTTTGTAAATGAATTAGTTTTCAACTAAATAAAGATATATATATATATATACATTTTTGAATGCGTGCACAGCGTAATCACTTAGATTTGACGTTTAACTGTCACATGCACTGACAAATCTGAAAAGACCGAACTTGATAGGCCAATCAGACTCAAGAGTCAAGTTTGGTATTATCGGTAATCCGAACTTGACTAGAGCTTCTGATTGGTTCATTTCGCAAGTGAGTGAAATAGTCATTGAAATCAGGTAATTCTACTCCAAAAAGATCTATCAATTCCAACCTGGTATCAGCATATTCAGACACAATTCAATTATTTTAAACTCAATTTGCAGGAAGCTCCCAACTCCTCAACAAGACTCGCCGAAATTACCCACCTTGCAGACGGCAACTCACTCTGTTACGAGGGTTGCCTTTGATGTTTTGGGATTAGAGAACAAAAACAAATATTGATCATCGCAAATCGCTTTATTGTTTTTCAAAATATTCCCCATGAAGATCTATACACTTCTGCATGCGATGGAACCAATTGTCGAAGCACATTTGCCACTTTGATTGAGGTATCTCCAAAACATGCATTCTGAACGCGTCAACCGCTTCTGCAGGTGTCGAAAAACGTTGACCTCTCAGTTTATTTTTTACGTACGGGAACAAAAAGAAGTCATTCGGTGCCAAGTCAGGACTATACGGCGGATGACTCATCAAATCGACGTTTTGAGTGCTCAAAAATGCAGTTGTTTGAGCCGATGTGTGCGAGCTCGCATTGTCGTGGTGAAGAGTGATCCGTCTTCGGCGGTTGGTTTTCCTCATTTCTTGGAAGACAACTGGCAAACAAATGGTTGTGTACCACTCAGAATTGGCTGTTCTGCGTTGTTCTAGTGGTACGATTGCGACATGTCCAGTTTTTCTGAAAAAACAGGCGACCATTTGCTTGGGAGTGCTTCGTGCGCGAACAACTTTTGTTGGCTTTGGCTCATCTTGAAACACCCATACAGTCGACTGCTGTTTACTTTCAGGCTCATACGCGTAAATCCACGATTCGTCACCTGTCACGATGTCATAGACGTGTTTCGAAGCCCCGCGATCGTATTTTTTGAGCATTTCTTTCGACCAATCGACACGAGCCTTTCTTTGAACGATTGACAAATTATGTGGGATCCAACGGGAACAAATTTATTTGACAGCCAAATGTTCATGCAATATTGAATGTATGCTGGTCCCACTAATGCCTAAGATTGTCTCAATCTCACGATAAGTGACATGACGATCTTTCAATATCAGTTCGCGCACAGCTTCAATGGTTTCCGGAACAACAACTGATTTTGGACGACCTTCACGAAATTCGTCTTGGAGCGAACTACGACCTCGATTGAATTCACCATACCATCGATAAACACTGGTCCTTGATGGAGCTTCATCGCCAAAAATTGAATTAAGTTCATCGATGCACTTTTACTGAGTTAATCCACGTCGAAAGTTGTAAAAAATAATCGCACGAAAATGTTCACGATTTAATTCTATTTTTTGGCCGAGATGAATCTTTTAAGTTACTGTAAACAATACAAATAGTGCTCGTATGTCAAAACGTTCTGAGTACTCATAACCTAAAAAATGTCAAACTTTACGATAGAGCTGTCAGCTGCCTGATTGCAACACTAGGGTTGTCCAATCCCGAAATATAAAAGGCAACCCTCGTATATATCTCGAAAACGAATAGTTTCTTTATATTGAGAGTGTCATTTGCAGTATGAGAAATGTATTACTTTTATACAGGGCCATAATTTTCTGTCGACATTAAGAGACTTAATATAACGGAAACTTACAAGAAAGCCAAGCTCTGTAGTCGACAGCGACTTATTGATGGCACTCGAGATAAAACACAAGCTAGACGACGACATCTGGAATTACAGTTAATAACGATCTTACGACCGGATAATAATTCTAATGAAAATTTAATGAAAATTTAACAAGCTTCATTAATTTCCAGGATAGGTTATAAACTTCATTTCCTTCCAACGGTTTTCCGTCGGTGCAGTTCTTAATTTTAATCTCGTTCATTTTCAAGAAGCCAGTGTAATGTTACGACTGAAGTGCATCCAGAACTTGATGAGAGAGAAAATGACTAGCCGGTACACAAATTGCTTGCACATAACTCGAAGCTAATTTATAGAAATATTTAGTTTTCGCTTTGTGATCCCTTGGAGCTGCTTTACCGAATAATTATTGGATGGAATTAAAATTCTCGATAAATTTGCTTTGGAGCTCGATTTTCAGATAATATCTTGCTTCTCACGAAATGGAAAATTCTGAAACGTTCCCAGAAAATCCCTCAAGCTGAAGAAATAAAGTCAGGAAGTGGAGTAACATTTGAATTTCCAGTGACTGTACGCTTTGGAGAATAGTTTCCTTGGTAACACGTTCCAAGTTTCACTTATGATTGCACAAGTAGTTTGTATTTTATCGGGTGAATTTGTGTTGTTTAACGAGAAACTGTTTCCTAGCAATTCGACGAGAATAACTGTCAACTATTAAAAACACGACACCAAAGGTGGAGTGTTTTCAGTTTGAGTTATTCGAGTTAAACTGCTAAAGGAAACCGTTTAGAATTTGAACAACACAAATTTACCCGATACCAATACAAACCTCGAGTGTTATTCGACAGGACAATATAATGAATAATAAATTTAGAAACATATTAATGTCAAACTATTCCTTTTGGCAACCAACACCGCGATAATTGATAAACAAATGAATAAGTGAAAACACCACTAGTGTGTTTGTTGCTGTAAAAGTTAAAGCTGACTTTTGCCGCTGTCAAAGTGACAATTGCACTATGGCACATGCGATTTTTTATACATGACTTTAATTATCAATCAAAAACAATCCATGAACAATAATCTAGTAACGACAAACAAACTCGAGCAAAAAGTGAAGAATGAATTGTAGCACTCTGACACTCGGCACATGACATCTCGACATCATGTGTTATTAGAATAAACAATTTGTATACCAAAAAATCAGAAGTGAAACCTAAAAAATTTTTCATAAAAAAATATTTTTTTTTGTAATTTCAGACACCAGATTTTTCACGGTTTTCCGATATAACTCGAAAAGTATCAATGATATCAAAAACTTATAATCTATTTAATTTATTGATCTTTATAATTCCTACAATTTTCTATCTTAACTTTTTTCGAGCGGTGCTGTAGTTTTTTAGTTATCAACAAAAAACCACTTTTCACAATATTGGCTAATATATTGTCCCCTTATGTAATTTTTCGCAAAACTGGCCAAGTCTATCTCTTCTGGCGAGCAGTGTATGTCACTCAGATCAACTTCAGGCAAGATTCACACTCATCGTTTGCACATCTACCGATCTGGAAATTTACAGAGTTTCAATCCAATAGTTACGGAAGATACGGGGGTGTTTCCATGAAAAGTGAGACGAACTGGGTTTTTCAAAAGTGAAAATTTCTAATCAAAAATCTGTAATGGTAGTAATATTGTTGTACTGATTCCGAATCCGTTGAAATTTTAAGCCCAAGTATATTTTCCCCTAATGTAATTTTTCGCAAAACTGGGTAAGTCTATCTATCGCTCCTGGCGAGCATTGTATTTCACTCAGATCAACCACAGGTAAGATTTATCTTGGAATTTACACAGTTCTTCTCGGATAACTACGGAAGATACAATTCACTTCAGCAAAACATTTTTTTCATTATTAGTATGTATTGATAAAAGCGCAATTATCTTGAAAACTATTGATTAGTCCGGGATCAAACAATTATACATTTTTTAATTAAAATTGAATGAAGAAGACAAAGAATAATAGTTCTCGGTCTGAATCTTGGTTTAGTAATAAATGGTATATGTACTATAATAACAACTAAATTTCATCGTGCATACTATGACGTATTCCAAAGTGACTAATACTAGTAATAGTACCTAGTATGGAATAAAAAAAGATTTTTTTGTCAGAAATTAGAGTTCAGTTTTTTGCAGCGTGTTGTAGCATGAAGGGGAAAATAAAAAATCAGGAAGAAGGATATCACTTTTTACACTTGCTTCAATATGAGACGTGACTTTGAGTTTTTCGGTTACTTAGTAATAATTTTTTTTTTTTTACTGAGAATATATTATAATTGGAAGTATTTTCTCACGCACACGTAACGAGATCACGAAATTATGGTTGATATTGCCTGAAAAAGATTACAATAACTTGTGATATAATGAAGCTCGGCAAAATTGGTTTCCATTCAGCTGAACAATGAGATTATACGTGAAAATTATAATAAGTTACGTCAAGTTGATAATTGGTGTGCAACAAACCCCGTCTAATTGAGTTCACTTTCATTTTTATTTTCTCATCGTAATGTATTCAGATCAGTTGTGTATTTGTAATTAATTGTGAACATTTATGTAATTTGACTTTTTCTTGTAATAGAATAATGTGCGAATTATTCCGGTCAAATCACAAGAACTGGAAGTCGTTACAGTTTTTCAACAATTACATAGTCATTAATAGTTTTATGAATTATTTGAAATTGATTATAGATAGAATGGTTTGGGATTTTTAGGTATGCTCACTGAATCTGAATCTAGAAGGCCGTGCCAG
The DNA here is from genome assembly GCA_958298965.1 of Chrysolina haemoptera. Taxonomy (NCBI): domain Eukaryota; kingdom Metazoa; phylum Arthropoda; class Insecta; order Coleoptera; family Chrysomelidae; genus Chrysolina; species Chrysolina haemoptera. Next base: position 27,716,298 of record OY282597.1, on the reverse strand, counting down.
TAAAAAGTAACAGAACACAGAACACTAAGAAAGTAAGAACGGCACGGCCTTCTAAATTTAGTGACCCTATGTGTGAATCAAACGAAGGCACTCTAGGATGGAATGACCCAATCTGAAATATTATGCTGTCGCCATCTATTCGGCAATTTCTCTACTAACGACTTTGCTTCGTCCCATGTTGCCATATGCTCGAACGTGTCACAAATCGCGTCGATTGCGCCATCTCTTGACGATATAAAATATATCAAATTTATAAATATATGAGTCTTTACGTTTTTGTATATTAGTAACACTTGAAATGTAAATATATTGTGTTTGATCGAAAATTAATATATCGGCACGCAAAATAATATATATTGCTACAATTAATAAATATATTGACACAAATTATTTACATTTGCAAAAACACTTTTCACCTGTCGAAATTTTTTTGTGAATTGTCACTTAAAATCTCATTTGTTGAGTATGTGTTCTCAAATCGAAACCATTAAAAACCAATTTGTCCATTTCGCTATATAGTGCTCAAATACGAGAATCAACACTATCATCCAATTAAATCAAATCCCGCCACTTGATGACCGATTTTGTATATTCAATCCTATAGAGAGGTAAATAACGAAATCATGCTGCAGATTCATCACCGCTCCAAGCGTTCGTTAGAATTATGCATGAGCTGAACATCCCAATATTTTGGTTTATTTTCAGCTTGGACGTATCAAACTGGATTCGGATATCGATCTGTTCGTCTCTGATTGCAATGTAATGGTTTATTGAAAATCCGTTTGAAACTTTAAGAGTAAACTGTGAGGTGATACTTTTTGAACTATACGTTTTACGAATAATAAAACACCCTACTCACGAGTTTAATACAGTATTTTTTATCCTAGACTGTGAGAAATTTGAATTTTACCGGCTTTACGGAGAGGAGAAAGTTACCTTCTTTACGGCTAGCCGAGAAAATAAATTTTACATTTTTACGCTATTAGTCAGTGTAGAAATACATCGTTAGCAGTTGTCAATGTCTACAGATTCATTAAATCATAAGTTGTCATGTTTGATGTTTGTTCGAAGTTAGCTTGTCTGTTTTTCAATGAATAAGATTTTTATAGAAAAAATATTACCAACAATTATTGTGTACAATAAAAAATTATGTGTAAACCGTAATAGTAAATTGCTTTTCTAGGATTCAAGAAGTACCTATAGGCTCGACTGCTCCTCACCTGTCCATATCTCAGAGTAATAAAAGACATAGAGATGCCCTGCCTATACCTAAACAAATACCTGTTTTGAAGTGAACATGAATTATCCTTTTCTATACAATTTGTTGGCGAGGGGGGTGACGGGTGGTGAAATGTTAACGAGAGTTTGTTTATATTTATAGTAAGAAGGACCATAATACAAACGAAGAATGACAACTTTATCCAAATGAAATGGGCGGGCATTCACGAAACTACCCGAATGAATACGGACTTAACATGTATAAGGCCCTCGCTTGTAAACAAAGTTATGTTGACTTCAAGACAAGGATGGAGAAGGCCACCCGAGGTGGTGCTGTAGGTTTTCCGGGTTTTCCTGCAGCTGAAAAGTGAATACGCCACCAGAAATCAGTAAGTCAGTAATAATAATAATAGCCGTCCTCTACCCGCACAGGCTATACCTTTGGGTACACTCTACGAGTGTTTATGAGGGAGTATTATTATTATTATTATTATATTTTTTTTCCTAAAAGGATATTCGAGTCAGGCCCTGTCTCCGAAGCTCCGACACATCCGGAGGGAGCGCTGGATCGTTTACTCAGATAACCACTTCCCACGTCCGTGGGGTGAGCGATTACTGGATCCGAGAATCATGTGCCCTGAGCAGACGCAGTGAACCAAGGATGGCGGCCTTCTGCATTCGTCCGGCTAAGATTTCTGCCATATTACGACAAGCCGGTATGATTTTTAAGTTCGAGAGCAGTGTGTCCATCATTCCACCAAGGACCCCTATAATCAGAACCACCATTTTAACAGAATGGTTTGGGTAGATCCTGCGGAGTTCAAAGAGTAAGTCTCGATATTTAGTCCATTTCTCCTCCTCTTTTCGGACGATGTTCGTTTCACCAGAATCCAAAAACTCCATGAAGAAAATCGTCTTACTTTGATGGTCGAGGAGGACTACATCAGGCTTATTGGCTTGTATTTGCCTGAGCATGGAGAATGAGTAGTTCCAATATATTCGGCACTTCTCATTCTCCACAACGGACTCAATATCCCTCGGAGCATAAGGCAACACCGGTGTCTCGTCTATATCGTACGAGTGTCGTAGATGGTAGTACAACACTCCTAGAGCCGCGTTATGCCTGTGGATATAGGCTGAGACCGCACATGCTGGACATGCTGAAAGCAAATGCATAAGGGTCTTAGGCGCCCCACGACATGCTCTGCATCTAGTGTCGGGGATCTCTATACCCATCACACGGCTACGGTAGACCAGGGTGTTGAAGACACCATCATGGCAAGCCATTATGAATCCTTCGGTCACCGACTTCAGCTCACTTGACTTGAGGAAAGCAAAGGTCAAGTTTTTGGATGAGCCAAGGTCTTCAATGTTCTTGAAAAAGATCCCATGCATTGGCTTATACTTGTGCAACTTCAGGAGGACCTCAGTCTCCGTAGCTTTGATGTGAGCTTTTTGCTGAACGGGTTCCAACTCAGTGACAGAGTTTGGTTTTGCCCGTTCAGTGTCGAATACGAGACCAAGTTCATCAGCTGCCCGGATTGCTGCCTTGAAAAGAAATGCTCCAATCCCTTCTTTTTTATGGTCGCGTTTACTATTATTATTTTTATTATTATTATCTCTATGGTCTTTTATTACTCTGAGGTCCATATATATATATAAAGTTGTGAAGGTTAGACGACTGTCTAAGTTAAAGAAGAATCCTTTCAATTCGGGTATGCAGTCAACAAGGGTATGGAAAATAAGTGTACTCTTTTTTCTATTCAAGCTTTCGAGTCATTTATTGGCTCTTCATCAGGAACTAAAAGTGAGGTTATCAGTCCCTTTCTCTCGCCGTGCTTTATGAAATATCATGTCACAACGGACAACACTCTTAATAAATATTAAAATCGGTGAAACCATTATACGTTATGATTAAAAATGATCATGTTAGATTAAAATCACTGAGAAACAATTTAAAATTCCAACAGGGCTCTTATGGAGGCCATGTTGAATTAAAAACCGATTTTAATATTTATCAAGAGTGTTGTCCGTTGTGACATGATATTTCATGAAGCACGGCGAGAGAAAGGGATTGATAACCTCACTTTTAGTTCCTGATGAAGAGCCAATAAATGACTCGAAAGCTTGAATAGAAAAAAGAGTACACTTATTTTCCATACCCTTGTTGACTGCACACCCGAATTGAAAGGATTCTTCTATATATATATATATATATATATATATATATTGCATGCCGAACAGCCCCAGATATCCTGAATTACCTATTGTGAATTAGGTCTAATAGTTCCTTGGAGATATTATTGTGCTCCAAACATTTTACAATTTTTGGTCTTTGCTTCAAAGACAAAAAGCTACGAATACTTTCCATGAAACATTTGTATATTGAATATTTATAGACTATTAGGTACTACAGAAAATAAGAACTCGATCTTTGACAGGATCTTGTCCTATTCGGATTTTTCCTTGTTGTAGACGACAGTAAAATGCAGAAATTTAAATTACAAGAAGGCTGCTATTCAAACTCAATAGTAATAGTCGGAGCGTATATTTCCGTGCATTTTGCTATACCGGGTGTCTATGTTTTCAAGTTTTTTCAACAGAAGTTTCTTTGAAATATTAAATATCAAAATAAAAAAAATGGTCACAAAAAGTAGTGATATATGGTTGTAAGCATGTAAAATAGAGACAAAAAATGTGAAAATATACCGGGTGTCTCATTTAAAAATAATTTTTTTTTATCACTTCCGGTGAGACCGAAAGTTGTACGAATCTGAATTACTTGTCAAAAAATTAAGTTTTTTGTCTCATACAGATCCCTCAAATTTCATTCCAATACCTGCAAAACCAAAAAAGTTATAGGGGCGAGCCACTTTCCGTGGACACCCGGTATAGTCATTGTCGCATCCAATTTTCTGTCGCATAGCAATAACCATTAAAAAATTAGTACTTTTTTAACGATTTCCTCTTCAATAATAAAATCGTATGTTGATTTTAATACACTAGAAACTAAACAATAAAATTGTTTGCCGTTTCTAGATACCCAAGTCATTAAAACTTCTTCAAAAGCAATTCTAGTTAATTGTTATTATCATGAAACAAGTTTCTCCGGAAGGTTCCTGAACTTTCACTCAGAATACCTATGGATTTTCTCGAAAAATAAATTTTATTGAGAATTCAATAAGAAGAATCAGGAAAATATCATACTCACAGCACAATAAATATTCAAACCATCTGTTGCCACAGTTCTGAGCATCGATAATATACAATTTCATATGGCAATGAGAATACAACAAAAATTAATACTAGCACAACTTTGGAAAACGAATCGAATGACATGTAGGTAGAAAGTTCCGTGTGGTCATAAAAAAACGAAGGCAAAAAACAAACAGAACGTTACATAACAACGGAAATGAAGATACATAAGCGGGATATAACTGCCCCCTCGATATAAAATGTATTTTATAGGTTTTTTTGATGAAAAATAAAGACACATATTATTATTATTATTATTATTATATAAAGAGAAATTATGTGAAAAATGCCTCATAATCTCTAGTAGAATAAATGGTGTTTCATAATAAATGCGCATGACTGATGAAAAAAAGTTTCTACTAACTTACCCTCTAAAATGTAATAGAGGGTGTTGAATTAAAAAAAAAATCGTTTTTTGCGAATATCTCTGGAACCGTTTATTGCACTAAAAACAGATTTTGTAGGCATTTTCTACTCATAATAAGCTATGTTTTGTGCTGATTTTTTATTTTTTTAAATTCATAATTGGTGAAGATTTTGAAGAGGTAGTGGGTGTTTTTTCCTCCAACTTCTACGCCACTGGAAAAAGTACAGTTTTAAGTCAACCATTTGAACCCCCAACGTTTTCTACACGAAAAAGGTATTCTTGTTCATAAGCTCCAAAGTTGACCGTTTTCAAGAAAAATCAACTTTCATGTTGAAAAACATGGTCAATTTTTTTAAATAATTTTTTTCATAATTATACAAAATTTATTTAAACGTTAGAACAAGTAACAAAACCAAACGTTAACTTCATATTTGCAAAATAAAAAAAACAAATCATACTCAGTTAAATTATGTGCTGGAAATGTCCGCCGTTAGCTCCAATGCACGCTGCAAATTTTCGACGCATTGACTGTCTAAGCTGTATTCACATGCCAGCTTTCGCTTATCGGGCGGAGAGCTCAAATTTAAGGCGCGCCCTGGTTTTTTTTTACGAATACAGCCAATGAGAAAGCAATACGCAATAAGCTAATTTGCGAAAAGCTTGCATGTGAAGCCGCCCTTACACGTTACATTTCTTTTACACATTTTCTTTTTATCAAATAGGCTTTAAATTTTAAAACAAAAGCTATACCTCCTGTCAAAATAACAATTAGTTTGTATCTGTAAACAGTAAATTTGTGTTACAAAATTAAAAATGAACTACACAAACGCTGAAATGTGCGGAATGCATTACCTTTACGGAATGGCGAGCGGTAATTCGGCAGAAGCAAGGCGGTTCTATCAAGTACCAAGTACCACACCATAACTTGTTTCAACGCATTCACCAACGACTATGGGAGAACAGAAATTTTAAAAAGAATTCTGCTGATTGTGGGCGGTCTATGGAAGTTGCAAATTCCTAAGTAGAAGAGGCTGTCCCCAACGAAATTCAAGAAGATCCGACCACATGTACCAGAAAAATTGCTCACAACTTAAACCTATCCCAATCGACGATTTGGAGAATTTTTAAAAGACAAAAGAGATTTGGAAATATAACATTCATCCGTCGTCACATTGTGGAGGTTTTTGAGTCAATGAATGTCACTTCAATAACTACATTATGTCGATTCATGCGAGGTTTCTTATGTGTACATAGTAGTGTTTGGTTTATGTTCAAAACAACCCCTGAAGTTAACAGAAAACACTACAGAAACTTAAACGCTGCGCGATTCCTGAATTTTTTAAGAAATGTACTGAGTGAAATTGTAGACAATATGCCCCTTCAAATCATTCAAGATTTGTGGTTTCAGTTCGATGGTGCACCTGCTCACAATTCCACAGAAGTTACAAATTTTCTTGGTGAAATGTTTAGAGGTAAAATAATGGGCAATAATCGGGAACATCATTGGCCACCTCGTTCTCCTGTCTTAACCACACTGGATTTTTTCATGTGGGGTTATCTGAAGCAGCAAGTATACAAGCACTGGCCATTTGACGATATTGACCATTAGGAGCAGACCATTCGGGAATGTGTTGCGAATATACAGCCACAGTTCATCAGAAATGCAGTAAAATATGTAGACAGAAAAACCATGTTATGTATTGAAATGTTACATTATCGGGAGGATTTCCTGGAATGTTCAATTTGGTAGATCTTATTAGAATCTTCATTGATCTGTCTGCAATATTTTTGAAATACTCTGGCGTAATATGATATAATATTAATCTATTCGAATATATTAGTTACACTCTCAGGGACATTTTCTAGAATATTCAATTTGGTATTCCTACCATATCCAAATAGTACAAGCCTTATTGCCAAGAGATTTTCTACGAAGATTATCTTTTTGTAGATGGATGCAAGACAAAATAGGTCAAAATCCTTGGTTTGGAGCCGAAGTTCTGTTTACCGATGAAGCATGTTTCTCGAGGGATGGTGTTTTCAATTTTCACAATAACCATGTAGGGCTGAAGAAAATCCACATGAAATTTTCTTGAACATTTGGGCTGGCATCGTCGGTGATCGATTGATAGGCCCACATTTTTTACCGATCGGATTAAACGGCGCAAATATCGACACTTTCTAGAAGAAGTACTCCGGAATTGCTGGAAGATCTACCGCTTCAATTAAGACAAAACATATAGATTAAAAGTTTGATTTTGTGGAGGAAATCCAGTTCTTGACATAATTTTTTGGGTTTATCGCCTTCCACAATCTGAAAATGAAAAATTTTTTTTAATCCAAAGAAATCTGTACAAGTGTAGAAGGGCATATTAATTAATTTGCCCGATAAGTTACTGCGTTCACAAGACTGTTGTCTTGAAAGAAATTAATTTTTGTCAGTAACGTACCCTACACTGAATTTGCCTATCTGAAAAAAAAGAGAAGTATTCTTTGTTAATTCGATCTCATTTTTTCAGATAGGCAAATTCAGTGTAGGGTACGTTACTGACAAAAATTAATTTCTTTCAAGACAATAGTCTTGTGAACGCAGTAACTTATCGGGCAAATTAATTAATTTGCCCTTCTACACTTGTACAGATTTCTTTGGATTAAAAAATTTTTTTTCATTTTCAGATTGTGGAAGGTGATAAACCCAAAAAATTATGTCACAAACATATACTTTATGCATGATGGAGCTCCGGCCCATTTTAGTTTGGTTGCTCGCCAATACTTGGACGTCGAATACACAGACCGTTGGATCGGTCGAGGAGGTCCGCACCCTTGGCCCCCGCGATCTCCCGAACTTAAGTGTTTAGATTTTTTCTTTTGGGGCCACCTTAAAACCCTAGTCTACGCTACTTCAGTTGAAAATGTTGACAATTTGAGAGAGCGCATTGTTGCTTCTTGCAACAAAATTCGGAACACTCCGGGAATTTTCCCACACTTAATTCTGAGTATGATTTATTTTTTTTTCATTTTGCAAATATGAAGTTAACGTTTGGTTTTATTACTTGTTCTAACGTTTAAATACATTTTGTATAATTATGAAAAAAATTATTTAAAAAAATTAACCATGTGTTTCAACATGAAAGTTAATTTTTCTTGAAAACGGTCAACTTTAGAGCTCATGAACAGAAGTACCTTTTTTGTGTAGAAAACATTGACGGTTCGGATTTAATTCAACACCCTGTATGTCGAAAATGGTGCATTTTGGAGGGTAAGTTAATAGGAACTTTTTTTCATATTATTGAAAGAGCTATCATATCCTTGAGTCCTACGCATTCATTATGCAACACCCTGTATATCCAAAACATTGAACATAATTTTAATTTTGAAAATACGAAATTCTAAATCATTTACGATAATAAATGGAATGCACCATTAGTGTTTTTATTCATACATAAAACAATAATACACCTGACTCATACATTCATTTCAGTGGTCTTTCAAAGTTAGGAATGATCGACGATACGTTCTAGTTTCAAAAGAATATACGTTCCAATTTTGATGTCGATGTGGTTCGTGATTTTATTTTTATATTATATGTTATACTTTTGACAATGGAAAACCAAAACCCTTTATTTTTTTTTAGTTATTTTTTATATATTTTTTTTCCCAAATAATATCATTCTAGACTGCTTCCTGAATTTGACTGGTTTTGTCTATATTTTTGACAACAAACAAACTTTCGAAAGTTGTTTTGCACTGCAAAATTCGCATATTCCTTTTTTTCTAAATTTATATTTACCCAAACCAAATTTTGCGAAATTTTGTATTTTAAATACCTGAGGATGGCAAAATACACTGCCGAAAAGTTGGCATTTGCTATTTTTCTTAAGGCGCCCGAACCCCAACAACCTGTAATCAATAATAATTTCATTACGTTTTTTGTCATTGGATGTATTCCTGGGGAAAATAAATGTATTATCATTATTACATCCATTCCCATCTACCAAATAGAGACTTTATTCGATAATGGAAAAATTTTCATCAAGGTGCAACAAAAAGTGGAATTCAGAAATTTCATGTCAGTCTGTCAAAATGAAGGCGAACGTAGATACAAGCCATCTCGTTTGTATGAACGTCACGTTTCGACTCCTACTCTTTGCTTTTTCGAGTCTTATCGAATCCATTATTGTGTGCAGCGATGCAGTCTCAATTTAGGTCCTGATTCGCAATGGCAAACAAATTGTATTTCCTGTCAGATCGCCGCGTAGTTATAAGCCTTGCCTTCACAGAGAATAACCCGGTCTATTGTTTTTCCATCACGAGATAAGCCGGTACATTAATCAGATTAGTACTTTCATGTTCTATTGTAGCTAGATTTTATGCTATTCTGAAGACACTGCATTTTGGATCGAACATGCCACTTTTTTTGTATAGTGTTTGTTATACGTGAAATAAAGTGCAGTGGGGGTTCTAAAGGGATGGAATAAGACCCTCTTGAATTCCATTCTCTTATATTAATCACCCGGCTGCCTCTACAGCATAGCAACCCCCAGAAAAACTAATACTTGTGTGAGCTAGGGATGACGCGGATCTTTCAACGTGTGATCGTCGAGAGGCATATTTTCATTGTTACTGATATGAGATAAATAATCCCAGTAAACCACATGAAATGGTCAGTCATTTATGCCATAAAATTTCAGCTATGGATGATTCGATCGAATATTAATACGTACTGAAAAATTTCAAAAAACACATGTAACTGTGACTTCAGCAACTCAAATAATTTTAAAATAAGGTTTTTCTCGACGACATACGCCATTTAAAATGTTGAAGTATCGATTAGCTGATGCTGGAGCCGACGGGCACTAATAAATTTCCCTTTCAAACCCTTAGTCAAACAGTGTTCTCGAAAAAAAAAAAAACAAAAAAAATGAAGTCGACTTGTTTTTGTAAATTTTGAAAATTTTCAATAGACACTTCTGATTCATTTTCAAATGCATCAGATGTAATATGATCAATATCGTTCAATATCACTAATTATGCCGAATATACCTGCAAGGGGATAGTTCTGCTTCAGACTTGTTATTTTGAAACAATCCTATTTTTACCTACATAGAACACATTGCTTGGGAAAATCTCAATATTATTCGTTGAGTTCGTGAAAGTATTTATAGTCTAATCTCCCAAACATACTGAAAATATAAATGAAAGAATCTCATTTCTTGAACTTCTGGCCCTCGGACTGATTATATGCCCATTTTCTACTACATCGTGAACTGTTAATTAAAGGCTTCTGTTGTTTGTTTGTTTTTTTGTAACATAAACTAAAAAGATTTTATTTGCCGTTGAAAAATGCCGTTCTTAAAAATAAATTGCTCAATATTTCACCAAATATCCATATTCCTTTATCTAAAACTGTATTTGGTTTGAGAAAATTCAAAAAAATTAAGAAATCATGTTTTTTATTTCTTTTCGAATATCGAATTCTTTTAAAATTCCTTTAGTGCTTCATAGTTATTAATGCAACAAGTGCAACAAGTGAATATTGGTACAATATTATGAAAATATCGGCAAAATATTCAGATAACAATATTGACGAGAGAAAAAATGTGAACATTCAGCGATATTGGTACAATATTTTGAAAATAATATTGGTCCAATATTCTTGAAGCAATATTGGCCTCAAAATTTTAAGCGATATTGGGCCAATATCACTTAAATTGGAATAATATTGGTAAAATATTAAAAAAATATTGGTAAAATATTCAAACGAAATATTGGCGATATAAAATTATTTTTATTTAGGGATATTGGAACTTGAACATTATACAAATAATATTAGTGAAATATTGTGGAAGCAATATTGGCCTCAAATATTTAGCGATAATGGTACAATATCATTTTGTATATATTGGTAAAATATTCAAGGTGAATATGTTGCCTTGGTAACATTCATAAAATATTTCCAGAAAATGTCGAATAATTTGATAAACCTAAGTACAATTTCATTTCTACTTCTATTAACCATTGAGTAGATTGACTCGCAAACGTATTGTGAGAAACCTGATTTGATATATGTTACTATGATTCAGCTGTCGTTCCATATGTGAGGCCACCTAGCGGTTTCTTACCCAAGTTTGATCATAATTCATTTCAATATTGTTTAGTGAATATTCGGCCATTATTCGAATTTCAATGATGGCGATAAATTTATTTTGTGATATTGTATCAATATTGTCTTTCAAATATTGGCGCGAGGTTTTCAGAACAATCTCAATCAATATAGGGTCAATATAATTTGAATATGGATGAAGTAATATTCCAGCAATATGGTATCAAACTTGGATATACAATATTGTTTTTTATATCTAAAATCGATATGTGAGGAATATAGAAATCGCAATATTGGAGCCAGATGCTGGAAACAATATGTAGACAATATCGCTCTAACGATATTGGTGAAAATTATTCAACCAATATTGACCTAATATTTTATGATATAAACATTCAAAATAGGTTGAGCCAATATTCTACCGATATTATTAATGAAATATTGTTTTTCCAATATGCACCCATATTGGTTCAATATTTTTACATTTACAATATTGGCCCAATATGAAAACAACATTCAGCCAATATGGGTGTAGAACATCCATTTCGGTCGAACTGATACCCTGTGAAATAACAGACAATGTGTACATTTTTCTTGATGCCTTAATGCTTGCCTCATATTTTTCACATGGTATTTGGAGAGACATTGTCAATTTGTCGAAACGCCTCTGCAGGTGGTCTTTCCCAGCCATATGAAGGATAATCTGCTGCATAATTGCAACTGGGTCTTCTAGGAAGAACGTTGCACAAATATCGATCAATGTCCGTCGTGGTATTAGCCAGGAAAGTTGTTGTTTTCTGTCAGATGCTTGCCTTATATTTTCCACATGGTGGAAATATTTGGAGAGGAGTGGACTTCAAAATTGCCAATTTTTCTATTTCATTTAATGTGTACTTTTGTATAATGATAGTGCCAAACTTTCAAAAAAAAGAATGGCTTCGCTTGAATGTCAAGAATGTAGGATTGGCTTGGTTTTCGGCTATTTTCAAGTTTTTCAAGCTTTTTCAAGCCCAGCCGAGGTTTTCTTGCCCCGCCCACATACTGGAAACGCCATTCACTTCATTGATTGATATTTGAGTTGCAGGAAATTTAGGAACCTGTCCTCGAATATAATAGGAATATTGTAATTTTTTCTATGTTATAGTAATAATGAATCATTTATTATTTACCATTTACATAAAACAAAATAATTGGATTTATGATACAATTATAATGTAGTGAATCAATGGTTCAGTGTTGTGCATAAGGCCGATTCTGCCACAATGTCCAGAATGATATTGAGCATACAGTGAGTTTCCGAAAGATATGCAAAATAATTAACATGCATTCATCAGAACATCGCAGTCCTGATTGGAAGGCGTATCTCCAAGTTATCTTTTATTTCGGCTGGCTCCTTTCGGAGCTCTTCGGATGTCTCTGTAGTCTGTGCTACCTGAGAAGATGCTTCAACGATCGCTTCTGTCTGCTTAAGTTAACCGGCTCTGTGCAAACAACGAAGTCGTGCGGAGTGGTCCCTCTAGTGGAGGCGCTGTGTACTACCAGCTAAAGCTAACTTGCCAGCAACGGAGATTTCTATGCGAGGATTCGGCTGAACAGATGCCGGCAAAATTTAATGAGTATATTTAAACACGAGATGGCTTGGTTCGACATAAGGCTTATTATTATATTCATGAACATATTAATTACGGAGTTATAGAATGGGAGGAAAATGTTGCTTCTACCTGCCTAACAAAACTGGGACTTAGTAACTTCGTTACACCTTCTATGATCTTTCCATAGCCCCAATAAAACCTGTGTGTAGATCTGAAAATAGATTATCATTGATTTCGATAAACTTGGATTCATTGTAACAATAAAATCATCTCTGGGACCATTAATTACGTTCATTGATATGATGAACAATTTCAAATGGATTCAGTGTAACCCATTTATTACCTCAATGAACTTTTCCATAGCAGCAACTAAACCTGTTCATAAATGTAAAAAAAGATCATCTTTGATCTCAATGAACTTGAATTCATTGTATCAATAAATACCTTCGTACATCAGTGAATGTTTAATCATTATCACGATGAAAAGTTAATTGTGCCAATGAACGGAAAGGTAATAAACGGTATTCATTGATATTATGTACCACATTTTTTTCATGAAATAATATACATTGTTCCAATGTACTTTTTTCTTCATTTCAATAATCTTTTTCAAAGCCGTAACGAAATATGTTCATAGGTCTGAAATTAGATCATCATTTATCTCAGTGTACCCCTTTCCTCACCTCAATAAACTTTTCCGCAGGAGCAACGAAAACTGTTCATAAATGTAAGAAACGATCATCTTTGATCTCAATAAACTTGAATTCGTTGTATCAATAAATACCTACAAAAGTCAGTGAATATTTATTCATTGCCACGATGAAAAATGTATTTTGCCAATGAACGGAGAGATAAAAAACGGCATTTATTGATATAACGTACCACATTTTTTTCAATGTAGTTCACGACACAAATGACTTCTCCCTTATGCCAAAAAAAATCGACAACAATTAATATATTAACTAAGGTCCAATTACCTTGTGTCATTACTATAAATACTTCATTTGCTAGTAGGAAGCACCACTTTGAAAGTATGTAAACAATTTGATACTGGCAATTAAACACTGTCTGGGTATTTTTTCCTGGTGGCAATTAAAGTGAGACCCAGTCCCAAATATAGGTGCTTATCTTGATTGCCAATACTGAAGTTTTAAAAATGGCTATCAAAGTTTTTTCTCGGTGTATCAGTGTAGTTTTCAACCAACTCAGTAATATTCCTCCATACAGACGAAGATCTCGTCTTTCAGAAACAAGTCGCGAGTCACTTGGAGACATTTTTGAGATCAATATTTCTTGAACATGTGGTAATCCAAATCACTACTGACTTCTGCCTTCTTCATAGTCCGGTCTTTAGCTCTTTGTGGTTTTTTTTTGTGGTCTCTTCTCAAGGTCGCCCCTACTGATATTTCCTTTGATGTGTTTTCAAGTATTCATCAAGCTCTGGAACTTGGCGTGGCCAGTATTCATGAAACCGATAAATCCAGTATGAATGAAGCGGAACACAAAGCGATCAATAGCCATCCAGAGCATTAAATCGACAAGCGTTATTTATTCACAATAGAGAAAGTTGATAGTGTTTACGGGCTATATTTTTGCTGTTTACATTTAATTACCCATTGCATTTTTATTGCAGCGACGATAATAGCAGTTGCATTTTAATAGCACTGCATTTTCAACAAGCACAGTTGGGATATTGGATGGAGAGAAGAGTATAAAACTTATATTATTGGGTTTTTTGGAGAATGACCAAACTGAAAATAAAATCGACTCTACGAGATAATAGTCCGGGAGGTACTGTCACTTTGGAATGCGTTATAGTATGCACGATGAAATTTAGTTGTTATTGTGTGGTACACATACCACTTAATACAAAACCACGATTCAGACCGCGCGACCCCGGTGGGTGGAGTGGTGGGAGTCTGTGCAACTTGTCAAAAAAAGTTCAAAAAAAAGTAATAGTATGCACGCTGAATTTTTTATCGTTGGAAGATCATGTGATACTCATCATGAAATCAACTGTCTTGAGTAGCAGTGGGTTGCATAGATACAGGGTGTTGAATATGAAGAATTAAATCTATTTTTCATTCATAACTTCCACAGTTTTAAAAATATTACAATTTAATTCGAAGAAATATTTTTTTTCAATAAGAACTTTCGTTTAAAAGAAAAATAATATTTTCAGTTACCACCAGTTGCGTACAAAAAGGGTATATTGGTACTCCCCTATTTTTTACGTCACTGGTAAAATTAGGAAAATTATTATTCTATGATCTCTTCATTCAATTTTAAGTAAAACATATATTATATATATTTCGAACATATATATATATGTTCATCATCAGTTTGGTACAAAATTCATAATAGAGAGAAAAATAATGTAAATGATGTACTCATATACTCTTAGTGTCTAATATTTTGTATTTTATACTATTTTTCTCCCCACACATTCTTCTCTTTATTATGAATTTTGTACCAAACTGATGATGAACATATATATATGTTCGAAACATGTCTTTAAGATAGGATTTCTATCCTGTTCTTATTAAAATCTTTGTGAAGACGACCTCGTGTTCTTTTTCCAAAAAAAAAATATTACTACCAGTACAGATTTTCGATGAAAAACCCAGTTTGTCTCACTTTTCATGGAAACACCCCCGTATCTTCCATAACTATTGGAGTGAAACTCTGTACATTTTCGGATCGGTAGATGTACAAGCGATGAGTCTGAATCTTGCCTGAAGTTCATCTGAGTGACATACACTGCTCGCCAGATGCGATAGACTTGGCCACTTTTGCGAAAAATTTCATAAAGGGACAATATAGCCTTAAAGGTTTATCGGATTCGCAATCAGGACACCAATTTCATATCAAATATAGATTTTCGCTCAAAAAGTTCAGTTCTAAAAACCCAGTTTGTCTCACTTTTCATGGAAACACCTCCGTATCTTCTGTAATTGGGATCGGTAGATATAAAGGCAACGAGTCTGAATTTTGCCTGAAGTTGATCTGAGTGACATACACTGCTCGCCAGAAGCGATAGACTTGGCCACTTTTGCGAAACATTTTATAAGGGGACAATATAGCCTCAAAATTTCATCGGATTCGCAATAAGGATACTAATTTCACTACAAATACAGATTTTCGCTCAAAAAGTTCAGTTCTAAAAACCCAGTTTGTCTCACTTTTCATGAAAACACCCCCGTATCTTCTGTAACTATTGGACTGCAAATTTTGGGATCGGTAGATATACAGGCAACGAGTCTGAATTTTGCCTGAAGTTGATCTGAGTGACATACACTGCTCTCCAAGGGGCGTTTCCATGAAAATTAAGACAAATTTGGTTTTCCAGAACTGAAAATTTTTCAGCAAAAATCTGTACTGGGAGTAAAATTGGTGTCCTGATTCCGAATCCATTAGAGTTTGGGGTCTATAATGTCCCCTAATACGGTTTTTCGCAAAGCTGGGTGAGTCCATCGCTCCTGGCGAGCAGTGTATTTCACTCAGATCAACTTCAGGCAAGATTCAGACTCATCGCTTGTACATCTACCGATCCGGGAATGTACAGATTTCCACTCCAATAGTTACGGAAGATACGGGGTGTTTCCATGAAAAGTGAGACAAACTGGATTTTTCAGAATTGAAAATTATCTATCAAAAATCTGAACTGGTAGTAATATTGTTATCCTGATTCCAAATCTGTTGGAATTTTGAGCCTAAGTATAAGTATATAATTTTTCAAAAAACTGGGTAAGTTCATCGCTCCTGACAACCATTGTATTTCACTCAGATCAACCACAGGCAAGATTTAGACTCATCCTGAAATTTACACAGTTTTTCTCGAATAATTGCGAAATATACGGGGGTGTTTTCATGAAAAGTGAGATACACTGTGTGTTAGTTAGGAGAAAAATGCTTTATTATTTTCCAGATTCCACACCCTGTATTTTGCAAGAAAGCAGTTTTTTGAAAAAATACATGAGAAAGTAGCATTGATATTTTTGGTAGAATATCCAGTACCTACAAATTTGAAGCAGTGATTTGGATTATACAAATCACTTCAGCAAAACAATTTTTTCACTTTCACTATAAGAATGTATTCATAAAAGCGCAATTATCTTGAAAACGATTGACTTTCCTGGTTCAAACAATTTTGATTTTTTACTTAAAATTTAACGAAGAAATCAAAAAATAATAATTTTCATTATTTCACCAGTGGCGTAAAACATAGAGGATGAAAGGGACCAATATATCCTTTTTGTACGCCACTGGTGGCAACTTAAACTATTTTTTTTTATTTCAAAATAAAACTCCTACTGAACAAAAACATTTCTCCGAATTGAACTGTGAAATTTTCAAAACTGTGGAAGTTATGATTAAAAAATAAATTTAGTATTTCATATTCAACACCCTGTATCTGTGCAACATGATCTACCTACGATAAAAAATCCAGCCTGCATACTATGACGTATTCCAAAGTGACAATACCTCCCGGGCTATAATTTATTTTTCTAAAAACGCTAAAGAATGCCTACTTTCTCGGACCAACTAGAAAAAATAGTTTCCTAGTTTTTCTAAGAGGGTAATTGAAACTTTTGATGCACTCATAAAAGGCCCTCAATTTATGATAATGTTGATTGCGATTTCAGAAAAAAAAATGGTGTCTACCTCGTAGTAGAAGCACATTCCCAAATGCATTGTCGTCCGGAAATGTATTGATTCTACTACTAGATACGCAATGTACTGTTCTTCGTCTCTTTTCTGAAGTTCATCATCCATTCGAATTATCAAGAGAATAGAAACGATGCATTATTCTACCGAACAGGAACTTTGCGAATCTCTTGTTTCAATTTGTATGCAGCGCATTCAATATTACACTAGTCTGAATCAGTCCTCTCCAAACCATCTCATCACAAAACCCATTTCAAAATTGAACAAATAATTTATTTTCGTCATGAGCCAATGTCAAAACCATCAGAAATTTTAGCGACATATTTCCTAAATCTGTAATACAAGTTAAACCAAGGGTATGATTATCATTGCGTTCTGGCTCATTTTAACGTAGAAAAGATTTCCGCTGAAAGTATATTTCTCCACAACCGTTACAGAATTTGCCAATTCTGGAATCATATTTGATAACAGGATGGCAACAGTCACGCTCTTGATATTGGACAAATATTCTACAACACGTGCTGTCTTATGTATTTTGCTTGTATTTATTGTACAAGATGTGAATTGAAAAGTCAAAATAATTTTTCGTTGGATATCCATTTGATTATATGTGAAATTTGTGGTTGTGGAGAAAGCATAGCCTGTTACTCGGTTAGAATGAAAATTCGTTATGCAAAAGCAAAAAGGAAAAAAATATATATTGATTAAATCTTTACAGAAAAAAATAGGGCCGCCCACAATACAGACAAATAAATAAAACAAGACAAAAACTACCCAAGTAGCATATTGGCAAAATATTCAAATAATAATATTGGCGAGAAAAAAAATGTTATATATTGGTCCAATATTTGAAAAATAATATTCGTCTAATATTCTCGAAGCAATATTGGCCTCAAAATGTTGGACGATATTAGTACAATATCGCTGTAGCACACTTACATTGGAATAATATTGGTGAAATATTGGCAAAATATTCAAATGTAATATTGGCGAGATAAAATCATAATCATTTCGGGATATTGGACATTATATAAATAATTTCGTTTCTAGTTCAATTTACGACTGAGTAGACTGACTTGTAAACACCTTTGAGTTCATTTTTAGTTCTAGTTATTTTTATTTACTTACACTTTTTGAATTATATTAATGTTACTTTCTCGATTTGAAACTTATATTAGTGAAATATTGAGGAAGTAATATTTGCCCCAAAATAATCAGGGATATTGGTACAATATCAATTGCATATATTGGTAAAATATTCAAAGTGAATATGTTGCCTTGGAAACATTGATGATATATTTTCAGAAAATGTCGAATAATTTAAAAATTTTACAATTTCGTTTCTACTTCAATTTACGACTGAGTAAACACATTGTGAGATGTCTTATTTAATATATGTTACTATGATTCAGCTGTTGTAGGGCAACCTAGCAGTTTTTTACCCAAGTTTAATCATGATTCATTTCAATATTGTTTATTGGATATTCGGCCAATATTCAAATTTCAATCCTAGTGATAAATGTATTTCGTAATATTGTATCAATATTGTCTTTTAAATATTGGCGTGAGGTTTTCGTAACAATCTCAATCAATATAGGGTCAATATAATTTTCAGAATATGGATTAAATAATTTTCCGCCAATGTGCTATCAAACTTGGATATACAATATTGTTTTTTATCTCGAAAATCGATACGAGTGTAATATCGATTCGCAATATTGGAGCTATATTCTGGAAAAAATATGTAGGCAATATCGCTCTATCCAATTGGTGAACATTATTGAACCAATATTGACCCAATTGTATTTCCAATATGAACCCATATTGTTTCAATATTATTTTTACATTTACAATATATCCATATTGGCCCAATATGAAAACAAGATTCAGCTCAACCTGTTCTGAATGTATATTGTTTCATGAAATATTAGGTCAATATTGGTTCACTAATTTTCACCAATATCGATAGAGCGATATTGCCTACATATTGTTTCCAGCATCTAGCTCCAATATTGCGATTTCAATATTAGTCTCATATCGATTTTAGAGATAAAAAACAATATTGTATATCCAAGTTTGATAGCACATTGGTGGAATATTATTTAATCCATATCCTAAAAATTATATTGATCCTATATTGATTGAGATTGATACAAAAACCTTACGCCAATATTTGAAAGACAATATTGATCCAATATTACAAAATACATTTATAACTAGGATTGAAAATATTGGCAGAATATTCAATAAACAATATTAAAATGAATCATGATTAAACTTGGGTAAGAAACCGCTAGGTGGCCCTACATATAGAACATCAGCTGAATAATAGTAACATATATTGAAAAAGGCTTCTAATATTATTTGTATAATGTTCAAGTCATATTGTGCTGATATCCCATAATAATTTTAATTTTATCTCGTCAATATTATGTTTTAATATTTCGCCAATATTTTACCAATATTATTCCAATGTAAGTGTGCTACAGCGATATTGTACTGATATCGCCTAACATTTTGAGGCCAGTATTGCTTCGAGAATATCAGACCAATATTATTTTTTAAATATTGGACCAATATCGCCGAGTGTTTTTCTCGACAATATTATAATTTGAATATTTTCACAATATTGTCCCAATATTGGTGTGCTACTTGGGTTCCCACGGCTGGTATGTCCTTGAACCTCTTTTGGAGGCTCCTCTTCATCCGCCATAGGGAATTGTCGCCATTTCGTTATGCTCCTGGTTCCTGGCGCTCGCTCTCAGCTCGCGCTCGGAACTTCCCACTCGCATCGAATTTTCATTCTAACCTTTTTACCGAATATACTATTCCAAATCACTACATCTGGCTATTTCATGGTACATACGTTACTGTATATACATGGTATTGTAACTGAGAAATCCGTCACATCTCAATACTTCGACAATGGATCAGAACTTGAAAAGTGAACTTTTCCATCATTCATTACCTAGTTAAAATTTTTTGAAGTGCAAAACCTTTGTGAATTTGTTAATTTATTAAAGGTAATACCAAAAGCAGGCGAGACAATACACAGTGTTTCGGCGAGGTGCATATAACATTTTTTTGTCGATCTCAACAAATTACCTACTAATTTCCGATTTTAGTCAAATACTTTTTTAGTAAAATATTTTTTTGTTCACAGACACTTTTCGTCCGCGAACACTTTTCGTCTGCGAACACTTTTCGTCTGCAAACACTTTTTGTTCGCAGTGGTCACTGTGATACGTCATAGTGACCACAGTGGACGAAAAGTGTTTGCGGACGAACAGTACTTGCCTTCAAAAATAGTCGATTTTTCGTCCGGAAATTGGTACGTTAAATGTAATTTTTTGTAAAGGTCGACGAAAAAATACATTATTTGAGAACCACACACCTCAATTATTGAAACCACCCTTGATGTTTAAGCAATTTCTCAAGTCTCTGCACACAATTTCAGTTCAATATCTATATTTCTACACCAATGACTTAGAAATTTCATTTCCCAAGTAGTTATGATCAAATACGAAAAAAAAAAATGCACAGACATGTTGATGAAGTAACTAGGGGTATATTTCAATATCAACGGGAGAAATGAGAAAGGAGGATAAAACAAATATCACGTGCCAAATTCGTTCGTTCTAGTTTTTATACCATAACCGAACCCCGAGACAAAATTATGTGTATCATATCATAAAATATAATGGAGAGCATGTTTTGGTCAAGCAAAATAAAGCTGAAGTTGTTTTTCAAACTATCTTGAGATATCTGCAAAGAGGGTTTTCTTGTTATGACTGGATTTCTTTATGAAATATCTTAGTGCATTGTTTTTCTCCTCTTTAGGAAACGATGGAAACAATGTGGACTTGTTCGTAACATGATTCATTCACGTTGTCTGAAAGGGACAAATCTCAGGAAAATTAACATTTCTCTCCATGTTTTTTATACAATTGAAATTCTTTTTCAGTTCTTCATTTCTGGGTCATTCATATTTTGGGATTCTGCTGCTGTTTGTCTCGTAAAAATACCCAATGAATGAACGAATTTTGGCAACAGTGTACCAGGTTTGTATCCACACGAAGATTCCATTTTAAAGATTTGGAAATGGAAAGAACACGTTTACAACTCGCTTTTTTAATGATACAGGTTTTCTAGGATAACAAGCTCTGAACCATGAATTGTTTGCAGTGTATTACAATACAGTTTTATTTTTGGCCCGAATTCATACGAGGAATGTATTCATGTATTCACGTATAATTATTTGATATTTAACTTTGATAGATAGCCTCGAATTTTCCTTTGTGATGAATTGATATTGAACGAAAAAACTTTCATTCACACCAAGCAGAGATATACGCACAGTGAACATCCAAATGTATGATGAAAAGGCTCATTTTTCATCTCGACAAGCAGGTATTTGAATACAGATATGCGTGGCAAGGGTACGTCATTAACAATGTTTTGTTTTTCTGCACAACGAATAGTGGAAATCCTGTGAAATTAGATGATTTATATAACATGAAGAAGACAGATGGGATCTGTGTTAGGAGTTATTTATTGCCAAGGGCCTTCCAAAAATTGAACCTCCTCTATAGGCCAGCCGTGTTTCGGGTTTTTAGGTATCTTCAAAAAATTATGTTGTTGACGGAAGGCGAGAGAATAATAACATGTTTGATAAGTTGACGTGCGTTGATGAAAGGGAAGCAAAAATTTCAAATTTGTTACACTAGGGAGTATCCGAATTTATTTTGCAGGAATTAGTGCTGTTGAGTTATTTTTTAAATACCAGGTGACCACGAGGTGAGGTACGCCCCCCATTTTTTTTATAGTTTTGAAGATACAGATTTCAAATTTGGTGTGTCGCTATAGTACTTGAATACTCATATTTTGAAGCCTTTACTGAAAATTCACCACTTCCGGTTCAACCGGAAGTGACCCATAACTTTTTTTATTCAAATGACACTCTGTACATATTTTTGCATTATCAGAAAGGGCACGCAATTTGTGATAACACTGTTCTCCGAAATTGAAAATCGGTTGAAAAATGGCGGAGATACAGTTGATTGTTCAATCGAACAAAGTTGGCCGTGAAACTCAAACTTGTATCATCACAATTGACAAACGATATCAGAAGTTATCAGAGGAAGCTTTGAAGTGCGATTTAGTTAAAAACTGGGGTTCTCATGTAATTTTAGCTTCCATATATTCCGACAATAATTAAAAATTACCTAAAAACGGAATGGTATTCACAACTGCTTTTCAATTTGTCATGTTAAAAAGTAATAAATTATCAGTTAATTCGCGTAAAAAGTTTTGGAGAATTCTTAAAGGAAACGAAGGTACAATCAGGTTTAAGACGAGTGTTCCTAAAATTGAATGTTCTTCAACGTAGGCGGCTTAGAACACAATGAAGAAAGCAACACACAAAAGTTAAAGTTAAAATTTGTTCTACGTATTTAATCAATGCTGCTTTTTGTTTCCCTTTTTTATGTTCATGGCCGCCTTCGTTGAAGACTATCTAATTTTGAGAACACTCATGATAAAATATCTTGTATTTGCGATTTCTTTCGGAATTCTTCAAAACTTTTCATACGAGTAACCTGATAATTAATCATTTTTCATTATGATTAAATGAAAAGGACATGTTGCCATTTGAAAAATAGCAGTTGAGAGCATTTCTTAATGGGTACTATTCCGTTTTTAAGAAATTCTTGATGATTGTTGGATTATGTGAGAGTTGCAATTACACGAGAAACTCAGTTTTCTCAACTGTATCGCACTTCGAAGCTTCCTCTGATAACTTTTGATGACGTTTGTCAGTTGTGATGATTTAAGTTTGAATTTCATGGCCAACTTTGTTTGACTGAACAATCAAGTGTATCTTCCCCGTTTTCCAACCGATTTTCAATTTTGAAGAACAGTGTTATCACAAATTGCGTGTTCTTTCGGTTAATGAAGAAATATGTACAGGGTGTCATTTAAAAAAAAGTTGGTGACTTTTCAGTAGAGGGGTCATAGTATGCATATTCAAGTACTATAGCGACATACCAAATTTAAAATTTGTATCTTCAAAACTTTAGAAGAATTGGGGGGCGTACCTCACCTCGTGGTCACCCAGTATATTGAAGTGATACATATAAACAGGTTTTTCCTTCAAGTCAAATTGTTTTTATATATTATCCTTGCCTTTATCAAACAAATGAGTTCGTGTGCAAAGTTTTAATCGTGGCAAACACACATGCAAGAAGATGAGCTCTGGTTTTACGACTTTAATACAAGGTTTTTCTTCAGTACTGAATATTTAATTCTTGTTGGTATCTCTCCTGAAATGGTAATGCTAAGGCAATGTTTTGATTTATGGTTTGTACATGAGTCTAGGCATATTGAAATTGAGAGATATGTTCATGAGAAGTTAACTATGTACATGTGTATCCCACGATTCGCCATTACAGACTAGATATTTCATAATGGTGAAGCAATACTTCAATATTGGGTGCTTATTACATTCTCTAATGTACAGTGTTTCCATAAAGTAACCCCCACCCCCCCCGTTAACTTTTGAACGGATTGGAATTTTCGCATAAAATTTTTTTTTGGAGGAATGGCAGTTCATAAGCTACTTTCTGACGACAAAAAAAATGTCTATCATTCAAAATGGCGGCCCGACGCCATTTTGAAAGAATTTTTTGAATGGCATGGGGGGTCGAGTGATACCTCATTCGAAACATCTGACAATTCTCTATACGCCCCCAAAATTTCAAATAAAAATATACATCCAAAACAAAATGGCGCTACATAATGTAAGAACTCTCTTAGAGTAACCCTACCCATGTTAACTTTTGAACGGATTGGAATTCTGTTTTGAATTTTTTTTTAAGGTTTTAAGGTTTGGTTTAAGGGTAGTTCATAAGCTGACAACAAAATTTTTTTTTTAAATGACGTCGGTCGGCCATTTAATTTTTTTTTAAAGGCTATGTGGGTCGAGTGATACATCGTTTGAATTGCATTTCAATTCTCTACACAACAACAAAATTTCAAACAAAAACATTCGTCCAAAACAAAATAGCGGTACATAATGTTAGAGCTCTGCTATGAGGATCCTTCGGAAACTTTAGTTCTTGAAAAGACAATAAATCTTCTAGGTACCCTTCTAAAAAAAGTATTCTGTAATTGATTTATTATCAACAAACAGATAATCAAGCAAAATGAATAATATTAATATCGACCCAGGTAAGAAAACATCTTTCCGGAAATAATTCAGGTGGCTGAAAATAATATAGAAAATATTCATTTTAAACAAGACGGAGCACCTCCTCATTATTTCAGGCCAGTAACCAACTTTCTTAATGAACATTTCCGGAAAGAAGGATCGGTAGGAGGGGTCCTATTGAATGGCCAGCTCGCTCTCCTGATTTGACCCCTTTGGATTTTTTCTTGTGGGGATATCTCAAATCTCAAGTGTACAAAACCGCTCTAAGAACGATAAATGAATTGGAGGAACGAATAAGAGACGTATGCAGGAATCTTACACCAGAAATGTTTGGAAATGTAAGAAGCGAATTTCAGAATCGTCTCTTCATGTGCTAGGAAGTCAATGGCCAACATTTCGAAAATTTAATTTGATTTTCTTTCTCAATTTTTCAGATATTTATGTAAAATAAACATTGTTCTTTATTCTGGATGGTTTTCTTAATTTTGCTGAAATTCAATAAAACAATCACCTGCCTTCTCAATAAATTTCATTCGAAGATGGCACTCTTTTATCATTTTTAACAAAAAAACTTTCATTTAATGATACCAAAAAAGATTTGATGATTTTACTAGAGCTCATTAATAGCAATCGAAAAGATCCTTATATGGCAGAGCTCTAACATTATGTACCACCATTTTGTTTTGGATGTATATTTTTGTTTGAAATTTTGGGGATGTATAGAGAATTGTAAGACGTTTCAAATGAGGTATCACTTGACCCCCCATGCCATTTAAAAAAAGATACACATTTTTTTTTGTCGTTAGAAAATAGCTTATGAACTGCCATTCCTCCAAAAAAAATTTCATGTGAAAATTCCAATCCGTTCAAAAGTTAACAGGGGGGGTTACAAGGAGGTCGATTGGCTCTACCAAATTTAGAAGTTGGATAGATTCGTTCACACTCTGTTGAATTCTTTTGAACATTTGTGGAAGTACTTGACCGATGAGTCGATTTTTCTAAAATGTCTGTCACATTATTACATATACAGAACCACTCTGATGAGGAATTATCTCAGTTGAACGTAATGGTGATGTACATCTGCGAACAGGTGGTTGACATTTCAATAAATGTTTTCTATTTCTACGATAAATTGATCCATTTTCAGATTGAATAATATAAGATCGAGGAAATCCTGTCTGACCTAAACAATCTTTGATTTTTTCCGGAGAACAAGAACTAGTAGGTGTTAACTTGAATCTGACATGATCACCAACGTATAACTCTGGAAGTTGTTTGCACGTTCTATCGTGATAAAATTTTATTTTTTGTTTTGCATCTGAACACTTTTTTGGTGCTTTTCAAAATTCACAACTTCAGGTTTGAGATTTTATGCTATCACTGTGAGTTTTGAGTTTTGATCTGATTAACAATTGGGACGGAGAATGCAGATAACCCTCAGGTGTATTTCTAATCTGAAGCAGTGCAATGTATGGATCAGTATTAGATTCATAACTTTTTCTGAGTAAATTATTTATGATTTTCACACTACTTTCTGCAACACCATAAGCTTTTGGATGATGTGGACTGGATGTAATATATTTTATACCACTATCAGAAGTAAATCTCTTCAATTCAATGGGAATACCATAGAGCAAAGATAGATTTAAGATTCTGAACCACAGTTACTGAATTCAGGGATGACAAAATAGCAATTTCAATGAATTTGGAAAAATAATCCACAACTAAAATGTACTTTTTTCCTTGAAAATCGAAAAAATCAACGGCAATCTTTTCTCAGGGTAATGTAAGAATTGAACTTGGAATCAAAGGTTCGCCTAAATTACACGGTCATTATTTTAAAGAAATAGGAGAGTTCATAACTATATTTTTATATCATCTGACATATGTGGACAATAAAGAATACCTCTGACTTAGTTTTAAGACATTTTTATTCCAAAACGACCTTCATGAATTATTGACAAGTGATGTCTCAAAGATTGAGGAACAATAATACTTGTACCTTTGAAAACTATATTATTCAAGACATGAATTTCATCTGTGATATTGAAATAATTTTTTAGAGAATTATGCAAGAGATTTTTTGTCTTTGTGATTTTTTGGCCGACCATTATACCAATAGTTTTGGAGTAATTGTAAAACATCTTCTTTAGAAAATTCATTAATTAATTCAAAAATTAATTTAATGAAATAAAAATTTAATTAGGTAAAATAGACTATTTCTATAATCATTTGAAAATTCGAATAATTCATAGAACGATGCCAAAACATTGCTTGCTAATTAATGATTTTGATTGTTTGAAACAAACTGATTATTATCATCGTTGTAATTTGAATCTCCTTGTACACATGTGTAATCTGAGCAATTTGTAATTGATTTCCTCACAGGATATTTCTTCATTTCTGAAAACCCACGCCATGGTCACTGTGTACATCTTAATCGACACATCGTCATTCTATTCAATTTAAAAGTGTAAACAAACAATCCAAACTGGATTCGAAAAGTGTGCTAGAGAGTTTCAAATACCTCA
The DNA here is from genome assembly GCA_958298965.1 of Chrysolina haemoptera. NCBI lineage: Eukaryota > Metazoa > Arthropoda > Insecta > Coleoptera > Chrysomelidae > Chrysolina > Chrysolina haemoptera. The sequence continues at coordinate 27,689,357 of OY282597.1, read as the reverse complement.
TTAAAACGAGTTATTTTGACGAAGCCGAAATCAACTTTTCGCCACAGTTTTCCACAAAGTAAAAAATTTGAAATGAAAAGGAAAAAATATGAGGAAAATATCTGTCAGAAAAAACTACTACCCACTACTTACATTGAATTACTTTTGTATATGTTTGTGCAATGTTCCTCCTGAAGAGTGAAAATAATCCACCCAAATAAAAGGTATTCGTTAGCAACTAAGAGAATAGTCAAAGATTGTGAATGACAGACAAGACGGTTTTTACTGTCAAATGACTCCTATCATTGTTTGGTTGTATATTCTGAATCAGGGTGTATATTTGTTTCCGAAACTCCCAAGGAACTCAACCCAAAAATATATATTGTGCTCTCCTCATAATTGGCATTGGTATTGGTTGGTATGGATGGTGACTGATGCGCTGCGACCTAGTTAGATCTATTGTGCCCCATCTTCTTCTGCTATCTCAAGGTGTTCTCGTTTACAGCATCCCCTCAAGCCTCAGTTCCTTCAGGAATTTTAGGATTTTGAGGGGGTCCATTTGTGGTATTTCTTCCACAGTCAGCTGGTGTGATCCCAGTATATTTAATCTTTTGTGGTGTACAGCATAACACTCCATCAATATGTGGTGAGGTGTTTCAGGATGTTCCACACAGAATCTGCAGGTGTTGTCCTCCTCTAAGCCTAGCTTCCTTGTGTTCTTTGAGTCTGCAATGCCCCGTTAGAAATCCTGTGATTGTCTTTAGACTAGTTTTGCTGAGGTTAATCAGTGTTTTCGATCTTGCTCGGTTGAAATTGCCGAGGAGATCTTTGGCCTGCCTTAGCCCTGGAAGTCTTTGCCAGTATGTTGCTCTCATTGCTTCTTCAGTTTTATTGAGTTCTTCTTGGAAGTAAGATTTTCCAAGTCCGCAGAATGGTTCTGGCCCGATCAGTGGCGTTGATGCTCCTTTTCGTGCCAGGGTGTCTGCTTGTTCATTTCCCTCTACTCCGACGTGCCCAGGCACCCAGAGGAGGATCACCTTGTTGTTCCTCATAATAGTATTTTGACTTATTTGCTCAGGACATCCATACATGGCGAAAATTATTTATACTTATAGCCCTAGTCATGGTGCAGTCTTCAACGTCTAATAGTCTAAGAGCCAGTGAACGGCAGATTTGACATATTTTAGGATAGCCTAAAATTCACTCAGAGAGTCTGTTGTACCTAACAACCATGAGATGGGGGCTAGCTAAGCGCAGTCGCGGTGGCTACACTCAGCTGCCTGCGACAGGTGCGGTAATTTCATAAACTAAAAAAGTATTTTAGGATAGCTGCCGTTTGGATATGTCAAATTATACTATTATAGCTATTTAAAAAAGAAACGGCAGACCATTATCACGGTTCTAAAGTGATGGCAAAAATTTTGAAAATTTCGAAAAAAAATTTTTTCGTATACTTCAGGACACCTGAAATTTATATATGTTTTCCTTGAAGTATCAGAAGCTTACACTTGTGAAGGCAGACCGGCACGTCGGTTCCTTTGACCTGGCAGACAGTAAAACCTTTCTCCCCCACGAGTATAAAAATATATAAAACTACTTATTATAGTATCAATGTAGGGTTATGTAGCTCAGTGGTTGAGACTTTCACGTTCGAAACGTTCAATCCTGCCTTTTTTAACAAAGGAAAGAAAAGAACTTTCAACTTAATCCAACAATGTTTGGAATTTCAAAAAGCTTTTGCAGATCTTGGTGATTCGAATTCAACAGAAGACGATTTACGAAGCTTGTTCGATATCATACAAAAGTTTACTTGCCAAATGTATGGTGCGAAAAAATCAGTGGACGTGGATGATGGGAGACTTCAGCTTTTCGTCAGTAGCTATAAAGCTACTGATGTTGATGAAAATTTCACGAAAGAGGTGGAAAGTTTCGACGTAAGTGAAAGCGAGCTATATCAACCGTTTTTGAGAGCTCACTATATTTCAAGCATTTGGAAAAATGCTTCTCAAAATCAACCAACAACGTTGACCCCACTTGAGTATGGTTGGGTGGAGGAAGAAAACTCCTACATGTTCAAATGGTTTGAGGGAGATCAACTGCTCTGTCTAGTCAGCGACTTGATTGATGATTCTCAAGGTAATATAGTCATGAAATTGACTTTAAATAAGAGACTCGATTTTAATTTTACTTTACAGAAACTGAAGGAGCAGATGATGAAATTCACTTACATGACGAAGATAGTGATTCTGAAGATGATATCGAAGTATGAAGAGAAAATAGAAATGAAAATGTCAATTTTCCATGTTTTTATAATGTTTTAAATTAATTTTTAATAATTAATATTTTGAAATTTCATTTTTCAAATACACATTCGGGTTCAAGGGTTGAAAAAAAAAATAATTATGTCACTTATATTTTCGCAACACCATTATTATCCTCTAAAATTTCATATTTGTTCGTAATGACCCATTTTCCCAATAATCCATTAAAAGACAGTAGGTACGTTCATTCATTTAAACAACTCATATTATTTCTTATATTGTATAGTTCATGAAATGATAAGCTGATTTGATACTGTAATAAGTAGTTCTATATATTTTTATACTCGCCGAGGAGAAAGGAACCGACGTATAGGTCTGCCTTCAGAAGTGCCTTCAAAGAATAACGTATTTAAATTTCAAGTTTCCCAAAGTATTAATAAAAAATCCCAACTTTTCAAAATGTCTGCCATCACTTTAGAACCGTGATAATGGTCTGCCGTTTCTTTTTTAAATAGCTATAATAGTATACTTTGACATCCAAACGGCAGCTTTCCTAAAATACTTTTGTAGTTTATGAAATTATCGCACCTGTCGCACCTGTCGCACCTGAGCTGGGGCCACCGCGACCGCGCTTAGCTAGCCCTATCTCATGGTTGTTAGGTACAACAGACTCTCTGGGTAAATTTTAGTTTTTCCTAAAATATGTCAAATCTGCTGTTTACTGGCTCTTAGACTATAAGAAGCTTTTGGTTGTGTTAAATATCAAGATCATTTCGCCAAATTTCTCTCGTTTGGATATTTGTGTGATTTGCCATCACGCATTGTTTTTCCTAAGAAATCCCAACATCAAGTGGTTGTTGAGGTGTCATCTACACTATCCCAATTACTTATAGGGATTCATTCTATGATCAACTTCAAACCAATCAACTTCACGTGGATGATTTGATGGAACCAACCAACTGTATCAATCGCAGTTCCGCCGATGTTAGTATCCACATATTATTATCACTTCTTCACCATTATGCTTTGTCAGAACTTTGGAGTTGAATTCGACATTTTCGAATTTATAATCAATTCAAATTAGGCAAGTACAATCCATTCAATAGTACGCACGATACATAATAATTCAGTTCTAAAATAATTCACAGGGTCTTCCTTTTTCCAGAGTCTTAGCCTTATTCAACCCTTCAGAATTTTTTTCCGCAGTCACTGACATATTATGAGACAAAAATGATCAATATTGTTTCTTTTAATATCTTTTTGTTATCCTAAAGGTTTTCATTTACTTTCCCATTTACATTTTCCAGTATAGCTTAACATAAAGAATTCTTGAATAATTCACAGGGTCCTACTTTTCTGTGGGCATTAGATTAAATATATTCCTGTACATGATTATCTATTTTGTATCCGCGAAAGCTTTTGTCTTGAAAAAAATGTATTTCTATCACCCTGTATCTCGAAAACCAAGCCGTTGGGGACATATGTTTATATGAACTTTTCGTCCTGAAAACTTTCAAAGAATCTCCTTCCGAAGTTTGTCAACGTACTTAAACAACACCCTGTATAATAAGTTGAGTTCTTCAATAATATATCAATAATCATTTAGAATGAAACTATCATCAAGAGTAGACAGATGAAACTCTTTATTCCACTTCATGACAACGTTCATGTTTCCTAATATAATATGAGGTGTGAACTAACATATACAATAGTAATTTACGTAACAAGTCCGGAAAACACTGTTTTTTTTGGGCGAGTGGACAAGATTCTAGGACGAGCGTAGCGAGTCCTGGAAGTCTGCGAGTCCAAAAAAACTGTTTTCGGGCGTGTTGCGTACACAATTTTTTCGGCAACCGTGACACATTTATTTTTTATATTTCTTTGTAGAAGAAAATTTCGAACATTTTAATTCTTGTTTGTAATAATTATCGAAATGCGAACAGAAGATAGGTACTAAGAGAAACATTCTAATTTCACGTCTGAGAAAACGAGCGCATTTCATAAAAAATTACTAGGTACCATTTTTGTGGATAATTGAATTGTCTTTCACCTTATTGATTTGTTTTTCCTATTAATCATATACTTTCCAAGATTATAGCAAAAATCTATCTATACATATTTTTAAACGAAAAAAAAAAAAAGATATGTTCCACTCCTGGAATTTCGGTAAACAAATTTTTTTCCTGTTTATAATGGTTCCAACAAATAGCCCAATGGGCACATGTACGTTTTTCATACGTCCTATAAACGTGGCATTGGTTAAATAAACGTTTCTGGTTGAAAATTTCAACGACAATAATTCAGTGTAATCTTCAACGTTGAAAGAATACGTTATAAAGATGTGTTTTCAACTACTTCCTCAACAACTCGTTAAATATACGTTTTACAATTGTAATAGTTATTCAAACAGAATTGTTAATCAAACTCGCTGTATGCGATTCATTTAACAATGTTTATGACACGTTCTTCAACCTTTTATTTGGTCAAAACAATTTGTTTTATTGAGTATCTTCGATGTTCAAAAAACCAGATTGAAAACGGCAATAAAGCGATAATTAGTAAGCAATTGGTTCAATATATCGTTGTTACACGCGATATTTTTTCGTTGAAAAAACGTTCGGTTTTTAGCCATTTCACAACGTTATTTCAACGTACTTGTGCCCATTGCGAGCATACCAAGTTTGGTGGTGCTTACAATCGATCCTCGTCTCAAAACCCAGTCGTACTGGATTATACTGAAAAATTGAATTTTATTCAACGCGGTTGTTTTTGAAGGATTATATGTTATTTTCCGTAACGAGAAAGTTACTTGTTAACACCCAACAAACGCACATTTCTCAGCGAGTGACTTAACGGTTTGTTATAAAAAATCGGAGATTGAATTATTTACCGTATCAACAACTGATAGAATAATTGCTTCGAATTAAAATACTGTTGCGAAATGGATCAAGTCTAGAAAGCTGCTTTTCATGCAATTCATTTGTAGCACCGGATCTTTCACGAGCATATCGATTTATGAACGGGTCATTATATTCAACTTGACCTTGCCTCTTAGAACGACGAAGTTGATTGAGTCAGTCGGTAATTTAATTGCATGAGCGTTCGAGAATAGATAGATTAGTAGGTATCCACAATTTTATCTTGACGTCACACTTGGACATCACAGCTATTTTGATCCGTCTCACTATTCAGTCATTAAAAAGTAATTTACAGCAGCTCACACTAGCCAACACCACCCGGTGTCCCCGAAAATTCGCAAGCGGTACTAAGAAAGGGGGACTACACTGAAAAAAATGTGGTACGTTATATCAATGAATGCCGTTTTTTACCTCTCTGTTCATTGGAAATATACATTTTTCATCGTGGCAATGAATAAATATTCACTGACTTTTTTAGGTATTTATTGATACAACGAATTCAAGTTCATTGAGATCAAAGATGATCGTTTCTTACACTTATGAACAGTTTTCGTTGCTCCTGCGGAAAAGTTTATTGAGGTGAGGAAAGGGGTACACTGAGATCAATGATGATCTAATTTCAGACCTATGAACATATTTCGTTACGGCTTTGAAAAAGATTATTGAAATAAAGAAAAAAGTACATTGGAACAATGTATATTATATCATGAAAAAAATGTGATACATAATATCAATGAACACCGTTTATTACCTTTCCGTTCATTGGCACAATACATTTTTCATCGTGACAATGATTCAAGTTCATTGAGATCAAAGATGATCTTTTTTCACATTTATGAACAGGTTTCGTTGCTGCTATGGAAAATTTCATTTAGGTAATGAAAGGGGTACACTGAATCCTTTTGAAATTGTTTATCATATCAATGAACGTAATTAATGGTCCCAGAGATGATTTTATTGTTACAATGAATCCAAGTTTATCGAAATCAATGATGATCTATTTTCAGATCTACACACAGGTTTTATTGGAGCTATGGAAAGATCATAGAAGGTGTAACGAAGGTACTAAGTCCCAGTTTTGTTAGGCAGATAGAAGCAACATTTTCCTCACATTCTATAACTCCGTAATTAATATGTTCATGAATATTATAATGTGTGAAAGCATCACGAGAATAAACTGAAACATAGATTTAATGTATATCAATTATTGAATCAAGGAATAACCGATAATTAATAATCACCGTTCATTGGATTGATGAAAAATATCCATCGTCGAACTAATCTGAATCATTATGTCGATCATACAGCATTCATTCGAAGAATGGACAATAAAAACCAATTTGATGAATACCAGTTTCATCAGTTGAACGAATACAATTTATTGCTTGGGTGAACACTTTTCATTCGTTTGATGAATGGATATCATTACCCCAACAAACCTTGCATTATAGTAACCGATTATCGATAAACACCATTCATGGAATTGATGAAAAATATTCATCTTTGAAATAATCTTAATCATTATATCAATCATACAACATTTTTTTCAAAGAACGAACAATAATAATTAATCTGATCAGTTTCTTCAGTTGAACGAATACAATTCATTGCTTGGGTGATCACTCTTCATTCGTTTTATGAATGTAATTCATTACCAAAACGAACCTACTTAATGTACTTGATCATGATATCAATGAAAGCATTCATTGATATTATTGAGATCCGTATTCATAGTATGGATAACCAGTGGTACATTGACATAACGATTGCGTTCATTGGACTAATATTGATAAAAATATTCATTGAGTCACTGAACTTTTTCATTGTATTCAGGTACCAATTTTTTTCTGTGTAAGAAAGGGTAGTTGCATTTGCGAATTAGGAAGAAGGGAACAAAAAATATTCGACTTCTTGTATAGAAATGATTTTGTTCAAATGAGTAAAGGACCCCGCACGGAATACATGCAAGGAGAAAAATGTATGATGATATTTACAATAATTTCTGATACTATATGTGTCAGGAATAATTTATAGTCAACATCAACCATAAATTATTCCAACACTTTATTGTTATTTCATCACCCACTACCTAAGTTTTTAGTTTTACTGAAAAATATTTCCAATCATAATTTATTGAATATATGTTCTCTAGATTTTCCTCAGTGTCGGATTTTGGTTTATTGCGGCATTCAATGAAACTCTGGTATGTTGTAGATCATGATCTGTAGGTAATACTTTGAATGGACCATAATCAAATCGTACGAATAGTTTCTGAGAAACAGGGTGATTTTAAGAGTAGTTACACAAACAGAAAATAAAGTTAATTTATCACAAATTGAGAATATTTCTGGGTAAAACTCGTCATTTGGATAAAATATGTCATACCTTCGAAAATGCACCACTCTTATAATAAAATATAGTATTCAATTTACTGGGGTCGTCGCAAACGTTCTCAAAAATACCGGGTGACCACGAGGTGAGGTACGCCCCCCCAATTTTTCTATAGTTTTGAAGATACAGATTTCAAATTTGGTTTGTTGCTATAGTACCTGAATGCGCATATTTTGACCTGTCTAATGAAAATTCACCACTTTCGCTTCAACTGGAAGTGACCCAAACTTTTTTTTCAAATGACACCCTGTACATATTTTGTCATTATCCGAAAAAGCATGCAATTTGTGATAACTCTGTTCTTCAAAATTGAAAATCGGTTGAAAACTGGCGAAGATATAGTTGATTGTTTAGTCAAACAAAGTTTCCCAACTTGCTTCGTTTCCAAGATACAGGGTTTCAAAATTTTTACAAAATATATTTTTTGTTTATTCTAAGCACTTTCAAATAAGATTTTCATTACCGCAAATGAGCATACCAACTTTTATCAAAATCAGCCATGAGGTTTTCGAGTAATTAATCAAAAACTGATTTTTCTTTAAACTTTGACACCCTGTATCTCAAAAACGAAGCCAGTTCGGACACATGCTCATATGAAGAAAATGTTTTATTTTTACCTAAATAATCGAGTGTTTGGCGGTTTAACCCTGGGTCACCCTGTATAAGGAGCTCTGGGGGTAATTAATAATTACTCGTTCTCTTGGAACCCCTCTTCTGGATAATCTTGACATTTTTTTTTGTTCAATTACTAGTTATGATACTCAGAGCTCCTTATATATTTTTGGAGTTTTGCAGTGTTGCAGGGTTTTTATATATTCTGTCACTTTTTTCACAATGTTTGCCAGCGACGCTATTTTTTCCCGATATTTACTTACGAGAATTGTCACAAAAGCACACACGTTTTGGTTAAACACCTCTCCCAATTTTTGTTTTTTCTATCCAAACCTATAATCTCAAATACACATATCAAGTAGTGAAATAATAAACCTATTAAAATTGCGCCACATGCGAAGAAAGTATTTCGTATTTCAAAAATGTAGGTTTGGCTCAAGGTTTTTCACGTATTATAGCTTGAGGGTTTTCACATATTAACGTTAACGTTCCTCAACGTTCCTATTGAAAGAATGAAGTGAGTAAAAAACTTCGGAATATTTCAATTCTAATAAGTAAGGTAAACAACGTTTGTGACGACCCCGGTAAATTAAATACTATTTTGTATTATAAAAATGCTGCGTTTCCAAAGGCATGACATATTTTGACCAAATCACGAGAATTAACCAGAAATATTCTCAATTTATGATGAATTAAATTTATTTTCTGTCTGTGTAACTACTTTTAAAATTACCCTGTTTCGCAGAAACTAATCATACGATTTGATTAGGGTCCATTTAACGTGTTACCTATAGATCTTGATCTACAACATACTAGGGTTTTATTGAATTCCACAATAAACCAAAATCCCATGTATTCCTTTATAAATTGGTAGGGGTTTCATAGAAATTAATGAATTCACGTCCCATGTACATTGACATATCATTGACATCTCGTATCCCATTTTTGTTTTTTAACCTGGGAGGGTAAGGGGAAGATGGGGATAGTAGATACTCTTTTGCCGCCGATCAGGAAAGAAGAGCGCCTTACCAAGGAGAATGTAGCGTCACCGTGAGAGGAACTAGGCGAGGATGTGCTACTTTCTCAAAGAGGAAGAAGAAGGAGAAGAAGAAAAGAAGAAGAAGAAGAAGTGGGTAGTTCCTGGATGCTTGTCAAAAAAGCATTTTTTTTTTCTTCAAGAAAAACTCAACAGAGTTCACCTAAGACTCATATGAATTACCTACATCATCAAGTCAATTCTTACTCTGATAACCCGTATATCTGAATGCTTTTGCTCTTAACAGAAACATTATTATGTTTTATGTATTGATATTTCAATCCCTAGTGATTCAGTATAGAAATATAAAATTCTCAGTCTCACTAAATTATTATAATAAGATGTCTTTTTTCAATACTTTTATATATCCACTGACACATATATTGCACTTTTGATATCGGTGTCATCAAACTGTGCCTCCTACGGAGTTTATTCAAATTTGGAAATAATTTTCAATGTCAACGGTCGGATAATGTTGATGTTAGTGAATAGCCGCATTCCTCTTAAAAGAAGACTAATGCATATTCATTTATTCTGTCAGAATGATGATAAATATTTTCTAGATCAATGTCGTTTATAGAGAGCTCCAAAAATTGGCGATGGTGCTTCAGAGAAGTGATTCATTGATTAGCATGAATAGTGCAGTCAACAGAGCAAGTTACTGATCAAAATAGTTAAAATTTCCTACCGCTTTTAGAATAGGTTCAATATGTATAAATTTTTTGGGAGTTTATGAATCGATAGAGACTTCGTGCTTTCCTTCATTCTTTGCACTTCGAACATGTCAGTTTCTCGGCACCATCCAAAGTTTGTTCCATAGTGAATGGATCTAAACATTGTAAGAGTATGAGTTGGCCTGTAAAATCGGAAGGGAAAGGTCCCAGAATGTATCAAATGTGAACGAACAGTGACCACAATATGTACATTGCAAAGTTGATTCCAGCTGTTCAACAAAGTTGTCTATTTTCAAGTATCTCGACCAAGACTCTCTAGTCTTTTCACTTTTGCTCAATTTCTAGACAATTTCGGTCCAAATAAGTTTGGGCTTATCCGTTACTCTATTCACGTCTTCATGTAGTCCCTTCAATAGGTATCGTAAAAACTCCTGGGCATCTTGCTGTGCATGACTGATAAAACGTGGTGCAAATCTTCGTATTCGACTTTTCAAGAAGACTCTATCAAACCACTCGATCCGACGCATCTTCTGACCACAGTTCATTGATCACCTCGGCAGAAGTTTTGATATCCACTCATATTTATTCACAATATTTGGAATTTATGCGAGACTATCTCGACCAGAATCACATGGCGCTGGTTTCAAGTGAAGAGGTAGAAACCAACTACTCAATTGAGGGTTGTCTTCAACGCATCAGCCAAATTACCATGACAGAAATCCCTGAATGATTTTATTTATACAGGTCCTAAATTGTAACAAGATATCGTAAAAATTTTGATAAACTTTCGATGTCACACTTTTGTTATATATTCAGATATAAAAAGTATGTATAGAATGATTTCAATAAATCCTTCTGATAGACAGTATCAGAGAATTCTGTGGAGATTTTCTCCTGATGAATCCGTTAAAGAATATACCTTGTTATCTGTCGTTTATGATTTTTATCTATCTAGCACTAGATATTTGACCACTCGCTATGCTCGTGTATCAATATCAATGATCAGGTCTGCTGGAAAAACACTCCCATTTTGCAACTTATTATAAATAGTTATCATTCTATTCTAATCCATAATTCTATAGGACTTTTTATAAGGAAAAATCGATTTGTCAATTTTGGTAACCAATCCATTTTTTCTGCAAATAGTTATTGATATTGGAGAATTCTACTGTTTATGTCCATGATTTAGATGAAAATTCTATACTATGTTGAAACTTTCCAACCACGTTTGCTCTCAGTATAACAAGACGGTACCATGGGTTCTTGATAGGTCAAAAAGACGAAAATCAATTCTGAAAAAAATCGCGATTCTCAGCATCTTAGAACTCAGGAAGTCATGAAGATCTTCCTCATGACAAACTTTGTCGACTTCAATTTCGTTATTGAAAACGTTTTTGCTAGGATCGACCATTATCGAAATATAAGCGGATGACAAAACTGATAAAAGTGATATTACTGCTTGAATCTAGAGTAACCTTTCCTCACACACCCCCGGACAGCTCTCGGGCCAAAAAAACTGCGCACACAAGTTCAAGCATTCGTTGATTTAACTTATTAGAGATGTCAGTTATTCCAGATCTATTATGAAAGTTAAGGGGAAATCAAACATGTGAAGGATTTGCTTTCAGATTTACCAGTGGGTAATATCCGAAATTAATTTTTGATATAAAAAATTAAAATAAGCATCCATTAATGAGTGATATTCAAGCATACTATTTCGCAAGAAGATAATGAACAAGTGTTACACTAATCAAGCATTAATTTTTCGTAGAAAACCACTTCCTTTCCCAATGAGAATTCAATTCAATATTGAAAGTGAAATAATTCATATTGACTAAGAGAACAAAATATGTAATGTTAATTCAGAAGGTCGATGTATCGGCACGAATCATTGTGTCATATTTTCTAAGGAATGCTATTATTATTATTGGTCGAAGCAAACCAATGAAAAAACATATCTTCACATCAGTATTTTCTGTATTTTCACACAGGGCTCACCCGTGATTGCGACTTCGCCAAACTTTTTGATGGCTGTCACTCCTCATTAAGTTTGCTTAGAATAAGGCATGCATGCGTCAAGCGCAATCTCTGGAACAGAAAATGAAAACCAGTCTTGAACCAGCAATGACTGGTTGCAATTTGAGTAGAGAAGACAAGACATATTTTTCGTTATATTTCCACTACTTGATGGGAAAAATATTGCTTTGGAAATAGAGCACTGTCAGTGACTTAATATGACAGTTGCAGAACAATGTCATAGGGGGACAAACAAACCAAACTGAACAAAAAAAAATCAATTGAACCCATTTTCCATAAGGCTACGTGAATCACTTTATGTCTGTAAAGTTTATTAAAATCGCAATTATTCACGAACACCACAGAAAACGAATTTTCATTTCATCAAATGTCAAATGCTTTGTGTCCCCCCCCTATGACCGCCATGTTGTGACGTCAGCTGTTGTTGCTCTATTCTAATCTATGAGAGATTCTACTTTTTCTTTCATGTAATTTCATGAAATTATTTCTGCAGCAGTTCCGAATTTTCAGGTATTTGCCGAGTATACTTCCTCACGAGGAGAATGAATCCCTTATGGTGATGAATTACCTTTTCCACTGAAATTTATTTTAAAGGGAAAATTCCCATTGTTGATGAAATTTGAAATTTTACTTTTAATCCAACACGATTATGTTTTGAGACGAGGATCGAATGTAGCACAAACTTGGTATGGTAGTAGTTGGAACCATGATAAACACGAAAAAAAATTGTGTATCAAAATTCCAGGGTTGGAACATATATATATATTTTTCGTTTAAAAATAAATAAATAGATTTTTGCTCTAATCTTGGAAAGTACATGATTTATCGAAATAACAGCTCAACAAGATGAAAGACAATTCAATTCTCCACACAAATGATTCCTAGTTATTTTTTATGCAATACGCTCGTTTTCTCAAAAAACCCACCGCTGAAAGTTCCGACGGAGCCGAATATTTGATTTGTCATAACTCTGCTGAAAATGATCGGAGAAGGAAAAGAAAAAGATCATATCGTTTCTGAAGACTCCTACCTTCCCATGCAAATATAATATGCGACTATTTGAGTACCTAAAATGTGTTTTGTCGCACTTCACGGAGATGTTGGCGGATAATTCAAAAATCATGAATAATTTAGTAATTATGGAATTATTATACTAAAGCAGCAACCCACACCCTTTTTGGACTATATGCAACAGTTTCAAAGTGGTGTTACAGGTCCCACTTATATACATAACTTTGTTTTACTCCTAACCCAGTTTCAACTCATAAAACCGGCATTCCCTTCAGTAAATGTTGAAAATAATCGCTTATTCATATCCAGCTTATGTGTTCAATAACACTTTTGTGAGGTGCAAAACTCAAGCTTGAAATCACATACTTCATTTTTTATGTATTCTTTTCAACATTCACTGAAGAAATTGCCGGGAAAATAGCCATGACTTTCAGGTCCTCCGTAAATATCGTAAAAGGGTTATGTGAAGTGGGATAAAATACATTTTGAGTAATCAGTTATATGAGTACATGTTATATTTGCATGAAGACGTAGAAGTCTTCAGGAACAATATATAATTTTTTCTTTTCCTTCTACTATAATTTTTAGCAAATTTATGAAAAATCTAATGTTAGGCCCTGCTGGAAATGGCAGTGGCGGGTTAACGCGATTCTGAAATTTGATATCGAAATTCAATAAGGTTTTCTGAGAGAACGAGCGCATTTTGTGAGAAATTACTTACTATATTTCTTGTGGAGAATTGAATCTTTCGCCTTGTTGATATTGTTTTTTGATAAATTTATACTTTCCGAAACAACAGCAAAAAAATTAAAAAAAATTTAAATACATTTTTTTATGGGGTCTACCCCTGATTTTTGATTCTGTGGTTACTGTACTATATACTTATTTTATATAGTCCAGAAATTATGAATTCACGTTTTAGGATTTGAACTCCCCCTGTTTCATGATATCTAATGCATGCACTCTTTAAAGTTCATCCAAACCTCCCCACACTTCAATCAATTTTTTTTTCATTTTCAGTTAATATTTTCTGACGTCTTTAGTGGAGGAAATAAAAATATTGAAAGTTGACTGTATCTGTTGAAAGAAAATGAGTTTATTGCTGTTAAAAATAAAAAAATATTATTTCATCTTCCTTACATGAAAATGTTTCGTTAAGAGGGGAATACAGCAAAAAGTAATTTTTTTATATCTTGAATAATGATAATAATAATAATAATACTCCCTCATAAACACTCGTAAAGTGTACCCAAAGGCATAGCCTGTGCGGGGAGAGGACGGCTATTATTATTATTTGCCGTGGCATATCAGTAGTTTGCGAATTGGAAGTTTGATTGTGATATATTGTTGAGAAGGTAACATTGTAACAAATCCCGGTCAAATCGGAAGTGTAATATTTGGTCTGATACTCGCTAAATTGAACATTTATAACGTCAAACAGGTGTACCCACTTTAGAACATCTATACAAAATAATAACGAAGATACATAGTGGTAAATTGATTTCGAGTCCGAGTCCGGTATATCGTATTATAATTTTTTTTTTCGGATGATAGTTTATAGTGAAAAAAATCCGACCGGTAGAAGATATTGAAAACGTGCACATTAATATGTTCAAAATCTTTATTTAATGTCCATATTTTATAGAAATTTTATATATTTCTAGATAAATTTTTATTCACTACTTGAATTCACTGAATTCATCCTTACAGAAATAAATGAAAATATCGAAGAAATTGATGAAATAATAATGATGGGATTCGTTATGGTGTATATGCATTACAATATTATCTGTTCTTGATAATTGATGCAAATAAACGATTTGTTGACGCAAACTAACACAATAAAATACTTTGAGCCATAATTTCAAATGATATAGTAGTTTCTATAAGAATATTCAGAATTTGATCAGAGATCAAATGTCCAACCGCGGTTTTTTTTATCCTCCATGATGATATCGTTTATATTTTATTATTATCAACTAAATTATTTGATACTGGCTTCAATCTAAGATATTCAGAAAGTAATCTAGCCGAATACACTTGAACTACAATTTCAAACGCATTGAACTATCCACATATTGTCGCATATTTGTGCCTAATTCCAAATTGAAATTCTTCGAGCTCCTTCCTATACAGGGTTTTCGTTAAATTATTGTATGTTCAACTATTTTTCAAGTAAACTCATCATGCTCAAAATATATCGACTAAATTAAATTCGATTTTTGTTCCAAAATATGAATAGGATATTCATAAAATCTGTTGTGGAATCATATTGAAAAAATAACTTTCTATGTGTTACCGCAGAAGAAATATTTCCAACAATTCTATCCTTGATGTGTATAATTATATCTAAAGAGCCTGCTTTCCAATTCTATCGATCTCCTTTATGAGCATGGCAAAGCGAAATAGATTTTCGTCGACCAAAATATATTGGGGATTGAATGCGAGAGAAGCGAACCTTGCTTCAATGAAATGAACGAGTGATATTTTTCAGTAACATTCTCCTTATCTCATTCAATGGAAACTAGACAAAATTAAAAAAAAAACAACTATCTGAATGAAAATACCAATTTTCACTTTCAGATATTTTCTTTTCAGTTAGAGCCTTTTCACAATATCTATCAGATGTATTTCAATGTCCAGCGTGGCTTTTGCCGGGGAAGTAGTTGTTTTCTTTTAAATATTACAAATAAATCACATTTTTCATTTTTCAATTTTCATGGAGAATGTCCATCTTTTCATCTAGATTAAATTCAATATTCTTGTAATACCCTAAATAATATGTTTAATATATTTAGCTGCACATATATTCCGATTGAGTAAATCAAATCAGTCATTGCTAAAATCATAAGGAAACGCTTATTGACTGGAATGGTTCGATCTTTGATCTTTGATTATATCCGGCGAACTCGCTGACACTTTTATTGGAGCATTCTACAGGTACGACTAGTGAAAGTTGTCATTTTCTCAGTGAAAACATATCGATGTGATGTGTGACAATTTGTAGAATGAAATGTTATGGAGCTTCTTAATATTAATTCAATTTAAAATAAGTTTGTTGCAAAATTGAACGCAGACAGGGCCAATTTACCAAATTTTTTGAAAAAATGGGTCTTAACGGACCAGCCCTATGAAATCGCGCAATGGGCAAATCATTACATTTCAACATAGTCTATAGATGAACTACTAATAAACACAATTTCTAATTACTAATACACATTTCTATATTTATCGTGGACTATAAAACAACGTATAATATGATAAGTTGTATGCTATACAGAGTGTGTCCCCCAGACCCGTGGAACAGTTGAATATCTCCTGACCCAATAAGAATTTTTAATATATTCTTATAATATATCGATCGGAATTAAAAGGTTTACCTTACTTGATTGAATTTTTCGAAAACCGAACTCAAATGTTGACATTTTCGTTTTCGTTAAAATTCCCTTTTTCGTTCTAGAACGTAAAAGACATTTATGCACTAGCGGGTGGTAAGGTACAATTAACCGTCCGGTTCAGCGAGCGCAAAGTGGCACCTTACCGCATTATGGCCCGCGGGCCGTAAAGTAGACAAAATTCTCAAATTGTTTATATTTACATAATTTCATCCAAGACGTAACACGAATCAGAATTATTTTAGTTAAATAGAGAAATACTCTCCCTAACATTTCTTTCTAATCGACATTTTGTCAATATGTAATTATTAGGTCATAAGATTGATTATTGAAAATGCAGTTGTTTGAATTACTGATGTTGAAGATGGGATATTATCCTCATGAATATAATTATTCCATATGGAAAGTTTCGTTACAGCAACTGCATCGATACGAGAACAAGTATTCAGTTTATAGAAGTGGATGGTTGGTTCAAATACCAATCTGGCGTTATTCCGGCACAATTGTTGGCAATTTCTTCAGTGATGATCAATTAATTTGGAAGAATTTCTTCAATATAGCTCTCATAGCTACTAAATTTGTACATTTTCCATTATTTGTCACTCTCGATTCTTGTATACATAATGTATGAAACGTGTAGACCATTAGAGTTCAAGTCAGTATTTGGGATTCGCGCTATAAAACCGTAAGTGCATACAATTTTGTATTTTTAGCCGAGGGCCATCACACGCTGAAGGCCATAAACGCCTACTTTACGCCCTCGATACATTATAGTTATTTATGTATCAAGGGCATAAAGTAGGCATTTTTACCAAAGGCCATTAACGCACTAGAGGTTTTATAGCACGAATCACAAATACTGCCTTGAATTACAATAGTCTACACGTTTCGTATGTTATGTATACAATAATTAAGAGTAATATTAGATTTCCCTCGCAGTGGCATCGTATGTGTACTGATGTTTCCTCTTCTTCCTGACAGAACCTGCATAGCATTTCTTCTGCCAGGCCTATTGTACTCATATGTTTGTTGAGCCTACAGTGCCCTGTGAGAAGTCCTACTACTATTCTAGTAGTGTTCCTCTTCTGGCTTAGTAGATAGTCTGTGAATGTTGGCTGCGGTTGTTTGATAAACACTTTGGCCTGTCTCATCCTTGGTGCATTGTTCCACCATTCTTGAGACTTCTGTTGAATCCATGATTTGGTGTTTGTTTTTAGTACAGCTTTTGCTATACTGCAATACGGTTCTGGGCCATTCAGGGCCTTACTTGCTTCTTCTCGGGCTAGTGTAACGGCCTCTTCATTGCCTCTATAACCTGTGTGTGCTGGTACCCAGGCTAGTGTCAGTCTGTTCTGAATGCCCAGCTCTTTTAGTGCTTCTATGCAGTCCCAAACAAGTTTTGAGGTAACTTGCATTGAGTTGACTGCTTTTATCGCAGCTTGGCTATCTGAGTATATGGCAATGTTTTTTCGCGAAAAATCGTGCCTTATTAGCTCTTGTGCACAATGGTGTATTGCAACGATTTTCGCTTGAAATATCGTCGCATGTTTGCCCAAGTTCAGTGATATTTTCATCTTCGGCTTGGTTCCATAAATGCCGGCTCCTGCACCTTTATCCGTTTTGGAGCCGTCAGTGTAGACAGCGATTTCCGCATTGATGGGAGGCCCCCCCTTCCACGCATCCCTGTCCGTTATACTTGTCTTGAAAGTTTTGTCAAAGCTATATCTGGGAAGAATGCCATCTGATAGCATTCTTGTAACCGGGTCGTTATCCAACTCTTCATATAGCTTGTTGTAGTCTCTCCCGTGCATATTGCTAATGGGTGCTTGTCCTCTAAGCAACCTGCTCGTGACAGACCTGGCTTCGGCTTGGATGTATATGTGTAGTGGAGGTAGGTTGAGCAAGACCTCTAAGGCGGCTGTTGGGGTGGTTCTCATGGCCCCGGTGGTACTCAGACATGCTTGTCTCTGTTGTCCTCCAAGCCGTCGAACCACTCCTGCCTGCTTGGTCTTTGGCCACCATACCACCGACCCATACGTTATCATGGGTCTGATAAATCTGGCGTAAAGCCATGTTGTCATTTTTGGTTGTAGCCCCCAATTTTTTCCGCACATTCTCCTGCACAGATTGAAGGCTACAGTACTTTTTTCTATGGTTTTTTGTAGGTGTTGATTCCAGATCAACTTATGGTCGAAGATGACTCCTAAGTATATATATAATCTATAATCTAAGAGTAATATAGTAAGGGGAATGTAAAACTATAGTAGCTGAGAGCTATATTGAAGAATTTATTTCAAATAAATTGATCATCGCTGAAAAAATTGCCAACGATTGTGCCGGAATAATACCAGATAGTTATTTGAACCAACCATCCGCTACTAAAATGAATACCTGTTCTCGTATCGATGCAGATTCTGTAAAGCATCTTCAACATCGGTAACTAAACCAACTGCATTTTCAATATTCGGGCTTATGACTCATTTACACGTTGAAATAATGTCTGTTATGAAGAAATGTCATGAAGAGTATTTCTCTATTTAACTGAAATAATTCTGATTCGTGTTAGGTCTCCCATGAAATGATGTATAGATATAGACAATTTGAGAATTCTGCTTACTTTACGCTCACTGAACCGGGCGGTAAAATCCACTTTATTATCCCATTAAGTTGTTCTTCGAATTTTTCAGGACTTCACTTTTCATGGAAAACACAACTTGAAAATTTCAATAATATTTCTTCTTTTTCTTTGAAAGCTTTAAAACGTGATTGAATTTTCACGAAATTCAAATTCCCTCATGACCGTTTCTTCAAATTTTATATCCAGAAAGTATTTTTTCGGCAACCGTCCGGGAAGTACCTTTGAGAAAGTATCACTTCCCGGACTAGTCCGGGAAGTACGTATTTCCCGGACTAGTCCGGGAAATGCTCGACTTTTAATATAAATATTCATATAAATAAGAATTAGAATGTTTCTGTTTATACTCATTTTCTTTTCGAATTTCAATATTTAATACAAATAAGAATTAAAATGTGCGAAATTTTCTTCTCCAAAGGAATACAATAAATAAATGTGTCTCGATTTGTTATTCTACACGGTTGCCGAAAAAATTGTGTACACAACACGTCCGAAAACAGTTTTTTTAGACTCGTATACTTCCAGGACTCGCTATGCTCGTCCTAGAATCTTGTCCACTCGTCCAAAAAAACAGTGTTTTCCGGACGTAAATTACTATTTGTGGCCTTATTAGAATATTCTAAAGCCTTTTCGGGTTGCCCGAAACATGATGTATGATACTTGAAAGGAATTTTGATTCTTTATTTTTTTCATTTCAGACAGACATAAATATGTAAGTATTTACCTGCAGAGGATTATACATATCAACGGAGAAAATCGAACGATTAGCCAAATGAAATTGCGAGAGCCCAAGTAATACGGCAAGTTTTGCACTCAGAATTTTCCAAAAAACAAATATATAATGATGAAAAATTAAGGAAGTCTGAAATTTCTTGTTGGGACTGTTTGTTGAGTTCAATATACAGCTGAATACGAGGTTAAGATTTTTTTATTTGTCGATGATGTAAGACACTCTAGGTACTGATCTGCAAATATTATAGGTTGTCCTATTTGAAAATAATCATGAAAAAATGTATAGAAGAGAATTTCGTGAAAATAGAAAAAAAATTCTGTCCACACTATATAGCTTTGGAAGCTCTGGAAGCTTCGGAAGCGATTTCCGAAGATTTACCAACACATTGGGTATAATTATTTTTTCAAAAATTTTCGGCAGCTAACCTCGCCGGCGACTACTTTTGCAACCTAGCTGACCGAGACTTGGAACTTATATGAAATAATAGTTCTATAATCCTTCAGCCTATACAGTTTTCACGCACCACATCGACGATGATTTTTCAGTAAGAAAATGATAACTTTCACTGTTCGTACCTTATCCATCTCTATCCACCAATAAAAGCATCAGCAAGCTCGGATATGTATTCTTGTTCAGTAATGGAATGAATTTTAATTAACTTGAAGCACTTTTTTGTCTACAGCTCTTCCACTATTAAAATTTCCTTGTTCAAGACACCACTGTAAAAACTCGTAAATTTGTCAGAAATAATATCCTGTAGTAACAATAAATCAAGCGTAGAAACTAGCTTGATCACCAAAACACAAACAAAGCGCTTGTCTTCTCTCCAATCATTTACATTTCCTGCGACATCTTCAGCGCCAACAACCTCTTCAGAATTTTCACACTTTCTAGAGTCACCGTGAACCCATTCACGAATCCTCTTTGTCACTAGATGGAAAAGGACGACGTCAAGCGAGGGTGTAGAAAGCGGGGGGGTTACATAGGGTCAGCCACCGTGAATGAAGATAAAGGTACTCACCGGTAAGGAGCGCGAGGGGAACACAAGAAGGAGAAGTGGACGAACTGAGGTCTGTTTGTCGACTGAACGACGCACGCCTTCCTTTCAAACTCTTGCTAAGTCACTCCACGAAGAACGAATTTCTCTAGGTCAGGAGGTGCTGTTCTTCGGCGTATTGTTGCGCTGGCCGTCGAGCTGCGAGAACTGCGAACTGAGAACTGCGAAAGGCAGGAATGCGGCAATTGGGTAATGAAGAGCAAGGTTAGACAAGATTCGGCAGGGCTAGGATGTTATCCCGAGAGAAATGTGAGTGAGAGTGAAATATGTGACCAGTGTGCAACGGCAAATTTGTGACCATTCAGCTCTCTTCTGGCTTTTTGAAGAAAATGGACCTCATTATGGATATTCCGTTACTGAGTTCCTGTCTGTCTATTTTTTCCAGTATGGAAGGAAATATTTTTGAAGAATTCTCTGAAAGGAGCCATCCGCGTAATACACATGCCATTACAACCGATTCAATCATTAATTTCTCATCATGAACCCGGATTCACGTGTGATAACAGTATTAGACCATCAGATAATGACATATTTTGCTGAATAGTTTTCTCGTTTCAGGGATTTTAAGCACTGAAAATTATGTCAGTGTTTAGCTCAAAAAATGAAAATTCAGCGATCGGACGTGTGCTAGGCATATGAAAAAAAATTCCCAAAATTTTCCGGCCGGAAAATTTACTTAAACAGCTGATTGGCTTATGGGAATTTTCTGTCGGGTTCCTAACGATATCAGATTTCATTCTGTCGATTGCCATAAGCGAGAGAATGCGTCAGCGACCGAGTATTCTTTTACAAGATGGCTCCCTTATTTCCACCCTTTAAGGACATTCAAATCTTATGGCTTTGGTTTTTCACTATTAGATTGTTTATATTTTTTGCACAAAAAAAAAATAATTTTCCATATGCCTAGCACAGGTCCGGTCGCTAAATTTTCATTTTTTGAGCTGAACACTGACATAATTTTCAGTGGTCAAAAACCCTGAAACGAGAAAATGAGTCAGCAAAATATGTCATTATCTGATGGTCTATATTGGTAAACCGTATTTTTTAATATTGAAGAGGGGAACATTCTCCATGAAAATTTAAAAATGAAAAATGTGATTTATTTGTCATATCTAACAGAAAACAACTACTTCCCCGGCACAAGCCACGCTGGACATTGAACTACATCTGATATATATTGTGAAAAGAATCTAACTTAGAAGAAACAAAAAAATCCGAAAGTGAAAATTCGCATTTTCATACAGATAGCTGATTTTTAAAATTCTCTCTAGTTTTCATTGAAAAAATCATTGAATAAATTAAATGAGGAGAATGTTATTGAAAAATATCACTCACAGAAATCGTTCATTTAGGTGAGTGCGAGAGATTTTTTCTTGATTATATCGGTGTCGATAGGCAACCACATGCCTTCTTGTAAAGGAAATGTAATTTGAGTTGCCTAGATACCAATGAATGACTGAATAACTAACAGAAAACAACTACTTCCCGGCACAAGCCACGCTGGATATTGAACTACATCTGATACATATTGTGAAAAGACTCTAACTGAAAAGAAAAAATCTGAAATTGAAAATTCTCTCTCCCTGATGAGCTTGGCAAAGCAAAATAGATTTTCGTCGACCAAAGTGTATTGGGGATTAAATGCGAGACAAGCGAATGAAATGAAATATTTCTGTGATTTATATTTTTTAAAAACAGTCTCCCTATCTAATTCATTGAATGAATTCAATGTCCAGCGTGGCTTCAACCTTGGAAGTAGTTGTTTTCTGTTAGATATCACAAACAAATCACATTTTTCATTTTTCCATTTTCATGGAGAATGTTCCCCTCTTCAACAAATATACCTCCCAAGAGGTTACCTCGAACGATGGAAAATAGCGACTAAAGTTTTCTTTCACTTTCAGATGACTCCACAATATATTTCATGAATATCCTATTCATAATTTCAAACAAAAATCTTGCACTGAAAATCACCGTTTCCCCAATATTTGAAGTCAAACTAAAGTGTATTGCCGAAAGTCATGAAAACTTATAGGCAAAGATTCCTAAATTCAATGATAATATTGAAATTTATTGAATTGAATTAATAATTATAAACATCGATGGTGATAGTCCTTCCCATTCACACATCCCCATTTACTCCACCAGCCCTATATGCTCCCTGTGCTACTGGCAATATAGTTGGCGCATTTGCTATTTCAATTGCAGGAGAAGCCTGCAAAAACCCACTGTTCAAATCAGTTGAAAGGTATCCACATGAAATCCAAGTGTAGATGATATAGAAACGATAAATAGCAAAGAAAATTTTGGAACTTTGCTCGAATCATGCTCTATAATTTGAATCATTTTATCTATCGATAGTTTTTATTTTCCAGCACAAAAACTCGTTCATTTGGGAAAAATATAAAATAGAATTGAGTGATTCAAATGAAAAAAAAAATGTTATAGAATTTTAAGAACGAGTTGTATTTGGAGGTTTTTCTCTTTCACCAATTTGGCATGAAATTTTAAATATTTGACGAAACAAATTCAGTTGAAATTTATAGAGTAAAATGGTTTTATCCTGGAACGAATGATTGGCGAAATTAATGTATTGATATTGGATGAAATCATCAAAATACCAGATTTTTGACACATGAAACAATTAACCAAATTCATATATTAAATGAGTTCATTTCATTTAATTTTATAGATGATATAGCTTATACAGAAGCCAACAACGATGATTTTTAATGAATATGTCGAAATTTTTTAACAATGAACAAATCCTAAATTCAATATTTCCAACAATATTCATTGATTTTGCGCTTATTGCAAAGTTTGCATGTAACTATTTCAAATTCTGACGGATTTCCATCACCTTTTGTCAAAATATTTGTATAACAATTCTATCAAAAATTGAGTTTTCACTAATAAAAACCGATATGAGGTCATTCAAACCATTAGCAAATGAATGTTCATTTTTTATAAAAAATTGTAACAATAAGTGATACGACTAAACCGAGCGGGAAACCGCTGAGGAAATTCCTCTAATACCCAAGTAATGCCCGAATAATATCCAAGTATTTCCAGTGTAATACCCAAGTGATTCCCGAATAATACCTAAGTAATACTCAAGTAATTCCCTAGTAATACCCAAGTGATTCCCGAATAATACCCAAGCAATACCCAAGTTATTCCCTAGTAATACCCAAGTGACTCCCGAATAATATCCAAGTAATACCCAAGTAATTCCCGAGTAATACCCCGGAGTAATTCCAGCCAAATTCGGAAAAGTAATAAACATATTGAATCGTGTCTTAATAATTTTCAAGTCCTTTTTTTTTCATCATTCATTCATGATTTCCTTCATTGCTCTCTAATTTCCGGATAGTTCGGATAGTTCCTGTAATTCCCAATTCACGTAATTACTTTTCTTTGTTGGCTTTCAACGATCACAATTGTTGTAATACCCATCAAATACCTGCTTGTCCGACTGATACCTAATAATTTCCAACTAATTCCTTCAATACCCGAGTAATACATCAGTAATACCTGTAATACCCAATAATTTTCAAGTAATGCCTTTAATTCCCGACTATTACTTGAGTAATACCACTAATACCCAAGACATTTACACCAAAATTCCCCAACGATTTCGCCTTCGGGGGCAACCGCTGCGAAAATTATGTACACTAATTCTCAAAAATCGTTACTTATTTTTCTCTTACCCAAGTGATGCCCAAGTAATACCCAAGTAATGCCCGAGTAATACCCAAGTAATTCCCGAGTAATACCCAAGTAATTCTCTAGTAATACCACGAAATAATTCCAGTAATGCCAAAGTCAGAAAAGTAATAAACATATTGAATCGTGTCTTAATAATTTTAAAGACCTTTTTTTATCATCCATTAATGATTTCCTTCATTGTTCTCTAATTTCTGGATGATTCCTGTAATTCTCAATTCCCGTGTTTACTTTTTTTTGTGGCCTTTCAACGATTATGCTTGTTGTAATACCCATTTGATACCTGCTTTTCCCGACTAATACCTAATAATTTCCAACGTATTCCTTTAATACCCGAGTAATACCGAGTAATACACCAGTAATACCTGTAATACCCAATAATTTTCAATAAATGTCTTTAATTCCCGACTAATACCTGAGTAATACCACTTATACCCAAGACATATACACCAAAATTCCCCAACGGTTTTCATTTCGGGGAAAACCGCTGAGAAAATTATGTACACCAATTCCTTAAAATCCCAACTAATTCCTCTAAAACCCAAGTGATCCCTGAGTAATACCCAAGTAATTCCCTGGTAATACCCATGTAATTCCCGAGTAATTTCCAAGTGATTCCCGAGTTATACTCAAGTAATTCCTGAGTAATACCCGGAAGTAATTCCATTAATGCCAAAGTCAAAATAGCACCTTATTCAAATTAACAAATTATTTCGATTGTAGTTTTAGTACAAAATTTTGTTTCGTCCAACAAAACTTACAGTTGACACAAAAAAGAAATATCTTGGTTCAATATTATTCTTGGTGTTGGATAAATAAAACGCATTTAACATAAATAACAGCAGATATCAAGAAAACAGTTTATTCATTTTCAAAAATGTTTATTTCAATAATCCAGTTATTTTGGCCACTGAATCACTTGCATATTAGAAACAAATTCCATATTTTGTTAATACAACAGTTCCATTATCTTGCATGATCAAAGTTTTTATTTGAACAGAAACACATATATTGTTGTTTCAACATCATGCTCTATGTTGAATATACAAAGCAAAGCTCTGAATGGTCTCTATACCCGAAGTGCTTTTTCTACCTCTCGCAAGGTGGCGCGGCCTAGAACCCGTTCCATCGCGTAGGACCAGAGTAAGTAAATAGCCAGTCTGAATGATGTGAATGTAATGTAATGTGATGATCCGGACTAGGAACAAATTGCAACATAGCCGTCTTCACTTTTCATCTATCTATCATCTCCTTGTTTCTGTTAGAAATGAGTGTGAGAGTGTGTGAATAGACTTATTTGAAGATATCGATTCCATAATTTCAACTAAAAATTGTGAAATTCCAACAAAATAATTTGTTAGATGAAAAAAAAACGTTTCAATAAAATTATGAAGTTTTATTGATACAAAAAAGTTTTTTGTTGATTCCGCATAACAATTTCATCTATTCGACAATTTTAATATGTTATTGGAACTAAATTGAAATACTACTCCATTGATCTAATACTAGTAGTTTTTTGAAAAAAATGTTATTTTCAAACTGTGCTCACTTTCACGATGGTCGCATGATAGGTAGACTATTTAGCGTAACACAGTGCTCAACTGAATTCAATTGATTTTTATTCTATTTCAATACATAATATTTTTATTCAAACAAGGAAATCATAATTTAAGATTCTTCATTGAAATTTCCTTATTCAGGAAATATTCCAATGAACGAGAAATAGTGATTATTATCATTTGTATGACAAAGTGAGGAAAACAGAGTCGTGTAATTTATATATTATAATTAACCTTCTGACACTGAATAACTATTTACTTCTTTAGAAAAACCACGATTACTTTCAAAATATTGATGTCATGAACAGGTTTGATGATGATATTCACACGGTTTGAAGTGAGGCATTAATGTTCGTGTCTCTTTATGTTCTCAGAGATAATAATTTATACATTAAAAACTCTCGGAATGATTGATATGAATGAATTCGGCGAAGTCTAAGCCATTTTCATCAAGTATATGCGGCAAATACCTGACAGAAAGTGACTACTTTCCTAGCTAATACCACGACTCACTTTAAGCTACATTAGAAAGATATTTTTTGTATCCTGTATCAATCAGCACATAATGTCTTTCATTTAACTGAGGTATTACAACATGCATATAATACACCTCTTTCACATGTAATTCAGAAAGTGTAACTGGAAATTCAGATTATTATGAAATGTAATTCAAAATTTTGACTTGTAATTCAGAATGGTTAATTGTTATTCAGAAAGTATAATCTCTCGGAAACGGATCAATTGATTGGGGAGAAATTTTTTATGTAGATAGGGTTTTGCTTTTTATGTTTATATATTTATATATACCGGGTGACCACAAGGTGAGGTACGCCCCCCAATTTTTCTATAGTTTTGAATATTCAGATTTCAAATTTGATATATCGCTTTATACTCTGAAGCGTCCTCTGGTAACTTCTGACGTCGTTTCACTGAACAATCAACTGTATCTCCGCCATTTTTCAACCGATTTTCAATGTTAAAGAACAGAATATGTACAGGGTGTCATTTGAAAAAAAAAGGTTTGGATCAGAACCGGAAGTGGTGAATTTTCATTAGACGCGTCAAAATATGCTCATTCAAGTACTATAGCGACACACCAAATTTGAGATCTATATCTTCAAAACTATAGAAAAATTGGGTGGCGTTTGTCACCTCGTGGTCACCCGGTATATACAGGGTGTCCCAGAATAAAGGTGACAAACTCCGAGGGTAGAATCCTCACTTCATTTTAAGGCTGAAAGTTCCAATAAACATATACCCTAAAATGTAGTAGTATTAAGCGAGTTACAGGGTAGAAACAAGATGTCCTGCACTACCAGGACGACGCTTATTGCCATAATCCTATACAATAGGAAAAGGAATAGAGTTACAGGGTGTTGAAAGTAAAACAAAAGAATTGATTTTCCAGAATAACTCCATAACGGCTTAACGCGTATCAAAATCTTTACTATTTTTGAAAGGAATGTGACGGTAACTATTTATCACATTATAACCAACATATTTCATACCTTGCAATCAGTACAAATTCAAATATTTCGAAGATTGTTGGTATTTACGAGGGATTTTGTTCACGAAAATTTCCCGATATTTAAAACTTACATAGCCACTAACAAAATAATCACTAATGAGTATCCGTATCACATACCCACTCATTTAACTTCAAATATCTCGAAAACCGTTGATATTTGTGAAACGAAACATATTCCTTTTTTGTATAGGAAATATTGGCGACTAAGAAAAAGAAGACAAAGTCGATATTAATCCAGTGGCGTGAAATTTGGGGCGGGGCGATTAGGGGTACCCACCTGCCGTACGCCCCTGTTTAGAGTTACAAACACATGATTTGCCTTGAAGTATGAAACTGAATGCTGTCAAGTGACATACCAAATTTCATCAAGAAAAGTTGAGCCGTTACAGAGTTATTCTGGAAAATATATTTTTTTGTGTCACTTTCAACACCCTGTAACTTGGTTAATACTCATTTTTGGGTATATGTTTATTGGAACTTTCAGTCTTAAAATGAAGTGAGGATTCTACCCTGGAGTTAGTCCCCTTTATTCTGGGGGTATATATGCATCTTTCTTGAAAAAAAACACGATTTTACTAATAATAATAATAATAATTATAATTTTTGGATATCGAAACGACTTCAACGATTTGAATCAAATTTCATATTTAGATAAGGTATTGCTACTAAAGTTCATCTATATAGGCGCTTTTCATGAAAAAATGTAATTTTACGTATAGTAATAATAATATTGATCTCGTCAACCGATCCAATAATTTGGATCAAATTTTGTATTTAGATGAAGTTTTGCGTTTTGAGTATCTTCTAGAAAAAGGCAATTCTACAAAAATAATAATAATAATAATGTGAATATTTGGATCTCGAAAACGGCTTCAAATTTTTGGATCAAATTTATTATTCAGATGGGGTATTGCTACTTAAGTTTGTCTATATAGGCGTCTTTTCTGAAAAAAGTTCATTTTACTAATAATAATAATAATAATAACATGAATTTTTTGATCTTGGAAACGGAATACTGTATATGGCCGTAGGTTAAAGTATAGTGCAAGGTGCGTGTTGTGAAGCAATTATGTAATATGCCTTTTACAATACTTGTTACGTAATATACGATTGAAAAACTAAAGAACACTCTATACTTTCAACATGGACTGAAAAGTAAAAAATAATTGTCCATGTAGATACTTAAAAGCGAGGGTACTTGACCTCAAGTTCTCTTGAACTTTATTCTTATATCACTAATTTTAATTTTGAAATACTTAGCGTTCAGAAGCTTCAGAGAACGTATGTCAAGTACCCCACGCTTTTTTTACATTTGAGTAATTACATGACAATTATTTTTTAATTTTCATTCCATGTTGGAAGTAAAGCGTGTTCTTCATTGTTTTAAACTATATTATTAAGTTATTGTTTTGAGTTTGCATTATTTCGAAGTAATCGGACGTGAACAAAATAGAACGGAACCCGACTGGTTTTTGAATATTATTCGATGATAGTGCATAATTGAGTTGAAAAAAATCGTGATTTGATTTCCAAAAGGAACAGCATATGGAACCGTCATCTTGATTTTATAGACTAAAATCTCAAAATTTCTGACACTAAAAATCCCCACATACCAATTTCTAATCTATTCGATTAGAAATTACCATAATCATAAAACTCGTCCACCATCTTGGACCGCCATCTTGAATTTATGAATTATGACAAAAAACCTTGGAAATCTGCGACCTAAAAAGCCCCATACACCCAATTTTGCGTTGAATCAGACCATAATCACAAATATCGTCCGCCATCTTGTATTCGCCATCTTAAATTTATGAATT
Source organism: Chrysolina haemoptera (assembly GCA_958298965.1). NCBI lineage: Eukaryota > Metazoa > Arthropoda > Insecta > Coleoptera > Chrysomelidae > Chrysolina > Chrysolina haemoptera. The sequence continues at coordinate 27,659,985 of OY282597.1, read as the reverse complement.
TTGTCTGAGAATTCATGAACTACAACCCCAAAAACCCTTACATACCAATTTTGAATCGAATTGGATCATAATCACAAATATTGTCCTCCATATTGGAGCGACCAATTTGTTTTGTTTTTTTTTTTAATTCCATAATGCATTGTCACCGGAATAATGAATAACTGCCAAATTTCAAATCATTCGGACGTCTGGAAGTAGGTTATAATTATGTTAAAAAAATTCGTTACATACATTCATACGTACGTACGTATTGGAAATGAAACTAGAAATTGTAATGTCCATATTTGCAAATCGTTGTTTCCAAACCATTGATCATTTAGATTTTTGAATATGTTTTTACCATATGATGATTATGTGGGATATTACGTGAACAACCACAATTCATTTGTCCGTAGATGATAAATAAATCATAATTTCAGTCAGTTTATATACAACAGAATCAATAATTAATATTTCCTATTAAATATTTCCGAATCATGGAAAAAAAATTGGATTTTCATTTGCAGAAAAATTAAATTTTTAATGTTTCTCAATTTCTAGATACAATTTTCGGCAATACACAAATAAAAATGAAACGAAAGTAATACAAATTATAAAATAACAACAAAAATTAATTGGCGCTCCAGGGCGACTTGATTGATTCCAGTGGCGCATTCGTTTTTTCAACTGCAGGAAAACCCGGAAAAACCTGCAGCACCACATCATCTGGAGATCTTGATCTGCCATTCTCCTCTCTCTTTTAAAATAGAATGTAGGGTGTCTCCAGAGGCTCCAATAAATTCAAGATATCGTTAAAATATTCAGTGACATTACTATCGTCACAAATTTTGCAATATTCAGTGAATGTGATAATGTTGAGTGATACCGGTGAACTTTGAAAATACATGATTTTGTCACTGCATGTCACTAATCATATAAAAAATGGCGTACCTATGTTCGGTGAGCTGAATTAGTCACTTTTTATAGAAAAACTCGAATAACTCAGAAAGGATTAGGTATAGGATATGTGATATGATACATACATTTCAATAAGAATTGTTAAGAAAATTGTTAAAAATTGTAAAAAAAGTAGGTATCACAAAAATATCCTAGTCTAGATGGATTGATTCTCAATGTTTCTTTTTATAAACATGCTATTCTCAGGTCACTTTTTTCGGAACGTGTTCACACTTGAAGATACACCCTGTATAAGTTGTCACATCATGCCGCTGTTCTCCTGAAATCATTCACACCACTCTGGAAGATTATTATGATCATAACAAATCAATCATATGACTAATTCTATGATTGCACCCACTACAAGAAGTATAATTATAATAGCTATATTGAGGTTGTGTCAAGGTTATTCAACATGACGAGGATTAACACCTTTGATTAATATGCTAATCAGATGTCTATATGAGCATCTTTCATTATCATCACAATAAATCGCAGGTAAATATCACCCGAGTTGCCACGGCTTAGCTTTTCCCATAGCACAAGAGCTTTTTTTATCGGATTGATTTCTTTCTTGAACGAAATAATTTTGCCAATCAGTTATTTCACGAGAAAAACTGCGAGACCGTAGGTCGAGCAATTTTGTTTGTCAGCTTTTCGAGTGAAATTACTGATGGAAAATTTTTGAATTGAAGAAAGGAATTTATTCAATAAAAGAAAGTTCGAGTGCTTTTCGGCAAGATAAATTAACGACAAAATATAAATACACCACAATAATAATCACCTTGATTGAAACATGTTATTTGAAGGAGCAGTTATTAACAACAGAATTATAATAATGCTTTTTGTAATCTGTTCAGATGAAACTTTCCCAAAACGATTCATATTGGGTCAACATTACTAAACAATCATTGCTGTCATAAGAGAAATTGAAGGGACTTACTAGATGAAGTCTGTTTTTGAGGAACAGGCATTTTTATCGCGATAAAAAGGTGTATCTTTTTTTATAGTCCGGTGGCAGGGAGGGTTTTCGTAGCCGATGAAGCGCGACGGGATCATCCAAGTTATTCTTATGTATTCTGACCCGCTGAATCCGAATTCCGAGGGTGATAAGCCGTGACAGCATCCGGAAAATTTTTATGGACGATTTTCCGAGGAAAATCGAAAAATCCATTTTTTTCGAAAACAGGTGATTTCCCAATATTCTGCATAAAATTCTCTACGAAAAAGGTATCAACAAGTTTATCTTGAGAATGCACCGTTTTCCAGTAAAACGTACTCGAAATTCGAAAAATTGCGATTTTATCAATTTTCAGTGCTCTTTCATTAAGTCACATAATGATATTTTAAGGATCACCTTTTTCCAAATTATTCATTTATATCTCGACTATGAATTACAGAAGAGACATTTTTGAAAAAGTCATTCGTGTGGATTTTCCGGCACTGAATTTCCCGATACTTTTATCTTGCATGGAAGCGGCATTTTTTCATTCGCGAAGCTCACGTAGCGGACAAATTTCCTATAGTGTCAATAAAAACGGGTTCAGCACATATTTTTTCATGATCACACAGCATTTCAGTAGCGGAAAAATGTAAAATTTTGCTTAAAAGTAAAAGAATTTTCCGAGGAAAATCGAAAAATCCATTTTTTCCAAAAACAAATAACGCTATGGAATTCCCTACAAAAAAAGTATCAACAAATTTTTCTTTAAAATGCACCGTTTTTGAGTAAAATGTTCTGTGCCCTCTCATTCCGTCACATAATGATATTTTCATGATCACCGTGTTCCAAATTATTCATATATGTCTCGACTATGAATGACAAAAGAGACATTCTTGAAAAAATCATTAGTGTGGATTCGTGTGAAAATATCGTTATGTGACTGAATGAGAGAGCACAGAAAAATGAGAAAATCGCATTTTTTCGAATTTCGAGCACATTTTACTCGAAAACGGTGCAATTTGAAAAAAAAATTGTTGAGACCTTTTTTATAGAGAATTTTATGGAGTATATTGAAGCGTCATTTGTAAATATGTACCATATGGGAAAAAAGTTTATTATCAGAGTATTGGGAAAAAGATTCTGGGGAAAAGTTTGTGCATGTCCGATAACCTAAAAATCGATTTTGACACATGTCACGTGATCGCTGGTATGGCGGCAAATTGAAAAAAATTACTATGAATAGGCAAAAAGTCGAGCAAAGTGGCAAGATATCGAAAAAAGTTAATTGAAAAAGTTGCTTAGAATTCAATTTTATACACACATACGAAGTTTCAGAAAATATTGTGAGAATATTGAAAATGGCAATTTTTTAAAAATATTTTTCTAGCTATACAAAAATATCAAATTATTTTCTTATGAATAGCTTGACCATACTGAAATATTTGTATTCCGATGATGATAATAACAAAGCTTTCTCAATTTCTCCACACTAATTTACAAAAATTGAATTTTGTCAGAACCCTTGCTGTTACAATGGTTCGTATCTAACAGTTATATCAGAATTTCACGATTATTGCGATGATGGACGAATCCAAAAATATCGTGTCTTTCCGATTGTAATCAATTTTTGATGATAATCGTGCACGAACGTTTCACTTCGCACATAATCTTAAAAATGTGCGTCAAATTAAAGAGGCTAGAATTTTCAACATTGCATGCGAAGTGAAACGCTCTGGCACGATTATCATCGAAACTTGATTATAATCTGGAAAACCCCATGTTTCTAGAGTGTCATGTCATCACAATGGTCGTGGAATTCTGATATAACTGTAAGATACGAAACAATGTAACAGCCAGGGTATTAACAAAATCCAATTTTTTTAATTTAGTGCTCACTGGTGTAGAGAAAATGAGAATGTTTTGTCATTATCATTGAAATACAAATGTTCCGGTATGGTCAAGCTATTCATAGGATAATAATATGATATTTTTATACAGCTAGGAAAATATTTTTAAAAAATTGCCATTTTCAATTTTCTCTCATTATCTTTTCAAACTTTGTATGTGTAAATAAAATTATTCCTACGCAACTTTTTCAAATAACTTTTTTTGATATCTTGCCTTTTACCCCACTATTTGCCTTTTCATAGTAATTTTTTTCAATTTACCGCCATACCAACGATCACGTGACATGTGTCAAAATCGATTTTTAGGTTATCGGACATGCACAAACTTTTCCCAAGAATCTTTTTTCTAATACTCTAATAATAAACTTTTTCCCATATGGTACATACTTTTTGGCGGTCACTGTATATGAATAATTTGGGAAAAGGTGATCCTGAAAATATCATTATGTGACTGAATGAGAGAGTACTGAAAATTGAGAAAATCGCATTTTTTCGAATTTCGAGCACGTTTTACTGGAAAACGGTGCATTTTCAAGAAAACTTTGTCAATACCATTTTTGTAGAGAATATTATGCAGAATATTACGACATCATTTGTTTTTGGAAAAAATGAATTTTTCGATTTCCCTCGGAAAATCGTCCATACAAATTTTCCGGGTGCTTTCATGGCTTATCACCCTCGAAATTCGGATTCAGCGGGTCAAAATACATAAGAATAATTTGGGCGATCCCGTCCCGCTTCATCGGCTACGAAAACCCTCCATGCCACCGGACTATTATCGCTGTCAAATTGACTCAGAAGTCATATTTAAATGGATTTATTTCTACAGGAGTTGATTTATCCAATTAATTGATTGAAGGATTCGTACGATGAAACAGTTCGTCGAAAATAAACGAAATGAATAATTAATATATCAAATAACCAATAAAATAATAATAGGCTCAAACTTCGTTGGGAAGATTGTTACATAACGATAGTCATCATCGAACGAATTTGAACCCTTTTTTTCGGAAAACAACTACTCCACTAAGAATTATTATAGTCTAGTTAACAAGGGCTTTTTTGGTCAACTTTTTTCAGCAGTCACCGAAAATCATGATTTAGGTGTCATTCGATTTGGAATGGCATCTAGATGATTTTTGAAAAAAAATTAAGTTCCGCTTGCAAAAATTGCAAAAGTTATTAACCATTCACTAAAAAAAGGGGGATTTAGTTCTTTGCAAATATCTAAAAAACTGGATTTTTTAAATTTGAAAAAAGATTCAAAAAGAGGAAGAAATTTCCTGAAAAAAGTCTTGACTCCTGGAATTGTAGGACCAATATTTATAATTTTCTCAGAGGGTTGAAAATACACCCGAAAACGGGTACTCCGGCTTGCGCAAGTCATGTCCTCTTCGGACCTTTAATGAACAAACTATATTTAAACTTATTAAATATGAAAATAAAAGTTGAAAAAATTCAGGCGCCTACAGGACAGATCAATGACCAATAATCCGTTGTCGAAAAATTTTTATCGCAATTTTTCATAAAAGTTATCCATTAATTAATTAACAATTTTTTGTAGCATATGAACATAAACATTGCAAGTGCAATAATTGTTGAACTATTAATCTGAGAATTTTTTCTCAAAGGTCTTAGGATAAATTCCCGTTGTAAAAATTAAAATATTGTTGATTTTCATCCAAGATTAATGTTTTGCAGGTGGTTAATTCATATGATGGAACACAATAATAATTTTTTACCAAATATTTTATTTATGGACGAGGCAAATTTTTCACGAAATGCTATTATGAACTTTCACAATAACTATTTTTGGGTCGACGAAAATCCCCACGCTATTAGAGAAAATCATTTTCAGCATCAATTTTCGCTGAACGTTTGGGTAGGAATTATTGGTGACCACCTAATTGGCCCATTTTTTTAACAGAAAGATTAACAGGTGAATCCTAAACGGACTTTTTCCGAGATCATTTACCCATTTTGTTAGAAGAACTACCCATACTTGTAAGAGGCAACATGTGGTTTATGCACGATTGGGCTCCAGCTCATTTTAGTGTTATTTTCCTCAGCATCTCGACCTCACCTACCGTAATCGCTGGATTGGACGAGCAGGACCTCAACATTGGCCAGCTCGCAGTCCTGATATGAATCCTCTAGATTTCTATGTATGGGGTCATCTGAAGGCTCTTGTTTATAAAACTACTGTACTAGATGTGAATGACTTGACGAACCGAATAATTGACAATTGCAATGTAATAAGGACTACTCCAGGAATTTTTGAACGTGTCAGACAATCAATGGCAAATCGAATGCGGTCGTATATTTTATCAGAAGGTGGACATTTTGCTCATTTACTGTAATATCGCAATTGTTAATATTTTTATTTTTGGTCTTTACTTTATGTTTCTGTTTTTTCTCGAAAACGAAGCTAGATATGATAAAAATGAGACCAAAAAGTTGTATTTTGAATTGTTCAATCTAACAAAATGAAAATCTACGGAAAAAAATCAGTTGCGTACTTTTTTTTACAATATTGTTGGCTCTGGTGCCCACTGAGACGCCACTGGCCCCAATAATTTCAATCTAAATAGGGCTAAACAAGTGCCTTATTAGTTCAAATGAAAGTACCAAATTTCAACCAAATCGGTTCCAGGATATTTATGATATTTTGTAATTACCGTTTTTTTTTTCTTTAATTTCAACGCCCCGTATCTCAGAAACGAAGCAACCCGGACATATGTTCATAGGAACTTTTCTTAAAATGACCTAACAAATCACCCCATGCAGTTAGGAACCGTAGTTAGGAAACACCCTGTATATTGTTTTTTTGTTTTAAAATTGTTTTTTCGGCAGCCCTCAAAAGTCAAAACTTGTGCGAGTCAAGGATTGACGAGGTCTTACCTTTTAACGTGCGATTCCTAGTACTTTCTCGGGCCATCAGATAAAAATCTGTAGTTGCTAAGGATTCGAACCTAGCCGACCAGCAGTCAATGGTTTCGAACGCGAAAGTCTCATCCACTGAGCTACTTGACCCTGATATGTATTGAATATTATTAACAATTGAAGTGAATGTTTATACTGAATTGTTTTTTGACATCGGATATAATTTGTAGAGTGTTGTCAAATATTCTTTCCAATACAATTCTTTTGTTTAGTCCACATAATCTATTACTGTTCATCAAAAGTGATCTCTCAGCAAATCGGTATATAATCCGACAAAATTGTTTTCAAATGGTTTTTTCTTGAGATCTTCAATGAAATGACTGAGTTCTCCTTTGACTTATTTTTCTTGCAATATGCTTTGAACCTCAACCATATACATCTGCCGGAAAATATCGATAATTTTTTCCGCCCATGTTAAAGTGTTTCCTTAAGGCGAACGTGTTGCGCGCTATTACATTTTTTTTTTATTTCTAGGTCATGATTCTGTGATTCCGGACTATTGTCTCAATCGTGATTCGCAGTTACCGAATTCCTTATTAGAAGTCTACAATTATTTATGTAATTTTTAACGACCACTATAGAAGTATTTGAGGAGCAAGGTCAACATCAGCCACTCCTACGCAAATTTAACTTTATGAGAATAAATCTTTCAAACAAGGGAATGTTTCATAATTCACTGGAACCAGGTATATTCCGCTAAACTCTTCCGTCATTGAGAATCGAACAGTTTTACTTTCAGAAAAAAAAATTAAAATAATTAGGTAAGTACCGAAAATATTATTCTTGCAATTTGAATCGCAATTGAGGAAATTATTGTAATTCCATTGAACTATGGGTTCTTACATAATTCTCGGAAGAATTTTCGAATTTTTAATATATAGCTTGCCTGTTGTATTATTTTCACGTAATGAAAGTGAAATTTGTAAGCGATATGAATAGGCCAAGATACGGAATTGTTGAATTTGATGATATTATATAATTTTTTTTCCAACTCAATCACCTCAAGTAAAGTATAACCAGAATCATAAGGTCATTAATCACCAACCACTTGAGATATCAGCAGGCGGTCAGCCCGTCCATATTACGCAGAGTTGTAATTGCCCTAACCATTCAATTTTGTTTTGTATGTAAATAAATAGGTATAATAATATTGGGTTAAGAAAAATCGATTGATTATAATTGAGAATTATCTATGTACATAAAAATATATTATGATATATAACACACAAACATTTTAACATTTATAAACATCACGATAATGAATGCGATTAGAGTTCAGAAACTTTATAATTTTGAGTTGTTTAGAATTAAATTTAATATACACACACTTACAAAATTACTCACTAAGATCAGTTTCACTCTCACTGTCACCCAAATTGATAATAATCTTTTGTTTGGGAAGTTTTTCTGTATCCATAAATGATTTTTCCACCTTTTTAATATGAAAAACACAGTTGGCCCAGCTGCTGCCAGGAATGTTTGCAGTTTCTGTTTGAATGAGAGCTACCACATTTGAACTTAAGGTTGGAGAAGTATCATTTCTTTGAACAGCTGACTTAAGCTGATGCCATATATGTTCAATTGGGTTAAACTTACAGTGATAAGGAGGAAGTCTGAGCACCGTATGTCCCAAGCTTTCAGCCAATGAATCACAAAAATATTTCTTTTTTTTCGAAAAACTATGTAAAACCTCTATTAACTGTTTTTTTGTGTACTTTTCCTCATAGTACATAATATCATGATTTAACATATATTCTTGTATAGTGGCTTTGGTGTCTTTTGAACATGGTGCTTTATCTAATCTTCGAATTTGGTAGCTAGCATTATCCATGGCGATAATACTATTTGGTATGAGTATATTTTGGAACCAGTCTTCAAATAATTCGGCTGTAGTATTATCATGATAATCGACTAAAGGGTCCTTACTATTCTTTGCCGATAAAGACAACGCATTTGATATAAAACCACTTTCGGTTCCTGCGTGAATTATCGTAATGCGTTTTTCTTTATTAGACGGCACATTAGTTTGGCACAAGTCAGATGAGTCTACCCAACTTTTTTTTGGAATATCGTGTGTATCTAACCAAGATTCATCGTTTATAGCCAATAAATATTCAAATCTCCATTTCTTGAGGTGCGCAGATTCCATTATGATGTTTCTGACACTACTGAGTATTCTAAATTGAAATCCGTTTCGTAATAGTGACGTCGTCAAAGTCTCTTTGCAACACTGAATACCTGTTCCATTATTTTTTAGCCGTTGCATTAAAATATATAATGTAGGAACAATTTGCTCTTTAAATAAGACATATACTGTTCTTCGAATTATATCTGCATCAACGCCATCTAGTTTCCATGAACCACCAGAGTCTTTTCGTTTCTTTCTTTTTAAAATAGGGTTACTTACAGTAGAATTTTCGAAATTTTAAATTTTTGTAAAAAAAAAAGAATATGTATTCATGTATTCATTCAAAATTGATGGATAATCTTGTATTCCTTGGCAAATCGTTATAACATTATTATTACCAACGCGCCCTTTCATATCATTGGACAGGACACGACATGGAAATGTGACCGTCGTTGATTGTCGAGAGTGAAGTAGAATAATTTTCATTTTGTTCTAAGAATATTCCATAGTAATTGTAGTGTTCAATGTTCTATTTCATTCTTTTTTCTCCGGAACTCTGACACAACCGGATGTATTCTGGTTTTTCAGCTCATCATGGCTAGCAGCTGAGAATGTCTTCGAGTCATCAAAGAAAGGTTAATCTTCTTATATTATATTATATTCATGATTATTATTATACGAAAACTTATATCAATATCATCAATATAACTAATGAAGCACTCAAATTTATTTAAACACATCAAATTTGGAAAACGAATAATAATTCATCTTAAGAACAATACAACACATCAACTCTTTGTATATAAACGATATCTGATTTAAGATTATGCGTGATATTCGAGGGAGAGTTCAATGTCTAGCATGACTCAAATAGTGGGTGCAACCAGTTCTGTAATCAATCAAAATTGGTTCATTGATCTAAGATTACCAAAATATTCGTGTTGTGTGCCACGAAAAAGATAATAAACAACAATGGTGTATCATTATTTCTGATGGTGTGATAAAGTATTGAATATATTCTGAGTGGAATATTAAAATTTCGAGAAGTTTCAGAATGACGATTTCGACATATATTATGTTTGAAAAATTTCAAGAACAGTGACGAAAAAAAAATATTTTTTTTCTACAATTGTCAAAAAAAGTTTAATTTTTTTGTGTGGTTTGTGTGCGTAAAGTATTACAATATTTCACTATCAACATACGATTTCATTATTAAACAGAAAAGCATAGAAAAAGTGCACTTTTTTTAACGGCTGTTGCTAGGCAACCGACAGTTTCATGCAACAAGTGACAGATACCAATAATAACGAAATCCTGTCATAAAGCCAGTTCTCATTTTCTTTGGCAACCAGTAACCTATAAATCTCTAATAAACAAATGTTTCACAAATAATATTCTTAGCATTCTTACTATCAAATAAGTATAATCAAAAATCCAAACTATCGCAGCGAATATATTCAAAATAATAGCATATACCTCTCTAAGGAACTATTGGTCCTAATCTACACTAGGTAGCTATGGCTGTTTGGCCGTCAGAAACTAATTGGACGAAGAAAAGGTTTGTATTTCGTGCAGAAATTTATTTATGAAATAATAGCAAAGCTATAAAGTCATCATCAGTGCGTACATGTAAGTAAGTGACATAAAATAGAATTTAGGAAATTATAATAATGAGAATTTTGAAAATTGGAAAATTACTTACTCGTCAGGTGTACAAGAGCCAGACCATAAAAATATCATGCGTCCAGAGGACCATGTAAATAGGTATTTCAAAAACAGGACATCATATGAATAACATTTTAAAAAATCTTTATTCCAGTATTAACCTAGAAACAGACAGAGTAACCATGTCTGCTGAAGCTTAGTCTAATATCTAACTAAATAAATGAAAATTGACATTGTGTCAAAAGTTGACAATGACAATGAAGTATGGCATAGAACAATACCTATAGAAATAATGATCTGTGTTATGAAAATTGATAATTAATGGGAACTTATAAACTAATCTAATATCTAACTAAATAAATGAAAATTGACATTGTGTCAAAAGTTGACAATGACAATGAAGTATGGCATAGAACAATACCTATAGAAATAATGATCTGTGTTATGAAAATTGATAATTAATGAGAACTTATAAACTTTAAAACGTCGGCCCTAAGTTTACCAAAGAAACAACCATGATTATTATTATTAGTTCAGCATCCTGGGAAACCAGATTGAAACTTAAGATCGTGAAATAAGTCTGATGAGAACTTTCCCTATCTCAAAAGTAACAAAGAGGATAACCAAAATGATGAACCTATACCAGAAAATTTTTAAGAAATTTTCAAAAATGTATCTTTACATCTATTTATAGTTCTGTTAATATTAACCCAAGGAAAAATGATAAACCGGAAGAAAAGTCTAATGAGAACGTCAACCCGATGTGCACAGAACCAGACTTAAGACACAGTCTCTTGGGAATTTGTGAAACCAGTCCTATGCTCAGGATCATGGGACAAGTCCAATGAGAACCTTCCCAATCCCCAAAGCGCCAAAAAGGTAGCCCAAAACCAAGAGGCAAATATTTTCTGGTTGTGTTTGTATTTTTATTCGAATTTTCCATTTTGCGGGATAATGTGAAGAGAAAGGAATTTCGAAATTATTCGTTTCATTTGTTTGAAACTCAACTCTCCGGCATACTCTTCAAACTTTGTTCGAATAATGAATCAATAAAAGTATGCCAAATTCATTCCATATTTGCAAAAAAATATGAATTGGAAATTTTTTTTCACAGTTGTGTAAAAAATACAGTATTAAACTCGTGAATAAAGTGTTTTTTTTCCTTCCGTAAAAAAAGTATCACTTTACTCACTTGATACATAAATTACTATTTAAATTTTGAAAATCCAATAATAAAATCTGGTTTTCGATCCCATTATTTTTGTACGGCAGTTGGTTCTAGGTGATAATTATCTCATGATCTTCCAACTTGAGGAAAGCCGTATAAGAATATTCCGTCCGAAAACACATCTTCAGATGAAAAAGCATTATTATTATTATTATTATCGTCATAGTCAAATGCACTACAAACACCAAGAATTTACGGCATAGTGCCTAAAGTTATTATTACATATAGCAGCATCGTTCTGAATATGACTGTCTTATGCTGGGTCAAATGACCTTCCCAAAATCTTAAACGCGGGAGTGCGGTCTAAGAATTTTAAAAGAAGAAATCTTTATTATTCACAATACGCTTATTAAGAGAGAAACAAGATGTTCTGCCCTACCAGGACGATGCTTATTGCCATAATCCTATACAATAGGAATATTGGGGTCGAAAATCCATCGGAAAACAACTACATTCCTGGCAAGTACCACGAAGAACGTTGAATTACATCTAATGAATTTCCGTGCAGATAGCCTACAAGGATGTTTCCGCAATTGCCAGTTGCATGGAAATGTTCATTGAAACATTTGGACCACCGATAGATCGATTTTTGGGTACTTGTCCTCAGCAGTATAGTGTAGGTCTCTGCAGACAATATCTAATGTCTGCAACAAATGGTTCAACAAACTTTCCACGTCAAAGTAGAAGCTGAGACACCTCCCGCAGCCTAGCGTTCACTAAACCACGGGCGCCATCTGAACTCCAGCCTCTCAACCAAAGCAATACCCAAAACGTACCAGCAATACAAATGAAGGAATCTGCATTGTTCACAATAAGCTTGTCAAGACAGAAACAAGATGTCCTGCCATAATACTATACAATAATTTGGTCGAAAATCCATCAGAAAACAACTACTTTCCTGGCTAATACCAAGACGAACGTTGAATTACATCCAATGAATTTCCGTGCGGAGTTCCTACAAGGATGTCGCCGCAAATGCTACTTGCATGGAAATGTTCATTGAAACATTTGGACCACCTATACATCTATTTCTGGATTCTTGCTCTCATCAGTATAGTGTAGGTCTTTGCAGACAATAACTAAGAATCTATTTGAATTTTTATCCCCGTTGTACCTCACATGCGTTTCGAAAATAATTGTTACCATGCTTTCGAAACTTTTGTAACGTTCCACAGTGTATCCAACTCCATAAAGTTATCTTTCCTCCGCATCTAACATGACAATAGCTCAGTGACAATATCTCTAGTATTATTAGTGGGTGGCAAACTTTTCCCAGCAAAGAATGTCGGCTCTGAAACAAAAGGCGAATTTTTATTATCAGTCGATCCTATCACTGAACTAATTTGAATTCTTCAAAGGTCACTTATTTGGAACAATGACAACTGTCATTACGTAACTTCACGAATTATCTAGATACGATTATTGTTCCTCCATAAGGAGGTTTGTTTTTTCGATATTAACTTCGCCTATTACTCCTTTTTAGGTGTGTGGTAACCTTGCTCTTCAGATATTGCTTGATGTCGAAAAAATAGACTGCTTTAACAATTAGCCAGTTGTTCGTTTTTATCGATTGCGCTGAGAAATGTTTTGATTTATGACTGACGGCATTTGTAAATGGATATTCTAACATGTATGCAATTGACAAGGTGAAGCCTTTGTAAAGTAACACCCCGAACACAGATTGAGTAGTCCATTTGTTCTTTGCTGATTGCACAACGTCACGGGGTGACAAATTAATAATGTTATTTTCTCCAACCGGAAAGAACATCTCCACTATGGAGTCTCCCGTCGATTAATAGTGATCTTGTCCACTACTCGGTCAAGCATTAAGAAAGAAAATGTAATTTCTATATTCCATTGTTGGACGGCACCCAATGCTAGTCTCAAACACTATCAGTAATCAATGCAGATAATGTGGAGACCAAATCTGTCTTCGTTATCAAAACCTTTGAAACAATAATTTTTTTTTCAACAACTGTCAAAAAAAGTCCACTTTTTTGTGTGGTTTGTGTGCGTAAAGTATTACAATATTTCACTATCAACATACGATTTCATTTTTAAACGGAAAAGCGTAAAAAAAGTGCACTTGGCTGTTGCTGTTGCTAGGCGACTGACAGTTTCAAGCAAAAACAGTGACAGATCCGAATAATAACGAAATCCTGTCATGAAGCTAGTTTTCATTTCCTTTGGCAACTAATAACCTATAAATATCTGATAGACAAATGTTTCACCAATAATATTCTTAGCATTCTTACTATTAAATAAGTATTATCCAAATTCCAAACTATCGCAGCGAATATATTCAGGGGAAATATAATAAGTGGTATGATTATTACCGATAATTTTTTGGCATATTAATGAATTGCAATCCCAAAGCTGAAAATACAACGAGTCCGCAGGACGAGTTGTATTTTCTTGCATTGGGATTGCCAATGAATTGATATTCCAAAAAATTATAGGTTTTTAATCATACCACGAATTATATTTAGGACGACAATATATCGATTTGACATAAAGAAAAATCGTGTCACCTGGTAATTGATGCTTCAGTTCTAGCCGTATTCAACGGAATACTCTTTTTCACGGCCTCATCTATGATACCAATGGACATTTGTCCCCAACGATCGCTCATATTGATAAATGAAGATAACTAGTCAAAACACATAAATTTGACGTTTATAATTTAAATCATTATTTTCACTTGACAGATAGTAAAACAAAAACTAAGCAGGTTTATCACCGTGAAAATACAGCGACAAACTATATTTTCACTGTAGTTCCGATTCTATTGGCTGAATTTCAAAACTTTAAATCCACTGATTGGTTGTTAAGCAAGGAAATATATTGTCAAAATAATAGCATATACCTCTGAGGAACTAGTGGACCTAATAATCTACACTAGGTAATCCAAGGTAGCTATGGCTGTTTGGCCGTCAGAAACAAGTTGACAACAATAATTAATGAAATTTGTGAAATTGGGCATCTATCCAGATAACGATAATTCTTGATAACTATAAATTTAATTCAAGTAGAAATGAAAAGTGATGAAGATTTAACGGAGAATATCGTGGATAGTGCAAATGTGAGATTTCCTTGACATAGTTCAAAGAAAGAAAAAAATATTCGTTGCTTTACGAGGATTGTTTATTCATTTTGAATACAAATCTAAGAAAATGAAAAGTTACTTCGATGGACTAGTTAGTCGAAAGTCAAGTCAACATTAATATTAATAATATTGACCTCAATATTTCAATATTCGCTTCAAATTTTCCATTTTGCGGGATAGTGTGATGAGAAAGGGATTTCGACTCTGCCGCAATTATTCGTTTCATTTGTTTGAAACTCAACTCTCCGGCATACTCTTCGAACTTTGTTCGAATAATGAAACAATAAAAATATGCCAAATTCATTTCATATTTGCAAAAAATATAAATCGGTTATTTTTTTTTGACAGTTGTTAGAAAAAATAATATATGAAACTCGTTAGTAAAGTAATTTTTTTTACTCGCAGGAATGCCGCACTCCGCCTACAGCGTCGTGCTACAACATTTCCTACTCGTAAAAAAAAAGTATCACTTCACTCACTTGAAACATAAATTACTAAGTATTTATTATCGAGTCAACGTGTTATTTCTTTGACGAAAGTCAAAAAACGTAAATGAAAAATTTTGTATGGATGACATTTGCTATCTTTATACAGAGGATGTGCGGTAGGTCAATTAACATTCTGTTATCTCAAACTTCATTTCTCTGTAACCATATGCGGCCCATTAGAATTTGATTTTGATTTACATGTTTTGTTTTTTTTCTTCAGACTGTGCGAGGTTAAACACTCAAAGAACGATGTCAAGAAAACCACAAAACCAAACATTGAATCAATATTCCAATTTTATTGGAATCAAATTGTTGATTTCAGCAATAATATTTCAAAATAGTATATTATGTTAGCAGAGTTATAAACGTCCTGTCAGTAACGTCTATTTTATTCACGAGTGCAGTGTTGCGGAACGACTTTTTGAAAAACCATTGTCTCGAGGAGTTCATGAATACTTTACATATACCGTACTTCTTTAAACAAATTTATACGATAACCACAAAATTGTATGTTTTTAAGTTGATATCTTTTTTTATCATGACAGTTTCAATTGACAGGTCAAGAACGACCTACTCTCTCATGGTTTTCAACCAATGAAATCAAACAGTAACCCTAGCGATGTACTTATAAAAATGCAGTTGATATAGTGATATTTTAAAAAAATTCATTAAATGCAGATTGCGTAATATGTGATTAATTGATCATTTGTCGTGGTAGATATGTGAGTAGAAAAAGTAATTGACTCGGTTGTTAGTTGATGGAAATTCATAGTACCTACTTCTTAGACTGTTAGAAAGGTGAGTTACTGACGCATGAAACATGTCAAGATGTAATATTATTTGTGGAAATCATAAAAGTTCGATTAATTTTCAGTAACTTAAGTATGTTAACAGTCTGAAAAGTGCTTAGTGCTGAGTGCTCCCTGACTGGAATTACTTTTTGAAAGTGCTTAGTAATCGCGAGCATTTCGTAAATAAAAGTGCTTAGTGTTCGAGATTTTGAAGCACTTTCCAAGAGTGCTTAGAGCTTAGTGCTCGAAGCACTTTTTGTCAGTGCTCGGCACAGCTCTGAACGAATGCTCTAGTGAATACGCACCTTTAGAATGAGAGGCATTAGACCGCAAGAGACAGACAATATTCGGGAAACCTAGAGAACTCCCGAAGAATACAACAGTCAACCGGTGAAGAGCCTGTATAGACTGGTACAGGGGACTATATCTACGGAGTGGGTGCTGTAAAACTAACCCGGAAAACACAAAAAGCCCAAGAGGCTGAGGTGTAGCTGGCGAAGGTACAGTATACGAGGAAAAAAAACATCAGTAATCAATCCGAGACGGGCGTAAGGTAGTCGAACGCAATTATTTCCTAATTGGTGTCAGTAATCTTCCTCTTTTTCTCTCGGGCATGTATAGATAAGGTCAAAATATCACCAGTACTTCATGTAACTTTTTTTCATAAAAGCCTTCGTTACCAAGTTAAGGGCCCTGGAAGTTATAAATTGAAAAAAGTTTTTCTTTTATAACTTTTAAAGTGAATATTCAAAATGATCAAAATTTTGGTGATTGACTAAACAAATGAATTCCTTCGATGAGCTTTTATGCAGGAGTCAGTTGTTTCGCTACAACATCAGAAACGGACTACCCCCAATGGTCCACACCCCAAAACTTTGAAAATATTTTTCAACAAAATTAGAAAATGAGGTTACTTGGACAATTTTATAAATAAAAGTACCCATGTGGAAAGTCGATCGGAGAACGATTCTTGATAAAAATGTAGTTTTACTGACGACATCAAACCCAATCGTCCACTATTATTTTGAGATGAAAAAAAAATGTTCAAAGCACAAATAATAATGATAAAGTTGGAAAGGGGAACATTCTCCATGAAAATTGAAAAAGTAAAAATGTGATTCATTTGTAATATCTAACACAAAACATCTACTTCCCCGGCTAAAGCCACGCTAGACATTAAACTACATCTGATAGATATTATGAAAAGACTTTAACTGAAAAAAAAAATCTGAAAGTGAAAATTCGCATTTTCATTCAGATAGTTGGTTTTTTGAATTTTCTCCAGTTTTCATTGGATAGGGAGAATGTTATTAAAAAATATCACTCACAGAAATCGTTCATTTCATTGATGCAATGTTCGCTTCTCTCGCATTTATTAATCCCCAATACATTTTGGTCGACGAAAATCTATTTCGCTTTGTCAAGCTCATCAGGGAGATGTGGATTGATAGAATTGCTTCTGAAGAGGCTGCTTTGCAATTATATCAATCTCCCTGATGGGCTTGGCAAAGCGATATAGATTTTCGTCGACCAAAATGTATTGGGGATTAAATGCGAGAGACGCGAACCTTTAAACATTATTGTTTTGGATGAAATAAATCGGTTTATTTCAACCAAATAGTGGGTTTATTTAAATTTTTTCTTGACAATTACTTAAATCAATGCAATTATTTAGTGAAGTCAAACATGTATCATTTGTGATAAACAAGATTTTGAATTACTTGATTAACGTGAATATTTGCTATTTGCATTTTTGATATATGCATGACCGAAGCAAGAAATGTACAAGCTCATTTTTGATTTCGTCTTTTCCTCAATAATTATAATAGGTTTTTTGATAAACACGTATTATATTTTTTAATTATCTATTCACGTGACACCGCAGAAATTTAGTTTGAAAAAAGTTAATTAGGTGTCTGTTGGTACATACTGATTTGTAAAATCCATCAAGAGAGGAAAATTTATATAAATATAGGTAAGTTGATAATGGATACTTTCAAAAAAATTAAGTAATTAGCAAGGACGAATAAGTTCCCATTTCATATTTCGTTCAATCAAAATACATTTTATTTGAATAAAATAGATTTTTTGTGAGTTTTTCAATGCTGTTTTGCTTTTGGGTATATCGCGCATGCGTCAGTATCACGTAGTCAAAGCGATATTAACGACTGTCACATACTCTTGCATTAACGTATTGATGACAGATCTGAGTGCTGAGCGTCCCATTTTCAGAGGGCATTCAGTTTCAATCCTGTCTAAGATCTAGACACAATGTTGATAGTGAAATATAGTAATGAATCCGTTATTAAGTTCTTTCCATCGTTCTGTGTTCAATGAGTGAGGTTAGAGATCTCCCGAGGGAAAATAATATGAAGAAACCAGTTTTCTCGCAAGTTGGTTCTCAATTAAGGTCAGATACTTTCATTCGAGTTTCATGTACCTATGTATTCAATAAATATATCAAGTGTTTCCAAGCTAGTCCATTTAAGTTAGTCAAGTATTTCTTTTGTTTCGATTCAGTATTTTATTTGTTTCGACGCAGTATTAAATTCCTTTGGATTCAGTATTTCATTTGTCTCGATTTAGTATTTCATTTGTTTCGATCAAGTATTTCATTTGTTTCGATTTATTGTTAATCAATATAGCATCATTTTCAAGTAATAGATAGCTAGTATAAATTGAATTTTTTATTCTACAATGACAATGAAAATGAAAATTGAACTATATTCATAAATTTCTGGCATTTTGTGTTATTGTGTCGTTTTTTCGTTCATATCGCCTTCAAATGAAAAGTGATGCAGCTATTTAATTTAATGACAAATACAAAAAAATTTCGTATACCAAATGATTTCTAGCAGACACTGATTTAAAATTATTTTTGATGCGAGAAGAGAAAGTCTAGTGAGAAAGTAATGGTACAGTAATTTCCTTTGTTTTGATTAATAGAACTACTGAATTGAGTATTTCTGAAACAATTTGAAAATTTTTTAAATCCCTACTGTTTGTAGTACCTCTTGGTTCTGTGCTACCTTTTTTGGCGCTTTGAGATTGGGAAGGTTCTTATTAGACTTGCCACATGGTCCATAGCATTGAATTGGTTTCACAAACCCCCAAGAGATTGTGTCTTAAGCAGGGTTCTATACACATCGGGTTGAAGTTCTCATTAGACTTTTCTCTCGGTTTGTCATATTTCCTTGGGTTTGGATTAACAGAACTATAAATAGACTTACAGATCAATTATTGGGAAATTTCTTAAACATTTTCTGGTATGGGTTCATCATTTTGGTTACCATATTTGCTACTTTTGAGATTGGGAAAGTTCTCATCAGACTTATCTCAAGATCTTATGTTCTAATCTGGTTTCCAATGATGCTGAACCAATAATAATAATATGAAGTAATTATGTTTGTTTCCTTGGTAATCTTAGAGCTGACGGTTTGAAAAAAGTTTTTTAGTTCTCATTAGACTATAAAAGTTTCTTTAACTTTGGTTCTGTCACCTTGAAACATTTTCATGATTAAATCACAAAATTTGACTAACTTATCATTTATCAATTTCAAAAGCACATATCATTATATTTATAGGTCATTTTCTATGCTATAACTTCATTGTCATTGTTAACTTTTGATACAATGTCAATTTTTATTCATTTAGTTAGACAATAGACTAAGCTTCAGAAGACATGTGTTACTCTGCCTGTTGAAACTTTCTTAAATCATTTCTGTTTATGGTACCTCTTGGTTTTGGGATACCCTTTTGTCGCTTTGGGGAGTGTTAAGGTTCTCATTAGACCTATCTCATGATCCTGAGCATGGAATTGGTTTTACAAATTACCAAGGGACTGTGTCTTAAGCCTGTTTCTGTGCACTTCGGGTGGAGGTTCTCATTAGACCTTTTCCCGGTTTGTCATATTTCCTTGGGTTTGGATGAACAGAACTATAAATAGATTTACAGATCAATTTGACTAATTGGTCATTCAACAATTTTCAAAACATAGATCAGTGTTTCCAGAAGTTCATATTCGAAGTCAATTGTCATTGTCAACTTTTGACACAATGTCAATTTCATTCATATTTCATTTAGTTTGACAGTATACTAAGTTCAGCAGACATGTGTTACTCTGCCTGTTGCAACTTTTATCCAACTCAATCCTGGAATAAGGATTTTTTAAAATGTTAATCATATGATGTCCCGTTTTAAATTTTTACATGGTCCTATGGACACATATTTTTATGGTATGGCTCTTGTACACCTGACGAGTAAGTAATTTTTCAATTTTTCAAAATTCACATTATCAACATTTCTTAAATTCATTTCAATGCCACTTACTTACAGGTACGCACTGATGATGACTTTATAGTCGAAAGCGCTTTGCTATGATTTTGTAAATAAATTTCTGCACGAAATACAAACCTTTTTTTCATCCAATTACATTGGAACGTGCACACAGCTTGACAATTTTCACTGAAATATATTTTGTTTGACCTAATAATATTTTTTTTTTCTGTGTATAGACGCACTCAGGAAAGAATGACTAAACAAAACCTTTGAAAGAACAACACCAAATTACATTATATTATCATATGCGTAGTTGACGCATTCTGGCCGTGAATATCCTCACCCACCCACAATATTTTCAATTTAAGGTTACTCTAACAATATGAACCTATAATTACTTTTTCAAAACAATATAATACATATAATTACTTCATTAATGTATGACGTCAAGGTTGTTACTCCTTCAAAAGAGATGGATGAAAATATCTTTTGTTTTTGAATGACTCAATCAATGTTGGCAACATGAAACTGAAACCAAATTATAGATATCGATATTCGATTATATGATTTAAGTGAGATTATTACCACATGCATAATTCATTGGACTGTATTACAGATAATGGATATTGTTAGGACAATATATTTCCTTGCTTAACAACCAATCAGTGGATTTTCAATTTTGAAATTCAGCCAATAGAATCGGAACTACAGTGAAAATATAGCTTGTCGCTGTATTTTCACGGTGATAAACCTGTTTAGTTTTTGTTTTATTATCTGTCAAGTGAAAATAATGATTTAAATTATAAACGTCAAATTTATGAGTTTTGACTAGTTTTTTTTTTTTTTTTGGTGTGTTGGCATCGACTACTATGGTCATTAGCCACGTGTTCTGGATAGGCCTCGTTACTAACTCCATACGCCACCTTAGAAGCAGCATGATTATTCGTAGTCCCGTCAGTCATGACTAGTTATCTGTATTTATCAATATGAGCGATCGTTGGGGACAAATGTCCATTGGTATCATAGATGAGGCCGTGGAAAAGAATATTCCGTTGAATACGGCTAGAAGTAAAGCATCAATTAACAGGTGACACGATTTTTCCTTATTTCAAATCGATATATTGTCGTCCTAAATATAATTCGTGGTATGATTAAAAACCTATAATTTTTTGAATATCAATTCATTGGCAATCCCAATGCAAGAAAATACATCTCGTCCTGCGGACTCGTTGCATTTTCAGCTTTGTGATTGCAATTCATTAATATTCCAAAAAATTATCGGTATTAATTATACCACTTATTATATCACTCCTGAGAATAATAGAAAACGATGACATTCTCTTGAAATTTAACGTACAGGTGCGTATTCACTAGAGTACTCGTTCCGCATGAGCACCGAACGAGCGAATGCTCGGACAGTGTGGGCGCTGATTTGAGCACGAACAGGATGCGCATGAAGAGTACTATAACCTATTGGTCATGAAGAGCATGTAAGGTTTAAATGCATTTAACCCAATATTTCAAAAACATGTAAGTTGGTATATGACCACTTGATTAACGAAAAATATAGTCCAAAAAACCAAATTTTCTTCACACAACTTGACTTCAATCATTATAGAATTTTCAAGATCTCATCAAGCCCAGAATTTGGTTTAACAAATATTTATTTTATTGAATACTAATTTTCTACATAATTTGATTACAATCAGTATTTAAAGACTTCAAAATCGTCAAGCCCTAAACTTGGCTTAATAGCATTTATGTAATTAAATACTATTTTTTAGCAATTGTTTTATTTGTATATCTGGAGTATTTTCTCTTTCAGTGTAATACAGACTTTCTACAGAGACTGGCTTTGAGAATGAAATACTTTATCAGAATATTTGTAGATGGAGTCCAAATGACAACTTTTATTTAGCTATTTCATTCTCGCTGCCATGAATTGAATTTCTAGGAATATCTTTGGGTTCATTCACCAACAATCGTACCACGACCTTTGCCTCCGCAATAAGAGTTAGCCCTCCGCATTGTTTATGTGGTGAAAAACCCATCAAAAAGGGAATAAAACCTCGTAACTGACTAGCACCGAAGTTCCTCAGAATTTTTGTGAAAACGGTTGCTGGAGAGGAGAGAAATAACACTGCATGTTTCACTCATGAACTACGAAATCATACTGTTTTGCCGTAGGACGGCAGAAATTGAAGTAAGGCACTTCTCCTTCGCAGAGTATATGATCATTTAACCCATCATCCAACTACCGTACGGATGTAGGAAGTTATTGAATAGGTCATTTCATCGATTGGGCAGCCTTGATCTGATGACATTAATGTCTTAGTGAATCGTGATATCTCGAGTTCGCGCTACATCAAAACACTGAAATGAAAATCGACGATCCCAGTTTGTTTCATGCAGTTGACTCATTCCGAATATCATTTCAGTTAGTTACCTTTCACCTCTCCGTTTGAGAAATGCGGCCCTGAATGTTCGTCAACAATACATGTAACAACAGCAAGTCTATCAAAAGTGCATCATTGTATGAATGGAAAAACGTTCGGGTAATAGTAGGTTTGGAACACACCTAATGATGATCTATCATTTTCGTAAATTATACCCTTCAAGGTGACTCTTTCAGGTTATTTAATGACATTTGAAGTGATGAGTACAAAACAATGATGTCGACTTGGAATTAATTAATGATACAAAAATCGTGAACTCATCATTTATGAAACACTGGTGACTATATCTATTGGGGAATTATGTTGAAAAATTGATAATATCTGGCTAATTTGAACGAAACGTGACTGGCAGATATCTATCTCTATCCTTTGTTCCATACGATTATCGAGATTACGCATTATCTAAGACAGTTCTAGATAAATAAGGACGTTGGAAATGTTGGTAATAATAAAGAAAATGAAGCATTAGTTCTGCTTCGAAAAAGTTAAAGATCACGACCAACTTGTGGGGAATTGAAGGGAATTGCAGAAGATGAATATACAAACATTTCCACAAATTTTAGTTTAACATTCAAACCGTGTTTATTCGACTGATGGCAGTAAATTGGACAATGTTATTGATTTTCTCATACAAAATCTGTATTTGGACCAATATTCTGCTCAGGATGAAATTAATACTAATTAGGAATGCACAGGGTACCCGGTCGGTATCCGGTATACCGGTCAGTACCCAGTATGCCGGTCAGTACCCGGTATGCCGGATAAACAGCCATATAGACAAGAAACCAGTTAAACCCGGTTTCACCGGGTGCCATTCATACCTGGACGAGTCGTCCGAGTACACACATGAAAAGAATAATATAGTAGTTTTTCAAATTCAAACATATTAAAAAAATCAACAATGAACACCAAAAAGAAAATAAAATCAACATGTAAATATAACAATAAAAATTAAGATAAATACTTTGTTTCTATCAATTACTAGTAAATAGTAATTATTGATTAGTAATAATAATGAATCCACCCTAAGTAATTTTCAGTTGTGTCTACCCGATACTCGGTGAATACCGGGTACTCGGTACTTGTTACTCGGCCTAGCCATACTCGGTACCCGCTTCGTGAATTTTAGATTAAACTCTGTGCCCGGCATTGTAAAAATCACTACCCGGTGCATTCCAAATACTAATTATTATATCTACGCCATATCTAATCATAGCGGCAGCATTTCCAATGGACACTATTCAGCATATTGCAAACACCCTTATTCTAATTGTAGGCACCTCTTCGATGACTCCTGTGTATCATCCAAGATTGATTGTCCCATCTCCCAGGGAACATGTGTCTTTTTCTACAAGAGAGTTGATACTAAAACAAGTATCAATATAAAAATAAAACAAGTTTTTGTTAGAAAAAAAAAAATTAATATTTTATAATGCTTGAAAGAAAAATGATTTCACAAAATTAATAACTCTATTCATTGGCAAAAAAAAACAAAAAACCAACAAAAAATAACTTAAATCAATTACTTCTAAGAAACAAAAAACATTTGAACTATATTTGAAAATTCTACCAGAGGCGTAACATTGGGACATTCTAAGACTATCGATTGGCGTATTATTGTGTCAGATTTGCATATTTTTTTATATTGTCAGTTAAATTTATCAATACAAGTACACTCCATATGAATATTGACAAGTTTTAACTGACAATATAAAAATAAGATGAAAATCTGAAAAAGTCATATACAAATTGACAGTCCTAGACTGCAGGCGAACAGTGTGTGAATCGCATGAAGCACAATAATTTTTTATGAGCAAGTGTGGCTTACAAAATATTTTTTTTACACATTCAGCAAAAGTTTCAGTGCTTTCTATCGATTGATGAAGGGCATTCCATGCAGCGTCTGCGCTTGGTCGATGGTTCTTCTTCATGGGCTAATTCTTACTTAACTGGTATGGTTGGGTCAAAATTGACCCGCAACGACTACACAGCTTGAACGATAAACGGGAACTGAACTTCTAGTAGTTCTAGTGTACTGCTCCGCAGAGCAATGAAGAGTGGGGAAATACGTTCACGCGCGATATCGAGTGATGCCTACTCAGGAACAAATTACTTGAATATTGATTGAAAGTTTGATTTTGTGGAGGAAATCCAGTTCTTGACATGATTTTTTGGGTTTATGACCTTCCACAAAAAAAAAATCATGTCAAGTACATGCTTGAAG
This sequence comes from Chrysolina haemoptera, assembly GCA_958298965.1. Taxonomy (NCBI): domain Eukaryota; kingdom Metazoa; phylum Arthropoda; class Insecta; order Coleoptera; family Chrysomelidae; genus Chrysolina; species Chrysolina haemoptera. The sequence goes on along the minus strand of OY282597.1, from coordinate 27,634,892 downwards.
TTGCTCTGGGTCATCATTGACCCAACCATATCAGTTGAGGGTTAATTGAAACTGAACCGAGGTACAAATTCCGAGGTCCGAAGTACACTCTTCCCTGAAGCCGAAACAAATAAAAAAACATATTAGTAATATTTTTGAATGAAAATAAAATAAGTCAATCGATTTGAATGATTTTCAATTGGTATAACCGAAATTATACAAAAAATTTATTAATAAAAAGTATTTTTTCTACTAGCGTGCGGAAAAATCCACTTTTTCGCACTCATTTTAGTTTTGAAAGAGTCACTCTTTTTAGTGCGGAAAAAACATTTTAGTGCAGAAAAGTAGATTTGTTTAGTTTTTGCGGATTATACTGACATTTAAATATTGCGTCGCAGAAGGTTAAAATAGAAAGCTTACCAAGTATGGCTGTATAGTTTAATATATATTTAATAATGAATGTTCTTTATGTTAACTTTTGGGTGTTTTTTCCGCTAGTAGAAAAAATAGTATACCTTCCACGAGCGTAAAGTGTCTTTTCCGTACGCGATTTCTGGCCAACTGCAATCGCGTGCGGAAAAGTATCACTTTCCGCACTTATTAGGTAAACTACTATTCTATTTTTTATTCAGAGATTAGTTTTTGATATGATTTGATGATAACTGTTGGTTGCACATTTTTACAATTCAAACTAATAACAGTTAATTACAATGTTCCACACAGCTGAAATCAATGATATAGTGGAGTATCCGAAATGTATGTTGAATGGGGCCCAATCAAATTCAGAAAACACGCAGAACATGGTACAAAACACCCTTTACGAAAGTGTATCATACCAAGTGTTTTATTCGACACTTATTATATTGCCAAATTATAGCAATTACAACATTAATTTGAATGTTTTATATTATGAATTATCGTCGTATTATCAAATGATGACTTCCGAGTTTTATTTGACGCAATATTATGTATTTTCCGGAAATAGATAAATTTATGATCAGTGTGTAAAAATATACTTTACTTACTGTTTTTAATTTTACGCACAGGTGATTTTTTCACACACTTGTGTGCAAAAGCGTCACTTTACGCACTGGCAACAGTGCGTAAACACTCAATTTACGCACTGTAAACACTCAGTTTACGAACTGTGATGAAAAAATCATTTTTTTTCGTTTCAGACAATTGACTGCTGCGAAATACTCTCGAACAAATTGACGTCGAATAAATTTGCTGATGCATGCTCACATCCCTGATAAATATTCATTACCCCTCAACACGAATAGTAAACAACTGAAATATAGAGAATATTCATTGACATATTCATATGCGCTAATGTATTTCGATCGGTGGGTGTTCATTCAAATGGCAAAACAATGTAGTTCCGCAGGACCTTGCCGTTTGTAATGCGAAAATAGTAATGTAGGATGACATTATTATAATAATTAATATTGCATGATGTTTGTCATACATTACATTCATGAAGTATTTTAATTATTTCATGTTGTTTGTCGTTCATTGATTTCATAATTATTTCCAGTAGGGTGGAGACAACTAATGTATATATTGCATAGAATTCCACATAAACATCTAAAAGGACTAGTTCTTCACAGGAAGTACCTCATATTGGTTGATTTTTTTTTTATTGAGTCAATATTGATATATTGTGAAATACAAAAATAAAATTGATCATATATATAATAATGACGGCATATTTACTCAATTTATTCTAAATGTGATGATTTTCACAAATAATATTTAATCCAGTAGCGACAGACAACTCGAGCAAAAAGTGAAGAATGAATTCTAGCACTCTGAACCTCGGCACATGACATCTCGACATCATGTATTATTGAAAAAAAAATTGTTTACCAAAAAATCAGGGATGGAACCTAAAAAAAATTCACTTGAAAAATATTATTATTATTTGTTGTTATTTCAGAAAATATAAGATTTATCAAAAAACGATTTCGATAGGTTGAGAGTAATACCTCAAGAAATACGCTCGTTTTCTCAGAAAACGTGGTTTAACGCCGACGTCACATTTCATGCTCGCGCTAACCCGTCACTGCAAGTTTAGGTGGGGCCGAAAATTAGATTTGCCATAACTCTGCTAAAAATTATAGTAGAAAGAAAAGAAAAAGTACATATCGTTCCTGAAAACTTCTTCTTCCTCATGCAAATATAAACTGAGTACCTCAAATGTGTTTTGTCAAATAACCCTTCTACGATATTTACGGAGAATCTGAAAGTCATGGATATTTTAGTTGATATGAAATAATCATACTGAAGCAGAAATCAGTACCCTCTTTGAACTATATGCTACGATTCAAGACTAGTGAGACAAGTCTCACTTATACATGCCAAAGAAAACACTAGGTTTCACTCCTGCAGTTTTCAACTCACCCATAATCCCGGCAATTTCTTCAGTAAATGTTGAAAATAGTCGCTCATACACATCCTACATAAAAAATTAAGTATGTGATTTCAAGCTTGAGGTTTGCACTTCGCAATAGTGTTATTAAATATATATATTCAAAAATATTTGGGTAGCAGTCAGTTGACCAGTTTAGTTATATATTCTTCGTTTTTTAAATCGAACTTTCGAAAATCTTTATTTTCTTTGTCAAGATTTTAACTATAATATAAAATGGATGAATAAATGGTGTTTTAACAGTTGATTAATACTTACTAACGTGAAATTAAAAGAAATTTACATCATTAACAAACATGAAGAATTAGTGACTCTTGAAAAAATACAGACAGGTAGGAACGCACTGACAGAAAGATGAGTGATAAATATACATATATAGGATGATAAAAACATAAAAATTGTGAAGATGAATAAAATCTAAAAAATACAAAATAAATTCAAAAATAATTCAGTTCCGTTTCTTGATATGAAGTTGATCAGAATGGACGATAATAAAATAATAACAAAATGGTATAGAAAATCTATCAATAGTAATCGTCTCATAAATTATCACTCGTATCATACCACTAAAATCAAAATTAATATGATCAACAATCAGAAAAGTAGGGTTGAGAAGTTGACTCACCCTTCTTTGCGAATTGAATGTTTGAATGAACTTAAAGACATTTTACTTGAAAATTCTTATCCATATTCTTTGGTTAATAAAATTTTTTTTAGTACTCCTTCACGAAACAATTCCTCTCATATTCCGGATATAAGAAACCAAATTCCACTAACATGATCTATTATAAGAGCTTACCACACATCCACGATTTGACTCCTAAATTAATAAATGTTTTTAGAAATGAAGAAATAAAGATTGCAAAAAGAAATATCACCACAATCTCGAATTTATATTCAAAATTGAAAACTCCAATACCTACCATTTTCAAATCCAATATTATTTATGAAATTCCTTGCAAAGACTGTGATCAAGGGTATATTGGCCAATCTAAACGAATGCTCAAAGATCGCATTACTTCACATAAGAGTGATTCTAGGAGGAATATAAGATCTTGTGCATTATCTGAACATACCATAGACAAAGACCATCGTATTGACTATGACAATGCGAGTGTTCTTGATGCAGAAAGAGCAATTTGAAAAAAAGACTTTTTTTGGAAATGGTTCACATCAATAACAAAACTAATACATTCAACAAAAGAACTGACATAAAAGATTTGAGTTCTATATACACTTACATTTTACACAGAAGTAAACAGATTTTCTGCAATAGTCGCCCACCTTGAATTTATTTTGTATTTTTTTTCTTCATGTTTGTTAATGATGTAAATTTCTTTTAATTTCACGTTAGTAAGTATTAATCAACTGTTAAAACACCATTTATTCATCCATTTTATATTGTAGTTAAAATCTTGACAAAGAAAATAAAGATTTTCGAAAGCTCGATTTAAAAAAACGAAGAATATATAACTAAACTGGTCAACTGACTGCTACCCAAATATTTTTGAAAATAACATTGTCACAGTCACGAAATTATTCAATCATATATATATATATATATATATATATATATATATATATATATATGTGTGTGTGAAAGGTAACTTATCACTTCCAAAGTAGATACACAGGGTACCATGACACCTCATATATAACGTTGTGACTTCCGATACTGGAAGTCACAACGTTTTGCCTTGATTTCAAATCTAGATGGGGTTCTAGTCAACATATCAAGAATTGTTGTGGAAGTCATTTGGGTCCCCCAGTACTCAAAAGTTACAGTTTTAGTTCGCCAGTATATCGATGGCGCTGCGATCGCGGTTATTTCCCCATTTGCAGATTCATCTAACACGTTGGCACTTCCGTCATCTAAAAAGTACGCTGTTACTTCTGGGTTATGATCATTCGTGTGTGTGTGTGTGTGCATTGAAGATTTATGTTCAAAATGAATAGGGGTAAATTGATGGTGGCAATGGCCAGAAGTATAACTATAAACTTTTAAAAGTCCAAATTTACACTTTAATTCGTTTAGTTATCGCACGTGTTAATGTATAGAATTAGGCGCGGATAGTCATATCAGATTCATAATATAATGTATGTCTATATTTCGAAGAAGTTTACAAATACGAGACGTTTCATTATAGATATTTATATTATGAGGGTATTAATGAAGTAGTAGCCGTGAATTTTATCCGAATTACATTCAAATCTTTATGCATTCACTGTCAAACTCACCTTTCGATTTGGAGGATGAATTAATGGTAATATGATAATATGAACGTCTCGACACGCCAGGCAACAGGACGGTTACAATTACAATAACAAAAAGGACCCGGCAACGGCCTTATGGAAAAATTGTCACTGGTTAATTTTTCTGAATTTTTGGTAGGCCTAACTCAATCCTATAGTTAGTTTTGGAGATACAGGGTGTCGAAGTTGGAATGTGGCAATTTCTCTAAAGTAATATTATAACTCTCAGGAAAACGTCTTAAATGAGGATGTATTGGGCGACAAATATTTACCTGCCCATGAGGAAATAATTCGAGACTTATTTTTGATAACAAATATTGTTAAATACAGGGTGAGTCAAATATTATTCAAAAAGGGATTCTTAATCAACACACTAGAATTCTCATCGTTCAAATTTGTCAAAATTGACAAATTCAACATTTTGTATAGGGTGAGGCAAAAAGTGGCACTTTTTTCAGTGATATTTTGCATATTTTCATTTAAATTTTGAGCTGTAGGGATACTTGAGTACGAACCATTCAACATACTTCTGGTCCGAAATTGATGTACAAACGCTAGGTGATGACAAAAATTGCGACTTTTCTTTCAATTCACCCTGTAATTAAAAATTTCGTCTCTTAAATTTTCCAATTTTTTGTCATCATCACTCGTAGTTTGAGTGAGTACACTATTATGATGTCAAACAATTATGGCTTTGCTATGAACAGTTTTTGGAATACAGAGTGTAACAAAGGGCCAGGTAGCTCAGTGGTACGACTTTCGCGTGCTATTGATGTTGCTGGTGGTCGGTTAGGTTGGAATCCTAGCGATTACAGTTTTTTTTCTGATGGCCTAGGAATCACACGTTAAAAGGTAAGACCTCGTTAATTACATTTTTAACAATTTTAACAATTTTAACACACACGACCGGCTATGTATCTGTTATAACAAAAGTTGTCAAAAGAGTTGTATACTAGCTTTGCACCACTTTATAAGTTCATGAAAGTCCATTATTATCACATACAAACTAAATAATGAACAATTACCGACTACCTTCTTGCCTTCTTTCTAATAAAAAAGCACTGAAATTTCTACCTAAGTTTAGTTCGTACTGGTTAGATCAGACTAAACAATTACTCATTGCAAAATGCAAGTAATAAGTTTCCACGCACTCAAATTTCTACGTAAGGTTAGTTCGTTCTGGTTAGATCAGACTTCAGACTAAATAATTACCCCTCGCAAAATGCATGTATTAAATTTCCACGCACTCAAATGTCTATGTAACGTTAGTTCGTTATGGTTACATCAGACTAAATAATTACTCCTCGCAAAATGCAAATTTTTCTTTTCTCGCTGATTTATTGTAGAGAGAGCAACTCGGTCAATCGAAGGAAAGAAGGTAATGTAGGTATACTTATATATTATGAAAATCGTAGAGCGCAAAGCGGTCGATTTCAGGTAAGAGAGCCGGTCGTGCGCAAGTCGACCGTATCCCAAAGTTATACCCCAGGAATATTTTATACCTAAGGCATGTTTTTATAACTAAGACATAATGATAAATTCATTATCAAAAATTTGTACAAAACTTATTTATATAAAACTAAAACCAGTATTATAAAATATTTGGATAAAATCAAAAAGTTCAAAAAGATATTTGATTCAAATACTTAGGAATGAAGAATAGATCATTTATGAAACCGAACATCATCATTTTAATGTTTGTATACATGGGAAGTCTGTTATTCTAGTTCTTCTGTTCTTCACAAAAATCAGTAGGGTGATTGGTAATTGGATTGTAGATACCTACTCACGTTGGTGTTTTACATATTATTATTTTATCGTAGTGAAATGAAAGACATTCTATTTCATAATATAAAAAAATAAAACTCTTCATTTATTGTAATTACTATATTTTATACGGGGTTTAATCAACAGTTGCTGATTTCTTTCATATTTAAATCCCACATAAGGATTAGTCTAATCAACAGTTTTCGTGGCATCACCCAGATAAATTATAAAATGTATATCAGTGCATTCGCTTCTTCACTACTTTCGAGGTAGAATGCAGGGCGCGTTTTTTTTTTCACAGTTTCCCGTTTCCCGAATAGACCCAATCCATGGTACGTGGGATATCCATCAACATCTTTATTGAGTTGAGTAGGAATTGACTAGATTCGTCTAGTCATGACTAGACCTCGCCCATTTGTAATTTTTGCAATTTTTTTGAAGACAAGGACAAATTTTTATTATTAATATTATCAAATGCCTGATGCTGCTGAAAGATTACCACCCAGAAATATTTATTATAATCCAGAAACAATAGACTGATTTTAGACTGATAAGTAGGTACCTACTTACTGTTGTTCTTGTTAATCAATCGTTTGTTTATTTTTATTATTTGTTGACATCTCCTTTACACAAAAATTAAGGTGATACAGATGACCTTCATGGTATCTTATTAGTGGCAGACTAATATTTTTGTGTTAGCTGCTTAAAAAAAAGTATTTCAATTAATCTTTGCGGGTATACATTTTTTATATTTTATTTATTTATATTTTTTGCGATTAATTATGTGGGTAACAGACTAGTTTTGTTGTGGAATTTATGTGACAGGCGATATTTTCTAAGCTTTTTATGTTTCAACCGATACGTACAATAAGTTTCGCGTATGCAACTATACATTTTTTGTTGTTGATTTTTTTGCTGCAATTGTAACCCTCCTGTAACCCCCTGTCGCGGGGTGGCGGTGGCAGACGTGTATATTTATATTGTACGCTATATACACATGATAGGTACAAAAAAACTTAGGCTTGCGGAAATGGTGTAATGAAATCTGTCGTTAATTCCCGAGCTAAAAAGCCTACACGACGTTGCAACCGATTCACAATAATTTCCAAAAGGTGTTAATTAAAAAAACTATTTTGTAGGTTTTATAATTCTCTATGCTCTTGACTGTAAAACGATTCTTCCAATACTTTTCGAGATATTTGGCAAAAACCAAAAAAAAATTAATTTTTACATTATTTCTTGTTTAAAAAATTTCACAAAGCAATTTTGCTATGGCGAAAAGCGGGTTTTTCAATTACAGACTATCTTATAAAAAGTAGTCTAGGCCATTTGCATCTTTAATTTTGTATGAAAAGATCCTCATATTTTTATCTACAGCTTGGCCTATAATTTGAGTTTTTTCCAAGGCCTTTGAAGAATTTCAGAATTTAGCCACTATAATTCATTGAACCCTTAAGTGTTATAATCCGTTAAAATCATCTCATCAGGGAAAATAAAAAAAATCCTGGTGGTTCACACTATTCATCAGTAAGAAGTTAGATTGTTAAGATCGTTGGGTGTTCTGCTACGCCAAACGTTAGTTGTGGAGTTCCCCAAGGATATATTCTAAGGTCACTCCTTTTTTTACTTTATGTATTATATATTATAGTTATTTTCTTAACAAGTGCCCAAAGTGTTTTTTTTCGCACGCAAATACAGTTAGACGAACGACGCAAACCGGAGTTCGGATGAGTTTTTGCTTGCGGAAAAAGCATTTGGCGCACGTGTTACGAACAATTTTTTTTCTCGAGCTTCATATCAGATGAATACAAAAATAAAAAAATCGTAATTTAGTCAATAATTTTTAATTAAACTTGAAAGAAAGAACTAACTAAACAACAAAAAATTACATATCAATGTGTCAAAGTCAACAGACGCACGCTTGACAATATTATAATCATTTACCATTAAACAAGGTAGGAAATATCTATTTATGATACAAGTTCGTAAACTCGCGTGTTTGTTGAACTCGGCTGCGCCTCATTCAACAAACTTCACACTCAGACAAAAAAACCCTTTACGAAACCGGTTACATACAAAGTTTTTCCTTCGACAGGTATTATATTGCCAAATTGTAGCAATTGTATCATTAATTTGAATGTTTTATTTTATGAATTATTGTCGTATCAGCCGAAGATGACTTCCGAGTTATATTTGACGCAAAATTCTGAATTTCTCTAAAATGCATAAATGTATGATTAGTGTGTAAAAATTTACTTTACGCACTGTTGATGATTTTATGCACAGGTAATTTTTTTTACCCACTTGTGCGAAAAAGTATCACATTACGCACTGTTGTACAATAAGTTATTTTCCACAGTCATGAAAGAATACATGGTGAAAGACCGTTGTCGATAATCATGTTCAGGTATGAATATCCCTATTTTTATGTGACATAATTATTTCCCATTACATATGTTTATTCTTTGAATAAGCTGCAAAGTAAAGTAGTTATTTTCGAAATAGATCGCATGTTTTTCTTTACATTTAAGTAATGCAATTTTCCGGTAATTTCAAAATGACAGATGTAGATGATTAAAATTGAACTTTTTTTCAAAATACGTTTTCACGGTTGTGAAGTACGAGCAAATTACTTTTACAAATGAAAGAAATTTTTTCGAATACGGCAAATGTAAAAAAAGTATTATTATATTTTTCAATAAAATTGGGTTAAAGACAAAACACATGTATTTTGAGAATTACAGCAATCATATAATTTTCCAGACCTTCAATATACCTGTTGGATCTGGAATTGCGGACAACATTGAATAGAATACACGTAAAGGATGGAAAATAAATGGAAGTGATAAAGTTATAATAGTATATATATTCATCATGGGAATAATACCAGTATATGAACGGAAGCGAGTTCGTATCTTGTATATGTGAAAAATTTGTATTTTAAAAAATTAAAAAATGTTTCCCCTCTCTTGAGATTCGTATTCCTGGAGTTCCCCTCAACATATATATGCAAAATTCATCAAAATATATCTTTGAATAGACCTGGAAGTCAGGTCGCCCTTTTAACATATCGGAAGTCACAACTTAACAGGCATCTATATATATATATATATATATATATATATATATATGTATATATATATATATAGGATATGAATAAGCGATTATTTTCAAAATTGAGAATGCCGATTTTATGGGTAAGTTGAAAATGGGGCAGAAATAAAATAACGTTTTTTTTTTGGTTTGTATAAGTGGGACCTGTCACACTACTTCAAAATTGTTGTAGAATAATTCTATATTACTAAATTATTCATGATTTTTGGATCATCCGCAAACATCTCCGTGAAGTGCGACAAAACACATTTTTTAGAACTTCCAGCGGCAGGTAAGCGTGAACCTGAAATTTGATGCCGACGTTCAACCACGTTTTCTGAGACAACGAGCGCATTTCATAAGAAATAACTAGGAATAATTTTCGTGGAAAATTGAATTCTTTTTCACCCTGTTGAGGTGTTTTTCCGATAAATCATATACTTTCCAAGATCATAGCAAAAATCTATTTGTATATTTAAAAAAATATATATATATTCCACCCCTGGAATTTTGGTGAACAATTCTTTTTCGTGTTTATCATGGTTCCCAACTATATACTAGCATCCCTAGTTTGGTGGTGCTATAATCGATTCTTGTCTCAAAACCAAATCGTACTGGATCAATTGGGCTATTTTGATTGTCCAATTTTTCCCTAAAATCGATTCTTGGGATGAAAAACAATATTGTTTTTCGAAATATTATAGTACTTTGGTTGACTATGGTTTCACCACTATTAAAAAAACATAAAACGTATATTGATTGATACGACGATCAAAAGTCAGCCTCTGGTGACACTTCAAATGAAGGAGAACTGTTACTGTAATGTTTTTGAGGCAACATATCCATTTTAAATATGGTACTAATACATCCAATTGATATTTTACCGATTGGGAAGCCACTGAAGAAATTGTGTACACTAATTCCCAAAAATCCAAACTAATTCCTCTAATACACAAGTAATTTCCGAGTAATACCCCGAACTGATGCCCAAGTAACTTTAATAATACCTTTCTCAAATTCCTGACTAATGCCCATTAATTTTCTGCTAAAACCCCTAATTCCTGACTAATACCCAATAATTTTCAACTAGTACCCCTACTTCCCGACTAATACCACTAATACTCATGTCATGTACACCAAAATTCTCCAGCGGTTTCCCCCTCGTATTGTACCAATATCGCAAAATGTTTCTAGGCAGATATTGTTCCAAGAATATTTCCCCAATATAAGTTTTTGAATTTCCAAGTTATATTGGACTGATATCGCGGAATGGTTACATTGAACTTCTCACCTAAATTTTGACAATATTTTCATATTTTTATAATACAAAATTTTTTGATGCCAATAATCCGCCTAAAATACTTCAATATTATTTTTAAAATGTCCATATACTAAAGCCGGCTTCGCATTAACTGCTTCAGTAAATTTCAACAAATAGGGTATCGTTGGGAAGATAATTTTGTGCCCGTTCAAATGATATATCAGTCGACCCTACGTTCCATTTAAAATTTTAGGGTTATGACACCCCGTCGCTGAGGGGTTGAAGGCACAAGTTGCAAAATATATCTGAAATGTGTCCCCCTCAAAAACAAACTCCACGTGTCCGAGCATTTTTGCTTGCAATTCCACGAAAAGGATAAAAGCTAGGTGCATACTTTTCGTTGGACCACTCTGTATATAACTGTATGTCTATTGGATGAACGTTCTGGATCAACTCATCACGTCAATCAGCTGTATTTGATTCGAGTGTTGAATACTGGACTTGATATGCAAGTCCAGTATCGATAGTTAAGAGGACACATATTGTATGTCCTTTGTCAAAAATGTGCTATTATGACTAGTAATTCAATCGAGGAAAAATCTATATGATGCCCCCATATTGTACATCCACCTGAAACTGTTTACTAAAGTTTCTGACATAGTACTAAAGAGTTTTTCAGTAGAAAAAACATAAATCGATGAATCTATAATTCAATTTACCCAAAACTACTTCTTTGGACATACAATATTTGTCCTCTTGGCAATCGATATGTTACGTTTTGTACGCACGCCATTGTATGTAGAATACTGGATCATTTAAAAATGTCCATAATTGTACGTTCACGGACGTACACCGAATGTAGAATACTGGACTTGGTCTGTACGTTACATTCGGATATGTTCGGTCGAGTACGCTATAACAAAACAATTCATTGGCTTCGAACATTTTCCATACTAGAATGAAGGGGACAGTCATCGTGGTGCAGTTAGCTGGCGTTTATTTTTGCGTTGGTCCGTTATTATTATATTTATATAATTTTGATATATTATAAAAATAAAATAATTCAGTTTTGTACCAGCTTGATATATCAATCAAAAATATTGTTTGTTGGAAATCTTGACTTTCTGTCGGTTATCCCATAATTAGTTATTATCAATCATTATACATTGTATACACGTTAAAGACGTGAAATCTTTTTTTATTTTGGTCGATTTTGATAAAAAAAATTTGTTATGTAAGTATTTCCAATGAAAATTCAATAATAAGTGGGTAAATTAATTTCTGAGCTTCAATCCTGGCCAAATACGACAGCTATTATTTGGTGGACTTTCACCGAACATTTACTGAAGAAACTAGAAGATTCATGCTGTACATCCACTGAATATCCATCAGACGTACATGGGCTCATTCCCGACGTATTTAAGATCCATGTAGTATGCCCATTGAACATCCACGTTGTTTGTAACTGGACATCCAATGGATATCCATAAGATCCATGATGTACGTCTGATATATGTTTAACGAGCGTACATTGCATGTTCAATTGGACGGACTGTATGTGCTGTATGGGTTCTGTGTATGGAGTTTTTTATTATATTCGAAGGGAACATACATTATCTTCGAAGTTTTTATTTCTGTAAATACCAACTCAATCCAAGTTATTCGTATTCTCAACTGGGAAATATCTGATGAATGATTTAAGAAACCGACGAAGAATACAAATCGGGGATTGTCGTCAGAACGTTGAGTCTACAGAAACATTGCATATTCATAATCATAAAATTTCTAACTAGTCTAGACTCCTGCCTGAAATGCAGCAATAATAAAAACTTTTCCAATTATACTCTGTGAAAGGCACAAACGGGTTTTGTTTCCAAATAAAAGTGTTTCTGAAACTTTTGTTTACAGCTTCTGTGAATCTCAACGGAGGTGTGAAATATAAAATTGAACAGAAAAAGATGAAAGCACAAATGTTTGCCAGACATTTCAAGCCAAACTTGAAAGTAGCACAGTTTGTATGAGCATTTCAATTTCTTGGTAAAAAAAGGTGTATCAGGAATACTTATGATTCGAAACAGATTTTGATGTTTGTTTGAAGGTTGTAGACGATGTAGTAACTTGATTATTCGCATTTCGGATTTCCATCGTCTTAATGGTTAAAATAATTCTACTTCTTTCAATTTTTCACTACGTTTCAATTGTTTGAATAGATACTTTATTTGATCATATACAGTGTGACCCATTTAAGATGGAAGCACCCTTCTAAAACTTACATTTTTCAACCGATTGAAATGATTTTTTTCCCTCAGGTAGACATTCAAAAAGTCCACCAGGTCACCAAATTTCATGAATAAATTTCCAGGGCCAACTTATCTTATTTTTCAACTTAAAAATCTAAAAAAATTTCTAGCGATTTTTTTAAAAAAGCTGACTACACCACTGAATTCTCGACATTTTCAAATGGTTTATATGTGAATAACGTTGAAATGCGTCAATAAATAAAAAAGTTATAGGGAAATGAAATTTGAAAAATATGCCGTTTAATCAACTCACCAATTCAATTCATCAAAACTTTGACTACACAACCGGATTAAGGGAGTTTTAAAATATCACTGACTATAATTTCATTGAAATTTGTTGAAAAATAAAAATTATGAGATAAATTGTCATTTTCGAGAAATTCCATTTACATATTTCTCAAATTTTGACCAGTGATATAATGAGACCTGCTGAATACAGTAATACAGTGGTGTACTCAGAATTTCGATAAAAGTTCTGAAATTGAATTGGTGGGTTTATTAAACGGCATTATTTCAAATTTCATTCCCCTATAACTTTTTTTTTGATTGACGCATTTCAACGTTATTCACATAAAAACCATTTGAAAATATCACGAATCCAGTGGTGTAGTCAAATTTTTTATGAAAAAATAGCTAGTAATTTTTGTAGATTTTTTACCTTGAAAAATAAGATGAGTTGGCCCTGGAAATGGAGATTTATTCATGAAATTTGGTGTCCTGGTGGATTTTTCGAATGTCTACCTAACGAAAAAAAAATCATTCCAATCGGTTGAAAAATGTAAGTATTAGAAGGGTGCTTCCATCTTAAATGGGCCACACTGTATATACCAGGTGCCCGTATTTCGAGCTCCATCATGGGTATCTCAGTTATGATAAAAGATACAAGGTTGGTTGAAATAGGGAAAAGTTGCACGTTTTCATGCTTAACACATATCTGAAAGAAAATTTGATGTGTCATTTTTAGTTTTTGACTTATTGGAAAAAAACGAAAATTTGTAATTTTCGTTTTATCTTTTCAAGCGAAAGCCAAAAGAACTAGACTTTTATAACTAGGACGTTCTTAAGTCACTTTTTCACAAGGAATTTAAATCTGTCATCTTATTTACCGAGGCGTTCTTGATGCCAAAGTTACAACACTCAACTTTGATGTTTCTTATGAGCGCCTTATTGGATTTTTGCATTTTTGAAAAGTTCTCCAGACTGATATCACACAATATGATGGAATCTTACATGCTGATCAAAATTAGGAAAAAATCGTTTTTGCAAAGAGTGGTTTGGAAAGAAAACGCCAACAATTTTGTTTAACAAACTGAATTTTGACAGTTCAGTTGAAAATTCGAACCGTACGTTTGAATACTATTGCCATTTTCAAATGAAGAAAAGCGTGCTATGATTCAGATTCATTACGCCTTCCATGCAAATGCGCAAATTACGTCCGAAACGTATTTCCAGCAGTATCCAGAGAAAGAATAACCATCTCAGAATTATTTTCTATTGCTCCATGAAAATTTAGCCGATTATGGTTCATTTCTAAAGCCTAGATGAAGGTTTAACGCTAGAGAGAAAATAAATTATACAGCAATTTTGCAAGCGGTGAGTGAAATAGAAAGTTTATATTTCAATAATTGTTCTATATGAGCATTCCAATTTAATTTAGAGTCCAAAGTAACACCGAGTAACTTTACATTCTGATCTGTTTCTTCACACTGAGTGTCGTTACGAGTAGCCTCTGAGACTTGTCTTTATTCAGTTTCATATTTTGAGCTCTAAACCAAGTTTCAACTTTTTCTTCAATTTCTTTAGATGGATTTAATCAAATGTGGTAATCTGGACTCGACCATATTAATGACGTGTCATCGGCAAAGAGGACACATTTGCAGGGGGATATGAAGCTGCCCAGCTCATTTATATGAATAATGAATGAAAGTGGCACCAAGACGGAGCCTTAAAGTAATCAATAATTCTTTTCATTAAAATCTGACGTACTATCATTAAAACGGACAGCCTGAAATACATTTTTCAGGTGGGATTCAAAAAGGGAAAGTGCAATTTTAATTCCATGAAAATGTAATTTTTCCAAGAGAAAGTCATGAGCAACACAGTCGAAGGTCTTTGAAAGGTCGCACAACATGATAGCTGTATGATTTCGCTGTTTGAGGTCCTCAAATATGCCACTGACTATATCCATTACCGCTGCTGTTGTTGAACTACCAGTCCTAAAATTACGAGTCTGAGGTAGTATGAGGGCTGGATTTTTTTCGTAGACTCTAATGTGTTGAGCTTGCAAATGTCGCCTTAGTGAAGATGTTCCGCGGATTTCATTTTCAATCGCCGTACATAAGGTACATTTGCCTTGTTTGTCAGTATTCATATTACTCTTAGGATCTTGCTCGACTATGAAATAATCCCCAATTTTTTTCGTTTTATTAGATAGGTATACTTTTATCAACTTCAACTCGTTTGGTCTTTGATAGCGCTGCGGCTGCACTTTTTATTGCTGTTTCGATGTCATCAAATTCTGACACTTTTTCATATACGATATATTCTAAGCCGCTATTTTTAAAAAGGTGCCGATTCCATTACGGACAAATCACTTAAATCAGATACAAACAATTATTCTCTAGCCGCCATTGTTTATCCTTATTCAACGCTGCTCTACCATTTAACAGCACGTCGTCACCAAGCAATCGGGGGCCTGCTTGTTCACGGATCGCTATCAAGTAATATCATTGTTTAAATATAAGGAGGATAGTTGGTCAACCTTATGGGATTAATATTGGATTCAAATGGAGGCGACATGTAGATGGCGTCAGTGGTGTTCGCATCCAAGTCATGTCGCAACTTGAATGGCAGAATACGTAATTTGGCAGTCACGTTGAATTTCCGTAAAGTAGATGGCGGATCATGTGATGAATTGTAAATAGAGTAGGTAGGTGGCACCAATGACTGCAATAAAATTAGAAATATAGTTCAGTTCAAGAAATTATTTCTTCTGATGTTTCATGGACCGTATCCGCTATAATTAGGGTCACACCGTAAAGTAGGTAGGTATATTTGGGGTGTGGTGATTTAGTTGTTAGTTTGAAATGTAGATTCAGTAGATGTGTTAGTATGTATTCTGTTGTGTCATACTGTGTTTTGGATTTTGCAAAGTGATTTAAATATATAACTGATGATTAAAAGCAATTTGGACAGCGGTAAATGGTGGCAGGAATATATAAATGTCACTTTTGACTTTTTAGTTTAGTTATTAGGTCGAACTTAATTTAAATAATTTTAAAGCTTGCTGGTTACAACTGAACATTATTGCAAAGTAATCGCCTTTAATTAATTTCAGATTGATATTTCGAAACAGCCCTCATCTTCAATCACTCCTTTATTCTAACCTCAAAAATAGGTATGGTGCCAGAATATCAAATCATACTAACAGGTTCGCTTCTTATTCTAGTTTAATCATTGGCTGAAAATTGACATCTGTCAAAATCTACCAATAGTAACTCTAGAATGAGAAGCCCCGGGGCTTAACACTCCTAAATGGAAAACGCCTATGATAACCTAAGCAAATAACACTACACGTATCATATATGTGAACTAACAATAATCTTGATTTTAGACTTCGGATTCGCTAACACCTTTCATGCCATTTTAAACAGCTTTCTCAGATTATATATTTCGGTGTATTTCAGGAAAAATACTTCATATTATTATTCATGAGTCATTTTTACATATAACGAACCTCCTCCGTACGAAATTGGAAATATTAAAATTGTTACTCAATTATTTTTTTAAAGCATCGACTACGGTCTTACTTAATTATAATAAATTTTTTTTCAAGATATCAATGTTAAAAAATCTCTTAAAATCTCTCATGCGTGACTCTTCTTTGGATCCGTGCCTGAGTGATGATACATTTGCAGTAAACTCATCCAGAAGCATATTTACAAAAGCTACTTTGCTTGCGTTATTGCTCGCGGCTACCAGTTTAGTTATGCGAATCTGTGAATTCCAATCCCTTATATGACCAGCGCGATTTCTTCAAAGATGTACTTGGCTACTACTACTTGGTAAACTAGTAATATTTTACAATATATCCCAGAGACAGTACAAGACATCGCTGAACCCACTGAAGAAGCTAGTGATATTTGATGACCAGGTTAGCTTGCTCAGGTTAGGTTTGTGCGTAACTTATCCGTGTTAAGGTTCTTTTGCAAAAAGAACTGTAAAAGTACAAAAATAGTCACTCAATCCTAAAATATACCGTACTTTCAATAATTAACAGAGACAATTTGCTCGACTGAAAAATATTCAATAAAAAGTTCAAACAAAATAGCTCTCAAAACCTCTTCATGATCATTAGGCAAGTCCAACTCTGCTTCCATTGCTTTAAAATAAACATGTATGAAGATGTGTTGAAATTGAAAAGAAGGAAACTTTAGGAAGTGTTTTGTTTACGTGTAGAAACCTTCTAAAATATTTTTGTAGTTCCTCTCAATATTCACATTTCTTATAGTGGGCGCATCAGTACAGCACTAAAATGACGTCACATATTCATGTTAGCAAATAATTACGCTAGATGGCACTCGCGTTTGGCTCCAATACCAATTCCACAGGCATTGACTTACTATCCCCCTTATTTAAACAATGGTAATATCAAGTAGTTTGATTTTACTTGATATCAAGTCAAGTAGTTCACACCGTAAATCGAGTCAAGACAACAAATATCAAATTTTCAAAAGCTTGAGTTTTGACGTCAGGTCAAGTATTTAAGAAAAAATTCAAGCTACTTGGCTTGATGAATCCCTTGCCTATGACACATACTCACCACTCTCAGTTACCGGATCCAAATTGTAAAGAATTATAATATTCATCGGAACATCCAGTTATAAAACAGTAATTGAGTTTCATGATTTGATACATTCATTCATCTGTTTCTACTTTAATTTCATCATCCCATGCATTATCGTATTCAAATAAATGAAATAAAACAGCGGAACTGATTGCAAACGAGCTGAATGAAAATAATCAACCAATTAATTATTTATGGCGATTTTACTTTCATTGCGGATTGTGCCGGGCATGGATTTGCGTGTAGCTCTCCAGGTGGATTTCAGATAATGCCCACCATCTGATGGATCACACGGCTATCAATGCAAATTGACGCGGACCTGTGGTGCAAATGTGTGTTCTCCATGATATACGTGATGGAATATATATCGTCCAAGGATTACGTGCGTAAAATCAACATAAAAATGTTTGGTGATCTTCTGCAGGATTATTGGCTATCACAGTCTACAAAGCGCCGCGCATAATAGGAAAGGAGCACTTGTACGAAATCAGAGTTGTGAAAAAAAATTGCTTGCGAGAACTGTGTACGAAACCTTCGAAAAAAGTCCTTTCAACCACTTATCATTGAACAGTTCCAATAGCAATTGCAAGCACGTTCAGAAGACGCTCAAAACTTTCGAGTTCTGAATACTTTTGAATCATTTTCAATCTAGTAACGACAGAAAAACTCGAGCAAAAAGTGAAGAATGAATTGTTGCACTCTGAAACTCTGCACATGACATCTCGACATCATGTATTATTAGAAATAAAATTTTTTACCAAAAAATCAGGGGTGGAAACTGAAAAAAATTTCATTTAGAAAAAAAATATTTTTTTTGTTATTTCAGAAAATATGAGATTTCGATGGGTACAATATTTACGGAGGATCCGAAGGCATGGATATTTTAGTTGATATGAAATAAGTAGTCCAAAGTACCCTCTTTGCACTATATGCAACAATTTCAGACTAGTGAGACAAGTCTCACTTATACATGCCAAATAAAAAAGTGGGTTTTACTTCTGCCTCAGTTTTCAACTCACCCCCGCTCATACACATCCCACATAAAAAATGAAGTATGTGATTTCAAGCTTGTGGTTTGCACTTCACAATAATGTTATAAATATATATATATATATATATATATATATATATATATATATATATATATATATATATATATATATATATATATATATATATATATATATATATATATGCAGGATTAGTTTAGATTATAGATTAGTTTGGGGCTTCCGTGCCATAAGCATCAACACCGCGACCATTTCAGATCTATTGTGTTCGCCCTCGAAATCGTTTAGAGTTTTTCATCTAGTCTGTCTTCGTCACGAGACTCCATAGGCAAGTTTTCAGAACTCCCATGTAACCGGGAGCTTTTGGTTTTTCTTCTCCCAGTGTTAGAAACCTTATCCTTGACAAGCCCTCACAGTGGCTCGACCTGGCTTCGCCTTGAATGTATATGTGTAAAGGAGGCAGGTTGATTAAGACTTCTAGTGCGGCTGTTGGAGTGGTTCTCATGGTACTGGTAGCACTCAGATATGCTTGTCTTTGCAGTACTCCCAGCCGTCGTACCACTCCTACCTGCTATATGCAGGATATGAATAAGCCATTATTTTCAACAATTAGTGAAGAGAATGCCGATTTTATAGGTAAGTTGAAAATGAAGCAGGAGTAAAATAATTTTTTTTGGCATGTATAAGTGGGACCTGTCACACTACTTTAAAATTGTTGCATATAGTCCAAAGAGGGTATGGGTTGCTGCTTCAGTATAATAATTCCACATTTACTAAATTATTCATTCATTTCTGGGACCTATATTATTTAACATTTATTTAAGTGACTTGTTCCACATTCCTACTACGGGGGAAATATTCACTTATGCTGATGACACAGCCATTTTCTACAAGGATTTCTCATGGGCTACCCTGAAGATCAAAGTGGAAAAAGGCCTTCTTAACATAAAGGAACTACAAACTACTAACAGTAAACAAACTACTATCAGTGAACATCAGCAAAACATATTATCCTCCTTTTCAAAATTCGAATATTTCTGAATCGTTCACCTTTACACTGATACATATGAAGTATCTAGGAATAATCATAGCCCAAGTAGCACACTCATATTGGGACAATATTGGTACAATATTATGAAAATATTGGCAAAATATTCAAATAACAATATTAGTGAGAAAAAAAATGTGAACATTCGGCGATATTGGTCCAATATTTTCAAAATAATATTGGTTTATTATTCTTGTAGCAATATTGGCCTCAAAATTTTAAGTGATATTGGTACAATATCACTCACATTGGAATAATATTGGTTAAATAATATAAAAATATTGGCAAAATATTCAAACGAAATATTGACAAGATAAAATTATCATTATTGCGGGATATTGGTACAATATTACTTGAACTTTATAGAAATAATATTAGTGAAATATTGTGGAAGCAATATTGTTCCCGAAATATTTAGCGATATTGGAACAATATCAATTTGTATATATTGGTGGAATTATTCAAAGTGAATATGTTGCCCTGGAAACATTGATGAAATATTTTCAGAAAATGTCGAATAAATTAAAAATTCCACAATTTCATTTCTACTTCAATTAACCACTGAGTATATTGACTTGTAAACGCATTCATTGAGAGAAGCTTTATATAATATATGTTACTATGATTCAGCTGTCATTCTACATGTGGGGCCACCTAGCGGTTTCTTACCCAAGGTTGATCATAATTCATTTCGATATTGTTTATTAAATATTCGGCCAATATTCAAATTTCAATGATGGTGATACATTTATTCTGTGATATTGTATCAATATTGTTTTTCAAATATTGGGGTGAGGTTTTCGTAACAATCTCAATCAATATAGGGTCAATTTAATTTTTAGAACATGGATTAAATAATATTCCACCAATGTGCTATCAAACTTGGATAAACAATATTGTTTTTTATCTCTAAAAGCGATATAAGAGGAATATTAAATATAAGTAAGTATTGGAGCTAGATGCTGGAAACAATATGTAGGCAATATCGCTCTATCGATATTGGTGAAAATTATTCAGCCAATATTGACCCAATATTTTTTGAAACAATGTACATTCAGAACAGGTTGAGCCAATATTCCACCAATATTATTAATGAAATATTGATTCGTATATGAACCAACCCATATTGGTTCAATATTATTTTTACATTTATAATATATCCATATAGGCCCAATATGAAAACAAGATTCAGCCAATATGAGGTGCTACCTGGGAGACACCACATAAACTTCGTTATAAAGAAGTTAAGGGACATATTAGACGAAAAATCGCTGAAAATATTGTAGTTTGCTTTAGTTCATTGGCATATTTCTTATGCAATCGCATCTTGGGGATCTGCAGGTAGGACAATTATGAATGAATTGACTGTTACACAAAAACGCTTGATTAAGGTTATTTTCAAGAAAAAACAAACCTACTCGTCTGACGCCCTTTTCAAATAAACAGGAGTGTATCATTCAGTACAACTATATGTATATAACGTCCATATCGGCAATGGTTTTCATTAATCGAGTCCAAAAGTTATTCTGTTCCAAAAACATTCTCGTATTCAGTGTTATCCATTATATTAAATGAATGAATATTCTAACGAAATTACAAAAGGACGCTCGTTTTCCAATATTACGTTTGGTTGAAGAAAAACACGCTCATTCTACAACTTGTTATAAAATAGCTATATTATTATTCGTATGGTGATCATAATGTAATAACTATTTGTTATAATTTAGTACATTTGTATTCGACATGGCCCCTGGCAGGAGAGTATTGGGGTAGTTTTGATTTCTTGCATTCAACATTGGAGTGGGAGTTTGCTATCAAAATGTCTTGGCGGAACATTATAAAAATTAAAAAAAAGGTAAAAATCTTTTTTTGTAGTTTTTAGCTCATAACTCGAAAACTATAATTTTTTCGTGAATAACTTTTCCATTCAAGAAGAATGCACATAGAATTTCTTACATATTTCACTGTTCTTTTTTTTTTTCGACAAACAGTTTGGGCTCAAACGCCAAATAAAAATTGGCGTATTTCTGATGAGTCAGCAAACACCCACATTTTCATTCCAAAACTCTTATTGACTATTTAATGACATTTTTAGTGAATTTATCAGGGAATTATATTGTAATGAAGGACTCATCCGACAGTGTAGTTTGAGGTTATGTCGATGACTGCTAGTGACAGTGTGATAAGAAAGGAGTGTTGAGAGTCTAACACCACAAAAACGGTTCTGGGGGTTTCTTGCTCCTCCTCGGGCTAGTGTATCGGCCCCTTCATTGCCTCTATTACTTGTGTGTGCTGGTACCGAGGCTAGGGTCAGGCTGTTCTGACTGCCGAGCTCTTTCAGGGCTTCTATGCAACCCCAAACAAGTATTGAGGTAACTTGCATGGAGATGACTGCTTTTACTACAGCACTCTTGTGCACAATGGTGTATTGTCAAGAGATCCGCTTGAAATATCGTCGCTTGTTCACCCAAACATTAAATTCACAATAGAGAAAGAAGTAGAAAATTCAATAAATTTTTTAGATTTGACAATTGTTGAAGCCATTAATAAACACCACTTTGCTATTTTTCATGAACCTTCCCATACTGACATCACCATTCATAATAATTGAGTACATCCATATACACATAAAATATCAGCAAACCATAGTATAATACACAGATTAGTAAATATTCCACTGTCCGAAGAAAATTTCAACAATGAAATAAATATAATAAAACAGATAGCAGTTAACAACGGATATCAAGTTAAATAATTAGAACATATTCTTGCTAAAAAACTACACAGAAAAGCTATCCAGGAAGTGTACCCCACTTTGAGGAACCTTGACAATAATTATAGAACTTTAACTTATTCAGGACCCGTCACGGAAAAAATAGCTTCAATTTTGCATAAGCAAAACTTAAGAGTAGCATATAGAACAGATAACAGACTGGGAAGGTTTATCAAGAATAATAAAGATATAACGCAGAAATCTGAAAAATCAGGAGTTTATAAATTGAATTGTTGATCTTGCTCCAAAGTATATATCGGCCAGACAGGTAGACCATTTAAAAGCCGCATACGTGAACACCGTATGAATTATGTAAACAATAAAACACACTCATCATATGCCAATCATATTTCGGAGGAAGGCCATGACTTCGAAATTCATCATGTGGAAAATAAGGGCATTACGCTTAATTATTTAGAATTCTTGGAAATCAATAAATTGAAAAATTCATCTTGTTTATTAAATGATCAACTGGACCTGAACGGTTCCCCTTGAGATTTCCAGGTAGGTTCATTGTTATGTCAATTTTATAATAGCAATAATTATAGGTAGTCCTCAATTATAATAATGGGTAAGAAAGGTATTTAAGTAATTTCAATGAAGAATAGTTTAATGTACTAGATTGGCTTGAAAAAGATACTGTGTATCGAAACATGTCGCAAAGACGATAAATATTGTGGAAATTTTAATCGTTTTTTTGCCATAGTGTCAATCCCCTTAGGGTTTTCTTATAATAAAAACAAACACTTTGAATCAAGAGAAGTATTCTACTTTGAGTGTGTAATAGGCTCAAAATCCTTTTTCGGCTAAGTATTTGATGAACCTATGAGAAAAACTCCCCTGATCCATCAATAATGAATTTTACGTCTTTTTGTTGTACTACTAAACTGCAGTTTGTTGTGGAGTTCTTGAAACTCTCAGCGACGTGTTAGTATTAGCATGGTGAAGTTTTAATAGACAGATTAGTGTTTTAATAATGATATCTGCCTTATGTGTGGCAGCTGATGGAGACAAGTAGCTTAAAGTGCAGCGACGAGGATTTTCAAGTACGTTGTTGGATAATTAGTGAGTTGTAGAGGAAATTGTTCGAAATCTGGTCTCTTACTGAAAATTACCTAACTATTTCGGAGTTTGTGGTTAGGAAATGCACAAAAGTTTCAAACCTAGCGGTGATATAAGCAACTATATGCTGATATGTATAATTTCTCAGTTAGTCTAGTTTTCTTGTTCCCAGAGTTTAATGAATAAAAAAATTGTTGTTTCCAAATTTTTTTTACGTTGACCAGCTGTCTTTCCCCTACGAACGGCAGCCCTCAGAAGTCGAAACTTGTTCCAAGTAGCACACCCATATTGGGACAATATTGTGAAAATATTGGCAAAAAATATTCAAATAATAATATTGGCGAGAAAAAAAATGTGAACAATCGGCGATATTGGTCCAATATTTAAAAAATAATTTTGGTTTAATATTCTTGAAGCAATATTGGCCTCAAAATGTTGGGCGATATTAATACAATATCGCTGTAGCACACTAACCTACATTGTAATAATATTGGTAAAATATTGGCAAAATATAAAGATAAAATTTTAATTATTTCGGGATATTGGCACAATATTACTTGGACATTATACAAATAATATGAGTGAAATATTGAGGAAGCAATATTAGCCCCAAAATATTGAGGGATATTGGTACACTATCATTTACATATATTGGTAAAATATTCAAAGTGAATAAGATGCCTTGGAAACATTGATGAAATATTTCCAGAAAATGTCGAATGATTTAAAAATTCTACAATTTCGTTTCTACTTCAATTTACCACTGAGTAGATTGACTTGTAAACGCATTGTGAAAAGCCTTATTTAATATATGTTACTATGATACAGCTGTTGTTCCATATGTGGGGCCACCTAGCGGTTTCTTACCCAAGTTTAATCATGATTCATTTCAATATTGTTTATTGAATATTCGGCCGATATTCAAATTTCAATCCTAGTGATAAATGTTTTTTGTAATATTGTATCAATATTATCTTTGAAATATTGCCGTAAGGTTTTCGTAACAATCTCAATCAATATACGGTCAATATAATTTTTAGAATATGGATTAAATAATATTCCACCAATGTGCTATCAAACATGGATATAGAATATTGTTTTTATCTCTAAAGTCGATTGGAGAGTAATATTGAAATCGCAATATTGGAGCTAGATGCTGGAAATAATATGTAGCCAATATCGCTCTATCGATATTGGTGAAAATTATTGAACCAATATTGACCCAATATTTCATGAAACAATATACATTCAGAACAGGTTGAGCCAATATCCCACCAATATTATTAATGAAATACCTATTGTTTTTCTAATATGAACCCATATTGGTTCAATGTTATTTTTATATTTACAATATATCCATATTGGCCCAATATGAAAACAAGATTCAGCCAACATGAGGTGCTGCTTGGGGTGCGAGGCCAAGGAGTAACAAGGTCTAACCCTTTAAAGTGCGATTCCTAGAACTTTCTCGGGCCATCATAAAAAAAACTGCAATCTGCAGCCAGAATGATTTGAAACCGGTTATCCTAACCACTCGGCTACCTGACCTTCGTATATAGCTCAACATCTTCTAACATAGGAATTACCTATATATGTAATAGGTTTTGCCTTCGTTTTAACTTCGATTGGCCCAACTCATTTCGGATTCACTTCAAAATAGACTACACGTCTACCGGTGTATTAGATGAATGAAGAGCTCCAAGGTTATTGAAAGGTTGAGAGGAATAAATATATGTATCGAGATGATACTTGATATTTTTTTATTTATTTTTTTTCAAATTGCCCAAATGACAATGTCACATGAAATTATTTGAAGAAATATCAAAACAGATATAGGCACAAATAATGAACATATTATAGAAATGATGAATATTCCAATTTTCTATACAATACAAATCCTATGAAATATCTGGAATCTAAATCTTCCCAGATAGCACGCCTTGCTGAACCTTGATATAATGATTTTTGTTCAAAAGTATGAATAGGATATTCATAAAGTCTGTTATTGTGGAATGAACTGAGACTGAAAGACAAACTTAAGTCGCTAATTTCCATCGTTCAAGATAACCTCTTGGGAGGTACCTATTATTGTTGAAAACTGGATCATTCTTCATGATTTATTCGTAGTATCTAACAGAAAACAACTACTTCCCTGGCAAAAGCACCGCTGGACATTGAAATACATCTGATAGATTTTGTGAAAATACTCAGAACTGAAAAGAAAAAATGTGAAAGTGAAAATTATCATTTTCCATCCTTGATGCGTATAATTGCTTCTGAAGAGCCTAATTTCCAATTATTCTATCAATCACCCTGATGAGCTCGGCAAAGCGAAATAGATTTTCGTCGACCAAAATGTATTGGAGATTAAATGCGAGAAAAGCGAACCTTGCTTCAATGAAATGAACGATTTCTGTGATTGATATTTTTCAATTATATTCCCCCTATCTAATTTATTTAATGAATTTTCAATAAAAACTAGAGATAATAAAAAATTTAACTATCTGAATGAAAATGCGAATTTCCACTTTCAGATTTTTCCTTTTCAGTTAGAGTCTTTTCATAATGTCTGTCAGATGTAGTTCAATGCCCAGCGTGGCTTTAGCCGGGGAAGTAGTTGTTCTCTGTTAGATATTATTACAAATAAATCACATTTTTCATTTTTCAATTTCCATGGGGAATGTTCTCCTTTTCAACATGAATACCTCCCAAGAGGTTATCTTGAACGTATTACGGTTTGAATTTACCTTTAATTTCCTGACTGAGCAGTCGCACGTCAATCTAACCATAAAACTAATATTTACCTACATCAGGGGTTAACTAATTCTGTCATATTATTCAGTTGTTGTTCATGTGTCGCTTCTGAGAAAGAAGTCGTGCCGTGGTCAAAGATATCCTGAGCTATCAACAATCAGGACATCTTTCAACAACTGACATCTGTCGACTTGGAGTTTATGACCTTTGACCTTTTTCTTTTTTGACATAACCAATTTGGAAAGCATGTGCTTTTAATCGTTCTATACGGATTTTATTGGTAAGATGTCATGTTAATGAAAAACTATTGCACTGAAATCATCTGCCAATTTCATTCCTTCTGAGGGATTTGATAGTTTTCCTTTACTGCTATTTGCCGACTCTGAGTCGCACTCTCCAAAAGAACCTCCTGTAAGCTCCGAACACTGGTTTAGGCCTTCTTGTATACGCTACGCAACCTCTGCCCCAAGCCGCTTGCTTAATAACCACTGCATGCCCTATCTGTTAGCTAAGGAGTCTCCTGGATCGTCTGCATGCTTTACCTGTTAGCAAGAGAGCCTTCTGAATCATCTGTGAGCCGAACTGCAGGCCCTGACCGATTTTTGTAAGACCCCGTACATAAGACGGAGGCATAGGTGGCCCAATAATTCTTTTAAATTTGTGCTTGCCTAAATTGCTACTCTGCATGACCGCCTAACTAGCTATCGCTTTTGTGTGTAGTACCTGCTAGATGTATAACCACGCTTACTTATCGGACTTCGAGCCTTATTCTCAGCCATGCAGTACTAGAAACCAACAATACACGTTTCAATGGACCTGGACGAGAGTCCTATCTTCATAAGTTACCTGTATAAATGCCCTCTTTACTAGTGATCTAAACTTGTTAATGCTACCAACTACTGTAAACCTGCGATATACAGAGTTTCCCAAAAGAACCGGAACGGCCGAATATTTCAGCAACGGTTCGACATAAAGTTATGAAATTTGGTATACAGGGGTTATCAGTAGTGCCCGATCTACAAATAATATTTGCAACGTTGCCAGATTTATAGTTTGTCCTATGGAGCTCTCAACTTTAATTTTTTAAATGTAATGCTATGTTTATTTTTAGCGCATTCGATTTGTCGTGTTCAAGTTACTATGATCGTATAATATCAAATTTTTATTCCCCTAACTTTTGTTAATGTTGCAATTCATCATTTCGTTAAAAAATATCATAAAATTTCATTATTTCGAGAAATCGTGGCGATATGATAATGAAAAATAATTATTAGAAATGTTTTGGAAAGTCTGATCTAAATATACCATTTATAACGTTGTCAAATCTACATGTTGTTTCCACGAAATGTTCCTATTTATTTACATAAACCTCCCTTTTTAAATTTTGCCCATTTTATTTGATACCATAATTTTTTTTTTACTGAAACAAATTAAACCTTATTGACCATGTTCAAATCTTGAATCGAATTTTAGTTCTGAAAATGTGTACGTTATGTTCTTACTTAACCGATATTAAAATTTTGTTAGAATCATGAGGCATAAATTAACAAGAGGCCTTTGGAAACAGCTAATCAACTTTTATTGTTATTGTTGTCAACCATCTGTCATCATTGTGAAAGTTACTTGAGTTATTATTAAGGTAAAATGGTTTTCCTATTAAGTGAAGCTGAACGGATTGAAATATTAATCTATCGTGGTTACGGCGATAAAATGAGAAGCTATCAAGAAGTTTGTGAATTATTTAATACTATACACCTAGAGAAGCAAATTAAAAAATCTACAGTTTGTCGAACAATAAAAAGATACCAACAAACAGGGAATGTTAAGACTATTCCAAAAACTGGTCGACCTAATACGGCCACTACTGATGACAATAAGTTGAATATCTTTAGAAGAGAATCCTGAAATGTCTATAACAGAACGAAAACAAAATTTACCGGAAGATGTTAGTAAATCTTCAATTCACAGCATTCTAAAGCAAGAAAATATTAAGCCTTATAAATTAATGTACACTCAAGAACTTTTGGAAGATGATCCTGACCGCCGTATCGAGTTTTCTGAAATCATAATGAACAAAATTAACGATTATCCAGATTTTAAGAACAAAATTTTGTTTAGTGATGAATCGACTTTTTGTTTAAATGGGCAGGTAAACAGGCACAATTGTAGATTTTGGAGTAGAACTAACCCTCACTGGATGGAAGAATTGCATACACAGCATCCGCAGAAAATTAACGTTTGGGCAGGGGTTCTTAACAACACAGTTATAGGACCTTTTTTTATCGATGGAAACCTGACGGGTCGAAAATACTTACAACTTCTGAGAAGAAAGGTGGTTCCTAAATTGCAAGAGTTGAACATTGACATCTATGAAATATGGTTTCAACAAGATGGGGCACCTCCCCATTTTGCACGAGAAGTAGGACAATATTTGGACGAGGTATTCACAGAAAAGTGGATAGGACGAAGAGGAACGATAGAATGGACGGCACGCTCCCCGGATATGACCCCTATGGATTTTTTTATTGGGGACATCTAAAAAATAGGGTGTACAAAAATAGACCACTGAGTTTAGATCATCTAAGGGCAGCAACTCTATACGAATCGACTCTTATAACACCAGAAGTGTTAAATAATACTATAGGTGAATTTTATGACAGGCTTGGTTATTGTTTGGCAAATAATGGCCAACATTTTGAACATTTAATACGTTAGTCTTTTATTTTCTCGTTTAGTTTAAACCTGTTAATGTTTGTCATTGGATTATTTAATCATATTTAGTTTATCAGTTACCATAATAAAAAAGGAATATTTGTATTACCTACGTAGTTTTGTATTGTTTCCTGTTTGTCAGTGTTTTTTTATTATTTTCAGTTAAAAAAAAAACTTTATGAAATCAAATAAAATACACAAAATTTAAAAGGAAATAAATACTTAGGAAGATTTAGTGGAACCAACATGTAAATTTGACAAATGGTATTTTAATATCAGAATTACCAATAAATTTCTACTAATTCAATTTTCATTTTCATATCGCCTCGATTTCTCGAGATATTGAAATTTTGTGATATTTTTCAACAAAATTTTGAGTTGGCATATTAACAAAAATTTGGGGGATTAAAATTTGATATCACGAGATTAGAGTAACTTGAACACAACAAATCGAATGCGCCAAAAACAAACATAGCATTACCTATAAAAAAATAAAGTTGAGAACTCCATAGGAAAAACTGTAAATCTGGCAACGTTGCAAATATTATTTGTAGATCCGGCACTACTGATAACCCCTGTATACCAAATTTCATAACTTTATGTCGAGCCGTTGCTGAAATATTCGGCCGTTGCGGTTCTTTTGGGAAACCCTGTATATATCAGTGAGGTTTTTCATAAATAAGATCACTCTGCTTTACCTCAAGTCAAAATCATTATCATATACTCAAAATTATTAGTTGATAGATTATAAACATGTCCCAGTTTCGCTGCTGCTCATATTTCATCGAACACATTCTCCTCACAACTGTGAACGATTTATTTCCAAATACCTGGTTTTTCAATAAAGTTAATGTTACTTGTTTAGTGAATGTTTGAACCCGGATCCTATTACTACTATTCCTCTTGATAATAATAGAGACAATCGTAATAAACGATGGAAAATAGCGACTAAAGTTTGTCTTTCAGCTGCAGATGATTCCACAACAGATTTTATTAATGTCCTATTCATATTTTCGAACAAAATCAAAATGCAATGCCCATGACCGGTCTATGTCAAAAATACTTTAAAAGTGTTACCGCAAAAGAAATATTTCCATCATTTAAACCATTTCCATCCCTGATGTGTATAATGCTTTCCAATCATATTAATCTCCCTGAAGATCTTGGCAAAGCGAAATAGATTTTCGTCAAAATGTATTGGGGATTAAATGCGAAAGAATCGAACCTTGGTTCAATGAAATGAACGATTTCTTTTAATAACATTTTCAATAACATTCTCCCTATCTAATTTATTTCATGAATTTTTAATAAACTAGAGAAAATTAAAAAAATCAACTATCTGAATGAAAAAGCGAATTTTCACTTTCAGAATTTTCCTTTTCTTTTCAGTTAGAGTCTTTTCACAATATGTATCAGATCTAGTTCAATGTCCAGCGTGGCTTGTGCCGGGGAATTAGTTGTTTTCTGTTAGATATTTCAAATGAATCACATTTTTCAATTTTCATGGAGAATGTTCCCCTTTTCAGTATTTCAATGTTGATTCATACAACGTTATAATCTGTTCTGGTTTCCATGAAAAGCAAAATCTTGTTTGGCTAATCGTAATTTTGAATACATTGTCGAAATTCCCAAACAGCCACTGAGCACTTTTCGGGAAGTTGATGTATTGTGTTATCAAACTTTTAGATAAAACGTCTATGTTGTCAAATATCATTAATAAAAATCACTTATAAGTGTCAGGTAGCTCAGTGGTTGAGACCGTCGCGTTCAAGGCCATTGATGCTGCTGGTCGCGTAGGTTCAAACCCTATCGACTACAGATTTTTATTCTGATGACCCGAGATAGTGCTAGTAATCGAACGTTAAAAGGAAAGACTTCGTTAATGCTTGGCGCGCACATGTTTTCGACTATTGAGGGCTGCCGTTCGTAAGGGGATGACAGCTGGTTACAGGAAAAATAGTAGATTATACCACGAGTCAATAATGATAGCTATTATTCTCGAAGAATTTTTACGAACCGAGCCGCGTTAGCGGCGAAGGAGTAACATTCCGAGAGAATAATAGCCATTATTGCGCGTAGTATACTCTACTTTATTTACGACAAATTTATTTATTTTAGATTTTTAATGAACAACTTTATTTGTCAATAACATTTAAATTAGTGATAGTATAATTAATAATCTAAATTGGTAGTGAATTATGATTAACTTTGGAAGAGTTTTCAACACGAATATTTGGAATTTCGGTTGCTGTAAAAGAAGAAGTTGCTTCATTACTATTTATCTGTTTGGCAATAGTATCTGCTGTAGTTGTTTTGTTTCCCATAGACTGATCAATGTATCCTTCAGCTACTTTGGTAGATTTCCAGCCCCCATGACGCTTCAATCCAGTTATATCGCCTCCTCCATCAATGTACAGAGTGGCAGATGATCTGCGATAACAATGGCCGGTATAACTTTGAGGATTTGGCAAGTATAAATATTTGGCAATTTGGCTACCAATGTCTGCAAATTTGTTTTTCGATTTTTGATAATTTAGAAAGAATGAATTGGTTTCTACATGTGACGGACGGAGATCGATGCACTTCTTTACAATATTGTAAAACGTACTATTTATGGTGAATTTTCGTACAATTTTAGTTTTAGTCTTGGGTATTGTTATCAATAACTCTGTTTGGAAATCCTTCACGTCTTCTATCTTCATTTCATAAAGCTCGTTTGAGCGGCATGCGCCCATAATTCCAATAACTAATATAACCTGAATCAAATAAGAACATGAGTTTTTGAATAGATCAGATTAAATATGAACATTTACCTTATGCAAAAGAAAAATTTCATCAGGAGCTCTGTCAATAAATTTCCTAATTTCTGCCGGGGTCAGAGTGGAAGATTTCTTTGCTTGAAATCCTTCAGATTTTCTTTTTAAAAACGCTCGTAGTTTCTTATATTTTTCCAGATCAACGTCATGGTTTATCTTCAACACAGATTTAATCATTGAATAGAATGACCATAATGAAAATGGCTTGTATTTTGCACCCAATTCAGCGAAATAGGCCAGCAGAACATTTTCGGAGTTTGCCTTGTTTCGAAGAAGCCATTCGTTGAACGATGCGTACGTTTTATTATAAATGGATTTCGATGTTTCTGGTATTAAGGTAGATGTTATTGCTGCAGCTAATTGTACAATTTCTGGTGGTGTACAATTGAAAGATTCTTCATTTTCATTCATTTTAATACAAATACACAAACAGTACGCGTTTGACACTGACACTTTTGAGTTTGGTTATATTGTTTCCATGGTATTATTTAATTCGAGAAATTTTGTGTACAAGAGAGAATAAAGACTATTAATCCCTCGCCATTATTCCCTAAGGGATTAATATATGGCATTATACTTCAAAAACCACACGTATAATACTTATATTATATATTAGTCGTAAATAAACAATTTTGAGCTGTGCACATTAAAACAACAAAAATTTCATTTTAGTTCGAAAATATGAATAGGAAATTCATAAAATCTTTTGTGGAATCATCAGTCGCAGATGAATTCCTATTCATATATTCATATTTTCGAACTAAAATCAAAATGCTCATGACAGGTCTATGTCAAAAAATAATTTTCAAAGTGTCACCGCAGAAGAAATGTTTCTCTCATATCCATCCCTGATGTGTATGCTTCTGAAGAGCCTGTTTTATTTCAATCCTATATCAATCCTCCTGAAGAGCTTGGCAAAGCGAAATAGATTTTTGTCGACCAAAATGTATTGGGGATTAAATGCGAGAGAAGCGAACCTTGCTTCAATGAAATGAACATTCTCCTTATCTAATTTATTTAATGATTTGTTCGAAGAAAACTAGAAAGAATTAAAAAAGTCAGCTATCTGAATGAAAATGCAAATTTTCACTTTCAGATTTTTTCTTTCCTTTTCAGTTAGAGTCTATTCACAATATCTATCAGATGTAGTTCAATGTCCAGCGTGGCTTGTGCCGGGGAAGTAGTTGTTTTCTGTTAGATATTACAAATAAGTCACATTTTTCATTTTTCAATTTTCATGGAGAATGTTCCCCTTTTCAAAAATTTCATATATTAACAGCCTTTCAAAGTATCAAAACTTTGGCACAGGAGAAAACTCAAACCACCAGATCCGTGGTTAGACTTCTGATGAACCAGAAATAATCGTCATTCATTCACAATAACTCCTCATCTTTCAGTTCAACTACACATTGATCTGACATTTTTCAGACCTCACCTGTGACCTTCTTACGGACCCTCCGGTCTCGATTAATTTCCCATTGTTTTCTATTCTCCCACATACTTTCCGAGAACAATCCATAAAATATCTCACGCTCTGTAGTAGATATCGCCATTACCCATCCCCACATTCTCAATACACCTGCCTACATGAAATGTCAGATTGCTGCAATAATATATGAACCACGATTTTATTGTGTTCTGACACTCGATACAAAGGAAATAGGGTGTACGTTACACGGCAAAAGTTCGTTCGTCTTTTAATTGAACGAGGATGAGTGAAACGAACGTGATATCAGTATTTATCTGCTGGCATGTCATAATTAGAATTAGTATAGCTATTCGAAGGGGCAATGCATCTTCCGTAACCCAAGTAGCACACCCGTATTGGGACAATATTGTGGAAATATTGGCAAAATATTCAAATAATAATATTGGCGAGAAAATAAATGTGAACATTCGGTGATATTGATCCAATATTTAAAAAATAATATTGGTCTAATATTCTCGAAGCATCAAAATGTTAGGCGATATTAGTATAATTTCACTGTAGCACACTTACATTGGAATAATATTGGCAAAATATTGAAACGTAATATTTGCGAGATAAAATTATAATTATTTCGGGATATTGGCACAATATTACTTGGACATTATACAAATAATATTAGTGGAATATTGAGGAACCAACATTGGCTCAAAAATATTAAGGGGTATTGGTACAATATCATTTGCATATATTGGTAAAATATTCAAAGTGAATATGTTGCCTTGGAAATATTGATGAAATATTTCCAGAAAATAACGAATATTTTAAAAATTCTACAATTTCGTTTCTACTTCAATTTACCACTGAGTACATTGACTTGTAAACGCATTGTGAGAAGCCATATTTAATATATGTTACTATGATTCAGCTGTTGTTCCATATGTGGGGCCACCTAACGGTTTCTTACCCAAGTTTAATCATGATTCGTTTCAATATTGTTTATTGAATATTCGGTCAATATTCAAATTTCAATCCTAATGATAAATGTATTTTGTAATATTGTATCAATATTGTCTTTCAAATATTGGCGTAAGGTTTTCGTAACAATCTCAATCAATATAGGGTCAATATAATTTTTAGAATATGGACTGAACAATATTTTACCAATGTGCTATCAAACTTGGATATACAATATTGTTTTTTATCTCTGAAATCGATATGAGAGTAATATTGAAATCGCAATATTGGAGCTAGATGCTGGAAACAATATATAGGCAATATCGCTCTATCGATATTGGTGAAAATTATTGAACCAATAT
Source organism: Chrysolina haemoptera (assembly GCA_958298965.1). NCBI lineage: Eukaryota > Metazoa > Arthropoda > Insecta > Coleoptera > Chrysomelidae > Chrysolina > Chrysolina haemoptera. Next base: position 27,600,042 of record OY282597.1, on the reverse strand, counting down.
TGACCCAATATTTCATTAAACCATATACATTCAGAACAGGTTGAGCCAATATTCCATCAATATTATTAGTGAAATATAGTTTTTCCAATATGCACCCATATTGGTTCAATACTATTTTTACATTTACAATTTATCCATATCGGTCCAATATGAAATTCAGCCAACATGAGGTGCTACCTGGGAATGGCTACAGTTCCTCCATCGCATCCACTGGATTAAATATTTCATCGTCCTAATTTTCCAGCGAGATACATCTCAGTAATCAAAAATAATCCCAATACCTTCCAAAAAATCATTACCAGTTCCTCTATCACCTTCTTTGAATTACAGGAACAATGAACCTATGGATCCTCCGTTGAAAATTAGTGAGCATGCCATATCAACAAGAGACTCCATTTCTACATTTGGCCTAAGAGGGTTGAAGAATGTAGGGAATACCTGTTTTACGAATATCATGATCCAGTGTCTTTCGAACATCAAGGTTTCGTTGGAATTTTTCAAGAATGATTTTTGTAATATGGAGGATTTGAATATTACTACATCAAGAATGAAAGAAAATCTAGTAAAATATTTTATATCTTTGATGAAAAATATCTGGAGTGCTGATTCTTCTCGTAAAATGCTGGATACACATTTCGTCCATTTATTCAGAAATTAAACTCCTTACTCCTTCAATCATAATGTCCCAGCAGATTATGAAGAGTTTCCAAGACACTTTCTGGTAGGTCTACATCCATCACAAAATGATTTACCAATAAATTATATGTATTCAGAAATGTTGCTCCTTTCTTTAATCATAACGTCCCAGCAGATATGGAAGAATTTTTAAGACACCTTTTGGTAGGCTTACAAGAATAATTAAACAAGACGAGTGCAGAGAATCATCCATCACAAAATGATTTGGTTATCATGAATGATAATAAGAAAGCTTCCATTTCTTGGTCAAAATATATAATATCTGCTCATAACTCCAAAATTATGGATACATTTGCCGGTCAGCTGAAGTCTATATTGAGATGAACTTTTTGTAATTACTGCTCCGTTACTTTTGAACCTTTCTGGGTACTTTCCCTATTCCAGACTTACAAAACGAAAAGTGAATTTAAAACAATGTATTGAACTGTAGACGGAAGAGAAGACTTTGACTGACGACGCGAGACCATACTGTTCAACTTTTGGAATGAAAAGGGAATTCAAAAAGTTTATTCGTATACAAACATTTCCAAAAATTCCAGTTATACATTTGAAACGTGCTTCTTCGACTGATGGCAGTAAATTGGACAATGTGACTGATTTTTTCCTAAAAAAATTAAAATTTGGAGCAATATTCTGCTCAGGATGGAATCAATACTAATTGTAATATTTACGCCATATCTAATCATAGCGACAGCATATTGCAAATACCCTTATTCTAATTGTTGGAACCTCTTCGATGACTCCCGTGTATCATCCAAGATTGATTCTTTCATCTACCAGACAGTATGCGTCTTTTTCTACGATAGAGTTGATAATCTCAATTCTGACGGTGTTGTGGGGTTTTCCTCCAAATGAAACAGCAAATGCGCCATCACTTCAAGCCCCGACTTCAATCAAGATTTTCATCCTGATAGTATTTTATATGAGTGCCCTAAATGCAAAACTCTGTATTTGCATCTCAAGTCATTTCGAGTAATCTGCAAAAAACTCATAGTTCACTTACATATCGTCTTGTGCTACTGAAATTGGTCACGATAGATGGAGATAGAATCTAAGATCCTATGTTTTCTGTACATATTGGAAATGCTATGACTCCAAAAACAGCGTTTGAAAGTTGTAAATACAAAGTTTTGCAATTAAATAATGCAAAGAACCAGTTTCGCATCTGAACAAATGAAACTTACCTACTTTTACATCTCAATGTAGTTCTACAGATATGGAATTTGTTCATGAAAATCAAGAGTAGAATTTAAAAACACATTTCATGTCAGTTCTCACAAAAATCACATCAGTGTTTGAAGAAGTTTTGATTGCGAATGATGAGTTAGTGAAACAAGAAAACAGAAACATTCGATTCAATACCATGTGTTCAACCACGTGATCCATATTCTGGTACTCTTATTGGCTAGGTTACATATACCGACTTTTGAAAGTGAAACTCGCTTTTAAATAGAGAGTTTTGCATCTCACACGGATTTTTTAATGGGATTTGCATGGAAACTACATTGTTTTGCAGCTAGTTCTGATATTTGTATGGTAAATATTGAAAATACCTTTCATTTGGTACCAATATCTCCATTTTCGACATTTTGGCAAATACCGAGTTTTGCATTTAGAGCACTCATATATAAAATTCTTTTGTCTTTTTGAATAAATTTTTATTTCTATGATTGACGTCGTCTTGTCGATGTATATTATTGACATAATGAAGTTTATTTTGGGACAAGGACCATAATGATTTTTGAACATTCTGTACGATAGTGAGAAACGGGTTGTATCGATATCAATAGCCCACATCCCCTATGATACATTGTGAGATTTCGAAGAGATGATTTCCATAGAATTCAATGTTATTCAGTTTTCAATGGAACCATAAAATATTTTCATAAAAAAATCAATAATGTTTTTAATTCATATAGCTGATACTTGATGAAAATCCATATTAATCTCTATAATGAAACTATAGTTCGAAGGATTTTCACATAAAGAAGATTTACAAAACTACTTCTGGGAAACGGGAAAACAAATTCCACGTATGCTAACCATTTATTAATCGGAAACCATATTTTCGACAATGATTTTGACATCCTTCATGTTGAAAACAAAGGTAAGAAGCTGAAATCTTTTAGAAAGTATGAAGAATAATAAATGGAAAAATTATCAGTACTTGCTCAATGACCAACTCGAATTAAATCCGTCACCACTCATAAAGTTGTTTTCCTAAAAAGGTTAGATGTAATTAATAGAAATATAAAGGTATTTATCGTAAATTTATTGGGAGTCAGGTATACAACCGAAACCTAATTAATTTTAGATAAGTATTAAATCCTTAGTAAATGTAATTCAGTATATTTTCACCACTTGAAGAAGCTTTTGTAAAGCGAAACAATTGTCGTGGTTTTGTAAACCCTCTTTATGTGAAAATCATTTGAACTATAGTTTCAATATAGAGATTAAAAATCAATAAATCGGGAACGGTTTTCTTGACAAACAAATTATTGTAGATGAAGGTACATATGGAGCATGGAGTATAAGAAGTATCACAAATCAGTTATCAGTGATTGTACTCCATTCATGAACCAATAAGAAAATCAGAACTCCCATGCAACTTCTAAGATAAACCGTATTGTTCTTATTCTTTTCAAGAATATCATTTGACGTTTATATTGTGAACATTGAACATTCATTCTCCCATCACCTCACAAATCTAACTAATATCATCCACCCTGAATATCCCCAATTTATATCTATTCACCCCATCGAATTTCCAGCTATTCGACGTTCCCTCTTTTATGCATATCTGATGATTTGTAATCTTCCTTCGTCCTGTCAGCCATTTCTAATTCTTTGTGTGAAACCTCGAACGCAAACAGGTGGAAAACCCTGCTGTACATTATTAATTTGAGTTGTCGAGCTTTGACATGCTGATAGTAAGTCTTCATCAATTATTACGTCCATATAACGTTCGTGCAAAGTCCGACAACATGCATCATTCAGAATAAACAGTGGATCTTCGCTTGGAAAGACTCGCTGACATGATTGATCTAGTCCAATCATGAGTAAACTGATATTTATGTTGAATTGGTACAGAGGAGTGCCTGAAACAAATAATCCAGTACGATTGTGTTTTGAGGAGAGGATCGATTATAACACCATCAAACTTGGTATGCCGCTAGTTGAAACCATGATAAACACGAAAAAAAATTATTTACCAAAAATTGCAGGGGTGCAGTATACAGTGTGTCCCACTTTGAGCAGCCACACCCTCGTATTTTCTTGACAGTGAAGTGATTTCAAAATTTGTTTTTTATTACATATAGTACCCAGAAATATCTACCTTCAGGTTGATGAAATATTCGTATATCCATTTTCCACGGCTACCTACGACCAATTGAAAAGTGAAAAATTGGGAAAAACATACTAGGCATTTTTTTATCGCAAAAATAACACCAGGATCTGTTTCAGAACACCCTAAAACCCCCAAATCTCAGTGATAATTCATTAAAATTTACAGGGTGTCATCTGTAACTAACAAAATTTTTTATTTGTTATTCATCCGCAATGTTTGGTAGTTTTCGATTTTTTTCCTTGGTCACGAAATACCTGAAAATGTTCAAATAATGCTGTATAGCTGGCAGAATTGATAACGCTTACTTATTCGTAGCGTTTAGTTGATTCACAAAATTTCTTCTCGAGTCATAAAGTACCCAAAAAAGTTCAATTGATGCTGTACAAAATACCAAATAATTCTTTTTGATGCCTAGATATGATCAGTTGAAAGTTGAATTATAAAGGAAAACATACTGAAGATTCTTTTGTCTCCGAGCTAACACCAAATTCTGGTTTAGAACACCATAAAGGCCTCGGAACCTGTTGTTCGAATCATGAAATTACATAGGAAGTCATCTGTAAATGGAAACATGTCTAACCTTTATTAAATAAATTTTGTTGCTAGTTTTACAGATGACACCTTGTATATTTTAATGATTTAAATAATTTGATCTGAGTGATTTAGATTTTTCAAACCACAATTTGGTTTTGTGATGAAAACAAGCTCTCAAATGTTTCCCAGTTTTCCTATTTCTGAATATTATAAATAAAAATATAATCATGAGTATAATCATTTCTTTCACAAAACTAACACCGAATTCTCGTTCTCAACAAGCTCAACAAGATTTTTGAATAAAAAGTGAGACATGTTACCATTTACAGGATGATATCCTGTATAATTTCATTACCCCGGCAACGAATTCTGGAGGTTTTGCGGTATATTCTGAACCAGGATATGTTGTCTCGGTAATAGAAGGATATTTACCACAATTTTTCAATTTTCAACTGGTCATATATAGCCATGGAAGTATAATATTTCGTTTTTTTTTACACTGTATCAATAAAATATTTTGGGTGCTTCTTGTTTGGAAAAGAAATATTCAGAAACAATTCAACATTACGAATAAATAAACGTTATCAAATTTGCTAGCTACAGATGATACCCTGTATATTTTTAGATTTAAGTATTGAGGTGGGGATTTCAGGGTGTTCTGATCCAGAAATGTTTGTGCTTTCCCCCGTTTTTCGTCTCTCAACTCGTCATAGCAAGCCATGAAAAAGTAATATTTGGTTATTTTGTATAGCAGTAATTGAACATTTTAGGTACTTTGTTACTATAGAAAAAAATCAAACAACCAAAGATTACGGATGAAAACAAATTAAAAATGTTGCTAGTCTGTAAGACACCCTGTATATTTTAATGAGATCTGGGGGTTTAAGCATGTTCTGAACCAGAATCTGATGTTAATTTCGAAGTAAAAAATGTTTTGGTATATTTTTCCCATATTTTCACTTTTCAACTGGTCATAGCAAGCCATGAAAAAGTATTTCCTATACTCAGCATCAATTGAACACGTTCAGGCCCTTTGTGATAAAAAAAATCGAAAGCAACCGATCATTTCGGATGAATAAAAATTAATAATGTTGCTAGTAACAGATGCCACCCTGTATATTTTAATGAATAAAGCACTTAGATCTAGGGGTTTTAGAGTGTTCCGGAACAGAATCTGGTGTTATTTTTGCGATAAAAAAATGCCTAGTATGTTTTTCCCAATTTTTCACTCTTCAGTTGGTCGTAGGTAGCCGTGGAAAATGGATATACGAATATTTCATCAACATCAAGTTAGATATTTTTGGGTACTAAATGTTATAAAAAATAACTTTTGGTATCACTGTACTGTCGAGAAAATACGAGGGTGTGGCTGCTCAAAGTGGGACACACTGTATATATTTTTTTGCTGTAAACTTGGAAAGTATTTGATTTATCGGAAAAACAACTCAACAGGATGGAAAACAATTCAATTTTCCAGAAAAATTATTCCCAGTAATTTCTTATAAAATGCCCTCGTTTTCTCAGAAAACGTGATTGAACGTCGACATCAAATCTCAGGTTCAACCCCTACCCGCCGCTGAAAGTTCTGGCGGAGCCGAATATTTGATTGGTTATAACTCAAAATTATCGGAGAAGGAAAAAAAAAGTCCATATCGTTTCTGAAGACTCCTACCTTCTCATGCCAACATAATATACGAGCATTTGTGTACCTGAAATGTGTTTTGTCGCACTCCACGGAAATATTTGCCGATGATCCATAAATCATGAATAATTCAGTAAATATGGAATTATTGAACTGAAGCAGCAGCCCATTCCCTCTTTGGACTATATGCAACAATTTTAATGTGACAATTTTAGTGTGACAGGTCCCACTTATACATGCCAAAAAAAAACTTTGTTTTACTCCCGCCTCATTTTCAACTCACCCATAAAATCGGCATTCTCTTCACTAAATGTTGAAAATAATCGCTTATTCATATCTTGCATATATATATATATATATATATATATATATATATATGTATATATATTGTTATGATTTGATACTGGATTTTCAATCAAATTATTATTATATGATTTTTAGAACAAAATGAAATGAATTTAATGTACAAAATATTTCCCTAGCTTTGCCTTTCCTTTATTTTTCCTCTTTTTCATCTCAGTCGGTCGCCAGTTGCCAAAGAACATAAGAACTCCTGCTATCAGTTGGGTTCCGTTGACGTGGACACCCTGTATAATAAGTTCAAACAAATGCCGAATTTTGTTTCAGATAGAAATGATATACCAAATTTTTATATAGATTTTAATGAATAAATTTATGAAACACAAAATGTTATTAATCTTTTATATTTTTTCAAACCGAGTACTAGTTATTTTATTATTGAATAATAGTTAAAATACCTATTTCCCACAACTAGCTAGAAATCGTTATTCTATAAAGAATATTATTAATACTAATGCCTTTTCATGGTCAAATCTACTATTTCTATTCAAATTTCAAACTCTGTCCACTAGATGTCTATAAATATTACTTTTTTCTATAAGCGTCAGTTTCCCGCACTAGTGCACAAAAATCCCGCACGCAATTTTTTTTCGATAGTTTATAGTGGCTGAATCGGTTGATTAAAATAAATATGAATTTTCACTATGAAGTGTCTGAAAATGATTGAAATTGTTCAAATGGGTTAAACGGAATGTTTCTGATTCCTTAGAATAATTTTAGTGGCAACTTCTTACACGTGGATTCTCGATTTTCCAATGAAATTTGTATAAATACCTTATACACTGGTCAGGATTATGGCTACTTTCAATTATTGTTCATCAAAGTATTACTTGTATATTGTTATCTATCTCTAGCTTTCTGATTTATTTCCTATTTGACAATTTCCGCTTACTTCATCTGGTAGTTTTCTAATTAGTATGCTTTCTGAACTTTTTTTATTTTTCCTTCTCATAAATAATCTTTCATAAAAGTCAACTCTTCAAAAAAAAATCTTTTTTCATCCTTGCTATTCCATGTATTTTATCTACTATATTCAGTTTGAAATAATTTTTCTTGTTTTTATCATCTGTATTATCAATTTTCGAAATTTGATTTCTTGACATTTTATTTGACATCTCCTCCAACTTCTTTCAAACTCCAGGATGTCTTTTATTTTCAATAAGTTATTTTGACTCTTTTCATGAAATTCTAATGTACTTTTGTCGTTCTAAGGTATTGGAAATCTAACAACTTTTATTATGATGGATATGAATGTTTTTACTTTTGAATAATTGTATGATTCCAACTAAGAAAAGATGTCCTGTATGTTCTGGTTAACTAAATCAATAGAAATTCAGAAACGAAAAAGAAAAAAAATATGGCAAAAGTATAAATCTTTTCTCATTATTTCTCTTTTCAAAGTCCATGTTATCTAGCGCGTCCTTGTCTCTATCCAGGGTAAGGAACAACTTCCCATCTTCTGTGCTCTTTATGCATCTTCTGCTTTTGGCTGCGTCGTTTTGTGCCACAGATTGTTTGATGGTTTCCAGGGTTTCTTCAAAGGTCTTTTCTGCTGTGTTTATGATAAGTCCGTAGCTGGTCCTCGTTTTGTTCGCATTATTCCCTGCGTTAGACTTCCCCGTGGCGTATATATCTTCCTTTGTACCGCACCTATGGAAAATGGCTTCTGTCATTTTCCTCAGTTGCATCGTGTTCATATTTTCCACATGATGGATGTTCACTTTGGGATCAGTCAATGTTTCATACTTTAGTTTTATGAGCTTATCTCAGATGCTTGGTTCCGTGCCGTCATGATTGATCTTGAAAATTTTTCAAGTGACCTGTTCACCAGCTCCTCTGATTCTTGTTGTTCGTTCAATGATGCTTATATCTTCTATCAGTCCTGTGAGCTCGGGGAACTTCTCCCTGAACTGGCTTACCTTTTTTTTTCAGTAGAGGTGAAAACTCATGTTTTCCATGTGACTTGATGTCGATTGCGTCATAGGTATGCTGGACTCAAGTAACAAGTACCCGCCTACCAGCCAAAACACCTCCTGCTCATCCTCCCTGACTGGTGCCCGCCGTTACCGGTTCTCGTCAAATCAGGGTGATGTGGTCTCTTCTCTCCCTTGTCTCCCTTTCATTCTCCTCTTTTTTTTTCTTCTTCATTCCTCTTTTCCATAATTATCGTCACCCTATCGTATATTATTTCATATTTCCTCTCGTCTTCTATCATGAGGCTGGTTATATTTCCGGCTGTTACTACTTCTCCTTCTTCCTTTTCCATCCTGACACTTTCATTTTGATACCTTGGGCAATCGAATACGACATGATTTGGTGTATCCCTTCTACCGCACTCCACGCATCTATCATCCTCCATTTTTCAGTAGATCATCTCGGTGTATGCTTTGAACGCTCCGTGTCCGGTAAGAAATTAAGTATAAAATTATAGTTAGTTTTCTTGTGTTTAGTTTTGACCCACGGTTTCACTTCAGCGATCAATACTTTTGTCCACTGTGCTTTTTCATGATCTTCTTCCCATTCATTCTGCCATTTCCTCATTGCCCTTTCCCTAGCTGCCTCTCTTAACACTTTCGTATTCCCGCACGAGTTTCCATGTGTGTATGCTCTTTCCTCCACCAGCAGGTGTATCGGTGGAATTCCCGATATCACTTGGAGTGCTATTAATGCCTTCCTTTGGACGCTGGTCATCTTTGATTTGTGTCTTGAGGTTTTCAGTGCCCCGTGCCACAACGCGGCTCCGTATAATAGGATGGGCTGTACAACTCCATAAAGCATTCTCCTTTTATCACTACTGGGCATGAGTCTGGCCAGTATGCCATCCTGTTTTCTGCCTTTTTGGCAGTTTCCGTTATATGTGTACCGCATGTGCCTCGATGATCCATGTGGATTCCAAGGTACTTCAGGCTTTTACTAGGTCTTATTATATCTTCTCCTACTTTGAAGCTTAGTTAGAGATAATTGTTTTCTGCCTTTTTGGCAGTTTCCGATATATGTGTACCGCATGTGCCTCGATGATCCATGTGGATTCCAAGGTACTTCAGGCTTTTACTAGGTCTTATTATATCTTCTCCTACTTTGAAGCTTAGTTAGAGATAATTGTTTTCAGCCTTTTTGGCAGTTTCCGATATATGTGTACCGCATGTGCCTCGATGATCCATGTGGATTCCAAGGTACTTCAGGCTTTTACTAGGTCTTATTATATCTTCTCCTACTTTGAAGCTTCGTTAGAGATAATTGCTTGCTTAGTTAGAGATAATTAAAAAATCTACAACTTTGATATCTACAAATTTTTCACATAACCTTAAAATTGTCGAGTAAAATACAGAAAACCAATATTTTCGTTTTTATTTTATTTTTGTCAAAAAGTTCAGTGGTTTTTAAGAGAAAAAGTTTTTTTTCATTGTTCTCCACAATGTGGGGGCGCGTTTTTTCGAAAAGACTTATAAAAGAAAAATATATACTACCTCAATGCAAAAAAATTGTGGAAATTGCAAAAAACTGAAAAATCGAATTCTGCTAATATCGACTTTCTCACTATAGTTACAAATTTCATATCATTTCTTGAAATACGGCTCAGAAATTCACAACAAATATTATTCATAATATTATTCATGAATATTCAAGACTATTGGAGACTTTTCATATAATGAAATGAAGTGATGATTCAGTGAAAGAAAATTTACAATAACTTACTCATTACTATTTTGAGGTAGGCGTATATGCTTCAATTTTTGAATCTTTCCCGTAAACGAGATATACCTTACTATGACAAAACTGGTGTGTCAGAAGAAGAACAGAAACAAGAGGAAGAACAAGAAGATGAAGAAGACGACGAAACAGAAGAGAGATATCAGGAGTTATGTCCACAAAAGGAAAATTTTAAATCGAAATAGAATTGGCACATAATTGTTTGTGAATCACTGAGTAGATCTGCCGCATCTCATTGTTGATGGTAAGAAGGACATTATATCATGATATGCTTCACATCAAGTTGCATTAGGTAATATACTAGGAGGTTCCTGTGTCAGCCTCGTATGGCCTATGCGAAGTTTTGGTATCATAACTTGTTGTTTTATAGGTATCCCAATGTGTAGGATTTAGATTTGGATTCAATTGGAATAATTTGTTGTTTACATTTCCCCGTCATTTGTCCCTCCATATATTCCTCCTGTATCCGACAATTTTGCTTTTAATAATGTCCAAATGAGTTGTTTTTGTTACAATAGTGGGATGTGAGTTGATGCTGAAATTCTTAGCTACTGTGTCTACCTTCTCATTGCCAGTGATACCAATGTGAGAAGGGATCCATTCTGAGCGGTATTTCAAGAAATAATATATGACATTTGTAATTATAGTGGATATGGATATCCATTTTATGTCCAATTCAGGTCGGGATATCCTTGGATCTGAAATGGATATTCATGGGATATCCAACAAAGGATTCGAAATGGATATCCTTCAGCACATATCCTATGGATATACTTAAGATATCCGTAGTAATAATGAATGTGATTAAATTGCAAGGCAGATTTTGATATTATCAATTTCGGAGTTTCTTCTATACTCTTGCACGAATTGAAGCATTTGATGACTACTCTTAATTTTCGTTTTCCGACTGGACTTGAAATGGATATCCATAAGATATCCGTTGACTGATTGAGAATGGATATCCTTCAGAAGATGTCCTATAGATGACCATAAGATGTCTAAAGCAAATATTGGAAAGTTTGAATTGCAAGATTGATTTTAATAGTTTCGATTCTCGATTTTCTCTCATTACAAATGGATTGAGTTTTTTGAAAACATCTCATTTTTCGTTTTCCTACTGGATTTGATATATCCGTCGATGGCTTTGAAATTGATGAGATACCCGAAGCATATAGAGTAATGTTTGAATTGAAAGATCGATGTTCATACTATCAATTCCTGAAATTTTTTCATGTTCGTAAATACAGATTACATTTTAAAAAAATTCAAATTGATATCCGATATCCGACGCCGGATTTGAAAGTGTCAGTTTGAGTTTTTTTCATGCTTGTAAATTTGGAATTAATTTTTTAGAAAATATAATTCGTTTTGGATTTGAAATGGATATCCATAAGATATCCGTCCATGGATATCCTTCAGTAGATGTCCTATGGATGGCCATAAGGTATCCAAAGCATATAACGATAAGCTTAAATTGAGAGGCAGATTTTCAAAGTGTCAATTCAAGAGTTTTCTTCATTCTCGTACATATGGATTCAACTTCTTGAATATACTCTTGGGATATCTTATGGATATCCTTGAAGCATATCGTATAGATATCCATGAAGGACATCTAATGGATATACTCTTGGGATATCTCATGGATATCCTTGAAGTATATCGTATGGATATCCACGAAGGATATCTCATGGATATTCTCTTGGGATATCTCATAGATATACTCTTGGGATATCTTATGGATATCCTCGAAGGATATCTTATGGATGTACAGGTTGGTACCCAACGAACATCCATAGGACGTCCATGGAATATATTTTGGATATAAACTGGACGTCCATAGTACATCCCGTATGTCCATAACAGATGTCCACTGGATATCCACTGGATGTCCATGTGTTATCTGGGTATTAGCAGAATTCAATTTTTCAGTTTTTCTCAATTTCTACAAATTTTTTCCATTGAGGTAGTATATTTGTTTCTTTTATATGAAAATTGAAGCATTTTCGAAAAAAATACGTCCCCACAAAACTCTCTACAATGAAAAAAAAAGGTTTTTCAGAGAAAAAAACGAATTTCTGTTATCGGAAAGTAATAACAGAAAAAATAAAAAATAAAAACGAAAATATTGGTTTTTCGTATTTTACTCGGCAATTTTGAGGTTATGTGAAAAATTTGTTAACATCAAAGATGTAAATTTTTTTGATTATTTACAACTTTCAAATTCAAGTTTTTTTGATAAAATACGTATTTATGCTGCAAATCGTGAAAAACCGATTTCACCCCCTTTTATCCCCCACCCCTACTCGACTGCAAGCATCAGATGTTGAATTTTTGTCCCCATATTAGTTTAACCCTTTTCTACCCTTTAGAACCTAGTTTATCCTTTACGGAATTTTTCAAATGAAAAAAAGGTAATTCACCTGCTCTATCCGGAGAGATGGGTTGTTACATTATACAGTGCGGCTTTTAATAGCCCCCCCTGTTAACTTTTGAATGGTCCAACGTAGGAACATGAATAAAAAACCGTTTCGAGGGTTTTATCAATATTACTTTTTGAAATAACAGGGGGCGCGGGGGGCTTATCAACTAAAAATTTTTAAATTGCATGGCTGGTCAAGTGGCACATCGTTGAAAAGAGAATTAAATTTTCACTTATAATCTCCCTAGTGCTTGAATTATTTCCAGCAATTAATTCAAGCACGTGGGGGATTCGGTAAGAAAATTTCACACCAAAATATATTAAATTAATGGTTAATTCAAATAAATGACTTGTAGATTATTCTGAGAGAAAACAAGTTGTAACATCAGTGGGCCATGAATGGTTTTTGTTGATATAATGACAGTTACGCGTTAGTATTAGTGGCGGTGTTTGTATGTGAGAAAAAAAAAATCATTTTGCGACATTTTCAACCTAAAATTACATTGCACATCACGCAGATCTAAAATAGTTTTGACTGGTCCATGCGGATTGTCTATTGGGAAGTGATGTGGAAAGGAAATCTTGCAAATTTCAGCCGAGTATTCACGAATAGATAAGTTGAATAAAATTGTTTCAAATATTAAGTTCATCAAGTCAAGCATAGATAGATTTGATTGATATACATTTTTTACCGATGGACCTATTCATCGTTGAAATGCAAGTTCTCAAAATATTTTCAGACACATTCGAAATATTTAGTGAATATATAATTATGAAATATTATCTCCTTTCAGATGAAAAATAACATTCCATTTGTACATAAAAGCAAAATGTTAACTATCACATGTCAAATATTTGACAGAAAAATTTCCACTAATTAATTTCGCCCAGGGTACCCAGGAGGATAAAAATTTCCGGAAATTTTTTGATTTGCCATGGCAACTAAATACAAATCAATTTTTTGATTGGCTGAAAAAGTGAGGTGTGAAATTTTCTTTACAATCATCCAATAAATTTGAATTTTGTTTATAATTATTTTCCCAATTTCGATTTGTATGCCTTACGAAATTTTTAAATTAGTGTGCCACCAGCGCCATCTGTCGAGTAATTGCAATGTTTCTTCTCTCAAAAAGTAGTATTTGTAATACCCTTCAAAAACTTTTGGTTTCATTGTTCTAAATCAAACCGTTCAAATTTATCATGGTATGAGTAGTACTCAGATCCGCATTTATATTTGATATTTCGAATTTAAATCGCAAAAAAATATCAACGTAATACAAAAAAAAGTTAGCTGGTTGTAAAGAGAATGGATTTTCCTTTTCGACAATGTGCTACTTGACCCCCCATGTCATTTAAAAAAATTGAGTTGATGGCCCCCCCGCGCCCCCTGTTGAGCAATTACGATATTTTTATTTTATTCGTGTTTCTACGTCGAAGCGTTCAAAAGTTAACAGGGGGGGGGGGCTATTGAAAGCCGCACTGTACAATAAATGTAAATGGACAACATTGAAGACGACATATTGGATTACCCTCTTCTATATTTTTCAGGAAGACCGGGTACTATGAATATGGTAGGGGATCAAACTGGAATGATCCGATATCAAATCGGAGGAGAACTAAGCGAAGAAGAGACAACTCACATACAACGTCGGAATCAAGGAACTGCTGATGTAGAAGGAACACAAGATTCTTTGGAAAATCAGAATAAGTGCCAGAGAAGGATGAATTTGTAGTCGAAATTAAAGGGGAGAAGTTTGTTATATTGTTGATATTAGTTCATAAACTCTGTATATATTACTTTTTCCTACAAGCGTGCGTGATTCACCCTCTACCCGCACGCAATTCAGTTTGGAAAGTGTCATTTTCCCACAGTTGTGCGGGAAAAGTTTTCCCACACTAGTGCGGGAAAAACATTTATATGATATCCTCGTAAAATATGAGTAGTGGGTGACAAAATATGAAAGTTCAAGCTTTTTTGTTGCAATACTAAGTGAGTTTGTTCAAAATCATCCATCATTTTGCACTATTTATTGAAAAAATGAACAAATATTGATAAATAAAAATGTATTGTTACGAAAATCACCCTATATATAGGCTTTGATTGATCTGATAACGAGTGGGTAACAATTGATGTTGTCATGCCGATCAATACACAAATTTGGTTGTAATTGTCAGAGTGACAGACAAAGCGTTATGAAGAACTTCCACAAGAAATCGTGCAAGCAGCTATAGATGCGAACTCAGAGTTATTGCCAACGAAATCTAAACAAAGGTATGAGAAGCAATACACGAGTTTTATTGAATGGTGCAACAATAAAAAAGTGAAAACACCAAATAAAGTAGAAGTATTCTTGGCTTATTTTCTAGAAATGTCAAAAACATGGAAGCCGAACACTTTATGGGCAAGATATTCAATGTTGAAGAGTGTATTCAAAGTAAAGCAAAATTTGGATATTAGCAAATTTTACAAAATAATTGCATTCATTAAAAGACAGAATGTCGGTTTTCGACCGAAAAAGGCCAAAATCTTCACTCAAGGAGACGTTTCAAAATTTATGACTGAAGCACCCGAGGACATATACCTCATGATTAAGTTAGTAGCAATTTTTGGATTAGCTGGTGCTTGCAGACGAGAAGAGCTGACAAAACTCACCATTGACGACAAAGACGACAAAGAAAACCTGATAATTGTTAATTTCAAGGATTCCAAAAATCATTCCTCTAGATCCTTCGTGATATCTGAAGAAGCAAATGATGGTTATTTTTTGAACGTATACAGAAATTATGTACATTTACGTCCAAAAGAGACTCCTCACCGTCGTTTATTCTTGTATTACAAAAGTGGAAAATGTACTGTGCAATGTGTAGGAATCAATACCATAGGAAAGATACCCTTCGAAATAGCAGTATATCTGCGCCTTCAAAATCCAGAGCTTTACACTGGTCACAGCTTCAGGCGTTCCTCAGCCACTTTACTTGCTGACTATGGTGTGGGTATAACTAATATCAAACGCCTAGGAGGATGGAAAACGACTTCAGTTGCAGAGGGGTATTTAGAAGACTCCACCAATCGAAAAAAAGAAATGTCCAACAAAATTCTCAATTTGAACACTACATCGTCTTCCGGGTGCATTTTAGAACCATCCACGTCTATATCGATCGGCGACGATTTGATGCCTGTGCCAGCACATTCGATTTTTTTCGATAATGTATTGCTGGAGTTACCTTCTTCTTCTGGAAATCAGCCATCTTCAAAAAATATGCTGGCTTCCGCTATAAATTTACATAATGCATCAAATTGTACATTTACAATAAATATTACGAATAATTAGTGGATAGAAAATGTTACTCTTGTTAGTTGTTTCCATTTGCATGAATAAATAATTGAAAAAATGAATTTGTTTCCTACGCTTGTAGAAAAAGTATTGTTCCTAACTCATGCGGAAAGTGTCTTTCCGCACTTGTTAGGAAAATTACTTTTACCTTTGATCGAGTAAACATGAAATATGTGTTGAAATGACGGTGCTGTCAATAAAAAAGTCTGCCTAGTTCTCATTCAATCGTAAATGTTATTGATACTCAACAACATTCAACATAACACCGTTCACTTAATTCCATGCCACTTCAATAGAATATACTCCTTAGACGAGTGTTATTACCACCATTGTTGAAACCCAAGAGACCAAGTCGCCCGTGGGACCCCATGACACTTCTATCTCGAAGAAACAATACCGCCCTGCGTCATAATTTACTGCCCCATCTACCGACTGCCTATCAGAATGTGTCGTGGCGATTATTGTTTTTCAGGCGGTGGGTTTACAGCCGGCCTAAAATTGCACACAAGGGACCGAGATCGTGTGCAAGAAGGCGTGACCCATCCGCTCTATAACTTACGAGCCGACAATTATTTTACCTTTATCACGAACGTGGCCGCGGGATTTGAAATGGTAAATGTTATATCACGCAATTGCACGTCTTCATTGTAATAAGCTGGTGTGGGGTTCTCTATATTTATCGGGATCGAGCGCTATCACGATTTCTCTATTTGAAGTAGGGGTTACTAGCACGGTTAAAAAAAAATAGACTATTAGTAAAGCAAAAGATATGTTTGGAATAACATATATGCAAAGAACTACGACCGCGTACAGAAAATCTTACAGCGTTTTCTCTTCTATAGATTTTATGAATTTCCTATTCATATTTTCGAACTAAAATCGAAATGTGACAAGTTCAAACAACAAATTTTCTTTTGTGAGTGTAGGAAAACGCCGCCTTGGATTGAGACACTAGAAGGCAGAATCAGTGTTCCACTGTCCCCTCGCTCTAGTTAAACTTGGAAATATAACCTGAGTTAGCATGAAGAGATAACAAAATGAATATTTTTGCAGAACAGAGGACAAGACGTAACACATAACGCAAAAATTATCTTCAACGGAAATCTGTGAGATACTATATATTGTTGCGTCTTCGGGTTCAAAAATAAGTGTACTCTGGTATGAACTCGCCTTTATTGTTCAAACTTTACTTGACAACACTGTAATACAAGTCACTGTCAAAATACTTGTATCCAAGGTAACTCAAGGTAACTTTCTAACTAACTTCCTTTATCTAACAAATGCATCGCTTTTATATACATTTTTTACAATTAGGATGTTCCTGTAAGACATACTCATACTCAAATGTCTACCGGAGTTGGCCATCCTTTCTGTCAAATATTACTTTACTTGATCTTTCTTGATTTTGTCATCTTTACAGTCATCGTCAACCACCGTGGTCCTACGAACGGCTGCGTCATTCTCCTCGGCACGACGACAGTGTGAGTCGTGAGTCTTTTCCTTCCTGGATCTGGGACAGGACGGCTCCTAGTCCTACGTTACTGGCGTCAGTGTCGAAAATGAACTTTACATAGGGTACGGAATATCTCATAATTGGTGAGGTTGATCAAGGCTTTATTACGCTTCATGAATGACTCTTGGCATTTCTGAGACTACTGGAACTGAGTCAGTCTCTTTAGTGGTTTGACGATGTTGGCAAACCCTAGCACTTATCGACGGTAGTAGATGCACAGGCGAAGGAAACTCCGGAGCTAGTGGATGTCTTTTGAAATGAGCCAGTCTCTGACAGCTTTGATTTTCTGGTAGTCCACTACTACTCCTTTTCAAAAGACAATGTAACAAAGGCAATGGACTTTCCTCAGGAACAGATGGCATCTATTAGGACTCAATTTCAGCCCAGCGTTCCTCAGGCACAGGAATAACTTCCCTAGATTTCTCGAATGATATTCAAACGATCTACCGAATACGATGATGTCGTCGAAGTATACCAGGCACGTTTTTCATGAGAGCCTCTTTAACACAGACCGTCAATCTTCCGAAGGTGGCTGTAGCATTATAAAAGCCGAATGACATAACTGTGAACTGCTTTAATCCTGAGCCGATAGTGATGGCTGTTTCCTCTCTATCATTTGGGGCCAGTTCTACCTGTCAATATCCGCTCTTCAAATCTAGAGTCGAGAAAATTAATTGAGCCAGCCAAAGTGTCTAGAGTATCGTTTATTCTTGGGATAGGGTAACTGTCCTTCTCCATCACGATAGTCTACGTAGAAGCACGCCGATCTGTCTTTCTTTTCCACCAGTACAACTGAAGATCACCAGGGGCTGTCGGACGGTTCAATTATTCCTTTTTTGTCCATATCGTTGACAATTCTGTAAGCCCCTTTCTTCTTAGCAGAAGGGAGTCATCTGGCTCATTGACAGATTGGTCGAGCATCACCACTATCAATTTTGTGTTGGACCACCTTTGTTTTACCTCCTTTCCATTGTCTGGTATCAAAGACGTCCTGGTACTCCTTGACTAAGTCCCCCAATTTGGACTGTTGAGCTTGTCCTATATGTCCTTCGATGAAGTGATTACTAACTTTTCCAATTCTGCTGGCAAGTCGCTGTCTTGGCTAACAGCACCGCGTACACTCCTGACCACAGAGGAAATAGACGATCAGGGCCCCAAAATAGTCCAACCTTCAAGGTCACACGCAGCAAGGTCTTCCCTGGTGCAATTCCTAGTCCAATATTTTCATTATGAAGCTCGGATTCGAACATTACAGCACTCCCACGGCTCGCTCCACCATCCATGTGAAACTCCAGAATGGTTTCAGCCCTCTCAGGTACGCTTACGTCTTCAGCCAAAGGACACGAATCATTTCTTCACTTCTTTTTTAAAACACTCTGTATTTTCGAGGAGTCTGTCTTCTAGAATCATTAAATTTTCTAGAAGCTTTTCTTCTTCGAACTTTCTTGAAATTCTCCTTTTAAACTATTCACATTTTCTAGAAGTTTATCTTGAAGTTCTTCCTTCAAACTATTCGAATTTTCGAGAAGTTTCTCTCGAAGTTCTTCATTCAGACTATTCGAATTTTCTAGAAGTTTCACTTTCAGTTTTTTCGATTTTTCTTGAAGTTCTTCCTTCAAACTATTTGAATTTCGTAGCATTTCGTCCATTTTAACGAAAACAGAACTTGAACAACACAACGAAATGCACACCTGTCTACTTACACGGACACTCTGTATTTATTCTTCTTTTAGCATCCACTTCTGATCCCCCGGCTGCGTGTGATACGTGCTTATGTGGTCGGAAACATTTTTTCTCGACGAATCAAGAGATTACTACAATGTTCCATCCGCTTCCATTCTAGGGACTAGTCGCTCCACCGCTATTACTGCTATTCTCCACTAGATGGCGCCAGACGTGCAGAAGTCTGTACTGAGGTGATCACCAAGGTACTTACTATCACACCATATCAGATTCAAAACGTCACATATAAACCTGCAGATAATTTGACAGAATTGATCTGCACCATTTAAAATCTATAATAATAATTTGGTTCATCTTTGGTGTCCAAAATCTAAGCGCTAACCATAAGTTTGATTGAAGGATATCACAATAGTTATTTACCTAACAAGTGCGGAAAGTAGTACTTTTCCGCACGCGACGGCAGTTGCACGAACGACGCTGAGCGGAGTTCGGGCAAGCCGTTAAGGGCGGAAAAGACATTTTCCGTAAGAGTTAGGTACAATATTTTTCCTACGAGTGTTTTTGTCCATCTTATTTATGAAAAAACAAGGTTTTTAATAAACAAGTTTTTATAAAAATGCTACAAAATGACTAATAAGACAGAATAGTTACATAGATCATTTAGTTAATCCTAAATATCATCATTTTCAAAAATACAAAAATCGTGCGGAAAAGTAAAAATCGTACGGAAAAGTAAAAATCGTGCGGAAAAGTAACTTTTCCGAACGATTTTAAATCGTACGGAAAAGTACAACTTTCCAAACGAAAAATCGTGCGGAAAAGTTACTTTTCCGCACGCTCGTAGGAAAAGTTTATTCATTCTTTCAGTTAATAACAGGGTACTTTAAATACTTGTCTCTAACATTTCACCCCTTTCAACTCAATAATATACAGTTGAGGTATAACGTATCCAGCCAAATTGCAATTTCTCCAATAATTGCTAAGCACGAAGAAAGTTGTAAAAAGCAACGTTACAGTTTATTGTATTGGCATATCCTGAAATAGAAGTTATTGTTGACTTATTTTTTGCATGTAAACAGAGTTTGTTACCCTGTTTCGAAAACAGAAAAGTAAAAAAAATCTCCATGGCTCAACAGATCTGAATCTAGGGATCATGAACTAGGTTTACTTATTTTTCTCTCCAGAAGAATAGTGAAACTCATTATACCTTCGGCCTGTTTCAAATTGAGTCGGCATCATTGCTAATAGCCCGGGAGGTACTGTTACTTTGGAATACGTCATAGTATGTAGGCTGGATTTTTTATCGTTGGTAGCGGTGGGTTGCACAGATACAGAGTGTTGAATAAGAAAAATTAAATCTATTTTTCATTCACAACTTCCACAGTTTTGGAAATTTTACAGATTAATTCGAAAAAATATTTTTGTTCAGTAAGAGCTTTATTTATTGAGAAAAATTACATTTTTAGTTGCCACCGGTGGCGTACAGAAAGGGTATATTGGTCCCTTTCCTTCCTATTTTTTACGCCACTGGTAAAATCAGGAAAATTATTATTTTTTAATTTATTCATTCAATTTTAAGGAAAACATATGGATTGTTTGAATCCGGAAAAATCAATCGTTTTCAAGTTAATTACGCTTTTATGAATACATACTAATAGTGAAAAAATTGTTTTGCTGAAGTGAATTGGACAATCCAAATCACTAGGTACTTCAGATTTGTTCTGAATATTCTGCCAAAAATATCAATGCTACTTTCACATGCATTTGTTCTCAACGCTGGTTTCTTGCAGAAATACAGGGTGTTGAAACTGGGAAATAAAGCATTTTTCTCCTAACTGACATACAGTGTATCTCACTTCTCATGGAAACACCCCCATATCTTCCGTTATTATTCGAGAAGATTTGAGTAAAGAACAATGCTCACCAGGGGCGTTGAACTTGCCCAGTTTTGCGAAAAATTACATTGGGAGACAATATACTTAGGTTCAAAATTCCAACGGATTCGGAATCAGGACGACAATATTACTACCAGTACAAATTTTTGATGAAAAATTTTCAATTCTGAAAAACCCAGTTTGTCTCACTTTTCATGGAAACACCCCCGTATCTTCTGTAACTATTGGAGTGAAACTCTGTTGATTTCCGGATCGGTAGATGTAAAAGCGATGAGTCTGAATCCTGCCTGAAGTTGATCTGAGTGAAATACACTGCTCGCTAGGAGCGATGGACTTACCCAGCTTTGCGAAAAATTATATTAGGGGACATTATAGACCCAAAACTCTAACGGATTCGGAATCAGGATATCAATTTTGCTCCCAGTACAGATTTTTGCTGAAAATTTTTCAGTTCTGAAAGACCAAATTTGTCCTAATTTTCATGGAAACACCCTCTAGCGAGCAGTATGTGTCACTCAGATCAACTTCAGGCCAAATTCAGACTCATTGTTTGTATATTGAATCCGATGGAATTTTGAGCCTATTCAGTCGCTTTATATAATTTTTCGTAAAACTCAGTCTATCGCTTCTGGCAAGCAGTGTATGTCACTCAGATCAAATCCAGGTAAGATAGAATCATCGCTTGTACATCTTCCGATCCGGAAATTCACAGAGTTCCACTCCAATAGTTACGGAAGATACGGGGGTGTTTCCTTGAAAAGTGAGATAAACTGGGTTTTGCAGAAGTGAAAATTTTCCATCGAAAATCTGTACTGGTAGTAATATTGTTGTCCTGATTCCGAATCCGTTGAAATTTTTAACCCAAGTATATTGTCCCCTAATGTAATTTTTCGCGAAACTGGGTAAGTCCATCGCTCCTGGCAAGCATTGTATTTCACTCAGATCAACCACAGGTAAGATTTAGAGTTCTTTTCAAATAATTACGAAAGATAGGGAGGATGTTTCCATGAGGAGTGTGATACACAAGAAAAATGTTTTATAATTTTCCAGTTTCAACACCTTGTATTTCTGCAAGAAAGCAGCATTGTGAAAAAATGCTTGTGGAAGTAGCATTGATATTTTTAATGGAATATCCAATACAAATTTGAAGCAGTTATTTGGATTGTACAATTCATTTCAGCAAAACAATTTTTTCATTAGTATGTATTCATAAAAGCGCAATTACCTTGAAAACGATTGATTTTTCCGAGTTCGAACAATTTTCCATGTTTTACTTAAAATTGAATGAAAGAATAATAATTTTCCTAATTCTACCAGTGGCGTAAAAAATAGGAGAGAGAAGGGACCAATATACCCTTTTTGTACGCCACAATGTAATTTTTCTTTTCAAAAAAAGCTCTTATTGAACAAAAATATTTTTTCGAATTAAACTGTAAAATTTCCAAAACAGTGGAAGTTATGAATAAAACATAGATTTAATTTTTCATATACATCGCCCTGTATCTGTGCAACCCACTGCTACTCAAGGGTCTACCAACGATAAAAAATTCAGCGTGTATACTTTTACTTTTTTTTTCAACTTTTTTTGACAAGTTGCACAGCCTCTCACCTCTCCACCCACCGCGGTCTGAATCTTGGTTTATTAATAAATGGTATGTGTACTATAATAACAACTAAATTTTATCGTGCATACTATGACGTATTCCAAAGTGACAGTACCTCCCGGACTATAACTACCATATCATTCACGCTATGAATTCAGTTGAATGGACAAAGTAGTGTCATTTATTTTTGGACATTGTGATGCTTAATACCATTCAAAAAAAATCTCTGAAAGATAAACAAGTTTTATTATTGTCAAAGAGCAGTTTAACCCACCACCCCTTCAAATATTGGCTATGTTACTTCTAACTAATTAACTAATACTCAGTGAAAATTTGCCAAAAGTTGTTTTCTTTATTCAATAATTCCACATGAACTCCCACGAAATAAATAAGTTCACAATCACAAACATACCTCTCTTGTACTTTTTTTTTTCTATTTCAGTTATTACTCGAAAAGTTCATTCTCCCGAGGAGGCACAATGTTCTGTAATTTATCATTGTCACTTTTCTCGAATTTTGTTGTGTCTCCTTCTCGGTTAATTGTTCCGCTATACCTGCAAACTCCAATCCTAAAACCATATCATCCCACGTTGGCACATTTACCGCTGAACATATAATGCCACGTGAGACACAGTCTCTTTGTCTCTCGCTTGGGGGTTGTAACAAATGCAATCCTTTTGAAATATATGCACCCCAAGCTATGAAGATATACGACTGAACCGTTATAAATCACGTAACAGGGTGGAACTCGTGATTTGAATGTGACAATATTACTAAATTTGTATTTCTAGGTGGTAATTTAACGCGGTGAATAGCTGTAGTCGGAAAGCTTAGGGTTTCTTAGTGAGAGTCCATAACGGCGCACGGCACATAGCATCGTACCGTAGCATCCGAGTGCCAAGCAAATGTTATTATGGAAGTAAATGCAGGTGGCCACAACGGCGCACCGCACTTCGCCTCGCACCATAGCCTGGTACCAGAGCATCGTATCGTGAAATCGAGCTTAGTACTTTTGACCCTCGCACAGAGCATTCATGCATCATGGATAAAGACAAATTAATCACCTGTATCTTTATACGAGAGGCAATTTGGGACAAAACTAGCAAACAGCATCACAATGGTTTAATGTTGACAAAATCATGGAAAGAAGTTGCAAGTGAATGTAACACAACAGGTAAGGTTTGAATTATTTTTTAAATTTTGCTCTCAGAATGCCAAAAGCACATTCTACTGTTCGTCTAGCACGGGATAAGCGTTTATTAAAATATTCCTTATCTTCATTTAATTCTTGTTTACCATATGGTTTTAGTAAATTTCTCATCAGTGGGTAAGCTTCATCGGCTATTATTACGTGAGGCATAATCAAAATCGAATTTGGTAGACGACTATCTTCAGGCAAATTTAATGTTCCACTGATCAGTTTTTTATATAAAGCAGATGCTTTAAATGTACCACCGTCGCTTTGGTGACCGTAGCCTCCAACTTCAATATTGATAAATTTGTAGTTTGCATCAACGAGAGCTTGAAGTACGATGGAAAAATACCCTTTATAATTGAAATACATTGATCCAGAGTTGTTTGGACAACGCATACGAATATGTTTCCCATCTACTGCTCCGAGGCAGTTAGGAAAATTCCAAATTTCATAAAAATCTGTCGCTATTTGCCGAAAATCTTGTTTAGATGGCATGGGCATATGGATTTTGTATAATGAGTCCCAAACATAATCTGAAATCTCCGAAACAATATTGGCTACTGTGCTTTTCCCCATGCGAAATGAAAATGCCAAACTTCTGAATGATATGCCAGTTGAAAAATATCTGCAACAAAAATGTTTTGTTCGATGTAATAAGTCAAAAATCCTTACTTTTTTCAGTAACCTTAGCCAAAGCACAATGGAAACGACTCAGGGAAACTTTCAAAAAGAAACTGACAGAAATGCCCGTGAAGCATTCAGGGGATGGAGTTTAAACCGAAGACGACGAAAAACCTACTTGGCAATATTTTGACTCACTTCTGTTTTTAAAAGACCAGTGTGTGCCACGACATTCAACTGGCAATTTTGATATGTCCAATACTGAAGAGACATGCGAAGTGGACAGCATGGATGAGGTTGGAAGCGAAATTGATTCAGTGCCTCCTACACCAACGACGGGCTCATCAACCCCACAACATGAAACTTCAGCCGCTCCAGTACTTCAAAAACAAAAACTGCGAAAAACAGCTAAAACAACCGATGCTGTTGGGGAAGCATTACTAAAGGTAGAACAAGACAAAATTGCATACCTAAAAAGAAAAGAGGAGAACAGAAGCAAAAGAGAACAAAAGGAAGTGGACGAAGACGAAACATTTTTTCAGAGCATACTTCCACACGTCAGGGCAATGAACCCAAAACAAAAAATGAGATTCCGCATACAAGTTTTGCAGCTGGTAGACAATAAAATTCCTACACAACCATCAAGACAGTATGTTCAACAAAGATCTCCATTTACTCATTATGGTGAACGTTCCCAAAGTGAAAGTGTCATCCCGGGTAATATAGTTTATGATAGTTGTCAACGTCAACAAATTTTTTCCCAACCTTCCCAACCTTTCCGCTCTGCTGGTAACGCAGAACCAGGCACGAGTATCAGTCCAGGTGTTTCTGGTGTACATCTACAAAGCTTTTCTGGAGAGCCCCACTATGACTTAACAGGCATCCAAACGTATGAGAACTTGTGATTATTGTCAGGTTTTGTTAAAAAGATGATGGTATTCACCAAACTGACTTCGTTTTTTATTTACAGGATGTACTGTTTTCTTTCTTTTATTTTTAATTGTGTATACTAGAGTTGAGCACGATATCATCTTCATCTGACGAAGATGAAAAAGAACTCATGTTTACCTTGCTGCTTCGTCAGGAGTTGAAAATAAACTGCAAGGAAATGCTAGGTGCGGTGTGTCAATATGGACACTCGAAGATAATGCTATGTGCGAGGCCGATGCGATACTATGGTACGATGCTATGGTACGATACTATGTGCGGTGCGCCGTTATGGACGCTCACTTAGGCACGTTTAAAATGTTCTTGGGTCAAATATTTTCAGCAGTGATCAGGGAATCATCAAGCCAAGTAGCTTGAATTTTTTTTAAAATACTTGACTTGACTTCAAAACAATTTGATATTTGACTTGACTCGATTTACGGTGTGAACTACTTGACTTGATATCAAATAAAATCAAACTACTTGATATTACTTGATAACAATCCGTGAAATTCACACCGAAGCGTTGAATCAGGGGAATGGGACGTTTCAGTGCCGCCGTTTCAGCGCCGCCATTTCAGGGCCGCCGTTTCAGTGTCAGGACCTTTCAGTGCCAGGACGTTTCAGTGCCGGAACGTTACAGTGCCGGGACGTTTCAGTGCCGGGACGTTTCAGTGCCAGGACCTTTCAGTGCCATGACGTTTCAGTGCCGGGACATACACTAAAAAATTGAAATTCTACCGGCGATATTAAAACTAATGGGAATGCACACGTTCGCAAAAATTCAGGCATAGCCTGTGCAGGTAGAGGACGACTATTATTATTATTTGCCGTAGCGCTCATACTTATTGAAGTTTGTTTTTTTGTTTTTTTGAAAATTTATTACATAAAACCAACTAATATTAGTTGTTAGTTAAAAAAACAATAAGTATAAAACTTATATATATATATATATTTTCTTCTTTGGGGATATATATACTATAAATTAATAGTTTATTCAATCATTTGATAGTTGTGGGCGATACCTCTCAAATATTCAAGTGGAGTTCTATTTCCGTACTCTGTGACAATTTTCAAAATTCTTTCATCGGCATCCCTATACTTCTTCAACTTCAATGGAGGCTGATTCCCAGCAACTAATTGTTCTTAGTTAGTATCTCGTCCTTTTTGAACTTTATTTAACCCATCTATGAATTTCCAAATTGTTGGATGCTCCATTCCCAGTTCCGATTTCAATCTTCGATTGGCAGCTTCGGAATGGTTATTGGTTCGATCATCTCCATCAAGAGTTCTATGTACAAGTTCCAAATTTCTGTCTTCTTCCATTTCCACGCATGTTCGTTCGTTCTATATAATTATCCTCAAACCAGTTTAGAAGAGGATGTAATTCTCCAGGTAACTCTTCACTGAGTGGTTCCAGATAATCCTCTAAATCATCCACTCTCACAAATGCTAAAGCAATTATCATTTTAGCTTTCAGGCTAAAGTCTGGATCAGTATTATACTGATTGATCAAGCCCAAACCAGCAATGCGTTTTCGCATGTTCTGTGACAAATGAAAAAAACAACCTTTAATGGAAACATCTGGAAAACACTGAGCCATAGCACCGAAAGCAGCCTGATCAAAATCAGTGTGACGGTTTCATTTTGTCACTTTGAAATTTATTGAAAATATCATGTATCGATGGAACCAACTAGACTAACTTCCTTACACTCTGCTGTATCACGTGTTGCCTACCTACTAATGCATTTGAACTTTGAGATAATTTAAATAAGTACTTGTTTTGTAAAGTAAGTGAAGATTTGTGAATATGTTTATTGCACACTTTAATATATATATATTCAAAAGATATTGTTCGATAGATAATTCGAAATTTGGCAATTCGAGTCTTTTTGGCATTCTCAATACCCAGAGGTTATATCAAATTGAAACATTCCACCGATATATTTTCTAGCAGAAAAAGAACTTGCACACTTTATCAAGCGCATATTTTATGTAAATATCCCAAATTTGATCATAACGTACAACTCACCCATTAATTTTCAGAGTATTCATGCAATTAATATGTTATACGACATACATCCCATCACTCAAGTAATATTCTTGAAATGATTCCTCACAACCTGCCCAACATCCAATGTTTTGTTTTGGTTCTGCACATCTAGTGGCTTGTCGTTTTTCAGTGATTTTTATTGATTTATTGGTCGAATATCGATAGCCTCGTCAAATAGACCGGCCATAGGCGTAACGAAAAGATTTTTCGTTTTGACCGCATTGTTTTTGCCGTTTTGGTCTTGTCCATTGGGACTATTTTTCGAAAATTAGTCGACAACGATCCGAACCTGTTGGATCTTGTTCAGGGCCACCAAGTCAAGAAAACTTCATCATGACCCCCTTTTCCAGCCCGTTGGTCTTGATAATGTTACCACGAAATTTGTAATTATTTCTGCTTAGTAGGGATTGATGAATTTAAATAGTTGGTAAGGAGTCGATACTTCTCCCCTTCCACTTGCGTGTCATAGATTCGATTCGAAGGTTCTGGAAAGAAAAAAAAGGGGGGACTTGTTTTCTGGCAGCCGATCGACGTAGTTGAATTTTTGGTGAAAATTTACATGTTTGGAAGTTTTTTCCCCGCTGTCCGGGATTTAGTAATTTTAATCTAAAACTGAGACTTCTTTACCGGTTTCTGTGGAAACAATTATTCAGAAGTCTTAAGCCTTTACGAGGGATAAGTGTCTTCGACCACCTTTTCTTCTTTCCAACCGGGGACCATCTTCACTCAGGACCCTCGACAACGAGTTGATTTTCCAGCCTTTCCAGTTGTGCAAGTAAAGCTTATTAGGCTCACGTAAGCAATCCACCGTCCAGATTAAATTGTCTCGACGAGCAGTTTACCCCTGAGGAGTGACGTTCCACCACGAATTTGACTTGGTCACCTTTTACCAAATCCAACAGCAATCAGCCTCCAGGGCGAACCAGATAAGTTGTGTTGTGCCGTTACATTGTCTATGAATTTATCTTGAGAAGCTTCAGCTCTGGCTATTACTATAAACTTTATTTATCGCGCCTTACGGTTCTGAACTTTTCATTCCTGATACCTACCCCCTTTTGGGATTACATAACTGGCATACTACATGTTTAATTCTTTTTATTTTTGTTGTTAGTATTTAATAGTTGTCATTTAAGTATATTTCTACCCATATAGATTAGGTCCCCTTTTGGGATTATGTATTTTGCTTATTGCTTGTTAATTCGTTGTCTTTAAATATTAATCATTTAAGAAGGTATTTTTCCTCCCATTTAGTCTATAACGCTGGCCAACTATCAAACTACCGTAATCATTACTTTTTTATGTATATACATTTTTTTAAGGCCTGTGATACGTTAATTAATAATTAATCCTATATACATAGTCCCGCTTTTATTCATTATAGTAAAAATGTTTATCGCCTGATCTCATTTCGAAATATACTACACATTTTTCTACAATTATCAACTACTTTCTTTTCTTGCTTTACTTCTTTCCTGGGAGCTAGCCTGGCCCCCCCATCTTTGTTTTGTGCCAAACCTCAGTTTTCCTAGAAAACGACCCTGAGAGCGTGGCCTCACAATTAATAGAATTTGGATTCAAATTATTTTGCAATTCTTTAATTGAATTGAACATTCTTATATAATAGTCTTGTTGTTTATTGAGCGTAAAATATTGGTAGAACTCCTCCAAATCTTGATTGAAAGTTTGATTTTGTGGAGGAAATCCAGTTCTTGACATGATTTTTTGGGTTTTTTTGGGTTTTTTTTTTGTCAGATCTTTCATTATGTGATTTTCAGCTGATATACGCCACTGATGATATAAATGAAAAAATCGAATTGTTGAACAACTATATTCTTAAAACATTCAATACACACTCTCCGATGCGTACTGTACGTATTACCAAAAAGAAATCACCTTGGTTGACAGACAATCTCAAATTTATGATCAAACTTAGGGATCGTGCACTAAGTCGATACAAAAAAACACGAAATGAGCACCACTGGCAATATTATAAAGATCTTCGGAATCTTGTAAATCGAACAGTTGTATTAGAAAAAAAAGCGTATATAGAACATTGTCTGAAGAAAAATAAAAAAAACATTTGGAAAGATTTATCCGATATGGATATACATAATAAAAAAGGAGTGAGAACAATCCCCGACAATATTTGCAACGTTACTGAAATAAACGACTTTTTCACCACAATTTCAAATGAAAACTCATTGCCTGACGATGATATACTAAATTTCCTATCAAATAATATTCATAATAATATAATTAATTCATTCGATTTCTCAATTACATCTGAAAAAGAAATATATGAATTGTTACTAGCAATAAAATCAGATGCCACCGGACCGGACGGCATAAGCATTAGGATGTTATTATACTGTTGCCCATTGATTCTACCACACATAGTCCATATTTTTAACTTTTGCATCCTGAATAGCGTTTACCCTTCATTATGGAAAAAATCATATATTTTACCCCTGGTGAAAAATGCAAACCCTCAAAATTTCAGTGACCTTCGACCGATCAGCATTTTATGCGCTCTGTCCAAAGCATTCGAGAGAGTAATCAATAAACAAATTAAGAAATATGTCGAGGACCGCAGTTTATTACCTAGCTGTCAATCTGGATTCCGCAAAGATTTTAGCTGCGCTACTGCACTTTTAAAGGTGACTGATGATCTTCATAAAGCCTCAGATGACAATCATTTATGTATTCTTGTTCTCTTAGATTATTCGAAGGCCTTCGACAGATTAAACCATGAAATGTTATTGAACCTTCTACATTACTTTGGGTTTTCTATCAACTCTATAAAGCTATTCAAAAACTATCTTTGTTGCAGATCACAATGCGTTACCCTCAATAGTAATAAATCTGAATTCAGAATCATAAAAAATGGTGTACCTCAAGGATCAATTTTAGGTCCCCTTATATTTACTTTGTACACTTCGCAATTTCCAAATTGTTTACGTTATACTTCAATACACACATATGCAGATGAAACCCAACTTTATATGAATTTTCCAATAAATGAACTGGAACAGACATGTATAAAAATAAGTCAAGATATACAATCTCTACTTATCCTTTCTAAAAAATACTGCCTCACTATTAACTCAACAAAGTCCTCTGTAATGCTTTTTGGTCGACCGTTAGCAAGAAAACTCTGCAAAAACAATATCAACATCATAGTTGATGGGGTGAACTTACCTATGAAGGATAATGTGAAAAATTTGGGCTTGGTGGTGGATAGCTCATTAAGATTCTCTGGGCATGTTTCAAACATATTGAAAAAAGGATATAGCAGCCTTAAGTTGATTTACCCCAACAGGAGTATATTGAATGCAACTGTGAAGAAAATGTTATGCGAAACTTTGGTTCTTTCACATGCAAATCATGCAGATGTTGTGTACGGACCAAACCTACTGAAGGTAGAAAAACTCAGGATTCAGAGGCTGCAAAATTCATGCGTGAGATTAATATTAGGAGTAAACAGAAGGCAACGTATCTCGCATCACTTAAATCATTTGGGCTGGTTGAATATGGAAATGCGTCGAACTTTTCATGCGTGTGTTCTTTTTCACAAAATCATAGAATCACAACGGCCTATATACCTGTATCACAAAATTACCTTCAGAACAGACGTGCACAACCTCAATTTGCGATTCAAAAGTATGATATCTCCGCCAAGATACAAATCCAGTCGATACAAGGGTTCATTCACATACTACTGTTATTGGCTTTATAACCGGCTCCCGATCTCGTATAAAAAAATGCCTAGTAGAATAATGAAAATGAAATTGAAATCTGATATTCTCAATAACAAACTACCACAGCTTCTGAATTACCTGTCATGAACCATCAGCATAAACTCCCTCGTCAATTCACCTATGAAGAAATTATCGTTCATATTCATAAGAAGTGTGTGTGTAATTAAGTCAATATTTCTGTCTATCGCAGTTTTCTATTTTATCAACTTTTCTACATTTTCTATTTTTTTCACCTTTTCTTTATTTTGCTGTTTCGTATATGCTTTAATGTTATTTTACACAATATCTGAATTTATATTGATATAAGTAATTTTGTTAGAATAATTAAAGGTTGGATGGAAGAACAAGAAGCGAATTAGATTTCTCAGATTTCTAGTTCGTCTATTGAATCCTGCCTATTGATAGGACTGTATATTACTTTTTTTTCCTGTCAATAAAAGCCATTATTATTATTATTATTATTATTGTATACACTTGAGCAAATAATGGTGGTGCATTTGAGAACGTACCATCTGCATACCATGTAGATGTCTGTAAGTGCTGTATCCATGTTGGCCGTCCAAAAATCAAAATTCTCTACGGACCCACCCCACTATCACAAAGTAAAAAATTTTCTGCTGTGTTAGGCTCTGGAAAATATTGGGTATATTCCTCAGGTAAGACCAGTTTCTGGTGCTGCAAGTGCTGAATTTATTGCGTTCCTTTTACGTCTTACAACTTTTCGTAAAGCACCAATATTTGGGATTGAGGCTTCGGAACCTTGAGTTAGATTTGTTAGGCAATTATTTATCACATTTATTGTGCCTTCTACGGTATTTTCTGCTCGAAGTTTGATTTTTGTTATAACTTCTACTTTTGCTGCTAAGGAGGAATGAGAATGGATATTAATTACTTTAATAACTTCTCCATCTTCGGTATGAATCCGCACTTTACATCTTCCTTGTTGCTCACATCGCCAAAATTTAATACGCTCATTAGTATTAGAACACTTTTCAAAAGTAGATACAAAACCGTTTGGGTAAATTCTGGTTTTCCTCTTGAACTTAAAATTGTATGGGCTCCATTTCAACACTCGTTGGTAAAATATAAAGGTATTGTCACTTCTTTAAACAGCAAACACTAATTTCGAAATTATTCGAAATAATGAACAAAAATTTGTCAAATATTTCTTTAAATATTACTTTTAAATCCCTTTCCCTTACTTTACTTAATGAATATTTAATGATTATTTTGAACATTTCTAATTGCAATTATTCCATTCCTCAAAATGAGATTATATTTCTATAATGACTTTAAAGCCGACGAACAAAATTATCGAGACTCAAAAATTATCCTAATCCTGGGATCACCGTTCTACCTGTCAAATAACTTATGAACCTAAGACCCTTGCTAGTTTTAGTTCCCATAAATGAGAGCTCTCTACTTTATATATAGATAAAATTTTATTTGAATCGAATAAAAAAAAAATCCTAATTAAATAAAAACAATCTTTGTGGCACTGAAAGGTTCCGGCACTGAAACTTCTCGACACTGAAAGGGCGGCACTGAATCGGCGGCACTGAATCGGCGGCCCTGAAATGTCTTAGACCCTTGAATTAGGGGATTCACCGAGGTTACAACAAGCAGGCCCCCGATTGCTCGATGAGAATGTTCTGTTAAATAGTAGACCAACGTTGATCAAGGATAAACAGTGGCGGCTAGAGAATAATTGTGTTTGTCTGATTCAAGTGATTTGTCCGTAATGGAATCGGAACCTTTTCAAAGGAGCGGCTCAGAATATATCGTAGATGTAAAAGTGTCAGAATTTGATGACATCGAAACAGAAGTAGAAAGCGCAGGGTTGGCGCAATCAAAAGCCAAACGAACTGAAGTTAATAAAAGTGTATGCGATAAAACGAAAAAAAATACGGATTATTTCATAGTAGAGCAAGATACTAAGAGTAATGAAAATACTGTGAAATGTTCCCTATGTATGGCGGTTTTGAAAAAGAAAAACTGAGGAACATCTTTACTAAGGCGACATTTGCAAGCTGAATACACTAAAGTAAAAAAAAAAAAATAATTGGTAGATCCAGCCTATCTAATTCCTGGGCAAATAACTCTACATGTTCGAATAGGCGTAGCACAATTTCAGTTTCGAGTTGGCTTGAGATGGTCAAACAATAATTGAATTTTAGCTATAACTATGTAGTAGTTTGTGACACAATTGAATAATCTACACAGTGAGTCAAAAAAATTTCCACATCTCATTTTCTTTAATGATTTTTCATCTGTTGATGTTTTTATTTTAAATTTTTAATATCTGCAAAAATCTATAGGATTCAAGCAATCTAGTAAAAAATGTTGCACATGCTATACATTTTAATACAGGGCATTTCGAAAATATAATCTACTCTGCTATTTAAGGGTGGAACATTATATTATACTGTTTTTTTCTAACTCCAGTTTTGTTTATTTTGCATCCATATATTTTTATTATTATTGCGTTTTGGCAGTTAATCAGATTAATACAAAAAAGGTACTTGTTTTCCAAGGAAAATCAAGTAGGTGTATTGATTTACAAGTACTTGATGTGTAACTACTTGAATTTCAAAAATAAATACTTGACTTGAGCTTGTTTTTATTTCAAGTCAAGTAGTGAATCTCTAGTAGTAATAAACCAAAGACGTCGATAATTAATCTAGAACATGATGATATTCAGAACTGCCAGACACTCACCGCCAGCCATAACTTTCGCTAGGCGCTTCAAAGCTCACAAAAAAATTATTTTACTTCACGTATATTCTTACGCTTGATGTTTGTATATGTTATTTAGGGGCCTGTCGTAGTGAACAAACATCTCCCAGACACAAAAACAATTTTAGTCACCGGACTATGAGCGATACTATAATATACAGTGAGATCATAAAGTAACCAATGAATTCAAAAACCCTGAAACAATTTATGTTTTGTAAAGACATAAAAAATATAGTCCCTCTTTCTCTCTCCTCAGCCAGCCTTCTAAGTTTTTTAAATGAAATGGTTGGTCAAGTTTTACCTTGTTTCGTGAGATATTCAACTGGATATACAGCCGTATCAAATTGTTTGACTTTCTTTAAGGCACCATAAAAAAAATAATATTCAAAATGTTAAAAAGTATACTATTGAATTCGCTGTATATTCAATGTACCTTAATTTTTTTTTGGTTCATGCACCAACTGTTGTCTGTCATACGTAACAGTAGAGTGAAAAATTTTATGTAAAAAATAGGGTGCATTAGCATTGAATATACAGCGAATTTGATAACATGCCTGATACTTTTCAATGTTTTGATTTTTTTTTATGGCGCACGAACGAAATTCACGAAAACATATATGACTGTATAGACAATTGAATGCCCTGTGAATTTTTTTTTGAAAATTGCTAATAACTTAACTTAACCTAATTTACCCGTTCCTTTAGGACCTCAATGGATAATATCTCACATCCTTCTATGTGACTGAATGATGAGGTTATTGTGGTTCATATATGTGGTTAAAGATCAACATGCAATCATATTTCTTCATATTCTTTTATTCAACTCTGTTCGTATATTTGTCGTTCTGTCTGTCTTTCTGGTTCAAATATTGCAAACTATTTTTCAAGCATTTGTTGGATCAAATTGAGATGAAATAAAGAATGCGTAAAAATTCCAACAATTTCTGACGTTGAAAATTATGACGAAAAATATAATGTCGGTCGGGGGTCGGACCAAATTCTTTCTCGAGAAAAATGAGAAAACTCTACAAAATAATATTGGAAAAATCAGAGAGATTGTGAAAATATATTAGATTTATAATAATAATGCTCCCCACCTCTCCCCACTTCCGAAAAAATTGTGAAATTTCGCGAAGATGAAATCAGAAAAATCACTATAATGTAATTGAAAAAAATGTTTTTTGCCTGTCTTTCTGAAAGCTGGCTAGAGAGTGTGTGAGAATTCGGAGAAACTTTCAACGATTTTGGATGTACACGATTACGGTGAAATGACCTACGTTATCTTCGAAAAAAAAATTCCAGAAACTGGTAAAAATTATTCACCAAAAAAAATTGACCCCCCTACCCACTCATTCTTGAAAAAAATTGCAAAACTCTCGTGAAAATAGTTAAAATTGATCGAAGGAGGTTGAAAGAAGAAACGCGGAGGAATTCAGAATTGGAGAATAACGGCGGAAAAATAATGTCGGTGAGAAGCCCCCCTTCTCGAAAAAATTGTTGATTCTCTTCAGGAAGAGTTCAGGAAAATCTGTCAAAGTAATAAAAAACATGAGACGACAAAGAATGTCAATAATAAGAATATTTCCCAATTTTTTTCTTCAAATAAAAAAATTGTGGTGATTCGCACAAATAAAATCCGAGAAATCTGTAATAATAGTTTCCATCAAAGGGTTTGATTTGAAGGAATTGAACCCTCTATGGCCCCTTTCTTTTCGAAAAACCCTGCCAAATTTTTCGAAAATAGAATTGAAAAAAATCGTAAAAATAGTGAATAACATGATGTTTTCAGATAATGTGAAACAAATTGCGCCCCTTCTTCCCTGATATCCGAATGAACTCGAAAACAATTTGGTTTCACACGTAGAAGTTACGGCAGAAAAATAATTTCGGTAGGGGCGCAGCCCCACTATCACTCGAGAAAAATTGCCAAAACTCGCGAAAACCAAATCGGAAAAAAGCCAGATAGAGAACGAGTAGGAGTTCGGAAAATTTGTCGACGACTTCAAGAACAACTGTTCATTTATTAGCCATCTAAATAAAAAGTGAAAAATAATATTTAGTGCCTGAAAATAAAAAATTCAAATATTTTCTCAAATGATTGATGCGATAGATTCATTACATTACTTGAAATAAAGCCTCAATCTTTCAAGAATATTTTCAAGTTTTCAAAAGAGTTTTGATATCATTCTAGAATTTTAAGTTCACCACTACATGGAGGCTTGTTTTTGGAAGGTCTTTTCACGTTTTTTTTTATTTCATCAAAGTCCACCTTCACCCGGTTCAGTAACATCATATCGATTATATCCTGACACGTTTCTTTGTTCGTACAAAATTAAGGAATATTCTAGAATGGGATGTCAGATACTAGCTAGTAAACAAAATTGGTTAAGCCAATGCCTGACACCTGTG
This sequence comes from Chrysolina haemoptera, assembly GCA_958298965.1. Classification (NCBI taxonomy): domain Eukaryota; kingdom Metazoa; phylum Arthropoda; class Insecta; order Coleoptera; family Chrysomelidae; genus Chrysolina; species Chrysolina haemoptera. Next base: position 27,563,601 of record OY282597.1, on the reverse strand, counting down.
TCAGCTATAGGGTTTTCATGAAATCGTTCAAAAAGAGAGATGAAAATAAATTAAACAGAGAAGGAGAAAAAGTTGAGTGCTGTGAAGTGAAATTTTTCGCCAACAATATATTACTTCTGTTACTCTGTCAGATTTTTCATCCATCTCTCCTTCTTGGTGTGGAATCACGTAGATGTAAAAATTATGGAAAAGCATTGCTTTTACAAACTTATGTTCACCTACATAGTAATATATTCGAAAATTTCACACCTCACTTTTTCAGCCAATCAAAAAATTGGTTTTTATTTAGTTGCCATGGCAACCCAAAAAAATTCCGGAAATTTTTATCCTCCTGGGTACCCTGGGCGAAATTAATAAGTGGAAATTTTTCTCTCAAATATTTGACATGTGATAGTTAACATTTTGCTTTTATGTACAAATGGAATGTTATTTTTCATATGAAAGGAGATAATATTTCATAATTATATATTCCCTAAATATTTTGAATGTCTCTGAAAATATTTTGAGAACTTGCATTTCAACGATGAATAGGTCCATCGGTAAAAAATGTATATCAATCAAATCTATCTATGCTTGACTTGATGAACTTGATATTTGAAACAATTTTATTCAACTTATCATTTCGTGAATACTCGGCTGAAATTTGCAACAATTCCTTTCCACATCACTTCCCAATAGACAATCCGCATGGACCAGTCAAAACTATTTTAGTTCTGCGTGATGTGCAATGTAATTTTAGGTTGAAAATGTCGCAAAATTAATTTTCCTTTCTCACATACAAACACCGCCACTAATACTAACGCGTAACTGTCATTATATCAACAAAAACCATTCATGGCCCACTGATGTTACAACTTGTTTTCTCTTAGAATAATATACAAGTCAGTTGAATTAACCATTAATTTAATACATTTTGGTGTGAAATTTTCTTATCGAATCCCCCGCGTGCTTGAATTAATGGCTGGAAATTTATCTCGTACATGAATTTTTTAAGAAAATCACACTCGTCGCTGCGCGACTCGGGTAATTTTCAAAAAATTCATGTACTCGAAAAATTAGGAACTAGGAACTAGAGAGACTATAAGTGAAAACATTTTTGATCTCATCCCTCCAAAATATATGAGTAACCGAAGCTTCGTTTTTATCTACTCAGTCGCATGCAGATTTTCAGATGTTCTTTCAAACTAATAATATCGACATCCTATTCAGTAAACTTCTGTACTGAAAAAAAGAATGACAGTATTCAATTTGCATTAAGTGGTAATGAATGTATGTACTCATCCGATGCACAAGATTTGAGAATGAAAAGATCTTTTTTTTTTTGTTGTATTACATCGGAAAATGGCCATGCATTTCATTAATTCAAGTTGAACTTCGGGTAGTCGGATTAAGCATAATTGATCACGTTCGGATGTGGATATAGGATAATATCAATTTCCGTGGTCATGTTGATGCCATTGAATAGCTCTCACATATTACTCTATTAGTTCAGATTGATTATTTGAAATATGATCTGTTGATCCAAGGAAGTGTATACAATGTTAGTTGATTTAATTTCTGTATATTCAGTGAATCCAGGCGGATACTGACAATGATCAAGCGAAATTCTAAACTTAGGACACATACATTTGAAATAACTCAGTATCACAAACAATTATTTTACATTTGTCAGTCCCCAAGTTGCTCTTAGTGGAATATCAAATGTTTTTGCTGATATTTTCATTAATTTCCATCTTCTCAATTTACAAGCTTTAGCGGGTACAAATAGTAAAGCTGAAATTTCTCTGAAAAATGTCACGGAAAATGTCAAGAAATTAAAAAAAATGAATAAAAGAAAAATTAAAAATATGACTGATTGCATTGTAGAATATTTCATTGATTCGCATTTTCAATATTAATATTCATTTTTATTTATAGTGAGTTGCAAAAATTGTGCACTATATGGAAAACTTGTTCATTAACCATTTATCAGAAAATATTCACGATTGAAAATGGTGCATTGCATAGAACTTGAATATCAATTATTAAACGTTTAAATCTGAACACGGTGTAAGGAGAGAACAACATATTATAATTTTGATCAGGAGTAAACTACCCTTATTTTCGAAATTATCAAAAAAGTTCATTCAGAAAAGTTATTTTGTATATTAAATAGATAGACAGTTGACAAATTAAATTCTAGAAAAATATTCTCCCAGAGCAGTCCCAGGTAGCACCTCATATTGGCTAAATCGTGTTTTCATATTGGGCCAATATGGATATATTGTAAATGTAAAATAATATTGAACCAATATGGGTTCATATTGGAAAAACAATATTTCATTATTAATATTGGTGGAATATTGGGTCAACCTGTTCTGAATGTATATTGTTTCATGAAATATTGGGTTAATATTGGTTCAATAATTGTCATCAATATCGCTAGAGCGATATTGCCTACATATTGTTTTCAGCATCTAGCTCCAATATTGTGATTTCTCATATGCGATATTACTCTCATATAGATTTTAGAGATGAAAAACAATATTGTATATCCAAGTTTGATACATATTGGTGGAATATTATTTAAACCATATTCTAAAAGATATATTGACCCTATATTGATTGAGATTGTTACGAAAACCTTACGCCAATATTTGAAAGACAATATTGATACAATATTACAAAACATATTTATCACTAGGATTGAAATTTGAATATTGGCCGAAAATTCAATAAACAATATTGAAATGAATCATGATTAAATTCGGATGAGAAACGGCTAGGTGGCCCCACATATGGAAAAACAGCTGAATCATAGCAACATATATTGAATAAGGCGTTTACAAGTCAATCTACTCCGTGGTAAATTGAAGTAGAAACGAAATTGTAGAATTTTTAAATTCTGGAAATATTTCATCAATGTTTCCAAGGCAACATATTCACTTTGAATATTTTACCAATATATGCAAATGATATTGTATCAATATCCTATAAGGTTTTGTTCCCTTCTTAAGGGGTTTTTCACCTAAACCTCATATAAACAATGCGGAGGGCTAACTCCAATTGCGGAGGCAAAGGTCGTGGTACGTTTGTTGGTGAATTAACCCAAAGATATTCTTAGAAATCCAATTTATGGCAGTGAGAATAAAATAGCTAATTGAAAGTTGTTATTTGGACGCCATCTACAGGAATTCTGATATAGTATTTCATTCTCAAAGCCAGTCTCTGTAGAAAGTCTTTATCACACTGAAAGAGAAAACACACAAGTAAAACAATTATTAAAAAATAGTATTTAATCAAATAAATGTTAAGCCAAATTCAGGGCTTGATGATCTTGAGACAATCAATAAACAATGATGAGAGTAATCAGGTTGCATAAAAATAGTATTTAATGAATTGAAAGTTTGTTAAACTGAGTTCAGGGCTTGATGAGATCTAGAAAAGTCTAGAAGTAATGATCGAATCAGGCTGAAGGGAAAAAATTTGGTTCTTTGGACTATTGTATGTTATACAAATGGCCATACCAACTTACTTGGAATATTGGGTTGAATGCATTTAAACCTTACATATTTCCTTGACCAATCATCAGTTATAAGAAAGAATCAACCAAACTCCTCTCCTGTTAATATTTCAAGCTCTTCGGGCTCCTTGATTCAAATATACTGTAACAGCAGCTCTGGAACACTCCTGAATTCCCCACCTGGTTCTGGACACCTGATCGAGTGTGTAATTCAGCCAGTCAGCTATCAGGTAGTTATAGTTGTTATTCCATATTGTGGTAATTTGGCAATCGGCCACTAACATCGCCGCTCATTCAATGGCGAGAAATAAGCTTTTAACTAAGCTTTTTTGAAATTAAATTTAAATCATGTTTAAATTTAAATCTGGTCTTGAAATTTAATCTGGTCGAACTACACACATAAAAAAAGGAAATATTGTTGTAAAACATGTCCATTGACGCCATTTGAAAAATCATGAAAATTCATTGGAAATAAAATTATTTTAAAAGCATTAAAAACGACAAAAATATTTATTCCAATGAATTCCACTTTGAATTTTAAATAGATAGTTACCTCTTTATAAATGTTATTAATATACACTGATTGGATGATTTTCAAAATAAAAATTTAAATCATCAGCGAGTTCTTCAAGTGAGACCAAACGCAGAAATGGACGAAATGGAGGAAAAGGAAGATAACGGAAATTCAAATATTAATCCTAACATTTTTAGGTCAATATTGCTTCGAGAATATTAGACCAATATTATTTTTCAAATATTGGACCGATATCACCGAATGTTCACATTTTTTTTCTCGCCAAAATTGTTGTTTGAATATTTTGCCAATATTTTCACAATATTGTGCCAATATTGTCCCAATATGGGTGTGCTACTTGGGGTGATCGAACAAAATTAAGTTAATTTTGTGAAATATATTATATAAGTATACATTGCATATAAATTACTGATCTTCTCCAGTTTTATCCGCCTGAGAACATAAGTAGTTGGTTTTTTCGATTCGATTTCGTTTAATTCTGTCATTTCCTTTGTAGCTTTTCTCCTGATGAAGCTAATAAACAATAGCGAAATATTGAGATGAAGAACAAAAAATTAATTTTTTTTTGCTAAACAGACTACAAACCTAAGAATTTCCAAATCGAGTTTATAAAGTTCGGTCGAGAATACACTACTACTATATACAGGGTGTCCCATATAAAACTCCGCGGGCAAATATCTGGAAAATTGAAGAGAATATCTATATTTTGTGAAAGCAGATGTTTTCGACGTCAAAGGGCCCTATTATTTACTTAGAGATTCATCAATAGGCGTCAGCCGTTAGGGCGTCGCGACGCCGACGCCAAATTTTTTGAATGGCACCCCGGATTTTTTAATGCCTTTTGCGATTCTGCATCAAATTCTGAATTCAGCCATACTACATCACACTCATAGTTGCCCTTGAATACTGATGCACCACAGCATCTTTATGGCATAAAATGAGGGCCATGAAAGCGTCAAAATGAATGCAATAATACGAGTATTCTTCGATCTGTCACAAAACCTGTCGGATTTTATGAAAAGGTATTCAGTTTTGTGCTGGTTTTTCGTGAAATTGTAAAATGGTTCCATTTTAGAAATCAGAATTTGAATCAGAATCGCAAAAGGCATTGAAAAATCGGGGTCGCAATCCAAATAAGTTGGCGTCGGTATCGCGACGCCCTAACGGATGACGTCCATTAATGAATCTCTACGTAAAGAAGAGGACCCTTTGACATCAAAAACATCTGCCTTCATAAAATATAGATATCTTCTTCAATTTCCCAGATATTTGCCCGTGAAGTTTTATATGGGACAACCTGTGCTTATATATATATATATATTATAATATAATAATGATTTTTTTTTATTTTGTTTTTGTTTTTATTTTTGTATTTTATGGATTCTGTAGACAAGTAGATAAAGTAGAAAATGTTAGTTGTAGAAATTAGATCAGAAAAATCACTTTCGTGGATAAATTATAGTATACATTATTGAAATTTCAGATTGCCCTTGCCAAACACTTACTCTTTCTTGTAGATTTTACCTTTTTCTTACTTTTTCAGGTCCCTAGCTGCTTCAAGTCGGTACGCCACATGAAAAACGCCTCATCTCAGGGTAGAATTCAGGAAAAAGGAAAATTTTGAAATGTATCAAACAAATGCAATGTAATGAACTATCACTAAAAAATGTATTATGCAAATCAAAATCACTTTCTTTATTAAATTGGAATATGTCAGAGAAAATGTAAAATACCATCAAAATTATTGTAGTCAGCTCTTACTCTACCTACCCCTAACCATTAGCTAACTTATATATAATAGGACATGAAATCAAGCCATAATGCAGAATTTCAACAATACTCTAGCTAGGTTAACGTGATCGCAAATTTAGACGCTTCCAAATTGCGATGCCTTCATCTTTTGATTATTTACTTGAACAAATGGCCTTCACCTTTGGTAATGGCTGTTTGTAGGTCAAAAAATAATAGAGAAGACTACTTTACTAATTACTATATACTAATTGAATAAAGTTCTGGAGGGTTAAAAGTTTTTTATGCACTGTTGGGAATGAAATTGTTTGTGATTGAAGGAATAAAAGTTCGGGAGTGTAGAAAATCAGGTTATGGTACACTTTGTTGGTGGAAAACTGTTGTTCTTATGAAGAGTTCGAAAATCTACCTTTATTTTGCTGCGAAAGGACCATTCCTGTAGCTGCTTTTCAGTTCAAGGATTTTTTTTTATATACACAGGGTTTATGGTAAGTGGTTTTGCTTTACCTTTTTAGTCAATATTCATTTGACAGCGTTCGTAAAGGTTTTCTTGGGTTTTACTTGTATATTTTATAATTTTTCTTCTCTTCCAAAAATAATTTCAACCGCTTCCTTTCTGCTACTTTGTTGATTCCCCGATTCTTGTTTTTCCTCGTTCCTAGGTAATTTTTCTTGAAGATATCGAACATCCTGGATCCACTTTCGCGATTCACCGCACTAATTTTCACTTTCTTTTTAATATGCCTTATACTAATAATGAACAAAATTATATCATAAATTCTTATTTATGATTGTCAACAATTTGACTAGTTTTCTACATTTTCTTTATTTTTCTGAATTTTTGAAATGTTACTCACATGATCAGTAATTTTTGACATCTCAATTGCCACGTACTTTCTGTTTGACAGTGTCTAATAACTCAAATATGATATACAAAGTGATTTTATTTTTAATAGCAAGTTTTCCCAAATTTATTTGAATATCATTGTTTTTCAAAATTTTAAATTGAATTTGGATTTGTTTCTTGATTCTAATGAGTTAACTGTTGTTCAAAATTTATTATTTTTATTTTAATGCTTTGTAAAATGGCATTCTTGAAAAGGTCATGTACTGTCCGTCGTCTTACGATTACTTTCATTTTTTGTCAGTATTTCTGTGTCGTTAGGTTTGGTAAAAAAAAACTTTTCTGATAAAATTTTGTTATAATTATGAAGTTTTCTATAAATTGAAAGATACTGAGTAAAAAATAAGTATTTGTTTGGGCTTTCTGATGAAATTTTGAGGTAATAAATTTTTTATTTTTAAAATTCTATTTTTCTATTCAGTTGATCTAATTTCATAACAATATATACATATATTAATGCACCCAGAAAATATTGTTTGAGTCAAATTTCAATTACAGCTGGTCTAATTTCGTTCTGAAAAATAGCAAATTTTGAGGCTACTAATATTGGCGCTCTTGGTTGACGTACGTGCCCGAGCAGTCAATAGGCGTAATCGGGTTGATTCTAACATTTAATGGCAACGTTGCCAAGCTTCTACACCTATAAACCAGAGAACATAAAACCATTTAGAAGACACTATTCCCAATGTCAAACGACGATGGCTAATTTGAAATATGAGAAAACCATCATGAAAACATTGGATCTGTCATAAAACAATACATTTGAATATAAACAAAGAACTCGATAGTAATAATAATAATAATATGTTTATTCAATACTTCACAACTGGAGAAATAAAATAACATCAGAAAAATACACATGTACAGAAATGGTCCTATTGAAAAAGACTATATTCACTGCCATAAATCACAGGGATACAATGGAAGTGATTTTAAATATAGCCTACCTATAGAAGAAAAATAAAATAATAGTTATTTATGATACAAGTGTTAAAAGTGGCATTTTATTTTGTGAGTGGGGAATATTGCGAAACGAGCGTTAGCGAGTGGAGCAACCCCACGAGCAAAATAAAATCACTTTTAACAAATGTATCATACAAAATTTTTTGTTCAACAGTTACTGCTAGTAAGAAAAAAACAAAAAAAAAATAAGATTCATAAAGATTCGAACACACGATCTTTGGATTACAAGGCTGACTGACAGATACTTCAAATATAATAAACCCCAACGCACTTTATTTATGAATGTCATTATTTGTCAGTGATGAAGGACATTCTACAGTTGGACTAAATACTACTTCGTTTGTAACTTCAAAAGGAATTAGTATTATCAATTGCGCAAACGACCAAATACATGTGTGAACTTTTATAAACGATTCCTCTTGAGTAGGTGTTCTGATTATAATATCTGATTGAAGTGTTTCTATTAGAGAGATCTATATTACTGAGTATCCATCATCTCATCTGTCATTTTACTTTTAACACTAGTGTTAAAAGTACTTTTAACACTAGTGTTAAAAGTGATTTTGTGAAAACGTCAGTTTTTAGTTCATGTGTCAATGAATTAAAAACGTCATTTTTAATGTCAGTTGTACAAAAAAATCATTATACATTTATAACAAAAGAGAACAAATTCATATTGTGAAGTTCAAGTTAATTTTGTTATCAAGTAGCAATACGATTGTTTTCCTTTTTGAATAGCTAATAGATAAATTCCTGAAATGAGAGGGGACCGAGTTCATAATCTTGCAGGCAACATAAGAGAAAGATCTTTGAAAAGAAGCTGAATTGTGGTTGCGAATGTCTGTTCTAAATTTTATTTTTCTGTAGAGATATGAGGGAGATGTTGATTTAATAATTTACGAGTAGAGCACAAAACTATTTAGAAAACGTTTTTCTTTAACCGGGAGCCAGCCCAATTCGAAGCTTCTAGCAGATACGTGTTGATTTTTCTTCAGGTTATAGACTAACCTAACACAGCAATTCTGTATTCGCTGTAGACAATTATTGATTGTTATGCATGGATCATAAACTATATCATTATAGTTAGTTTATATGAGAAAACACCAAAGTTTCACACAGTATCATCTTAGCTTTTGAACGTAACATGTCCTTGTTGTTAAAAATCATTTTGATATTTGTAATGCATTTTTTATTATCTGGTTAAATGTTTTTCAAAACTCAATTCAGAATCTAGATGTAAACCAAGATTTTTGGAAACATCGGTTGGGGTAAGCTTCACATCGTTGATTTGGATATCCACATCTTGACAGTACTTCTGTTTAGTACGATGTCTGCCAAACAACATCACCTGTGACTTTTCGGGATTGATTTCAATACAGAATTTTGTAGATATCGCACATAGGGAAGAAATATCATCGACCACTCTGTCTTATCTTTAACATGTCACTAGCCACTGGAACTTTTCCCAGTATATGGAAACTAAGCTATATAACACCTATCTACAAGGCCGGAAACTTGTCAGATATAAAAAATTACCGTCCTATTTCCATTTTGAATGCTATACCAAAGATCTTTGAAAGCATAGTGACAGATTATCTTACAGTTAACTTGAGCAATATCATAATTCCTGAGCAATATGGTTTTCAATCTGGTAGATCTACAGAACTTAACCTAGCTCTTTATACTGATTTTCTTTCGGAATTTTTGGAAAACGGCTACCAAGTTGATTCTGTGTACACAGATTTTTCCAAGGCTTTCGATAGAGTCAATCACAATCTTCTAATGGACAAACTGGAATGTCTTGGTATTTCGGGTGCTCTATTAGAATAGCTTAGAGATTACCTTAATCAAAGAAGGCAACTCGTTAGGGTTAAAAACTTCACATCAGCAGAAATTTTAGTGCCATGGGGTGTTCCCCATGGATCACATTTGGGACCTCTCCTCTTTAATATTTTTATCAACGATATAGTCTACCAGATATCCAGTGGAACAACTCTTCTATTTGCAGATGACCTAAAGTTATTCTCCAAAATCACCTCTTTCAACGATGCAATAAACCTTCAAGCAGATCTTAACAACATTTCGAACTGGTGTGAGATGAATGGTATGTTGATGAATGCTAATAAATGCCACGTAATGAGATTCCACAGGCGGGATACACCAATTATCTTCCACTATCTCATTGATGATGTTCTGTTGGATCCTGTTTCTAGCATAAAAGACCTAGGAAATACTCTTGATACAGCCCTTAGCTTCAATTTACACATTTCCACAATTATTAACAAAGCTCTGAAACTTCTAGGTTTTATCAAAAGAACAACTTCAGACTTCTCAGATATATCATCAATTCGCATCCTATATTGCGCACTAGTTCGACCACATCTTGAATACTGTTCTGTGGTATGGAATCCCCTTTACAACATCCACATTGATAGAATTGAACGAGTTCAGCACAAGTTTTTCAATTACATCAACTTCAAACTACAATTATCTCGCGACCACTGTCAAACTGAGCTAACTCTCAATCTACCATCGCCGTCAACAAGGAGAAATCACAGAGACTTGATATTCCTTCATAATATCATAAGCGGCAAGCTCAACTGTCCTGAATTACTAAGTAAGATACATTTCAGAGTACCTTTACGCACCACTAGACATAACAATACTTTTCATATTCCTTTTTATAGAACCAACTATAGATACAATAGCTGCTTACCACGTATCCAAAGAACAGCAAATAGTTACAGTCAATTAGACTTTTTCAATTCGCCCTTAAATAAATTTAAGTTGCAACTTAAAACGATTATTATATAAAGCATTTATCATCCAATATCCTTTCTCCTCGAGTCTCTCAGCATCAAGTGACATATTTTATATTTTTGTACATTTTCCTAGTTATACAAGTTTTATCGTAGTATTTTATTGTATTTTTTATCTTTAAACAATCAACTCAAATTTTATTTTTTTTTTATTGTAAATGTTCGATCCTACTTACAATAATTGTATTTTGTCTGAATTGGGCTAGTCCCCGTTGAATAAATAAATGAATAAAAAAAAATAAAATCATTTATAATGTCGTTGGTGACGTTGATTTCTTCACTTCTGAAGGAGTAATATATTTGGGTATCATCTGCGTAGAAATGACTTTGCCAATGTACTAGTGATTCTCTGAAAGATAAGGTATATAGAGAGAATAATAGAATAATAATAACAGATTTTAATATTGTAAATTATTTTGGTCCATAAAAATGATGTTCGAGAGAGAAAGCTAATCATTTATTTTTGTTTCGCCTCAAACCTATTTCAGAGTTTGAATACTTTTTTCCCGTTTATAGGTACTAGTTGAGTGAATGACTATGAACCTCAGGATGAAACACATAGAGATGCCCTGCATATACCTAAACAAATAGCCGAATCCTTTTCTATACAATTTCTGGGCGTGGGGCGTGACGGGTCTTGAAATGTTATGGACAGTTTATTGACATTTGGAGTAAGAAGGACCATAATAGCACCGAAGAATGACAACTGGATCCGAATGAAATGAGTGGTCATACACGAAACTACCCGATTGAATACGGACTTAACATGTATAAGGCCCTCGCTTGTAAATAAACAGAGCTATGTTGACTTCAAGACAAGGATGGAAAAGGCATCTCTATGGTCTTTTATTACTTTGAGGTTTCAGCATTTGTGTTTTGTGGGCATACCTAACATAAGTATGGCAACGTTGCTAAATTAATTGACGCTGTCAACAGTGGGATTGGTTGCTCGGGGTAGTACGTCACAATGGCGCTGAAAAGAAGTCATTTGAATTTATGAACTTTAATTTTTTTTTCATGTTTCAGACAACTTAACAAAAAAAAGAACATTGTCACTAGAGTGTACATAAGCTGTAAAATCCATTAAAAATGTTTAGGAAATTTCGTGTCCTCCCTATTCTAAGTGAGAACTTCTTCAACGCTTCGAAATGGGACGAAACTGATATCACTAAGAACCAGAGGAACGATTTATACAGCAGTAGCTGTATAAATTGTGAACTTCTGAAATAACTGTAATAAAAAGTCCATGGATAATTCCAAGAAGTCAAAGGAGTAAGTCAGAGAAGAGTTTTAAAAGCCAGGAAAACAGTTAATTCTAAGCAAGACGCAGATAATGAACTGCTCAAGATTGATGTTAATAAGAATTCCATTGGAAAAGACGATACGATCTAGGAGATCCTGGAAATGATGAACGTCACACACAAGCGGACAGTTTCTTAGGAAGAAATTTTCCGGAATAGCAAGACCACTATAATAATTGCCCCCACATGCGATTAAGGGCCCTGGACCCAGGATCTCATTACGGGCCCTGGACCTAGAATCTCATTACGGGCCATGTTCCCAGCATCTCATTGATGACCAGTTCCTGCCAATTTCACAGTCGCGACTGTAATTTAACCTGAAGATACAACTAAACATTATTTATAAAATTATTTTTACCTAAAAGCTACTGGTCCCGACAGACGTTGTCCTGTACATCAATTTGTATAGATGCACAAAAAACATATTTCCCTCTTCTCTTTTCACGTTTCCTGTTCCCCTTTTCACGTTTTCCGTTTCATGATTCATGTTTCAAGTTTCATGTTTCATGTTTCATGTTTCATGTTTCATGTTTCATGTTTCATGTTTCATGTTTCATGTTTCATGTTTCACGTTTCACGTTTAACGTTTCATGTTTCATGTTTCACGTTTCATGTTTCATGTTTCACGTTTCATGTTTGACGTTTCATGTTTCACGTGTCATGTTTCATGTTTCGTGTTTCATGTTCCATTTTTCATGTTTCTCGTTTCTTGTTTCTCGTTTCTCGTTTCTCGTTTCATGTTTCATGTTTCATGTTTCATGTTTCATGTTTCATGTTTCATGTTTCATGTTTCATGTTTCATGTTTCATGTTTCATGTTTCATGTTTCATGTTTCATGTTTCATGTTTCATGTTTCATGTTTCATGTTTCATGTTTCATGTTTCATGTTTCATGTTTCATGTTTCATGTTTCATGTTTCATGTTTCATGTTTCATGTTTCATGTTTCATGTTTCATGTTTCATGTTTCATGTTTCATGTTTCATGTTTCATGTTTCATGTTTCATGTTTCATGTTTCATGTTTCATGTTTCATGTTTCATGTTTCATGTTTCATGTTTCATGTTTCATGTTTCATGTTTCATGTTTCATGTTTCATGTTTCATGTTTCATGTTTCATGTTTCATGTTTCATGTTTCATGTTTCATGTTTCATGTTTCATGTTTCATGTTTCATGTTTCATGTTTCATGTTTCATGTTTCATGTTTCATGTTTCATGTTTCATGTTTCATGTTTCATGTTTCATGTTTCATGTTTCATGTTTCCTGTTTCCTGTTTCATGTTTCATGTTTCATGTTTCATGTTTCATGTTTCATGTTTCATGTTTCATGTTTCATGTTTCATGTTTCATGTTTCATGTTTCATGTTTCATGTTTCATGTTTCATGTTTCATGTTTCATGTTTCATGTTTCATGTTTCATGTTTCATGTTTCATGTTTCATGTTTCATGTTTCATGTTTCATGTTTCATGTTTCATGTTTCATGTTTCATGTTTCATGTTTCATGTTTCAGGTTTCATGTTTCATGTTTCACGTTTCATGTCATGTTTCACGTTTCATGTTCCACGTTTCACGTTTCATGTTTCATGTTTCAGGTGTCCTGTTTCATATTTCATGTTTCATGTGCCATGTTTCATGTTTCATGTTTCATGTTTCATGTTTCATGTTTCATATATCATGTTTCCCGTTTCATGTTTCCCGTTTCATGTTTCCCGTTTCATGTTTCCCGTTTCATGTTTCATGTTTCATGTTTCATGTTTCATGTTTCATGTTTCATGTCTCATGTTTCATGTTTCATGTTTCATGTTTCATGTTTCATGTTTCATGTTTCATGTTTCATGTTTCATGTTTCATGTTTCATGTTTCATGTTTCATGTTTCATGTTTCATGTTTCATGTTTCATGTTTCATGTTTCATGTTTCATGTTTCATGTTTCATGTTTCATATATCTTGTTTTCCGTTTCATGTTTCCCGTTTCATGTTACCCGTTTCATGTTTCCCGTTTCATGTTTCCCGTTGCCTATTGATAGTATTTTTTTTCAATTTGCCGCCATACCAGCGATCACGTTACATGTGTCAAAATTGATTTTTAGGTTATCGGACATGCACAAACTTTTTTCAAGAATGTGTTAGTTTTCGAATACTCTAATAAACTTTTTTCCCATATAGTACACACATTTCGGCGGTCACTGTATAAAGATGGCTATATACAACAAATATACTTATTCAATATACTATGGTGAATTATATTAATTGGAAAATACTTAGTAGGCTGGCTCGGGCCCTCTCCCAGGCGAATTTTTCGGTTCCGATGTATGTTAGTGATAGTTTTTTCGAAACTATCGTACAACTGCGGTTTTATGCTTTGGAAAACTTCAAGCAACATACCACATTTAATATGATAGTCAGCAGATATGGTGGTCTTAAATGATTGTAAATTTTCAAAAAATATTCTAGGAGGATACTGAGATGTCTAAAAACCCTGGTGTACCGACTGATTAGATTTTGTTTAGAATTTTTTGAAGACAAAACAAATGAATTAGTGGTCTACTTTTATAATCCACTCCAGAGATGGCGTCATCTTCCTCGTATCAACACTGTCAATATTCCAAGGAAATGGTGATTGTGATTGCTAATTGAATTTTAAGGAATTTCATTCAACTTTTTTATTACCATACGAAAGTAATAGTCCATACTCGGAATGAGAGATCAAAAGTTTTATTGAAAAAATAACACTACTCAAATTGTGTAATTTGTTCCAAAAAAAATCTAAAAACCATTTGAAAGTCAATAGTAGTGGTGTAATAAAAAAAATGTGCATTTTCTTATATTATTGATGTGTTTCTTCATTTTCCTTATATTTTAATAATTTGATCATGTTCCGTTTTCGTGCCAACAATCCAGAAAGATGAACAAAGTAGGTCATTTATATTCAGTACAGAAATTGAGTACTCACCACTCAGAATCTGAACATACTTTGAAACAGACATTTTATTTCAAAACGTCATGCATGTTGACAATAGTGTTTCAAAAATGTTTTCTAATCAATTCAATCAACTCTGGATGCGTTTTTATATGTTACTGTATCTTGAAATCTTCCATAAGTCCGCGATAAAGTAAAAAATATAAATTTTTCTCCATTCCCACTGAAATCTATCAATGTTTTGTCTTCAGTAAGCTTGTTAAAGTTTTGGTTATTTTCCATGTATTACTTATATTTTGAAATGGGGAAATTTTTTTAGTGTAGTTGATCAAAAAATACACTTGTCTGTCGAACAAAATTGCACAATAGAAATATTTTCACTATTAAATGTCATATTGAACGGTTTTTTAAAAGTGAAAGAACAATATAACACTTTAACTCATCACAAATATCAAATCCCAAATGCAATTAAACTCAAAGCCACTAAATTATTCTTTATTTCTTTAAAAAAGTTTATAATGAAAACTCGGACACAAATGCACAGATATCAGCGCGAGAGCATGCGCTGCGCAAAAGATTGACAGGTACTAATGGTGAATTTCCATGCGATGCAGCTAAACTGCAATACTTCTATGTGAAATTTGAGTTAATTATATTTCAGCAAAAAAATTAATAAATCATGTCGAAAATGTATCAAATAGAACTGATTGGGGACAGTGACTCCGTATATTCCAATAATTATATTGTTTTATTAATTTCATGGTCGTGAACTGTGGGCAAAACTTCAAACTTCTGTTCATGAAACTTAACCCTAACAAGAAAACCGACGGTGGCGGTGCACTCAAGTGTCGCGGGATATTCGAAAAACAGCCCACGGATTCATTTGTTTTCTCGTAATCAAGTTGGCGAATGTCTCTCGTTTTATCCCACAGATTTACAGGTATAAGTTGGTACACCAGGGTTTTTAGGCATCTTAGAGGATACTGATGGGCGATTGTTGAAATATTCTCAATTAGGTAACATGAGAACACTATGTACCTTGAAGTTCCCCCAACACTACTTCGTTATTGTTGAGCAAAAATCCTCCAATAAATACAAAAACTCCGCATCCTTCATTGTTAGATCAACAGGCGAATAAATAATAGTTTCCGTACCGCCTTCAAAAAAACAAACTATCAATTATCTCCAGACGTAAATAGAATATTATAAATTCCACCCATGAATGAGCATGTGTATTTCGAATACTGTTGCAAGATGGGTGTGCTACATTTATTGTCTCCAATATCCATTATTCAACCCGTATTGGATTATTATTATTAATCCAATAAAAGCCTCATGGTCAAAGTAATTATCAAATGAATCGATGATTGTGATAGCATGAAGTCGAGGAAGACAAACGGATTTCCTTTTAGCTAGCATGAGTAATCGAAGGTGGAAACTGTGTATTGACGTCTTCTTTGATGGAGTATGAAGGTGAGATGAAAAGAAGAATAATATATTCTGATATAACCTATTTGAGGACGTATGACTCTACCCAAATAAAAATAATATTCATCCATTCAATATTCATGAAAAGTAGAATATGATAAAATTTTCGAGAACTGCTTTTCCGGCTTATAACACGATTGAATTGATGTTTACATGTGACGGATGGAAATTGTTGTATTTTTTGCAATATTGTGAAACATCGCCACAGTCCGATGGCAGGGACGTAGTCGATGAAGCGCGACGGGATCACCCAAGTTATACTTATGTATTTTGACCCGCTGAATCCGAATTTTGAGGGTGATAAGCCGTGAAAGCATCCAGAAAATTTTTACGGGCGATTTTCCGAGGGAAATCAAAAAATCCATTTTTTCCAGAAACAAATGATGTCATAATATTCTGCATAAAATTCTCTACAAAAAAGTTATCGACAAAGTTGTCTTGAAAATGCACCGTTTTCCAGTAAAACGTGCTCGCATTTTTTCGAATTTCGAGCACGTTTTACTGGAAAACGGTGCATTTTCAAGAAAAATTTGTCGATACCTATTTTGTAGAGAATTTTATTCAGAATATTACGACATCATTTGTTTTTGGAAAAAATGGATTTTTCGATTTCCCTCGGAAAATCGTCCATAAAAATTTTCCGGATGCTTATCACCCTCGAAATTCTATTTCAGCGGGTCAAAATATTTAAGAATAACTTGGGTGATCACGTCACACTTCATCGGCTACGAAAACCCTTTCTGCCACCGGACTAATAATCTATTTATCTGATATTTTCAAACGACCAATTCTTGGATATGTATATATTTACTAGCGGTCCTGGCAGACTTTCTCCTGTCTATTCATGTGTATATTTTTGTTTCGCCGACTAACCCTTCCAATATATGTTGATTAATGTTATTGTCGAATTCACTCTATGGCGAAGTCGCGCGGAGCACCTACTATACATTCAGTGTGACCCATTTAAGATGGAAGCAGCCTTCTAAAACTTACATTTTTCAACCGATTGGGATGATTTTTTTTTTTCGTTGGGTAGACATTCAAGAAGTCCATCAGAACACCAAATTTCGTGAATAAATCTCCATTTCCAGGGCCAACTTATCTTATTTTTCAAGGTAAAAACTCTAAAAAAATTACTAGTGATTTTTTTATAAGAAATCTGACTACACCACTGGATTCGTGACATTTTCAAATGGTTCATATGCAAATTACGTTGAAATGCGTCAATCAATAAAAAAGTTATAAGGGAATGAAATTTTAAAAATATGCCGCTCAATCAACTAACCAATTTAATTTCAGAACTTTTAGCAGAATTCAGAATACACCACTGTATTCAGGAGGTCTCAATATATCACTTGTCAAAATTTCATCGAGATCTGTACATAAATAAAAAAATCATAAGATAATAAAATTTGAGAAATAAGTAAATGGAATTTGACGAAAATGTCAATGTCAAGATTTTTATTTATTAACAAATTTCAATGAAATTATAGTCAGTGATATTTCCAGACTCCCTTAATCCGGAAGTGTAGTCAAAGTTTTCATTCCCCTATAACTTTTTTATTGATAGACGCATTTCAACGTAATTCACATATAAACTGTTTGAAAATGTCGCGAATCCGGTGGTATAGTCAGATTTTTTCTAAAAAAATCGCTAGTAATTCTCTTAGATTTTTGACATTGAAAAATAAGAACAGTTGGCCCTAAAAATGGAAATTTATTCATGAAATTTGGTGTTCCAGAAGACTTTCTGAATGTCTACCTGAAGAAAAAATTTTCCAATCGGTTGAAAAATGTAATTTTTATAAGGGTGTTTTCATCTTAAATGGGTCACACTGTATATATCTAACTATTTTTGGGCGAAGTTTTTCCAAGAAATCCAAATGGATCATCTGAATATCATGAACCTGCAATAAAAATAAGGAATCAGAATGTTATAGCATAACTAATATCTTTTTCCTAAAACTGAACTCAAATGTTGGCATTTCCGTTAAAATCTCTAGCGAAGTGTTTCTTTTTCGTTCTAAAAAATAAGACTTTTTTCCTACGAGCGTACGGAAAAGTTACTTCTCCGTGCCATTTTTCGTTTTGAAAGTTGTACTTTTCCGTACGATTTAAAATAGTTCGGAAAAGTTACTTTTCCGCACGATTTTTACTTTTCCGTACGATTTTTACTTTTTCGCACGATTCTTGTTTTGTTTAAATGAGGATATTTAGGACTTACTAAATGATCTATGTAACTATTCTGTCTTATTACTCATTTTGTAGCATTATTATAAAAACTTAATTATTAAAAACCTTGTTTTTTTATAAATAAGATGGACAAAAATACTCGTAGGAAAAATATTGTACCTAACTCTTACGAAAAATGTCTTTTCGTGCAACTGCCGTCGCGTGCGGAAAAGTACTACTCTCCGCACTTGTTGAGTAAATAACTATTTCCCGCTGCCGATACTGTAAATAGTCCATACACGCTTAGCAAAAAAACAAGTAAATGGCCTATATCACTCGTTTACTAATTCATTTTGATAACGGAATATAACACCTAGGTAATAATGACTTTGACTTTGACAAGTAATACCTTCAGGTTTTATTTCAATTTTCAGGTTATGAGACTTTTTGAATATAATTGTTGTTAGAATGAAATAGCGGAACAAATAAAAATGAAGGAAAGGTGAGAAAACAAATTTCAATCCAGGCAAATTTTGAGAAATTTCAAGAAGCAGCGGGAAAAACGTAATAAGTAACTCGGAATGTATAGATTGTTAACATCCTCGGCAAACGACGAGCCTCGGCTTTGCCTCGGCTTTGGTTCGGCTTTGCCTCGGCTTTGTCTCGGCTCGTACTCGCTCACCTCGAATGTTAACACGTTTTTACATCTCTTGTTACTTAAATAACTATTATGTTCTAGCTTACGCTCAGCAAAATAACTTCCATTCTCGAACCCAAAAGTATCATTTCGCATTCTAGATACAAAAATATTTATTGTGAATTACCTAGTTGGCATATTCACGTTTCACACGTGTATGTATTATCTTTTACACCATTGCATAAAAAGTATTTTACAGAATTCAATAAATATTTGAATTCAACCATTGACTCATATCATTTTTCCGTGGATATGGGAATTATTATCGTTATCTGACCCGACGACCTTGACGCATCATCTATTTGACTATCAGTGTGGGTATTAACCGGTTCTTTGAGCATGTGCATTTGTAACAATAACATATATGTTTTACAATTTTTTAATCCAACAGTGATAAAAGTTTGAGTCATATCTGTTTTTGAAAACATTGGCACACTGGCTGAAATGGAAGATAAAGAGACGAGAAGAGTTTACGGCAATTGGTTTTCTGTGTTCTCTTGTGCTGTTTATGTGTTTTCTTTGAGGGTGAGTAGTCATTGTGTTTGGCAGACACTATTTAAAAATTGTTATCCACATCAAGTTTTTCATTGCATATCAATGAGGATGGTATGCTTGGTTTATGCACCCTACCTAAGATCTAAACCTAAGACTAAGAACTGAGAACTAAGAGTTCATTGATAGTAAAACAACATGAACGTTTATGGGACTTCAACTAGTATTAGGCACATTTGCATAGATTCACTCTTAGTTCTTAGTTTATAGGTTTAGTTCTTAGGTATGGTGCCTGACCCAAGCAGTACTGTTTTAACGAAAGACAACGATGTGGAGACAATGCTCACACGAAAATTTTACTTTGGAGGGTATGTAGGCAATCCGTGATCTCATTATAGATCTGATGAGTATGCTCAGTACGTCCCAAGTTCTCCCATAGACCACCGGGGGGTGTGTCGAAGGGGTAAAAGTTGATATGGTCCTAACTAACATGGGCTACTCGTGTACCAAGTGGATTTCCACTTAGGGAGCCCAAATCTGTCGTCAAATCATGGAACAATGGGACTCTGGTTCCACTACTGATACGGAGGGCTCAAAGATGGAAACATGTGAGGTCGCGTTGTTCAATGTGTGGACCATAACCTGAAATTCATCTAGAGCGTCTTCAACACGTTTTTTGGAGATGGATATCGAAAGAGTTCAGCCCTTTTTCGTCAAATATCGTGAAAAAATTGCAAGGCAATGAAATAAAACGAAATAAATCATTTTCGAAGGAAGTCTCTTGAGGATTACATGTGCTGATTGCCACCAAAACACAAATTCCAGAACCTAAGTGTGATATAACAAATGAATTTTATGAATATTTTTGCGGGGTGCCAGTTGGCTTTTCCACTTTTGGGTAATGACACTTACAACTACCATTTATCTAGCTTCACCCCCCGTTTGATAATATGTCATGCCTTGTAGTACAGTAACCTCAGACAAATGTAAGCCTCAAGTGAAGAATGAATCGTAGCACTTTGAAACTCGGCACATGACTTCTTGACATCATGTACTGTTAGAAGAAAAAAATAGTTTTTTCCAAAAAATCGGGGGTTGAACCCCAAAAAATTTTCATTTAAAATAATTAAAAATATTTTTTGCTGTTGTTTCGGAAAGTATAAGATTCATAAGAAACATTTTCAACAAGGTGAAAGATAATTTAATTCTCCGCAAAAAGTATACTTAGTAATTTCTCACAAAATGCGCTCGTTTTCTCAGAAAGTCTGATTGGATTCTGATATCAAATTTCAGACTCGCTTTAAACCCCCACTTCCATTTCCATCAGTGCCGAAAATTAGATTTGTCATAACTTTGCTAAAAATTATAGTAGAAAAAAAAAGTGTATAGCGTTCCTGAAGACTTCTACTTCCTCATGCAAATATAATACCTACCCAAAATGTGTTTTATCCCACTTCACATAACCCTTCTACGATATTTACGAAGGATCCGAAAGTCATGGATATTTTAGTTGATATGAAATAATCATACTGTAGCACGAATCAGTACCCTCTTCGGACCATATGCAACGATTTAAGACTAGTGAGACAAGTCTCACTTATACAAGCCGAACAAAAAACTGGATTTTATTCCTGCCTCAATTTTCAACTCACCCATAATCATGGCAATTTCTTCAGTAAATGTTGAAAATAATCGCTCATACACATCCTACATAAAAAATTAAGTATATGATTTTAAACTTGAGGTTTGCGCTTCACAATAGTGCTATTAGACATATATGCAGGATATGAATAAGCGATTATTTTCATTTACTGAAGAGAATGCCGGTTTTATGAGTTGAAAATGAGGCAGGCGTAAAACAAAGATTTGTTTTGGCATGTATAAGTGGGACCTGTCACACAACTCTAAAATTGTTGCATATAGTCCAAAGAGGGTATGGGTAGCTGCTTCAGTATAATAATTCCATATTTACTAAATTATTCATGATTTTCGGATCATCCGCCAACATCTCCTTGAAGTGCGACAAAACATATTTTAGGTACTCAAATACTCGCATATTATATTTGTATGAGAAGGTAGGAATCTTCAGAAACGACAAGAACTTTTCTTTTTTCTTCTCCGATCATTATGAGCAGAGTTATGACCAATCAAATATTCGGCTCGCCAGAATTTCCAGCGGCGGGTCAGCGTCAACCAGAAATTTGATGTCGGCGTTCAATCACGTTTTCTGAGAAAACGAGCGCATTTCATAAAAAATTACTCATAATCTTTTTTGTGGAGAATAGAATTGTCTTCCACCTTGTTGAGGTTTTTTTTCGACAAATCATATACTCTCCAAAATAACAGCAAAAATCTATTTATTTTTAAACGAAAAAAAAAAATGTTTCACCCCTGGAATTTTGGTAAACTATTTTTTTTTGTATTTATCATAGTTCAACAACTAGTACACAAAGTTTGGTAGTGCTAATATCGATCTTCGTCTGAAAACCCAATCATACTGGATTATGTAATAAATCACATTTTTCATTTTTCAATTTTCATGGAGAATGTTCCCCTTTTCAACATGAATACCTCCCAAGAGGTTATCTTTCAGTCTCAGATGATTCCTCAACAGATTTTATGAATGTCTCATTCATATTTTCGAACTAAGACCTTTTTCTTTCTTTCAACTATGTCAAGGAAATCTCATATTTGCACTATGCTCGATTTTCTCCGTTCAATCTTCATCACTTTTCATTTCTACATAAATTAAATTTATAGTTATCAATAATTCGTTATCTGGATAGATGCCCAATTTCACAAATTTCATTAATTATTGTTGTCAACTAGTTTCTGACGGCCAAACAGCCATACCTACACTGGCTTACCTAGTGTAGATTAGATCCAATACGTCCTTAGAGGTATATGCTATTATTTTGAATATATTCGCCGCGATAGTTTGGAATTTCGTTATTATTTGAATCTATCACTGTTCTTGCATGAAACTGTCGGTTGCTTAGCAACAGCCGTTTTTTTTTCACGCTTTTCCGTTTGATAATGAAATCGTATGTTGATAGTGAAATATTGTAATACTTTACGCTCACAAACCACGCAAAAAAAGTGGACTTTTTTTGACGGTTGTAGAATTTTTTTTTTCCAGAATAACTATATAATGTCTCAACCTTTTTTCTGTTAGTTTTCAGAAACGGTAACTTTTTCCCCTACTCTCCCACGAACAGCATATATTTAAATTCACGAATCATTCTCCAGACAAAGCAATAAAACAGCAAGAGTTAACACAAACGCAATCTCGACAATTATTACTGGTATTAATTATTGTAAAGTTGTTTTTTCAGATCAACTTAAACAGTGAACTCTGTTTTTTGCTATGGCGTTCAAAGTTGCAGACAAAGTAGCTCTTATAACTGGTGCAGCATCTGGCTTAGGCTTGAGCCATGCCAAGGAACTACTCAGGAATGGCGTAAAGGTAGTATTTCAATCATTTTTCAAATTCGGAATATTGTTTCATATTTTGAACAAACATTTTAGGTCATTCTTGATATATTTTTTGGGTTTATGACCTTCCACAATCTGAAAATGGAAAAATGTTAATCCAAGAAATCTGTAAAAGTGTAGAAGGGCAAATTAATTAATTTGCCCGATAAGTTACTGCGTTCACAACACTGCTTTTTTGTCAGTAACGTACCCTACACTGAATTTGCCTATCTGAAAAAATGAGATCGAATTAACAAAGAATACTTCTCTTTTTTTGAAAATTGTTGTCGTTGTATCTGCCTCCGTTATCAAAACTTCCAAAACCGCAATTCAAATTCAGTTTCTTCAGCGTCTTTCCAAGAAGGTTTGATAACGTAGGCAGATACAGCCTCCGAAACGTCAACCATTTTCAAAAAAACAGAAGTATCCTTTGTTAATTCGATCTCATTTTTTCAGATAGGCAAATTCAGTGTAGGGTACGTTACTGACAAAAATTAGTTTCATTCAAGACAGCAGTCTGGTGAACGCAGTAGCTTATCGGGCAAATTAATTAATTTGCCTTTCTACACTTGTACAGATTTCTTGGAATTAACATTTTTTCATTTTCAGATTGTGGAAGGTCATAAACCCAAAAAATCATGTCAAGAACCGGATTCCCTCCACAAAATCAAACTTTCAATCAACATGTTAAGTCAGTTCCTACATTATGAAGTGAATTTGTTTCTGAATGGAATATTCTAAAATGATCAGTCAACTTAACTTTCACTCTTTAAATATAACAGCAAAACTTTTATAGAACATTTATAAAGTTATTTGGGTCAGTGAGATCCATATTTGCGAAAACATTGAATTTACTTCAGTGTTTTTAATGAAGGTATAATTACTCTAATCGCATTTTAAAACTATTTTTTTTGTATTTAAAATTGTTCTGTCCGTTAACCAGCTGTCGTCCCCTTTCGAACGGCAGCCCTTAAAAATTAACGAGGTCTTACCATTCAACGTGCGATTCCTAGCACGATCCAAGAAGAATAGTTCTCTCTAAGTTACCCATCCAAACCTCAGCCTCGCCCTGCGTTGCTTGGCTTCAGATATCGGAGACTCGCGCTCTACCGTTCGAGCTATCCTACCGGTTTTGTACTCATACAATATAATTTTTCTTATCACTTTTTTTATCACGTTAAAAAAATACAATACATAAATATCCTATTTGACCCAAAGAGTTTGATTCTCAGTTTTTTGCACACGACGTGTTGGACTCATTTTGCAACTTATTATATAAATAGCTATTTAAAAGTTATGCATTTTGTTGGGATAGTATTACTGATAGTACCACTGGCTAGAGGCATTGTTTTCAAAGAGTCTTGTGCTTATTGGCTTGAGATGAGAAAATGATGGTATTTGATTGGTTTATATTAAATGACAAAATTGTTCGAAAAATGCGCCGATAACTTTTTGTCATTTCAACACAATCAATCATTAGCAAGTGCTTGATCGCAAATTTTGAATCGAAAAGACAGACATACGAACAAACCTAGATCAATAGACGCTTGTAAAAACTCCAACCTACATGCTGAGAAACATTTAATTAAACATCGGACGGGACAAGAAAAGACTAGTTCTTTTAACGGAAAATCCTTCTTTTACACTTTCTTCCTTCCATTGTTATTTTTTGTCCTCGCGATGGTCAGAATTCTGATAATATTTCAAAAGTATTGTGAAGCTACATAATTTAAGTCAATATAAACCAATAAAATTCCAATTTGTACCTTGCTCTCCGCATTTTGAATAATCAGGCCTTCAATAGGTAAATATTTTTTGTATTTTCGTTCGGAAATATGAATAGGACACTCATAAAATCTGATGTGGAATCATCTGCGACTGAAAGACAAACTTTAGTCGCTATTTTCCATCGTTCAAGATAACCTCTTGGGAGGTATTCATGTTGAAAAGGGGAACATTCTCCATGAAAATTGAAAAATGAAAAATGTGATTTATTTGTAATATCTAACAGAAAACAACTACTTCCCCAGCACAAGCCACGCTGGACATTGAACTATATCTGATAGATATTGTGAAAAGACTCTTTATACTGAAGCAGGAATCCGTACCCTCTTTGGACCATATGCAACGATTCAAGACTAGCGGGACAAGTCTTACTTATACATGCCAAAGACTCTTTTCACAATATCTATCAGATGTAGTTCAATGTCCAGCGTGGCTTGTGCCGGGGAAGTAGTTGTTTTCTGTTAGATATTACAAATAAATCACATTTCTCAATTTTCATGGAGAATGTTCCCCTTTTAAATTGTTTGTATTATTTTGATACCGTTATAATTTTTCTTTTTAAGGGGGTAACATTGACTGACATAGATGTCACCAATGGACGGAAAGCTTTGGAAGAAATAGAAAACGAGTTTGGCGAGGGAAGAGTAATATTTATCAAGTGTGATGTAACAAAAATGAATGAACTGCGAAGTGAGTATAAATATCGAATAATTAGGAATTTCAGTCTTCATATAACACTTCTAGGTGCCTTCGAAGCCACTCTGGAGAAGTTTGGAAATATTGACATACTCATCAATAATGCTGGTGTTCTTGACGACTTGAATTGGGAAAGGGAAATTGCCATAAACTTGGTGAGCATTCTGTTGACAGATTTCTTGTTTGCGAAACAATCGAATGATATACCAGTATAAAATCCACTACAAGAAATTTTCTATTTTTTACTTAGTCGACTTATGATCTATTTACTTCGTGGAAATTCATGTTGAAAATGGGATAGAGAAAACGACTTGTCTAATTTCTGATACTACTCTCATTTGTTATAACCGATTCTGGCTTAATAAACCATTATCAAGTAAGCTTACTTGATCATGGAGTGCCTAACGCTTCTAGAGTGATTTCAAAAAATTGCTATGAATAGTGTTGAAAAAATGTGTGTATAGTGGTGATATTGCAAGATTAATTGGCACGTTTTCTTCAAGAAACAAAGGGATCGATGCTGCTTTCATTTGGCACTTGAGAAACATACATCCACTGCCAAAAATGCCACATAATATCTAATGAAAAAATATAAACGAATTATGAGAATTTATGAAGATCTTCGTGATAATTCTGTAACCTATACGTACATATCCCTAGCACATACACTTTTTGAAAGGTTGTATGAGAATTTGTAAGTAGATACAATTCATAAGCATTTCCGAATACATGGCTCATTCACAAGCATGTCAACGTAAGAGGAATGTGTGGAAATTTATAATTTATAATCTTATTGGGTATCGTATGAAGAAAATGTAATCAGGATTTGATGGTCTGTATCAGAAATTCCGTATCCAATTTCATTGGATATCTTGTGGAAACAGTGGGATGAGGACGTGATGGTTAGGATCAGGAATTACTTATCAGAAATTATGCGATTTCTATAAGTTTTCATACAACCAAGAATCACTGAAAATTCACAAGTGTCGATAAGAAAACAAGGATACGGAGTATAAGAGTTTGATTTAGGCGGTGGTGGTTCAAAAAAGAGACTATACAATTCGATAATGTATTTCAATTTCAATAACAATGATGTTTTATATCCTCAATCAAGCAATACACCATTGTGCACAAGAGCTAATAAGGCACGATTTTTCACGAAAAAACATTGCCATATACTCAGATAGCCAAGCTGCGATAAAAGCAGTCAGCTCAATGCAAGTTACCTCAAAACTTGTTTGGGACTGCATAGAAGCCCCAAAAGAGCTGGGCAGTCAGAACAGACTGACACTAGCCTGGGTACCAGCACACACAGGTTATAGAGGCAATGAAGAAGCCGATACACTAGACCGAGAAGGAGCAAGTAAGGCCCTGAATGGCCCAGAACCGTATTGCGGTATAGTAAAAGCTGTACTAAAAACAAACACCAAATCATGGATTCAACAGAAGTCTCAAGAATGGTGGAACAATGCACCAGGGATGAGACAGGCCAAAGAGTTTATCAGACAACCGCAGCCAACATTCACAGACTATCTACTAAGCCAGAAGAGGAACACTACTAGAATAGTAGTAGGACTTCTCACAGGACACTGTAGGCTCAACAAACATATGAGTACAATAGGCCTGGCAGAAAAAATGCTATGCAGGTTCTGTCAGGAAGAATAGGAAACATCAGTACACATACTATGCCACTGCGAGGGCTTGTCAAGGCAAAGGTTTCTAACGCTGGGAGAAGAAAAACCAAGAGCTCCCAGATTCATGGGAGTTCTAAAAACTAGCTTGTAAAGAAGACAGGGCTAGACAAAGAACTCTAAATGATCTCGAGGACAAACACAATAGATCTGAAAAGGTCGCGGTGTAGAGGCTTGTAGCACGAAAGTCCCTAATATATAATCTACACACATCGGAAAAGTCTAGGGATATTTGTACAAAGTCATACAATCCCCAAAAGAAAAGTTGCCATCGTTTAAATTGTACTTCTAACGCACTGATCAGTTCATTTGCCCTGTTTAAATACGTGTTTTTTTTTGGAAAACACGTAAAAAATATTATGAAAAAACTTGACAAACACGATAGATCGAAAAAATAGATGCTAAAGTACTCAGTAGTTTCGATTTAATTCAGTCTAAAGTGTTCTTCAACAGTAGTTGCATTGAAAATATTGCGTTGTACTATGGAACGACAACATTTGACTTTAGACGAGATGAATCGAGCGGTAGGCCTTCTTCAAGCTGGCCTGAGACAAATCGAAGTAGCTGAGCGGATGGGTGTTTCCCAAAGTGTCATAAGTCGTTTGTGGAGGCGTTTTAGGGAAACTGTAAGTCCGGCTGAACAACACCCAGGGCGAGGACGCTGTACAACGGCACGCCAGGACAGATTTTTATTGCTAAGTGCTAGAAGACACCCTACAATTACAGCACCTGAATTGGTTACGGAATTGCAGCGAGCGCATAACATAATCATTGGCCGAGATACTGTGAGAAATCTATCCTCATTCAAAAGCTTGAGAACCTATGAGGGTGAATTCACAATCTATAATCTTATTCGGTATTGAATTAAACGTGGGTTCAGGATTCGATGGTCCAATCTGTATTTGGAATTCCGTATCAAATTTTATGCGAATCCTATGAGATTTCATGAGATCTAACCGAAGGAACATTAAGAAACCAAATGGAATATTCTAAACATATTTCTAAGAATATTACCAAAATATTCAAATAGATTTTTATTATCATATTACGCCAGAATATTTCAAAAATAATTTAAAAAATTACTAAGACACAAGATCAACAAAATGAAAAAATCCAGGAAAACCTACTCGTAGTGCTTATTCCTCTACTTGGAAGATAACGCGGCAGACTACGTTTTGTAGCGCGGAATCAGAGAACACGAATAGCCAGCCATGGTGTGATGCGAGTTGTGATAATACAGACGAGGAACAGATCGTAACAAATGTTCCTAAACAGATCTACCCGCTTTTCTATTCTGTTAGAAATAAATGTGTGATTTACATATTTTTCTATCAGCACCAATGAGCAGTTGAAGTTGATCATTTCTGTATGTGCATAATATAGTATTCCATTGGATTATTTATTCAATCTTCATATGGATGGAACGTACAAGGAACAATCTCGCAGAATACCAATGATTTTTTTTAATAATCAAATGACTGCTGTAAAATCTCATATGTTATCTATCCTCCATTTTCAACCTGCATGACCTCATAGAAACATGTAGCATTCATCCTAGGGATCGCTTATACAGTGTGTCCCACTTTGAGCAGCCACACCCTCGTATTTTCTTGACAGTAAAGTGATTTCAAAATTTATTTTTTATTCCATATAGTACCTAGAAATATCTACCTGCAGGTTGATGAAATATTTGTATATCCATTTGCCACGGCATTTTTTTATCGCAAAAATAACACCAGGATCTGTTTCAGAACACCCTAAAACCCCCAAATCTCAGTGATACTTCATTAAAATATACAGGGTGTCATCTGTAACTAACAACATTTTTTATTTGTTATTCATCCGCAATGTTGGGTAGTTTTCGATTTTTTCCTTGGTCACGAAGTACCTGAAAATGTTCAAATAATGCTGTAGGGAATGTTCCAATATTACTTTTTCATGGCCACCTACGACCAAATTGAAAAGTGAAAAATTGGGGAAAATATACCAGGGATTTTTTTATCGCAACACTCTGAAACCCCCAAATAGCAGTGCTCAATTATTTGAAATATACAGGGTGTCACCTGTAACTGACATAGTATTGATTTTCATTCATCCGTAATGTTTAGTTGTTTTCGATTTTTTTCCATAATCACTAATTACTTAAGAATGTTGGAATAATGTCATAGAAAATATTCAATTATTACTTTTCCATGGCTAGCTAAGCCCGGTCGAAAAATGAAAAAGTGTGGAACACACATCAAGGACTTTTGTAGCACAAACGTAACAGCGGATTCTGGTTCAGGAGACCCTAAACTTCCAAGACCCCAATTCTTGAAGCATAAAAATATACAGGGTTTCATCTATAGCTGGGAGAATTGATAGCGCTTATTTAGGTATTCGTAGCGTTTAGTTGATTTACAAAATTTCTTCTCGAGTCATACAGTACCCAAAAACGTTCAATTGATGCTGTACAAAATACCAAATATTACTTTTGATGCCAAGATATGATCAGTTGAAAGTTGAATTATAAAGAAAAATATACTGAAGATTCTTTTGTCTCCGAACTGACACCAAATTCTGGTTTAGAACACCATAAAGGCCCCGGATCCTGTTGTTCCAATCATGAAATTACATAGGAAGTCATCTGTAAATGGAAACATGTCTAACTCTTTATTAAATAAATTTTGTTGCTAGTTTTACAGATGACATCTTGTATATTTTAATGATTTAAGTAGTTAGATCTGAGTGATTTAGATTGTTTCGAACCACAATTTGGTTTTGTGATGAAAACAAGCTCTGAAATGTTTACCAGTGTTCCTATTTCTGAATATTATAAATAAAAATATAATCACGAGTATAATCATTTCTTTCACAAAACTAACACCGGAGTCTCATTCTCAACAAGCTTAACAAGATTTATGAATAAAAAGTGAGATATGTTACCATATACAGGATGATATTCTGTATAATTTTCTTACCCGGGCAACGAATTCTGGAGGTTTTGCGGTATATTCTGAACGAGGATATGTTGTCACGGTAATAGAAGGCTGTTTAGCACAATTTTTCAATTTTCAACTGGTCATATATAGCCATGAAAGTATAATATTTCGTTTTTTTTTCACACAGTATCAATTAAATATTTTGGGTGCTTCTTGATTGGAAAAGAAATATTCAGAAACAATTCATCATTACGGATAAATAAAAGTTATCAAATTTGCTAGCTACAGATGATACCCTGTATATTTTTAGATTTAAGTATTGAGGTGGGTATTTCAGGGTGTTCTGATCCAGAAATGTTTGTGCTTAAAGTATCCTTAATGTATTTTCCCCTATTTTTTCGTCTCTCAACTCGTCATATCAAGCCATGAAAAAGTAATATGTAGTTATTTTCTATAGTAATTTTAGGTAATTTGTTACTATAGAAAAAAAAAATCAAAAACAACCAAAGATTACGGATGAAAACAAATTGAAAATGTTGCTAGTCTGTAAGACACCCTGTATATTTTAATGAGATCTGGGGGTTTAAGCATGTTCTGAACCAGAATCTGATGTTAGTTTCGAAGTAAAAAATCTTTTAGTATATTTTTCCCAGTTTTTCACTTTTCAACTGGTCATAGCAAGCCATGAAAAAGTAAAATTTAGGTATTTCATATACTCAGCATCAATTGAACACGTTCAGGCCCTTTGTGACAAAAAAAATCGAAAGCAACCGATCATTTCGGATGAATAAATGAATCAATAATGTTGCTAGTAACAGATGCCACCCTGTATATTTTAATGAATAAAGCACTTAGATCTAGGGGTTTCAGGGTGTTCTTAAACAGAATCTGGTGTTATTTTTGCGATAAAAAAATGCCTAGAATATTTTTCCCAAGTTTTCACTTTTCAGTTGGTCGTAGGTAGCCGTGGAAAATGGATATACGAATATTTCATCAACCTCAAGTTAGATATTTTAGGGTACTATATGTTATGAAAAATAACTTTTGATATCACTGTACTGTCAAGAAAATACGAGGGTGTGGCTGCTCAAAGTGGGACACACTGTATAAACAAGCAACAGTTTGTTTTCAACAAACACGCTAATACAAAAAAAACCTTTACGAAAGTGTATCATACAAAGTTTTTTCTTCGACAGTTATTATATTTCCAAATTATAGCAATTTTATCATCAATTCGAACATTTCATGTTAATATTTGTGGTCGTTTTATCAAATGATGACTTCCGAGTTATATTTTACGCAAAATATAATATTTTTCGAAAACGCATTAATGTATGAACAGTGTGTAAAAATTTACTTTACGTACTGTTGATGATTTTACGCACAGGTGAGTTTTTTACAACAGTGCGTAAACACTTTCTAGAAAAACATAATTTTGGACTTGTTCGCTGGTGGAAATGGATGAATAGTGAACTTTTGCTTTCTGTTTCGTCAACTTCTTCGGATTCGGACAGTCATGTGCTTCGTTCCCAAATTCACCCAATAAATTCTGATTCAAATTTCTGTCACAACTTTGATGTCTTGAATTAGGTTCATTTTGATTGAGTCGCCTGTAATTGGAATATCAAAGTTCTATAACGCCACTATCAAAAATCGCCTGGAAGGCTAGCTGACGAAGAAGGTCAAATTCATACTACGTCCACTCAGAAATTTATTCTGTTCTGTTTATGAGCGGTGGTAATTATGTAATTGACATATCATTCCACATAATTTGAATTTTCTTATCTGTCCTATTTCAGTTTCCTCAACAGTCCTGCTCGTAGTGATAGTCGGAAATCTTCAAAAACTTCAAATATTCATTCCTTCGTTGTCTTCGTGTCTTGAGTGTGGATATAAAGATTGGGATCTTCCGAAAAGATGGTGTTACTCCTTTCTCACTTTATTTCACGGATCAGCTCTGAAATTGCAAACGTTAGACACCGAAACTTCAGAAAAATGGGGAAAAGTGGAAGAAGTGTTCAACGATATATCAGATGAATTGAAAAAAAAAAACCTCTGGAAATGTCAACATTTCTCAACCGTCTGTTAATTCTGACTAAGAGCAATTTGTCAAGTCAAGCAACGCTGACTGTGGCCACCCATTTGATATACTTGGATGGTTTTGAATAATTTGACTTTAAGTCCATCCATGGCTTCACATGTTGAAAAGTAAATGCCTCGTATCTTCTAGTTATCTCGAAGATATTTGACGGTAGCTTGTATGGTTGCAGCCAGTCAACAATAAAATAAAAAAACTCGAACAATCAAAACAAATTAAATTTCTGCTCTAACCTATTTCAATATATTTGTTACGAATGTCACATATTTATTAGAAAATATAAGCGCTTCATTTCTGAATCGATTGATTAATTCCAGAATGGTACAGTGAATGGTATTCTTCTTGGATTCGAAAAATACTTGAAAAATTATAAACAGTGCGAAGAAGCCGTCATACTGAACACTGCATCCTTGGCTGGTATCGTTCAATACGGCGTCGCCCCAATTTACAGTGGAACAAAATCCGCCATTATTGGGATGACCAGGAGCTGGGCTCATCCGATGCATTATCAGAGGACCAAAGTTAGAGTAATGGCAATTGTTCCTGGAAGAACAAGAACTAGAAGTTTCGAACTGAAGGACTGTCTTGTTGACCCAGTCTACATGGAAATGTTACGGAGCAGAGGACAAAGAAAATTACAAAGGTAAAAAAGGGATTCATGAGCCCTGAGCTTACACTTACATTAATTTTTTTTGCACTTCTAGGACTAAAGTGCCAACACAGGGACTTAAATATATCTTTCAGTCCCTAGGGAGATAAAGTTGCATTTCAAATCCCTAGGGACATAAAGTAAAAATCAAACATTACCGCAGCTACACTATTAATAACTAGGACAAAAATTGGGAAATATTTCATTATAAATCTTTATTGATTGAATTAACATTGTATGTGATATTAACATTATTAGAATTGATGAAACTAAATGAGCGATTATTTGTATTTGATTGGTGAATATTAGAGGAAAGTGAAGAGATATCATGTTCTTGACGTATCGGTTAATGTCAACATTCAGTCTTTGTTCACTAATTTATGAATTTATTATGATTATATCATTATGGTATGTTTATCAGTGATTTATGATACAGTTTTTGTTTCAATTGCAATTGTTAATCTTTTTTTTAATATTTATTATAATTTGTATTATTATTGTTTGTACAACTTCCTCATACCAGAACTTGTTCTGTCTTGAAGTTATTTACTCAATAAATAAATGAATAAATAAATAAGTCGAAATGCCGTGATACGAATTAGGGATTATAACATTCCGAGGACTTAGTTGAGTTAGAGTTTGAAAAATAAAGTTGGTGTGGCTCTTCTGTGCCTTCGTAGTTTACAGTTCAAACATAAAAATTGATGAGTTTAATCATTATTTTTTTTGTCTCCAGGCCTGAATTCGTTTCCAATGAACTTATTAAAATATTGGAGAATGGTCGAAATGGAAGCTTATGGGTGATTGAAAAAGAAGAGCCAGCCTATGAGTTTTTAGTGCCAACGAAGGAAGAACTGAAAAAACATCATATAAATTTATGAATATTTACATTTTCGAGCTTTGTGATACGGAACAGAATGTGTAAATATGACCCATATTCCACAAAGATGTATGTGAATCGGGTAGACAATATTTAGAAAAAAAAAATCATAAAATATTTAATATTTGGGTTCAATCACTCTGAGAGGCAAACAGATATTTACTATGGTATTATGAGTATTTATCAAAGACTCAGCCTTAGAAATAGACGAATTGTGCCACATATAATTCTTCTCTGAATTATTTGATAATAGTATAGTAGACTCTTTAAATTTTCCGTCTATAATTGATTTATCGGTGTATTAGCCACATTCAATTAGAAATCATCAATTATTTTATGCTAGCCCTTATTCTAGAACGTACATGATCTTTGTTTTTCTGTTAGTCCATCTTCCGAGAGACCATTTTACCTAACTCTACCTCAACATTTCTTATTTTATTTTATGCTCGTCTGAAACAGATTTTGTTCTAGTTTTGAAGACAATGTTTTGTTTCTTTTTGTTTGTTTTTTATTTCATTTTAAAATGTGCATAAAGTAATTAGGACTCATTTGTTTCTCTAATTGAATCATTAATGAATTAATTGATAAATTAATGAATAAATAAATGAATAATACTCTATCTATTTGGGTGCCTTAGTATTATTTTTATATTTCTGTGAAAAGCTGATTACACTCAGGTAGAATGAGTGAATAAGGAATTTTGTATGAAGAACATCGATTGAATAAGACACTAAGGTAAAAAACGATTAAAATTTCCACAACATTTATTGTCTTTGCGACATGTTTCGATACACAGTATCTTTTTCAAGTACATTAAACTATTCTTCATTGAAATTACTTGAATACCTTTCTTACCCATTAACCTAATTACGGACTACCTATAATTATCGCTAATACCTAGACTCATACAACTTATAAAATTGACATAACAATGAACCTACCTGGAAATCTCACAACCACCGCTCAATTGAACAAATTTAACAACGGGGAACCGTTCAGGTCCAGTTGATCATTTAATAAACAAGATGAATTTTTCAATTTATTAATTTCCAAGAATTTTAAATAACTACGCCTAATGCCCTTATTTTTCACATGAAGAATTTCGTCGAAGTTTTCATCGAAGTCATGGCCTTCCTCCAAAATATGATTGGCATATGATGAGTGTGTTGTATTGTTTACGTAATTCATACGGTGTTCGCGTATGCGGCTTTTAAATGGTCTACCTGTCTGGCCGATATATACTTTGGAGCAAGATCCACAATTCAATTTATAAACTCCTGATTTTTCAGATTTCTGCGTTTTATCTTTATTATTCTTGATAAACCTTCCCAGTGTGTTATCTGTTCTATATGCTACTCTTAAGTTTTGCTTATGCAAAAATGAAGCTATTTTTTCCGTGACGGGTCCTGAATAAGTTAAAGTTTTATAATTATTGTCAAGGTTCCTCATAGTGGGGTACACTATCTGGATAGCCTTTCTATGTAGTTTTTTAGCAAGAATATTTTCTAATAATTTAACTTGATATCCATTGTTAACTGCTATCTCTTTTATAATATTTAATTCTTTGTTGAAATTTTCTTCGGACAATGGAATATTTACTAATCTGTGTATCATACTATGGTATGCTGATATTTTATGTGTATATGGATGTACTGAATTACTATGAATGGTGATGTCAATATGAGAAGGTTTATGAAAAATAGCAAAGTGGTGTTTATTATTGGCTTTACTTATTGTCAAATCTAAAAAATTAATTGAATTTTCTACTTCTATTTCTATTGTGAATTTAATTTTTGGGTGAATAGTGTTAATATATTTATGAAAGGGTCTAATTGTCTGTTGGTGCCTTTAAAACAAACTATAACGTCATCTTCATATCTGTACCAATACAAAAACTTGCTCTGCCTCTTTCTTACATCGGTCGATCATACAAAATTCTTTTCACTTGCATCAATAAGCACTTGAAAAAACCTGATGAATCCACATATGGACAACATTTTGAATATGATATTGATATCTTCAGCCCCAACAGAAATATAAAAAATCTTTCACAAAATAGATGATAAGAATTACTTCAGATTGGATTTGTTCATCAAAGTATCACTAATCAAAATGCGTGTTCGAAAATCAGATTAATGTTGTCGACCATTGTTATGAAATCAAAATTTCTTACTGCCAAGAGTTGGTGGAGTTAAAAATGTTTTGAACGAGATATCCATTTGAATTTCCGATAATTTTTTTCGTCAGTTTTAGCTTAAGATGTCTCCACCTATTTTTATAATCCCAAACTTCATAATCGAACTGTCAATTTCATTCATTAAGAGTATTTAATTTCAGGAAGCACTGAAGATGCCGGTAGACAAAAGCGTTCTGCATTCTTAATACTTATACAGGGTGTTATGTAATAAGTGTCCGATATTTAACAGGACGATTCCTCAGTTATTTATAAGGTAAAAAGTTCATATAAACATGGGTCCGCAAGGCCTTCAGTTTTGAGATAGAGGGTGTTGAAAATTTATTTTTATTTTGGTTTTTCGTGTAGGGGGCGCCACCTACAGGTCTTTGTCTATTTTGGGGAGTCACAACTTTTTCGTGCATGTATGTATCACATTTTCTAGAAAAAAAAAACATATTCCACTATAATTTTTACGTAAAAAAGGAATACTTGTCAAGAGTCGCTACAAGCAGCCGTTTTCGAGATATTTTAATTTAAAAATAAAAAAAAAAGAATTTGTTTTTTTATTTAACCTGGAAATATTTCAAAAGCTAATTCCTAATAAACCATAAATAACGGAACACTATATATTAATCCAATTCAAAATTACAATAAATGTTCGAAATGTCCACCTCCTGCCTGTATGCACGCATCCAATATTCTCATTGATTCTCGCACGCTTTGGAAAATTTCTGGAGTATCTTGAATCGATCTGCATGCCTTAATTATTCAATTTCTTAATTCTTCTCTATTTTGGATAGGTGTCTGGTAAATTAAGAATTTTAGATGTCCCCACAGGAAAAAATCTAAACTATCAAGGTCTGGTGACCTAGTGGGCCATGATTGAGGCCCTCCCCGACCCATCCAACGGTTGTCGAAAGTTTGGTCTAAGAATTCTCGCGCTTGAATGCTAAAATGTGCCGAGTCACGAAAAACCAAAATAAAAATAATTTTCAACACCCTCTTTCTCAAAACTGAAGGCCTTGCGGACCCATTTTTATATGAACTTTTTACCTTATAAATAACTCAGGAATCGTCCTATCAAATTTCGGACACTTATTACATAACACCCTGTATAGATACACTTCAAACAAAACTCCCTCTACATTTATTTTTTTCAGATCTTCATACACGTTGTATATTTCCTTGGGAAAGCCACCCCAGCTTATTGCCGTGACTGTTTTTCTTAAAATCTTCATTATCTTTTTCTGTTTTGTGGCTTTTCGGATAACTGTTTAACCGCTTGCGGTCCAATTGTGTTGTAATAATCAAGGAAATGAAAAACAGCATATTCAAAACATGCAGAGAACAAAACCATGGCCATACGTCAAATAAAATGTAGCGACTTCTACCAAAGCCAGTGTCAGGGCCAACCTGACATCGGACCGGAACGTTTAAATTTTACTGTCGGGGCTGTCCCGACAATGAACCTTAAGGATCACTCAAGTCTTCATATTTTCCAAAAAAACAAATAATTCAATTCGCATTTTATTCATGGCTGGAATGTATATCTTTTCCATGAAGATGACAATCGATAGATAAAGCTGAGTTTAGTAATTTCACACAATGTGGGAGAGTACTTGCGGAGAAAAAAATCCGCTAGAGTTTGAGTATGCAGTTGATTCCATAATTGCGATTATAACTCAAAACGGCACCAAAGGCATGCAGCTATTATTACATTTACATTTTAACTGGGGGTGATTTGAATAAAAACTGCGATATATTTTCCTTAACCCTTGATTAAATGAGGTTGAACAGCTCTCCCTTGGAAATTTCAAAGGAGAAATAATACTTTCAAGACGCTTTTCCACGCACTTCGCGAATAATTCTGCATAATTTCAATTTGGGTATAACCCTTCAGGATTTACTAGGTTAATCTTGTTGGTGGGGTGGGCTCAACTTGCGAAATAAATGGGCATCGGGGCTAACACTTATTTATATGGATTACCCTCCCCATTCTCATTGTAATGGAAACCTTTTTTTCTCTACGACCATATGGAAATATGCCCATTTTATGTGCTTAATCGATCAAGGAAGTAGGCCGAGAGTATACACTTTTTCATTTCTATAACGCGAGCTGTACTGTAATGATCATTTCAGTACAGGATATTTAATTTCCCACAACTTTCATGAACTACTAGACTGTCATTTTCATGATAATAAATAAAATCGAATCAAGTTTGTTAACTTTCTGCACTATAAAACACATACTTGTAAAATTCAGGTAAATAACGTTGGTTATTTTATGACCAACGTTATTTACCTGAATTTTACCATCGATTCTGTAAAATGGCATTACAGTACCATAACCTGAATAATAATACAATAAATATACTGCTTTTCTACTTGACGATATTCATTTAGTGTTTTTACACAGTGATTTTACATTATTCTGGAAAAGTTCTATAGTACTTTCCATGTGTAATTTTACTCTGCTTTTTTAAGGTGTACTTTCACAGTGTATTTTTAGGTAACATTAATACTAGGTACATTCAAGGCTTTTACGACCCTCGCTTAATGTTCTATGGTTGTGTATCCATTTTTCTTGGCATTTTTGGTAGTGTATCAGTTTTTCTTGGCGTTTCTTGGAAACCCCAAGAAAAATGGATACACGACCAAAAACCCAAAAGCCATATAGAACACGGTAAGGTTTTTGCCATTGAAAATTCCAATTAAACTCAAACATTTATTGAACAAAAACACATCACTTAGGTAGACAATAAACACAAGATGCTGACGGCTAGGGAGTGCAAAGGCTGCTGGTGGATTCTCATGAGAACAGTGAGGTTTTTCTGATGTCAAGTTAGTTGTGGAATCTTAAAAAACAATAAATAAACATGCCTTGATGGTTATTCAATTCACGTGTTTCTGATAAACGTATTTTGAGATCTTTCAATAAGGGACTTAGTATGAAATCCACCGTTTTTTTCAAATCTTTGTCGAAGCATAGTGCCAACAAATATATAATATTTTCAACTTTGGTTCTGTTCCAAGGTTCCAAATTTCTAAGAGTGAAATATATACCAATCAATTTATACTGGGTCCTTGCCGACCCAACAGGATTACAAACTTAACTTATAAAATTAGGTTCAGTGCATTTTTTGCTTGGAAAAAAATAATTTTTTGGAACACAGCTCCACTCCAAAAATCGGTAAAGACACTTTTTGTTGAAAAAACCCTATTAGACTGAGAAAGGCATTGATTTTCAACATAATAATTATTGAGCAGTTGTTTCAGGGTTTCTAGAATAGAAACATAATAAAAAATGAAGTTTTATTGGGCATAATTGAAAAATCGATTTTTTTGCGACTGACAAAACCATAGTGCTCTAAGTAATATTTTTTTCTTGAATATAATGAACGTAAAATACCATTTTTTCTATCATGATTTTTTTTCTAAGTGAATTTGTATTGAAACTCAAAATATCCAATTCTGGAAAATTTTCCTTCTATTTTTTCAACTTATTTTCATTGTTGAGAGTATCTATATCCATGAATCCGTCAACTATAGTCTTGAGACTTTTTTAGCAAAGGAAAAATTTAGCCTGTAAATGTTTGCTAGAATTTCGTTAGCAAGCTTTTCCAAATCATCATCATAATTTTCATCATCAGTTAGTGCAGAATTAGAAAAGCATTCACTTGAAATATCATTAGAAGGAAGATTTTTTGTTTGGGCACGTTGGGACTGATTTTCACTAAAGTTTTGAGTATGGTGATCATTTGTATTTGGTTTATCCACAAAATGTTTTCTACTCATTTTACACTACATCAGTTTTCCTATCATCGGTGAGCCCTTGCTGGCAGATATCACACATTAAATTAGTGATTCGCCCTGTTTTTGTAATAACCTCTGTATGGTTCCTAAAAACGTGCTGATTGAATGTTATATAACTGATGAATGACACTTTGCAGCTGGCATACAGATGAGGAAATTCTGCTCCTCTAAATTGCCTATGCAAATACTGATGTCGATTATATTTTTCGATGGTTATACACTTAAAACTACAGGTTTTACAGGTAAACATACTGTATATGATCAATATGAACTTACCTTTCAAATTATTCCACTATTCCAACCACTGTAAACAAAATATCTACGCACCCACTATAAACAGACCACAGCCATTGAAATACCGGCAATTGCGAATTGAGGTTATAATCGGTAGCGATCTTCATTCTTCCCGGTTCCCCCTCATGCACAGGCGTACACATCGCGAGTTTATTTTTGAATAGGTTACTGAATTTTACCAAATTGCTGTACATTCACATTATTCCAGAGAGCAAACGCAGTGGAACTGAAACTCTCATGGTGAATTTAAAGTATTACTTAAGATTATTCAGTTACGAACTGACATTTACCTGGTGAAATTAGAAAAACCTAATGAATAACAGAAAAGTACAATATTACATGACAAAAATAAGTTTTTGCAGTGAAATTACTAGATTTGGTGATAATTCAGCAAATATTCTGTTTTATTTTACGGAAAATATTTTGTTTTTTTCCACCTATTTTTATCAGTGTGATAATTTGACATTTCACATCACTCGGCCTAACGGCCTCGTGGTATAAATGTTTTTCGCATGACTTATTTTTAACATAACACACTAGTACCATAAATAACTATTTCCGTCGACCGTTCATTTATGATGCATTTTAACACACTCAAAATCGTTGATTAATGACCCCTGTTAATGAATGATTTTCTATTAATCAACGATTTGTTTATATGCAACCCAACATACATTGCTCTTATACATTTTATATTGGTTAGTACTATCTGTCATTATTTATTTGTCAATTTTCAAATAAAATTTCAGAAAATGTTCATTACACCAGTTGTCACTCAAAACCATATATGGTCCCGTGGCGTAACGGTAGAGTTCACGTGTCATGCAACACTAAGGTCGAGAGTTCAACCCATCGAGAGTAATTTTTTTTTTTTATTTCAATTTGAAAATAAATAATAAAAAATTATACAAAACTACCACTAAGAAAAATTAAACTAGAGTAGAGTTAATATAAATAGGAAGTAGTGATTGTTTTTTATCGTAACGTTAGATAAATAAACATTGAAAGTGAGATATCTCTATTTTCGAAAATTACTGTCGACGGAAAAGTTTTGTAACAAACTCGTGAATTAAAATGGCGATTAACAATCTCAAACATTAACGCGCTCGCTCCGCTTACGCGTTAAATTATCTCAATTGTTAATCGCCCTTATTAATACACTTGTTCGTTAAATAACCATTATTTCAATTACCAATTGCAATAATTCCCTTCTTAAGGAACATTGCTCTAATGACTGACAGGTAATTAAGTGTCCATAGGCACTTTTTGGGAATGTGTGGAGAGAAGAATATTCCGAATTTTTCGCACTAATTCGTTAGATTTACTTCCCATATTATTCAATATAACTGATAAAAACGTCATGTGAGGAAAACAATGAACTTGAAAATTATTTGAGAGCTACCGATTGATTAGACCTAGTCCTCATTCCAATCCATTATACAAGACAAACAGAAATGATTTTTAATTATCAATTCAGGAAGCGATATAAAATCGAAGTTAAAACCCGCTCATCAATAAATCTTAGAAAACCAGTTGCAAGTTCATTGTCGATTTTGAAATGATAAATTATTGTCAGAGTTGTCAAACACCATCATGGAATATTCTCGTATGTCAAGCCATTTGTTTGATATACTGCAAATTTATGCATGCTACATATTCCAATAGGAATTGATATTGTTGGTTAATAATGCGTTACAGCTGATAAAATTAAGGTCAGGGCGGAATGAAATAATAATTATTGTCTATTGATTGATGACTCAATGACGTCGCATTTGCATGTCTGAAGTAGACTGGAAAACGCCCAAATAAGATCCTAATTAATTTGCAAGAAAAATTCAAATTATTTAGTAATGGAATGCAATAGTAAACAAGAATATAAACTGGTAGGTGTTCATGGAGTCTAAATTTCAGTTCTTGTAAAAGTTTCGATACAACTTATATATTTCTGATTGACTTGGTCATTACCTAATGAAGATCCATAGTAATTGTATAAACTGTATGAAAAAATCGATTTTCTAGTGAATTGAGAGGTATTCACTACAAGAAGCTATTGTGTTAGCGAAACAAGTAATACTTAAAATTTAGTTTGTTAAAATT
Source organism: Chrysolina haemoptera (assembly GCA_958298965.1). Taxonomy (NCBI): domain Eukaryota; kingdom Metazoa; phylum Arthropoda; class Insecta; order Coleoptera; family Chrysomelidae; genus Chrysolina; species Chrysolina haemoptera. The sequence goes on along the minus strand of OY282597.1, from coordinate 27,521,486 downwards.
GAATCGTTCTATTCATTTGTATAATTACAATTGATATAATTATTGTTATCTGTATCAGGCATATTGAATAGATAATCAATAAATATAATGTATTTATCAAAAAACTTATTATAATTATTGAGGACAAGACGAAATCAAAAAATTATCGTCTGAATTTTTTTCTTTGGTCATGCATATATCAAAAATGCATATTTTCTTCATTTTTCCCAAGAGGAACCAGGCAGCAAATAGTTATTCACATTACAAAAAACTCTAATACAATAACCAACCAAATATATTTCAGTATCGAGTAATTCAAATTCTTGTTAATTACAAATGATACATGTTCGACTTCATTAAATAATTGCATTGATTTGAGTAATTTTTCAGAAAAAATTGAAATAAACCTATTATTTGGTTGAAATAAACCCATTTATTTCATCCAAAACAACAATGTTTAAGTGAATTGCATATGATTGAAACCAAGGATTCATATTTCAACTAAATCGGAATGCTAAGATTCAAACATTCCTTTTTTTCTGTGAGTTATTCAATATTTTTCATTTAACAAAGTTAAATAATATTTACCTGATTTTACCTGAAGAGTATCAATAGGTATCAATGAAGAATATCTTTAGAATATTTATCGATCAAGGAAGTAGGTCGATTGTAAACACTTTTTCATTTCTACAGAAAAACCCATTTGAAAGCGGGCCACCTCTCTAAAACTGTTATTTATTATCCGATTCAGATTTTTTTTTTTTTTTTCAATAGATAGATCACCAATAGTTCTAGTTGAGAGCAATAAATTCGAAATAAAATTTAATATTTCAAAGCCTACTTCGAATTTTTTTGAAAGTCAAAAATCCAAAAAGCATATATACAAGCGATTTTTCAAAAATGAATTTGATGACACCACTGGATTCACGATATTTTCAAATGGTTAATGTGGAAATAACGTGGGAATGCATCCATTAATAAAAAAGTTATATGGGAATAAGATTTGAAAATTATGGCAATAAATCAACCCAAATCTTCAATTTCAGAACTTTTATCAAAATTCTGACAACACCACTCTAGATTCAGAATATTTAGAAACACATATTTGGCCACAATTTTATCGAACTCTATTCATAATAAAAAAATAATAAAATAATAAATTTTGAAAAGAATGTTGTTTAGTGGAATTTCAGAAAAATTTAATTTTATTATTTTATAATTTGTTTATTTATGAACTGATTTCGATAAAATCCCGACCAAATATACTTCGAAATATTCTGAATCCAGTGGTGAAGACAGAATTCTGGTAAAAAATCTGAAATTGAAGTGGTGGGTTGATTTATTGACATAATTTCAAAATTTTATTCCCATATAACTTTTTTATTGATGAACGCATTTCCACGTAATTTTCACAAAAACCATTTGAAAATGTCGTGAATTCAGTGGCGTCATAAAATTCTATTTGAAAAAATCGATGGTAAGTATGTTTTTTGGATATTTGACCTTGAAAAAAATTCCAAATAGGCATTGAAATTTTGATTTTGATTTCGAAATTATGGCACTTAACTAGAACTTTAGATGCTTTATCTGTTGAAAACCAACCCGTTTGTGATAGGTTTATGTGAACTTTTCGCCCTGAAAACTTTCAAAGAATCATCCTTCGAAGTTTGTGAGAATATTTACTTCTAAAATTTCTTTACGTTATGCGAAACTGGAAAATGTTCGCACTAATATTTCCATTGTAGCTCCTAAACCATACAAGTAAATGAAAAACTACAAATGAACAAAACGATGTTAAATGAAAGAACATTGATTATTCCTGTCCCATAATATGTCAGTGACGGCGGAAACAAAATTATGAAGGGTTGAACAAGGCTTGACTCTCAAAAAAGGAAGACCCAATGAATTATTTGAGGAATGAATTATTTTGTATCGTGCGTACTATGGATTGTACTCACCTGTTTTGACCTGATTATTGTCGAAAGTGTTGAAGTAAACTCCAAAAAATCTTGAAAAAAAAATGTATTTTTATCACCTCGAAAACCAAGCCGTTTGGGACTTATGTTTATATGAACTTTTCGTCCTAAAAACTTTCAAAAAATGTCCTCTTGAAGTTTGTCAACGTACGTAATTAACACCCTGTATGCTTTTTTGGCGACGCGGTATGTGATACTGAAATGTTACATTTATCTAATGGATTTGAAGCGATTGGAATGTCTTGCTATCCAATAGAACATCAGTTTTCAAAACAGCTGGATATCGAAATATTGCAATATAAATATATTTTCCTACGAGCGGAAAAGTTAATTTTCCGCACGATTTTTCGTTTTGAAAGTTGTACTTTTCCGTACGATTTTAAATCGTGCGGAAAAGTTACTTTTCCGTACGATTTTTACTTTTTCGCACGATTTTTATATTGTTGAAAATGAGGATATTTAGGACTAACTAAATGATATATGTAACTATTCTGTCTTATTAGTCATTTTGTAGCATTATTATAAAAACATGTTTATTAAAAACCTTGTTTTTTCACAAATAAGATGGACAAAAACACTCGTAGGAGAAATATTGTACCTAATTCTTACGGAAAATATATTTTCCGCCCTTAACGGCTTGTCCGAACTCCGCTCCGCGTCGTTTGTGCAACTGCCGTCGCGTGCGGAAAAGTACTACTTTCCGCACTTGTTAGGTGAATAACTATTTCTGTTTTTTATTTTGATTATTTTTCATGAATATCTGGTTACTATTTCATTGTCAATTGATAAATGAACGAAACGTGTTCATCAATTCTTGACATGATTTTTTGGGTTTGTAACCTCCCACAATCTGAAAGTGAAAAAAAAATGTTAATTCAAAGAAATCTGTACAAGTTTAGATGGGGAAATTAATTAATTTGCCCGATAAGCTACTGCGTTCACAAGACTGCTGTCTTGAATAAATTTTTGTCAGTAACGTATCCTACACTGAATTTGCCTGTCTGAAAAAATGAGATCAAATTAACCAAGCATATTTCTCTTTTTTGGAAAAGGTTGACGTTTTGAAGGCTGCATCTGCCTCCGTTATCAAAACTTGCTGAAAATACGCTGAAAACTGTATCAAGATAGCAAATGTCAATCAAAAGAGTGTATAACAGATTTCATTCAATTCTGTCAAAGAAAGTTATATCCAAACAAATACAGTTTTCAGCGAATAATTTCCCCTCCTACACTTGTATAGATTTCTGTGTGGATTAACATTTTTTTTTTCATTTTCAGATTGTGGAAGGTTTCAAACTCAAAAAAGCATGCCAAGAATCGAATTTCCTTCACAAAATAAAACTTTCAATCAATACGTGTTTATCAATTTGTTGCATATGACACATTCCTCAAATCATCAGAATTGCAGTTGTAGAATCAAATACAGATAAAACATAATATGCCACAAACATGCTATTCAACAAATTCATCAGATAACAGACTTCAAATTCCCCACATCCCATCTCATGTTTCCAATAGACAACCAAATAAAATTTTCCTTCCATTATCTCAAAATTTGAAACAAACTTTTTTCCATAACCGTGAAACAATCCAGTTTCGCTTCGACATGATCATAAAAATTACTGATATCCACTCCAGCTGCATCTAGATAGCGCAGATAGTTTGGCAAACTGAAACAAAACCTATTCGGTCTGAAAAGTGGAAAAGTGGCTGCTTTCAATAAAAATTCTCAACTTCCGAAGTTGACTCGAGTGAAACATAATTTGCGATAGCTCTGCGCCAAGTCTGCAATTTATTCAGTCTATTCGACCATGTGTGATGGCATTGTGCAATGGAAACTTTCCGAACAGTGGCTCATAATCGATCAAGACTGAGCATTACACAGATTGTGCCAGAAATGCAGAATAGGTCTTGGACGATTTGCAATCAAAAACTTGAAACTCAAAGTGATAAAACAGTGAAAATGATGAAATGACATGAAGTCTGATGACATGAATAAAATCGAAAATATTGAAGTAACTTTCTCTTAAAGAAATTTCGAATATGATTACTTGTACTTCGGACTTACATCTTTCAATTTTATCTGTACGTTTCAATTGCTTGAATCTGCAATCGTCTCCAGGTGAATTCTGACAAATTTAGAATCTACACGATGTTTCATAGGTCTGCCGGTAATTACGTTGTAATTACGCGCGGTCTTGTGGCCCGCGCGCTTTTGCGCTGATTCTCCCTCCAAAACGGTCCATTAGCAGTCTCCATATGTTTAATTTCCATGCTCGGTTGACTGAAGGCACCATTGCCATACTCAATTTTTGACCTTTACGTGCCATCTTTGCAAAATCCCTCCTTGGTTTACTAGGGAAATAAAACAGGAAATCAAACAAAAAAATTATATTTTAAAGAAACTCAAACAAACAAACTCTGATATGTACCGTCAACAATTCAAAACAATCCGGAAGTCCATTAAGAGAAAAATAAAAATTGCATACCAGCAATACCTAACAAACGCAGAGAACTCTATAGAAGAAGACCCTGCAAAATTCTGGGCATTTGTTCACAATAAAAAAGGAACATCTAGAATACCTGGTTTGTTAAAATATGAAAATGAAGAATACAGTACTCCTCAAGATATTGTTACAGTTTTTGCTGACTATTTTGACAACGTATATGTAAAGCCCGAAGAAAACATTTACGACCCCATCTCACAATCATCAAATAATCAGCTATTACTCTAAAACATTTGGCAAATATTGAGGTACTAAATGCATTCAAAAAACTCAAACCTAAACAATCCTGTGGATTTGATGGCATCCCCAGCTACGTGATCAGAGACTGTGCATATGCATTTACTGAACCACTTCAAATCATTTTCAATTTATCCCTGAGAACGAACACCTTTCCGAATTTGTGGAAAAAATCCAAAATATGTCCCATCTTCAAATCTGGCTCTCTTAATGAGATTACAAATTATCGTCCGATAACCTTACTGTCAGGATTTTCGAAGGTCTTTGAAATATCTATATACAGCCAAATATTTCCCAAGGTCAAAAACCTTATCCGAATAGAACAACATGACTTCATTGAAAAACGTTCTACCGTGACCAATCTAATGTGTTTTACTCAAGCCGCATGCGATACAATAGATACAAAAGGGCAACTAGATGTAATTTACACAGATTTTTCAAAGGCCTTTGACAAGCTGGATCCCTCGATCTAATTGAGAAAGTTGGACACCATTGGGTTTAATCAAGGCCTCTTATCATTTTTCGCAAGCTATCTTAAAAATCGAACATTAGCCGTAGAGTATAGAGGTCATAAATCGTATGAATCTATTCAACTACTCAATCAATGAAACTCCGCTACAATATGAACAACAAATCAAAGATCTTGGAATTCATTTCAATGACAAATTGAACTTTTCAGTTCACATAACAAAAACTATCTCAGCAGCCAAAAAAATGCTAGGATTCATCTTTCGGAATTGCAAAGATTTTTCAAATATAAAATGTTATGAGACCCTATTCAATGCCTATGTCAGATCCAGAATCGAATATTGCTCACTAATATGGTCCCCAAGCTATAATATATACAGTATGGTGCAAATGAATGGAATAAATTCATTATTTTGTAATAAGGCGACGATACAGAAAAATCCTGATACCCGTCGATTTTTATTATCGAACGCGCATTCTGTCAAATATTTTTGATACGCATGACGTCATTGGTGTGAGCGTGATGACGTCATCGATGATTTTTTTAAATGGAAATGTGGGTCATGTGATAAGTCATTGGAAAGGTCTTCCAATCAGCTATCCAATCATATTCATGATTTCAAGTAATTTGGGTTTTTATTCTAACAAACAATTGTAGTAATAAAAGAAAATTCCCATTCAATGAATACAAACAACTTCAAAGCAAATGTTCAAACTGCCGACCATCTGCTATAAGACAGTGGGATAGACGAGCAGTAAATTCTTCTCGAACTCTGCCAATAACGTCCTGAGTGATTCGTCCCATCTCGATGCGTATACGGTCTTTGAGATCACGGATATTGTGTGGTCTATTTTGGTACACTTTACTTTTCAAGTATCCCCATAAAAAGAAATCCAGAGGTGTTAGATCTGGCGACCTAGGTGGCCATTCAATTGCTCCTCTTCTTCCTATCCACCGATCTGGAAAGACGTTGTTCAAGTAGCGTCTCACCACGACAGCATAGTGTGGCGGCGCACCATCTTGCTGCAGCCACAAATCAGTTCTGTTTGGGAACAGCCGATTCAGTTCGGGTAGCAAGAAGTTTTGCAGAAATTCTAAATATCGAGGACCTGTCAAGGACTCATCGAAGAAATATGGTCCTATTATCATATTCTCTATAATTCCCGCCCAAACATTCAATTTTTCTGGATATTGAGTATGATATTCCTGCATCCAATGTGGATTTTCAGTAGCCCAATACCGACACGTCTGACGATTGACATGACCGTTTAGGAGAAATGTAGCTTCATCAGAAAAAAGAACTTTTCGGAAAAACATCGGATCTGTGTTATTTTTCTCCATCATAATTTCGCAAAATTCAATTCTTCTATCAAAGTCGTCTTCCAGAAGCTCCTGAACTAAACTAACTTTGTACGGATGCCACTTCTCCTTTTTTAGCGTTCTAAGAACTGTTGAATGGTCAATGTCATTATCTAATGCTACTTGCCTTGAACTCGTATGGGGATTATCTTGAAAAGCTAGTAAAACATCTAGTTTCTTGTCATCTGGAATTTGTTTCTTACTACCTTTGGGTAGGTCTTTCACATGACCCGTTTCTCTGAATTTCTTTTCAATTTTGCTTACCGTGGATTGTGAAATTGGTTCTCGGTTGGGATATTTATTATTGAACAGAGTACAAACTTCTTTTTGCGTTCGTGTTTTGTCTTCACAACCAATCATTATAAAAATTTCGATTCTTTCTGTGTCAGTGAGCTTCATATTGATAATTTTTGAATATTTCTACTGTTATAACCATTAACATTCGACAAGCCGATTGAGTTTAATTCGAATGTAGCAGTTTCGATGAGACCCACAATTGTGAACCGGCAAAAAATCAAGTAAGAAGCTATCATTTCGTTCCCAGGGACGGCCTTTTCAAAATTAGATCTTGGTTACTTACAGAGATTCAAAAATCATTAATTGGACACAGAATTTAATAATTTTGTAATGAGTGATCTATAATTTCAAAATCAATTTTTTTCTGCATACAACAACCATTAGACAAATTTTTCGATATGGTTGGATAGGTAAATGAAACACCTTTCCAATGACATATCACATGACCCACATGTCCATTTAAAAAAATCATCGATGACGTCATCACGCTCACACCAATGACGTCATGCTTATCAAAAATATTTGACAGAATGCGCGTTCGATAATAAAAATCGACGGGTATCAGGATTTTTCTGTAGGGTCGCCTTATTACAAAATAATGAATTTATTCCATTCATTTGCACCATACTGTATATTGAACAAAATGAATCGGTTCAAAGAAACCTCATGAAATACATGGTATGGAAAATGGATGGACAATATCCCCCCCGAGGCATAGATAATAACATCCTTTTAAAACGTTTTGGAATGCTTTCCCTCAGAGAACGCAGAATTAACTATTCTTTTATTTTCATGTACAAACTCATCCATAACCTCGTAGACTGTCCAGATCTAATTGCACAACTGAACTTATATGTACCAAGAATGAACAGCAGATCCGAACAAACATTTTACATCTCAGTCCCGCGAACAAATATCATGGCAAACTCACCAATAAATTCAATGTGTATTAATTTCAACACACTTTGTAAAAAAATTGACCCATTCCTTAGCACACTAAACCAATTTAAATCACAGTTAAAGTCAATACCTTAACAAAATATTCAAACTGTAACACACATACCTAACAATAGTTTTAAGCTGTTCTGTAATTGGGTGTACTCCTGTTTGGACAATAAAGTATTTATTATTGCCTTCGATATAGGCGGTTTCAATTTGCGCTTGAACCGGTGTTCTTCTCTATGAAGATCATTAGCCTCGTCCCAAAGAATTCGATGGTGCTCTGTCCATGCGTGGTCGGCAATTTCCGATTTAGATGTTTCCCCCCGTTGAGTCCACTTTTTGTGTTCAGCTCTTCTTACAGATAATGGCCGCCTGGCCTCTCCGATATAGAAATGTCCACATTCACATGGGACCTCGTAAATACAGGTTTTGCTGGATTCTGTTGTTCTCTGGTTTCGTCTTGGTGAGGAGGCTTCGTAAGGTACTGCCGGATTGAGAGCAACTCTTGATGTTGTATTTGTTTCCGATCCTTTTAATCTTCTCGGAGATACCTCTGATGTAGGGAAGGACAAGAAGGGGGTTTTGTGGTCGTTCTTCGACCGTCTTGGTACTTTTGAGTTGTTTCTGAACTTCCCCTATGAGTTCCTCGGAGTATCCGTTTTGGCGTAGGTCTTTTTTGATGTGGTTTATAATATGATCCACACTTATGACCGGAAATAACTACTTTTTCGATAGTACCAAGAAAAACAATGAAAAACATTTGACAGATATTTGTGGAATGTTCCTCCAATTCGTCCAAATTGAACCTGCTAATTTTAACCCTTAACTGCTGTGGTGCGGTAACCGTGACCGATGCCTATTTGAACATCTCTAGTATTAAGCCCCTTCCTAGTTGTGTAGCCTTGTGCGTCTCTGTACCTTCAAATTAGTGCATTTTAAGAAGGCTGCTGGGGTAGTCGCATGTTACGTGCTTTTGTTTTTGAATTACGTCGAGTTGAAATTTTTTTTTGCGGTCATAGTGACCTCAGCACAGCATTAGTGTAACTTATTCTTGCTGTGTTTGTTTGGAACAAGTACGCATGGAGAAACTTGAAAAAGGAAAAACTTGCTACACTTGTCCTTCATGACTAAAAAAAAAACTTTTCACTTGTGTTACACGTGTACCAAGCCTATTTGTGGTGAATGTTCAACATATATCTGTATAAACTGAAAGTCTAATTTGTGATTTTTTACATCGTGTGATTTTTGTCAAAATAATTTTTTTTATCAACGTTTTTCATTGTTTCGTAAGTTTATACCTTCGTCCTAAGAAAAACATTGGTAGTTTCGTTTTAGAATTATTATTTTTTGTTTAGTGTTAAATAATAAATAAAATGTCGATTTTATTAAAAAAGAAGCTGTTAACCAAGAAAACAAAATTGTGTAAAAAAGATGTCCGGTTTTTAATTACCATGACCGCACCACACGCGTACCGACATTAAACTTGTACCACAGTAGTTAAGGGTTAATAAGTCTTATTACTGATATCAAATAAGCAAATTTGCCTAAACATGGTGAGGACGAGAAGATAGCACCATAATTATTCCCATAAGAATGCCATCCATGTAATCACTTGCTCTTCAATTTTAGGATCGCCACATAAAATATGCATCATTCATCAGTTTTTCGAAAAAAATTTGAAATTAACATATTGGAGCGATAACATAATGTGATTTATACTCATTCAAAATCCCTCGAGTTTTTGTCACGAAGACGATGTGCCAAGTTTCAGTATTATACCGAAATCTCTCATTATGAAACTACTACAGTCGGTGTAGAAATTCTCAACACAATTATCCGCCGGCATAGACATGTACTCTCATGAACTGTTAGTGAAAATTGCCAAAATCTTGAGAAGATTTCCAATGTGGACTAAGGCGCGAATTTGTTAATTATTTTTTTGTGTCCGTTTGGATTATACCATTCGGGCCTGTCTCCGAAGCAGGGCGCGCTGGTGACATTTACCCAGACAGCCACTCCCCACGTCCGTGGGGTGAGCAACTACTAGGTCCGAGAATCATGTACCCTGAGCAGACGGAGTGAAACAAGGATGACGGCCTTCTGCATTCGTCCGGCTGAGATTTCTGCCATACTATGCCAAGCCGGTATGATTTTTGAGTTCGAGAGCAGTGTGTCCATCATACCACCAAGGACCCCTATAGTCAGAACCACAATTTTAACAGAATGGTTTGGGTAGAGCCTGCGGAGTTCAAAGAGTAAGTCTTGATATTTAGTCCGTTTCTCCTCTTCTTTTCGGACGATGTTCGTTTTGCCAGGAGCCAAAAACTCCATTACTAAAATCGTCTCACTTTGATGGTCGAGGAGGACTACATCAGGCTTATTGGCTTGTATTTGCCTGAGGGTGAGGGATGAGTAGTTCCAATATATTCGGCTCTCCTCAGTCTCAACAACGGACTCAATATCCCCCGAAGCATAAGGCAACACCGGTGTCGTCTATACCGTACAATTGTCGTAGATGATAGTACAACACTCGTAGAGCCGCGTTATGCCTGTGGATATAGGCTGAGAACGCATATGCTGGACGTGCTGTCAGCAAATGCATAACAACACGCTCTGCAACTAGTGTCGGGGATCTCTACAGTATCGGAAAGTTTTCATCGGGGGTATGCTAGTTTCATACGAGCGTAAAGAATAACTTACTATTATGTTGAGAGAGCATTACAATTTCTCCTCGACTCGCTCGAGGAAGGGATGTCGACGTGGCTGTTAATTCGTCGGACGAGGTAGTAGGGGAGGCGTACAGTAGTGCGTCTCTCTTATTTATGTGGTATTATCATATCATTGCGTTATATATAATATACAATTATCTGAATATCTGAAATATGTATCTAGGTATAATCTGAAAAAAAATATATTTCAATATGTTCTTCATTAATATCATGGTTCAGAAGCATTCAACGTTTTTATACGTTACGTTTTTTTATAATTTGTTTTTTCTCTCACGCTTAAGAATAATACCAGGGGTTTCGTGTAACGCGAGTTACATGATACCATCTGATCTTCAGCGTTTTCCCATAAAGTTGGTTTCTTTGTTATTTATTTTTTTTTTCTTGTAACTTTGATGTATGTACTAACTCATATGGGAAATAAAGACCTATTATTATTATTATTATTATTATTATTATTATTATTATCAGCTGCCGGACTGCTGCCTTGAAAAGTGTTCATTTATTATTATTGTTATTTTCTCGTGGCATATAAAACATAATTGAAATGCTCGAAAATTACGCACGATAGGAAATAGAGACTTGAAAGTGATGAATGAACACCTGTTCTTAAAAAAAAGAAAATACATTGCAAAATTCACGAAGACATTTAAAAAAATCTACTTAGATGGCCATGAAATCTAGATGTATTTTTCAATTTTCAATACTAAAGAACTTTTTTCGAATACCACTATTAAATATTTTCCGCAATAAGGGCACTTTACTCCTCTCACTCCAATTCCTATGAGATGTTGTCTTTTTCGTAAATTTTAAATTTTTTTTTTGTATGTTGAAATTTAGGGGATGCACAAACTTTTATCAGGAATAAATGTTTATCGAAAACCCCATAATAAAGAAGTTTTTCATATGGTGCGTACTTTGGGGACGACCCTGTATAATAAAGCATCCGCTCCCGCCCGGCAGACGGGCGGTTTTAAAATCACAATCCAAAGTAAAATCGACGTGGCAATTCAAACCTTTGGTAACTCATGATGCAGTTTTTTTTTCACCCTCAGCTCTTGAGTTATAATCTCGAGCCGCAACGTTTATGACGTCAGCTGACGACTTTTCCACCAGTTGATCGCCAGCTGAATATTTTCCTTGTGTAATTCATGGAATAAACTACTCTATCCTAGAATTTGAAGCTTGCTGAAATGAGTTTAATTTTAACGTTTCGTCAACCTGTTCACCCGAGCAGCGGAAGTATTTTCCACCGCCATTTCAGCAGCTGAATAGGTTTTTTTATCATGTTATAATATAATTTAATACTGTACAATTTTTCAACTCTGCTGAAATTACTTTATTTCCATAAATTTTTGACACGTTGGAGGTGCTCCAGCATCCGCCTCCACCGCGTATGCGCCAGCTGACTTCCGTTCCGTGTATGTGCACGTAATCAACTGCCATCTCAGAAAAAACTAGCCTTGCTGAAATGAGTGACTAAAATGTGTCGCTGCCTCCCGGGCTAATACAGAAATGTTATTGTATTATAAGTTCATTCACTCATTTTGAAATCTCATCAGATTAGTTTCCTGCCATTCCTCCGTTACAAATTTCCACACGTACTGAGAAAATGAAGTACAGTTTTATCTGATCATAATATGCCGGAGAGCAAACGTACTTCTAGATAAGGTTAAGTGTGGCTACATTAGTCTTCCAGAATTATTTGTCCGTTGGATAAATTATGGAATGGAAATAGTTCTCTCGCTATCACTTAAACTATATTTCATGACAAATATACCGATGGAGAGCGTGTTTTCTGTTCCAAGTTCGTTAACTTGTTAGTTATTTTTCTAATCTGATATACCTCCCAAGTAGCACAGTCATATTGTGACAATATTTATACAATATTATGAAAATTTTGGCAAAATATTCAAATATTAATATTGGTGAGAAAAAAATGTGAACATTCGGCGATATTGGTAAATATTTTGTAAATAATTTTTGTAAATAATATTGGTCCAATATTCTTGAAGCAATATTGGCCTCAAAATGTTAACTTAACATTGTTAAGCGATATTGGCCTCAAAATGTTAAGCGATATTGGGCCAATATCACTTAAATTGGAATAATATTGGTAAAATATTATAAAAATATTGGTAAAATATTAGCGATATAAAATTATTATTATTCGGGATATTGGCACAACATCATTATGTACATATTGGTAAAATATTCAAAGTGAAAATGTTGCCTTGAAAACATTCATGAAATATTTCCAGAAAATGTCGAATAATTTGATAACTCTACAATTTCATTTCTACTTCAGTTAACCACTGAGTAGATTGACTTGCAAAAGCATTGTGAGAAACCTGATTTAATATATGTTACTATGATTCAGCTGTCGTTCCATTTGTGGGGCCATCTAGCGGTTTCTTACCCAAGTTTGATCATTCGGCCAATATTCGAATTTCAATGATGGCGATAAATTTATTTTGTGATATTGTATCAATATTGTCTTTCAAATATTGGCGTGAGGTTTTTAGAACAATCTCAATCATGTTCCACCAATATGCTATCAAACTTGGATATACAATATTAGTTTTTATATCTAAAATCGATATGTGAGGAATATTGAAATCCAATATTGGAGCCAGATGCTAGAAACAATATGTACGCAATATCGCTCTAACGATATTGGTGAAAATTATTCAACCAATATTGACCTAATATTTTATGACACAATGTATATTCAAAACAGGTTGAGCCAATATTCCACCGATATTATTAAAGAAATATTGTTTTTTCAATATGCACCCATATTGGTTCAATATTATTTTTACATTTACAATATATCCATATTGGCCCAATATGAAAACAAGATTCAGCCAATATGAGGTGCTACCTGGGCTAGATCTTACTTGATGAAAATCCTATTGATATCTATAATAAAACTATAGTTTCACTGAAGAAAGTTGAAAAAAATGTTGTGCTTATTTGTTATTGTGAGTTCATTTTGATATATTTGATACGAAAATTTTATTAACCTTTTAGTCAAATCATGACGTCACTGACATTTTGATGTTATTGAATAATTGAAACTTCAAAATCGACATGATTCAAAATATGAATATCCATAGCAACGTGAGAGTGAAAATAGTGCTAGGGCTATTTTTAATATAATATTGTTCTGATTGGTTGCATTCAATCAAATGACCTCAGTTTAACTATTTCCACTTGAGCAAAAAATGTTCAGTGGTATTAATCAAAGGTCATTCAAAATTGCTCGGGGACGTTTATTTTTTCTTCTTGGATGCTGGTCCTTTTGCCTTTCGCCAGGTACACCGCAGCCTCTTGAGTTTTTAGTGTTTTTCGGCTCAGTTTTGTAGAACCTACTTCTCAACTCTGGTGACCTGTACCAATCTGTACAGGTTCTTCACCGGTTGACTGTTGTATACTTTGGGGGTTAGTCTGGGCTGCTCGAAATTTTCCTGTCTCTTATGGTCTAATGCCTGACATTCTATCATTACGTGTTAAGAAAGTGTATTCAGGATTCGATGGTCTGTATCAGGAATTCCGTATTCAATTTTATCAGGTATCTTGTGGAAACAGTGGGATCAGGATGTGATGGTTTGGATCAGGAATTCCTTATCTAAATTTATGCGATTCCGATAAGTTTTCATACAATTCAAAATAACTGAAAATTCACAAGGGTTGATAAGAAAAGAAGGATACAAAGTGTAAGAGTTTGTTTTAGACAGCGGTGGTCCGAAGAGACTATATACGATTCGATAAGGTATTCCAATTTCAATCACAATAATGTTTTGAATGAGGATAAATCACACAATTTATAATATTATATGGTATCGTATAATAAATTGGGTTCAGGATTTGATGATCCAATCTGTATCTGGAATTCCGTATCCAATATTATTTATGAGATCCGACAGTAAGAACATTACGAAACCAAATGGAATATTCCAAACTGAATATTCCTAAGAATATTACCAATATATTTGAAAAGAATAATTTTTTTCCTTTGGTGTTTTGACATCGACTGCTATAGTCATTAGCCATCGAATAGATTATTATTATCATATTAATTAAGCCAGAATATTTCAAACATATTTCAGAAAGATCAATATCACACTAGGAAAACCTATATATTTCAAAATTACTTCAATTGCGAATGATACATTTTTTTATCGTAATAGGATCACCGAGAATTTATTTCTCTCGTATGTGAAATGTCTTCGCTGATAAACCATTTTCGTTCCTCTTAGAATGAACTTACAGTCGTGAGCACAAAGCCCTAAATATCCGAATGTATGAAATTAACCCAGGTGGCAAGCGTACGTCATAATGGCGTACTTAATTAGTGATTTCATGACGATAGACGTCATCGACGCAAAAATGACGTCTGCCAGACGTCATTTAGTGGACGTTACTATGTCGTCTTTCACATGACGTCATTATGACGTGATTCTTTGGTCACCAATGTAACACAAAAAATAGAATAACTTTTCAAATAAAAAATCTAACTAATTAAATATGTCCCATAAAATGCTTTATAGCAGATATTTCTGAAAATTATTTCGTTGAAGTGGCTAGTGATGATATATTTAAATTACCTGTACCTATATCGAGTCACTTTCAAAATAGCGTAAAATAACCATTGCATTCATCCAGTGGCATAATAGGTACAAGTACAATTTTATAATTTGCATATACAATCAATAGAGTACACACTCAATCATTATTCACCTAAAAACGTATAACTCAAAAGTGAATCAAATAAAAATACCAACATATGTAAAGAAATCAAATTGCTTATTATTTTCGTCATTTTGTATTTCCCGCGAAAGTCACCAGTTGTCCGACACCGACACGATCGCATCGGATTGGTTCGGATTAAGCAACATGGCCGTCGTCGATGCTTCCTTCTATGAACCTGTGCAGTGGAATATCGATGGTATTCGTACTTTATGTCTATGTGTTTTGGTGTCACCATTATTCTCTGGTTGTCGGAAGGAATTTCATTATACATAAATATAAAAGTGATAGTATTGCAGAGTTCGGTAATAGTTGTTGTGTGTTACAGTGGTTACAGTGTTCAGAATGTTTTCAGCTGTAGAGTTCAAATAAACAATATGAATGTGCCCTTATAGTCGTAAACTCTGCTTAGTTTATTTCACTGAAAAGCTAAATATTTTGGCCGCCCTACAAAGAAAGACAATGAAGCTTATATTAAAAAACGGTAAAACGAGAAGGATATATTGATTAAAAGTTTGATTTTGTGGAGGAAATCCAGTTCTTGACATAATTTTTTGGGTTTATCACCTTCCACAATTTCTCTTTTTTTGAAAACTGTTGACGTTTCGGAGGCTGTATCTAAAGAAAGGTCTTATTACCAAAATCGCAATTCAAATTCAGTTTTCTCAGCGTCTTTCTAAGAAGTTTTGATAACGGAGGCAGATACAGCCTCCGAAACGTCAACAGTTTTCAAAAAAAGAGAAATTGTGGAAGGTGATAAACCCAAAAAATTATGTGAAGAGAAGGATATATTTCCGATAAATAGATATTATATTCCATAAAAAAAATGTTTTTACACTAGAGGTATGTAATGTGTATTTTGGTTTAATTAATTTTTGAATATTGTTTTAGATGGTTAGTAATAATTGAATAAAAACTGTAGTCATATTAATTCCTATATAAACAGCATAATCCAGTGTGAAAAATTCAATGACATTTTTACCGACTTTTAGCAAGAAAAACTTAAAGTAACTCTTCCGAATTAAGTACATATTTCAGAATGATCTGCATAATTAAGTTTTATAATAGTTTTTTACTGTATTACTTACTGAAACGAAATTGTTTTACGTTGTTATAAATAAAAATTCTTTCCATGATCACGAGTTTCTTAATCTTTTGCATCAAAAAATTTAACCACGACATTGAGTTTTCCTAATCTACCTAGTTTGTATCAGTCAATGATAATCCAGTACACTGCCTTTTAATTTTTCTGTGTGATTGTGATTCTCTTCAAGAAAATTACGAATATCCCAACAGTTGCTACAAGTATTTTGAAAAAACTTTGCGGTTTTTGCTGCATATCCCCAAATTAACTAAAAAAGTCTCAATAACGATGTTTATAACGTTTGAGTGACGTCATATGTACATCTTGTGTATGGCCTAACAGGTCATATACAAGCTATATGTAACGTCAAATTGACGCCATATACTGACGTCATAATGACGCTGACATTTGACCGTCATTCAGACGTCCGAATGACGTCAACTCTGGGGTCAATATGACGTCTACCATGACCTATAAGGTACGTCATTATGACATACGCTTGCTGCATGGGAATGTATCTTCAACCAGAGACTTCTACCGGAGTGCTTCCAGCTCTACTCGAAATATGAAGCTGCCTAGACCACATTTTATAGCACGGGATCAGAATGGGCAAATAGCCACCCATAGTAGGATACGAGTTGTGAAAATACGGACAAGAAACAAATGGCATAATTTGTATTAAAACTGTCTGCACAGATCGACAGATTTCCTTTACCTCCTTTTCGTTTCTGTTAGAAATAGATATATAATTTTACATATATTTCTATCAGCACTGCTGATAAATAAATATGAAATATATATATTAGCCCTTAGCAGTTGATGTTGAAAAGACTTTGCTTCTGTATGTGCATTTGTGCATATTCCATCTCGCAGAATATATATTTTTTTTAATAATCATGTGACTGCTATAAAATCTCATATGTTCTCATTCATTTTCAAACTGGATGATATCATAGAAACATGTAGGATTCATCTCAGGAATCGCTGATAGAAAAGGATAACAGTTATGTCTGAAAACACATTCAAATATCATAGATTTACGTTAGAAAATGCCATTAGAAATTAAAGGAATCTGTATCTGTAATATCTTTTGAATACTGATGAATATCGAATTTCACTATCCAACTTGGATCTCATAAAATCTCTTATAATTTTTTTTATCAGTCTCTATGAGACATTTTTGGCAAAATTGTCACCGTTGTCGCCTCATTTCTCACTGGCGGTTCGATTTGCCGTTTTTTATTTGCTACCGATTCCGTTTCTCGGAATTTTTATACTAATACAAACACATACTGCCGCGACAGAGTCCTGCCATATTGTTGATTGAACCGTTCAGCAGCCCTTTCCGCACATCTATTATTTTCAAAAGATGTGCCACTCCATAATTATTCCCCATTCAAATTTTAGGGGTTGTTCACCCCACAGCTCGAGTGTTGCATTGACGGTGGTGCCTGTAGAAGAACAAAATGTCCCCATCGAAACTAAAATCGACCTGGCCGAGGGTTTTTCCACATCTGCAATATTATCACCCAAAACCCCGATGTCAAGTTTTCGATGGGCCACCCTGTATATCAGTTCCCCAATGAAAGGACATGGCACTGGATACATGTATTCCTGGGGCTCGATAGATTTTTTGATTTTTGGATATATCATTCTAATGGTCAAAACAAGCAACTTTCTTCATTAGACTATTTTTCTGGCTCTACAACGTGAGCTGCAAAAATGGGTTGATTGTCAAATGCTAATTATGGAAAATATTTTCTGCGAATGGATTTTTTTAAATTTTTGACTATAATATCATGTGAAAAATATCAATTTCCTTTGATTATATCAATTATGGTGTATATTGTATTATATGTATTATGGTGTACATTACTACAGGACGAGGCAGAATACGCGATTTTTTTGAAACTCGTTTATTGACTTCTCGCCCAATTGTGGGCTTTTCGTTGAATTTCTTGAGGCATATTGTGTAGATGAACCCAACGAACTGTTCCAAATACATTTCGCAACATTTCTACACAGTGAGCAAAAAATAAGGTGGTTGATTAATGCGATATGATGGGATAGTGGATTTATTGTTGATATCTGAGTTTGATTTTTCACAGAGAATGAAAATCAAGTTTCGTTTACTCTTTCTGTATGACGCTACAGGGTCACTCCAAAAAGACGAATTCCCAAATACCTATATTTAAACGAAATTATGGGAGAATACTCATTTATTTCTGTTGATATGAAAGCTATGAATACATCAATTGAACTTTTCAAATTACATTCCCGAAAGTGTCTACATGGTTAGACAAAAAACAAAAAACATTAATAATTTGTATTACTAGTAGATTTCTTTTGATAGTTGATTTTTTAACCGTAGGGATCCCGATGGGTTATCCTGAAGAGGTATTTTTTCAAACCTTCTGAAGGGAATACAATTTTTGAATAAATGAAATCTTGATACTCTCACAAGAAAACGATTATTCAAAGTGTTGACGCAGCTGCAAGCGCATGTGTTCATGAACATCATAATTGCAGCATAGCCAACTAACGAGATTGGTGAAATTCGAAAAAACTGACCACCATCGATAGGCAGCAAATCCGAATTGTCGTTTGATATTTGGTTCTCGAAAGTAGTTGAAACTATCAACAGTACATGTAATATACAATAATACACTCATACAAAAAAAACAATGCAACTATTATACAGAGTGGTCCAACAAAAGTATGCACCTAGCTTTTATCCTTTTTGTGGAATTGCAAGCAAAAATGCTCGGATATGTGGAGTTTGTTTTTGAGAGGGGCACATCTCAGATATATTTTGCAACTTGTGTCTTCAACCCCCTAGCGAGGGGGTGTTACAACCCTAAAATTTTAAATGGAACGTGGGGTCGAGTGATATATTATTTGAACGGGCATAAAATTATCTTTCCAATGATACCCCATTTGTTGAAATTTACTGAAACAGTTAATGCGAAAACGGCTTTAAGAATATGAACCCGATAATGTTGGTATTAATGAAAAATACAAATAAGTTTTGGTTACTAGGAATTAAAACATGTACAAGTAGTACTTAGTACGTTTCAATATTTGTTACTTGTAATAGTGCATTGTAAAAAAAAACAAGCTGTTAAATTGACTCATTGAAATGTTACTTCAACAAGTGTTCAAATTGTGACCCATTTGCTTCCATACAATAATACAGACTTTGTTCAAATCTATGTCTAACATTTTGTAGCATATCAGGTGTTATGCTTCGGCATTCTGCTATAATCCGTTGGCAAATATCTTCCATGAACTCGGGCTTCGTGCGAAAACATTTATTTTTCAAGTGTCCCCATAGAAAAAAGTCCAAAGGCGATAAATCAGGTGACCTGGCAGGCCATGCCATTGGGCCTCTCCTGCCTATCCACTGTCCGGGGAACCAGTTATCTAAAAATTCTCGTACAGGAACAAAATAGTGCGGAGGTGCTCCATCTTGCTGGAAATGAAGCCGATCAGCATTATGATTTTGGTCATCTTCTATTATTTGTGTGATGAAAGGATCAATTGCGTCTTCAAGCATGTTTAAGTAGATTTCACCATTTAAATTTCCAGTAATGAAAAGTGGTCCCATGATATGACTTCCTAATATGCCACATCAGACGTTCATTTTTTGAGGGGCCTAGGAATGAACCTCACGGAATAAATATGGGTTACTGTCATCCCAGTAACGGCAATTATGCCTATTCAAAGCTCCATTCAAATGAAATGTACACTCATCTGTAAAACAAATGTTACACATATCTGCAGTTTTTTTCTTACACTTATCTGCAGTCGTTTTTGACAAAATCATGCAAACGATAAATGGGGAATTTAGTTGTGATAACAAAAAATTATCATTGAAATGTTGCTTTCGGCAAAATAAAGTAATTTAGAAATGATTGTCGTTATCCTGATTCCTAGTAACCAAAACTGATTTGTATTTTTCATTAATACCAAAATTATCGGGTTAATGTTCTTAAAGCCGTTTTCGCATTAACTGTTTCAGTAAATTTCAACAAATACGGTATCATTGGAAAGATAATTTTATGCCCGTTCAAATGATATATCACTCGACCCCACGTTCCATTTAAAATTTTACGGTTGTAAGACACAAGTTGCAAAATATATCTGAGATGTGTCCCCCTCAAAAACAAACTCCACATGTCCAAGAATTTTTGCTATGAATTCCAAATAAAGGAGAAAAGCTAGGTGCATACTTTTCGTTGGACCACTCTGTATACAAATATTATATAGGTATTATGGAGCTTAAAATTCTATATATATAATCGATTACATAGATACATTGTGCAAGTTTCATCATGACAAACGTAGTAACTGTAGTAATGTACACCATAATTAATATAATGAAAGAAAATTGATATTTTTCACATGATAACATAACCAAAAATCAAGAAAAATCCATTCGCAGAAAATATTTTCCATAATTAGCGTTAGACAATCAACCCATTTTTGTAGCTCACGCTGTAGAGCCAGAAAACAAGTCTAATGAATGTAAATTTGTATTTATGCAATTATAAATATATGTATTTGAGAGCTAACAATAAAAGTCAGATTCAACTTCAACACTGTTTATTTAACTCCCTGGCAACGTGAGGTTACAGATTCATATACAGTAAGATTAAACAATTAGACATCAATCTCATCACGTTCCCGTTTCTTCAAATGAGTATGTACATTATCTCAAAGATCTAGCCTAAAAGGAGGTTTCACCAAACGTCCAGATGTAGTAAATACTTCCTTTGATACAATTCTGTCCTTTGATCCTATATTATCTGAACTAGTTATGTCAGAAGGACTTACTTGATTAGAGTCACTTTTAAGTACATCAACTTCATTTGATGCGTCAAGAAATAGTTCTTCTTCAGTTTCACTAATTTCACCACAACTATCATTATTTTCTAATTCAATAAATATTTTTTCATCCCTATTCTCCTCTCCTTCGAAATGAATGTCAGGGGTCGAAAATGAAGAACGATATGAACAATCACTTTTTTGATCACTTTTATTCAATTTTATGATTAATCAAAGGTTCTGCTGGTTGTGATTTAGAGTATTTCATACATAATTCACAATTTTGAATTTTTTGTTTTATATCGTTGATCATTGAAGGCTAGAAAATTGATTCTTGAGTTAATTTCAAGGATTTGTTAATGCCCATGTGACTGTAATGAACCCTATCCAACATTTCTTTTCTCAAAATTTTTGGAATCACTAGTGCATTACCCTTGAAAATCAACCCATCACATTCAGTAATTTCACTTTTATGTTTACAATATATTTTTAATTTGTTTGTTATTATTTTTAGGCTATCCCTCAGAAATAATATTTTTCAATAACTGAAGTTCCGGATCTGCCTTTGTTTTTTCCAAAATTTCGCGTTTTTTATTATCAGTAACATTGATTTCTGAAATAACCATGCAAACTTGTAAATTGATGTCTTTATCAAAATCTTCACTCATATTTTCATTCAAGTATGCTCTTGATAAAGCATCGGCTATTAAAAGTTCTTTTCCAGGTTTGTACACTACTTCAAAATCATATTTTTGAATTTGCAGCAACATTCTCTGAAGACGCGCTGGACATTTATTCAGAGGTTTTTTAAAAATTGATATTAGAGGTAGGTGGTCGGTTTCCACCACAATTCTGGACGTTTGGTGAAACCTCCTTTTAGGCTAGATCTTTCATCGGTAACAACTGTAACTGGGATACCATGTCTGTCAAATATGCTTTTGAGAATTTGAATGATACGATGGCTAGTAGTATCGTTATATAATTCTTCAATTTCAATATATTTTGATAAGTAATCAATGATTAAGAGATACTTTTTTCCATGTAGTTCAAAGAGATCACAACCTACTTTAAAAGAATCTCTTAATCATTGATTACTTATCAAAATATATTGAAATTGAAGAATTATATAACGATACTACTAGCCATCGTATCATTCAAATTCTCAAAAGCATATTTGCTAGACATGGTATCCCAGTTACAGTTGTAACCGATGATGTAATATTTGTATTTATGCAATTATAAATATATGTATTTGAGAGCTAACAATAAAAGTCAGGTTCAACTTCAACACTGTTTATTTAACTCCCTGGCAACGTGAGGTTACAGATTCATATACAGTAAAATTAAACAATTAGATATAAATCTCATCACAATGAAGAAAGTTGCTTGTTTTGACCTGTAGAATGATATATCCAAAAATCAAAAAAATCTATCGAGCCCCAGGAATACATGTATCCAGTGCCATGTCCTTTGCAATCACACCCTGTCGCCTATTCCGTTTTCTGATCGAGTCAGTCGGATGTAGTACCTAATTTCAGATTATCGAGTTTCCGTGACATTGAGTTATAGAGTTGTGCATACAGCTCGGTAACTACTGTGAGCGTTCATAGTCTGCCATCAAGTTGAGCTATAAAACTATAAAATTCACATTCAAATTAGTAGCAAGGATATGGTGTTCACCGTTAATAAATGTGTCGAGTTATTGCCGAGTGATGAAATATTCAAGAAAATCTCTGTATTATCCGGGCTTTTATGGTCAATAAAATTCCTATTTTCTTGACGACATAACCATTGTTTTCAACGTGGCGAATAACGTGTTATGGACAAGCATGTGATTCGATTATGTGTTTTTCTGCTGTGAACCTAATTGAGTTAAAAAAATTAAACGTACCTAATAAAATAAACAGCAAGGAAACAAATTTTGTTCAATGTTATTGTTTCAGTCCGGTCGGTGGCAGGAAGTGTTTTCGTAGCCGATAAAGTGCGAAGGGATCACCCAGATCATCCTCATGTATTTTGATCCGCTGAATCCGAATTTCAAGGATGATAAGCCGTGAAAGCATCCGGACAATTGTTACGGACGATTTTCCGAGGGGAATCGAAAAATCCATTTTTTCAAAAAACAAAGGACGTCAGAATGATCTGCATGAAATTCTCTACCAATATGGTATCCACAAGTTTTCCTACAGAAAGCACCATTTTCGAGTGAAACGTGCTCAAAATTCGAAAAAATTCAATCAATCTTCTGTGTTCTCTCATTCAGTCACATAATGATATATTCAGGATCACCTTGTTCCAAATTATCCATATATGTATCGACTATAAATAATAACAGAAGAGACATTCTTGAAAAAATAATTCGTGTGGATTTTCCAGCACTGAATTTCCCGATACTTTTACCTTGCATGGAACCGGCATTTTTTTATTCGCGAACCTCGTGGAAAAATTTATTTGGGTGTCAATCTTTCACACACTAATTTTGAATCGAATCAGACCATAATGACGTCTAGGAGCCGCCATCTTTAATTTGTTAATTTTGACAGAAAATTCGAAATGTACGACTTGAAAAAACCTCACATACATATTTTGAATCGAATCTGACCAAAATCACTAATCCCGTCCACCATATTGGAGCCGCCATTTTGAATTCATGAATTTTGATAAAAAAATCATAATCTCTGACTCCGAAAACCCTTATATACCAATTTTGAATGGAATCGGACCATTATCACAAATCTCGTCCGCCATCTTGAAGCCGCCATTTTTTTTTTTCATGCCAAAAAAATATCATATTGCATTGTCATCGGAACTATGAAAACCTGCCAAATTTCAAATCGTTCGGTCGTCCGGAAATGGGTGAAAATCACGCCTCAAGGAGTCGGATACAAAAAGTGTAAAGAAGCGAATTTCTCAATTTTTAGTGCTCTCATTCAGTCACGTGATAATATTTTCAGGATCACTTTGTGCAAAATTATCCATATTTATCTCGACTATAAATGACAAAGGAGACCTTCCTGAAATAATCATTCGTGTGGATTTCCCAGCACTGAATTTCCCGATACTTTTGAAAAATTTAAAAAAATTGAAAATTTTGAAAGTGCGCGCTTCTAACGCGAACTCTTTTGTTTAGACATATTTTCACTTGGTTAAAATATATCGCGCTGCGCTGTCATGTACTTTCCTTAGTGTCATTTCGCTGAATATTTTTATTTTGAACGCAATGGATTTCGAGTTTATTGAAGAAGACTCTATGCTTAAACCGCAAAGGATTGAAATTTTGATCCCCCAAGTACAAAATTGATACCGAATTGTACTTACAAAAGTTGTACCGCGATAATACATGCCAAAACAAAATTTGAACAAAAACTCAATTTTTCCATTAGACATTGGAAAAGTCTTGGGCAGAAATTGTGTCTGACGCAAAGTAAGTCCGATAATTTTTTTTCAACGAATAAGTGAATTTTCTGAAAATTCTGAAACAAAAAAAGTTGTAATTTTCTTCACTATTTTTTGTTTAAAAAATTCCACAAAGCAATTTTACTGGGGCGAAAACCGGGATTTTCATTTACAAACTATCTTATAAACAGTAGTCTTTTATTAAGTATAAAAAGAGACTCGTATTTTCACTACAGCTTGGCCTAATAGATAAATTATTGAGGAAGAAGTAATTCAAAATTTTATCGACACATGTAACCAACCTTGAACAGCCCAAAGAAAACAAGAAACTCATCGCTTACAAGTGGTCTGTATTCTAAGTGATTGGAAAAATGGAAATAGTGCATAAAATTGCTCAAATCCTATGTTCCATATTTCAAAAGCAATGTACGAATATCTATTTCTACTCACACATTTCAAAGAAACCAATTGGTGTTACACCTCACATTCAGTTATTAGGCCAGTAGAAATAGACATGAAAATCGAAAATTTAACAATAATTCCAAAAGTTTTCAAACTTTGGTCAAGTGAATGGTACATCGAGAAAGTACTAGATCTCATTGTGCCACCTCTTTCGAAGTACGCAACATTTTCAAAATGGCAGTTAACTTGAATTTTTCTGTATACTCGTTGAGAAAATTCCAAAAGTTCTGCAAACTTGGAGTAGTACCTATTGCATATATTATTTCATATCACGAATGAAGTTTGCCAACAATTCAAGTCAACGGAACATTTTTTTATGGGCCTATAATGTTTTTGAATGAATGCGGGAAGCTGAATACACTTGTTAGTAATGAATGAAGCGAAGAATTTGTATATAAGTGTATAAATTTATTATTTATTGCAAAGCGCTTTCGACTTGCGTCATCTTCAGTGCTTACCTGAAAGTAAACACTCTAATTGAAAAAATTTGAATTTGAATTTGAAAGCAAAATCTCTTTGTGTGGAGCAGGAATCAGTGCATTTAAAATCTACAATGTATGATGAACATCTGACTGTTGGTCCTCTTTTCAGAAGACTCAAGAATCAAAATCACTCCCTCAGACCATAAACTAGGTGTAACAGCGACCTATTCCAGTCAACCAGTTCAAGAAGAAACCGAATTGATCCCTCTAGAAGATTCCACTTTATTAGGATTACCGCATGCAGAATGGTTTGGATGGAGATGATCTGGCAGTCAAGTGTTTGGAAACTTCAACAAGTGTTTAAACAATTTGGGAAACACTTGTTATATGAATAGCGTCCTACAAGCGCTATTTATGACAGAGTCTTTAAGGAAAGACATATCAACCAAGAATAATGATATTGCCCCATTATTCTCGGAACTGAAACATTTGTTCGAACAACTTCAATTTTCCAAAAAGGTGTATTTTTCTCCGTATGATATCATGCAGTCTTTGGGCCCAACTAGATTTTCGTCAGGACAACAAGACAGTTCCGAATTTTTAGGATACCTGCTGAGTACACTTCATGAGCAGGAGAATAATTCAGTCGATATTTTTGAATGCCCTGATGGTGAGGAATTACAACCTATCGCTTCTTCAGTACAAAAATCTTTTGGATGAAGGATCGTCACAGTTTCATGTTGTAGCAAATGCAGAATGAATAGCAGGATCTTCAATGACTTTTTTGAATTAGAGCTCGCGTTTCCCAATGTTTCAGAAATTCAGCCCATACAGAATCTACTCATTCATCACCTGAGACCAGAATACCTAACAGGTGATAGTCAACTGTACTGTCAAAGCTGTGCCATAACAACAGACAGTCATAAAATAACAAGTATAGTTGAAACACCTGCAAATCTGATCATAACTCTGAAACTCTTCAGTTATGACTCAGCAACCCAAAGATGCATCAAACTATTTCAACGAATGAAGCTAGAAGAACACCCTAATCCAGCCGACTGCAATTACGAGCTTTACGCAGTCATTGTTCACTTTGGTTCTGGAGCAGATTTTGGCCACTTTCACACCTTAGCCAAAGATAAAACGGGCTGGTACAAATTTGATGACAATTGCGTAAATAGAATACCTTCTTCGGAACTGGACATTTTGGAGCCTTCGAAGACACCATACATCCTATTTTACCGTAGAGCAGACTGTCACAATTCGTCGGACCTCTTTAGAAGTTCTCTATCAAGGAATTCCAACTCTTCAGATGATGTGGTGTTGCAGGTTTTTCCGGGTTTCCCTGCAGCTTTGAAAGCGAATGCGCCACCAATACCATTTAAGCCGCCCCAGAGCGCCGATCAATCATTTTGATGTTTTTACTTTGTTCTTGTTAGTTTCACTATGTTAATAAAGTTGAAAAAAATAAAAAAAAAATAAAAATTTTTGAGGTTATGAAGTTTAGTGAGTACTTACTAGTCAGGCAACAGGAAGTATCGAGATTTGTAAAAACATTATCTGTTTAAATTTGAAACTTATTTAAGTCTCAAAACCAACGAAATGCATGTTGGAGTTATAAGGCCATGTGGATATTTCAATTGAATGAAAACCAACTAGTGACTTTGTGTAAAAGCTGTCAAGTGAATTGTCAAAGAAAATTATTGGTACCAACTTGGAGAGTGAACCAATAGGAATTATGAAAATGTTGCAGGAGCGCCAATATAAACTATTTTTTAATATTTTGAATTAAAGTATTGAAATTATTAGTTGAAGTTAGTAATCCTTTTGTGAAGGGGGAAGAAATCTCTGTACAAGTTCACTTGAGTGTTCAGGCAGTGATCATTATTAGAAAATTCTTTGGAAATCTCCAATTCTTCAAACAAATCCAATCTGAGGTAATTTTTATTATCAATTTTGTGTAGAATTTTGGAATTTCTATTAGGGCTGAAGTTATGATTGTGAATTTTAAAATGGTTACCAAATGCAGATTCATCTGGTCTTTTCAAGTGTTCATCAATGCTAGTAATAAGGGGTCTACAAGTTCTACCAATGTAGGAGGCAGAGCAATCAGAACATTCAAGTTTGTAGACTCCACTTCTTTTTAACTTATCAATTTTATCTTTTGAATTAACTAAATAGTTACTTAAGTGTATTGAGCCACAATAGGCCATTGGCCGCAGTGGAGAGCCTGATATGGGCTCACTCACATTTAAACCTAACCTAACCTAACCTACTTAAGTTGTTGTAAGACTTGAAGGAAATTTTAGTACCTGAAATGATATCTTCTATGAATTTTGAAATATCGTTACACATATTTTGATCAAAGTATGGTAGAGATAAATATTTCACTATGCATTTCGTTGGTTTATAGACTTAAATAACTCAACTTTAAACAGATAATGTTTTTACAAATCTCGATACTTCCTGTTGCCTGACTAGTAAGTACTCACTAAACTTTCTAAATTTCATAACCTCAAAATTCAATTTCAATTTCAATTTCAAATTCAAATTTCTTCAATTAGAGTATTTACTTTCAGGTTAGCGCTGAAGATGACGCAAGTCGAAAGCGCTTTGCAATAAATAATAAATGTATACACTTATATACAAAATAATGTTTTTCTTTGATATACCATGAGAGAAAATTCCAAAAGTTCTGCAAACTTGACAGATACATCTGAAAAATATTCCGAACAGTTGTGTATACTTGCAACCTTTTAAGTAGACCGGGGCTTATATTTTATAATTCGTGGTCATTTTTTGAGTAAGGTGGTTTCTAAATTATTGCAAAAGTTTTGCAACTTTGTTGCATATTTTGAAAACATCTATTCTGATGCATTAACAAATTTGCCACCTTGTAGGTACCTTAATCAAAAAAATAACCACGATTTGAAAAAATATGTCCCGGTCTACGAGGTTGCAAATCTACACAACTATTCGGAATATAAAAAAAATGTTCCGTACACTTGAATTGGTTGCAAACCTAATTCGTGATATAAAATAATATATTCAATACTACCCCAAGTTTGCAGAATTTTTGGAATTTTCTCTTCGAGTATACAGCAAAATTCAAGTTAATTGCCATTTTGACAATGTTACGTAGTTCGCAAGAGTTTGCAAACCGAGATTCATTGTTTTCTCGATGTGAATTAACGTGAATTGATTGTCTATTTCTACTGGCCTATATAAATTGAGCAACAAAAAAGTAAAAGAAGATTATTATATAATATCTCAATTATTTTAGCAGTGGCATAAAAACAATAAATGTAAACATTTCTCATTTACCATGGTAATTTTCATTTATCTCGCCGAACGTGATTCGAATGAACAAAAAAAATAAATAAAAACAACAATGAAGGCGAGTTAGAAAGTGCAGGGATTTGCAAAACTACTCAGTTATGTCAAGAGGAAAACCACAAAATGAATGAAAGACTTCTCGATGATAAAATAACTGTAATCGTTTTTACGATCTAGCATTTAAAGCAAGAACAAAGTTTTTATTTTTATGGGCTATTGTGAGCAAGCGCTTTATAGCCGATTGAGATGATTATCCAATTATCTTTTTCTGAAAATGTCACTTTGGATAGAATTTGCTGCTTTGTTAGTTTTCCAGTCGTGATGACAAGTACATTTTTTCGCGTTGTTATGAGTTTTTTTCTTTGAATGCGAGAAGAATTGTGTTCTATTTTCTCTTGTTGGTTTTTTCATATACCTACGATTGGGAAATGGGTCATTTCATGCTAATTGTACACTATACTTTTTCTACGACCATCTGAAACTTAAACAAATCTGTAATATTTTTAATAACACTTTTCATCATAAACTTTCTTGCCGTCATGATTCCTATAACACATTCAACCTAAAAAGTGAATTGAAGATACAAATATTGAAAATTATATTAAAAATCAAACACTAATCGATTTCATAAAAAAAATGTGGTTTATATGGGATTCGATCCCTCACCCCCAACTATCCAAATCCTGACTGTTCCTTGCTGTTCCTCGCTGTTAATAGCTCACATAATAAATATGATGAAATTAACTGCTATAGGAACTTCCTGCCAATTATTCGAAAATATAATAATAATAATAATAATAATAATAATAATAATAATAATAATAATAATAATAATAATAATAATAATAATAATAATAATAACAATAATATGTGTCGGAGCTCCGGAGACAGGGCTTGACTGGAATATCCTTTTAGGAAAAAAAAATAACAACAACAACAACAATAATAATAATAATAATAATAATAAGATTAATAATAGGTGACCGAGTTAGCGCAGTTGCCAAAGCGCTCGGCTCATGATCCAAGGGTCGTGAGTTCGATTCTCCAATGAACCAGACTTTTTTTCGTTAGAAATTAATTCTGGGTTATTGAAGAATACCTTTCCCACGTTTCATGATTGACGGGACTACGAATAATCATGCTGCTTCTAAGGTGGCGTATGGAGTTAGTAACAAAGCCTATCCAGAACACGTGGCTAATGACCATAGTAGTCGATGCCAACACACCAAAGAAATAATAATAATAATAATAATAATAATAATAATAATAATAATAATAATAATAATAATAATAATAATAATAATAATAATAATAATAATAATAATAATAATAATAATAATAATAATAATAATAATAATAATAATAATAATAATAATAATAATAATAATAATAATAATAATAATATCACAGTCCTTAAGGGTGGTGCAAGAGTACACGCGTGCTATCGGAATGGAGTTCGGGATTGACAAATGTGTCACGGTTCATCTCAAAAGAGGACGATGTGAGGGATACGGAGAGGATGTCCAGCTCGTAGACGGAAGCATCCTACATCATCTTGATGCCGGAGAGACGTATACCTACTTGGGAGTGGAGCAACGCCGCTCCCAAGAGGTGAACACAGTCAAAAACTCTCTCCGCGGCAAGTATCAGCACAAACTCCGACAGATCTGGTCGTCAAAACTGTCGGGGAAGAACAAAGTTGCTGCAACTAATATGCTTGCCGTTCCGATCTTACTCTACTCCTTTGGAGTGGTGAAATGGACTCAAGAGGAGCTGCGACAACTCGATGTGAAAACTCGTAAGATGATGAATCTTAATAGGAGCTTGCATCCTAAATCGTCCGTTCCACGGTTATACTTCCCCAGACAACAGGGAGGCCGGGGACTTTTGAATTTGGAGTGTCTACATAACAGAATGGTGCTGGATGGAGCCTGTAAAGTCATGAGGAGTTCAGATCCCCTTCTCTGCATGGTCCACGACCATGAAAGAGCAGGGATTGGAGCATTTCTTTTCAAGGCAGCAATCCGGGCAGCTGATGAACTTGGTCTCGTATTCGACACTGAACGGGCAAACCCAAACTCTGTCACTGAGTTGGAACCCGTTCAGCAAAAAGCTCACATCAAAGCTGCGGAGACTGAGGTCCTCCTGCAGCTGCACAAGGATAAGCCAATGCATGGGGTCTTCTTCAAGAACATTGAAGACCTTGGCTTATCCAAAAACTTGACCTTTGCTTTCCTCAGGTCAAGTGATCTGAAGTCGGAGACCGAGGGATTCAATATGGCTTGCCAGGATGGTGTCTTCAACACCCTGGCCTGTCAAAAGAAAATAATCGTACCAACTTGAACAGTGAACCAATATGAATTAAAAATATTGCAGGAGTGCCAATGTAAATTATTTTTTAATTTTATATTGAAGTTTAATTGAAGTTAGTGATCCTTTGGTGAGGCGGAAAGGAAATCTCTGTACAAGTTTACTTGGATATTCAGGCAGTAATCATTGGTAGAAAGTTTTTTGGAAATCTCCAGTTCTTCAGACAAATCCAATCTGAGGTAATTTTTATTGTCAATTTTGTGTAGAATTTTGGCAATTCTATTGGGACTGAAGTTATAATCGTGGATTTTAAATTGGTTACCAAATGCGGATTAATCTGGTCTTTTCAAATGTTCATTTGTTCTAATAATAAGGGGTCTGCAAGTTCTACCAATGTAAGAGGCAGAGCAATCAGAAATGTTGAGTTCGTAGACTCCGCTTCTTTTTAACTTATTGATTCTATCTTCAGAATTTACCAAATAGTTATATAAATTTTTGTAATATTTGAAGAAAATTTCAGTATCAGGATAGGTATCTTCTATAAATTTTGAAATATCGTTACACATGTTTGACCGAAGTATGGCAAAGATAAAGTATTTCATTGAAGGTGAAGAATTATTATCCATTGAAGTTGAATTGAAGGCCAGTCTTCGGTCTGTCCTATATTTAAATTTATTAATTACCTAATTTATGTATGATAAAGGCTTGGTAGCCATTGTTGACAGCAATCTGTTTAAGTATATTCAATTCTGAATTATAATTGGTTGGAGAGAGAGAAATCTTTAAACAGGTTGCTGACATCAAAGGACCTGTTCACTTCCATACCTAAATCTGAAACATTACCTTTAGTTACTGACATATTAACGTTAATTATTTTTTGCATTTCACAGGGTTTTTTTGGTTTCAATAATAAATTCTACAATCAACCTGAAGGCCTAGCAATGGGTAACCCACTTTCACCTTTTTTAGCTGATATTTTTTTGGAAAATTCAGTAATTATTAATGAATTTATTAACATTCTTAGTTGGTACCGTTATGTAGATGAATTTATTGACCCGCCAGAAAAAGTTTCTCTCTCACACTCATTCGGCTTATGAACAAAGTAATAGGTGATATCTCCATAGTCTTTGGAGATAATGGCACCGGACTTGGTGTTGTTGGATTCCTTATGATCGTCCCTAACCGATTATGCAATGATATGCCGGGTGCTCTATTAAAAAAAACATATTGAATTTGGCGCTCAACTGCCATTTTGAAACTTTTAGCTGGAATTTTCTTATTGAAAATTAGGTTTTTATCTCATATTTGAGCCTTACAAATTTTGTTGCGATATATCAGGTGGTTCAAAAATTAGTAGGGGAGGGGGCGGACTTTAGACTAGCACTGTATATATCTCACAGTGACTTAAATATAAATCTATATGTTGTATATATTACACTAAGAATGTATGATTTGAATGTAAACCAATTTATTATCATTTTTTATTTTTTTTTTTGTCTTTGGTGTGTTGGCATCGACTACTATGGTCATTACTTTGTTATTGGCAATATAGTCATTTTGGCGTGAAAGTGGACTAAGTGAACTGAACTCACGCACGAATGTGCATATGGATTGAAGCCACAGGTGAATGTGAATGTTTGTGCCGGTTTGCCGCTCGTGGAGTGGACGCAAGGGTGTTCGTACGATGCTAGTGCCGCGGTGATGGAAGGATTAATGAGGAATTGGAACCTTCACGAATACATTACACGATTTCAAGGTAATCATGTTTAAAAACTATATTTATGTGTGATTATTTCCATATTTGAAATCATTGTATTATTAGTAGTTCCTTGACCTAGCCTAAACCAACCTAACCTAGTTCAATGCTGCCAAAATAGCCGGCTGCCTCTTCTAATAATACAATGATTTCAATTATGGAAATAATTACACAGAAATATAGCTTTGAATGATGATTACCTTGAAATCGTGTAATGTATTCGTGAAGGTTCCAATCCCGCAGAAATCCTTCCATCACCGCGGCACTAGTAGGCTAGCAGCACCCTCGCGTCTAATCCACGATTCGTGTGTGGGTTCAGTTCTTAGTCCACTTTCACGACAAAAATAATGATGATTATATTGCCAATAACAAAAAAATTAATGATCTTGATATGGTTGAACAGGTTGACCGACAAGCGACAAGACAACACACAAGACATAAATACAATGGTGTTATAAAAGGTAGAAGAGCATGCTTCCAGATTTCCAGTCGATCCTCGTATCGAAATGCTGATGCGATGACACGTGACTCTGTTGAGGGGTTGGATATGTCGAATAATTTGCAACCGCTAAATCCTTTAAGTTAACAGTTGACATATTTACGTTTTCTGGAAATTATTATGTTGTTGACTATAAAGTTCCCGTCGCTTACAGAGTCATTAGTTTTGTCCAAATGATGTCATATTTTTATCCCAAACTAACAAATATTTATTTATTTCAACGAATAATTATCAATTTTGCAGGCCAAGTAATATGTTTTAATGTTAAAAAACCGATAACGAATATTTCGATGTATGTTAATACTCATTTCTGAAATAACTCTGTTATGTTTAACGAGGTTGTAAGAATACCAAACAAAATTGTTGATATTGAGCCAACTACGTTTGAACAAATTGATTTATTATCTGCAAAAAAACCTTTTTCTCGGTACACGTTATTTTTCAATTACACCCTGTAGAAACATCTTGATTATGGTCAAAAGAATCAAAACTATAATGGAACCCTAAATACGCCAGATGAAATCCCATGATACGATAATTGACTTGACAAATGTTTTTCGAACCACTTCTCGTTAGTTCAAGATATTGTCGCCGATCGCATGAATAAAACAAGATGCACTCCGAAGCAGCGTCTCCAAAGAACACATTTCGTTCCGATATTATACAGCGTTGTATATCTTCCCTGTCAATTATTTTAAGGTGAGCCATAAATCGCACGATAGGATGACATTTTCATGAATTTTTCATGGTATAGCATTTCTGTCTTCCAATTATCTACTCCACTGAGAAAGCACGCCACCTATTTTCTCGTCTGCTCCCCATCGGTTTTCCTTGCCTGATTTGCAATCGCAAAAATCCTTTATTCATGACGTCCTTTGATTTTTCAGTGCTTAAAAACTAATAAATTAAGAATGAAAAAGGGGTAAAAGGGTGTTTTAGTACATAAACAAGTATACCTATACATTGTCAATTTTGAGTTATAAATAGATAGATAGTATACTTTATTCGTTCTTCATTTAAAATATTCACAAAGAAAATATAAATGAACAAACACGTCAAAAACACAAAATACAGATATAAAAACTATCACTATCACAGATAAGTATGATATTTGTTCCATAAGAACACAGAAAAAACAAAAACAAAGTAATGAATTACAATTCAGATGAATGATTCGTCTAGTAATTAATATAAAAAAGTATAAATACAAAATATATCACATATACAGTGCGGCTTTTTATAGTCCCCCCCCCTCTGTCAACTTTTGAACTATTCGACGTAGAAACATGAATAAAAAACCGCTTCGAGGGTTTCACCAATACTACTTTTTGAAATAAAAAATATGGTGATTCAATAAGGGGCGCGGGGGGCCCATCGACTCAAAATTTTTAAATGATATGAGGGGTCAAGTGGCACATCGTTGAAAAGAGAATTTAATTCTCTTTACAAACATCTGTATATTTTTAAATTTTGTGTAAAAGTTTTTTCCCAATTTCTATTTTTATGCCTTTCGATATTTTTAAGTTATTGTGCCCCCAGCGTCATCTTTCGAGTAATTGCAATATTTCTTCTCTTAAAAATCGGTAATATCGGTAATAAAATATCGGTAATACCCTTCAAAAAAATTTTGGTTTCATTGTTCCACATCAAACCGTTCAAATTTATCGAGTTATGAGTAGTATTCAGATCCGCATTTATATTTGATATTTCGAATTTGAATTGCAAAAAAATATTAACGAAATTCAAAAAAATTTAGGTGGTTGTAAAGAGAATGGAATTTCCTTTTCGACGATGTGTCACTTGACCCCCCAGCCATTTAAAAATTTGGAGTTGATGCCCCCCCTCGCGCCACCCATTGAGAAATCACTATATTTTTTATTTCAAAAAGTAGTAGTGGTGAAACACTCGAAACGGTTTTTTATTCATGTTTCTACGTCGAACCGTTCAAGTTAACAGGGGGGAGCGACTATTAAAAGCCGCACTGTATATACAGTGTGTCTCACTTCTCATGGAAATACCCCCGTATCTTCCGTAATAATTGAGGAAGAATGATGAAACTCTCAGGACAAATAGGAATGACCAAACTGCGCATACCACGCAAATGAAATTGGCCTAAGTGATATACACTGCCCGCCAATCGCGATGGAACAACCCACTTTTACGGTAAAACATGCTAGGGGGCAAAATAGGCTCCAAATTTTTTCAGATTCGTAATCAGGACCACCAACTCACTACAGATACAAATTTTTCCTGGAAAAATTTCAGTTCTGAAAAATCCGAATTTGTCTCACTTTTCATGGAAACACCCCCGTATTTTCCGTAAAAATTGAGGTAGAATGATGAAACTCTCAGGACAGATGAAAATGGTGAAAATGTAGCAATCACCTGAATGAGGTTGGCCTAAGTGATATACACTGCCCGCCACTCGCGATGGAACAACCCATTTTTACGGTAAAATATACTAGGGGCAAAATAGGCTCGAAACTCTTTCAGATTTGTGATCAATACTACCAAATTACTACAGATTCACTTTTTTCCTGAAAAATTTGTTCTCGTCAATTACCAAAGCAACCAAGTTTTCGTGCAAAATGAAAGATTGTCCGATAAAATAAAAACCTCTTGTGGTATTACCCTCGAAAATATGTAATTTTGGTAAAATTGGTGTCCTGATCCCGAATCCGTTGAGCCTTTGTTGTGCCCTAATATAATTTTTCGCCCATGGCGAACAGTGTATGTCACTCAGATAAACTTCATGCAAGATTTAGACTCATCGCTGGTATATCTAACGCTCCTAGAATGTACAAAGTTCTACTTCATTAATTACGGAAATTACGAGGGTGTTTCCATGAGAAGTGAGACAAATTCGGATTTTTCAGTACTGAATTTTTTTTAGGAAAAATTGTATCTTGAGTAAGTTGGTGGTCCTGATCACGAATATGAAATAATTTCGAACCTATTTTGCCCCCTAGTAAGTTTTACCGTAAAAATGGGTATCGCGAGTGGTGGGCAGTGTATATCACTTAGGCCAACCCAATTGAGGTGGTAGGTGCATTTTGACCAGTTCCATCTGTCCTGAGAGTTTTATCATTCTACCTCAATTTTTACGGAAGATACGGGGGTGTTTCCATGAGAAGTGAGACAAATTCGGATTTTTCAGGACTAAAATTTTTCCATGAAAAAAGTGTATCTGTAGTAAGTTGATGGTCCTGATCACGAATCTGAAAAAATTTCGAGCCTATTTTGCCCCCTAGTATGTTTTACCGTAAAAATGGGTTGTTCCATCCCGAGTGGCGGGCAGTGTGTATCACTTAGGCCAACACCATTGAGGTGGTAGGTGCAGTTCGACCATTTCATCATTCTACGTCAATTTTTACGGAAGATACGGGGCTGTTTCCATGAGAAGTGAGACACACTGTATATATATATATATATATATATATATATACATATTCAAAGAAAAGGATAGTCTTGTTTGCTGACTAGTTAGGAAATGATTTTTTAATATTTGGGATATGCAGCAGGCCAATAAGAGTACTCTAATACACAGATTCCAAGCTTTCAACAATTTTTTATTGTCATCATCAGGGAAGCTACAATATGGAAAGACATTTTTCAGATATTGGTAAAGAAAAACCAAGAATCAACTTATAGTGTTGTGAGGTTATGTGGCGTATATGTTAAAATTATTCATAATATATGGACAGAACTGGGATATATATACAGAGTGGTCCAACGAAAAGTATGCACCTAGCTTTTCTCCTTTATTTGGAATTCATAGCAAATATACTCGAACACGTGAAATGTGCCTTTGAGGGGGACACATTTTAGATATATTTTGCAACTTGTGTCTTCAACCACCTATCATTTGAACGGGCATAAAATTATCTTTTCAATGATACCCTATTTGTTGAAATTTACTGAAACAGTTAATGCGAAAACGGCTTTAAGAACATTAACCCGATAATTTTGGTATTAATGAAAAATACAAATCAGTTTTGGTTACTAGGAATCAGGATAACGACAATCATTTCTAAATTACTTTATTTTGCCGAAAGCAACATTTCAATGATAATTTTTTGTTATCACAACTAAATTCCCCATTTATCGTTTGCATGATTTTGTCAAAAACGACTGCAGATAAGTGTAAGAAAAAAACTGCAGATATGTGTAACATTTGTTTTACAGATGAGTGTACATTTCATTTGAATGGAGCTTTGAATAGGCATAATTGCCGTTACTGGGATGACAGTAACCCATATTTATTCCGTGAGGTTCATTCCTAGGCCCCTCAAATAATGAACGTCTGGTGTGGCATATTAGGAAGTCATTTCATAGGACCACTTTTCATTTCTGGAAATTTAAATGGTGAAATCTACCTAAACATGCTTGAAGACGCAATTGATCCTTTCATCACACAAATAATAGAAGATGACCAAAATCATAATGCTGATCGGCTCCATTTCCAGCAAGATGGAGCACCTCCGCACTATTTTGTTCCTTTACGAGAATTTTTAGATAACCGGTTCCCCGGACAGTGGATTGGCAGGAGAGGCCCAATGGAATGGCCTGCCAGGTCACCTGATTTATCGCCTTCGGACTTTTTTCTATGGGGACACTTGAAAAATAAATGTTTTGCTACAAAGCCCGGGTCCATAGAAGATATTTGCCAATGGATTATAGCAGAGTGCCGAAGCATAACACCTGATATGCTACAAAATGTTAGACATAGATTTGAACAAAGTCTGTATTATTGTATTCTTATATTCTCAATAATGCGTAATACGTATTTCTGTAAAATAAAAGCATTAGCACTATTACCCCAACTCAGTATTCCATACCTCATGTGAAATTGAAAATTGGCATAATACAACTTAATGAGAATGTGTTTGCTACAATGATTTTTCAAATATTTGATGTTATAGCAAGCACTACAAAGTTTCTTGAATAATTGGTTGGTATGTTCTGTCCATAACAAATGCCTGTCAAAAGTAACTCCTGACAGTTTCACGTTTTCAGAGCAGAGTAATTGTTTTTCTGATTCTTTAAATATTATAGGTGGATCCTTAAAAATAGGAAATAAATAATCGTCCAACTTTCCTTTTCTGCTGGTGGATTTCGTTTGGTAGAAGACATGGATCTTACAATTATTGTGGTTTACGCTTCAACAACAAGAGTTTTGCACATACATTTTGTCAAATCAAAAGTTGCCAGTGAAAATATCTTCAAATTAAACTTTGATACTCCCATTTCCACAGACCAATATATCCTCAATTCAAACTTTTGAATGGCTAGCCCCATATACCTTTGAAAGCTCAACAATGCTCGTCATTGATGCCACATTTTGAAGGTATGGGGCGTTATTGACAAAACTAGTGTCAAATATAGAAAACATTCAAATAATTCAAATTCATTCTTGGCAAATAAAGAGTTTAAAGATCTCTGAACCCTTATTTTCCATATTCTAGAATTCAACCATGTTTATTCACATTCCCACACTTTACTTTCATATACACAAAAATTGATACAACCCAGGATACACAAATATAATATACAGGGTGTTTCAAAATTCAGGGGCATATTTTTCAGGTCAAAATAATTTTTTTTTTCCATAAACATGTCTCCGCAACTGCTTAATTTCTAAGATACAGAGTGTTGAAATTTAACAAAAATGATAATGATACGCCAATGTTTATTTTTTAATGATTATTATATTTTTTATGAATGTCCTCTCTCTACTCATAAAAATGGTCCTTTGACTTTTTTCGTACGAAGAACAGTTTTCGATTCAAATAACAAAATGAGACAAACAAAAATTCGCCTACGTACAAGCAAATGACTACCTTTTATTTTTTAAATCGAAAACCGTTGGTCGGACGGAAAAAAATCAAAAGACCATGTTTGTGTGAAGATAGAAGACAATTATAAAAATAATACTTATTTGACAAAAAAACAGTAGCGTATCATTATTTTGATCAAAATTATTACAGGTCATGTGTACAGGGACGCCACTGATGGAAATTAAGAAAACGTTCACCATAGAAAAAGTGTATTTTTATGTGTACTTTGCATGTTCCAAAATTAAAAAGAGAAGCCAACGTGGTTTTAGAGATATTGAAAAAGAACTGATTTTTTTTGTTAAATTTCAACATCTTGTATCTCAGAAATGAAGCGGTTGTGGACACATGTTTATAAGAAAAAAAAGTCTCATTTTGACCTAAGAAATACGCCCCTGAAATCTTGAATTTTGAAACACCCTGTATATATGGCTCAATATTCATAAACTTGAACAGTATGTATATTTTAAGTAAGCAATATTGTACCAATTTGAAGTTGGCGGCACTCTCGAAGGTCAAAACCTAATCCTTCGAAATTAATTTTCCACGAGTCCGCGGAATTCAATGACACTCTAGTATGTTGTAGATCACGATCTACGATAGGTAACACTTCAAATGAACCATGATCAAATCGTATGATGAGTTTCTGCGAAATAAGGTGATTTTAAAAGTAGTTACACAAACAGAAAATAAATTTAATTTATCACAAATTGAGAATATTTCTGGTTCATCCTTAGTTGAAATATGTCGTGCTTTTGGAAACGCACCGTTTTTATAATACAAAATAGTATTTAATTTACAGGGGTCGTCACAAACGTTCTCAAAGATTTCCCGTGTCGACGTTGTTTACCTTACTTATTAGAATTGTAATATTTTCTAATTTAATTTCGATATTTTCCTGAGTAATAATGATATTTTGAGAAAGCGATACTGTTTTATTACAAACACAGTATTTTTACCATGTCGTGTCATCAGAAAAGTACTAAAAAATATTCCATTCCAAAGTTTTTTACTTACTTCATTCTTTCAACTTTGAAGAACCCTATGTTTTCAATGTTTACCGTTAATATGTGAAAACCCTCATGCTATAATACGTGAAAAACCTTGAGCCGAACATACATTTTTGAAATACGAGGGTACTACAAAACATATTTGTCGGCGACATTATATCTTTCTTCTTCCTCTACTAAAGATTCGCATGTGGCGCAATTTTAATAGGTTTATTATTTTACTACGTGATAGGTTTCTGTAGTATATTTGGATAGATAATCGATTGTTGTCTCAAAACCCAATCGTACTGGATTATAACTAGTGATTCTCCATGTCGTAACGAAAAGAGTAATACCACTTCCATGCTTGTATCATAAAAAATCCTACTGGACATAGTTTTTGTTCATTTACAAGCGCACTATAATATAAAATACACTCAGTAGAAGTTTGCATTAATCATTTATCATTGCCTATCAATTCCAATCTTATATATTGAAAGAGATACTACGTCTATAAGAATCTTGCCATCGTATTGCATCAAAGAATTTTAATCGAGTTCTCGATAATAAGATATTCATTCTTGCAATCACGTGAAAAAATGCGATTTTGTAATGGAAAAAATTGAAAATGGCAATAATTCAATATCCACACTCGGTCAGCAATATGAAAGTGTAACATTTTTGCGTAACCACACCACAACTTTTACTTTATATTATATTTCACAACTATGAGCATATTTAAAATACTAATATGAAATAAGTGTTTATAATCCAGTAACGACAGACAAACTTGAGCAAAAAGTGAAGAATGAATTGTAGCACTCTGAAACTCGACACATGACATCTCGACAGCATGTATTATTAGAAAAAATATTGTTTTCAAAAAAACCAGGGGTGGAACCTAAAAAATGTTTCATTTAAAAAAATTTATAATTTTTTTTGTTGTTATTTCAGAAAATACAAGATTTATCATAAAACGATTTCGATAGGTTGAGAGATAATTCAATTCTCCACAAGAATGATTTTCAGTGATACCTTATGGAATACGCTCGTTTTCTCAGAAAACGTGGTTTAACGCTGACGTCACATTTCATGCTCGCGCTAACTCGCCACTGAAAGTTCACACACGGCCGAAAATTATATTTGTCATAACTTTGCTGAAAATTATAGTAGAAGGAAAAGAAAAAGTGCATATCGTTCCTGAAGACTTCTACTTCCTCATGCATATATAACATGTGAGTATCTGAGTACCTAAAATATGTTTTATCCCACTTCACATAACCCTTCTGTTATGATATAGGATGTGATTGATTATTCTCTTTCTTCTATTATATCAAATTGATATAATTA
This sequence comes from Chrysolina haemoptera, assembly GCA_958298965.1. Lineage (NCBI taxonomy): Eukaryota > Metazoa > Arthropoda > Insecta > Coleoptera > Chrysomelidae > Chrysolina > Chrysolina haemoptera. The sequence continues at coordinate 27,479,977 of OY282597.1, read as the reverse complement.
CAACATGGTGTCAGAATATGAATCCGAACTAACAATTTTCAATGAAAACCAGAGAACTTCTCCAAAATCAGGTCTTGCTGGTAAAGTTAACCCTATGGCAGGTGATGGAAACTTGGCAGATAACTGGAAGAATTGGCTTCAATTATTCAAAATATACCTATGTGCATCTGGATACGATAAGGAAGTTAATGAAAGAAAAGTACTTAGCTATGCTTTTGCACTCCATCAGAGATCCTGGTATTAATATCTTTTCCTACGAGCGTGCGGAAAAGTTACTTTTTTGTTTTGAAAGTTGTACTTTTCCGTACGATTTCAAATCATGCGGAAAAATTACTTTTCCACACGATTTTTACTTTTCCGTACGATTTCTACTTTTCCGCACGATTTTTGTGTTGTTGAAAATTACGATACTTAGAACTAACTAAATGATCTATGTACCTATTCTGTCTTATTAGTTATTTTGTAGAATTATTATAAAAACTTGTTTATCAAAAACCTTGGTTTTTCATAAATAAGATGAAGAAACACACTCGTAGGAAAAATATTGTACCTAACTCTTACGGAAAATGTTTTTTCCGCCCTTAACGGCTTGCCCGAACTCTATTTCTATTTCCTACGGCCACTGCAGAAAATTGGCAAAAACACACGATTCACAGCCTCAGTAAATAGCTCCTTACGCACGGTAAAGAAATCGCACAGTTTTCATAAACAAAACGATATATCTCGGAAACGGCTCAATCGATTTGGGAGATATTTTGTATATAGGTAGGGTTTTGCTTTTAAGTTTATCTATATAGGCGTCTTTCTTGGAAACACACGATTTTACTGATAATGATAATAATAATAATAATTTTTGGATCTCGAAAACGGCTTCAACGATTTGGATCAAATTTTGTATTTAGATAAGATATTACGATATTTAGAACTAACTAAATGATCTATATACCTATTCTGTCTTATTGTCACGATTAGATAAGATATTGCTACCTAAGTTCATCTATATAGGCGCTTTCCATAAAAAATGTGATTTTACTCATAATATTAATAATAATAATAATATGAATTTTTGGATCTCTGAAACGGCTGTAATGATTTGGATCAAATTTTGTATTTAGATAAAGTTTTGCGTTTCAAGTTCATCTTTGTGGGCGTATTTTTAAGAAAAAGGCGATATATAATAATAATAATAATAATGTGAATGTGAAAACGGCTTCAACTTTTTCGATCAAATTTATTATTCAGATGTTTGGCTACTTGAGTTCATCTATATAGGCGTCTTTTCTGAATAAAAGGTCATTTTACTAGGTAATAATAATAATAATATGAATTTTTGGATCTCGGAAACGGCACACTGTATATGGCCGTACGCTACGCGGCTTCGTGTGTAATTTTTCCATTCGTGCGTAATATGCCTTTTACAACACTTGTTACGTAATATACTATTACCGGATATCCAAGGAAATAACATCGAATTCGAGATGGTTTGCGCTTGGTCAGATTATGAGAGAATTTCAAGATGAGTACAAAATCTAATATCTTTAAATGAGCAATTCTTGTATATATAAAGTGGCGGCCAAAAAGTATGCACCATACGGCAAAAAGTATTATTGGAATATGGATAACCAAATAATAGATTTTGACACATGTAACCTGATCGCTGGTATGGCGGCAAAATATAAAAAAAAATGCTTTGAAGAGGCAAAAAGTCACGTAATAACGATCATTGAGATGATATGGCAATTGAAATATAATCATTTTCCGATGATAATCGTGCAAGAGCGTTTCACTTCGCACATAATCTTGAAAATAGTGCGTCAAATCGAAGAAGCTTAGAGTTTTCGCAACTGTATGCAAATTGAAACGCTCTTGTATGATTATCATCCATATTTTATTTCAATCTGGAAAACACCATGTTTCCGAAGTTATATGTCATCACAATGTTCACGGAACAACTCCAATTTTTTTAAATTTAGTGCTCTCTGGTGTGGAGAAAATGAGAAAGTTTTGTCACTATCATCGAAGTAGAAAGGTTTTAGTAAAGTCAAGTTATTCATAAAAAAATATATATAATTAAACTTTGAAAAAATCATGTTTATATCTACTGGCCTAGCCCCAAAAATCAATTCAAATCACAACGTCATTGAAGTATATTTCCTAGAACTATTGACAGGGATATTCTGGCATTAATTCCACTTGTATAGTTCACGAAGTTTCTCATAGAGAATCCCCATTTACGCATGCAATGAATAATGAGAATCGACCAACTAGTTATTAATCTCTGACGGTTTGATGTCTTTATCCGCTCTTCAATAATTCATTGCAAAAGCAATTTGCGGTCGGTTTATCTGCTGAAACATCGTTTTGGCATTAGGGTGTGTAGTGATACCAATTTTATCTGTTAATTTAGTTTTATCGGTTGGGTTTCTGCCTTGTTGTCAAGCAACTATGCGCCGTCACTGAGTTTATTTTATAAGTTGAAAAGTTTCGACCCGCCTTTAGGGTAGACACCCAAATAAACGCGAACGTAACATGGGTTGCCTATCGGATATTTATTATTTATTCTACATGGCCAACATGCTTTCCTGTATGGTTTCTGTCAAGTCTGTTATTTCATTGTTGTTTTTTTGAATATTTTTTTTCACATGTTGAAAAACTGTGTGTTCACCTCTTCGAGTTTTACCTCAACCGGTTCTTTTCCGTTTGCGAGTGAGCCAGCGAACCATGTTTTAGCGCGGTTTAGTGAGGCTTCCAGTAATTACTCGTGGTTTTATGAATCGGTATATCCCTCTGGGAATCTACCTTCTGTGCCTGTAATTTTATTCTAGGTAGGTAACTTTCCCTTTATTAGTTATGTTCGCCTGCTTGGGAGATAGACTCTTATGTCTTTTTCCACCATTGTTATTTTGTTTAAAATGAGTTTGTATTTCAATCAATGTAATTTTATTCTAGCCAAACACTACCATAACCCAACCGACGAAATAAATCAGTTCCAATACAATACGTTCCTGTGTTTTCTTCTGCTGAGGGCCTGAAACTTAACCCCAAAAACCCCCCTGAGAAACCGTTTTGTAACAGGTGATTTGCGGGAGGTCTGATACACAAAAAACAGGATGATTTCGTTAGAACACTCCGATACCCAAGTAGCACACCCATATTGGGACAACATTGGTACAATATTGTGAAAATATTGGCAAAATATTCAAATAATATTGGCGAGAAAAAAAAATCTGAATATTTGGCGATATTGGTCCAATATTTAAAGAATAATATTGGTGTAATATTCTCGAAGCAATATTGGCCTCAAAATGTTAAGCGTATTGGTACAATATCGCTGTAGCACACTTGGATTGGAATAATATTGGTGAAATATTGGCAAAATATTCAAACGTAATATTGGCGAGATAAAATCATAATTATTTCGGGATATTGGCACAATATTACTTGGAAATTATACAAATAATATTAGTGCAATATTGAGGAAGTAATATTGGCCCCAAAATAGTTAGGGATATTGGCATATTGGTACAATATCATTTGCATAATGGTAAAATATTCAAAGTGAATATGACGAATATGTTGCCTTGGAAACGTTGATGGAATATTTCCAGAAAATGTCGAATAATTCAAAAATTCTACAATTTCGTGTCTACTCTAATTCACCACTGAGTAGATTGACTTGTAAACGCATTGTGAGAAGCCTTATTTAATATATGTTACTATGATTCAGCTGTTGTTCCATATGTGGGGCCACCTAGCAGTTTCTCACCCAAGTTTAATCATGATTAATTTCAATTTTGTTCATTGAATATTCGGCCAATATTCAAATTTTAATCCTAGTGATAAATGTATTTTGTAATATTGTATCAATATTGTCTTTTAAATTTTGGCGTGAGGTTTTCGTAACAATCTCAATCAATATAGGATCAAAATAATTTTTAGAAAATGGATTAAATAAGTTTCCGCCAATGCGTTATCAAACTTGGATAAACAATATTGTTTTTATCTCTAAAATCGATATGAGAGTAATATTGAAATCGCAGTATTGGAGCTAGATGCTGGAAACAATATGTAGGCAATATAGCTCTATCGATATCGGTGAAAATTATTGGACCAATATTGACCGAATATTTTATGAAACAATATACATACAGGTTGAGCCGATATTCTACCAATATTATTAATGAAATATTGTTTTTCCAATATGAACCCATATTGGTTCAATATTATTTTTACATTTACAATATATCCATATTGGCCCAATATGAAAACAAGATTCAGCCAACATGAGGTGCTAGCTGGGTAGTCGCGCCCTCGTCGCTGCGCGACTCGGGTCATTTTCAAAAAGTTCATGTACTCGAAAAATGTCCGGCAATAATTCAAGCACTAGGGAGATTATAAGTGAAAAATTTGTCTGTAGGTGGGCTCGTCTTCAAAAAAAAGTTGCGAAAATTTGCGAAATCAGAATCGGAAAAATCTGTGAAAATAGTGAAAAATATCTAACCACCGAAAAATGCAATTTTGAAAAATTTCACCCGCCTGCATAGATTGAGAATGCTTGTAAAGTTGGAAAATTTTCTTATTGTTTCGGACCATGAAAATTACGACAGGTGGCTCAGACCCTCATAAAGTTGCGAAAAATGACAAAAACTGTATACTTAACAATTACAGATACATTCAAATTTGATGATTTCAAATTTAATTTATAATGAATACTTTTCTCGCGATAAGCTTTTATATCATATGAAATTTTATAATATAACAAAATGATCGGTTCCATTTACTTCAAAGTTAATTTTCCACTTTTTATTGCATTTAAATATAAACTTTTTTACACGCTTTATATTAGCTTCACTTGTATGTTTGTTTGTTTGTTTGTATGTCCGAATGATTTGAAATTTGGCAGGTGTTCATAGTATCGGTGACAATGCAATGTGAAATTTTTTTTATAAAAAAACAAAATGGCGGCTCCAATATGGCGGACGAGATTTGTGATAATGGTCCGATTCCATTCGAAATTGGTATATAAGGGTTTTCGGAGTCAGAGATTATGATTTTTTATCAAAATTCGTGAATTCAAAATGGCGACTCGAAGATGGCGGACGAGATTTTTTATTATGGTCTGATTCGATTCAAAATTAGTGTGTGAGGGTTTTCGGGGTCAGAGATTATGATTTTTTCGTAAAAATTTATGAATTCAAGATGGCGGCCCAAGATGAGGGACGAGTATTGTGATTATGGTCAGATTCGATTCAAAATTGGTATGGTTTTCGGGGTCGAAGATTCCGATTTTTTAGTAAAAAAATCCAATCCTATATCAATCCTCCTGAAGAGCTTGGCAAAGCGAAAAAGATTTTTGTCGACCACAATGTATTGGGGATTAAATGCGAGAGAAGCGAATGAAATGAACGATTTCTGTGAGTGATATTTTTTAATAACATTCTCCTCATCTAATTTAGTTAGTGATTTGTTCAATGAAAACTACAGGGAATTAAAAAAAAGCAGTTATCTGAGTGAAAATGCGAATTTTCATTTTCAGATTTTTTTGTTTCAGTTAGTTTTTTCACAATATCTATTAGATGTAGTTCAATGTCCAGCGTGGCTTGTGCCGGGGAAGTAGTTAGATATTACAAATATATCACATTTTTATTTTTCAATTCTCATGAAGAATGTTCCCCTTGTCATTGGAATGTTCATAAAGTTCCTGTAAATGAGGTTAGACAACCAACTATACACATACACATATAAGCTTTTAGGTTGAGTGAGTGTAGGTCACCACAGAGTGAAATCTATATTGCTTTAAAGCTTTTCAAAAATTAACAAAATACAGTAGCGAAAACTTACATGTTACACTAGTTTAGTTACACGAAAAAATAAAAAAATTTGTCGGTAGTTGCTCAATTTATAATAATAATAATAATATAATAATAAACGGACTTTATTTCAAATGGCGGAGTTTGGCTCATAGCTATTCTTCCACTCAACCAAGCATGTTTCAAAATGGCAATATTATTATAATGTATGTTTCCAAAATAAAATATGGTCTGCAACGGAAAGAAAGAGACGTAAGAAAAAATAATATGATCAGAATTATTAAAATTGAGGCTATCGCTGTTCATCCAGGAAACGTTGGCTTTGTTTACTTTTAAAATTTGTGAAAGATATGGTTTTTATGCTTTCACTGATAGAATTATACAGGCAACGGAATGGTAAGAAAAAGATCGTTTAAAGAGAACCGTTCTGTGCTCAGGGATTGACAGACAGTTAACATATCGTAGATCTCTAGTGTGTGCTTCTTGTCTATGTTGGAGTGTGTTGAGGAGGTGAGTTGGTGTTTTTTTTTATGTTTCAAAACTTAGAATTTTAAGCGTCATGGAATAATCGATAACTGGAATATGAAAAATTAAATCAGCTGAATTTGCAAATTTATTTTGGAAACGGTATAAGTTACTTCCGTTCAAAATCTTGATAACATCCACAATTTTATCATTAAAAAATAAAAACGGATCAGCCTTGCCAATTTCTGTTTGATGCAAAAGTCCCCCGCGTAAAAGATATCAACAGGGTCAAAGCAACAACTTTCAGAGCTACCCTGCATCGATATATTCAAATGTGTTTTCCAGTCGTGAATTACCCTGCTCATAAATTATGAGGGAGAAAGGGTCGGTCTCCCATAGCCGCTGATTTAAAATTCATGAGACACCCAAAACAGATTTGCACTACATCCAGGCAAATCCCGATCAAGCCTTTAATTTTCTGTTAGGGAATATTAAGGAGAATTTCTGATCGTTGTGATGGATGGATGTTCCTTGAATTCCATTATTTCTCGCGAGGTGGTTCGCATTAGCTGATTCGAAATTTTTTCACAGATATGCTTTTGCTCGGAAGTGGATCCATACACACGGTAACCGGACAGAACAGAACATGAAAGAACAGAACAAGAAAGAACAGAGCATGACAAAACAGAACATGAAAAAACAGGACAGTGAATAAACAGAACAATGGTAAAACAGAACAATGGTTAAACAGGACCATGCCATAACAGAACCGAGTAAAAAGAGAACACTGAAATAAAAGAACCTTGATAAAACATAACTCTGTTAAATAAGAACAACGGGAAAAAATAAAAGAATGTAATACAAAACAAATAATTTTACTGAAAAGAATATTATAGGTATATACACCAATATTAGGAAAAATTACTGCAAGTTTGCCATTCGCAGCAAATACATCAATTTATTGGCATAATTTGCATATTCTTCTGCAACTGCTGCCACTTGATTGCTGAGCTTCACATACTTTTTCTTCCGTATTTCTGGACGACCAGTCCAGCTCACCAGACAGCAGCTGACCATTTCCAATTACCAAAATCCTATCTTGATCGTCCGCTCCTGTGTCGTGCAAAATCAGGTCTGCATAATTTTCGTGAACCCGAAAATTTGTTGTGGTCGGATTCGGAATATGAACCGTTTTTCACTGAACTAACCTGAGTAGGCTAATTAACATAAATAAAAATTATTGTCAGGTATTCACATTGTGTTCTATCAACTACCTATCAACTATATATCAATGGTTTATTTAAAACCCAACTTACCTGAATAGGCTAATTAGCATTAATAAAAATTACGGTAACCCACATTGTGTTATAGGTGAGGAGGGTAATCAAATGTATATACCTACAATATTCTTTCCCGTTGTTCTTATTTAACAGAGTTCTGTTTTATCAAGGTTCTTTTATTTCAGTGTTCTCTGTTTTCTCGGTTCTGTTATGTCGTGGTTCTGTTTTGCCATTGTTCTGTTCATTCACTCTTCTGTTTTTTCATGTTCTGTTTCTTCATGTTCTGTTCTTTCTTGTTCTGTTCTTTCATGTTCTGTTCTTTCATGGAACCCATACACACATATTATTGCACAATGATATCCAATTATGACAAGGAAAAATTTTAATGTATTCATTGATTGAAAGTTTGATTTTGTGGAGAAAATTTGATTCTTGACATGATTTTTTGGGTTTGTATCCTTCCACAATCTGAAAATGAGATAAAACTCTGTACTGAAAAAACATATTTTCAATTCGAAAATGAATTTTATCAACAAGAATTTGGTATGGCAATGGGTTCTCCATTATCGCCCATTTTAAATGATGTATTATTTTTTCACTGAAAAATCGAAATCTCCGCACCCGAAAACTCCCACTTAACAATTTTGTATCGAATCTGACCATAGTCACAAAACTTGTCCACCATCTTGAGCCGCCATCTTGAATACATGAATTTAAAAAAAATCATGACTGGCTACGCTCGCTCCGCTCACGCATTAAATTATCTCAATTGTTAATCGCCCTTATTAATACACTAGTTCGTTAAATAACCAATAATGAATTGGAATTAATGTGCTTTCAATAATATTTTGTTCGCGTATACGGAAAGTTTGTTCAAAACCTATAGTTCTTACTCGATTTTTTTCATGTTATGTGTTGTGTTCAAAAATGATTTATTTTACAAGCTCCTATTAGTTAACATTTCAAATAAGCAACCTCAATTTCATTCAGTAAAGTGAATGAGAAACTTTCATTCTTCATTTCCACGTGAGTTCATCCAGGGGCGGCGCTTCCCTTCACTTACGAAAGGTAATTTTTTTGTCCGGTTCTTCAAATTTCACTTATTATTCCACTTCTTTTGATGGAGAGAGCATTGTGTATAATTTTCGTAAAGTGGCAGCAGTTCACAGTATATAAATATAGTTTTCATTCAATTATTTACAGAAATATGAAATATATTTAACACATTCGTGGACAGTAGGAGTTCGAACGATGTCAAAAAATCATCACCCATTTTTTTACAGAATCGAGTTTATTTTTGTCCAAATGTGACAATAAAAATAATAATAGTTATTTGTTTTACTAGGCATAAAATCACAAGATTTAATGCCGCGGAGGCTATAAATTTAGACCCTGTGTTCTACCGGTTTGGCCTGTATATACTGCAGAGCATTCCCCGCATTCTAATTTGATAATTTGTTGGCTAGGTCTACTGAATTCAAAACTGTGTTGGAAGGAGTGAATTTTGTAAGGTCTCTGAATTTTGAACTTAAAAATTTTGACAACTTACCAGTTATCAAAACCAGAATATCAAAAACAATATCAAACTAGTATCCTTCGACGTCAAAAACATGTTTTCTAACATTCCAACAGACGAATGCCTTCCCCTTGTAAAGAACATATTAGATAAATGTAATACGAACCCATTTATAACTAACAAATTTTGCAATCTCTTGAATATATGCCTAAAACAGAATTTTTTCAAATATAATAATAGTTTTTTCCTACAAAACTCAGGTCTTCCTATGGGCTCACCATTGAGTCCCATTCTGGCAGATATTTTTATGGACAACCTAGAAAATACCCTCATCCTTAACAACCCCCTTTCTAAGAAGCATATTGTGTTTTGGTTCAGATACGTGGATGACGTAGGTTTTGATGGTTCTGACAGACAAATTAATCAATTTTTGAACTTCCTAAATAGTCTACATAACAAAGTTTAATTCACAGTAGAAATCGAACAAAACAAGAAGCTTAACTTCTTAGATCTGAGTATTTCAAGAGTTAATAATAATTTTCAATTTAATATATACCGGAAAAACACCTTCACAGACTGTACAATTCCCTTTGATTCTTTCAGTCCGATCTCACACAAATTGTCTGCGTTTAGGTCAATGATACACAGAGCTTTCGCGATCCCTTTACCTGATAAGAATTTCCAGGATGAACTAAACATCATTAAACAAATTGCGGTAAACAATCAAGTTCCAGTTTCTTTAATAGAGAAATTGATATCAGGTAAAACTCAAAAAATTATTAAGAATGAACTATACCCAAATATTGAAGAACATAATACACGTAAATATGGTAGCATTACTTACTCAGGTAAACTTTCAGAAAACATCCAAAATTATTTTTCTAAATTCAAAATAACAACAGCTTTTATAAGTAATAATAATTTAGGCAGAATTCTATTCAATGCAAAACCTAAACGAGACACAATTAACAAATCAGGGATATATAGATTAGAATGCGGAAAATTCTCTGCAGTATATACAGGCCAAACCGGTAGAAATTTTGACGTAAGGTTCCGTGAACACATAGGTTTAGACAAAAAATCAACAATGTACGAACATCTACAAGAATCCAAACACAAGATAAGTAAAGATAACCTCAAAATTCTACACACATGTAATAAAGGGAACACAATGAATCTGTTGGAAGCCATGGAAATTAATAAATCAATTAAAAACCCGAAATTTAGAACCCTCAACGAGCAACTCGATTTGTGTAGGTCTCCACTTTTGAATTTATAAATGTGACAACCCAGGTAATTTCCATCACCTCCAGGGTCTAAATTTATATTGTTTCACCCTTGTTCTCTTAATTACCTCTCCATCCAGCCTACCTGCAAACTCCCTATATAACTAGGCTTAGAGTTCAATTGTATTAGTAAGTTTTTATACTTGATAATGGTATAAAACCCGAAACCGGTCGTAACAATAAAAATCTAGTGGAAATGAGACAAAAGAGTGTTCTTTCGTTTCATCAAAGTATTTCAGGTCTGCTGGGGACGGCTCGGCATGATTTGAAATGTCTGCAATAGCAGGCATGTAGCAGCACTCGTGACGGTTATAGCAGGTCTGTCCACGAACGTGTTAGGCTGATTTACTGTTAATTTTACAGAGCTTTTTCGAATTAGTCCACATTTCCTTTCAATTCATACTGACAATGTCATATGACAAATATGTATTAGTATATTACTGGATAGTGGGATAATCCATATGGAGATAAACTCATAATTGTTACGAAGGAAGGCACATTCAGATGGTTATTTTTGAGAGATCTAAATTAAAGAGATAAATCCATGCTACATCCAATTCAAGTGATTTGTTGGTCCGCTTTTATGCAATATTCCATTTGGGAGTATAATTCATCCAGTTGGTTTTTAAAGCCACAATCGCCGTTGTTGAGGCAACATTCGCAATTTCATAGAGATACTTGTTAACTGTTATTAATGATGATGTTATTATTCTGTTCCGGCATTTTCACCTAGTTGTACATGGCTTTAACATTGGTGTTCAAGTTGGATTAAGCTTTCGTTTGTGAAGCTGGGGAAATAACCATTTTTCAACTTTTATCATGACATCCAGCAAAATTGATTCAGACATTTGTTTCATTCGAATTATTCTCAGACAGAAAAATGTAAAAATACACATAAAAAGGTGAGCAGGGGTCAAAAGGAGAAATGAAATTATGTATTGATTAGATTGGATTAGATTTTTTATTGGTCGAATTGTAACACCCAATAGCTATGAGATGTCAGTAATGTTGATTGTGTATTCAGTGGAAATATAATAATAATAATAATATTGATGGTTTCGACCGTCTATGTTATTGCATCTAGCTTGTTGGGGTTAGGTCGTCTTATAGAAAAACCAGTATTTTTCAACAGGCCAACGTTTCGGCAATATATTTTGCCATCCTCAGGGCTCTAAAATATAAAATTATGGACAATTGTTATTATGTAGATAAATATAATTTTTTAACTTTTATGAAAAGTTTATCTCTAAAAATTTTAGAAAAAAAAACATTTTTTCTTTTTTGTTACATGTAGATAAATATAAAATTTAGGAACAAATACATTTGAATTCTCAGTATGAAATCAAGTGTAAACGTTTATATCATAAATACACTATGGAGAAACTATTTAATAAAATTAACAAGTAAACTTATTACGTGAAGGGTTTTGGTTTTCCTTCGTCAACATAAAGTAGGTATAACACTTGACATATAAATAAAATCAAAACTAGACACGACATAAAATTGAAATGAAGCTTCCCTGTATTGGAAAATATCATCGATCATTCTATTTTATTTTTAGAGATAAACTTTTTATAAAACTTCTTTTTTAAAAAAAAATGTATATTTATCTATATAATAACAATTGTCCATAATTTTATATTTTAGAGCCCTGAGGATGGCGAAATATATTGCCGAAACGTTGGCCTATTGAAAAAACTGGTTTTTCTATAAGATGACCCAGCCCCAAGAACCTAGATGCAATAATAATAATAATAATAATAATAAAACTCCCTCATAAACACTCGTAGAGTGTACCCAAAGGCATAGCCTGTGCGAGTAGAGGACGGCGATTATTATTATTTGCCGTGGCGCTCCGGGGCGACTTACTGATTTTTGGTGGCGTATTCCCTTTTCAGCAGCAGAAAAACCCGGAAAACCTACAGCACCACCTCGGGTAGCCGGCATACACTCCAAGCTACCACTAGGTGAGATTGGCATCTAGACAACACACAATACACTTGCTTTCAACAAGGCCTGTGGTCGTCTATCGATTCCGATATTGAGTATTTGAGAAAAAATCCCTCGTACCTACATCGCGCTCGAACCGACTACCGCTATACTGAATTGTTTTCGAAACGAGCACAAAATTATTATACAATAGTATATTACGTAACAAGTGTTGTAAAAGGCATATTACGCACCTATATAGATGAACTCAAGTAGCAATACCTCATCTGAATAATAAATTTGATCCAAAAATGGCCTTTTTCTAAAACAGACACCTATATAGATGAACTTAAAACGAAAAACTGTATCTATCATAAGAGCCTTTTCAGAGATCCAAAAATTCATTTTATTATTATTGATATTATGAGTGAAATCACATTTTTTTATTTTTTTTATTTATTTTATTATCAGTAAAATCGCGTTTTTTCAAAAAAAAAAACGCCTATGTGTATAAACTTAAAAAGCAAAACCGTATATACATACAAAATATCTCCCAAATCGACTAAGTCGTTTCCGAGATAAATCATTTTGTTTACGAAAACTGTGCTATTTGTTTACCGTGCGTAAGGAGGTATTTACTGAGGCTGTGAGTCGTGTGTTTTTGCACATTTTATGTAGTGGCCGTAGGTGAATTCACAAACAAAGATATAGAGCTGTACATAGAGATATAATATGTTGACAATAATCTCACAGTGAAGTTTATGTCAGACGTATTTGCAACAAGTGGGGGTTGCATTGCCCATTTATTGAGAAAATAAGATGTGAAGTCATATTATGAGGTACATCCATGTGAATATAGGTATATGATAATACAGTGTCTTTCAAAAGTCTGGGAACGGTCTCATATTTCAGAATCGGCTGAAAGAAAATTCATGAAAATTTTTACTGGATGGTTTTTGATTGCCCGATTCATTGGTGATATTGGCAATGTTGCCAAATCAATAGTTTTTCAGATACTGAGGGTAACTCAATTTTTTCAAATGGAACATCCTAATTATTTTCATTGCAATCAATTCAGCGCCCACCCATCACTTCTGTCTCCAAATATCAGATTTTAATTTATTGTGGTTTTTGAAATATGACAACATGGTATTTTCGTTCAAAAGTCTGGGGACGTTCCAATATTTTCGAAACGGTTTGGGAAAAATTCATGAAAATTCACATAAGATGGTTTTTGATGATGCCAGATTAAACGGTGATATTGGCAATGTTGCCAAATCAATAGTTTTTCAGATCTCAGTCGAAATGAATAAATTTCAACATAAAAGTCGAAATTTTGACATTAAAGTCGAAGTGATGAAAAAAACACTCTTGTGGCCCTTCTGCGCTTTCGTAGAAATGAATAATGTATGATCAATAAACTATCGAGTGTTTTTTCTGTATCTGAGAACTGCGTTTGTCGAAAAAAATATTGTGTGTATTTCGAGCACAAAGTGTAATTCGCGCTCTCTTTGTCGAGCTATTGAGGTGTTTGTTAATGATAACAAAAACTAAACGCTATTGATTATTTGACTGACGGCACTGAGGGAGCCAGTTGCGAATTGATCGCAAAGAAAACAAATAGGATGTTCCATTTAAAATGATAGAGCTACCGGCAATATCTGAAAACAACATCATGTATAAAATTCCATCAGATTTTCTCGAGCCCGTTTGAAAATATTGGACCGTTCGCAGACATTTCAACGGACTATTTTCTCATTTGAAAAACCATACTAATTTAAAATTTTATATTTGGAGACAAAAGTGATGAGAGGGCACTAAATTGATTGCAAAGAATATAAATAGGGTGTTCCATGAAAAAAAAATCCCCCCTCATATCTGGAAAAACTGTTAATTTGGCAACATTGCCAATATCACCATTGAATCGGGCATCATCAAAAACCCTCTTGTATGAATTTTCATGATTTTTTCCTGAACCGTTTCGAAAATATTGGAACGTTCCCAGACTTTTGAACGAAAATGCCATGTTGTCATATTTCAAAAACCACAATAAATAAAAATCTGATATTTGGAGACATAAGTAATGAGGGAGCACTGAATTGATTGCAATTAAATAATTAGTATGTTCTATTTGAAAAAATTGAGTTACCCTCAGTACCTGAAAAACTATTGATTTGGTAATATTTCCAATATCACCAATGAATTGGGCATCATCAAAAACCATCCAGTGAAAATTTTCATGAATTTTCTTTCAGCCGATTCTGAAATATGAGACCGTTCCCAGACTTTTGAAAGACACTGTATATTCACTCTAGAACGCCAATCTCACCAACCATCAGGGTAAAAATAATGCAGCCGCGTGAGCGACGTGTTCACGCTTTGCGTATGCTCGTGATCTGTGAAGTTTAGATAAATCGTTGTGAAGTTTGAAAATCATTCATCATTACAATCGAAAGTTTTACGTCATAAGATTATTCTCAATATTAGGTGTAAAAAACTTATTCAATAAATTAAGGTACCATATTATGTTACTGTTATGTCAATGACGGTGCAGATTTTTTTTTATCATTCACACGTTTCCCAGTCAACCAGCGAAGTCGCAGTAAGTCGCAGTGAATTCAATGTAATATCTTATCAAGCATAATCATTTCGATGTTAAATGAAAGTTCCAGCGACTTCGCTTTGGGGACAATAATATGCCCATAATGTTAACCCTGTGAATTCGCAAAGCAGCGTTCAATACCAATTCAAATTAAAGTGTTTTAGAGAAGTGGTTACATATCTCCCAATAAACATTTTCATTTATATAATAGTAACCGTAAAGTTATCAGCACTATTTTATAAAACCGTAATATATATAACCTAAGCATGGTAATATTTCTGTAACTCTTATAAACCCTTTACAACACTTAAATGGAGCAATTTGTAAGAGTTGCGAACACCTTTATTAAGTAACGTTATAAAACCTATAGGTCTATAACTAATAGTTACAGAAATATTTCCGGTACCTTTATAAAACTTTCTTATAAAACTTCTTCTAGGAAGAGGATGGAATTATATTTAGTTTTATTACTGACTTCGTTACTCTTATAAACTTTTCCTATAGAGGTGTTGGTAACCTTACCATTACTAAATTATTTCTCTGTCAAACAGTCATCTGTCACACGTCCAATATGTGTTTTCTCTTTTTAGCATACATTGATTATTATATTACGTTTCTTTTCGTTAATTCCACAATTTTGAACATCAGACAGTATATAGTAATTCATTTTTGTCTCCATGTTTTTATATGATATTAAGATGGATGATATTATGGGCACTTAAATATTTGTTACATCATGTCCACACATACGGTTAGACCAAAATTATATTGCCAATCATTTTTTACTGTAAATGCTAGCAAGGCACTTCTAAAAAATTCATTGGCCACTCAAATATGTATGATTAAGAAAATTTTTATTGAATTTTAAAAAATAATTATATTGTTTTTTTTTAATTTGTTTATAAAACGGAATCAATCACATGTTCTTATAATATAATGTAAAATAAAAGTCCAATATGAAGTCAGTTTTCCACAATTATGCTGAATATTTAATTTTTTATTCCTGTTTATATCTGCGTTTTAGAAAATTATCATGGCGGATAGAACAAACACCCTTATAAAAATTAGTTACCACAAAATTACTATCGGTAACACTATAAAACTTAAAGTAACACTATATATCCAGAAGTGGTGATTCTATAAAACTTTATAACCACTATAAATCCTTAGGTGTTAGTTGAGTGTCACAGCACACCACAAGTGATGGTTAGAGAACTATTGGTGGTGATATTCAACGGTGAAGAAGAAAAAGAAGACGAACTTAACCTCGAAAAACTGTAATATGTTTACATTTCTCTCTGTGTGTTGGAGCCAGACAAAATAAAATGTTTAAAATTGTACAAACGAGAGAACTAGGGCGAAAAGTCCCATCCTTAACAATTGTACCATCGGCATGGGAAAGAGACGGGACGTTATTTTGGCCCCCAACTAAGAAGAGGAGTCTACTTTCGAAACTAATTCTACATGTTCTGAATCAAGAATACATTCTTGTTCTGGATCTTCAAATTCTGTTAACCACTTCATTTTATAGTCATCATGATTGTCATTATTATCATTCTCATTATTTTCAGTGGATCTGACAGATACCTGTCGATTAACGACAGTGGTACTTTTTAATTTAATAGAAGATGCTGCACTATTTGTGTTATTCTGGAAAAACGCCTAGAAACTTTCCGGCGAAATGTACTGCTGTACTTGATTTTTTTCCAGGTATTAATCATAATTAAATTCACAATTATGTCCCTATACACAGAGTTGATTCAGACCACTCCTATTTTAGGTTAACTTATTACTGAGAAGTGAGAACACAAAGAGAAAACATCAGTTACCCAAAGTTTTATATCGTATTTATAAAAGAACTTGTTACTAAAAGTTTCATAACGTATTTATAAAAGAACTTTAGTGTCTGAAGTTTTAGAAAGGTAAACAAGGATGCTATTTTAAAACTCAGAAACCATTAGTTTTATTACGGAAGTAACGGCAAACCTTATATAAATTTGTTATATAAATTGAGGTAACTATTACTTCAAGTTTTATAACACAGTGATATAAATAGTTACAACACTTCATTATAAATCTAGAACTTACAGTAATGGCATAAATCCCTAATAAACCTAATTTACTATAAGTGTTGCAATAAAACTTCAACGCATTTCCTTATATAATTGTGTAACCTTTATAAATACTTTATAAAAATATCAGTTACTATAAGTCACGAAAATTGTTTATTGGGCTGTGACTATTTTTCATTAACGTTTATCATGTGATATTTATTGAACTTTTAATAACGTCTACAAGAAGTGTTATGAATTATGATGGAGAGACACCAGCGGACGGGGACAAAACAACTAACAAACATCTTGATCTTCGTAGTACGTCCAAGTCTAACGTCCCGTATACAAACATGGTACGATATTTCTTGTTCGTTGTTAAAACTTTTAACGTGTTTATTGTTTATTTTATAGGTATTCGTTTGTTTCATATGATGTTAATGTAAATACAAATAAAAGTTCATGTCAAATATGCAGCTTTAGTTTCATCAACGAAAATTAACGATATAGTTATTTACCTAACAAGTGCGGAAAGTAGTACTTTTCCGCACGCGACGGCAGTTGCACGAACGACGCGGAACGGAGTTCGGGCAAGCCGTTAAGGGCGGAAAAGACATTTTCCGTAAGAGTTAGGTACAATATTTTTCCTACGAGTGTTTTTGTGCATCTTATTTATGAAAAAACAAGATTTTTAATTAACAAGTTTTCATAATAATGCTACAAAATGACTAATAAGATAGAATAGTTACATAGATCATTTAGTTAGTCCTAAATATCATCATTTTCAAAAATACAAAAATCGTGCGGAAAAGTAAAAATCGTACGGAAAAGTAAAATCGTGCGGAAAGGTACAACTTTCAAAACGAAAAATCGTGCGGAAAAGTTACTTTTCCGCACGCTCGTAGGAAAAACATTTATCCTTCATTCCCACGTGAGTTCATACAGGGACGGCGGTTTCCTTCACTCACAAAAGGTGATTTTTTGTCCAGATTTTCAAATTTCACTTATTTTTCCACTTCTTTCGATGGATAGAGCATTGTGTACAATTTTCGTAAAGTGGTGGTAGTTCACTGTATATAAGACCAATATAATTTTCATTCAATGAGAATTTATTTACAGAAATATGAAATATATTTAGGCTGATTCACTGTTAATTTTACAGAGATTTTTCGAATCAGTCCACATTTTCGTTCAATTCATACTAATAATATCATATGACAAATAAGTATGTATTCAAGTACCCTACTCTCCAAATATTTTCTCCATGTGGAAAATATGAGGCAAACATCCAACATAAAACAACTACTTCCCTGGCTAATACCACATGGTATTAGTATTAGTGGTATACGTAATATACATATGTCCTCTTTATAATCTGACAAATACACATTATTATCTAATAGAGGCCCATGACTTCTCGAAGTGGAATAGAATTGTTGCAGAGACCCTAGTGAGAAACTCAAGTGATTTTCTGAATAATGAAGAATTTCATCACAAATCCTTAAAATAACTTCAAATCCACTTTATCTTAATATGTTAAATTATAGCAGCCTTACAACACGATGACAATATGAAAAATACTGAAAAATGAGAGGATTTTACACAATTCAAGATTAACACTTCATATCGAACTTCATATCAACTCCATATCGACAACTATTTTTGGACGAGAGAAGTCTTATACAGTCTGTCCATAAAATAACCCCCCCCCATGTTTTGAACGAAGTGGAATTTTTCTTTGAAATTTTTTTTGTTTGAATGGTAGTTCATATGTTACTCTTTGACAATAATATAAACATTCTATCTTTAAAAATGGCGGCCAGGTGCCATGTTGAAATATTTTTTAACATGGCATGGGGGTCGAGTGATACCTCATTCGTTTCGTCTTTCAATTCTCTATTCGACAACAAAATTTCAAACAAAAATATTGGTCCAAAACAAAATGGCGGTACATTATTGTTAGAACTCTCACAAGAGGATCCTTTCGAATAAATGGCTATTAAAGAACTTTAGTGCAATGATAAAATATTTTTCCGTTTCTGCAAGAGCTTCTTGTCACTCAAAATGGCAGATGGGTGCCATATTACAAAATTATTAAAATAATTAGATAAGTAGTATGATACCTCGTTTTATTGAATCTCAGCAAATCTCAGAAATCATGTCCCATATGCAATTCTGAGGGACAGACAACATTTGTAGATATCAAAAAATATTTTTTCATTTCAATTGAGCTCGTTTAAAGCCATTTATTCAAATAAATCGCGTTCTAACATAATGTGCCAACATTTTGTTTTGGATGAATATTTTTGTCTGAAATTTTGAACTAGTATAGAAAATCAAAACACAATTCGAATGAGGCATCACTTGACCCCCTATGTCATTTGAAAAAATCTTCCAAAATGGCGCCTGGTCGCCATTTTGTAGAGTAGATATTTTTTATTACTGTCAAAATATAACTTATAACATACCATTTCACAAAAAAAAATCAATAAAAAATTCCACTCCGTTCAAAAATTAATAGGGGGGGAATGATACGTTATGGACACACTGTAGAGTTAATTTTAAGAATTTTTTTCTCAGAAACATTTGAGAAAACGAAGAGTTACCGACAAATAATTGAATAACTTTTCTTAATATCACATTCTTGTAGATTTCCTCAATATAACATTTTTTCTTATTCGGATTTAGATCCTTATCAAAACATGTGGCCATAACATATATTGCGACTTATATCACTGATGTGTTGTGAAATGAACTGTTAAGAGTGTGTCCGCATATTTCTCACTTTTTCTTGACATGGCGTGTTACAAATGGCGTGTATGTTATTCCGCTTTACCCAAAAAAATCTACGATAAATAATATTATACGCATAATTTACGTTCATGTCGACCTAAATGTGACACATATTCTCGTACATAGCTCGAGTCGCCATAAATTTTTATATAAACCGCAAAGTGTGCTTTGCATGTTTAGAAGGTAGTTCTAAAACGTTTTCTTCAACATCGTTTGAATTATAAATCGATGATGTGTTTGTTCTCGCTTGTGTATTTCCCTCGAAGAAGATTTGTTTGCTGGATATGGATTTAAAATTGAATTGTGGGAATTTCTTGCTTGACGATCATTTTCAATGTAAAAATGTTGAGTCTGAATCATCCTATATCGAGTAGTCAACCCATAATCATGTCATCGTTTCATATTTTATTTATTTATGGGAAACCATCGGATTCTTGACATGGTTTGTTTGGGTATTTAGTCTTCCATAATCTGAAAATGAAAAAATGTTAATCCAAAGAAATCTGTACAGGTGTAAAAGGGGAAATTCAGAATAAAGGGGACAAACTCCGAGATTTAAATCCACACTTCATCTTAAGGCTAAAAGTTCCACTAAAATATACCCTAAAATGAGTAAATGATAGGAAATATTGGGGATTAAGAAAAAGAAGACGGAATCGATATTAATCCAGGGCGTAAAAGTTGGGAGGGGCGAATAGGGGTACTCACCTGCCGTACGCCCCTGTTCAGAGCTAAAAACACATGATTTGCCTTGAAATATGAAACTAAATGCTGTCAAGTTACATACCAAATTTCATTAAGAAAAGTTAAGCCGTTATGGAGTTATTCTGGACAATCTATTTTTTTTTGTTTCACTTTCAACACCCTGTAACTCGGTTAATACTCATTTTAGGCCATATGTTTATTGGAACTTTCAGCCTTGAAATAAAGTGAGGATTCTACCCTCGGAGTTTGTCACCTTCATTCTGAGACACCCTGTATATATTTTTTTTCAAAAAACGTTGATAATTTCGAAAGGTTAGCTCGAACGGTAGAGCAAGTAAGCTGGTGACTTGCGGACGACCTCCTTTTGAGATCTGATCACCTCGGAACGTGATAGGAATCGCACGTTGAAAGGTGAGACCTCTTTAATCCTTGGTTCGCACAAGTTTCGCCTTTTGATGACTGCCGTTCGTAGGGGGGTATCCCCCCAATGTTAACTTTTGGACGTAGAAACGTGAATAAATAACCGTTTCGATGGTTTTACCAAGACTACTTTCTGAAATAAAAAAATATGGTGATTGCTCAATAGAGGGCGCGGGGGAGCCCATCAACTCAAAATATTTAAATGGCATGGGGGTCAAATAGCACACTGTTGGAAAGAATATTCAATTCTCATTACAACCATCCAAATATTGTTGAATTTTGCTCATAATTTTTTTTCCAATTTCGATTTTTATGCCTTCCAAAATTTTTTAGAAAATGTACCCCCAGCGCCATCTGTCGAGTAATTGCAATGTTTTTTTTTTTCACAGAAAGTAGTATCGGTAATACCCCCCGATAATACCCCCGCCCCCAAAACAAACAATTTTGAAATGGTTTATTAAATCACATGTCTGTCAGTCGGTAAAATATGTTTTGGATATTGTGAATCAATTCATAACAAAAATTGAATAGAATTCAAAATATTGGAACATATAAAGTTCGGTCGAGAATACATCCTTATTCGTATATAAATATATATTTATGTGTGAAGAAAGTGACTTCGATTCAATTTCGAGAGTTCCAACATCTGCTGACGGCCGTTTCCTTGTTTACAACTCGTCAGAGCAGCTTAACGGAGCTCTCAAAATCAAAACGAATTCACTCTGAACCAAAACCTTACCGCAAAAAATGATAATGAAAAATGACTTGTGACATCTACAACATTCGTTTCGTTTTCAACCTTGGATTGGTCAGAACAACAAAAATGTTGACTGCATGCCAATGAGTAGAAAAAATTTCAACTTTGGATTCCGTGGTTCGTTTCAAATTAAGTTTCAACTACTGACTGTAGATGTCACAAGTTATTTTTCATTACTATTGTCTTTGCCGTAAGAAGCGTATGAATGTCATTCAGTAGGTTGTTCTTAGCGTTATAACAATATTCATTATTTACACCATATCTGATGAAAATCACCCCTCAATCAAAAAACAAAACTTGTTAAACAACTCGTTATTGCAAAGAAAACTTTCAGTGCCGATACAAAGGGATCTGTTACTGATACAAGTTCACCAAAGGAAAGTTTCAAAGATTTAATGACTGCTAATAAAAAATAACAAACAACTCTCGGTATCGAGCTTCCATTCAACATATCTTCATCAACTTGCTGCCAACAGACATATACTCCATTAGCTTTGATTCGAAAAGTTTTCCGTCAACGACGTAAATGGTAAAAGACATCAATGAAAAGCTGAAAGTTTTGCCCTTACTTCTGTTTGAAAAAATGCTCAATAACTTCCGGAATCTCTGACTAAATGTGATCCACTCTTTCCAATTGACTTTCTTGTATTTTATTTAACTTTCCAGAAATTTTACAAAAATACTATATACAAACCAGCCGCAGACTAGACCTCATGAAAAAAGCATTACAGAAATTATCAACTAGAAATGTCTGGACTGCCTTAGGGAAAATTTACGTATATAATAAATAATAATAATGAAAAACTGTTATCCATGATGATAAAGACCTGGATAAACTCCTTTTTCACATACCAGTTACATTGTATTTGACTGATCCTTCGCAATCGATTAAAATAATTCATTCTCATTTATCCTTATAACTGGGAGTTTTACGCTGTGTAATCTTCCACCTCATTTATTATAATTTACTCTATCTCAGATTTTTTCATCATTGCTTTTTCATCTGACGTTTTGATAAAAAAATGTCTTAAATTTTCTCAAATATTTTACATAATTTTTTTTCCATATGAATTTCTCATATGATAGACTTTCTAGATGAGTTGAATGGAGAAGGGAATATTAAAACTGCTCTATATGTATATGAAGACCTTATGACACTAAGGTAAAAAACGATTATAATTTCCAGAAAATTTATTGTCTTTGCGACATGTTTCGATACACAGTATCGTTTTGCTTGACAATAAATTTCAATCGTTTTTTACCTTGGTGTCATAACTATGGATTTCCATTAAGTAACGGCCACGTCAATCCAAAATATGAAGACCTTAGTTAATGTTTTCAAAATACGAAATCAAATAGTTCGGGAGTTTGGGAAGAAATATTGATTTATATTGAATCTGAACTGTGCAACATATAATACTATCTCAAACCTTGGAATATTTCATCAGTGAATAATTACCATATTCCCCATTTCAATTTTCATTATAATGAATCTAGATTCAATAATAATGACGGATAATTTATACGAAAAACACATTAAAAATGAAAAAACGCTATAATTCATAACTTTAGTGAATGTAATATTTTATATACAGATCACGTTCTATCGATATAAATTTAAATATAGCCGATCTAGGGACATATGTCATATACCATATGTCATATGTCATATGTCATATGTCATATGTCAGACATATGTCAGTTACAAAAACTTTCGGAAATTAATTGGAAAAATAACATTAAAAATGTACAAATGGAAATATTTTCGGATAACTTAAGACATATGAATATAATTAAAAAGATACGGTACTTGAATACATATTATATACTTTCGAAAGTCTGGTATACAGCACAAATCTTACGCCTGGAAAAAAAATGGAGCCAAAAACTAGTACAGATAACAGGGAAATATATATGGCTAGGTCACTTATATAAAATATCTCGTAAACAACAATATAATAGTCGCGGAAAAGAAGGTATTGAACTGATAAATATTGAAAACAAACCTGCATCTCTCCTGATAAAAACTCAATTTAAATCGTGGACAACCGAAGAATCAAATCAACGGTGAATGATATCTTCATTAAGAATAGAAGATTAATCTCAGATCAATTCTTTGAAAATGCACATAATATAATAAAAAAAAACTGAAATATATGAATCAACAAAACTAACCTCAAGCATGATTTTTTGGGTTTATGACCTTCCACAATCTAAAAATGAAAAAAAATTTCAATCCAAAGAAATCTGTACAAGTGTAGAAGGGCAAATTAATTAATTTGCCCGATAAGTTACTGCGTTCACAAGACTGCTGTCTTGAAAGAAATTAATTTTTGTCAGTAACGTACCCTACACTGAATTTGCCTATCTGAAAAAATGAGATCGAACTAACAAAGAATACTTCTCTTTTTTTGAAAACTGTTGACGTTTCGGAGGCTGTATCTGCCTCCGTTATCAAAACTTCTTAGAACGACGCTGAAGAAACTGAATTTAAATTGCGATTTTGGTAATAAGACCTTTCTTTGACAGAGTCAAATGAAATCTGTCATACATTCTTTTGATTGACATTTGGTATCTTGATACATAGGGTGTTCGGTATCAATCAATCACCATTATATTAGTTCTTATTTCATCTCTGAGGAGGGGTAACCAGGTGCGGTCCATTTCGATGGAATTGGTTGAGAAGCAGTTGTTCGATAAAAGAATACACGCAGTTTCCTTCAACTTTCTTTTTTCTTGATTTGATTCTCTCAATAAAATTTTGGTATTATTCCATTCCATCATATGATCGCCATCAGATGTTAGAATATGTTCGGATATTTTCTTCTTTTCTTCCTGGCGCACAATCAATGGTCTTGATGTTTCACCTATATAACTCTTACGACATTGAACATTCACCAGCGTTTTTGGGTTTTGTATGTGTGAGTATTGATCTCAATGTATGGGTTGTTTTAAATGTTGTTCTTACATCATACCTATGGCCAATCCGTTTTATCTTTTCAGACAGTCCAGGGACATAAGGTATAATATTGTTTGGTGGATGTGTATGGAGATGTCGCATGTCTGTGTGTTGTGTTGTTCGATTGTAAAGTGTAGTACTATTTTCAATTTCATTAATGGTTTCTTCAGCGTCATTCTAAGAAGTTTTGATAACGGAGGCAGATACAGCCTCCGAAACGTCAACAGTTTTCAAAAAAAGAGAAGTATTCTTTGTTAATTCGATCTCATTTTTTCAGATAGGCAAATTCAGTGTAGGGTACGTTACTGACAAAAATTAATTTATTTCAAGACAGCAGTCTTGTGAACGCAGTAACTTATCGGGCGAATTAATTAATTTGCCCTTCTACACTTGTACAGATTTCTTTGGATTAAAAATTTTTTTCATTTTCAGATTGTGGAAGGTCATAAACCCAAAAAATCATGTCAAGAACTGGATTTCCTCCACAAAATCAAACTTTCAATCAATAACCTCAAGCACTTTGTACAAAAGTATTATGGAATCTGAAAGCAGTAACTCACACATCGAGAAAAAATTCCCAAACAAAAATTGGTCGAAAATTTTGGTAAACTGTTTAAATAAAAATATTAGCTCTGATTGGAGCAGCTCTCAAAACTTATAAGACACTGAATGATATTTATTCAGTACAGACAAAATTACATAAACATAAACTTGCAGCATCCAATAATTGTGAGATATGCAATCCAACTGACGATATAAATCACAGGATAAAAAAATGTGGGCATGCTAAAGATGTATGGTTCTGGATAAAAAATTTATTAAGAGCAAACAATACCCTTGATGAAACGGGAATCGGTTCTGAGCGTTCAGTTTTATTTTTTTGCAAAAATTTTGTTGGAACAAATGATTCAATTCGTTTGTGAGAATTCGGGAATCTAACTGATTTTTGGTTTTGATGACTTTAAAGAAAATTTTTTTTTATGATTTGACAAATGAAAAAAATAGGCAAATTCCCGAACTCTTGAGGAGATTGTAGACTCAGAAGAAGAAAAAAAAAATTGTATAAAATCATTAGTTTTGACGCAAAACCGATTCTACGATTAGTAGCTATCTACCTTATTGGCTCTCCCAGCTACGTATTTTTTTTACGGACAAGTGCTTCGTTACCTCCACTATCGCTCTTGAAAAATATATCCCCACACACCCAACATGTGCGGCGCAATGATAAAATTTGACCTTCGTGATGACGCGCTGATGTTGCCTCTTAATAAATATTTTTAGAATTCATATCGATCGAATAGATATCTATGAAATGTTTACAGTAAACTCAAATAATAATAACGATCCAAATGTATGGGTTTGGTTCTGTGAATCAGTGATATTTTTCAATTTAGACAGAAAAGGTAACATAGCTGAATGTAAGAGAATGATTGAGTACGACAGATTTTTCAGAATAAGGTCAGAAAAATTCAGTTACAAAATCTTAATGTTCTAATAATGAGGCATTGTATTATATATAACACATATACAATTATATTCTATTCAAATTGTTTAAATTCTCTGAAATAGTTTTAAAATATTTTTTATATACGGTAAAAAAAACTACATATCTTCCTTTTTGTTTAAAAGATCAGTTATCCACGAATAGTTTACGATATTTTTTTCAATTGGTGCACTTTGAAATAATAAATACTGGTTTCATTATTACAAATAATGGAAATAAGAAGTTATAATGTAAAATGGTTGAATTCGTGATGTGACATCAGTATACTTTTCCTTAATGTTTGAATAAAAGTTTTTCATTTGTTTGTAATATTTCATTTGACGTTACAGGGTACTTCTGTCAGATAAGAATCATAACATTGTTATTCTATCTTCACTGTTCTCGAATTGTTAACAAAAAGATGTCTTTTTCTCCGTATGATTTCATGCAGTCTTAAGGCCCAACTAGTTTTTTGTCAGGACAACAAGACAGTTCCGAATTTTTAGAATACCTACTGAGTACACTTCATGAGCAAGAGAATAATTCAGTCGATATTTTTGAATGCCCTGATGGTGAGGAATTACAACCTATCGCTTCTTCAATACAAAAATCTTTTGGAGGAAGGATCGTCTCAGTTTCATGTTGTAGCAAATGCAGAATGAATAGCAGAATCTTCAATGACTTTTTTGAATTAGAGATCGCGTTTCCCAATGTTTCAGAAATTCAGCCCGTACAGAATCTACTCATTCATCACCTGAGACCAAAATACCTAACAGGTGATAGTCAACTGTACTGTCAAAGCTGTGCCATAACAACAGACAGTCATAAAATAACAAGTATAGTTGAAACACCTGCAAATCTGATCATAACTCTGAAGCTCTTCAGTTATGACTCAGCAACCCAAAGATGCATCAAACTATTTCAACGAATGAAGCTAGAAGAACACCCTAATCTAGCCGACTGCAATTACGAGCTTTAAGCAGTCATTGTTTACTTTGGTTCTGGAGCAGATTTTGGCCACTATTACACCTTAGCCAAAGATAAAACGGGCTGGTACAAATTTGATGACAATTGCGTAAATAGAATACCTTCTTTGGAACTGGACCTTTTGGAGCCTTCGAAGACACCATACATCCTATTTTACCGTAGAGCAGATTGTCACAATTCGTCGGACCTCTTCAGAAGTTCTCTATCAAGAAATTCCAACTCTTCAGATGATGTGGTGTTGCAGGTTTTTCCGGGTTTCCCTGCAGCTCTGAAAGCGAATGCGCCACCAATACCATTTAAGCCGCCCCGGAGCGCCGATCAATCATTTTGATGTTTTTACTTTGTTCTTGTTAGTTTCACTATGTTAATAAAGTTTTTATACGTAGTCATGGTAACTTTAAAAAACGCGCGTTTTTGAAAGTTCGACTTGCACTCTCTGAGGCGTGCTTTAAGTAGGTAAAAAAGGCACCAATTGAAAAAAAAACATATATTAATACACTAACAGAGCATGGTTATGTCTCTTACATAAACACTTTCACCAGAGTACCCGAAACGTCCAAATCTATCACCTGACCGATCATCACTCCATAGGCGCCACGATAACATCCAACTGTCATAATCTGCCAATAAACAAATTATTGGACTGATTTTCATTCCAAAAACTCTTGGAGAGTTCAAAGCTCGAAAAGGGATTTTTGAGAATCATTTTTACTAAAGAATATTGATTTTTCTACAACTATTCTTGTCTAGTCTGACGACGGACATCAATCTCTGAAAAGGGTAAGTCTCGGAGAAAATTTCCGTTAGGCTCCGCCCATTCGAATCAGCAGCGCTGATTGTGGTTCCTGACCAGCGAAGTTCGCTTGGCAGGCCACGCCCTCGCGATCTCATTGCGCGGACGATATTCGCGGACGCGAATATTCTCGCGAAATGGGGGAAAAGCTCTTTTGTATAAATAGAGTGGCTTTTCCAGGAATCAGGCATTCCGTTTTACTTGTTGGTCCGAGTTAGATCAACTAGTAGTGCTCTAGTGGCTAAAAACTTTAAAACAATTTTTTTCTCTGCTTTTGTAAAAGCCACATTGTTTTGTAACTCAGGTCACATTTTCGGTTGAAACATACTGTTGGCACTGCCGTTCTTAATATTCTATCCAGTGATATTCTACGGCAGATAAGCTTTCGTTACATAACAAAGCTATTTTTGTTCTTCAACGTCCTAAACAACGAGCTCGGCTGTTTGGCTGTCGGCGTTGGAGTTTTCGGTATCTGGAAATCTACAGCTAGCACTCTGAAGTATTGCCGCACCTTCCATCAACATCGGGGGTTGTATTACCCTGAATCTACAAGTTTCCTTCCACAACTAGTGTGATAATTATGGGTAAGAGTACAACTCTTGATATTCACTACATAGTGAACTCGTATTTTAGTGCCTGAGTCTATGATAAAGCTCATAGCTCCTCAAGTACTCTTGTTTTAAAGTGAATAAAGTGGACTTGCTTTCTTTTACTTATTTCATTTTGTGGTATCTAGCCTATGATAACGCTCATACGTCTCAGACATCGTATTTTCCAATATTAACAATTTTTAAATTTAAAGCTTTTTCAAAGCGGTAAAAATTCGTGTAATATTCCATTTTATATCCTCATCGAAAGTCTCTTTTCTTCGTAAGAGAAGATGGAGAATGGACGTCAGGTTGAAAACCCCGAATCCCAAAGAGCTAGCCGGTTCGGGTTCAGAAATGAACCGAATTCCATGAATTCAAATGTTCAACCTCGACGACACAACAAAGGACTCGTAAGTAAAACAACTGTCAAGGAAAATGTCATCAAATCTATTGATTACACCAAACTAAACAAACTTCTAAAAAAAGACCCATGGAATGATGTCCAACAATGTTGCAACATACAAAATGCATATGGTACGTTCCTTGACAAATTCATTAACTACCTTAAACAAGCAACAAATGTACAACCAATAATTATAAGAGAAAAAACTCAAACCATGGATAACAACTGGACTGATAAAATCCATAAAACATCGCGATAAATTGAAAAATTAACTCAAGAAAAACTTCTCAATTGAAATTGAATAAGACTACAAGAATTACACTAACTAAAAATTCGTACTACAAACAGAAACCACTTGAAAATTAGAATAATTACAAAAAAACATGGCAAATATTAAATGAAGCAATAAATACAGCTCTAAAAAATATAATATCAAGTAGAAGTCCAATTACAGATTACAATAAAGAGAAATAACAGAAAACCAGTGCTAAGCCGACTTTTTCAATAACTTTTTCGCAAAAATATGAAAAAATATGGCTGAAGATATAGAAGACAATTTTCTATCAGACGAAGATATCAATAAATGTCCACAAATCACCTCCTTATACTTATTACCTGTCACAGAAACGATATCACTCTGGCTATTTCAAATTTGGAAAATGCTTGTTCTCCCGGACCTGACGAAATTAGCTCAAAGGCAATAAAAAAGACCTCAATCTATTAGAGCTATTAACCTATTTTGTTAACCTAGCCTTTGATAAAAGTAAACTATCGAAACAATGGAAAGAGTCTATCATAACCCCCATTTATAAATCAGGCGAACATAATCTAGTAACCGATTTCAGACCAATATCTGTGATAAATAACTTTGCTAAGGTCTTTGAATACTGCCTGAAAAAGAGAGTACTAAATTATTTTGGCAAAAATAGCACAATAACGGAGAATCAATTTGGATTCCAAAAAAACCTCAGTACCGAAAACGCTATGATCGAGTTAACGAAGAAAATTATAAACACGTTAGATATCACGAAGAAATATTCAGCAGTATTACTAGACCTAGCCAGTGCGTTCGATACAGTATACCATTTAATTGTACAAACTTTATGAAATTGGAGTAAGAGGATCTGCGACTTATTTTGGAATTGAATCAAAGGCAGAACCCAAAGGGTACAAGGGATTGACGTTATTACATGATCAGTCGTGGCTTTGAGGATTTCCGACGGGTTGATTTCTCCGAAAGCATAGCTCACCCTGTTTTTCAGTTCCTGTTCTGTATTCACTTGTATCTTGATAAAGAATCAAGTTTTGACACGTGCTAATATGGAGAAACAATCTTATTTTCACATAAAATACTTGTACTGATCATTTGGCGGTTTAACCCTGATGGGTCACCCTATAGAAAACTTCCTTCCAGAAAGCCTGTTTTTTTCCCAAGTCTTCCTGTTCTAATGGTATTGTGTTCGACTTGTATCTGTGGTAAAATTTGTCTGTTAAAATTTATATACCACGACTCCATGTCTCTTGTTCCAGACAATGTTTTGAAATCGATTGCAACACCTTCTTTTCAAGTTTCCACTATTTTCTCAACAATTAATAATACATTTTGGCAAATATAATGAAAATAATAATACTACTAGTTCATATGAGTAAAATAGCCGAAGATCAGCTGGTTCTGTCTCAACCTCTCTTTGACTTGTCAACTCTACCCCTTGCTACAGAGTTCTGATAAGGAATTCAATGAAATTTGAAACGATAGCAAATAAACAATAGATTTTCTACGAAACACTGATTCCATCCCAAAAAATTATGTTTCATAAATAACGTTATTTCGACAAATAATGAATCAGAAATTTCAACGAAGGAAAGAGCGTCAATGCATGTTGAGGTATTTTCAACCACCGACATTAAAGAAAAAAAAACGGAGTAGTTTGATCGGTTCATTCAAAATTCATTTCATTTATTCGAAACTCTTTGGTACATTATTTCCCAAACTGTATTTTTTTTATTCCATCGTCAATAATATACTTGAGGTTCATTTGATCAAACATGGAATGTATCTGATCATATAAAATATTATTGGAATATCTTCCAAGCGTCGGTGTGGGTGTGATTACATTGAGAAACCATAATGTGCTTAATTTTTATCGACCGTATCATATCAACAATAGTGAATAATAAAAGAACAATACCCAATTATTCGGAAATAATCTACATGTTATTATTATATCTCATCCTTGTCATTTCTAATTTTAGAAATAAAATAACTCTCAGAAAATGCTTCGAAATATACATAGAGGTTTCACTTGTATGTATACCTACGTTTGCCTGCAACTTTGTCTTCGTGGACTTCAGAATTGGGTCCAGAGAGAAATGAAAAATGTGTGAGAAATATAAATATTAATAATTGAATGAAATAGTTGACTTGTTTAGTTATTTAATATCGTAGATATTTTGTGACTTTTTTTCATGCACATATATTAAGTTTAGTTTTGGGAACTCGATACTTGAGCATTCGACATGAAGCTATGTGATTAGCAAAGGGTGCCCAAATGAATTACTGCCACTTCATGGCGAATTTCAGCATATTGAATTGAAATAGTGAATGATTTGAGTGAATTAGGATTCGGGGATTCAAAACGCTCTTTTTTCCAGCTGCACCGTCAAGAATAATGTCCTTAATGACATTCCTCCCTAGCTCTGTGACACGTAGGCTGGTGTCAATGCACAGTCTCGGTGCATCAATACTGCGCATCAGCAGAACTGGAATGCCAACCTTTATTTCCAGTTTATGGAAAGGCACGCCTGTTAAGTCAGACTGTCTACAGCGAAAGTTATACTGTCGTCACCTTTATATCTTTCTGCTAATGTTTTTGATCGTGCAATTTTTTGGCGAAGTCGCTGCTAAAAACTAGTTTCAGTAGTAATAACTCAAGGACATTGATAATTATACCAGATTCCGAAAGCTTGTTGCTTGGAAACTGTTTCCTATAAGCAACAAGCTTGAGGAAGTTGTTATAGACCACGAGCCCAGGCACATTTTCAGGGGGTGATTTTATACGTCACAAGTCATATACAGAGTGGTCCAACGAAAAGAATGCACCTAGCTTTTCTCCTTTTTTTGGAATTCATAGCAAATATACTCACACATGAAGTGTGCCTTTGAGAGGGACACATTTTAGATATATATTGCAACTTGTGTCTTCAACCCCCTAGCGAGGGGGTGTTACAACCCTAAAATTTTAAATGGAACGTGGGGTCGAATGATATATCATTTGAACGGGCATAAAATTATCTTTCCAATGATACCGTACTTGTTGAAATTTACTGAAACAGTTAATGCGAAAACGGCTTTAAGAACATTAACTCGATAATTTTGGTATTAATGAAAAATACAAATCAGTTTTCGTTACTAGGAATCAGGATAACGACAATCATTTCTAAATTACTTCATTTTGCCGAAAGCAATATTTCAATGATAATTTTTTGTTATCACAACTAAATTCCCCATTTATCGTTTGCGTGATTTTGTCGAAAACGACTGCAGATAAGTGTAAGAAAAAAACTGCAGATATGTGTAACATTTGTTTTACAGATGAGTGTACATTTTATTTGAATGGAGCTTTGAATAGGCATAATTGCCTTTACTGGGATGACAGTAACCAATACTTATTCCGTGAGGTTCATTCCCAGGCCCCTCAAAAAATAAACGTCTGGTGTGGCATATTAGGAAGGCATATCATAGGACCACTTTTCATTTCTGGAAATTTAAATGGTGAAATCTACCTAAACATGCTTGAAGACGCAATTGATCGTTTCATCACACAAATAATAGAAGATGACCAAAATCATAATGCTGATCGGTTTCATTTCCATTAAGATGGAGCACCTCCGCACTATTTTGTTCCTGTACGAGAATTTTTAGATAACCGGTTCCCCGGACAGTGGATTGGCAGGAGAGGCCCAATGGAATGGCCTGCCAGGTCACCTGATTTATCGCCTCTGGACTTTTTTCTATGGGGACACTTGAAAAATAAATGTTTTGCTACGAAGCCCGAGTCCATAGAAGATATTCGCCAACGGATTATAGCAAGTGCCGAAGCATAACACCTGATATGCTACAAAATGTTAGACATAGATTTGAACAAAGTCTGTATTATTGTATGGAAGCAAATGGGTCACAATTTGAACACTTGTTGAAGTAACATTTCAATAAATCAATTTAACAGCTTGTTTTTTTTACAAAGCACTATTACAAGTAACAAATATTGAAACGTACTAAGTACTACTTGTACATGTTTTAATTCCTAGTAACCAAAACTTATTTGTATTTTTCATTAATACCAACATTATCAGGTTCATGTTCTTAAAGCCGTTTTCGCTTTAACTACTTCAGTAAATTTCAACAAATAGGGTATCATTGGGAAGATAATTTTGTGCCCGTTCAAATGATATATCAGTCGACCTCACGTTCCATTTAAAATTTTAGGGTTGTGACACCCCGTCGCTGGGGGGTTGAAGGCACAAGTTGCAAAATATATCTGAAATGTGTTCCCCTCAAAAACAAACTCCACGTGTCCGAGCATTTTTGCTTGCAATTCCACAAAAAGGATAAAAGCTAGGTGCATACTTTTCGTTGGACCACTCTGTATAATGTTGAAGTACTGGTCAAGAAACAACAATCAGGCACTATGACGTCAATTTTCCGCGGTACAGGTGAGTGTACAGGTGAGTTGAAATGTCGTAAAAAAGAGGGTACTTTTTGATTACATTATACATGACGGCACTTTTCTCGTTAGAGAGGCAATGAAAAAAGAATGCTCTTAAACCCAGTGCCGAGAGAAAGGAGAAAAGAGAGAGAATGGTTCTTGGAAAAATATTTCACTTATAATCTCCCTAGTGAAGAAAATTCATGTACTCGAAAAATTTCCGGCAATTAATTCAAGCACGCGGTGGATACGGTAAGAAAATTTCACACCACGAAATGAAAATCATCCAAAAATTCGTAAAAAATAACTAACGATGGTTTCACTTCAACTATTTGTATACTTCCACTGAAATATTGATATGTAAACCACTTAACAAAATTTTTATCATTAAATGTGTTAAATTTGAAAAAATAAAATTAAAAAAAAAACTGTGTTCTCATCGTGGTTGAACCAGCGACCTAGCGACTCCTAAAAGTCGTGACAAAATATTTTCAGACACATTCGAAATATCTAGTAAATACATAATTATCTCCTTTCATATGAAAAAGAGACCTTCATTGATATGGTCAATATTATATTGTTAATGCCGTCTTGTAATTTTTGACCAAAATTATGACCAAAATGGTAGGTAAATGCCAAAAGTAGCAAGAGATTTCACGTCAAAGGGTGTACCTAGACTGTGATTCAAACTGGGACAAACTCTTCCTCGTGCAGAAAACATTCTCAGAGGACTCCAAAACAAACGTTTGTAGAACAATACTGATTTTTTATTACAGTGTAATTCCCTATTGTAGAAGTTTCGAGTCTTTCGACAGATTTTGGAAATATTGTCTAATATTTTCAAACTAAGAACATATTCATCACTATATCCAAATGATACCGTACCAATAATTATTTGAGACGAATATTGCTTCAAGAATATTTCAGCCATATTATATCAACATATCCAAATAATATTAAAAAGAAATCGGTAAATATTCAAACTAAACTTTCGAAGAGTGGTTCCCAAGATTTTCCGGATTTTCCAACAAAACTTAAAATTTCCACAATATTTTTTCTAAATTTTCACACCTGCCATTCGTTATAAAATGGCATTAGGTATACACCCGTCCTTCAGTGCAAGATGTTAGATTACACCCTGTACATTTGAATATATTACTATTATTATTGAAGATTTTCATTACCATATCATTCGTAGTTTGAATTTGATAAGGCTCATACTAACGATAGATTTTTTCTTGGATTTGGCCCCTATTTTTCTGACTGATCACAAATAGTCCAAAAATGTTCATCGTTAATAAGTAAAATAAATTATGTTTCTGGAAGCTTCAACAAAAAGATGTTAAATGAAACAACATTGATCATTTCTGTCTCATAACATGTCAATGACGGCGGAAAAAAAATTTGAAGGACTGAACAAGGCTTGACTCTGAAAAAAGGAGGACCCTGTGAATTATTTAAGAAAATAATAATTTTTTGTTGTGCGTACTATTGAATGGATTGTACTTGCCCAATTTGAATTGATTATTGTCAAAAATGTCGAAGTTAACTCCAAAAAATCTTGAAAAAATGTATATTTATCACCCTGTTTTAAGGTTTCCCTTACTCTACCTTCTATGTTTGTGCAAGTCTTATTCATATTAATTTATTTCTTTCTTATTTTATATATTTTGATATGTTTTACCTACCCTGTACATGGTCGAAGCAATTGACATTAGTTTTCAAAATTAACATTATTTACGCGTTCATGAGAGAAAACTTTCACTGTGCGCATGTGCATCGAGAAACCAGTGTGCCAATTTTACCGAGTTTTTCCGTCAATCATATGATGACCCGCATTTTCCACGACATTGTTCACTTACTTGGCCACCTATTAGTTGGAAAGAAGAGAGAAGGTTTCACCAGAGTTACCGAGGTGGGTGGAAGTTTCTTTCTTGTATTTTTTTGAGTAATCACAATAATCCATTTTCTTTTATACCGCAACACCCTGTATCTCGAAAACCAAGCCGTTTAGGACATATGTTTATATGAACTTCTCGTCCTGAAAATTTTCAAAAAGAATCACCTCCCGATGTTTGTCAACGTACTTAATAAACACCCTGTATATTGATTGTTCTTACTCGAAACTTATTAGTTTTTTTATTGTGTTGTTTGTGAATGATCTGCTCTGCTGGATTATCATTATTATTATTCTTAATTGCTCATGTCATCTTTAATAATAATGTTTCTTTTCAGAAAATATTATACTTAACACTGTAGGTAAATGAATCAAGAGTACTAGAGAAAGTAGTTTTATGAAACACTAGCGGGTGTTGCTCTTGTGAATGTCAGACCGTGAACTGGCGACCTACCTACCCACTGCAACAAAAGACCACAGTGCCCCGGTACCGCGCCTGAAACACGAGTTTTAAAACGTGTCGGATCCGGTAGCAACGCGAAGAATAATGCCATGCTTCATCAGAGATGAGAAAATTACAATCGAAATATCTCTGATGAATTGTGATTTATAAAAGTCCCAGTTGTGCAATCAAGTTGTAATTATCGAAAATGACCATTTGGAACTAAGGCGTGAATACAATTTGAGAAATAGAAGCTACTATAAGCTTATACCCAGATTGCACACAATATCCTCAGGGATTCACTGTTGGATCATCTGTCTTTTCCATACAGGACATCCCGAATATGCATTCCATCAATGCTCGTGAGACAATGTGAATACTCTCAACTGGATTCGTATGACGTCCCAAATCAGTGTCTGAACCAGGCCGTGGACTCCCGAACTGGTTCCCCTGGACATTCTGTTACTATGTCCATATAACGTCTCTAGAATATCCTAAATCCGTTATGGTTGATTTTGGTGGGACGTCCTCAGGAACACCGTCCTAAGCATGTCCTCAGGTCTTCTTATCATATACTTCCTTCGGACATCTCGATTAGTACCCATCAATAACCGTGGGACAACCTGTGTCATTTTTAGTTGGCACCACTGCACGAAATGTCGAAACGAAGCGTAATATTCCGATGTAAGAACTACGCCGAACGCCATTTTGGTAGGTGAGTCAGATTGTGTCAAGTGTTTATCCGTTTAGGACTGATTTTTGAGGTTAGCTGAATTATTCATCAATATCTCACATCAGGATTGACTGACGAATGATGTACCCATGCCTGAGAAAAGTGGATAAAGCATTTTTAATAAGAGTTGAGAAACGAAAGCGGAACAGACATAACCCACATACACACATATACATATATTGTTGTTAAAAAATTGTTAAAATTGTTTTTTTCCGTTAAGCAGCTGTCGTCCCCTTACGAACTTCAGCTCTTAAAAGTCAAAACTTGTGCGAGCCAAGGACTAACGAGGTCTTACCTTTCAACGTGCGATTCCCAGCACTTTCTCAGGCCATCAGATAAAAACCTGTAGTCGCTAAGGATTCGAACCTAGCCGACCACCAGTCAATGGTTTCGAACGCAAAAGTCTCAACCACTGAGCTACATGGCCCTTCAAGCAGAAATTTGTATTTATTCTATTTGTTTCAAGGAAAAAATTGTGGTAAATATATTGTTGTAATTTTGTGTAGGTTTGTATGTTTTTTATTTTTGTGTTTGTGTTTGTGTTGTGAATTTGATTTATTGTATAGAAAATATAGAATTAACTTTTTTTATGTAAATAACTTTTTTTAAAATGCCCTAGCTCAAAACCTTTACTTTACCCGTTTTTTCCTTTCCTTGCTTATACCTCCTTCCTTTTTCAGCTCAGCCGGTAAAACAAGAAAAAATTCCTGCTCTCAGTAGGATTCTGGAACTTGGACTGCCCTGTATATATGTGAAATAATATATAATATTGAAAAATTGTCAAAATAGCCAAAATAGATTAATAAACTTTAATAATTGAATTTTCTTTTTTCTGTAATTAATCGTTCAAATAAAACTTGTCAAAAGCTGAAAGTCGTATTTCTCATTTATATGAACCATGAAATAATGTCCGAATAATACTGAATAGAAAAGTTCGTTTGAGAATTGAAATAGAGTTGGTGAATCAATTTAAAAAAGTTCCGCACGTTTAAAGATGTTTGAGGGTATTTACTGCAAACTGCTGCACTGCTCGGCTCCAAAAAGTGGATGAAAAGTGGCCAGAGGAAAGGTGATGGTGATAAATACCTTCATTTTACCGGTTACCAGTAGTCTCGGTTCGTCTTTCGTAGGAAAATTATGATCGTCAGGTACGTATTTTTTATTTCTCGTCTCAGCTCAACTTATTTGATTTTTGTTCTTCTTATTTTGTTCAATTCGTGGCTTTCGTTGATCTATCTGTCGTTTTGGGTTTTTTCTTGTTAGTCAGTTATAAATTTTTCTCAAGTTTTTCGTTAAAAAATTTCTTCTCCTCAATTATTTTTCGCCTGAGCAACGCCCTTTCAAATTTTCTTTCTTCTCTCCACCAATCACAATTTTTCATTTCGCGTCACTGGTCTTTTTTTAAATTATTTTAACTTCTGCACAGTTTTTATGTACACTTCCTAATTCTACCTATTTCAGTTTTTGTGCACATTTTGGTTTTTATTCTTTCACAGTTATCAATTTTCTATTTGTGATGACGTCATTTTTGACACTTCTCTTCTTGATAGCCAAACGATATACAGTACGTCTGAAATTTTTCTATTAATTCTATTATTCAGGATGAGCTAATAGGATTAAAATTCAATATAATCAAAGAAATAAAACAGGCAAAGTATTGGCATTTTGGAGCTTTTCATTTTCCATAAAATTCATTCTATCTTTTCATAACAATATATATTTTTACAAATATTTCCCTATGATCAAATGCCATAATAGACCGTCAGCTAGTGACAGATTTAGGTGCCCCATTTTCGCATACAAGCCTCGAATAGGGTTGAAAAGTATATCGATTTGGAGTAAAATGAAGATATTTTTACGAGTGGCTCCTGGGGATAACAAACCGAGAATTCGATTTTTCAGAACAGTGCTTATTTGTTTCCCTCGTGTTTCTATTTACGGTACGAAACTACAGAGGGTGATTCGTTAAGTCGTTTTGGGAAAAAAAGTTTTTATAAACATATGTTCGGAGTTGCTTCTTTTCTGAGATACAGAGCATTGATATTTTTTTCAAACGCCTTTGTATCTCAGAAACCGGACATATGTTCATAGAAACTTTTTTCCTTAAGGCGACTTAACGAATCACCCTCTGTAGTTTCGTACCGTAAATAGAAACACGAGGGAAACAAATAAGCACTGTTCTGAAAAATCGAATTCTCGGTATGTTATCCCCAGGAGCCACTCGTAAAAATATTTTCATTTTACTCCAAATCGATATACTTTTCAACCCTATTCGAGGCTTGTATGCGAAAATGGGGCACCTAAATCTGTCACTAGCTGACGGTCTATATTGCAGTTTAGGGAGAATTTGCGGATCTCATTTTTTTGCATGTAGTAGTTTTGTTCTGTGAAAGCTTAAAATAAATAAAAAAATTGGCGATCTCAATAATTATTTCAGAAGATATACAGGGTGTTCCTTAGAGACATATCAACACTAAGGTAAAACACGATTAAAATTTCCACAAAATTTATTGTCTTTGCGACATGTTTCGATACACAGTATCTTTATCAAGCCAATGTACTACATTCGCTTCAGAATTTTGAGGAATTGATTCTGAAGTGAAATAATTTAAATTTTTTTAGCGAAACCATGCGTCGGTCAAAGAAAACCCATACAATCAAATTTGCTCAAAAATGAATGAGGATCTCAAAAGTAATTTTTATTTCTAGGGGAAGGCAGTGGCGTAGTGTTTTTTTCCTCCAAAAATATTCAATGCAAAACCCTTACGGACGCCACTGGTAGAAAAAATGAAAATTTTTGTAAAGAATGCACCTTGAAGCATAGAATACAGTACCAATATGTCTACAATATTATATCAGTTATTATTAAGAAACTGATTTTTTTTTTATTTTATCACCCTGTATCAAAAAAATCAAGACTTTTAGGAAGTCCATAGAAAGTTTTTTCTTTAAAATCAGTCAGAGAATCAACCCCTCAAATATTAGCATGTCTTTCAGGAACACCCACAAGTTAAAGCAAATCAACTGATGAAGTATTACTGTGGATGGCGTGAAGAATATATTATTATTTGCCCCACAATTCAATTATGAAGTTTTGGGAGTTTTGACCCCCCCCCCCAACCAATTATATTTGTGAGAAGAAAATTTTTCTGCTTTTTATTGAAAAAAAAAACATTTGATTGAAATTTTGAGGACTCTCTTCACGTCATTTTTTTCTGGCATGATATGAGTATTGGTTTTCATAAAAAATACTAGGCCCGAGGACTATCAGTTTGTGGATTCAGGTATAATTTCCAGTTTTCTTGTTACATATTTATGTTTCAACTCTCCTGGTAGGAAAGATTGTGTTGATTGTTTCCTGAATATTGAAATTGGTGCAATATATTTCATACCTCTTCAAAGTCCATTCAAACCTTCGCCATCGTCTTAATTGAGTTTCAAACAAAGTGTAGTTGAAAGTTGTATTCTCACCAAGTCGAATTAATTAAGGTGAATTCTGTTCGAAGTTACAATTATACGGCATAATAAGCAGGAAAAGTTGAATCAAAGACATAAAATTAATATCCAAACGAACAAAAGACATCTCGATGCAGAATAGATCGAAGAAGTTTCCTCGGAACTCTCCTCCAACCTAGCATCACACTCCGAATTTATGGAAACTTTTGATATACAACTCCAGAAGTTGGGCCGTTATATGAACCAAACTTCGTTCTACTTAACATAATATAGTTATTGGTCGAA
Source organism: Chrysolina haemoptera (assembly GCA_958298965.1). Taxonomy (NCBI): domain Eukaryota; kingdom Metazoa; phylum Arthropoda; class Insecta; order Coleoptera; family Chrysomelidae; genus Chrysolina; species Chrysolina haemoptera. Next base: position 27,439,629 of record OY282597.1, on the reverse strand, counting down.
GTTTCAAGAGCAAGCTGTAACATTTACCCTTTAATCGTGCCACCATGTGTTGCAGGGCATATAGGTTATATACGATAGTTTGTTCAGACTTCAAACATTACCGGAAAGTTTTGTACATTTGGAAGTAGCAGGAGGAAAGGACTGCCCTGTAGGCACTCCGAAGTCGCGGCTGGCTCCTAATTTGCTACTCTGGGGAGCACACTGCGATAATGATTATCCGGTAGGTGGCTTCCTTGAAACTGCAGAATATTCATCTCAAGTGCTTTTCTGTTTTGACGCAAGATAATTTTCAATGAAGTTTTATAAGGATTTGTTCCCTTTTTAAGGGGTTCTTCACCTAAACCTCATATAAACAATGCGGAGGGCTAACTCTTATTGCGGAGGCAAAGGTTGTGGTACGATTGTTGGTGAATTAACCCAAAGATATTCTTAGAAATTCAATTTATGGTAGTGAGAATAAAATAGCAAATAAAAGTTGTCATTTGGACGCCATCTACAGAAATTCCGATATAGTATTTCATTATCAAAGCCAGTCTCTGTAGAAAGTCTTTATTACACTGAAAGAGAAAATACTCCAGACATACAAATAAAACAATTACTAAAAAAATAGTATTTAATCAAATAAATGTTGTTAAGCCAAGTTCAGGGCTTGACGATCTTGAAAAGTCTAGAAGTAATGATTGAATCAGGTTGTGTGAAGAAATTTGGTTCTTTGGACTATTGTACGTTATTCAAAGGGTCATACCAACTTACTTGGAATATTGGGTTTTTTTTTTTTTTCCCCCTTGGATGCTGGTCCTTTCGCCAGCTGCAACTCAGCCTCTTGGGCTTTTTGTGCTTTCCGGGTTAGTTTTACATCACCCACTCCGTAACTCTAGTCCCCTGTGTACCAGTCTGTGCAGGTTCTTCACCGGTTGGGTGTTGTATTCTTCGGAGGTTAGCCTAGGCTTTCCGAATATTGCCTGTCTCTTGCGGTCTAGTGCCTCGCATTCTGACAGTACGTGTTTGGCTGTTTCTGTTCCTTTACCACATTGTCTGCAGGAAAGTTCTCCGTTGTACAGTCCCATATTGTGCAGGTGTTTTCTCATTGGACTGTGACCAGTGAGAAGGCCCGTTATTGTTCTAACTTGATTCCTGCTCAACTTGAGCAGTTCTTCAGTTTTGTGTTTTGACGGTTCTTTGATAAATGTTTTCCCGTGGTGCATGAGAGGGGCTTCGTTCGATCTCTCTCTTTGTTTTCGTTTGACCCAGTCCCGAATGCATCCTCGAATGTCGGATTTGTTAATCCCGAGTGCGGGTTCTGGGCCAATATATGGAGTTGATGAGCCCTTTCTGGCTAACTCATCAGCTTTTTCATTGCCCTCGATGCCACAGTGTCCTGGAACCCACATCAAAATTAATTTGTTGTGTTCTGAGAGAACACTGAGTTCTTCGCGGCATTCCCATACCAGTCTTGATGTCACTTTCGGGTTCATAAGAGCCTTCAGTGACGCCTGGCTGTCAGTGCATATTTTGATCCGTGCGTTGCGCATTTCCCTCAGATTGATCTCTCTCGCACATTGCAAGATAGCGTACATCTCTGCCTGGAATACAGAGGTGTTTGTTCCTAGTGAGACGCTGATTTGGGAGTTTCTCCCCTCAATGTATATTCCAGCACCAGTTCCTTCCCTGGTTTTGGATCCGTCCGTATACCAGATCCTCTCTCCAGGTTTGCCCCTGATGTTGTCATCTGTCCATTCCCTTCGATCTTGTATAATAACCTCGAAGTTAATGTTAAAGAAGTACCTAGGAACCATGTGGTCCGTTGGTTTCATTTCGAGAATGTTGCCTCCCACTATTTCCTTAATCTTGTTGTGATCCGATCTGTTGCTCGTATTTTGTTGCCTTAGAAGTCCCATTCTTGCCTCTCCCATGATTGTTATGTCAATCGGTGGGAGGTCCAACAGTACTTCCATGGCTGTTGTTGGTGTTGTTTTCATAGCTCCCGTTATGCTAAGGCATGCAAGTCTTTGTACCTTACTCAACTCAGCTGCGGCTATTTTTTGTGTTATCTTTGTCCACCAAACCAAAGATGCGTACGTGATCATGGGTTTCACCACAATGTTGTATATCCAATACATTTTGGGATTTAGCCCCCATGTTTTACCGTGTGCCCGCCTGACTGTCATCAGCGTCATTTCGGCTTTCTTCTTCACTTTTGCCAGCTGTTGGTTCCAGGTGAGTTTCGAGTCTAGAATAACCCCGAGATACTTGACTTCCCCCGACATCTTCCCTTCCCCCGATGTTACCTTGGAGGTTCAAAGGTCCTAAGCTCTCTAACTTCCTCCTACGGGTAAACGCTACCATGGTTGATTTGGAGGGGCTAATGGTTAGGCCCTCCTTATCTATCCATGTACTAACCAGATTTAGGGCCATTTGCATTCTTTCCCTAACCGTGGTGTTGAATTTGCCTTGGACCATGATAACTATGTCATCTGCGTACCCAAGTGTTTTGTGTCCACCCCTTTCTAGTGTGACTAGCAGGTCCTCCACCACCAGGTTCCACAGCAGTGGGGACAAGACACCCCCTTGCGGACAACCCCTGGTGACCTTGGCTGCCAGTGTTTCTCCCACTAGAGAGGAATAGATAATTCTATCTCTTAGCATGCAGTCTATCCATCTGCAGCAGGTCCCATCGATGCCTTTTCGTCTCGATGCCCTTGAGATTGAGTTTAAAGATGTATTGTTGAATGCTCCCTCGATGTCCAGGAACGCACCCAACAATACCTCTTTGTTTCTTAGAGCAGTTTCCACCTTCTCTACGAGTTGGTGAAATGCTGTCTCTGTGGATTTGCCTGTTGTATAGGCATATAGGTCTTTGTGTAGGGGTTGGTTTACCAACACCATATCCCTGATGTGCCTGTCCAGCAGTTTTTCCTGTGTCTTAAGTATAAACGACATAAGACTTATTGGCCTCAGTGCCTTCGCTCCTTCCTGTGCCGTTCTTCCAGGTTTAGGGATAAAGGTCACTTTGACTACTCTCCATGCTTTTGGTATGTACCCCAGTGTAAGACTGGCCCTTAATACCGTGCATAGTTTGTGTGCTAGTAGGTCCATGCCTTCTTGTAGCATAATTGGATAAATGCCATCCGTCCCTGGCGATTTATACGGTTGAAATGAGTTGATTGCCCATTTCGTTTTTTCCAAATCTATCACTTTCTTTGAGACCTCCCATTCTTCCCTGGAGGCCCACGTGCGAGGTCTCAGTTCTGAGTGTCTCCAGGCCTCAGTTGTTAAATTTGTGTTTATTGATCCTGGAAAGTGTACCCTGTACAGTTCCTCCAAGGTATCTTTTCCGTTCTGCGTATAGGCCCCTGATTCTGTCCTAATGGTTCGAATCGTTTGTAGGGGTTCTTTGGAGAGAATTTTGCAGAGTCTTGACCCCTCGTGAGTGCTTTCTACTTCCTCACAATGTTTTCTCCACGATTCTCTTTTGGCTAGCCTTAGTGCTTTATTGTACTTGGTGAGAGAGTTTTTGTACTCCCTCCATTCACCAGAGTTCGTTATTCCACCAGGGCACGTTCCTGGTGTTTACCTTGCTAATAGGTGGGCAGTTATCGTTAAATGCTGAGGTGATTGCGTCCTGTAATTGTCCCGCCATCAGCTCAAGTTCATTTGTGTTTTGAATCTTTATTTTAATCCCCTTCAACCCATTCTCTAGGTCAGCTCTATAGCCATCCCAGTGGGTTTTTCGGGGATTGCGATAAGTCTCTGTTTCGGTCTCGCTTCCCGTCAGTTCGAATCGGATGTGTCTGTGGTCTGAACAACTTACCTCATCAGACACATGCCAATTTTTTACGATGGTGCTTATATATCTCGTTCCCATTGTTATATCAATTACCTCTTTCCTATTTATTGTTACAAAAGTCGGTTCATTGCCTACATTTAATATATCTAAATTATTAGTCATAATAAATTGTAGTAAGGACTCACCTCTGGCATTGGTGTCCGTGCTTCCCCACGCTGCCTCATGATGAGCATTAGAGTCGCAGCCGATGATTAAATGAGATCCATTCGCTCTGCATTCAGCCACCAGCCCCTCTAGTTCATTGGTAGGTGGAGGGTTCGGGTCATCATATGGGAGGTAGGCTGATGATATCACTATCTCCCTCGGCCTCTTCTTCCCTGCCATCTTCAGCTTTACTGTCGTTAGGTCCCTAGAACAGAAATTCCCTAGCGGTAGTATATGTATATTATTTCTAATAATTATGCAGGTTCTCGGTGAGGCGGATGAGTAGATTATCTTACTTATTCCCCCGAGTCCCATGACTTGTCCCTTGTTAATCCAAGGTTCTTGTATGAGGGCCAAATCGAATTCCCCTTTTATTGCAGCAAGGACTGCCGAAGCTCCCTTGCTATGATGCAGGTTGGCTTGAAGGACCTTGACCATCGCCATTGTCTCCATCTGTGAGACCCTTCAGGACCCGGAACGTCACCCTGTTCATCTTGTAATAAGCCTTGAACTGGTCTTTTTCCAAGGCCCCAAAGGACTTCTCGTCGATGGAGTACGCCAGTATCTGGCCCCCCTTCTCCGCTTTCCTGCTCAGGAGTAGCCAGCTCCCCACGTTTAGGTTCGGGTTTTGCTTCCCTAAGCGTGTGCGTGCTGTCTCCTCCTGATCGCTCTCTGGTCCCGGGAAGAAGGCCAGGACCCTGGGTCTTCTTGGGAGATCCTTCGACTCCACCACGGTGATGTCAGCACCCTCCCAGATTTGACCCATCTCTCCTACCCTTCCCCGGAGCCAGTCTCTTGTTTTTTCGTTCGCGCAGGTTGCCCAAAGTACCCCTCCGCTGAACGTTGTTTTGAGGAACTGGATTGGTTCTTGGCTCCCCGAAGGTGCTTTATCCATTTCCTCAACTATTTTCTCTTGAATCAGGTCCACCTGCCTCTGATCAAGGGAAATCTCAGGATGGCGTTTGTCAATCACCGCCATTCTGAGTTTGTTTGCGACCTCACTGTAGGTACCAGAAGGTTTAGTGGCCTTTTTGGTCGTTTTTTCGGGCGTCTTTGATTCGTCCCGAGTTCTTTTCCTACCCTCGGTTCCTTTGTCGCGCTTAGGTTGATATCTGTCGCTAGCTTCTTTCCGTGGCTTCGTCATTGACCACGTTCCCGCTGCGATTTTTTCCGCCTTTACAATTTTCCTCCACTGGGCGCCGGACATTCCAGTGGGTCTTCTTTGCAGTTTCAGATTCTTTACTCCCTCTGAGACTGTATTATCGGTTCCTTGCGTCCCCGTACTTTTGTCACTACCATGGTCCGTCTCCATAGTGGTGTTCGTTGAGGTGCTTGCTGATGAGTCTGTGTCCTCATCGTCGCCATCCCTCTTAGGTTTGGGTTTTTTACTCTTATCCATGTAAGTCCCACGAGTATGGGGGTAATACTTTGTCCAGCCCTACGGTGCCCCCTGTGTAGGGCTAAGGCTGCTTACTCTGGGGTTTCGCCAGTTCCCCAGGGCTCCGTTAAAGACCGTTTGACGCCTGGTCATTCACCCCTCAACACGGGTCGCTTAACATCTTGGGTTGCGGATTTTTGGAAGGGTTTACTCCCTGGGCGAGATAGTTTTAGAAAGGAATGACCCCTAGCCCTCAAGTGACGTTGGGGTCGGAAGTAAGTAAGGGTTGGTCTAGAGTGACCGAGAGATCATAGATAAAAGACGAAGACGGATCCACCCAAGACAAGTTGAAGCAAAGTGCGATCCGTTGCTGGGAAGAGCCGAACAGTAGAGGTGCAATTTCCGGATTCCCAGCAAAGCCACTCCTCCTTTATCCGGGCTTGTGACCGGCATGGGGGGATCTGCCCTCCTCATCAGAGGACGTCACCATCCATGGCGGAATATTGGGTTAAATGCATTTAAACCTTACATATTTTCCTTGACCAATCAGTTATAAGAAAGAATCAACCAAACTCCTCTCCTGTTAATATATTTCAAGCTCTTCGGGTTCCTTGGTTCTTATATACAGTGACAGCAGCTCTGGAACACTTCTGAATTCCCCACCTGGTTCTGGACACCTGATCAAGTGTGTAATTCAGCCAGTTCAGCTATCATAGGTAGCTATAGTTGTTAGTTCTGCATTGTCGTAATTTGGCAATCGGCCACTAACATCGCCGCTCATTCAATGGCGAGAAATAAGTTTCCAAGTAAGTTTTTTAAATAAGCTTTCAAATTATAAAAAGCTTATATTTTCAAATAAGCTCATAACTTCAAATAAGCTTATCATTTTTATATTTAAATCAAATTTTGAATTTAAATCTGGTCGAACTCCACACACAAAAGAAGAAATTGATGTAAAACATGTTCTTTGACGCCATTTGAGAAATCATGAAAACTCATTGGACATAAAATAATTTTAAACGCATTATAAATGACAAAAATATTCATTCCAATGAATTCCACTTTGAATTTTGAATGGATCCTCTTTATAAATGTTATTAGTAGACACTGATTGGATGATTTTCAAAAATAAAAATTTAAATCATCATCGAGTTCTTCAAGTGAGACCAGACGCAGAAATGGACGAAATGGAGGATAACGGAAATTCAAAATTTAATCCCCTCCTCAATTTCTACAAATAGTGTTACCAAATGTCACACTATCAAAGAACAGCTTACCAACTGTTGGCTCACAGACCTCATAGATAGAATAAAACCAACATCTTGCCTACGCATGAAATCTTCAATTATACTATCTCTCTCTGCATGATCATTATAAATAACATCTATGGTTTGGACAGAATTCTCACCTTGTCGGAACTGGCTAATTGATCTATTTGTCAATCCAAATAAAAATAAGAATAATAAGAAGAAGAAATAACTATTTATAATTCGAACTTGACTTTGACAGTTGAGTTATAACCAACTTTATTTCGAAAAATATGTTTTACTGATTTTATTAAATAATTTATTATTCAGACTTGGTTGAGTATTCAGCAGCGTTCTTCGAGCTGTAGAATAGGAATTAATCAACAAAAACATTGTAAGTTATATTCAGAAACCTACAACTCAGTTGGTACACCGTTCACACTGCCATGTTCCACGGTAAAAATGATGAAAATGAACGTTTGTAGAAATACAACCGTTATAGTTTAATAATAAGTAAAAACAGAACATAATGTAAAGTACAAATGGAACATAAAATGAAACTAAGTATAATCTGAAAGAGAACATAGGCATCTCCGCTCATGAGGGATTTGGATGAAATTTTTCATCAATCCAACAAACAGGAAACGCCACTTCAACGATTTATCGACATCTCCAAAACTCAGAAGATCTATCATATCTCCTTTCAACTCAATATCCAACAGACTTAAGTCGACTTCCTTATTACAGCGATCCAGTTAAAATTCGATAATTATTGTCAAGGTTCCTCAAAGTGGGGTACACTTCCTGGATAGCCGTTCTATGTAGTTTTTTAGCAAGAATATTTTCTATTAATTTAACTTGATATCCAGTGTTAACTGCTATCTGTTTTATAATATTTAATTCTTTGTTGAAATTTTCTTCGGACAGAGAAATATTTACTAATCTGTGTATCATACTATGGTATGCTGATATTTTATGTGTATATGGATGTACTGAATTATTATGAATGGTGATGTCAGTATGGGAAGGTTTATGAAAAATAGCAAAGTGGTCTTCATTGTTGGCTTTACGTATTACCAAATCTAAAAAATTTATTGAATTTTCTACTTCTATTTCTATTGTGAATTTAATGTTTGGGTGAATAGTGTTAGTATATTTATGAAAGGTGTCTAATTGTCTGTTGGTGTCTTTAAAACAAACTATAACGTCATCTACTTATCTGTACCAATACAAAAACTGTTTCGAAAGTGGATGCTTGTGAATTGTTTCTTCAAGGTTGTCCATGAAGATATCTGCCAGTAGAGGACTCAGCGGATTTTTCATGATCAATCCTTCAGATGAAGAGTAGAATTTATTGTCAAATTGAAAATAATTTTGTTCAAGACATATCGACAAAAGGTCTAATATCCCTCGTTTAATAACCGGGTTAACATGATTTTTATCTAGTAAACCTTCGACTAAGAGTATTGTATCTTGCGGGGGTATACTAGGGAAAAGATTTTGAACGTCAAATGATAATTTTGCATTATCTGGAACAGTTATATCCTGTATTTTATTTATCAAATCATAAGAATTTTTATTTCCATCAAGTAACGGCCACGTCAATCCAAAATTTTCAGGGGTAATATAATAAGTGGTATGATTATTACCGATAATTTTTTGGAATATTAATGAATTGAAATCCCAAAGCTGAAAATACAACGAGTCCGCAGGACGAGTTGTATTTTCTTGCATTGGGATTGCCAATGAATTGATATTCCAAAAAATTATAGGTTTTTAATCATACCACGAATTGTATTTAGGACGACAATATATTGATTTGAAATAAAGAAAAATCGTGTCACCTGGTAATTGATGCTTTACTTCTAGCCGTATTCAACGGAATACTCTTTTCCACGGCCTCATCTGTGATACCAATGGACATTTGTCCCCAACGATCGCTCATATTGATAAATAAAGATAACTAGTCAAAACACATAAATTTGACGTTTATAATTTAAATCATTTTCACTTGACAGATGGTAAAACAAAAACTAAGCAGGTTTATCACCGTGAAAATACAGCGACAAGCTATATTTTCACTGTAGTTCTGATTCTATTGGCTGAATTTCAAAATTTAAAATCCACTGATTGGTTGTTAAGCAAGGAAATATATTGTCATAAAAATATGACTTTTGTCGATGCCTAGATATATCCTCACCCAAACCCTCATATCTATTTGAAATTGACCTTAGCACACTGCAACTGGGTCATGTTTCCAATTCGTTTTTATAGCTGCAGAGAAACGCTATTCTGCAAACACTGGCTCTGGAGAGAATTGCCTCTGAAATGAATATATATATCTCGGTGATATCAAATTGGTCAACGATAGCGGGCAAATTCATGACAGGACAACTCCGGCCGATTGCTTTATTTTCTTTAATGGGACCTGATTTGCATATAAATTGGAGTTGCAAGGTCACTTGTGTGTTTGCGGAGAAAGAGCCCGAATTGATTGCCCCCAGAGATTGGCCAGACTAATACCTCTGGCGGAGGAAAAATCATTTGTTTCTTTACTCAGATTCTTTATCAGTAAATATTCAGAAAGGGGAATTGATATGGTAATTTTTTGTGGAAGTGAATGAACTTTCATAGCTGAAATATAAAAATCGTGGGAAAAATGTCGGGACTTTCAGACGCTAACAGATTCAAAGTAAAAAGAAATTATGGATTTAGTCGTTTTGATGAATGTCCGAATTCTGGAAGTTTTTGAAGACTCAAACGAACTTATACGTAACATTTGAACCAATCGAAATGATAAGAACAACAGAAAACATTCTTGTAAGACTGGAGGGTTTATTCGAGCAATGTGTGGATGGGTATTGAAGGTTTATCGAGTGCAATGTATTCATTTCTAAGTACAGTAAACATAATAGTAATTTATGTATCAAGTGAGTGAAGTGATACTTTTTTTACGAGTAGGCGTCGTGCGGCATTCCTACGTGTAAAAAAAAACACTTTACTCACGAGTTTCATGCAGTATTTTTTCTACAACTGTCAAAAAAATAACCATTTTATATTTTTGTGCCAATATGAAATGAGTTTGGCATATTTTTATTGATTCATTATCCGAACAAAGTTCGAAGAGTATGCAGGAGAATTGAGTTTCAAACGAATAATTTCGACAAAGTCGAAATCACTTTCTCTTCACACTATCCCGCAAAATGGAAAATTTGAAGCGAATATTAAAATAACATATTCATCGAGGTCAATTTTATTATTAATGTTGACTTGACTTTCGAATAACTAGTCCATCGAAGTAACTTTTCATTTTCTTAGATTTGTATTCAAAATAATAAACAATCCTCGTGAAGCAACGAATACCTTTTTCTTTCTTTGAACTATGTCAAGGAAATCTCATATTTGCACTATCCACGATTTTCGCCGTTCAATCTTTATCACTTTTCATTCCAACTTAAATTAAATTTATAGTTATCAAGAATTCGTTATCTGTATAGATGCCCAATTTCACAAATTTCATTAATTATCGAGTTAATTATTGTTGTCAACTAGTTTCTGACGGCCAAGCAGCCATAGCTACCTTGGATTACCTAGTGTAGAATAGATCAAATAGTTCCTTAGAGAGGTATATGCTATTATTTTGAATATATTCGGCGCGATAGTTTTGATAATACTTATTTCACCAGTAAGAATGCTAAGAATATTATTGGTGAAACATTCGTATATCAGATATTTATAGATTATTAGTTGCCAAAGAAAATGAGAACTGGCTTTGTGACAGGATTTCGTTATTATTCGGAAACTGCACAAACATTGCCAGACATCTTCCATTAAATGTAAATGACATTATATTTACATGAAAATCATTATTTTCAAGCTAATTCGCAATAAAAAATAAGAAATTCTTGATATTACCGAAAAATCGATTATGAACAAGTCGTTTTTTGATTTTTTGCATTTTAACAATATTTTTCCATACGAAAAATATATTTCCTGCGTAGCGTCTCAAAGTCCAGGTTTCGAAGAAGAAAATCAGTTTTGACAAATTTGAAAAATTGAAATTTTTTTCGTGAAGTTTTTCGATTGAAAATTTTGCTTTTTTCTTCAAATTTAAATTCATAAAAATCCAAAAATTAATATTTTTCTCTGAAAAAATTACAGCATATTTATAACACTAAAATGAACGTTTACACAAATTTTCATGGAAAACATGTTTGTTCTGAGGAAGATAAAAAATAAAAACCAAAAAAAAAACAAAAACAAAGTTTGTACGTTTTTCTCGGTAATTTCGAGGTTATATTGAGAAATGAATAGGTTTCAGAGTTATCAATAATCTACAACTTTATTTCCGAACTTTTTCATTGGAGAAACCAAATTGCTGTATAAGTTTTAGTTTTAGAGCTCTAACGTTATATAGGTACCGCCATCTAGTTTTGAGTGAAAATGTTTGTCTGAATTTTGTTTTATCGTATAGAAAATTGAAAGACTATTCAAATGAGGATCCGAAAGTCACGGTAATTTTAGTTGATATGAAATAATTATACTGAAGCAGAAAGCAGTATCCTCTTTGGACCATATGCAACGATTTGAGACTAGTGAGACAAGTCTCACTTAGACGTGCCAAAGGAAAAACTGTATTTTATTTCTGCCTCAGTTTTCAACTCGCCCATAATCCCGGCAATTTCTTCAGTAAATGTTGAAAATAATCGGTCATACACATCCTACATGAAAAATGAAGTATGTGATTTCAAGCTTGAGGTCTGCACAATAGTGTTATCAAACATATATGCAGGATATCGATGAGCGATTATTTTCAACATTTACTGATGAGAATGCCGGTTTTATTGGTAAGTTGAAAATGAGGCAGGAGTAAAACAAAGTTTTTTTTGGCATGTATGAGTAGGACCTGCCACACTATTTCAAAATTGTTGCATATAGTCTAAAGATGGTATGGGTTGCTGCTTCAGTATAATAATTCGATATTTACTAAATCATTCATGATTTTCGGATCATCCGCAAACATATCCGTGAAGTACGACAAAACACATTTTAGGTACACAAATACTCGAATATTATGTTTGCATGAGAAGGTAGGAGTCTTCAAAAACGATATGAACTTTTCTTTTTCCTTCTCCGATCATTTTTAGCAGAGTTATGACCAATCAAATTACAAAATTTTGTTATATTTTGCCTCGAATTCTTGACCGCTTCAAATATACTGTCACGCCATTGTTCGGAATTACTGTCTAAGACAATTATATCCAGATTCCCACAAAAACCTGATACTTAGAATGAAATTTCACGCTCCACTTAAAGTCCATCTCGATATCACTCTTTCCTCGACATATGAGAAGCACCACTCAATCAATGTTTACACTACTGATCTAGACAGACTCACCCCGCCATGTCCGACCAATAATGCCGGAGAAGGAGATTTATAAAAGAGGATTTCTCCTGGCCACATTAATTTAGAGCGGAGCTTTAAATTCGACCTTTTCTTCATTTTTCTGCTCCACTTCTTCCACCCGAAGCGAAATTTAGGTTCCCCGATATTCGCTCAACTCTCTAATCGAATCTGATAAGGATCTGACGAATAACTGATTCGTGGAAGTGGAAAATTTTCTAAGACTATGAAAATTAATTTGGAGTGAAACATTCTTTTGTAGGGGCGATGCTAGCCAAACTCTGAATCGACATACGAACGAAGGGCAAAATTTACGAAACTTCAATAGATGTAAGATAGTCCGGGAGGTACTGTCACTTTGGAATGCTTCATAGTATGCACGATGAAATTTAGTTGTTATTATAGTACACATAACACTTATTACTAAACCAAGGTTCAGACCGCGCGACCACGGTGGGTGGAGTGGTGGGAGGCTGTGCAACTTGTCAAAAAAAGTTGAAAAAAAAGTAAGTTAAAAAAGTAGATTATTTGGTACTCATCACGAAATCAATCTTCAGACCCTTGAGTAGCAGTGGGTTGCACAGATACAGGTTGTTGAATATGAAAAATTAAATCTATGTTTTATTCATAACTTCCACTGTTTTGGAAATTTTACAGTTTAATTCAAAAAAATGTTTTTGTTCAATGAGAGCTTTATTTTAAAAGGAAAGTTACACGTTGCCACCAGGGGCGTACAAAAAGGTTATATTGTTCCCTTTCCTCCCCTATTTTTTGATTTCTTCTTCCAATTTTAAGTTGAAAATGTATAATCGTTCGAACCCGAAAAAATCAATCGTTTTCAAGATAATTGCGCTTTTATTATAAAAATTGTTTTGCTGCAATCCATATCACTGCTTCAAATTTGTACTGGATATTCTACCAAAAATATCAATGCTACTCTCACATGCATTTTTTCACGAAGCTGCTTTCTTGCAGAAATGCAGGGTATTGACACTGGAAAATTATAAAGCATTTTTCTTGGTTGATTCGTTTATCATGTCTCCAACTACTAGCATACCAATTTTGGTGGTGCTATAATCGATTCTTGTCTCAAAACCCAAAAAAAAATATCAACTATTTTACTCGATAACGATCAAAGATACGGAAAAACTACTGAATACAAAAAAGTTTTGATACAAACCAAAAAATTTATTTTTTATTTCAGATTTTGCCAACGACGCACCGCAAAAAATTTTAGTGGGAGAAAAGGGGCATGACCCATAAAAAAATATCACCTTGTAGATTCTCGCAAACATTTGAGATGTCCATCAATGTGAGCCCTATAAGGTAGCATACTTTTTGAATTTGAGCCAAATATCTCAAAAAGTGCAGGATCTATAAAGAAAAAACAAAATAAACCTTGAAATTTCAACACCCCGTATATCGATAACGAATTGATTGCAGACCTATGTTTATATGAACTTTTAGTCGTGAAGTAAGCCGATAGTCAAATATTGAGGAAGCAATATTGGCCCCAAAATATTTAGGAGTATTGGTACAATATTATTTGCATATATTGATAAAATATTCAAAGTTGATATGTTGCCTTGGAAACATTGGATATACAATATTGTGTTTTATCTCTAAAATCGATATGAAATTATTTTTGAAATCGCAATATTGAAGCTACATGCTGGAAACAATATGTAGGCAATATCGCTCTATCGATACTGGTGAAAATTATTGAACCAATATTGACCCAATATTTCATGAAACAATATACATCCAGAACAGGTTTAGCCAATATTCCACCAATGTTATTAATGAAATATTGTTTTCCCAATATGAACCCATATTGGTCCAATATTATTTTTACATTTACAATATATCCATATTGGCCCAATATGAAAACAAGATTCAGCCAACATGAGGTGCTACCTGAGTAATGCCCAATAATTCCTAACTAATTTCTCTAATGCCTAATAATACCTATTATGCCCCATAATTTTCAAGTAATACCCCTAATTCCCAAGTAACATCCAAGTAATGCCCCTAATTCCCGACTAATGCCACTTATACCCAAGTAATTCCCGAGTAATATCCAGTATTTCCCGAGTAATATCCAGTAATTTCCGAGTAATAAAATAAAAATTAAGAAAAATATGAAATCGATTCTCAATGTTAGTTTTGTCAAATGACCTTTTTTTTTCTTGCACAATTCGGATTGATCCAATTTTTCAGACAATTCCCATTCCCATGTGTTGAGGACCTTTTTTTTGGCTTTTTTGGCTTTCACACATTATGATTATTTTCTCACTTCTGGACTATTTTCACGGATTTTTAAATTTTCATTTTTGAGAGTTTCCGCAATTTTTTCAAAAAGGAAGGGGTCCAAGCTCCACTGAATTTTTTTGCCGTAATTTTCGACTTCTGAAACCATCGGAAATCTTTCCGAATTCCTAGGCGTCCTTTTTCTGCTTTTCAAGTGGAGCATGATTTTTTTTTTAATTACCTCATTCAATACCGATGTAATGCTCGAGTAATACCCAATAATTCCTAACTAATTTCTCTAATGTTCGAGTAATACACCAGTAATACACCAGTAATACACCAGTAATACCTGTTATGCCCAATAATTTTCAAGTAATACCCCTAATTCCCAACTAACACCCGAGTAATACCACTAATTCCGGCTAATGCACAGTAATGCCACTAATACCCAAGACATGATATTCAACGAATCATACTCAACAATGATAAATAGTCCAACCAATATAACAAAAATAAAGCCTGTTTTGCAAATTAATTCTAATAGTAAGCGACTTGCACCATGACTTCGGGGATACTTTATAAATAACTAAAATCCAAATTACAACTCAATTTTTTTTTGTGCAATTGTTTAAACAATGATTATTAAAAAAAAGGGGCCTTTTTTTGTTTTTTTGTAAATATCTCAAAAGGTACTGGACGAATGGCTTTACTCATAAAAGACCGTTTGTAGAAAATAAAAAAACCTACGAAATGGTTTTTGGAAAATGTCGATACGACCATTTTTCGCCGAGAAAAGCCGGAAAAACTCTTGAAAAAAGGCCTTTTTTCAAAAATTCGTATCTTCCTCAATTTTCAATATTAAGAAATAATTTTTCGGGAAATGGTAGCTAATATCATGTAAGTTGAGCTCCCGGAAGGTGGAAATTGTCGCTTCAATAGTTTTCCTACAATCGGATTTTAAAAAAATTACAGCCATATTTTGGATGATTCGTCATATTACGGGAAATGGTCCGATTTGAATTTTTAAAGCGGCATTTTGAAGTTGAGGTTAAAAACTACAATTTGTCTATCTCACATTTTCCCATAAGTTTGGAGAACATTGTTAAAAATGCTTCTGAACACAGCGCTTCGAGTGAGGTAGTAGTGGAGGGGGCGCCGTGAATTCAGGAGCAGATGTGCCCGTTTGGCCTTGAACGCCGCTCTCAAAGGCGGTCTATGTTAGTTGCCACGCAGCTTTTACATTGTACAGATCTACGGTTTTTGGGGAAGAATTAAAAATTTTCACTTGTAATCGCCCTAGTGCTTGATAAATTTCCTGCAATTAATTAATAAATTCTCGGCGCCCCCTCCACTACTACCTTAGCACGACTCGGCGACGAATTTTCACTCGAAGCGCTGTGTTCGGAAGCATTTTTAACAATGTTCTCCAAACTTATGGGAAAATGTGAGATAGACAAATTGTAGTTTTTAACCTCAACTTCAAAATGCCGCTTTAAAAATTCAAATCGGACCATTTCCCGTAATATGACGCATCATGCAAAATATGGCTGTAATTTTTTTAAAACCCGATTGTAGGAAAACTATTGAAGCGACAATTTCCACCTACCGGGAGCTCAACTTACATGATATTAGCTACCATTTCCCGAAAAATTATTTCTTAATATTGAAAATTGAGGGAGATACGAATTTTTGAAAAAAGGCCTTTTTTCAAGAGTTTTTCCGGCTTTTGAGATATTTACAAAAAACCAAAAAAAGGACCGTTTTTTTTAATAATCATTGTTTAAACAATTGCACAAAAAAAAATTCGAGTGGCAATTTGGATTTTAGTCATTCATAAAGTATCCCCGAAGTCATGGCGCAAATCGCTTACTATTAGAATTAATTTCCACAAAAAATTTATATTGGTTGGTCTAAAATAACTCATTCAAAGTTCATATCCCGTATGCTATTTGTGAACGAATTCCAGTGTTTTCCCCACCAGCACATTATTCTAGTTCTCTCTCCTCAGCACTCACGAAAAACCTTCAAACTGAATTTACTACATTCAGAGAATCGGTGTTAACTAGGTTTCTCGAAGCTGACGCTAATATTCGCACGTATTCAGTTACGTGCTCTGTCAAGAGCCAATTCATCAAGTGAAAACAGTTTCAGTAACACTTAAACTCACAATCGTGAGACGAAGATCCGCGAAGGTGAAGTAATATGCATCTTAGGGTGTTCTTGCTTAATTATGGGGGATCATTCAAGAATAATTGCAACGCCTTGAACAATTCATTAATGAATGAATTCTCTAGTGGGTTATAAGGACGGAATAAAATATGGTTCTTTATAAGCAGGTTTTCACTGGTATTTTCAGATTACTTTCATTCAACTACTGTTTCCACGTCCAAGTAGTAGTAGTAGTAATCATGGGGAGGCCGCTGCCGCAGTCAGGCAAATAGGCCCCAATGGGCACTTTTTGCCATCCCCTGCTCTCCACATAACTACATCGCCTAGTCTAGTCTTCCTTTCCGAACCTTTGTGACCTTCTAGCGAAGGTCAGTATGTCCGTCCACTCTAGTTCGATGAGTTCCTCTTGTTGGAGTTTTTCGACTCCAAAGATTTCGAATCTTAGCCTCCCGTACGCCTCACACTCGCCAAGGAAGTGAGACGAAGTTTCTTCGTCTTCTTCGCATATATGGCAAGTGGGGTTGTCTTTTATACCTATTAGTGACAGGTGTCTACCTAGTTTGTTATGGCCTGTTAGTATTCCTACAAGGAGGCGTAGTGTTTGGCGATCTCTGCCTAAAAGCCACGTCATCCTTGACTTGCTAGAGCCGGCGACAAAGTCTTTTGACTGCCTGCAGCCGGCGGTATTCCTCCAAGATTCGTTTAGTTCTCTTTCTACCCATTCATCTAGGGCAGAAGAGATTTGACCTCTTGCAATGCCTAGTACTGGCTCCGGTCTACAGAACGGCGCAGCGGAACCACAGAACTCATAATTATATCTTATAACTAGAACGCGCTTCATGTATCGTCGGCTACCCTAAACTTGAACAAATCGTGGGCATCCGCAAAGAGGACAACTTTTACTAAGTAAACACATACGTTATTTCTTGTAGTTCCAAGAGGAAACGGGTAGAATCTAGAACGTCTGTCGATTAAGCTTGCCAGTTTGTTTGGAAACAGAGCGGCGTTGTCACGTCACTGTTGAATGTTGATTCTTTATTTTTTCAACACGAGTGTTTTGGACGATAAATTTATTATATATATTTATTGATTATATAGTGTTATTAGCCGTTCGCCGTTCTATATGATGAAGGGTTTTGTTAAGGATTGTGGTAATTCCTGCAGAAAGGCAAAGAAAAATATGCAATTTCTCATTTTTAAGAAAACCAACCCATTTTCCATCCCTATGATACGCCCATTATTTTATGCGCCGCTACTGTGAAGAGGACATTACAGTGTTGCAGGTTATGCATGATTTGTTCATCCGCCATATTTTAAACGCATTCTAGTCATAAGATATAATTACGAGTTCTGTGAGCGGAACCGGTTCTGGCAAGCTCATCTGCCACTTCGTTTCCCGGCACCCCCTGTGACCAGGGACCCATACCAACTCGACTTCCTTTGTTTCCGCTAATTGCTCAAGAGCATCTCTGCATTCCTGTACCAAAACTGAGCTTGGTCTAGGATGACAGATAGTTTTGAGCGCTGCCTGACTATCCGAACAGATATAAATTTTCTGTTCGGGCCCTTCTTTCACCTCTTGCCTCGTAGCTACGGTTAGAATGGCGTACACCTCGGCTTGGAAAACTGTTGTGTATCTTCCTAGAGCGTAGCTTTCTCGTGTATCTCTTCCTTCCAGGTAGATGCCTGCGCCAGAAGCCTGTCTGTCAGTCAGACGCGAACCGTCCGTGTAACATACTAGGCCTTCTGGACGAAGCTCCACTGTGTTTCCTTCCCATTGTTCTCTGCTCGGAATAGTAAGCGCAAACTTCCTATTCCATCGCAGTCTGTCTTGTGCGCTTTCACTCTGAGGACGGAAATAGGACTTTCCTGCTCCGCCCACTTTGCGATTTCCGCATATCCTATCATCTCTCCTTCGTTTACCCAGACCTCCGAGTCTCGCATCCTTAAATGAGCTGCCATTGCCTCCTTCTTGATCCAGACCGGAAGGGGTGGTAGCCTCAACAGTACCTCCAATGCCGCAGTTGGGGTCGTTCTCATTGCACCCGTTATTAATAAACAGGCCAACCTCTGGTCCTTACTGAGCTTTCGACCTATTGTGCCACTCTGTGTTACTACTGTGTTAGTCTGTGTTACTTATGTAGTATTGGATCTTTGGTCTTACGACCGCCGTGTATAGCCAGCGCATAATCTCTGGATTGGTTCCCCAATTTTTCCCTACAACTCTTCTCAGTTGCCATAAGATGGCTACCGACTTTTGAATAACCCTATCGACGTGCGGCCTCCATGAAAGTTTGGAGTCCAGAACCACCCCCAGGTATTTGACCTGCTGAGCCAATTGCAGCTCTCGGACAAACATGGTGGGTGGTCTGAACCCATCTTTTTTCCTGAGTTTGGTGAACAGGACCATCTCTTCCACGTCCAAAGATAAATGTTGTTGAATGATCACGAGCCAGTAAACAAGTGGAACGCATTCCTCAGTTGTTAACAATTTTAATGCAGACGTTTTGGCGAAGTTATCATTCTTTTTCATGACACAAATGTACATTATGAGAAAAATTGTATATAATGTCAAGACATAGCAAAGTGGTCGAGGTGTTAGAGCGTTTGCTCCCACTCCATCCTTATCAGGAATGGTATCGCGCATGCGTAGCTTCCTCCTGAACAAAGTTCCATAGAACACGTTGGCATAAAGCTAGCGAATGGAACCTGCGTATTCGCGATATATAACGCACCGAATAAGAAGTTCTCCAGTGCTGATTTGGAGAATCTGTGTAACACTGGCCACAAGGTGTTGTTGGCTAGGCGGTCTGACAGGAGCGGAAGTTCACAGCCTAACGCCAACGGCAAGACGTTGTTCGAATATTCCCAAGACAGCGATGTGGTAATAGTGCACTCAGAAGAGCCAATACATTACCCCTGGAATGGGACCACTCCGACCATAGTCGACTTGGTGGTGAACAAAAATGTCACTAATATGAGCGAACTCAAGGCCATCCACGAGATGACTTCGGATCACGATTCGGTGGTGTTTCGATTAATGTGTAGGGTAGACGAATGTCCTCCTATGACGAAACTCGATAATCGAAATGCCAACTGGCCCGAGTTTCGAAGGCTTTTAAATGCTAGGACATTGATCAAGTCAAACATCTCAAAAGATGAAATTGAGGAAGTAACTCCTCTCATTAGAGACATTCAAGTTGCCAGAGGGCGTGCCATCAGGAAGATTACGGTAAGGAGTAACCGGAATATCGTTCCACCTCACGTTAAGGAGTTAATCACTCTGAAAAACTCCCTCCAAAAAAAGTGGCAAAGCACACGAAGTCCTGCAGTCAAAGATGACATGAACAGGCTAGGAAGGGAGATTTCAGAGCTGATTAACGAAAATAACCACAGAGTATGGAGGGATAAACTGGAGAAGCTGGACACTCGCGGCAATTCTCTGTGGAAGATGACGAAGCGAATTTCGAAGAACTTAGCAACGATTCCAGCCATGGAGAAGGGTGGCGAGTTGCTAGTGACGGACCCTCAGAAGGCGGAACTGTTCGGGGAACATTTCGCCAACGTACACAAAAGGGCGCCTGATGTTAGCGAGGTACATACAGTGAGCACCATATGTAGCGGATAAATTCATTTTCTACGTTATTAGTCATTTTCAAGAAAAACCCTGAAACACGTCGATTTATGTATTTGAAAAGACACTCTGTGACATAAAAAAAATCCCCCCTCCTTCACACCCCTCAATGTGACAGCCACCCCCCCCCCCAATTTTTTTAAATTCAATAGGAGGTCAAGTGATACCTCATTTTGAAGGGTATTCAATTTTATATACAGACATATCTTTATTTTTTAATTTCATTCATGCGCCATAATAAAAAAATATTGTTCAATAGGTTGAAATGTTGAAAGGTATCATTGAATCCGCTGTATTATGTCATGAACCTTCAATTGTTTTGGTTTATTCACCAACCGTTTTTTGTCAGCCGTGACAGTTGAGTAAAAAATGTTATGTTCTCTGTGAACTTGCTGAAGAGAACAGTTTTGCAGTTGTTGGTTGTGTTTCTTGTTCAGTATAACTTTCAGACAATAAGCTGAAAGTTCTAGCAATGTCTCATTTGAATGAACGTCAAAGAATAGCAGTGTTAATAATGCTAGGATGTGGGGACAAAACTAGAACCCAGAAGAATGTAAGTGAAATGTTCAATAATAAATATCCTGATCATCACATTTCTCAATCTACCGTTAGTAGAATAGAAACAAAATTTCGTAAATTTGGGACTGTCAAAGATATTTCAAAACCAGGCAGAAGGTTATTGATTGACGATGGGAAGAAATTGGATATTTTGGTAGAAATAGAGGAGAATCCACATAAACCTGCCCGACAACTTGCCGCCGATTACGACACAAGTCAAAGTTCAATATTGCGTGTTTTTAAAAGTGAAAAGTACCACCCTTATAAAGTACAATTGGTACATGAACTCAACGAAGACGATTCAGATCACAGAACTGAGTTTTGCGAAATAATGGAAGCCAGGTGCCTGCGGGATCCATCGTTTAAAAAAAATATATTGTTTTTCGACGAGTCAACTTTTTTTTTTTAAATGGAACCGTCAAAATTGTCGATATTGGAGCCGAGAAAATCCCCATTGGATGATGGAGGCCCACACTCAATGTCCCAGAAAAGTAAATGTTTGGGCAGGGATTATAAATAATCGAATAATTGGACCATATTTTTTCAACGAAATACTAAACGGTGAACATTACTTGGAGTTTTTGATAAATTTTTTAGTTCCAACGCTAAAAAGACATTTTTCAGATAATGATAATCCGTATCAAAGAGATAGGAATATCTGGTATCAGCAAGATGGTGCTCCACCACATTTTGCAGCTGAAGTTCGTGCATATCTGAATGAAGTTTTTCCCAACAGATGGATTGGTAGACGAGGTGCCATAGAGTGGCCAGCCCGTTCTCCCGACATGACACCGCTTGACTAGTTTTTGTGGGGTTACCTGAAATCCAAGGTATACGTCAATAGACCAAACAATATTGAAAGTTTGCAAATCAGAATTAGAGAAGAAATAGAACGTATCACTCCCGAAACCATTCAAGATGTTGTTGATAACTTTCAGCAACGTCTTTATTATTGTCAAGAAACAAATGGCTGTCAGTTTGAACATTTGATCTGAAAAATTTCGTTAGTAGCACATTGATTGATACCGCTATAGTAAATGATTTAGATAACACAATTCATTCAATTGTTTTTTCATAGCGCATGAACAAAATTAAAAAATAAAGATATGGCTGTATAGAAAATTGAATACCCTTCAAAATGAGGTATCACTTGACCTTCTATTGCATTAAAAAAAATTGGGGGGGTGGCTGTCACGTTGAGGGGTGTGAAGGAGGGGGGATTTTTTTTATGTCACAGAGTGTCTTTTCAAATACATAAATCGACGTGTTTCAGGGTTTTTCTTGAAAATGGCTAATAACGTAGAAAATGAATTTATCCGTTACATATGGTGCTCACTGTATACAGAAAACGAAGATAACGGAAGACTTTCGTGAATCTTTCTCCCCCCTATTGGCCCTCATAGATTTGCCAAAGTAATGACAAACTATTAGGAGCTGACGGAAGTCACTAAAAGACTTCCGACGAAAAAGGCGTCTGGGCCAGATGGCTTGGACGCCGTGACTCTCAGAAACCTGCCGCGGAAAGTCCTCGTCCAAGTGATCCACCTGATCAACGCCATTATAAAGTGGGGGTGTTACCCAGATTGTCTGAAGAAGGTACTGGTGATACCGATTCTGAAACCAGGTAAGGATGGCCACAAACTCGATAGCTACAGACCCATTTCGCTCTTGAGCGTGATCGCTAAAGTCGTCGAGAAGATCCTTCTGAGACGGTTGTTGAGTCTCGAGGAGAAAATCAAACTCCGCTGAGCAGTTCGGCTTTAGACAAGTGTTACGGGTTAGTTTACCAGAATTCAGAAAGAATACATTGGTACTGTTCCAGAAAATATGAAAACTCATTCGACTATTCAGTTTATTAAAATAGTTTCTAGGTATCAGGCTAAAACATATCAATTTTCCAAAGCGCTTCCATAATCCAACCTTGTAGAGTTCTGAAATAAAAGAGAATTAGGTATTGAAAATATAACATTGCTTAGAACTTACCGAATCTGCTTCCCTGGTAGTTGGAAATTCATAGCGTTCATCACTCATCTCGAAGTTCTTTCATAGAATCGCCAATGTGTTGTTGTTGTTGATAATAATAAAGCAACGTAACCTCACTTTCGTCTGTCAGCTGAAAGGGCAATTGAACTAATTCATCTTCTCTGTTTGGACAGCCGGTACTGTCAACCTAGAATTTGAGGAAATCTATCAAAAATAACTAGAGGAGAGAGGGGTTTTTGAGGTATAAAAAAAAGGGTATTCTGAAAGACGTTCTTTTTTGTGACCTAAGAAGGTTGGAAAACGTGTTTCGCCAATTTAGCGGATTTTTCTCAGAAACCTTGGTAATTTTGGGGAAATAATAGTCAGAGGAAGGTCCACCTATTATTTCTAAGAGATGTGCTCCCATTATTTACCAAATTCCATTTAAATCCAACTCACCTGAGTTGTTACTCGAGGCCACCCTTCATCAAGATACGTTTTCAGTTTATTAGTATCATTCTAACAGCACTTCGATGAACTACCGTTTCAATGCGGTCATACAATTGTACATTTCCATTGCAGGGCCTTCTATTTGTGGTTTTGTTCCATTTCCTGTACGAAATAGATTCCGCGTACCCCGTACCAGTGGTTTTTCCAGAGTAGGGGTCTGCCAATACTACCAGTCGCTAATACGAGGGTCTGGATTGACCGAGGTGCCATACTGACACTTCCCCACACTGCTAAGCTGTAGAACCACCCAGAAAACCAAATAGACTGGGATTCATAGTACGCTGCATGACTTTCACCGCTTGCCATCTCTCAGACCTAACAAGTGAGCTGTATCTTTTCTCTAATACTTCAACCTAGTTACCTGCACCATATAGCCTGTTGTGGACTCTCGGAAACGTGTGCTTAGAACCTAGAACCAGTGAAATAGTAATATTCATTTAGAAATCATAAGTAGCACTCATTACTTACCATCACGTAGTTGTACACCTTAAGTATCGATACTCGAGGGGATTCGTAGGTGGCTGGCTGGTCTAGCTACTGCTGTGCTTGTAGAGTTGATTTATTGTTGGTCTAGCTAGCAGCACCATCACTTATAATAATACTTTCACACTTTCAGTGTTCCAACTATACAGCGTGATTTACGTAGGCCGTGCATTAGAAGTTTTTTAACTTGCAGTTGGACTAGAAACTTGAAATTTGGTATGCTGTCATAATTGATCATGTGCGTTCTACCTCAAATGTTTTCAGTCCTACAACTATACAGGGTATGCCAAAAGTCAGTACCAACTTTCTTATTTTAAATGGAAACCTAATATTTTTTTGTCATGGTTCGATTGGCCTTCTGATTATGACTTCAGACAACCTAAGTTATGTTTACTTATCTATCACAGTTTTTGAGATATGTCCATTTTTCTGAAAAAAATTACGGCTGTAGTAGTTTACGAAAACACGTGTAGCCCGCAAACCGTTCAAAATTAGGAAACCGAATTTATGGAGCAGTTAGCTGGTAGTCCAGGCTAACACCTGATGTCCCATCGACGGTCCCATTTTGTACCATATGGGCGCAGGCGATTTTTGAATGTCGCAATATAAAATTGTCAAAAACTCAATTTTTTCAAATGGCACCTACCATTTTTTTAAACCATTCGAAAGAAAATTGAATTTTAGGATGAGTTATTTCAGCATTCCCTATACCCAAGTTCCACCTCTATCGAGTTATTCAATAAAAATCAAGAAATGCCTTATCTTGCAGAATGATTATGTGTGTATGCCATGGAAACAAAAGAAAATTGTAATAATTTAATCAAAAATATTGAACAATATTGACAGAACTCTAGCGTAAATGTTCATTATGACCACCATTGTTGTTCAAACATTATATTATTCTACTTTCAATAGATTGTGTAGCACGACTGACTTCGTTGGGATCGAGACTGTCAACCACACGAGTGCGAAACATAATTTGTTTCGAAAAAAAAATGGAATTTATGATATTCATCGGTACACGAGTTGTATTTGTTAAGACTATTCCATGAATGAAATCAAAACCATTTTTATTTATTATTCATGTAAATATTGAAAGTACAGTTAGTGCTGTTGAATATTTTGACGCAATTCATATCGAGTTCGCCCTAACTGCGCAGAGCAGCTGTCTTGGTATTTCAAACTTCCTGCTATTTTAGTGACCATTCACAGGGCGCGTCTTTCGTTGGTTGTCTTTTGGTTTGTTCGCGTTCATAAAACAAACAGCCTCTGAAACCATCGGATGCATGCGCAGTTTCACAGAACTGTATGCATTCTTTGAGTTCTGTGGGACTACGCATGCTTGTGACGGTTTCGGATTTCGGACAGTTTATTTTGTGAACGAAAACAAGCCCATTGAATAGTTTAGTTCATTGGTAGATATATAGTGACTCATCGTTCATTTTCATGCTTTTACGGGAAGGGCGGAGTTTTGGTTTACGTGTATGCAAAATTTGTCGAAAAATTGATATGAATGAAAAGTGAAGCGAATCATTGTTTTGGTCAAAGTTCGGTGTTGTGTCAAAAATTTGTGGAAAATTGTGAAGTTGATATGAATTAATAGTTAGAGCTCATAATGGTTTAGGTCAAAGTTCGGTGTTGTGTCATTATACCAACTTGCTGGTGGGGTAAGTTTGTTTTATAAAACAACCAATGACGAAGCGAACTACAAAGGTATCTAATAGCCAACCAAGTGCCGAACTACAAAATCGAAAACATGCTGTTTTCAATCATCAATAAAATGTCCGGTCAGCGTTACCATCAGCGCGGGCGGACTACAGCGCCCTCTCGCGGGGGTGTCTATGTTCGCTTGGCAGGGCGCTCTTCTGCTCTCCTGATCGGGGGCAGAAGAGTAGCTACTATTGCGCCCATCTTTCCGTCCTTCCCCTAACCCTCTGGGTTACGAAGAGCGCGAGTGACCATGAAATGTTAAATTTTGATAGTTAACAATAAAATCCTTTTTAGTTAGTTAGTTAGTTAGTTAGTTGCTCCCACCCAGGTGGCCCGAGTTCGATCCCCACCGCCATCACGGAGCTAAAGTGGTTCGGAATCCACTTTTCAAGCTGTAGGTCCCGGGTCTCCCTTGCTCGCACAAGCTCTGCTTCTGATGGGTTTTCTCCGAAAACCTGGGAGATTCGTAACAACAAATTTTAACAAAAAAAATACTTGATTAGCGAATTCTATTTGCAACAAGCAAAATTTCTTGAAAAAAAAAAACTTCTGAATCGGATAATAAATTACAGTTTTAGAGATGTGGCCCGCTTTCGAATGGGTCACTCTGTAAAAACAAAGCAAATTATCTGATAGAAGACGATAGAATTACAGGACCTTCTCAAATAATGTTTTGATTCTCTTCATACTAGAATATTCGTTAATATCTACCACACCCTGTATAGCAACAAACTCTCGTAAAAAGTCTATAATCCGTTGACCCAATTTCTAAAACTTGAGTAATGACCATCATAATTTCAAGTTCTCGATCTGATTTGTGACAACAATGCAATACGCAAATTGAATTTACAACGACAGCTGCACATAAAACATACCGACTCAATTACACAATTCTGTCATGCCGTATGAAGTCCAACCCTGCATATATCTGTATCAATATACATTTGACAAGTGTAACAAATTGATAGATGGATATCTCCGAGTTCCAATATTTGTCTGATCTCATTTCCAGTTACCAATCATTCCTCCATCGAGATTCGAACGGAATATATTTCGCAGGATGACATTCCTCTCGTGTACCGGTTGTTTATATTGAGAATTCAACTGGAATACTCATACTATTAAAAAAATATATCATTCAATGATTGATGATAACGAACGCCTAGAGCGGACATGCAATTTCGAGTTGTAAGGGGGCGTCCATAAATTACGTGAGGTGTTTTTTTAAATTCTCTGTCCCTCCCCCCCCCCCCAGTCGTAAGATTTTATTCAACCCCCTCCCCCATCCCCCAATCTCACGTGAGATTTTTCAAAATGTAGGTTTCTTACGTAAACGCGTTGGACTGTTTTATTGTAAAAAAAATTTGCTTCGTGCTTATAAATATTTACGACTAGTTTTTAAGACTAGTAATCAATATTGCTGAGAGGTTAATTATAAGTGTAATAAAAATTTTACAATATAATACTTAAATCGTAACTACTGTGATTAAAAAAAGAGTATCTACTCTAATTCAGTCCATGGAGAATGATGCGCGGTCTCAAGACAGACTATTGGAACCAACATGTCCATATGATTTTCAGTAAAATCATGTGCTCCTTCAACTTCGTTCTGATCTAGCCACTCTAAGCCGTTGGCGCTTGCGCACAGTAACTCATTAGGCCTTTTCGGAAACTAACTCTGGGTCACCAACCCGTTCCACAGAAATCACGTGACGGATCACTAAGATTACCTACCCGAGATCCAAAGTTTACGAACGAATCAGATCAGGGTTTCTTATTACCTATATTATATTTTACCTGTCATGGAGTATTGTAAAATAACTTATTCGTAATTCTTAATGCAAACTCGTTTTCTTTCAGAAACGTTTTTCCTTATTTTATTGGAAGATAGCATCATATACAGATTCAGCAATAATTCTTCTATACATAGGGAAATAACGCGCGCAACAGAGAACGTACAAATTACTTGGTTTTAGAATTCTTTTAAGTTTCATTATGATTTTACTGGATTTACACTGTTATTTTCACAGCCATTACGGCTGACAACTCTGTATCACACAAATTTTGAGAGCAAGAACTTATTTGGTTAAAAAAGTCAAATAATTTGTTCGCAATACAAAACAAATAATATCGTAAATGCAACTTAGAATTATATCCCCACGTCGCTCAGGCAATACTTAAATGAATTTAGGAATTCAGTAAGGTGCTCATTCGCCGCACAGTGGTGGGATTGATGCATATATCCTCTCTATTTTCCTAATGCGTTCTCTGTCGTGCACGTTGTTTCCCTATGTAAAGAAGAATTATTGCTGAATCTGTATACTATTTCCTCTTCCATTTCATCATCGTCAATAAAATGCTGTTAATGCTGCAGTTTTCCTTGTATTCATGATCGTTTTAAGAAAACCTATACCAAAAAAATGAATGCCACAACAGATCAAAAACACACCAAAGACCAAAACCAGAAAACAAATGTCTCAAAATGATAACATAACCAAGTATTCCATATTTTATTATTTGTTGACAAATTCAAAATCTTTTAGTAATGCGCATGCGGTGTCGGTATCAATTTTAATGACCCTGCTTTCGAGTTGGGTTACGAAAGATGAACCTGAGTTAGTGATCGAGTCAGTAACACCAAAGTTTCCGAACTCTGGTTGGTAACTCAGGTTAGGTAAACGAACGTGCGGATTGGGAATTGTGTCAACCCGAGTAGGTTTCCGAAAAGGCCTATTAGCTCGTCTTGTGACAATCCGTGAGGGTCGCACTTTGCGGAACATACGTGCTTGCTTATAGCTGGTGCAATGTGGGCTGCTCGCCTGTGATCTGCAGCTCTTGTGCTAGATGCAAAGTAAATACCGCATGTACTGCAGCATCTTTTCTCTAAATCATCACGGACACTTGGGCAATAGAGATCATAAGGCGTGCTGATGAAGGCATTCGGCGGTTGAATCGGTAGGCAGTGGCGTATTAGAAATGGAGCAAATGTCATGCTCTTTAAAGTCGGGAATTGTCAAATGTCCACCAACCTGAGTGATAGGGTATGGATGTGGCAGAAAACGGTCGTGAAGAATCATATGCAGATCACTCCGGCGTGGGTTGCAGTACTTCTGGTCATCGTAATCGTATTACGATTACGCTTAAGATTAAATCTTGAGCATGTAAAATCTGGATTAAATGGACAAAAATAGTATAATTTTTTTTGTTTCAATCAGAAAAAAAATTGTGTGATATTTGCCGAGACCCTCCGTCTCTCCAACGTAAGATTAGATGAAATTTGACTCGATGCCCTCCCCCCCTTAAACATCTCACGTATTTTATGGACGCCCCCTAACTAGAAATCAGTATTAAGCTACAAATCGAAATTAGTGTTAATTTCGAGTAACCGATAAGCCCAAACCCATTTTGACCGATATTGCCGAGAGTTTAAGCAATAGCGAAAAGGCCAGAGAGTTATGGTCGAGATACTTGAAAATGGACAACTCCATGATAGTAGATAACTTTGTTGGACAGCTGAAATCAATACTGAAATGTATATTTTGTGGACACTGTTCAGTAACATTTGATACATTCTGGGACATTTCCTTTCAGATATCACAAAGAACAAGTCAACTTAATCTCTCGCAATGTTTAGACTCAATCACTAGGGAAGAAACTATGGATGGGAATGAGAAACCGACATGTTTGAATTGTAAAAGAAAAAGGAAATGCATAAAGTCTCTATCGATTCAGAAATTCCCCAAAATTTTAGTAATCCATTTAAAAAGATTCTCTCAAACAGAAAAATTTAGACGAAAATTGAATATCACTATTGACTTTCCTCTAGAAGGATTAGATATGAGCACCTACACAACGGAAAATGTATCCCCTTGTCGCTATAACTTGTACGCATTGTCGAATCACAGCGGGACTACATCTAGCGGACACTACACTACTTCGTGTAGGCATCCATATACAGGCACGTGGCACGAGTACAACGATTCTCATGTTTCCCCAATTTTAGAAAAATCCATTGTTAGCGGAAAGGCATACGTACTCTTCTACGAGCAAGAGGGAATCAAATCACACATTTGATATTATATTCAGTTTTATTTTATTTTATGTATATCGCATATTTATATTTGTTGAATATATATTTACTTATTTTAGTTACACTTGAAATTAGCCTAATTTCGAGTTATAACTCGAAATTACCCAAGTAGCACACCCATATTGGGACAATATTGGTACAATATTGTGAAAATATTGGCAAAAAATAATATTGGAGAGTAAAAAAATTTTAACATTCGGCGATATTGTTCCAATATTTTAAAAATAATATTGGTCTAATATTCTCGAAGCAATATTGGCCTCAAAATGTTAGGCGATATTAGTACAAGATCGCTGTAGCACACTTACATTGGAAAAATATTGGTAAAATATTGGCAAAATATTAAAACATAATATTGGCGAGATAAAATTATAATTATTTTGGAATATTGGCACAATATTACTTGGACATTATACAAATAATATTAGTGGAATATTGAGGAAGCAATATTGGCCCCAAAATATTTAGGGATATTGGTACAATATCATTTGCATATATTGGTAAAATATTCAAAGTGAATATGTTGCCTTGGAAACATTGATGAAATATTTCTAGAAAATGTCGAATAATTTGAAAATTCTACAATTTTGTTTCTACTTTAATTTACCACTGAGTAGATTGACTTGTAAACGCATTGTGAGAAGCCTTTTGTTAATTATACAGGGTGTTAATTAAGTACGTTGACAAACTTCGGGATGTGATTCTTTGAAAGTTTTCTGGGCGAAAACTTCATAAAAACATTTGTCCCAAACGTCTTGGTTTTCGAGATACAGGGTGATGAAAATACATTTTTTTCAAGATTTTTTCAAGTTCACTTCGACATTTTCAACAATAATCAGTTCAAATTAGGTAAGTAGGTACAATCCATTCAATAGAACGCACGATACATAATAATTCATTTTTCAAATAAAGCACAGGGTCCTCCTTTTTTCAAAGTCAAGCCTTGTTCAATCCTTCAGAATATTTTTTCCGCTGTTACTGACATATTATGAGACGTTGATTATTCACGTTCATGTTGTTTCATTTAACATCTTTTTGTTTTCTTGAAGTTTTTGATTAAGTTGTACGATTCAAGAGCTACAATGAAAATATTAATGCAAACATTTTTCAGTATTAAATATTTACTAAGTCCTCTGGACACATGATATTTTAATGGTCTAGCTCTTGTACACCGTACACCTGACGAGTACGCACTGATGATGACTTTATAGTCGAAAGCGCTTTGCTATTATTTTATAAATAAATTTCTGCACGAAATACAAACGTTTTCTTCATCCAATTTTCCATCAGTATATCATAACAAAGAAATTTGAGGAGCAAATATTCTCACAAATTTCGAAAGGTGATTATTTGAAAGTTTTCAGGACGAAAAGTTCATATAAATATATGTCCCAAACGGCTTGGTTTTCGATAGACAGGGTGATAAAAATAAATTATTTTCAAAATTTTTTGGAATAAACTTCGACATTTTCGACAGTAATCATTTCAAATTAAACAAGTAAAATCCATTCGATAGTACGCGCGACATAAAATAATTTATTTCTTAAATAATTCACAGGGTCCTCATTTTTTCAGAGTCAATACTTGTTCAACCCTTCAGAATTTTTTTTTCTGCCACAGTGAGAGATTGTGAGAGAAGAATAATCAATGATGTTCCATCATCTTTTTGTTTTCTTGTGGTACCTTTCAGGAGCTATAATGAAAATATTAATGCAAACATTTCCAGTGTCCTATAACATTAGAAAATTTGAAAATAAAACATTCTGAATTATTGAAAATGGAAAGAAATATTTTTTCAGAATTAGAATAATCTACGATGAATAAAAATTGTTTAATTCAGGTTATTCTCTGAGTAAAAAATTCAAAATCTTCCGTGGATACAAAATAGGTAATCTTGTACAGGATGATATTGAATCTTATACCCACAGAATAACCTATAATACCATAAAAAAAATCATTATTTCATTCTCAGTGCATTATTATAAAAGCTTGTGTTATATTTTTTATTTTACGATTTTTATTCATCGGTGATTTTTCAAATTCTTTAAAAATATTTCTTCCAATTTACAATAATCGAGAATGTTTTATTTTCAAATTTTCTTAATGTTATGGGACACTGGGAAATGTTTGTATTAATATTTTTATTTTAGCTCCTGAACCGTACAAGTGGGTAAATGAAAACTTTAGGAAAACAAAACGATGTTGAATGAAACACCAATGATTATTCTTCTCTCACAATCTCAGTCAGTGATGACAGAAAAAAAACTCTGAAGGGTTGAATAATTCTTGACTTTGAAAAAAGTAGCAGACTGTGGATTATATTGTATCGTGTGTACTATTGAATAGATTGTACGGGCCTGATTTGTCTACTCCAAAAAATCTTGAAATAAAATTATTTTCATCACCCTGCCTCTCGAAAACCGAGCAGTTTGGGACGTATGTTTTTATGAACTTCTCGGCCTGAAAACTTTCAAATAATCACCTTTCGAAGTTTGTGAGAATATCTGCTTCCGCTGTCAGTGACGGTGAAAAAAAAATTCTGAAGGGTTGAACAAGGCTTGACTCTGAAAAAGGAGGACCCTGTGAATTATTTAAAAAATTAATCATATTGTATCATGCATACTATTGAATGGATTGTACTTGCCCAATTTTAACTGATTATTGTCCAAAATGACGAAGTTTTCTCTAAAAAATCTTGAAAAAAATGTATATTTATCACCCTGTATCTCGAAAACCAAGCCGTTTGGGACATATGTTTTATGAACTTTTCGTCCTGAAACATTTCCAAGAATCACCTCCTGAAGTTTGTCAACGTACTTAATTAACACCCTGTATGTATAACCTGTGTTCTAGAATCGATTTTCAACTCTGTCTTGGATTTATCTATTTTTCTACGGATGCTATACAATGTGCCACTTCTCTCATCGCTTTCATATGTTCAAAACGAAAGATTTCTCACGTAGAGTAGTGAGAAATATCCGCCAATACAGTGAGAAATAATTTCTCACTGTTATCACGATAACCCAAGTCAGTCATGAATTGTTACATGTCAGATTGATTTGACACGTTCTCCACGTTAACAACGCTACGCCGACGATTCGCGTGCAATATCCAAGTAGCCCATTGTTAGCGTTTCTATAACAACAAAACCGAAGCACTGCATAATTATTGCTGTCAACTTACCCAACGAAAATAATTTTATTGTTATTTGTTATAATATAAACAGTTCAGATTCATTAAATATTGAATATAATGGAATACGAAGATTTAGAGTCGGAAAATACACCTCCAGAAATTATTCAGAAAGCAATAGATGTTTGCAATAATTTGCTACCAAGCACATCAAGAAGAGAAAAATATGAAATCGGAAACTGGAAAATGAAAGCCAAGGTAAATTCTTGTTCCGAACATACCTTGTTAGTTTATTTTGAAGAGTTGTCAAGAAGATTGAAATCATCAACATTATGGTCCCAGTACTCGATGCTGAGGAGTGAGTACCTTAATGATTAAAAACTGTGTTGATATATCAAAATACGTAAAACTACGTGCATTTTTAAAACGCAAATCTGAAAAATATGTTCCAAAACATTCAAAAACATTGACTTCTGAAGAAATTCAACAATGTTTAAAAGACGCACCTGATGAAAAGTATTTGCTAATAAAGGTATGAATTGAAATTTTTTAAATTGTTATCGGAAAATGAATGTTTGGTTTTGATTTCAGGCTGCTTTAGCTATTGGCCTTACAGGGGCATGCCGTTGTGATGAACTTCGAAAATTAAAAATTGATGACATGGAAGATCTTATTATACCAAATTTACAAAAAATATGTGAAGCTTCGACCATGCACAAATGAAACACGTTTTTTTTTAAATTACAAAAATAGCAAATGTACGAAACAGCCTGTGGGGACAAATAAATTTGGCACCATGGCGAAAGAAATAGCGAAATTTTTGCAATTACCGAACCCTGAATTATATACTGGCCACTGTTTCCGAAGGTCATCTGCGACTATTTTAGTTAATGCAGGGGCAGATCTTTTTACTTTAAAACGCCATGGGGGTTGGAAATCCAGCAATGTTGCTGAATCTTATATCGGCAACTCCATAGCTAACAAATTGAAAATTTCAAAAATATAGTAGAATCCATCCAGCCTCCGATGCCAGGTGCCATTAGAACCTGAACACAACAATGCTGTGGAAGCTCAGTACGTTTCCCCATCAACTTCAACTTCGACCGCAGCTAATATTTCAATTACCGAAAACATGTTGAAACAAAAAACCTACCAGGAATCACTTTACAAAATAGTTCAAATTACTATTTTAAATAAAATATAAAAATGAGTTAATGACGTACCAGTATTATTATATATGTATTTTAATTTTCAATACTTGAAAACAACGCATCCGTAGAAAAAGTACAATGTACAATTCGTGAGAAAACGACATATTTCTCACATGTTGTACAATATACTATTGTATCGGCCTAATTAATAATACACACGCGAATCCAGACAACAAACTCTCTAATGCCATATATATTCCATGAAAATATAACAGTCTAGAACTTCAACGCGCTCAACAACCTCTAATATCAAACCATCAGAGCTTCACAAACATCAGAGCTTCACAAACAATTGTTGTAGAAGCTTTTCGGTTTGCACTGATTATTGACGAATCTTGTAATGTCACCTTTGTAATGGGATTTACATGTTCAGCGTGTCGAAATGGAAAGTTTGAGTTCATTCTGATGTTATGGTTTCGCTATGTGCATAAGAGAGCAACTTCAACTTGCTAATCCGAATATTTCCTAGGTTGTCGCAGTTCTGCAAGTGATATACTATAGAATCAATAGAATCAGTTGATTAGAATCAAATCATAGTTTCGAATGAAACGTATCAGAGTTAATAATTGCAATTTAACTTCTTTTTGTCCTTTTTCTCATTTCCATTACAACGAAAGGTATGTTGATATCACGTCACAAATTCTACATAATTAGTTTGCAAGTTTTGTATTAAAAATATTACTATTTATGATTAATACAATTGGAAGAACCACAAAATAGTTTTGACGACTGTGTAAAAGCTATGGGGTCAGCACAAAAAGTTTCAAGAGAAATTCGATTCAACTCAAACCGACTAATTCAGCCTATTCAAAAAAAGATACACCATTACCCAATTTCCACAGCTGGGTATCAGAATGAATTCCAATCTACCTACTCAACATACTCGAAGAAAAACGATACCACACCAAATCGTCCGCAAAACTCTCTCAATAAAAGACAACAATGCTATCGTTGTGAAGAAGATACACATTTAGCAAATAGCTGCAAACATTTGCATTTGAGATGCTCTTCATGTGGAAAAGTTGGCCATGTGGCAAACATTTATATGCAGAGTTCAGCCAGAGATAAACAAAGAGGGCAATTTCAACTTGCTAATCCGAATATCTCCTAGGTTGTCGCAGTCCTGCAAGTGATATACTAATAGAATCAATAGAATCAATTGATCAGAATCAAATCATAGTTTCGAATGAAACGTATCAGAGTTAATAATTGCAATTTAACTTCTTTTTGTCCTTTTTCTCATTTCCATTACAACGAAAGGTATGTTGATATCACGTCACAAATTCTACATAATTAGTTTGCAAGTTTTGTATTGAAAATATTACTATTTATGATTAATACAATTGTAAGAACCACAAAATAGTTTTGACGACTGTGTAAAAGCTATGGGGTCAGCACAAAAAGTTTCAAGAGAAATTCGATTCAACTCAAACCGACTAATTCAGTCTATTCAAAAAAAGATACACCATTACCCAATTTCCACAGCTGGTTATCAGAATGAATTCCAATCTACCTACTCAACATACTCGAAGAAAAACGATACCACACCAAATCGTCCGCAAAACTCTCTCAATAAAAGACAACAATGCTATCATTGTGAAGAAGATACACGTTTAGCA
Source organism: Chrysolina haemoptera (assembly GCA_958298965.1). NCBI lineage: Eukaryota > Metazoa > Arthropoda > Insecta > Coleoptera > Chrysomelidae > Chrysolina > Chrysolina haemoptera. The sequence continues at coordinate 27,404,281 of OY282597.1, read as the reverse complement.
AATAGCTGCAAACATTTGCATTTGAGATGCTCTTCATGTGGAAAAGTTGGCCATGTGGCAAACATTTATATGCAGAGTTCAGCCAGAGATAAACAAAGAGGGCAATTTCAACTTGCTAATCCGAATATCTCCTAGGTTGTCGCAGTCCTGCAAGTGATATACTAATAGAATCAATAGAATCAATTGATCAGAATCAAATCATAGTTTCGAATGAAACGTATCAGAGTTAATAATTGCAATTTAACTTCTTTTTGTCCTTTTTCTCATTTCCATTACAACGAAAGGTATGTTGATATCACGTCACAAATTCTACATAATTAGTTTGCAAGTTTTGTATTGAAAATATTACTATTTATGATTAATACAATTGTAAGAACCACAAAATAGTTTTGACGACTGTGTAAAAGCTATGGGGTCAGCACAAAAAGTTTCAAGAGAAATTCGATTCAACTCAAACCGACTAATTCAGTCTATTCAAAAAAAGATACACCATTACCCAATTTCCACAGCTGGTTATCAGAATGAATTCCAATCTACCTACTCAACATACTCGAAGAAAAACGATACCACACCAAATCGTCCGCAAAACTCTCTCAATAAAAGACAACAATGCTATCATTGTGAAGAAGATACACGTTTAGCAAATAGCTGCAAACATTTGCATTTGAGATGCTCTTCATGTGGAAAAGTTGGCCATGTGGCAAACATTTATATGCAGAGTTCAGCCAGAGATAAACAAAGAGGGCAATTTCAACTTGCTAATCCGAATATTTCCTAGGTTGTCGCAGTCCTGCAAGTGATATACTAATAGAATCAATAGAATCAATTAATCAGAATCAAATCATAGTTTCGAATGAAACGTATCAGAGTTAATAATTGCAATTTAACTTCCTTTTGTCCTTTTTCTCATTTCCATTACATCGAAAGGTATACTGATATCACATCACATATTCTACATAATTAGTTCTTATTTCCGAGTTTTGTATTAAAAATACCACTATTTATGATTGCTTTTAAAAATCACCAATAAAAAATAGCGTGAAGTAATTGTGGATGACTGGTCTTTCAAACACTTACTTTATATCACCAGTATTTTGACATAGAGTAGCCCGGGGTGGGACATTCTTGTAATAAATCTGAAGATTCTACATGGACAGGAAGAAGATAAGTACTAAGTGAATAGGTACAATATACAATACGCTACAGTGAACATACCTGTACAAAAACGGAAGGACCCAGAGGAGTTCTTTTCTTTGGAGTGAAGGTATTGCCCACAAAAGTATCAAACGCTGTACGTTGGGATACGTGCAGGTCGGATCTCTGATGTATAACACTACCCTCAAGGTGAAATCAAATCCGTTTCATAACAAAAAAAAACAAAGTTGACTGCTCGATGTGCTGCTGATACCATAGTTCAACTTCACAGAGACATGGGCAGTTCTGATCAGCTTGGCATACAAATTACTACTCTGGGATGGTATAATATACTCTTCCTCACAAGCTGACATTAAAATCAATCACTCCTCTGGGCAAAAGAGGGCACACTGGGGTCTTTTCTGAGGTCTTGTACCGAAGCTTCACCTGTCAACAACCCGTACTTGTCCCACTTTCAGGAGGTTTTGTGAGTAAATGGGACACAACTAGCTTGGAAAGGTTGTCTCTAATGAAAGTCTAGTTATCTAAGCACCTTTTTCTGTAAGTTCTGTAAGTCAGATTCCTGGTTCGTGTGGATTCCAAGTAAAATTCATTTTTCCGGCAAAATACATCAAATTCTACATGACAACCTCGGTATCTATGGATACATCATTTTCCCTATAAATACCTATTCAGGAGAAGCAGTTCATCTGGGACCTTCTAGCTGGCAACAACTAAAACTAGGCCTGAATCCTTCCTCGGTAATAATATTTTTTTATTGAAAAATCATAAAACTGAGAAACTTCGCTTATAAAATTCTGCCTTTCGACATTTCACAAGTACAGAACACAGAACAGAGAATGACAGGCACGGAATCCGAATCGTGACTTGTTCTATAGTGAGTTTATCACGACGCGTTTAGTCCTATGACGTCATCTTCAGGTAGAATACTTATGGGCAAGTTTTCACGGTAAAATCACCCACTCGATTTATTCCTGTGAATATATTTTAAAATACACACACACTCTTTCTGTCGATACGGACTTTGGGCTTTATGTTTGAGGGTAGTATTGATGGAACACAACGCACACACTCTTTGTAAATGAAACGTTTATTGCCATGTACTGCTAAAAAAATAAATAATTATTTGACCGTTTTGTTTCATTTCTTCTCTTGTATTATTTTTATGGATGGGCTCATTTCGAAACGAGCTAATACAAGATACTTTGTGCGAGATATATTTTAATATAGTTGTGTTTCCTAGGAACGGGATCCGACCAAAAGATGGCGTCACCCACAAGATCGGATGAACATCACCTGAACAAGGAAGCACAGGTCCGTAAGAATATGGAGCCAGGTATCCTGAAGTCATTTTATTATTTTTTTCAAATAACTTCTTTTCGAATTCTCAAACTCAGTAATTGAAATGCAGAGATTGTAACTGGGGAAATATCTACAATCACTAGTATTGAAAATTGTTTTATGATGTCTCCAGTGTGTATGGGTTTTGAAACCTCGATTGCAGAAAAACTTATCCGTGTTATTTTTCCCATATGATGCTAAATTGTGAGATGGTTGAACTAAGCTTTTTTCCACCTACTGCAATGTTACCCTCATCCCAAAATGGAGATATATCCTTCCCAACTATTGGAAGTCAAAAAGAGGTAGGTATAAAAATAAAACCACTATTTTGCTGTGCACAAATAATAATTCAAAAAGATGGGAAGGACGCGGTATCGGGTTGGTTCCCATAGATGGCGTGCACACAAAAAGATGAACCCTTTGTGGGATGAACCTGGGAGAACTCCATGGTTGTAGGAGGTGGCGGACTTACTTAAAGCCCATTAGCACGATTGGCGACAAAATCTATTCTCATCGAACTTTTGTTACTATTCAGACACTTATACTTTGTAGATGTCGATTCCTAATAAATTATCAGATCCCAGGTATTTCCCTGAATTAGAGTTTTCTCTTCAGAATCAAATCGTTTCGAACATTCGTATTTTCAAATGAGACCTTTATAAGAATAAATTATAATACCAGAAGTTTAAGGCTCAAAAATTGATTTATATGTATTAAAGAACTTCAATAGATGACATTTTGTTTATTCTGCATTTTATTTCTCTTCAGCTGACAGAACTTTGTATCCTAAAAGAATCAAAAAAAGAACACAACGTGGGTGGAAATGTCTTGAAGCAATGGAGGTCTGGGTTGGGATTCGTTGTGCCGTAGAATTCTACTTTACATAGAACAAGTGGAATGACATAAAGGGTTGAATACATGGAAAGACAGATACAGAACTGTCTGTCATGGAACTCTGAGGTACAGGGGAATCTCGGCCTTGACTTCCTAAGGCTGCGTGCCGAAACATATGAAAAAAATATGCAGGGGGGCTTCTTTCATACTAGGCTGCGTGACTATTTCATGCAGGAAGCTGATATCGTAGCAGAAAAGCCGATAGACAAATGACGATCAACATGGCAGTATTTTAGACGAACAGATAAGGTAAGGGTACGAACGGTTACAATTTGAAAGACCTTTATATCCACCATTCAGGATCATGCATATTTTTTTATTTTTTTGATGATATTTGATTTGCTATTCACAATTTTCAACAACAGTACTTGGTCTGAAGGGGGAGAATGTGACACATTACGTATTAAAGTGCGTGGAAATCAAAAACACAAATTAAGCGAGGAATAACTTTTCAGTCTGATCTTATCGAAACGAACTAATCTCAGGTAGCTATTCGGATGCGTGGAAATTGAACACATAACCTCAAGGTATTTGGAACGGTACGGTATGCGCCAAAAGTTTTCAATTCACTGCCTATTAGATATAAGTCCATCATGAAAGTAAATTTGGTGTTCTGACTGTACGATTTTTCCACCATTTAAACCATCCAATCTTGTATCGGAGGCGCTAGACAACACTGCTCTGTCACTAGTGTCAGTGGCAGTAACTTTTATAGTCCTGACGATCAGATAGCCAGGATACATTGTTAACGCGATGCCTCCAACCAATTTTGTTCACAGAGCATGTTTCATTAAAAAAAGCTATTTGAACAAAGACGGTTGGATATTTTTTACTATTCATATAGATTTTTTCATAAAAGGCGATCCCGCCGACAGACATAGTTTTCGTCGTAATTTTCCATGTATGAAACCGTTGGAAATTTTTCCGAAATCTACGCTATTCATCTATCGAAGGCGGTTAGAAGCTTGACATTTTTTAAGACCGTATTATTTGACAGTCAGATAATTTTCACTATTTTTGCGATTTTTTCGATTTTTATTTTGCGAGTTTTCCCAATTTTTTTCGTGACAGGGAAGGGTGGCGAGCACCCCTATTGAATTTTTTTCCTAATTATTTTATTATTTACTGATTGCCTTCGCGTTCTCTATCTAGCTTTTGATGGGGCAGCGAGGGTGATTTTTTGTAAACTAAATCATTCGACGATCAGATGCTTTTCACTATTTTTACGGATTTTTCTAATTTTCATTTCGTGAGTTTTTCAAGTTTTTTCGAGAAAAGAAAAGGTGGACGAGCCGCCGCCTGGCAATTTTTTTTTCTCTGTGATCAAATTCGTTAAAAAACTTTCGAAACCCTACTCATTCTGTATCTAGCTTACGCCGGGGAGCAGGGGAGGATACTTTTTTTGACATTATGTCATCGGAACTGAAATAACATGTGAAATTTCAACTCCGTAGGATATTATGATTTCCGACGTCAATGCTATCGGGTCAAACTAGGAAGTGAGGTGAAATATACTTCGAAAAACAAATGAGTTATCACAAATTGTCTTTGACCAATTTGTTCAGAAAATTATTCTTCGTCTTAATTCTGCTACTTCCCCAACTCTTATATTCTGACGACAATATGAGCAAGGAGGCTGCCAATTCTTTATTCTCAATTTTAATTTCCTGGTCTATTTATTTCGGGTTATTATATTTCTCAGTTTCCTTCCCAGCTGCAGAGCGTTGTTGCCATTACTCTGGACGTGGTCATTTTTGTGCTCTGGTCGATCAAAACATTCCGACTTTAGAGGCTTGTATTTCTATAATTAGACTGACCAATTTTTCCAGATTTGGTTATTAGCATTGTTATCAAGTTCATTGACTTGTGTGTTTTTCATCAAATTTGTAAGACGCGTTTCTTCTGTACAGAGTGTTATTTGAAACAATGATTGCATTTGGCCTATGGTGCTATGATATAAAAGTCTATTAGGAAGCAACTTTGAGTCCAATTATCTCCGATTCTAAACGGACGAAAATTCTCAAAAAAATTCAGCTGATGTAGTCACTGTCGAGAAATATCACATCAAATTTTCATTGGATTTGTAAGAAAACGATTCTAGCGTTCCAAATACCTCAAGTAGACAGTTGATTTATGTGGGTGAAAATTTATTCTAATCTTATCAAAACGAACTAACCTTACCGAAAAATTTGAGCAGGTGGAAATTAAACACACACATTATGCGAAAAGTTATTTTTCACTATGATCGTACGTACGTACGTACTTTCCGGACTAATCCGGGAAATCCTCAAATTTTAATATAAATATTAATATATATAAGAATTAGAATGTTTCTGTTAGTACCTATCTTTTGTTCCAATTTCATTATTTAATACAAATAAGAATTAAAATGTTCGAAATTTTCCTCTCCAAAGAAATTTAAAAAATAAATGTGTCTCAATTTGTTATTCTACACGGTGGCCGAAAAAATTGTGTACGCAACACGTCCGAAAACAGTTTTTTAGGACTCGCAGAGTTCCAGGACTCGTTACGCTCGTCCTAGAACCTTGTCCACTCGTCCAAAAAAATAGTGTTTTCCAGACTTGTTACGTAAAATAAAATGTTTGGTTAAATGGTAGTTCAAAAGCTACTTTTTGACAATGATAAAAAAATTATATCTTTCAAAATGGCGGAGTTTCAGAGTGCTACAATTCATTCTTCACATTAGATTACACAATTCTAAACGTCAAATCTAGGTTGAAACATATCTGGCCTTCCATCCTTCTGATCTGCCCTAAATTATGCAAGGACTTGTCCTGAGTATCATAAGTATCAATATAAAATTATCCATTCTGTGTTCTATGGATATCTCATTTTAGTTCAATTTTAGTTCGATTACTCTTTTAAAATTGTCCTACATTGATTATTGATTTTTTTTTAGTTTTAATTTTTTTTTTGTTGATGGTTAAGTTGAAAAACAGCATTGGGCTGAAACTTCAACATTTCATTGTAATTCTTGTAATGAATAAAGGCGATTTATTACTATATTGTTATTATTATTATTTGACTGCCTATTGATAAACTGTCCCTTTGTCTATTAAGTTCGCTTTACCCATGAAATCAAACAGTTACCGTGGTAATGTATTCGAAGAAATCAGTTGTCATTGTAATGTTTTTAAAGTTTGCTGAATATTTGATTAATCGATCATTTAGCTTCGCTCAATTATATTTAATATCTGTTTTGAAGGTTGTAGACGATGCAGTTACTTGATTACTTGTGCTTCGGACTTCCATCGTCTTAATGGTTGAAAGATTTCTACTTCTTTAAATTTTTTCACTACGTTTCAATTGCTTGAATCTGCAATCGTCTTCAGGTGAATACTCACAAATTTTTGAATCTACACGATGTTTTATAGGTCTGCCGGTAATAACGTTGTAAAATTACGCGCGGTCTTGTGGCGCGCGTGTTTTCGCGCTAATTCTCCCTCCAAAACGGTTCATTAGCGGCCTCCATGCGTTTTTGATTTCCACGCTCGGTTGACTGAAAGCACCATTAACCTCGATATAAGCGGTTTCAGTAAATTTGCGTTTAAACCAGTGTTCTTCTCTATGAAGAACATTAGCCTCGTCCCAAAGAATTCGATGGTGCTCTGTCCACGCGTGGTCGGCTATTCCCGATTTAGATGTTTCCCCCCGTTGAGTCCACTTTTTGTGTTCAGCTATTCTTACAGATAATGGCCGCTTGGTCTCTCCGATATAGGAACCTCCACATTCACATGGGACCTCGTAAATACAGTTTTTGCTGGATTCTGTTTCGTTCTCTGGTTTCGTTTTGGTGAGGAAACTTCGTAAAGTGTTGCCGGATTGGAAGCAACTCTTGATATTGTATCTGTTTCCGATCCTTTTAATCTTCTCGGAGATACCCCTAATGTAGGGAAGGACAAGAATGGGGTTTTGTGATCGTTCTTCGACCGTCTTGGTCCTTTTGAGTTGTTTCTGAACTTCCTCTATGAGTTTCTCGGGGTATCCGTTTTGGCGTAGGTCTTTCTTTATGTGGTTTATTTCCGCATCCAGAGACTCCTGGTTGTTGCAAATACACATTGCTCTCTCCATCAACGTTCTTACAATGCCCCTCTTCTTGGAATTCGGGTGATTGGAGCCATAGTTGAGGTACTGTCCAGTGTGTGTCTTTTTTCTGTAAACAGAGGTGAGGATACCAGTGTCTTTTCTTTCAGCTTTCACATCGAGGAAAGGCAAGGTACTGTTAGTTTCCTTTTCCATTGTGAACTTGATTCAATTCCTGATGTTATTTATTCTTGAGGTGTTCATCTCCGTAGCTCCATATGATGAATGTGTCGTCCACGTATCTTAGCCACAGTTTTGGTTTGTATTCTGCCTCTCTAATAGCCAATTCCTCGAACCAGTCCATATATATGTTGGCGATTACTGGAGAAAGAGAAGATCCCATCGGCAGTCCATCAGTTTGGGAGAAGAAACGGTCCTTTTCTTGGAAGTAAGAATTATGAAGGCAGCACTGCAGTAGTTCCAATATCGCTTGTACGGGAAGGTCAGTCCTTTCTTGAAGCTCGATGTCTTCTACAAGTTTCCTCTTGATGATGGTGAGGGATTCTTCTATGGGGACATTGGTATAAAGGCTCTCTACGTCAAAGCTGAAGACCGTTTCGTCAGCAGGACCAAGACGGTCGAAGAACGATCACAAAACACCATTCTTGTCCTTCCCTACAGTAGAGGTATCTCCGAGAAGATTAAAAGGATCGGAAACAAATACAATATCAAGAGTTGCTTCCAATCCGGCAGCAGCGGAAGTTTTCTCACCAAAACGAAACCAGAGAACGAAACAGAATCCAGCAAAAACTGTATTTACGAGGTCCCATGTGAAATTCCTATATCGGAGAGACCAAGCAGCCATTATCTGTAAGAATAGCTGAACACAAAAAGTGGACTCAACGGGGGGAAACATCTAAATCGGGAATAGCCGACCACGCGTGGACAGAGCACCATCGAATTCTTTGGGACGAGGCTAATGTTCTTCATAGAGAAGAACACTGGTTTAAACGCAAATTTACTGAAACCGCTTATATCGAGGTTAATGGTGCTTTCAGTCAACCGAGCGTGGAAATCAAAAACGTATGGAGGCCGCTAACGAACCGTTTTGGAGGGAGAATTAGCGCGAAAACACGCGCGCCACAAGACCGCGCGTAATTTTACAACGTTATTACCGGCAGACCTATAAAACATCGTGTAGATTCAAAAATTTGTCAGTATTCACCTGAAGACGATTGCAGATTCAAGCAATTGAAACGTAGTGAAAAAATTGAAAGAAGTACAAATCTTTCAACCATTAAGACGATGGAAGTCCGAAGCACAAGTAATCATATTTAATATCTAATTATATGAGTATAAAAAAACACTGGTTAAATCATTTGAACTCTTCCTGGTATTTTCTTAACAAACAAACAGAATACCTGAAAACCTCTTCCAGTGCATCTATACTAACGAAATGAAAACGTCATTTTCCAGCCCAATCACAACTATTTTTCGAGCATATTTTACATATTGAAATCAAAAACACACATAAATCCTAACTTTATGCGAACGTTGTTTAATTTCAATTAAAATGCAATTTTCTCCATAACTGATGTTGTGTTTATATAATGATAATTACGTTTGGTACTGCTTCAGACTTAATATATCTACTGAGCTCGAGGATTTCGTAGTCCAAATGTGTTTTTGTTTAGTATTTTAATACCCTCCGTGCAATATGTTACCCGAGCTAAATGGAAAGCTTCTTATACCGACTAAACTAATCGAATTTCGTCTGCAGTAATGGCGGCTGCATACACTTGCCCTGCTTTTTAGGCTAATTGGGAAAAAGCAGTTGCCCATCTGTAATGGGGTAATGTTTTGTCTCAATCGGAGTTCAGAATTATTGGTTGATATGGTGTTATTCAATAGGTAGATAACTAATCAGCTTTTTTGTACCTATCAAGAGCATTTATAGATTTAAATACAATTGCAAAGCGCCGATATACAACGAGACTCAAAACTTACATGATCTAGATCTAGAATATGATCAACTGTTATTTGACTATTGCACAAAAAACTTTTCGTGAATATTTGGCCTCATATTCGGTAGTCTCTCTTTAGCGTACGTTGATAATAACAATAATAATGACAGTCTTTATTCCAAATCATCAATACCAATGGAAAGGGCAAAGTTCATCGAACCATAAGAAGCATTTTCTGGTCTTCCACTTAACCCCAATATTGTACTTGTACGTGGCATTGGCATTACATTAGTGATGCCACCGGAAAAAGAAGGACTTATCATTAATTTATGCCAAATTGTTAATTTGAATACCGGTTGATATAAAGTCTCCCAATAGGCACACGGTCGTTGGAAAAACGTTATGAAATGGTTGAAAACGCAACGTCAGAAATTAGTTTTCAACTAACATTTTATAAAGGAAAAATGTCGCGCGAAACAACGTTATTTTAAACCAAATAAATGCGTGAATTAAACGTTTCTCATTATCTTTATATTACCGTTTTCAATCACGTCAGAGATACTTGATGAAATAAATATGGGAACTAAACGTTGCTCATTATTGTTTTATTTCCGTTTTCAATTAAGCTTATTAAACGTCGACAATAATGTATAAATAAACGTTAAAAATAAACCTTTGTTCAACGTTGAATCAAACAAAAAACTCGTTGATTAAAAAAAAATGAATACACATTTATTTTCATTTTTTACTTCCATTCCATTGAAAATAATAATTTTTTTTTCAACCATTTTTAAAATCTTTTCTTTCCAGAGCTCATGCTAAGCATAGCATATTTCAGCCAGTCTTTCACAGTCTTAGATATTTTCGATTCGTTTATTTCATTGGCATAATTGACTCTTACAGCAGCTGTAAAAAATAAAAAGGAATTATTACATAATTATTATTCTAATAATTATCAGTAATAATGAAAAATGGATTACATAATCTGATATCGCGCCTCACGCTATGTGAAATGTATTATTCGTCGGCAAGTATCCAACATAAAACAACTACTGCCCCCTACGGCCGTTGAATTATACCTATTGGATTATTGGCAAAGTTTTCTACAGGAACTACTTTGCAATGCTCAATGAACACCTACGTGCCGCTTTCATGGTTCTGTCACTCGTCAGCGAAGCGAAGTTTCTTCTGTTGGATAATTGCCGATGTATATACCTATTGTACTCTTGAATATTGGATTATTTAATCCATTTTTCATTATAACTGTAGAGTTGTCTTCCACCAAGTAGTACCAACAATTTTTTCTCTTGATAATAATGATAGATAGATAGATAGATATTTTATTCGTTCTTCATTTAAAATCTTCACAAAAAAAATATAAATGAACAAATTCGTCAATAAGCACAAAATAGAAATACAAAAACGAACTATCACTTATAATATGACAGATATGATATTTGTTCCATAGGAATACAGAAACAACAAAAAACAAAGTAATGAATTACAATTCGGATGAATAATTCGTCTAGTGAATTAATACGTTAACAAAATTAAGTACACACAAAATTATATACACCTACTCGCACACACATATATATATCAAAAAATTATCACAAACATAAAAATTCGTCTAGTGAGTAGCAGCACTTTTCAATTAAAAATTCTTTCAGTCTAGTTTTGAATATTCTGACATTTGGTGCAGATTTTATTTTCGTATTCAATTTATTGTACATTTTGCACCCGATAAAATAAAAGCTTTTTTGGTATAGTGCAGTGGAGTGAGAATTGGGCTGTAACATATTTCGATGACGAGTGTTATGATCATGTTTTGGCAAACAGGTTGAAATGTTTTTCCAATTATTATAAAAATATATGCACACTTCCAAAATATATACACTATATAGTGTCAGGATTTAAAGTTTTTTAAAAAGTTCTCTACAGCTTGTTCTTATATTGATATTCTCAATAATGCGTAATACGTATTTCTGTAAAATGCAAACTCTATAATATCTCATGTGGGAGTGAAAATTGGCATAATACAAAGTAATGAGAATGTGTTTGCTACAATGATTTTTCAAATATTTGATGCTGTAGCAAGCACTACGAAGTTTCTTGCATAATTGGTTGGTATGTTCTGTCCATAATAATTGCCTGTCAAAAGTAACTCCTAACAGTTTCACGTTATCAGAACAGAGTAATTGTTTTTCTGTGTCTTTAAATATTATAGGTGGATCTTGTCGTCTACGTCCAAAATATATTAACACTGTTTTCTTGTGGTTCAATAAGAAATTATTATGTACAGACCATCGTAGTATATTATTGTATACCATTTCTGTAGAAGAGATCAGTGATTGTTTGCTATCACCAGATATAATGATGTTAGTATCATCGGCGTAACATATAATCTTGACATTCGGAATATTTTTTACAAAATTTATGAGGTCATTTGCAAATACGTTGAAAAGTAGAGGCCCCAATACTGATCCCTGTGGAACTCCCTGTGTGATGGTGTAAGAAGGACTACTAGTGCCGTTGAGTAAAACAACCTGATTTCTATTTAAGAGATACGATTGAAAGAATTTCAAAGGTATACCTCTTATTCCATATCGTTCGAGCTTAGCAAGTAACATGTTATGGTCAACCACATCGAAAGCCCTGGAAAAGTCCATAAATAATCCACTCACATGATCCCCTTTGTCTAACCTACAGACGAGTTCATTTTGAAAAGCATTGAGTGCAGTCTCTGTACCCATATCAGTACGAAATCCATGTTGGCTTGTCGATAACATTTTATGCTGAGTTAAGAACGAGTACAGCTGATTTTTTACGTTCATTTCAATGATTTTGGAAAAACTACAGAGTAAGCTGATAGCTCTGTAATTTGCAAGGTCATCACAATCTCCTTTCTTATAGAGAGGCATTACTTCTGCTAGTTTGAGACAGTCTGGAAATGTACCCGTTTCATAGGACTTATTTATTAAGAATACCAATGGTGAACATAAGTGACGACTTGCTCTTCTAATTATATTATTTGAAACTTGATCATATCCTGACGAATGGGATGTCTTCAAATTATCAATTATCCTGACGAATGGGATGTCTTCAAATTATCAATAAGGGTTTTGACGTCTAAAATTGTGACAGGTTTTAAGAAAAAAGACTAATTACAAACAGGAATATTCGAACTAATGTGATCCAAATTTGTAGTAGGGTCATGAACAATGTCTTTCGTGAAATGCAAATTGAATTTTGTAGCCAATTCTTGATCAGATAATTGCACCCCATTTTCCTTTATTTCGAGTGATGGTTTTTCTCCTGCCTTTATACATTTGACAAAATATGATAGTGACGAGTTTGATGAGAAAAATTTGGATGAATCATGTATCTTTTACTGAACTGTCTACTATACTTTCAGATTCTATTAGTAATATATAATTCAATATTAAAACACTTCAAACGAAAATTTGTTCTTTTGACTCCATTTTTGCCGTTTTATTATTGGAAAAAAATAACACCCAGATTAAGATTATGAAAAAACAAAAAGAGTTCAACGATGTGCCTCATAGATTCTTAAATATAGGAGCAGCACTGTTAATTATTAACTCAACAGTGAATTGTGGAGGATTGTTCTGAGAATGAAAAATTTTCGCTACTGAATCGAATGGGAAGGTAATGTTTCACTACAATTCTGAATCTAGAAAGAAATCGTAGCCTGATAATATTTACTCTCCTGTTCTGATTGGTTTCTAGGTTTTGCCATGCAAGGTCTTCTTTGGCTAAAATCTCCAAATGTTTCGACTGCAGTTGCAGTGAAACATAACCTTTTCGTTTGGATGAGAGTGAATATTACTGATTATGTCAATTTGGTGATAGGACGGTGAATACATAGCTCATGAAGCAATTACTTTATGGTTTGCGGTATAGTACTGGTTGAAGAGCATAACTATAAATTGCCCACCAAAGCATTCATTGCATTCAATTTTTGGCAAGAGTCGATGCCCCAAATGGTTTAAGTGGAGGACTCATTTAACTATCTGGAGAGAAGCACCGGTTTTCAAGTTGGATTTTCTATTTTCAAATGTATACTTTGTGTTGGACACCTTGTGTAATAATGGATATAATTATATATTTTTTCGTGACTCAGATTCATTCATATTTCAAACGAATATACATTCCTTCATTTCTCACTTCAAATTTTGACAATTTCGAGAACAAATGCATAAGTTTTCAGAATAAGCAGTTTCACTTCCTTGAACTTTCTTCAAACTCTTCGATTACGATTTTTAGATTATCAGCGATATAATGTTTCGAAAACTCTTTGAACGAGTAACCAGTCTGTAATTGATTGATGATTTGTGTTATTGAACAACCTTACTCTCATTGGTTTTGATTCGAATGTTTTGATTCCCAACTTTTTTTATTATTTCATATCCTTTACTACTTGTAATTACTCAATATATTAAGTTTTAGTGTTCCATATCCCAGGTAGCACCTCATGTTGGCTGAATCTTGTTTTCATATTGGGCCAATACGGATATATTGTAAATGTAAAAATAATATTGAACCAATATGGGTTCATAGTGGAAAAACAATATTTCATTAATAATATTGGTGGAATATTGGCTCAACCTGTTCTGAATGTATATTGTTTCATGAAATATTGGGTCAATATCGGTCAATAATTTTCACCAATATCGATAGAGCGATATTGCCTACATATTGTTTCCAGCATCTAGCTCCAATATTGCGATTTCAATATTGCTCTCATATCGATGTTAGACATAACAAACAATATTGTATATCCAAGTTTGATAGCACATTGGTGGAATATTATTTAATCCATATTCCAAAAATTATATTGACCCTATATTGATTGAGATTGTTACGAAAACCTTACGCCAATATTTGAAAGACAATATTGATTCAATATTACAAAATACATTTATCACTAGGATTGAAATTTGAATATTGGCAGAATATTCAATAAACAATATTGAAATGAATCATGATTAAACTTGGGTAAGAAACTGCTAGGTGGCCCCACATATGGAACAACAGCTGAATCATAGTAACAATATATATTAAATAAGGCTTCTCACAATGCGTTTACAAGCCAATCTACTCAGTCGTAAATTGAAGTAGAAACGAAATTGTAGAATTTTTAAATTATTCATTTTTTGGATATATCATCAAAGTTTGTCTTTCAGTCGCAGATGATTCCACAACAGATTTTATGAATGTCCTATTCATATTTTCGAACTAAAATGCAAATGATATTGTACCAATATCCCTAAATATTTTGGGGCCAATATTGCTTCCTCTATATTTCACTAATATTATTTGTATAATGTCCAAGTAATATTGTGCCAATATCCCGAAATAATTTTAATTTTATCTCGTCAATATTACGTTTTAATATTTTGCCGATATTTTACCAATATTATTTCAATGTATGTGTGCTACAGCGATATTGTACTGATATCGCCTAACATTTTGAGGCCAATATTGCTTCAAGAATATTAGACCAATATTATTTTTTAAATATTGGACCAATATCGCCGAATGTTCACATTTTTTTTCTCGCCAATATTATTATTTGAAATTTTGCCAATATTTTCACAATATTGTACCAATATTGTCCCAATATGGGTGTGCTACTTGGGGTAAGGTTATGAATACTACTGACTCTTGATTTGATGATTTTTTTTCATTACAATCAAATAAATTATGATTTTTCTCGAAAAGTACCATTGTTATGCATGTTATGCATGTTGAAATATTCAACTTTGGCGTCCTCTAGCGGCTCTCCTAATCGTACGATCTTCCTATAACTTGTCAGAATTGATTAGGGTCTTGGACCATACAAAATATCAAGAAATTATCAAATTATGCTGAAAGCCAATTTTGAGAAACATTTCCATTATACCGGCCATGTAGCTTTCTCCATTTTAGTTTTCTGCCTTCAATCTCCGGAAAAATTGCAGTTTCAGCCAATCTCCAATTGAAAATTATATTCAAAAGCTTTTTACCGCTGCCACCATCATAAAGTATTGAAAAGGCTTTCGAAATAACTTTCAGTCGACAAGTATCTGATTCATTATGACAGTCAACATACAGGGGAATATGTAATATCCATGAACATTAACATAATATATCACAATAACTTTGATAAAAAAATCGAAATTCCGAATGGCGAAAATGCATTCAGCCCAATTATTTGGAAGTCAGCTGTTTACTCAATGACCAGTCAGATCTTCATAACTCTCCTTTGGTGAATTTTTTCCCTCAATTGAGTAGTTTGTAAAAGATTTCCAGGTACATTCCTATTGTCAATTATTATGGTAAGTTGTAAGAAAGGTATTCAAGTAGTTTCCAACAATAAATAATTAAGTATACTAATCGTTTGAGACAACTTCTGTGCGAGTATGTTAAGATCTGAGGAAATATAATCATGTATACATAAGTGTTATAATTTGAATTTCCATCAAGTAACGAACAATTCAGTCCAAAAATTTCAAGATGTTCAATCACAAATCAAATTCAAACTTTCCCCATTGACTACCTCCGAGACTACCTCTGTGAATAAGTATAAGTATGCCCAAGATGCGGTAAAACGTAGTCAATTCCATTTCCACATTTGGATACGAGTCAAAAGTATTTTAAACTAACTCTGTTTACCTCAAATGTATATAACGTATGAGATCCTCGTAAAAATACGGATTTATTTCCCCAAATATCCGCCCCAGACGACTACGAGGATTTATATTGGGAAAAATATTAGTGTGTTCAACTGCATTCGCTTGGTTTGCGAACGACACAAAATAGAAAAAAAAAAACAAATTTCATCGAATCCCTTCCACGGAACTGGCTCGCCAATAGTGATATATAAGAATTATTTCGGATATTCCATTCCCTGGAAGAACATGTAAACATGTCGTCTTTTATAAGTCTGCCTTTCGATGTCTCTGTAATGCCCCACTTGGCATTCTGCTTGGAAGACTTTCGATGAATAGTGAAGAGGGGAAAAACCAGCTTTCAAACATTCGTACGTTGACTAAATTTTGCTTAGGATGGAATGGGGATACTACGAGGGATGGAAAGGAAAGGATTCAAGTTAAACTGCAGTACAGGGTGAGAGGGGAGTTTTTACTTCATGTGGTACAAATGAAATTGTCGACAACGATTTAATAACTTAAGTGCAGTCCATTTGAATTCTCAAAACTTTGTGAAATAATGACGTACTCTGCTTCTAGTACAGTACCCACAGACAAATGTAAGCCACTTGTTAAGAATGAATCGTAGAACTTTGAAACTCTGCACATGACTTCTTGACATCATTTATTGAGAAAAAATTGTTCAATAAAAAATCAGAGATGGAACCCAACAAAATTTTAATTAAAAAAAAATTATAATATTTTTTTGCTTTTGTTTCGGAAAGTATAAGATTTATCAATAAACAATTTCAACAAGGCGAAGGATAATTCAATTCTCTACAAGAAATATTTTCTTTTTTTTTTATTTTGAGGTTTATTTATTGTCATCTTTCGTTTACAGGAATACATAATATGCTTATTATTACTCTTTGTGTGAGGATGGATGCACCTGAGTAGTTACTTGTGATGTGCTTTCCATCCTCCACTCAGAGTACACCGAGAAAAAGTTTTTTTTGCAGATAATAAATCAATTTGTTCAAACGTAGTTAGATCAATACTAGCAATATTGTTTATTATTCAAACAACCTCGTTAAACATAACACAGTTATTACATAAGTATTAACATACATCAAAATATTCGTTACCTGCTGATTTTTTAAAACATTAAAACATATCAGGTACTTGGCCTGCAAAATAAAAAATGTATAGTCAGCATATTTCTTATTTATCAATTTTAAAAAATTTCATATTTTGATAATTATTCGTTGAATATAAATAAATGTTTGTTAGATTTGAGTCAGTTTGGGATAAAAATGTGACATCATTTGGACAAAACTAATGACTCTGTAAGCGACGGGAACTTCATAGTCACTAACATAATAATTTCCAGAAAACGCAAATATGTTAACTGTTAACTAAAAGGATTTGGCGGTTGCAAATTATTCGACATATCCTCGCCCTCCATAGAGTCACGTGTCATCGCATCAGCATTTTGATACGAGGATCGACTGGAACCCTGAAAGCGTGCCCTTCTACCTTTTATAACGCCATTGTATTCAAGTCTTGTGTGTTTGTCACTTGTCTGTCAACCTGTTCAACCATATCAAGATCATTAATTTTTTTATTATTGGCAATATAATCATCATTATTTTTGGCGTGAAAGTGGACTAAGTGAACTGAACCCACGCACGAATGTGCATATGGATTGAAGCCACAGGTGAATGTTTAATTTTAATTTTAAGTACTCAAATACTTATTATATTTACATGAAAAGGTAAGAGTCTCCAGAAACGATATGAACTTCTCCTTCTCCGATCATTTTCAGCAGAGTTATGACCAATCAAATATTCGGTTCCACCAGAATAGTGGCGGGTAAGCGTGAAACTGGGATTTGATGTCGGCGTTCAATTACGTTTTCTGTGAAAACGAGCGCACTTCATGAAAAATCACTAGGAATCATTTTTGTGGAGAATTGAATTGTCTTTCACCTCGTTGAGTTTTTATTTCGATGAATCATATACTTTCCAAGATTAAAGCAAAAAGCTATTTATTTATTTTTAAACGAAAACAAAAATATGTTCCACCTGGAATTTTAGATTACAATTTTTTTTCGTGATTATCATGGAATACTAAGTATGGTGGTGCTACAATCGATCCTCGTCTCAAAACACAATCGTACTGGATTTTTCCATAAATTTCGTAATCTGTGATATACGTTTATTTGGTCGATCTTTTCTCGTATACACTTAGTGTATCATTTTAAACAGATTATCATTATGACGACAAGATGTTAGAAATGTAGATTGACGATTGTTATGATTTTTTCAATATCTGTCAGTAACATTATTATTAATATATCTACCATTTATTGAAATCTTCCAAAGTATATCAATATAATATTACATATTACGAGTTATTGTTATATTGGGCAAGGCGCTCTGTTATTGTTAGAACTCTCTGAGAGGCGAGAGAATTCATAATGAAGGGAACAAGTCAAGTTTTAAGAGGGACAATTGGATCCGTTTTAGAGTATAGATTGAAAAAAGACTGGAATAACATTTTCTTGGCAATTAAGTTGAAAAGAATGAGCTTACAAAATATCAAGAGATCATTGCGATCCAGTTTTACAAAGACAAATCATTCGAGGATCTATGTGCAATTTTAAGAAGTCTCTGTATTTGAACAAAGGATGGCATTCTACGAGTTGAAACAACGAGACAATGAGTCTTCGTGCCAATGGTATGCCAGACTGAAGAATAAGGTGATTGACTGTTTTGGAAGTTTATTGGGTAAAATTCTGTTTCTCAGGCGGAACAAGCTATCAAAAAATTTTGGTCTTTTGAACAAAGAATCTAGACCAACCAATATAAATTTTTTGTTGAAATTAATTCTAATAGTAAGCGACTTGCGCCATGACTTCGGGGATACTTTATAAATAACTAAAATTTTCAAAACTTATGGGAAAATGTGAGATAGACAAATTGTAGTTTTTAACCTCAACTTCAAAATGAGTAGGAGATTTGAGCCGGTTCTGGGCCTCCCCCCACCACTATGACGTCATCAGTGACCTTGACCTATGACCTATGACCTCGACCTATGACCTTGACCCATGACCTTGACCTTGACCTATGACCTTGACCTATGACCTCGACCTATGACCTCGACCTAGGACTTGACCTAGGACTTGGGCTTGCCCTTAGCCTTGACCATGATGTATATTGTTGGGAGGTGTTCAGGGTTTGTGTTTGACATTGAGATTATAATGACTTGGATTTTTTTTTCATACACGGACAAGTACTTTTTCCAAGTACTTAATTTATTTTTCTTACCTCAATGTCTTCCATGTCCTTCATGTATACTTACTCTGCCATTGTGTATGACCCTTATGTGTGGAGTACACATACAAATCTATACCGAAGTATAGAGAGGGTACAACACGTCTGCACACCACGGAGATCCAGTCAGATATGTGAACTCTGATTACTCTCCAGTGATGTATACCTTGCGATGGTGGTGGGAGGAGGGGTCGCGTGACGCTATGCGCATCCACCCTCGCTCTCGATAGGGTGGGTTGGATCCGCGCTGACGTCACACACCCATACGCTGCGGTGACTCATCGACTACTATTTACTCTCCGCCCTCTATCGATGCGATGCAAACTCGCGCATGGTGGGGGCTTTGTATCATACATGTTTCATAAGTCTGTGGTGGGGGGTGGTTCACTATCTATTATAAAAGAAGTTGGTATGGTGATATGAAATCAGAAGTTGTATACCTAGCAGTCGAGCAGTCAGCAAGAGTAGTGAAGTTATTCAGTGCCTACACAGTGAGAGAGATCAGTGAGTGTGTTTTTCTATTGAAAATTATTTATATTTTCCATATATATTATCATCATGTCAGTTCCAAAAGTAGATTTACAAAAAATCAATTCTATAATTAAACAAGAGATGGAAGTGTTAGAGCAAAAAGTAATATCATCTTTGCCACTGAATGAAGCTTACCCAATTAAGACGATGTCAGTTTGTTCTACCCGGTTTGGTAAATCCATTTTATTGATACTACTTGATGTAAGCAATGATACATTATTCAAAACATGGCTGCCAAAACGCGTTTCAGAACAATTTACCGATGATGATGTAGCATGCATCAATTCATCAGGTGGTAAATATACAGTAGCATATTTGGGTCAGAGTCCACAAAGCTTTGCCGGCATGAAAACGAGATCGTTGGTCAAATTTGATCTCACTGAATAATTGTAATATATAATTTCCACTTGTCATATCTTCTAATTCTGATTCTTTTATATTATAGGTGATAATTGTAAGGAAAATATAAAAACTTTTCATACATTGTTAAACACACTCTTCGGTGGAGACATCATCAAAAGTCTAATGTGAGTAGTACTGATTATTTTTGTAGCATTCTTATTTCAATAATTTCTCTTTGATCATAGCTTCATTTTTGAAAAATGTGGATGATGTATGCAAGTCAACACTGGACCGAAGCCATAGACATCTCTTCCGCCGTTGAAAGGTTAACTTCTGAGTTGCGTGCTTTGAGCGAGGATGCTCACCACGCCACCATTTATGACCTGAGCGTATGCTATGATGAAGAAAGGATCCAACACTGTATGCGTGATTACGAGAACTACAAAAAGGGTGTGGATCTCTGCGAGAAATATACAGATGGTTCTTTCAATCTACATCACCTCTGCGACGCAATGATTGAATGTGAGCTGAAAAGATTTCTCCACCGCCTCCTACCATACCTACCTGAAGACATCATCAAAAAGTACCAACTGGATGATGATGATAGTGAAATCGAAGAAGGAGAAAATTATGATGAAGATGAAGAAGAAGTTATATTAGATTGTTTGTACATACCTAAGACTATTTGAATTCTAAGCTAATGATATTTGAATAAAAAAACATAAAAATTTTTTACACATGTTTTATTTACCTATTTCTCTTTTACATGAATAAAGAAAGAAAAATGAAAAAAATGTGTGTGTGTGTGTCTTCATCAATATCTGCAGTGAACTGAACCATCCAATGCATTGTATGTCAAAAATGTATCATGCAGAATGAGTGCATATACTTTGGTGTTGGCTGGGAAGTTGACTTTCCTAGTTTCAAACTCGAGCTTAATATCAATAGTTGATGATTTTGTGGCATTCGGCTGATGTGAACAATCAATGATGAATAGTGGATTTTGTCGAAATTGACCAATGTCCATGAGAGGTTCACTCATATCTTTATCATAATAACTTCGTTGAAAGTTCTCATAGGCATAATAAGCCGAAGTATCGAGTTTTTTATCGAAATCCAAATTCCAACGTTCATATGGGTATACTTCAGAGTTCAAGTACACACGAATGTTATTGATATCAGCAGTTGTGAATTTAGTGATGTCCTTTGTCCTGTCTTCAGAAGTGGTAGTGCTTTGGAATCCAATGATGATGTAACGAGGTGTTTCAAGGGCGTTGGTTGTCTTGATAGCCCATATGTCTGAAGACGTGCCACGTAGTGATGGAAGTTCATAGAGATCCCACATGCGATAAGCCAACTTGATTTTAGCATTCAGACCGCTTTTGTTGATTCTATTTAAAAGTTTGAGCTTGTGCTTATCTTCTGGCACTATGTGTCTTATTTTCCACTCAATTTTATTGATTTCCAAATCAGCATCAACCTCACCAATATATGAGTTCTTGAAGGATCGAGCGATTATTAAAATCATTTCTTGTTTGGCATTCAAGATACTTTTGTTGTAATCTTCAGCGAAACCCATCAAATATTTCAGTGGTAATTTACCACTGAATACGTGACTAGTTGTATCCAAGATATCCTGTTTAGTTTCCGAAAGTCCCCATCCAGTTGTCAATAAAGTGTTAGCATGCGATTGTCCAAATGATATCATATTCTTCATTGTAGATGTTATCCCCGGCTTCCTGACCACAGCAACTTGTTCACCACCCATTTCGTAGCGAATTTCATCAAAAAGGAAGGCGATTGCATTATTCGAGAGATAACATAATTTTGTTTCATCTTTAGGTGTGAATTTACCCTCTATATAAATGAAACTCTCAGCAATGTCAAGTATAACGTCTTGATTATTGATTGCAATTCGAATTTCATCTGAATTCCTAAACAATGGTGATCCATATGGTTTATATGTATGCTCATGTAAACTTGTGAGGGAATGATCGAGCATCGGCTCGTCAAATATATTCAACTTTTCACTATTTGTTTCGAGCACCATTGTTCCTTACTTTCAGTCCAATTGATTTCAAAAATTTGAGATCTCTCAGCGAGAGAGCAGTGTGGTGTGCTAACTGTTTAGCGTACACTTTTGGAATGAGCCTTTTTCTATTCGAACCTTCCTTTTTAGCTATTTGTGGAATGTTTTCAAATCCTTGTCGATTCTGTCTATTATAACAAAAACCCATAATAGTTATTAGATTTTTTTCAATTCCAAAATTATAACAATCTCTTCTGCACTTCCAAAATCAATGAGATTATTATTATGATCCAAAATACGCACTGTGATGTTGTGAATCAACTGACGACCTTCTGGACTGATGGGCATATATATAATCTTGTGTGGTTCTTTTGTGAGATTGAATCCAGGCTCCACATCGATATCGAATGAAAAAAGAATGTGGGATTCTTCATTGTTTATGTATGAACCAGATATAATGTTGCAATCTAAGCGGATTAGTCTCACAGTTGTTATATTTATCGGATGTGAGGATTCGTGTATCTGATTCGGTTGAAATCTATCAAAATTAAAACCCATCATCTTTGCTATGGAATTCGGATGAGTTAGATCAATTTCATATTTTGATCGCATCTCACATTTGAAAGTATTATTATTGGCATGTAGGTAGAATATATCATCTGCATTGGTATCGTTTTGATTTTTCCCATGAAACAATCGAAACATGATATGTTTCTGAATAACTGCATTGATCTCATCTATTTCATAGGCACCACATGGAATTTCAATTGTGTACTTCTGAAGTATTGGTGAACTTATATCACTGATTCTAAAACTGATCACATTGTTTTTTTCAGTTATATTATTTACTGTGTTGCATCCATAGAATCCTAAAAGTCCCAATCCATAACGACTGTTTCTATCCAATTCAACGGGTGGGAAAAAGTCTGCACTCAAGACACTCGTCCCGACAGCTTGTAGTTCGAACTTCCGTGACATGACTGATACATTTTATGGATTTCACTTCAATTTATTGTTGTCTACAACACACTCGGGACAACCTACGCTTTTTCGGAGATGGTTCATCAATATCCATTTCATTTTTATTAGCACCAATATTCATATCCTTTATATTGCAATAACAGCAGAATATTTTTCGAGGTATAGGACCATCATTCACATCAGAATCTGAAACGCTTTCGCCGTCAAGATTGTGGTGGTCATTGCAATATCTATATTTCATTATATCAACATCATCTTGTAGACTTTTAGGTAACTTTTCCCAAACAGAAGCAATCTCATGTGCAGCGCATGCGAGTATCACTTCCTTCGGCATATTTGCAAGCATCACTCGATCCATTCTTGTCAAGGTCCGATATTTTGAATACATTTTGAGTGATAATCCCATCGTCCTAATAGCCTCTCGAGTCATTGCTGGAGTTTTATCCATTCTATAATAATTCAGAGAGAAACTTCAGGCACAAGTGACCGCAGAAAACTGTGTTGAACTTCTGCTGGCGATCATAGTTATATAGAATTTTCACTTTCGAACATTTCTGGAAGTATTGAATCAACTCTATTGGTGGGGGTAGATTTCCAAAACTATCAAAGTATGTAATGTCTTTCCCACATTTGCTGTATGCCACCCAATGTGTTCCCGATCCTCTTATTCCATCTAAATTGACAATGGCGGTCTCGCGGTGTCGTGGACCTCTAGTGGGTAATGTATCACGCATGAAAATACCGCGAAAGTATGCAATTTTCATTTTCTTGGCATAATAAGTGAGATCGATGTCGGTGAGAGGTTTTCGAGGTAGGGAATCAACTAGTTTTTTGGATTGTATGGTTTCAAATAGAGTCCGAGTCCTTTACGGTAAGGTTTAAGGTATATACCACTACCACTTTTACCCAATGCCACACTTTCCATTTTCCTATTATGACGATTCGCTTCGATCAGGGCGGTTCTGCTTGCTTTTGCTGAATTCACAGCTCTGGTGATGCCTGCAACAGCACCAGCTAAACTTCCGAGCGCAGACAATCCAGCAAAAATTGGTATCAATGGTAGAATCCCTCCGACTTTAGGTATTGGAATTATGCGAGGCGTGCGGATCGTTTTCTTTCCACCGGCAGCTTTGAGGTATTTACGTGCTGCATGCAATGCCACTACGGTGGCTTTTTTCAAATTATTCGTCACAAATTGCTCACCCCCAGCTTTTTTCAGTACATTCCGCACTTTATGAACCACCCCAGAACCAAAGGCGATTTTTATGAGATTATTTTTCTTCTTCTTCGGTTGATTTCTCTTCTTTTTCTTCGGTTGATTCCTCTTCTTTGTCTTCACAGTAGTACTACTACAACCCATACCGAAACGTCTCTTTGATTTCATAATGTTGGTAACGAGTAGGGCAGCTATTCTTTCCTTAATACCAGCGTCCTTCGATTTAACCCTGTTCCAAGCTGCGTATTCGAGTTCTTTGTCTGCTCTATGTCTCGCTGTGAGATCAGTTAGATGATTCAAATATTGAATATCGTGTTGTTTGCATGCAATATCCAATTTATTGATTCCAGGATCTTTGCGGGCTAAACGTTTTTCCAATTTTGTACCGGGTCCACAATACTGATATCCTCCGGGTAAATGTAATTCGAACGGCAATTTGTTTATTAAATTATTAACGAATCCACGACCGCTTTTTCTGCATCCACTACGAACACATCCGTATCGTTTGATGGTACTCATTTAAATGAAATGTTCACAGCATATCATCGCTTACATAGTCTCCAACCACGGTACGATGCGCATTGTGAAGCAGAAAGAAAAGTTTGCTGTAGATAATCTAGATGAAAAATTCGGTTGTGGATTGAATGGACAGAAAGTGTTGCGGCATGGTCCACTACTTCCATCATCTGTTCGAGGACTCATTATCGGACCATCGAATTGTGGAAAGACGAATGCCATGATCTCTCTTTTAACACATCCACAAGGACTGCGATTCACAAATGTTTATCTCTATTCGAAATCACTCAATCAACCCAAATATCAATTCCTACGAAATGTATTGGAACCCATCAAGGGGTTGGGATTTTATACATTCAGTAATAATGCAGAAATAGTGGAACCATCCGATGCCAAACCAAATTCTGTTTTCATTTTCGATGATGTAATATGTGAAAAACAGGATATTATAAGATCATATTTCTGTATGGGACGTCATAAAGATGTTGACTGTTTTTATCTTGCTCAAACATATTCACGAGTGCCCAAACAGTTAGTGCGAGATAATACCAACTTTATCGTAATGTTCAAGCAAGATGAAACGAATCTACACCATATTTATTCGGATCACGTGTCACCCGATGTAACATTTAAGCAATTCCAATTGATGTGTGTTAAATGTTGGGAGGATCAATATGGATTTTTGGTCATTGATAAGGATAGAAAAATGCATGAAGGTAGATATCGCATGGGGTTCGATAGTTTTATATATCCATGATAATACAATACGCATTCAATCGATCGCTGAATTGCATAGAGGTTACTTCAGTGTATTCTCTCTCTTGTGAAGCAAAATGAAGACAAAAAATGATAAAGTAGTTGAAGATAAAAACAATGAATTGAATTTGAAACGCCAACTTGTTGAGACAACAGAAGCTGTACGGCAGAAATTTAACTCTATCAAGAGTGGACTTATTGAAAATCGAATGGCGCTTGAAAAACTCTATGATCCCATAATGAAGCCATTAAATGTTCTTTCTTCAGCTGCTGCTACCACGAAACCACAGCCACCACAGCCGACGTTTTCGATGAAGCAAGTGAATTCTCAGTCTACTCCAATAAAAGTTAGGAGTACTTCAGTGGGAAATAATTCATCATATAGTAGTGAATTATCATCTGTTGACAGTGAGACAGATACCATCAAAGAATTCGGAAAAGATGAAAAGTCCGTATTTGATAATTTTGAAGACAATACTGGAGATGTTTTGAAAAGACATTTGGAAAATGTCAAAACTAAGAATGCAGCTTATGACAGAATATTTGGCATACGGTTAGATCCTACTACACAAAAACTGAAAATGGGGAGTCACAATGTACGTTTCAGTGATGGAAATATATTATTTTGGAACAAAAATAAAACACGAACACATGAATTCCCAAGTAGTCTGGAGTTATACAACATGATTTTTTTGAAAAACCCACCTGAAGTTGATGATGATGATGAAGTTCGTCATACATATGCTAAAATATTGAGGCTAACAAATGCACCTTACAAACAACATCTACTGCGAAATGGTTTCAAACACCCGAAATCTAAAAAATTCCGTGAAGTTATTAAACCTATACTAAACTTATCACATTATCAGACGACCAGAAGTAGGACAAAAAAAGGTGAAGGGTTCCATCGAATGAAAATGCAGAAAATGTATGATCCCAAACCTGCGAATTATGTTTACTGGAATTCACCCAAGGAGTTAGTCGCTCGTTTGCGGCTATTGATATCTTCAAAGTCAGCTGGACACACTGGACATGATAATGAAATAATTTCCATAATTGAAGAATTACGTGAGGAAGGTATAATAATCTAATACATCAGCAAAAATGATCAGTTTGTTCTCATTATATGATGCCGTAACATTGTCAAATTGTTTGTCTGAATGAAAACAAATAAGTGATTGCGAGGAGATGGATAATGAAATAAGTGATGTCAAACGACAAGTTGTCAATGAGTTACATAAGCCGGCAAGACGTAATTTCATCAGAAGAACCACCACCGTCAAAGGTTTTGCAGATCTGTGGCAAATAGATCTTGCCGAATTACAACCTTATGCTAAACATAACAAAGGATATCGATATGTTCTTGTGGTCATTGATTGCTACTCGAAATATCTATGGACGAAGCCGATTAAAAATAAAACAGGTAGTGCTGTAACCAATGCAATGGAAGATGTGCTGAAAGAAGCCAACTATTCCCCGAAACATCTACAAAGCGATCAAGGATCAGAATTTTTCAATAGTTCTTTTTCATTTTTGATGCGAAAATATAAGATCAACCATTATTCAACATTCAGCACCATGAAGGCGGCCATAGCTGAAAGAGTAATTCGAACAATAAAGACGTGGCTTTATAGAGAATTTTCAGCGATGGGACACAACAAATGGTTGAATATTCTTCCAATCATAACAAGCAAATATAACAATAAGGTGCATCGTACAATTGGTATGAAACCAATCGATGTTATGCCAGCAACAAAACTGAAATTCAAAAGTTCCAAAGTAATCCCTCGAAGAAAACAAAGTATTTCCAAATTTCGAATGAATGATATTGTACGTATAAGCAAGTACAAGAATATTTTCGAAAAGGGTTACACTGCCAATTACACAACAGAACTATTCAAAATTGTTAAAATTAACCAAACATACCCCATAACTTATATTCTTGAAGACATGGATGGGAGCCCGATTAGAGGATGTTTTTATGGAGAAGAATTATTGAAAACGCAAAATCCTGACGTATACCTAGTTGAAAAAGTGTTGAGGAGGAAAGGAAATAAACTATACATTAAGTGGTTAGGCCTTCCAAGCGGAAAGAATTCATGGTTACACAAAAGTGCTATGGTTTAATATTTGAATGAAATTGTATTACTTATTATTCTCACTAAGCTGTAAGATTATTAATAAACTATAGAAAATATAGAACTATTTTTGAGTTTTTTTTCAAAATGAATAAATCATGAAGTGGTGAACGTTGCCCCAACCAAACGCAACGCCCAGTGTATGCCAAAACCGAAATAATCTGCATACTCCTCCCCACTTCATAGATTTTTGAAAAAGTTTTTCATTTCAACTCACAACATTGATAACATTTCATAATCCTCAGAGCTAATCACTATCAGATTGGAATGCGTGATCAAACTCTTTTCGCCACTTATCACGTACAGATGCTACCATATCAAAAAGTTTAGTGGTCTCCTGAAGCTCAATCTCAGCTTGCATTTTCAAACAAAGGGCGGACTGATTCTTCTGTGTGATTTTGAAACGGAGTTTATCTGCATCTTCACACATTTTGATCAGTTCAGCCTTCGATGATACAATCTTTGCATCGAGCTTCTGAAGAACCACCTCGTCGTCCATGCTACCTCTTCGAACATCGTCATCGCATTTGACGATGATAGCTCTCGATTTTACGATGCTGCATTTCGCTTTCTTAAGCATGTCTCCACAACGCTGCAGTGGACCAAAAGAATGAAGCGATACATCTTCCAAATCACCTATCACATTCTTGAAGGTGTCATCTACTTTCTTCTTACGGGGTTTCCGTACACCCTTACTTGTTTTCTTGGGATTTGAAGCAGTAGATGCACACTTTCTCCTAGATGGTTTCGCTTTCGTATCGACACTAAGAGGAGAGAGAAGTGACGGGCATTTTGGTAGTGACAATTGTGAAAGGGTTGGATCAACACTTTCTGAAGGTTCCGGTATATCTCCCATCTTCAGATAATCATCAATGTTATATTCATCGATGAAACCTTCTTGGGATGACAAGTGATATACCGGAATATCTTCAAAACCAAAGTCATCATTTGTTGCAATACATGGCATTGCTTCTTCTTCAGCAGACAAATTTGGTAATGAGTTCATATTTAGCTCGTAGGAATGTGTGATATCAATGGGATGTGGACAGAAATGGTGCTGATGTTAATGCGACTCTAAGTTTTATTCAAACAAGTCGACTGGTACATGCGCACAATGAACATGACAACAAACCACCATAGAAGGAGAGGGAGTAGATATCCCTCCCTCCCAGGAGTTACCTTCACAAACTTCATAGGAAAAAGAAGTGTTGGACATCAAGAAAGTGAAAAATTCAAAATAATAGACCTACGGACGAATCCGCGGATTCGAGACCTTGACCGCTGTTTTGATTCGCGAGCGCGAATCAAAACGCGATTAAATTCGCGGCCGCGAATCGAACTGCGATTAAATTCGCGGCCGCGAATCGAACCGCGAAATAATTTGCTGGTTGAAAGTTATGATGGTGGGGGTAGGTCCAGAACCGGCTCAGATCTCCTACTCCTACTTATTTTTAAAAATTATATCTCACTAATGAATGATAATAAAGAAAAAGTTTGTTGGTCAAAAACATTAAAAATGATCATATCTTCCAAGAAAAAATATAAAATTGTAGGTTATACTTGAAATAAATTTTACAACAAAATCTCGATATCAATATTTAAAAAAATCATATCTCACTCATAAGTGGGAATTTCAAAAAAGTTCTATGATGAAAAACTTTCGCAATGATCATATATTTCCAAAAAAATATATAAAAAAAATCGCAGCAAAATATCTGAAAAGCGGTTCAATGCATTGCCCCTAATCAAAACATTCTGCACTTCAATGGCTGGTGGATACGCCAAGATTCAGATACATGGGTGCCCACCCAGGGTTTTTGACCCTTCATGTTAAATTCCTCCAGTATTAACAAAGTTAATACTTCTGAACTAAAGAAAATATCTCTTTTGAATAGGAACGTATGTGAACTGTTAGCAGTTTATAAACACAAGCAAGGGTCAAAAATATATGCTTGTAAATTGCCCATGCAGAGTTTTTGAAGCATGTACAATTTACAAGCCTGTAAACTGCAAGATATTTCACATACGTTCCTTTTACTTGCACTTCTATCACAAAAAGTCGTATTTTCTTTGGGGGAATTTATCATGAGGGGTTAAATAAAGGTCTTTAGAGGTAGCTATAACGAATTCCTTCGGAGATCGCATTAGCTCAGTTGGTATAGTTTATATGTGTTGTGCTATTTGGCACTAGATGGACCAACTCTTCAGTTTTACGGAATTGTAGGAGCATGTATATTTAGTCGCATACATTTCAGGGGTTTGATTTAAAACATTCATATAGAAGAAATTTGACTAATTCTTTCGGAGGCTGCGTAGCTCAGTGGTGAGTTTGCAGTGTGCCCCGAGAAAGAAATCTCTCTATATCACCTAGGAGGTGGGTGGAGGGTGATATTAAGAGATTTATTTCTCGGGCTTTTTTTGGTTTTGTGACCTTGAACTCGCCCATCAAAAAAAAAACCTATCTTTTCTGTTCGATTATATTTTTTTTGCATAATTCCATTTTTATTTTTCATATCTAGAATTTTGCGCTGTACAGGTTCGAATCCCAGCCTAAAATAGTTTTTTTTATTTATCGTTTTTTAATCAATGAACCTCTCTTTTCTATTCGATTATAATTTTTTTTTGCATTTCGGATCCCAGCTTAAATTAGATTTTTTATTTCAAATAATTAATCAATGAATATTTCCATTTTTATTTTTCATTTCTAGAATTTTGTTCCGATCCCAGCTTAAAATAGATTTTTTATTTCAAATAATTAATCAATGAAAGTCCGTGAAGGGCCCCTCTACATCGCCCTTCACTGTGTACATCGACCAATTAATATATATGCACTCCTTTCAGAACTTTCATCAACTAATCATTTCCTGAAAAAAAATTGCATATTAATCATTTCCTGAAAAAAAAATTGCATAGTTTTCCATCATCTGCTTCCTGAATTCTATTGCTTCTTCACGCTTTCCTATCTTATTTTTCAGTTGGTCACGTTGTATCTGAGCTTCCCGAAATTTCTTTTCATACCTATCACATGTACTGTTCAGTTTTTTCAAATTTTCATTGTCTGTATCAGTCGATAAATCAAGTTTCTCCAGTAAAGCAAACATACGCTTGCTTTCCTTGACAAAATTCTCCGTTTCTGTAGACCTTTGTTGTTTGTTGTCTGTCTGTTTTGTGTCTGTATCTGTAGATGAAGTATCTGTGTCTGTAGAAGAACTCCCTGAGTCTGTAGTGTTTTTTGTGTCTTTTGGTTTGTCTGTCTGTTGTTCTGTTGGTTCGTCGTCGTCGCTAAAGTCCTCCACTCTATATTCTTCCCTAACACTCGGTTGTAATGAAAAGTTCGGTTTTCTCCATGCATTCCGGGCATATGGGCTAGCTTTTTTGACGATTTCTTTGAATTTGTCTATTTTCGATATCGGCCTACTACGCTTCCTTGCACTTTTCACAGGCGATTGTTCCACAATTTCGTTTTCTCTAATGGGTGATATGATAGTCGGCACTATATTTTCCATGTCCAACAGTGCCTTAACCGCCGCTTCACTTTCTGATTGAGATTTTGTTACTAACGCCATTACAGATAAAACACAACTGAACTATCGCAAAGAGACGCTATGAAATAAAAATTTACCCAAATGAAATGAATTTACGGTCATCTCAGGTAAAATTCACCCTCACCGGTCAGTTACTAAAATATTAAAGCTATTGTAGACGGCAGGTATCATTGGCGTTTCCATGCGGGGTTGAATCAGTGCATATTGGAATTGCTGTAATGTATTGTATCCGCGATATAATGGATTTTATCGAAATTTGTCATACTTGATAAAAGATTTGAAAGAGTAAATTCAACTAGAAAAAATATTTGAAAATATTTTTTTTGTCATGTTTCTGCACTTTAATTCGAAAGTCAAACATTTCTTTTTAGAATCTCTAATATTTTTGTATCCACGTTATAATGGATTTTATCGAAAAATGTCATACTTGATAAAAGATTTGAAAGGATGAATTCTAATAGAAAAAAATTTGAAGATATATTTTTGTCATGTTTCTGTGGTTTAATTCGAAAATCAAATATTTTTTCCTAAATATCTTCAGTATTTTTGTATCCTCGTTGTTTGCATTTGCGTCACTAATTAGATGACGAGGAAATCTAGGTTAATGGAGGAATTGCTATTCTCAGGAGATGAAGTGTTGGTTTAGTGGAGGTGGTAACCCCCACTCACGATTGTAACATATAAAATCGGTCCAAAATCCTAACATTTCATTCGACTTTTGTATTTTCTGTTAGAAACTGTGTTTGTAAAGCAATTATGGTTGATCAAGTTGGTTTTGCATTGGAAGCCCTCTCCCAATTAGATGCCAACAATCAAGTTGATGTGTTGGCAGGTGACGAGTTTGTTTGGGAACAAGAAGATGAAGTTGTAGTGGGTGAGAATGGTGACAATGGCGAATTCCATGACCTGGTAGATTTTGAAGATGGCCGCCAAGACATACCCGCTGGGGATGACTTCGTCGAAGAAGAGTTCCTAGAAGATGACGGAGAAGAACCAGAAGTAGACGATGGAATTGTACCAGACTGTGAGGATGTCCCCGAAACGATCGTGAGCAATGCCCATCAGATAAATATGACAGAGGTGTTAGAAGACGTTGCAACAAATTTGTACTGTTGCAGCTTTTCATTTGTTACTATCAAAACTTGTGATAATGAAAAACGCTTCCTATGTGATATTTGTTTTGTACGGTATTGCGGCATGAATAATAATGGTGAGTGGTATCAGCATGTTAATTCACATGATACACTCGAGTATGCAAATGTTCCCACTCATAATTGTTATTCTTGTCACTCACCCCTATATCTGCTCTGTCCCGTAGGTGGATGTGTACATTGTAACAAATAACAGAGCTGAAATAGGGGTGGGGTTATGATGGGGTGGGGTTTTCTGGTCTGAGGGATACTGGCTAAAGAAAGAGGTGTGGCTTAAGACATAGTGGGGATTGAAGTGGAAGGTCGGAGTAGGTGGTCGAAGTGGGGACTGGAGTAGGAGGTCGGAGAAGAAGAAGAGGAGTGGGTGGTCGGAGTGGGGATTGGAGTAGGAGGTCGGAGAAGAAGAAGAGGAGTGGGTGGTCGGAGTGGGGATTGGAGTAGGAGGTCGGAGAAGAAGAAGAGGAGTGGGGTGGAGGTCTGAGTGTTTAAAACAAGAACTTCCTCCGAATAATCTTCAGTCACTCTTCTGAACTGACATCAGCTACCACATCATCCACAAGATCACCCGCCAGATCAACCACCAGCCAACTGAATTAGCAGACTATAGCAAGCTGTAATAATTTGAGAGTAAGTTAACAATCTTGTAATCATGAACCCGTTTAATTTTTTTTTGTATGTTTAGCTATGGATTCTCCCGCATTAACTGGTCTTGCAGCAATAACGATCCTGAGTAACATCAGGGTGGATGGCGCCGCACCTCAAATGCCAGACGAAGAGCACTTCAATGACGTTATGGACGTCATCAGGAGAGAGGTCCCCGAAATGCAGTCGCTGACGATGGACCAACGCAGACGGCAAGGTGGGTTCATTAACGGAGTTGCTTCCAAGAGATCCCGTGACGCAGGAGCAAATTCGTCGATGGAAGGTTTGCCTATAATCCAAATTGCTGACAGCGATGATGATTTCCTGCCTCCAAAACCACCGAAGAAATCATCATCGAGGAAGCACGCACACAACAGCAGAAGAAGGGTGTCCAAGAAGACATCCTCAACTGTTGTGACACCGGTTATAGACGCACCTTTACCACCTGTCGTTGAAGTTGCCCCTCCACAACCCACTGCTGAAGAAGTCCACCCTCCAGCACCTATCGTACCTGAGCTGGAGATGAGTGTGCAACGGGCAAAGCGTGAGATAGAGGAGGCCCAGCGGGACTATGATGACAGTCAGCTGGCGCGGGCAGAACTCAACCGCCAGCTGGAAGAGCTTGAGCGCCAGCAGGCAGAGCTGATGGCCCGCGATCGGCAGCAAAGTCTCCGGGAGGTCCAGCTAGTCACCAGGCTGGAAGACGCCAAGGCGCAGGGGGTGGCTTTGGTGGCACGGCTCCGAAGCAACCTGGAGCAATTTGCTAATTTTAATTTTTAGATATGTTAAGGTTAAGGTTAAGTTATTTGTAAGTAGATATAAGTTTTGTATATGTAGATTTAGAATAAAAATAGAAAAAAAGATGAAGTGAAATAGGAGTGCACATTTAATGGTCTGGTGCACATTGAACAATGCGGAGGATGGGGCATTTTTCTTCAATTCATCTGAATTATGTTTTTACATATTTTATTTATATTTTATTTATATACATATTTTATTTATATTTTATTTACATATTTTATAAAATAATATGATGTGTATTTCTCCCATCACCTGATTTCTCTCAGCCTTCAAACCCCCACTCTTTTCTCCCACCCTACACTGCCACCCCCGAACTAGTATAAATTCAATGCCAGCTCAGATTATAGTATCAGTCTTCCAAGATGCCTCTTCCAGACTCCACCTCGTCTCCGAGACATTGTGCCGAATTCGAAGATGATTTGGAACGGGAAGCGATGATAGCAAGATATCAGATCGTCTCTGCCGTACAGGTCCAGCAGGTATACCAGGGTGAGAGGCAGGATCCATTTTACCATCGAGATCCACGGGGTCCGATTCAGGTGAATGAGGTGTCGGACTCCACAGATGTGTGGAACTATCCATCTCCGTCGACTTCGGACGACGAAGATATGGATCAACGCGTCGACGACTTCGATAGCTCCTCGGAGGATGAGTTCGAGGATGATGGCCAAGTGGTCCATATCCGTGTCGAGGACATAAATATGGACCTCGACCCGGACGAGTTCCCCGTAGAGGACGACTCCGATGATGACACCATCATCTTGGTGTCATCGGATGACGAGGATGACGATGTCATCTAAGTCCTCACCCCCCCGTGGTCGTCCCGCATAAATATGCGGGATGGCACCCAGCTCTTCGGAGCACCCAATAGGCCCTTTTCAGGGCCACACAAAGAACATAAACACACGCATCTGCGCCACTCAATGGCAAAAATGTACAAAGTTTCCATAACTTGAATTGATACTTTTCAAAAAGAACTCACCCACTACCAAATTCTATAATATATTTGGTGAGTAAGAAATGAAAAATTTCAACATTGATTTAGAACATTTTATTTGTAATATTTTCATAATACAAATTTATTTTTCAAACAGCGGGTTCTGGATCACTACCTGGAGCCCACAGTTTTGGTCTATGTGTGAGCCAAACATCAGGATGTTTATTCTCCAATTCAGCTAACCTTCTTTCCAAATCATTATATTTCAGCATCACTGCAGATGTGACATTCAATGCATTGGCATCCAAATCATTTTTCAGATTTTTGCTGTTGTAATCGAGTTCAGTTGTCAACTCTGATATTTTTCGTGTCATTGTGGCTGTAGCATCCCATACTTTGATATCCACATCACTTTTTAGATTTTTGTATTTGCGATCTAGATCATCAGTCACCTCCTCTACTTTTTCATTGAATGCTTGACGGGCTTCAGGTACAATCTTAGCCATTGTGGCATGTATGGCAGCCTGCAAGGCTTTAAGGACAAGTGCCTTCGTCTCCGTAATTTGTTCATTGAGATATAATTGAGTTACACAATCACTCTCGTCTATCGGTTCACCAGCATTTTTCAGTCTTTTACCTTGCATATCATATTGGTCGTCAGGCGAAAGCTTGAATCCCATACCTTGAGGACCTTGGGAACCTTGAAGAACTCGAACTTTGACAGTACCCCATTTTCGTCTACGGCCGAATTTATCAATAGCTTTGGACATCTTTCTTCCACCTTGATATCTTTCATACTGATGATTTCAAGACAATTAAAATCTATATATCTCTGTGTAGATATTTATTCTCTTAAATGAAACAATAGGAAATCAGAATAACGTGTATATTTATATATTTTTATATATTTGGTAACTGGACAAGACATTAACTAAAATTGACTAGTATAATTTGACTTTTATATAATAAGCGTAATTACATCTCAAATACAAATAAATAAGTATGGTGGTGAATTTTCCATTTGAAATGATATTTCATTTGTTCAATTCAGCTGTTAATAAATGAAGTAATTGATCCAAAGGACTCTCTTGGGAAAAAGATTGAATAATATTGGAAACCCAACGAATATTCTCTACTGGATCATTCTGGTAGAATTCTATATCGCTATGACCCCAAGGAAGAGTGTGTGTCGTATTGGGAATGATGAACCGTTTATCATCATGGTATGACAATGCAACTTTGTTCTTCAATTCAGTATACATGTCATGCAATATGCTTCTGAACGAGTTCATCTTCCTGAATATTAGACCACCCTGTTCGACAATTTTCTTATAATCTTCACATGTCAATTCATTCTTTATGACGGATCTTTTGACACCTTTTGCTTTTTTGAATTCACTACCTACAGACTGAACATAATATGCTTTGGCACCGGTACCATAAAAGCTAATTATGGGATCATTCGGAAATTCATCTTTGAAATTACCCAGAATTGACTTTGTAATAGGAATATTGAATTGGTTTCCTACGTTGTAATTGGAAGTATCAAACTCGCATATATTGTTGGTCATGAAATCATAAAAATTATCGGTATTTACTTTCAAAATTAAAGAATCCGTGTCAGTGTAGAGTAAGGTGGCATTTTCTGCATAATGACGTTTAATACATCCATAGAAAAAGTTGTACATGACTGTTTTGGATAATTCTAGAATACAAAATCCCAAATATAGCGGTTTATCGTACAATACATTAACTTTGCCCAATTGAATAGCAACAAAATTTTCTGAAAAAATTGAACAGCTTTTGAAATTTGGACGTGATATTAGGGCGCTAGCACCAATTTTCCTCTTGATACTTTCCCAATGCGTAACCAGTCTAACATCAATTCTGTTATCAACGTTTTCCATTGTTTTCCCATAAACTGCATTATTCATGAGTTTATAGAAATCTTTTTCAGCTTTGTTGTTAGATCGATTTCGCATTTCAGTGTTCAAATCAATATAAGGTTTCATCCAACATGACTGCTTGAATCTCAACACTCTATGTGTGTTCATAATAATAAGACCATTGGCCACAGCCTGCTGTAAGTTTTTATAATGTACAATATATTTTCTTTTGTCATTTAAATTTGGAATTAATTTAGGAATTTTTGATTTCGAGTGTGGTGGTATTAAACTTTCAACGAGAAAGGAAAGATCAGCATGTTTGTCATGTAACTCTTGGGGATAATGAACATCTACTTCAAGAACATAACCGTATGGACTATCAGATGCCACTCCCATTACATCCAAATTGATTATTTCATCGGGTGTTAGCCATGCAAAATCGTTGGTGGGTAATGGTTGTGACATACTGTGACCATATAGGTTAGTTGCATCTAAATATGATATGTATGATGAAGGTTCATCTGGGTTATAATCGGGTAAAAATTTATTATTAGCTATATGCTTCCTTTCACTACACTGACTTATTCCGCCCCGTATTCCTTTTTTGAAAAAATTAATCATGTCAATGTCTGTCAATAATTCCAATTCAATATTCGTATACTTCAGCATTGCATCCCACGATAATCCGGGCGCTGTATAATACTGTGCTGGATCTAATTTATATTTATCTAAGCATATATTTCGAAAATTCTCAAATATGTCGCATAATAGAAGAACATCGGACTTCAAATATAAATCCGAGTATTCCCCTAAACTCTTACACTCGAATAAATGCCAAACAAGTTTCGCTCTCATATAATCCTTATCTGATATATGCTCTCCGTTAAGATTGTCATAAAACTGATTTTTAGTGGGTAGAGTTGGATAATTCAACTTGTCAATATGATCAACAAAGTTATATGGAAAAACACCTTTCTGTCTCATCAAATTGAATTTGTCAATTTGTGGAAAATGTTTATGCATCTCAATACACTGATCGGATGTTAAGTTAGCACCTAAGTTCTGCAAAGAATTCGACATGAATTTGAAACTATCTATAAATCTCATTTTCAAAAAATTCTTTTTTTCTTTTCCGTCTTTGTCAGTGTATGTGTGAGTGAATAGATGCTTAGTGAAAGAAATGTATTTTTCCTTAGTTTGTGGAATAACATCCACTTTGTCTTTGTTTCTATACAGTTCTTTTATGAACAAATGACAATCATACCCACTCAGATTATGGAAAATGATTGGAACAAAATTTGGCAATTTGAAATTTAAGTTACATACGGAATGTGCGGCAGGTGATCTTTTTTTTCCAGTGAGGTGGCAATGGTCTCTCACTTTCACATCACCACCCGTGAATGGTTTATCACATATTCCACAAAATTGTGTAGAAGAAAACTCTGCTTCTTCCGCGGGGGTTTGTGCAGCCATAGGAATTGGATACCTCAAATAATTGTGATAAATATTTCTCAAATCATCTTCAAGTTTTGTAACAAATTTCTCGGCTGCATCCTCACCCCTATATGTAACAAATTTCGATAATTTATCATTGTATGAACATTTTATCGAATAAGCAAATGAATAAGGTTCGTGTTTGTATGTTTTATTCGAGAATGAGTGTTTAGGGTTGGGTTGACTAGTTTGAATGGGTTTGAGAACTGATTCAAAATCAGCATAAACTACAAATGGCACCTTCATTTGTTTCTCAAAATTTTCAAACATAAGTGCATTACCCGGTAACATTTTACCATATTTGTTGATTCTGAAATTGACTGATGGTGTTGTAGTACTCAAGTGATTACAGTCATGCAACTGATGACGTAACAGTAATCGCTCGTGAGAGAAATACAATAAACATCCATCACAAAAATATTTTTTATGCTCATGCGCAGATAGTTGACTTGAAACTAACCTAGAAAGGTCTTTAATCCAACAATAATGACTATTGCCAGAATCATCTGTTATAAGTAACAAATTAACATGTCTTCTAAGTCTTCTCTGTGAGTAACGCAACGGACCAACCACTTCATATTTCATTTTACCCTTATCAAGTTTTGACTCTAACCCATACACATTAATTGAAATATCATTCATGTCCTCAAACTTTTTTATAGCTTGAAGTTTAACTGGAAAATCCATACCTGTTACATTCAAGACATTGGCGTAGTGGGGGTATGAGGAAACTTCTGACACTCTACCATTCGCAGGAAACAATGCAGATGTGATGGCCCATGCAAAACAATGTTGATCTTCATTACGAATATTCACAACGCCTTTTCTTGTCTCAATGAACTCGGGCAGCTTCACATACGAACATCCGCTGAGTGGACTATACTTGTTGATGTTCACTTCGAGGAACTTAATTTTTTCACAACTCCATCCTGAAACATAACAATAATTTATTATTCATATAAATAGAAATGAAACTTTAAATAAATACCTGAATCACGTTCTTCAAATTCCGTAGTCTGAGCAATAATGACATCACGGAATCCATCGAATAATGCACCCAAATCCGTAGACTGATCCACAATTTTATTCTGTGAATTGAATGACTTCGTGTCACTCAAATCCCGTGTTTGAACAATGTAGCTGCCAAATACTTCCATATTCACTTTAAAGATCTTGTGAACCTTTATTGCCTCTTCAAGTAATCCAATAACCTTCTCCCTGATCTCATTGAAGAATGGCATATATTCAGTGTAAACATTGGTACTTTCCACTCTATAACTCACAATTCTACACTTGAAAGCATTCCTTATAATCTGTATGCCATCACTCACTTGCACACATGCATTGTTCCTGTGTTGGAGAGTTCTTTTGTGAGAATTAACTTGGGATGTGGGAATTGTCACATTACAACAATTGCATGTGTACATTGGTGTCGATGCAGCCACATCTAACTTAATCCTTTTCACAGAAGGGCCACCTTGGCAACTTTGAAGTTGATGCCGACGGAGATTATCACTACGAGTGAACGATTTACCACAACCACAGGAATACATTTTATCTATGTCGTCTTCTCAGCACAAAACTCAACAAAATACTGATTTCACAATCATTCCCACCTCCTTTATATGTAATATCGATGAGTGGGAGAGAGGGTGAACAAATTCTATCCGCTTCGACTATTCATACAACGTCACAGCAGAACCATCCCCACCATATCAATGAAGAGAGGACGGAGAGTAGTCGATGAGTCACCGCAGTGTATGGGTGTGTGACGCCAGTTCACATATCTGACTGGATATCCGTGGCGTGCAGACGTCTCTATACTTCGGTTTAGATTTTTATGCGTACTCCACACATTAGATCATACACAATGGCAGAGTAAGTATACATGAAAGACATTGAGGTAAGAAAAATATATTAAGTACTTGGCAAAAGGTACTTGTCCGTGTATGAAAAAAAATCAAGTCATCACAATCTCTAGGACAAACACAAACCCTGAACACCTCCCAACAATATACATCATGGTCAAGGCTAAGGGCAAGCCCAAGTCCTAGGTCAAGTCCTAGGTCGAGGTCATAGG
Organism: Chrysolina haemoptera; assembly: GCA_958298965.1. Lineage (NCBI taxonomy): Eukaryota > Metazoa > Arthropoda > Insecta > Coleoptera > Chrysomelidae > Chrysolina > Chrysolina haemoptera. Next base: position 27,363,850 of record OY282597.1, on the reverse strand, counting down.
TCGAGGTCATAGGTCAAGGTCATAGGTCAAGGTCATGGGTCAAGGTCATAGGTCGAGGTCATAGGTCATAGGTCAAGGTCACTGATGACGTCATAGTGGTGGGGGGAGGCCCAGAACCGGCTCAAATCTCCTACTAAAATGCCGCTTTCAAAATTCAAATCGGACCATTTCCCGTAATATGACGCATCATGCAAAATATGGCTGTAATTTTTTTAAAACCCGATTGTTAGAAAACTATTGAAGCGACAATTTCCACCTTTCGGGAGCTCAACGTACATGATATTAGCTACCATTTCCCGAAAAATCATTTCTTAATATTGAAAATTGAGGGAGATACGAATTTTTGAAAAAAGGCCTTTTTTCAAGAGTTTTTCCGGCTTTTCTCGGCGAAAAATGGTCGTATCGGGATTTTCCAAAAACTATTTTGTAGGTTTTTTCATTCTCTACAAACGGTCTTTATGAGTAAAGCCATTTGTCCAGTACCTTTTGAGATATTTAAAAAAAAACAAAAAAAGGACCTTTATTTTTAATAATCATTGTTTAAACAATTGCACAAAAAAAATTTTGAGTTGCAATTTGGATTTTAGTTATTTATAAAGTATCCCCGAAGTCATGGCGGAAGTCACTTACTATTAGAATTAATTTGCAAAACAGGCTTTATTTTTGTTATATTGGTTGGACTAATCCGAATGAAATTTTTGGCAGTCTCAAGTAATTTCAGAGATACGGCACTTTCATTGATATCGACTGGCAATTTGTAGACACGTTCCTTACGCGAAAAAAACACTCAATATGCATTCTTCTTTTTAACAGCACAGTATACACATCCTGACTCCTCACGTTTTTTTTTTTTTTTTTTCATTGGAAACGGCACTTCAAAAAAATCGTCCTTTACTTAACCTTCTCAGAGACAACAAACTCCCGAATATGACAGCAACGTATTTAGTGATTTTACTTATGTATAGTTGGTAACAACTGAAATCAATTATTGCCAACTTTTCAGTTTCAGACGTAAGCGAATGATAGCTGCGTTTTTTTGGTCTCCTACGATAGTAACAGAATGACATGTGACAGATCCAGATCCATTCACATTAACCAGAAAAGATTGGATCTGTATGCAACTAGGTCGGGACGAAATAAGGGCGAGCATAGCGAGCCTTACGGTACGTTGAAATTTTCTTGGGGAAACTAAACGAAAAGTTTGGAGAAGCCTCAAAAACAAACACGGGAAATTTGATAAACCTAATCGATTATTACGACCCACTTACGTACAATATTCAAATGGTTTTCCTCAAAAGACCACTATTGGATCGCATTAAATTTTGTCAGTAACAGCTTTCACATACCATTTATAACTCATGTTTGAACTTTGTATTCCAACGCTATCAGCTTTTATTTTCAAGCCTGCTCTACTTCTGCTTGTGCTAGGTATTTATTCGACTTTGCGTTAATTAGGGTAGTTGATTCGCTGGTGTAATTGAAACTATAAAAAAGCAACATTAAATGAACTCAAAGCTCCATTTTAATGTTCACCTTACCCTAATAAAAGATTATACGAAGCTGGCACTGAATATTTTTAGAATAGCAGTGATTCATGACAATATTACATTTGTTAAATGTAGCCGTTTTCCTACCTTTTTTTTTTTAATTTTACCCGGTGTAGCCAATTGAATTTACCCACTTTTAGTCGTCCGATTTACTTGAAATTTGGCATTGTTCATACTCTGGTAACAATGCACTCTGGAATTTTTGTTATAGAGAGAAATAAAGGTCAAAATTCATAAATTCAAGATGGCAAACAATAAAACGCAACAAAGTCAAGCCAATTTACAGCTGTCAGTCATTTCTCGAAATCTTTCAACATTTGACGCAACGAAGACATATAGCCCGGGAAGTACTGTCACTTTGGAATACGTCATAGTATGCAGGCTGGATTTTTTATCGTTGGTAGATCATGTGATACTCATCACGGAATCAATCGTCAGACCCTTGAGTAGAGGTGGGTTGCACAGATACAGGGTGTTGAATACGAAAAATTAAATCTATTTTTTAATTCATAACTTCCGCAGTTTTGGAAATTTCACAGTTTAATTCGAAAAAATGTTGTTGCTCAATAAGAGTTTATTTCAAATTGCACATTTTGATTTCAATGTAAAAATATTAAATTAAGTAAAAACAGAACATAATGTAACATAAAACATAAAATAAAACTAAGTATAATCTGAAAGATGTGTAGTGCCTTCCTGCTCATAAAAGAGAACATAGGCATCTCCGCTCATGAGGGATTTGGATGAACTTGGGGTAACACATGAATCATTGTATTCATGCCACGTGCTCGCATACGGATGTCTACAGTAGGCTGTGTAGTGTCCGCTGTAGGTAGTTCCTTTATGATTAGACAATGCATACAGATTATAGCGACAAGGGGCAACGTTGTCTGCTGCATAATTACTCATGTCCAATCCCTCTAAAGGAAAATCGATGGCAACATTCAATTTTCTTTGGAATCTTTCTGTCGAATAAAACCGTTTTAAATGGATTACTAAAATTTATGAACTGTATGGATTTCGTGCACTTCCTTCTCTCTCTACATTTCGTACATTTCGGTTTTTCGTCACCAACCGAAGTTTCTTCCCTTTTGAATATATCCAAGCATTCTGATATTCTGAGTTGCCCTGTTCTTTGAGGTATTGGGAGGGAAAGATCCCAGAACGGATCGAAAGTAACTGAACAGTGACCACAATAAGAACATTTTAATGTAGATTTTAACTGGCCAACGAAGTTATCCACAATTTTGGAATTGTCCGACCTTAAGTATCTTTACCATGATTCTAGAGCCGTCTCACTGTTACTTAATTTCTCATCTATCTCTTTCATAATGCGTTTCGGCTTATCCGTTACTCTATTGACGTCTAAATGTAGACCTTCTAACAAGAATCGTAAGAACTCCTGTGCATCTTCCTGGGCATAATCGATGAAACGAGGAGCGAATTTTTGGATCTGAATTTTCAAGGAGACTATATTCACAACTTTATCTGACGAATCTTCTGACCAAAGTTCCTTGATCACCTCGGCAAATGCTTTTATTAAAGCTCCCTCTCTATATATGCCAGTGTTTATATCCCTTGTGAAGGCGTCTTTTTCCAAATACTCCAATAACTATCTTGTGTTCGATAAACACTGGATAACACTATTCATGAAGCATGTGTTACCAATATTTTCCAACCCATTAAGACCGATAGTTTTGACGATACTATGTTCTACGGGCCTGATGGAGTTGAAACTGTTTGTGCTGCGTTTTCCATTGCTATCGTCTTCGGAGTAGTTTCTGATACGGTGATCGTCCCTGTCACTGGATCGCTGTAATAAGGAAGTCGACTTAAGACTGTTGGATATTGAGTTGAAAGGAGATATGATAGATCTTCTGAGTTTTGGAGATGTCGATAAATTGTTGAAGAGGCGTTTCTTGTTTGTTGGATTGATGAAACATTCATCCAGTTGATGACCGGCAGGAATAGTTCCCAGAACTGATGCTGCGTTTCCTCTCTGAATGGCGATACTGATTCGTTGAATGAGAAAGCTGGTGGATCTTTTATCATTCGTTACTTGATATATCTTCTTTCCAATTTCTCTTATGAAATACATTGCACTTGATCCGAACACTCCGTAAGTTTCTATAGCTACGGGGTAGAAAATGTAGCCGTTTTTCAAATTCTCGTATTTTTTGTTCTTTGATTTCTCCCCAATTTCTGCTGCTGCTCCCTGACGTTCAGAAATAGAGACTATGTGTGAAGGTGCCATGGTATCAATAGTGAAATCCCATATGACTGGTTTACCTAATTTCCAGGGGATCAAAGTCATTCCATCAGGTCGTTTTCCATCTTCACGACTCACGCCTACAGGCTCTAAAATTGATGGAATTTTGGCTGTATTCAAAGACCTCTTAATCAAATCATTCACGGCATCATGGCGAGATCTACGACCAGCACTGATTTTGCAACTCAAACCATGGACTCCAGATTCATCCACTTCAGCACCACATTTGCATTTATGGCGAACATAAAGAGAGGATCCGAGTCGAAGCCCAATGGAAATTTGGAATGTTTCATCATCAAGAAGGTTACCAAGAGTAGAAACTGGAAGTGCATGTAACCATGCAGGAGATACTGCATTGAAACGGGCCTTTTGTGTTGGAGATTCAGCTGAATCAAGCAGAATCTTCAAATTTATTTCTAGCAGAGGGCGATCATAGGAAAAATTAAAAATAGAGTTTTCTTTTTCCCTCGGAAAATCGTCCATAACAATTTTCCGGATGGTTTCGCGTCTTATCACCCACGGAATTCGGATTCAGCGGGTCAAAATACAGAAGAATAACTTGGGTGATCCCGTCAACTCAATGCAAGTTACCTCAAAACTTGTTTGGGACTACATAGAAGCCCTAAAAGAGCTGGGCAGTCAGAACAGACTGACACTAGCCTGGGTACCAGCACACACAGGTTATAGAGACAATAAAGAGGCCGATACACTAGCCCGAGAAGGAGCAAGTAAGGCCCTGAATGGCCCAGAACCGTATTGCGGTATAGCAAAAGCTGTACTAAAAACAAACACCAAATCATGGATTCAACAGAAGTCTCAAGAATGGTGGAACAATGCACCAGGGATGAGACAGGCCAAAGAGTTTATCAAACAACTGCAGCCAACATTCACAGACTATCTACTAAGCCAGAAGAAGAACACTACTAGAATAGTAGTAGGACTTCTCACAGGGCACTGTAGGCTCAACAAACATATGAGTACAATAGGCGTGGCAGAAGAAATGCTCTACAGGTTCTGTCAGGAAGAAGAGGTAACATCAGTACACATACTATGCCACTGCGAGGGCTTGTCAAGGCAAAGTTTTCTAACGCTGGGAGAAGAAAAACCAAGAGCTCCCAGATTCATGGGAGTTCTAAAAACTAGCCTGTGGAGTCTCGTAAAGAAGACAGGGCTAGACAAAGAACTCTAAATGATCTCGAGGAGAAACACAATAGATCTGAAAAGGTTGCGGTGTAGAGGCTTGTAGCACAAAAGTCCCTAATATATAATCTATATCTAGATCTATCCCGTCGCACTTCATCGGCTACGAAAACCCTCCATGCCACCGGACTATTTGTCTTGTAGTTGTTCTGTCTGCATGGTCTGCACCCGGCATTACATTGAGGTGAAAATTATGAAAACGAAACGCTTTCGAGAGAGTGCTGATCTCCATTCAAGAAATCTTTCAACAGTTACGGATCTGTACTTACAAACTCACGTGCTATCTCGCCTGACCAACATTCTCAGTGGGTGACATAAACAATATTCATGCACATGCCTCACGTGTGCTATTATAAAACAATTAATACACATAGCTGCAGCAATAGACTATTCGTGTGTAAATGACTGGATACACGTTTTTTCTTCTATTTCTGTTCAATTGTAGAATCTCTCTAGGAGGCGTATGAAAGTCGAATCGGGCCTTGAGATGATTATAATGTTGAATGGATTTCTCTGCAATCATCGATTGTGTCTTGATGTCTGGATTGCGTGGGTGTGTATTTGTGACGAGAACTTTCGATGCACGGAAAGTTTGTTCGATTTTATCAAATATTATGGTACTTGTGATGCTGACCTACTGTTTTATAGCCAATGCTTTCCTGAAATGTAAATTTTTTCAGCACTGAAAAAAATGTGGTACGTTATATCAATAAATGCCGTTTTTTACCTCTCCGTTCATTGGCAAAATACATTTTTCATCGTGGCAATGAATAAATATTCACTGACTTTTGTAGGTATTTATTGATACAACGAATTCAAGTTTATTGAGAAGATGATCGTTTCTTACATTTATGAACAGTTTTCGTTGCTCCTGCGGAAAAGTTTATTGAGGTGAGGAAAGGGGTACACTGAGATCAATTATGATCTAATTTCAGACCTCTGAACATATTTCGTCACGGCTTTGAAAAATATTATTGAAATGAAGAAAAAAGTACATTGGAACAATGTATATTACTTCATGAAAAAAATGTGGTACAGAATATCAATGAATACCGTTTATTACCTTTCCGTTCATTGGCACAATTAACTTTTCATCGTGATGATGATTAAACGAAGGTATTTACTGATACAATGAATTCAAGTTCATTGAGATCAAAGTAGATGGTTTTTTATATTTATGAACAGGTTTCGTTGCTGCTATGGAAAGGTTCATTGGGGTGTGGAATGTGGTACACTGAAACAATTTGAAATTATTCATCACTTCAATGAACATAATTCATGGTCCCAGAGCACTGATGTATATATTTCAAAAAAATATGGTACGTTTTATTAATGAATATCTCTTCGTTTATTGGCACAATACATTTTTCGTCGAGTCAATGAATGACCATTCACTGAAATATGTATGTTTTTATTGTTACAATGAATTCAAGTTTATTGAGATCAATGATGATCAATTTTCAGACCTATGAACATGTTTCATTGCGGCTATGGAAAAGATCATTGAAATGAAGAAAGAAGTACATTGGAACAATGTATACTATTCCATGAAAAAAATGTGGTACATTATATCAATACCGTTTATTACCTTTCCGTTCATTGGCACAATACATTTTTCATCGTGACAATGATTCAAGTTCATTGAGATCAAAGATGATCTTTTTTTACATTTATGAACAGGTTTCGTTGCTGCTATGGAAAAGTTCATTGAGGTAATGAAAGGGGTACACATTTGAAATTGTTCATCATATCGATGAACGTAATTAATGGTCCCAGAGATGATTTTGTTGTAACAATGAATCCAAGTTTATCGAAATCAATGGTAATCTATTTTCAGATCTACACACAGGTTTTATTGGGGCTATGGAAAGATCATAGAAGGTGTAACGAAGTTACTAAGTCCCAGTTTTGTTAGGCAGATAGAAGCAACATTTTCCTTCCATTCAATAACTCCGTAATTAATATGTTCATGAATATAATAATAAGCCTTATGTCGAACCAAGCCATCTCGTGTTTAAATATACTCATAAATTTTGCCGGCATCTGTTCAGCCGAATCCTCGCCTAGAAATCTCCTTTGGTAGTACACAGCGCCTCCACAAGAGGGACCACTCCGCACGACTTCGTTGTTTGCACAGAGCCGGTTAACTTAAGCAGACAGAAGTGATCGTTGAAGCATCTTCTCAGGTAGCACAGACTACAGAGACATCCGAAGAGCTCCGAAAGGAGCCAGCCGAAATAAAAAATAACTTGGAGATACGCCTTCCAATCAGGATTGCGATGTTCTGATGAATGCATGTTAATTATTTTGCATATCTTTCAGAAACTCACTGTATGCTCAATATCAGTGGGAGGCCTTTATTGCATTTACGGATGATATGCAATGATTGAATAAATACCACTTATTCAAATGATGAACAAAATAATTAGTTCAATTTGTGAAAGCATCACGAGAATAAACTGAAACATAGATTTAATGTATATCAATTATTGAATCAAGGAATAACCGATGCTACTAACCGATAATAACCACCGTTCATTAGATTGATGAAAAATATCCATCGTCGAACTAATCTGAATCATTATACCAATCATACAGCATTCATTCAAAGAATGGACAATAATAACTAATGGATAACCAGTGGTACATTGACATAACGATTGCGTTCATTGGACCAATATTGATAAAAATATTCATTGAGTCACTGAACTTTCTCATTGTATTCAGGTAACAATTTTTTTCTGTGAGGGGTAATATAATAAGTGGTATGATTATTACCGATAAATCAACTCCAGTAGAAATAAACCCATTTGAATATGACGTCTTAGTCAGTTTGACAGCGATAAAAAAGGTACATGCTTTTTTTTTGCGGTAAAAATGTCTGTTCCTCAAAAACAGACTTCATCTAGTAAGCGGAAGTCCCTTCAATTTCTGTTATGACAGCAATGATTGTTCAGTAATGTTGACACAAAATGAATCGTTTTGGAAAAGTTTCATCTGAACAGATTACAAAAAGCATTATTATAATTATGCTGTTAATAACTGCTCCTTCAAATAACATGTTTCAATCAAGGTGATTATTATTGTGGTGTATTTATATTTGGTCGTTAATTTATCTTGCCGAAAAGCACTCGAACTTTTCTTTTATTGAATCAATTTCTTTCTTTAACTCAAAATTTTTCCATCAGTAATTTCACTCGAAAAACTGACATTAGACAAAATTGCTCGACCTACCGTTTTTCATGTAAGTTTTTCTCGTGAAATTACTGATTGGCAAAATTATTTCGTTAAAGAAATAAATTTATCCGATAAAATAAAAGCTCTTGTGCTTTTACTGTTGTTAAGTTTTTGGAATATTAATGAACTGCAATCACTAAGCTGAAAATACAACGAGTCCGCACTCTTGTTAATTTTAGCAAAAACATGCTAGTATCGTTGAACAGAATTTGTTTTTTCTCAGTTTTTTCAGCAGCTTTTCTCTATCATATACCTTTTTTTTTAGGGAATTTTGGACAGAAAATCTAAAGTCCATAAAAACGTTGCGTACAACAATTATACCAGGTATAATTATTGCATAAGACAAACTCGGTTTAAGTTTCAAAATTCTTTAATAAATATACTTGGTATTGGTATTGGTTACGCAGGCACCTTCTCAACTTCAAATAACTTTAAATTCATCAATTTACATTTTGATAAACGAACTATCTCTTTCCGTATAGAAAATATTGAAAATTATGTACAAAAAGACAAAATCGATTTTATTCCAGTAGCTTAAGAGTTAGAAGGAGCAGTAGTTAGTGGGACTCTCGGTGACATTCTGAAGGGAATTCTTGATTCTGAACTTTCTGAAAGTGTCAAACATGTTCTATAAAATTTACCGTACCTATAAAATTGTGAAAAAGGTGAAAGGTATCTTTTCGCAAATGTCCGTCAAAGGCCGAGACAAACCCTGTATGGTCTAGTATGTTTGAACAAGGCCAGCAGATCGAAGCATGAAATTACCCAATTATTTGGATGGACAAGCACCGTATCAGTTCAATTTGGAGCTAGAAAACACACAGTTTCTGAAACGGATTTGACGAATTTGTATGAATAGATCGAAGCAATTCCACAAATGAATGTGACATTCAATTACTATTTCTTCACAAGGAAATAATATTGCACTGAACATATCGAATTATCAACAAAGTAACGGTAACAACTTAATTCAAATTAAAAAATAGTGGACGAAAGTAGTTGAAGGATAATCAATTCATTGATTTGATGATAAAATATTTTGCATAGTTCTATACAATAGGTATTTTTGTCGGAACTGTGCCCCACCCTATACAGGGTGATTCAAAATTCGATGTAAATATTAAAAGGGCGTATTGCTGGGATCAAAATAAGACTTTTTCTTAGAATCAACATGTGTCCTAAAATGCACCCCCTCCGAGCTACAGTTCCTGTAAGTTAGGAAAAAAAAACAAGATTATCTAAAACTGTGACTATAATAACGAATCGAATCTTCTGAAAATTGGCTACCCCTATTTTTTTAGGCACTCTATTCTTTTTTTGCTTCAAAAATTATGCAAACCCAGTTTTGGGGGAGTTGGAGGGGGGTCCACACTTTTATTGGCCCAATTTTTATGTTCAAAAAGAGAAACTCCGAATTCGAATAGCATAATCTTATTGGCCATAAAAAAAACTAAGAATTCGGTATCTTGCATTTTTGTCATACAACTAACCGTTTGCCAGAAAATCGTAATCAACGAAAGGGGGGTACTTTCACAATATCAAACTAACAAAACATTTATTGGGTAATTAAATAATTAATAATCTCATAACAAATGTTGAAAATGTCCTCCCCTTGCTGCTATACAACTTTCCATTCTTCTTTGCATAGAACGTCGAACACGTTCTAAAATCCCAGGAGCGGTTCTTATGTTTTGGAAAGCATCAATGATGCGTTGACCGAGGTCCTCAACCGAATGCACGGGCCCAGCATCATAAACAGCACTTTTCACATATCCCCATAAAAAAAAGTCTAATGGGGTGCAATCCGGGGAACGTGGCGGCGAAGCTAATGGACCAGCTCTAACTTACAGGGGCTGTAGCTCGGAGGGGGTGCATTTTAGGACACATGTTGATTCGAAGAAAAAGTCTTATTTTGATCCCAACAATACGCCCTTGAAATATTTACATCGAATTTTGTATCACCCTAAGTTATAAGTTATTTTGCTCCTTCCTTTAATCATAATGTCCCAGCAGATTCAGGAGAGTTTTTAAAACACCTTCCGGTAGGCCTACGTGAATAATTGAACAAGACGAGTGCAGAGAATCATCCATCACAAAACGATTTGGTTATCATGAATGATAATCAGAAAGCTTTCATTTCTTGAACAAAATATATATCTACTCATAATTCCAAAATTGTGGATACATTTTCCGGTCAGCTGATGAAGTCTATATTGAGATGTATTTTTTATAATTATTGCTCCGTTACTTTTGAACCTTTCTGGATACTTAACACAATGTATACAGGATGTTCCAAATTAAGTCGGCACCATTGCCAACTCCGTTATTATTGATGCTACGAATTCGGTTAAATGGGCAAACTAGTAGCATTTTTAATGGCCTTTTCGATGCCGAAAACAAAAAAAAGTTGACAGTCGCGTTTTCGAAATATTTCATAAAATGATATTTTTTTAAATGGAACACTCTATATTTTATCATGCATTTCGACTCGTAACTACATTCTCAATAACAAAGCTCCTATGACTTTTTTTCCTAAAGATGAAAATGAGCGACTTATGTGTAAATATTTATTTTTTTCACTGGTACAAAAAATTTCTTTGTTTTGGCAAATAAAACCTCATGATTGTCCAAACACCCAATTTTGGTATTTATACGAATGACAATATTTTGTTACTAACAGCAAAATATGACAGTAAAAAGAAAAAATTGCGCTGGGATTTGAACTCGTGAAACCTGTCAATTGACACAACTGATCTATTTGGTATTAATTTACAAAACGATAATTTCCATCTTAAAACCATTCCACTAGCCGTATTTAGTTTGTGAATCAAAATATTTCTGCCATAATGATAACTTTGACGCCGTTTTTGTACAGAACAGAAAATGCTGGAGCGTCATATTAATGCGGTTGGAAATAGCTATTTGTGTATTTAGAGCGCAAAGTGATGGATTGCCGCTCGAACAAAGAGAGTAACCGCGCGACGCGAAGCAGAGCGGCAATTACACTTTGTGCTCGAAATACACACAATATTTTTTTGACGCAGATCTCAGATACAGACAATACACTCGATACTTTATTGATCATTGATTACCTTATAATAATATTCATTTCTTTTATTATTTACTAGATTAAAATTGAATAATTTTTAATAGATATAGCCAAAATCGGTATCCAAATTACTGGCAATACAATCCATACTCATGAAATAAAAAATGGCTCGACCACGATTTGAACACGGGTCGCCGGCGTGAGGTGAAGGTTTAATAAATAGGGTTTTTATTCAGTATTAATGTCACATCTACAGATTCAACGCAAAACGTATTGCCAAAGAATGTACCCGGGTTCTTCACTCCCATTCGGGAGCAGGGTTTCCCAGTCAGCCGATGTTCTGGCTTTTAGCTCAGTTTTTCGTCTTCACTGTGTAGCCGATCGTTTCAGGCCAACCTCCTGCTTTGCTTATGTTGGCATTTGAGTATAATGTGTATGTAATACGAAAATGTAGGTGGTGGTTTGTTCTGTGTATTGTGTTTGTGGATGTGTAGCAGGAAAATCAAGAAAAAACCTGCTTTTTGATAATTGTTGTTGTGCGGGGGGGGGGAGGTCCCTCCCGCACTGAGTGCATTGCTCCCCCCCGGCCCGGTTTCCCAGGCCGGGGGTTCGCAGTGCACTCTATTTGTTTGAAGTGTTATATGTTGTGTATGTGTGTTTTATGTTGTGTAGTTACCAGATTACCCTCCCCTTCGTCGGCCATCCCTGCAGAGGGCCCCGAGCGGAGGCGAGGTGGGCCCACTAGGCGCCCCCCCCCCCACCCCGACCGACACCCCCGGCAGGCAGATCTACTTAAGGGAGTCTCCTATCCTCGTAATGAGGGTGCGGAGCTCAGTAATCTGGTTTTGCATGTTACTCAGTGCCATTGCCAGCAGGAGATTGTCCTGACTCGCCCCACCACCACAGTGAAGGCACTTCGGTTCTGACTGAGGGACCTGTTTCTGAAGTGTTGGCTCTTCGGGTGTCGTTTCCATCCTCTCCGAGCATGTTTGTTGTGCTGCGTTTTCATAGTTACCTGTTTCCCCCTGGCCTCTCGTGGGGGTAAACCTCTTCAGGTATGATTTATTTGGAGGGAGTTGTTCCCTGGTAGTTCTTCCCGGTCCTCCAATCCGGGAATTGGGTTTTGACTTTGTTCTTTCTTCAAATTCATGCATTTTATTTAAATAGGCTATGCATTTTTTGTAATTAGCCGGATGTTCTTGTCCGCAGTTGGCACATTTTGGCGGCATTTCTGGCGTTTTTTGACAGAGGGACGTTAGATGGCCTTGCCCGCATTTCAGGCATTTTGGAGGCCTAAAACAGTTGCCTACTGAATGACCCCAACGTTGGCAGTTACGGCATTGTGTTATTGCATTTTCGTTTTGCCTATAGTCCCATGTGACTCGTATGTTGGCGAGGGTTGAGGTGAAGGAGCATTAGCCTCTAGACCAAACAGAAGGCGGTGTGTTTGAACATTTACTCGATATTTCATAGCGCTTTATCAAATCCGATTTTTATAAATGTTTCCTATTGACAAAACTGACTTATTTTCAACTTTAGGAAAAAAAGTCATAGGAGCTTTGTTATTGAGAATGTAGTTACGAGTCGAAATGCATGATAAAATATAGAGTGTTCCATTTAAAAAAATATCATTTTATGAAATATTTCGAAAACGCGACTGTCAATTTTTGTTTTTGTTTTTGTCGTCGAGAAGGCCATTAAAAATGCTACTAGTTTGCCCACTTAACCGAATTCGTAGCATCAATAATAACGGAGTTGGCAATGGTGCTGACTTAATTTGGAACACCCTGTATAACTGTTGGCAGAAGAGGAGACTTCAACTGACGATGCGAGTTCAAACTGTTCAACTTGTGGAATGAAGGAATTCAAAAAGAAGTTAATTGGACAATGTGATTGATTTTCCCATAAAAAATTTGAATTTGGAGCAATATTATAATATCTATTTTCAATGGACACTATACAGCCCTGCCAAAAATGTCTCATAGAGACTGATGAAAAAAAAGCGAGAATTTATGAAATCCAAGTTGAATAGTGAAACCGCAAATCCGTATAGAGCCATATTCGATATCATCATCATCATCATCATCGTTTATTTACACAAGAAGTACAATTTCAATAAAAATAATAACAAATAGTTGAGAAAATCTGGCATAAATAAACCTAACAGGGCCAATTAGTCCGTGAGGGACTGTCTATGGCAGTGTGTTTAGTCTAATCTTGCCGTAATATAAAATAACTTATGCAAAACAATTCAATACAATACAATATTTAAAACTTATACATTTATATGTCAAACACAGTAGATATGTAATAAACAAGAGTATAAAAAAGATAAAAATTATTATATAATAATAGATTTACCTATGTTTTCACAAGAAACAGCTTGGAAACATTGGGAACAAATAGAAATAAAAAATACAATATAAATATAAATTGGGGTTAATATTTTCAATCTATTAATTCATGGAAAAAAGTTCTGTTTTTTTTCAGGATCCATTCTTTAACATGTTTTCTGTAGGAGTATTTAGTTTCAATTATTTTAATATTTGCAGGTAAGTGGTTGTAAATTCTTGGAGCAATATAACTAACAGTTCGTTGACCAATTGCTTTTTGACTTTTGGGGAGGTGCACATTATCTGATGTTTTATTTCGTGTGTTGTGTGTATGATCTATTTTTTTGAGGTAAGTGGATTTATTATTATATGTGAAAAAAAGTATATTTTTTGCATATATTTTTGCATATATTTTTGCATATATTTGTCGGACGTCCATTACTTTCAGGTCTTGAAATAGTCTTGAAATAGTTCTTGAAATATTCATCAGTATTTGAAAGAAATTACAGATACATATTCCTTTAATTTCTAATGGCATTTCCTAACGTAAATCTGATAGTATATGAATATGCTTTTGGACATAACTGTTATCTGTTTCTATCAGCGATTCCTGGGATGAATTCTATATGTTTGAAATTGAATCCAATGGATTATTATGCAGGGTGTTCATTTCAGGACTTCCCACCCTAATTTTCTCGATATGTGTGTATTTTTTCAAAAAATCCTGAGAAACTTCAACAAATGTATTGAGGGGACAAGTTTTCATCAGAAAATGAACGCGCACCCTTTCATCCCCTGCAAGGGAAATCTTAAATGCGAAGGGGTATCGAGTAACACCTTATTTTAAAGGTATTTTTAATCTCTCAGAAGGCAGAAGACGGAAGACGGAAGGCGGAAGGCGGAAGGCGGAAGGCGGAAGACGGAAGACGGAAGACGGAAGACGGAAGACGGAAGACGGAAGACGGAAGGCGGAAGGCGGAAGGCGGAAGGCGGAAGGCGGAAGGCGGAAGGCGGAAGGCGGAAGGCGGAAGGCGGAAGGCGGAAGGCGGAAGGCGGAAGGCGGAAGGCGGAAGGCGGAAGACGGAAGACGGAAGACGGAAGACGGAAGACGGAAGACGGAAGACGGAAGCCGGAAGACGGGAGGCGGAAGGCGGAAGGCGGAAGGCGGAAGGCGGAAGGCGGAAGGCGGAAGGCGGAAGGCGGAAGACGGAAGACGGAAGACGGAAGACGGAAGACGGAAGACGGAAGACGGTAGACGGAAGACGGAAGACGGAAGGCGGAAGGCGGAAGGCGGAAGGCGGAAGGCGGAAGGCGGAAGGCGGAAGGCGGAAGACGAAAGGCGGAAGGCGGAAGGCGGAAGGCGGAAGGCGGAAGGCGGAAGGCGGAAGGCGGAAGGCGGAAGGCGGAAGGCGGAAGGCGGAAGACGGAAGACGGAAGACGGAAGACGGAAGACGGAAGACGGAAGACGGAAGACGGAAGACGGAAGACGGAAGACGGAAGACGGAAGACGGAAGACGGAAGACGGAAGACGGAAGACGGAAGACGGAAGACGGAAGACGGAAGACGGAAGACGGAAGGCGGAAGGCGGAAGGCGGAAGGCGGAAGGCGGAAGGCGGAAGGCGGAAGGCGGAAGGCGGAAGGCGGAAGGCGGAAGGCGGAAGGCGGAAGGAAGAAGGCGGAAGACGGAAGACGGAAGACGGAAGACGGAAGACGGAAGACGGAAGACGGAAGACGGAAGACGGAAGACGGGAAGACGGAAGACGGAAGACGGAAGACGGTAGACGGAAGACGGAAGACGGAAGACGGAAGACGGAAGACGGAAGGCGGAAGGCGGAAGGCGGAAGGCGGAAGGCGGAAGGCGGAAGGCGGAAGGCGGAAGGCGGAAGGCGGAAGACGGAAGACGGAAGACGGAAGACGGAAGACGGAAGACGGAAGACGGAAGACGGAAGGCGGAAGGCGGAAGGCGGAAGGCGGAAGGCGGAAGGCGGAAGGCGGAAGGCGGAAGGCGGAAGGCGGAAGGCGGAAGGCGGAAGGCGGAAGGCGGAAGGCGGAAGGCGGAAGGCGGAAGGCGGAAGGCGGAAGGAAGAAGGCGGAAGACGGAAGACGGAAGACGGAAGACGGAAGACGGAAGACGGAAGACGGAAGACGGAAGACGGAAGACGGAAGACGGAAGACGGAAGACGGAAGACGGAAGACGGAAGACGGAAGACGGAAGACGGGAAGACGGAAGACGGAAGACGGAAGACGGTAGACGGAAGACGGAAGACGGAAGACGGAAGACGGAAGGCGGAAGGCGGAAGGCGGAAGGCGGAAGGCGGAAGACGGAAGACGGAAGACGGAAGACGGAAGACGGAAGACGGAAGACGGAAGACGGAAGACGGAAGGCGGAAGGCGGAAGGCGGAAGGCGGAAGGCGGAAGGCGGAAGGCGGAAGGAAGAAGGCGGAAGGCGGAAGGCGGAAGGCGGAAGGCGGAAGGCGGAAGACGGAAGACGGAAGACGGAAGACGGAAGACGGAAGACGGAAGACGGAAGACGGAAGACGGAAGACGGAAGACGGAAGACGGAAGACGGAAGACGGAAGACGGAAGACGGAAGACGGAAGACGGAAGACGGAAGACGGAAGACGGAAGGCGGAAGGCGGAAGGCGGAAGGCGGAAGGCGGAAGGCGGAAGGCGGAAGGCGGAAGGCGGAAGGCGGAAGGCGGAAGGCGGAAGGCGGAAGGCGGAAGGCGGAAGGCGGAAGGCGGAAGGCGGAAGGCGGAAGGCGGAAGGCGGAAGGCGGAAGGCGGAAGGCGGAAGGCGGAAGGCGGAAGGCGGAAGGCGGAAGGCGGAAGGCGGAAGGCGGAAGGCGGAAGGCGGAAGGCGGAAGGCGGAAGACGGAAGACGGAAGACGGAAGACGGAAGACGGAAGACGGAAGACGGAAGACGGAAGAGCTTTTTTTCAGTTGTTTGTAGTTATACTTTATTCATAATCAACAAAGAAAAATAAATATAAAAATTATAAACAAATTTAACAATAATGCTCCTTCTCGTAAAAATGAAGATATATCTCTCTCTTCCCATGTAATTGAAATGAGGCAGGTGTTACACAAGAGTCATTGTACTCGTGCCATGAGTCTTGATATGGGTGTCTACAGTAAGCTGTATAGTGACCGCTATATAGGTAGTACCGATTTGATTGAACAATGCATAGGGGCTGTAACTACAAGGCGCTACATTGTCCGCTGCATATATGCTTATATCCAATTTCTCAAAAGGAAAATCAATTGCATCAGTCAACTTTCTGCTGAATTCATCTGTTTGAGAAAAACGTTTTAAATTGATCACTGAAATTTTGGGAAATTTCTGAATCAATAAAGAATTCGTAGACTTCCTTCTCTCGTTGAACATGTAGGTTTCTCGTCCCCATCCAAAGTTTCTTCTTTGGTCAATGAATCTAAACAGTGTGACAGACTAAGGTGGCCTGTCCTTTGCGGAATCAAAACAGAAAGATCCCAGAATAATTCAAACGTGACTGAACAATGACCACAAAACGTAAATCTCAATGTAGATTTCAGCAGGTGCCAACGAAGTTATTTTGAATGTATCATAAAATGAGTCTGAACCAACGATTTTCATATTCATTTTCATGGACGTCATTTTGACATTCAGAATGTAAACAAAAAGTCGTCATATTGAAAATAAATTAGAAAAAAAAGATTATCAATTTACTTGAATAGCTCTAGATATCTTCAGAAAACCTCGCATTTTGATTTACTATTATTAATTCAGTAAATTTGTATTCGACGGGGCCCCTGGCTGGAAAGTTTTGGGGTAGTTCTTCTATTCCATACGTTTTTCGGAGTGCTTTATCCGAATCTGAAGTTTGCTAACAAAATTTCTTGTCGGAACAATAAAAAAATGCACAAAATGGTAAAAAAATCTATTTCTTTGTAGTTTTTCGCTTATAACTCAAAAATTATCAGTTTTTCGTGAAAAGCTTTTTCATTCAGAATGAAAGTTTATAAAATTTCCTACAAATTCCACTATTCAGGTTTTTTTTTTGACAAACAGTTCGGGCTCAAACGCTAAATAAAAATTAGCATATTTCTGCTGAGTCAGCAAACACCCACTTTTTCACTACGAAACTCTTATTGACAAAGTTTATAAAATTTCCTACAAATTCCACTATTCAGGTTTTTTTTTTTGACAAACAGGTCGGGCTCAAACGCTAAAATTTCCTACAAATTCCACTATTCAGGTTTTTTTTTTGACAAACAGTTCGGGTTCAAACGCTAAATAAAAATTAGCATATTTCTGCTGAGTCAGCAAACACCCACTTTTTTACTACGAAACTCTTATTGACAATTTAATGACATTTTCAGTAAATTTTTCAAGGAATTATATTGTTATAAAACAAAAAGTACTCTTGTTCTTCATTGGGGCAGTTTCAATCAGGACTCATCTGAGGTTATGTCGATGACTGCTAGTGACAGTGCGATAAGAGAGGAGTGTTTGAGAGCAAAACAGTTCTGGGCCATTCAGGGCATTACTTGCTCCTTCTCGGGATAGTGTATCAGCCTCTTCATTGCCTCTATAACCTGTGTGTGCTATTATCCAGGCTAGGGCTAGTCTGTTTTGACTGCCGAGCTCTTTTAGGGTTTCTATGCAGCCCCAAACAAGTATTGAGGTAACTTGCGTTGAGTTAACTGATTTTATTGCTGCTTGGCTATCTGAGTATATGACAATGTTTTTTTTTTCTGATCACTTATGCCTTATTTGCTCTTGTGCACAATGGTGTATCGCGACGAATTCCATTTGGAATATCGTCGCTTGTTTGCGCTTGGTTCCGTAAATGCCGGCTCTTGAACCTTCATAATTTTTTGGGAGGTCCCTCTTTCCACGCATCCCTCTCCATTATACTTATCTTGAAACTTTTGTCAGATCTGGGAAGTATGCCATCTGGCATTCTGTAACCGGGTCGTATTTGAACTATTCGTATAGGTTGTTTAGTCTCTCCCGTGCATATTGCTTGTCCTGACCTGGCTTCGCCTTGTATGTATATGAATGAATGCGGGAAGCTGAATACACTAGTTAGTAATGAATGAAGCGAAGAATTTGTATTTAAGTGTATAAATTTATTATTTATTGCAAAGCGCCTTCGACTTGCGTCATCTTCAGTGCTTACCTGAAAGTAAATACTCTAATTGAAGAAATTTGAATTTAAAATTGAAATTGAATTTTGAGGTTATGGATTTTAGAAAGTTTAGTGAGTACTTATTAGTCAGGCAACAGGAAGTATCGAGATTTGTAAAAACATTATCTGTTTAAATTTGAAACTTATTTAAGTCTAACAACCAACGAAATGCATGTTGGAGTTATAAGGCCATGTGGATATTTCAATTGAATGAAAACCAACTAGTGACTTTGTGTCAAAACTGTCAAGTAAATTGTCAAAGAAGATTATTGGTACCAACTTGAAGAGTGGACCAATAGGAATTATGAAAATGTTGCAGGAGTGCCAATATAAATTATTTTTTAATATTTTGAATTAAAGTATTGAAATTATTAGTTGAAGTTAGTGATCCTTTTGTGAAGGGGGAAGGAATCTCTGTACAAGTTCACTTGAGTGTTTAGGCAGTGATCATTATTAGAAAGTTCTTTGGAAATCTCCAATTCTTCAAACAAATCTAATCTGAAGTAATTTTTATTATCAAT
This sequence comes from Chrysolina haemoptera, assembly GCA_958298965.1. Lineage (NCBI taxonomy): Eukaryota > Metazoa > Arthropoda > Insecta > Coleoptera > Chrysomelidae > Chrysolina > Chrysolina haemoptera. The sequence goes on along the minus strand of OY282597.1, from coordinate 27,344,520 downwards.
TTTGTGTAGAATTTTGGAATTTCTATTAGGGCTAAGTTATGATTGTGGATTTTAAAATGGTTACCAAATGCAGATTTATCTGGTCTTTTCAATGTTCATTAATTTTAGTAATAAGGGGTCTGCAAGTTCTACCAATGTAAGAGACAGAGCAATCAGAACATTTTTTTTTAGGTTTTTTTTGCATTTTTTTCAATGTTCCGTCACGAAAATTTATTAGAAAACCTCAGATTCGGATTCATCACCCCAAAAAACATAAAGAATGGAAGTAATCAAAACTACCCCAAAACTTTCTTGGTGGAAATACAATTTGAATAGATTATATGTTTGATCTTCACTTTACATTCAAAACTACAATTCTAACTATTCTTCATTTGAGATTTTTCAATTTTAATGTTTTATAGTTCAGATATTTTTCCCAGAATAATTTCCTGTTATGTTTGTACATATTTTATATCCACACACAGTATCCACACCATTTCGTCACCATTACTGTAAAATAGAAAAAAAAATAAAGGAAACACCCACGCTCTGGCAACGACTTTGTAGGTCGGTAGTTTGTTCACATTTAAATTTTTTTTTTATCACCTCACTCATTTCTAGCTGCGATATCATTACACTTTTTTTATGATTTCATGTTATGTATATTAATTATGTGAACTAACCTTCATCCATTATTGAATAACTGTTACTTAATTCATTGCTGGAGAGCCTGTCCATAGTATTACCGTTAAAACGTCTCTGATATCATTGACCACGGTATTTCTGCAATTTTTCACAAGTGTCAATTACGCTAGGCGTGATGTGAAGTAAAAGTGAATTTCCAATCATTATAGTCGACAAAGGTTACCACGATACTTGTAGAGGTGTAATGTTCTTGAGACAATCATGCCATTATCATATTCTAATTACAGTTATTACAATCACACGGAGTGTAAAGTACGAAATAATTTCTCCATTAAAAAAATTCACAATTGCCGATCATTTCTCAAATTGATCCTCACTTGATTTTAACGACCTGAAGAGAAGCGACGCAATGAAGATGACTGTCCCACAGACTATTGTAACGTTAGAATAAAATATTCGTATGAGTGAGTACAGAGTTTCTCTTCACACCCCTTCACATTAAATAGGTAGCGATCTGTGTTGGCATCTCACCAAATAATATGTTCACGCTAACACACTGGACACAGCATTTTTCTTCTTTTTATTTCATGAAAAACGACGGTGCGTAGTGGAAGAAGGCTATCAATCTGCATATTTTCTATCGAGATTGGAGAATGTTTTCTGTCTTCAGATATAACATAAATTCTGAAGTATGGTTTTTCCGAAAAGGGGTGAAAAGAAATAGCACAGTAACCATGTTTGTTTTTTTTTCTTGTATGGGAAGTGACTGAAAGCAAAATCCAATTTTCCGACCTCAGCAGCCCTCGCCGGATCATATTTGAATAACCCAAAAATTGTTAAATTTTTACACTTTTTTTGGTTTTGTGCTATTTTGACCATAAAGGAGCATGTTTTCGACGAAGACTCATCCACACCGAGAAAAAGGTTTTTTTGCAGATAATAAATCAATTTGTTCAAACGTAGTTAGCTCAATATTAGCAATTTTGTTTAGTATTCAAAAAACCTCGTTAAACATAACAGAGTTATTCCAGAAATAAGTATTAACATATATCAAAATATTCGTTACCTGCTGATTTTTTGACATTAAAATGTATTACTTGGCCTGCAAAATAAAAAATTTACATTCAGCATATTTCTTATATATCAATTTCAAAAAATTTCATTGAAATATAAATAAATGTTTGTTAGATTTGAGTCAGATTGGGATAAAAATATGACATCATTTGGACAAAACTAATGACTCTGTCAGCGACGGGAACTTTATATTCACCAACACAATAATTTCCAGAAAACGTAAATATGTCAACTGTTAACTAAAAGGATTTGGCGGTTGCAAATTATTCGACATATCCAACCCCTCCACAGAGTCACGGGTCATCGCATCAGCATTTCGATACGTGGATCGACTGGAACTCTGAAAGCGTGCCCTTCTTTTATAACGGCATTGTATTCAAGTCTTGTGTTTTGTCTTGTCGCTTGTCTGTCAACCTGTTCAATCATATCAAGATCATTAATTTCTTTGTTATTGGCAATATAATCATCATTAGGCTTTGTCGCTTGCCGAGGATGTTAACAGTCGATACATTCCGTGTTACTTATTACGTTTTTCCCGCTGCTTGTTGACATTTCTCAAAATTTGCCTGGATTTATTTTACTCTAAGTTACAGTATCGGAAAGTTTTCATCTGGGGTATGGGAGTTTTATATGAGCGTAAAGAAAACCTTGCTATATGTTGAGAGAGCATTACAATTTCTCCTCTACTCGCTCGAGGAAGGGATATCAACTGAGCTGTTAATTCGTAGGGCCAGGCAACAGGAGAGGCGCGCAGTAGTGCGTCTCTCTTATTTATGTGGTATTATCATATCATTGCGTTCCTTGTTGCTCGCGTAGATTTCTGTCTATACCCCAGATGAAAAGTTTCCGATACAGTATAGCAAGCTATTCTTCACGCTCTCATAAAACTACCATACCCAAGAAGAAAACTTTCCGATTCTGTATATCATAAATTTTTTAGCAAATCTTTGAAAATATATTTGGCGAGTGCGACATTTGAATTATTTGGCAAGATGACAAATGAACCAGAACATGAACTTGCATAGTCGCCCAAATAGTTATTTATATTCGTGTTCATACCCTGCTAGTGCCGCAATGATGGAAGGATTGTTGAGGGATTGGAAACTTCCCGAATACATTGAACGATTAATGGTATCATTAATGGTAATCATGTTCAAAAGTTATATTTATGTGTAATTATTTCCCTAATTGAAATCATTGTATTATTAGTAGTTCCCTGACCTAGCCTAAACCAACCTAACCTAGTTCAATGCTGCCAAAATGGCCGGCTGCCTCTTCTAATAATACAGAATGATGATGATTACCTTGAAATCGTGTAATGTATTCGTGAAGGTTCCAATGCCTCAACAATCCTTCCATCACCGCGGCACTAGTAGGGTAGGAGCACCCTTGCGTCACTCGCACAAACATTTACATTCATCTGTGGCTTAACACCAAAATTACATTTACATTTTCTTATTCTAGCAAATTGTTCACCATTTTATCAAGTATTCATTATAATGGTTTCAATCAATTTCATGTAAATCGGTGTAAATTTTGCATGACGGTGTATAAAACACCGTAAAACCCGTTTCATTGTGAATTTCTGGTGTTTTTCTTGATTGATATTTCACAAATTCCAAAAAAACCAACGAAATTACATTATCGTTCACTTATTTTGGCAAAATTCACAACATTTTATCAAGTGCCTGATAAAATTGACGAGTCCATGATATTTTGGTGTTGTTTTCCATTGTGAAACCCAGTGTTTAAAATCACACTCAATTATTTTTTACTGTATAGATGGAGCATATAACGGTTACCGGAAACTTTCTTTATACTTCTTTGTCTTCAATGATGTGTGTTATTCCTCTGAAATTCAATTTAAGAATATCAGTGAATTATTTTTGTTATGACTCTTTCACTTAGGTGTAGTTCTATTGATTTTCATATGAGGGGAGAACAAAGAACCATTCATGATATATAAATCTGAAGTGGGTGTTATGACGAAAGTCGTTGATATTTATAAGCTTGACTGAATACCATAGTTGTTCCAGTCATAACAATATATCAAAAATCAATATCAGTCAATTAGACATGTATAGAAGTCTAGAAGTTTTTGAAAAAAGCGTATGAATTACATCGTAACTGAGACCTTATATTATTGTGTATGGTAACAACCTATTGAAAGGTCAAGGTCAGTTGCATTGAGAACTATGAACTCAAATTGTCATTATAACGTGATATTATAAGCGATTATTATTATGAATATTGGGGAATATATTCTGGTCGTCGCGTCGATTCGGTATACTATCATTCATGATATTGATAAATTACCTATCGATATAACGACTACAATATTACTGATGAACTGAAAAATACCACCCCCACGTTCAACCTCTATTAGTGAGGAATCACACTGATCGACCAGGACCGACCGTCCGCGACCGTACACCTACGACCAAAAGTAGAAGTAGATCAATGAAAACTTTCAAAGTCACACTGATGTACCATCCACGACCGAATGATTTTGTAAATCTGACATTAATTTGACATTCGAAAGGTTATGTGAATTGTCTGTTCATTTATTGAAAATAAGTTAAATTCATAATATCAATAGTTTTGCTTTAAATAATGAGCAGTAGTGATACTGAAGAAGAACATTTTATTTTTCCGGTAGGAAATATACCTATTTACATGAGTTTTATTGAAGTCAAAAGTTCATCATAAATGTTTGTCAAAATGACATTACGTCAGGATAGTGTGACACCGACCAAAATTTCCAGCAGACTACAATTTCGAACATGGTCTTTGAAAAACGGTCAAGGACGGTCAATGACGATTATACAGTGTGAGTTGTGCGATAAGAATATACGTGTTGGAAATTTTGGTCGTAGGTGGACGGTCGCGGACGGTCGGTCCTAGTCGATCAGTGTGATTCCTGGCTTAGGCTCTAAATAGTCGGTTCATAAAATCAGGGGTGGGACTCTGCGTATTGTGGAATTCTCTGTCTGTCCTATGAATTCAACTTATATGTTCTCTTACTTATCCTGTCGAAAATAGAATTCCATAGAACACACTGCATGGGTCTCGTCGGAAAAGGGGAAAAGGGGCAATATAACCAATTCCCAAAAATTAAATATGGTACAAGTCTATCATGTGGAAACCAACATGTGAAACTTCAGATCATTTTATGATGATTTTTATATTTTTTCTTGTTTGATAACTTTCGCAGACGCGTTACAGAATAAACACTCATGAGTAGGGGGTTTATGCCAATCCTGGACCTCCCCCCACCACTGACCTTGAGAGTGACCTTGGGGAATGACCTTCAGAGGATGATCTGGTTAGTGGTTGGTGACCTTGAGGGTAGTTGACATTGGGGGTTGATGACCTTGAAAGTTGGTGACCATGGATTTTGAAGGATGAATTTGAGTATGGGCCACGTTGAAAGTGTATAACCTTGAGATCAATTGAGCTTGAGAGTGGATGACTGTTCAATTGGTTGACCTTCACTGTAGACCGATATCTTTGAAGACTATTGAGTAAGAGGGTGTATTGAAATGAATTTAGCATTGACATATTCGGTTGAAGTGACCTTGAATATTTTTCTATCTTCATTCATTTCAACCTCAAATATACCCCTTCCCTTCAACGATTGCTATAAAAGCTAGAGAGTAGATACTTACGAATTCAGTTTGCACCGCCCATAGTACCAGAGTGAGCCTTCATAATCAGTTTTTCCGAGTTGGCATCGAACTATAGTGCACCAAAAGGAACACATCGCAATTCAGGTGAAAATATTTTATAGTTTTCTACCATAATTTCTACATATTCGAAAATGGATACCCTAAAATTTGATTTTGAAAAAATAAATTCTGCTATTCAACACATAGAAACTCTAGAACAAAGACCTATAACATCACTAACGATCGGTAAAGCTTATAAAGTTGAAAAAATGGCAATGTATTTTACAAGATATGGTAAATCTATTCAGGTAATTCTGTTGGAAGATAATGTCAAATTCAAATCATGGCTTCCGAAACGAGTCACCGAGCAATTAACAGATGAGATTATTCAAATGATAAATTCATCAAAGTCCAAAGTGGTAATAACATATATAGGGCAGAGTTCTCAGGAATTTTCTGGTGCGAAAACCCGATCGTTAGTAAAGTTCGATGTGATAGAGTAAAAGTATAATTATAATATGTAAATTCATGGTAGAATATAAAATATTGTTAATCCACCTACTCAAAACGTAAGGTGAGTATGGTATAGCTTGTGATAATGATTTGAAACTGATAGTCACTATTTATTTTTCAGAACTTCCATACAAAGATGTGGATGCAATATTCCAGCGAGTTGTGGACAGAGGCTGTAGATATAGATTCTGCAATTGAAAGATTGCGTTGTGAATTGAATGATTTGAGTTGGGATGCACTACATTCGGCAAATTATGATATGAACATTTGTTTTGATGTTGAGGAGGTCCGACGAGTTTTGGAGCTCAGCAATAAATATGACTTTGGTGTAAAGTTGTGTAACAAATATTCCTATGGACTCATTAGTTTGGATGAGTATTGCAAGCAGATGATTGAAGCGGAAATGAGAAGATTTTTATCAGACCTGATTGCATATTTACCAGGAGATATAACAGAAAAATATCAACTGAGAAAAGACGAGTATAGCTCAGATGGAGAAGAAGGGAATGTGTGTGAAAGTGGTGAAGTTTTGCAGTCTACATAGAAAATTATTTTTAGTATGCATATATTAATATTCATTTTATAAATAAAAACAACATTGAAAGTATTTTTTTTTATTTACTACTATATTATGATACATTCAAAATATGAAAAATAAGATACATATCAATAAAATATTATGATAATCCAATCTGAACTGAACCATTGAGTGCACTATAGCTCAAATAGGCATCGTGTAGTATAAGTGCATATACTTTCGTGTTGGCGGGAAATTTTGTCTTTCGGGTTTCGAACTCAATTTTGATATCGACGGTGGATGACTTCATGGCATCAGGTTGATGGGAGCAATCGATGACGAAAAGAGGATTATTCCGGAAGCTTCCAATATCCATCATTGGTTCACTCATAGGCTTGTTGTAGTAACTGCGTTGGAAATTTTCGTAAGCATAGTAGGCTGAAGAGTCCAATTTTTTATCGAAATCCAGATTCCAACGTTCGTATGGAAATACTTCAGAATTCAAATATAAACGGATATTATTTATATTTGCATTAATAAACTTCGTCGCATCTTTTGAAATATTTTCGGAATGATCTGTGTCTTGGAACCCGATAATGATGAATCGAGGCCTTTCGAGGCTATTGGTAGTTTTCACAGCCCATATGTCTGAAGCTGTATCACGAAGTGATGGTAACTCATAAAGATCCCACATACGGTAGGCCATTTTGACTTTGGCACTACTATTTTTATTAATTCGGTTCAAGAGCTTCAATTTCTGGCGATCTTCTGGTACAATATGTCTGATTCTCCATTCTATTTTTGTGATTTCTAGTTCAGCATCGACCTCGCCTATGAATGAATTTTTGAAGGATCGAGCTATAATCAGAATGAGTTCCTGCTTAACATTCAAAATACCCTTGGTGTAATCTTCAGCGAATCCCATAATGTATTTTAGGGGCAGTTTGCCGCTGAAAAAATTACTTGCAGGATCCAGTATATCTTGTTTATTCTGATTGAGACCCCAACCTATTGGTAGTAAACTATTCTCATGTGTTTTTCCGAATGATACCATAGTTTTCAATGTGGTTGTTATGCCTGGCTTTCGTACAACTGCAACTTGTTCACCACCCATTTCGTAGCGGATTTCATCAAACAAGAAAGCCAGAGCATTATTGGAAAGATACCATCGTTTGTTGGGCTCTGAAGGTATGAATTTTCCCTCGATATAAATGTAGCTATCTGCTATATCGAGAATTAGATCTTGAAAATTGATGGGAATTCTGATTTCGTCCGAATTCTTATAATATGGTGATCCATACGGCTTATATGTATGCTCATGCAAACTAATCAGGGAATGATCGAAAATTGGCTCTTCAAAAACTTCTAACATATCGCTTGTAGTGAAAGCGGCCATATTTTATTTCTTCTTGGTATTCCTGATCTTCAAGCCAATTGATTTCAGAAAGTTTAGATTACTAGAGCTGATGGTATATCTTGATTGTTTAACGGGCTCACGTGAAATGAATCGGCTTATGATTTTTCTCTTCTTTATATCAGCATGATCCTCAACCCCATTGTACATACACCGTTTCGGTTTCAATCGCCGGACATTATAACAAAACCCCATTGTATTTTCTTGGCAGAGGTCAATATTACAATTTTTTCAACTCCAATTTTATAATTATTTTTTCACCATTGAACTCGATCAGATGCCCACGATCGTCCAAAATGCGCAGAGTAATGTTGTCGAGATACTGACGGCCTTCGGGCTTGATTGGCATATAAATTATATTTCGTGGTTCCTTTGTGAGTTTGTATCCTGGCTCGACATCAATATCGAATTCGAAAATGCTGTGACATTCCTCACCATTCAAATACGCTCCAGAAGTGACGTTACAATCCACACGGATTATTCTCACATTATTGATATTCACAGGTAATGTTGATTCATGTGTTTCACCGATACCAAAGACCTTAGGCTCGAATCCTAAAAGACCAGCGATAGAGTTTTCATGTAAGAGGTTGATGTAATATTTCGATCGCATTTCACATTTCAGAGTATTGTTGTTTGGATGTAGGAGAAACACATCATCCATATTCTTTTCGGTGACATTTTCAGCCAGTTTCTCTTTAGATCTAATGGATCGCTGTATAACTTTATTGATTTCATCAATTTCATAAGCGCCAGGTGGAATTTTAATGGTTATGGGTGGAGAATTGATTCGTTTTGAATAGCTGATCACATTATTCTTCACAGTAACATTGAAAATTGAATTGTAGGAATAGAAACCATGTAAACCCAAACCATAACTGCTACTCGTATCCAATTCGACTGGTGGGTAAAAGTTAGCGCTCAACTCGCTTGAGTCTCCTGATAGCGAGAACGTTCGTGACATGACTGTTCAATTGTTAGTATTCCAGGACATTTTATTGCTGGAAACAGAAATGATACAGCATCCGTCTCTTTTTTGGTGGTGATGTTAAATGGGTGTCAACATCATTTTTTGCTACTACATTTACATCCTTCACATTACAGTAGCAACAAAATATTTTTCGGGGTATTGGTCCATCATTCACATCAGATGAACTGCAAGTATCAACATCATTATAATGCTCCTGGCAGTACTGATACTTCAAGACATCAATATCATTTTGAAGGTGTGGAGGTAGTTTATCCCACACTGCCGCAATTTCCCCAGCAGCACATCCAATCAACACTTCTTTGGGCATATCAGAAAGTTGTTGTTTACTCATTTTATTCAAACTACGTAGTCTAGAATATGCATTTAATGAATGCGCCATCCTCTTTATGCTTTCTCTATCCTGGATAGGGGTTTTGTCCATAGTGGTTTACCGCATAGAAACTGCAGACACAAATGACCACACCACACTGTTTTGAACCGCTGGTGTCGCTCATAGTTATAGCAAATTTCACTAGCTGGTTTTGGTCCACTGTGAAAATAACGAATTAGTTCTTTGGGGGGAGGTAAATCACCAAAGCTGTCATAGTATTGCACTGATCCTCCATTTTTTTTATATGCCACCCAGTGTGTTCCTGGGCCGTATCGGCTATCTAAATTAACTACTGCGGATTCACATCGATGCGGTCCTGAAAGTGGAAGATCGTCACGCATAAATACACCGCGAAAATTTGTAATTTTCATTTTCTTAGCGATTAATTTGATGTCAATGTCAGAAAGAGCTCTCCGGGGTGGCATACTCATAGGTTTTTTGAATTCTGATGCTTTAAATATAATCCTAGACCTTTGCGGTACGGTTTCAAATACATTCCTTTGCCACTTTTACCGAGAGCGATAGCTTCCATGTACTTATTGTGGCGGTTTGACTCATTCAACTGGTCTCTACTAGCTCTTGCTGCTTGTACTGCTTTAGTTATACCTGCTGCTGCTCCAGTAAGAGTGCCAAGTGCTGATAACCCAGCAAATATTGGTATGAGTGGTAGAAGTCCACCAACTTTGGGAATTGGTATCACCCGAGGTGTACGAATTTTATTTTTTCCTCCTGCCTCTTTTGTGTATTTACGGGCTGCTTTCAGCGCGATTTGGGTGGCTTTTCTCAAATTATTTGCAACAATTTTACCTCCTCCTGCTTCACGTAAAACATTTCGCACCTTTCTTACAATGCCAGAACCGAAGGCTACTACCTTTCTAATATTTTTTGCTTTTTTCTTCTTAATTTTTCTCATAGCTCGAATATTTCCCTGTTTACACGATTTAGTTGACTCGCATCCCATACCAAATCGACGCTTTCCCTTCATTATATTTGTAACCTACCAAGCAGAACCTTTCTCTCCAAGAGAAGCGTTTTTGTTTTTGAATCTGCTCCAAGCAGCTTCTTCAAGCTTCTGGTCTGCCTTGTGCCTACTGTTGAGATCCGAATTCAGTGAATAAGCAATATCGTGCTCCTTGTATGCGAAATCTAGTTTATTTATGCCGGGATCTCCTCTTGCCAACCTCTTATGTAATCTTGTTCCAGGACCACAGTACTGATAACCACCAGGTAGATGCAACTCAATGGGTAGTTTATTGATTAGAGAATTAACCAAACCTCTACCGCCCACTTGTTTACGTTTACAACCGTTCTGATTGAGTTTTGTCATTTAAATAAAAGATCCAGCGAAGCACTGCACTTATATAGTCTCTAGCTGTCGTACAATGCGCATTGTGAAACAGAAACAAGAGTTTAAAATCGATAATTTTGACGAAAAAGTAAATGATGGACTGGGGAGGCACAGTGAACGACGCCATGGATCTCTCCTCCCATTATCAATTAGGGGTCTCATTATTGGACCTTCGAATTGTGGGAAGACAAATGTGATGATTTCTTTACTAACTCACCCACTGGGATTGCGATTCGCGAATGTGTATGTTTATTCAAAATCTCTATATCAACCCAAATATGAGTATTTACGAGGAGTGTTGAAGCCGATTGAAGGATTGGGATTTTATACTTTTGGAAATGTCACGTCTGGAATAGTAGAACCATCAGAGGCTAAACCTGATTCGGTATTCATCTTTGATGATGTTATGTGTGAAAAGCAAGATGTTATTAGAGCATATTTTAGTATGGGGCGCCATAAAAATGTTGACTGTTTTTATCTAGCCCAAACATATTCCCGTGTTCCGAAGCAATTGATCAGAGATAATTCAAATTTCATTGTAACATTCAAACAGGATGACATGAATCTCAACCACATTTTTTCTGCTCATGTATCGCCAGATATGACGTTTAAGCAGTTTCAAGATATGTGTGCAAAATGTTGGAATGACAAATATGGATTTCTAGTTATCGACAAAGATAGAGAACTACAAGAAGGTCGTTACCGTAAAGGGTTTGACAATTTCATATATCTCTGATGTTTTTTAGATATTTGGCTCAATCTGAAGTTGAACAGGTCAGTTATACGTTAGCATTCAAAACGTCAATACTATGGACGAACAAAAAAGCGATGAAATAGATTTGAAACGGAAATTAATTGAGGCAACAGAGGCAGTTCGAAAAAAATTTAATTACATTAAAAATAACCGCATAAGCGACCAAGTGGCGATTTCAAAAATATATGAACCAATAATCGAACCACTGAAAACTATATCATCTAATACGTCCAAAATAAATCCTTTACCGGTGGTGAGCCACTCAAAAAAATTTACCAAATCCATAGAGAGTAGTACCCCGCTCCCAAAATTGAATTTTATGGAAAGTGATGACAAAGACGTGAAATTTAATGCTGAAGAAACATCGATAATGCATACACCATCATCCTCAATGGTAACCACAGACCCCGAATCACCAAAGGTAGCGGACAGTAATGGGGAAGTCTCCAGCCATATTCAAAAGTTGTTATCTGGAAATTCTTCATATGATACGATATTCGGTGTCCGGTTAGACCCCATTACGAATAAGCTAAAAATGGGCGATTCCAATGTAGACTTTATTGAAGGAAGAATTGTATTCAGTAAAGATGGTAGGACCATTGGTACTTACCAAGGCACATCCAACTTATACAAGTTGATATTCATGAAAGTACCTCCGGGAAATATGTCTGCTACTGAACTGAATATATATGGTGACATACTCAGATTAACAAAAGCAGCGTATAAAAATCACGACCAAGCACAGGGTTTATTGCCTAATAAATGGAAGAAATATCAAAAAATAATCAAGCCATTATTATCTGTAGACAACACATTGGAAAACCTTTCTATAGGAGGTGCTGGAATAATGAAAATACCATCCCGAAAACTATTTGGTGGAAACAAACCCATAAGTTACATTTATTGGAATAGCTTGGATGAATTAATCGCTAGGCTTCGACTCCTTTGGAGTTCAAAAATGGCTGGACATACAGGGCATGATAATGAAATATTATCAATAATAGAAGAATTGCGCGAAGAGGGTATAATCTACTGAATGTGTATGTATATTATTTCCTGAGTGTGTGAATTATGTTCATTCTTCTGAAGATATTCCAACGATGAATAACACAATCGACAAATTTGGTCGTAGACGGGGTGGTGTGAAGGTGATTGTTGGAAGATCAGGAGTTGGATTCATCCTCACAGCAGATGGAAATTATAATATTCAGAATAAACGTCTGTGGAATATTGGTGAACCCTCCGACACGAAAGATGCTACCACTAAGGGCTATGTTGATGACCGCATAAAAGAGACTAAGGAGTTGACCCTGTCCGCTGTGCAAGAATCAGTATCATCAGTAATTCGTGAAGCGAGAGCATATTTTGATTCCAAAATTACTGAACTCAGATTTGTCATCGGCAAGAAGTCGGATAGCTCAATCGAGCAAATTTCCAAACTGGAGCAATTAATCCATACTTTAGAAAAGCGAATCGTTAAAGTAGAACAGTCATCAACCAAGGCTCCACCTAAACACTGGAGGACTGGGCAATTAGCTTTACCGCCTTCCTGGGAACCGACTTCTGTAATAGAGAGTTGAAATGAGTACCGCTTAAAGGCAAGTTGTTGAGGAACTGCATAAGCCAGCTCGACGAAATTTTCCACGAAGGAAGACCATAATTAAAGGGTTTTCAGATTTATGGCAGATGGATCTGATGGAGATGCAGCCGTATGCAAAAGAAAATAAAGGTTATAGATATATCCTCATCGTAATAAACTGTTATTCAAAGTTTGTATGGTCAAGACCGCTGAAAAATAAAACGGGAAAATCCGTTACCGCAGCAATGGAGAGTGTGTTGAAAGACGCAAAGTACACACCGAAGAACTTGCAATCCGACCAAGGCACTGAATTTTATAATACAAAATTTTCCTCGTTGATGGCGAAACATCTGATCAATCATTATTCGACATTCAGTACTAAAAAAGCGGCAATTGCGGAACGAGTTATTAGGACATTGAAAAGTTGGTTGTATAAAGAGTTTTCAGTTCAAGGGCATCACAAGTGGTTGAAAATTCTTCCGCACATAACGGATCAGTACAACAATAAAATTCATAGCAGCATTGGAATGAAGCCCGTTGAAGTGACATCATCCACGAAACTGAATTTGTATAAACACGCCAAAATACATGCGAAATATAAAAGAAGTAAATTCAAAATAGGAGACGTAGTTCGAATAAGCAAGTACAAGAGCATATTCGATAAAGGTTATACAGCAAATTTCACAACTGAACTTTTTAAAATTGTTAAGGTAAATAGTACAATGCCTGTAACCTATGAGCTTGAAGACATGGATAAGAAACCAATAAAGGGCTGTTTTTATGAAATGGAGTTGAGTAAAACGAAGCAGCCCGACATTTACTTGGTGGAAAAAATTTTGAGGAGGAATCATGGGAAAGTAATGGTGAAATGGCTTGGGTTTCCCAACGACAAAAACTCATAGATTGATGAAAGTTCGATCGTATAATTGAATATCTGTATTTTTTCATCAAGTAGCCATAAACTGATATTAATTCGATATGTGAATTTTATGAGTTATATATTTATAGTGAAATCATTGATATGTTTCTCTCATTACTATAAATGAGTAAAAAATGAACAATACTTGGTGCAATTTTTTATTTTTCGTTAGTCATACAAAGTGTTTATTGATGTTCAATCACTTCATAAATGTATCTCCTTATTGGAACCACATGGGTTTTCCTCAACTCTTCCCGCTCGGCTCTCTGATCTTCGTTCAAAGACCAGCATTTGAGCAGATGGTCTATTCTGTCTTTGAAAAAAAACCCGACACATTCACATAATGTCAACCCCATTCGACACTGTTCGCATAGGTTTTTCCAACAGTCTGTTTGGTAGCTGTCACAATTCGTACATCGCTGGAAATCCAAGGTCGCCTCTGCTCTGCAATCCCTACAGTCTTCTCTAATAATACCAAAGTTTGTGGTGTCCATTCTTTCACCACACTTTCGGCATTCCGTCCATAAACCGAACCGTTTTGTTCCTTTTTTTGGAGTCTTCGGAGGGTTTATTCTTTCACACTCTTGACACAATCCAGTGCAGGTATTGATAAAACTCGGTGGCCATGCAATGTCACAGTTATGACATGACAAATTTTTATCAATCACTAATGGATACACTGCAATTTTTGGCTTAGAATCCCACTCTCTTGATGTCGACATATCTAGAAATGATGAAACTTGTGTGCTATAAAGAATCGCATAGAATGATCCACCTCATTCAGCGACCCTCATTATATACAATCCGATATACCCTCCACCTAGGTATCCTCCGAAGGCCTTGAAGTCCAGTGACCTTCATGTTGAGTGACTTTCAAATGACATTCGAGCACTGAATGACCTTCGAATATGGAGTGACCTTCGAATATGTAGTGACCTTCGAATATGGAGTGACCTTCGAATATGGAGTGACCTTCGAATATGGAGTGACCTTCGAATATGTAGTGACCTTCGAATATGTAGTGACCTTCGAACACCAAACGACCTTCGCATCTCAAACGACCTTCGAGCAACGGGTGACCTTCGAATTTGAAATGACCTTCATCCCCTCACAGTATTGGAAAAACCATATAAGGAGAGGACGAATACCACCTCTGCATTAGTTTCATTGAAATATCAGAGTAGTTCGTATTGAAATGGCAGCTCAACAAAATGATAGAATGAGTGTGTTACGAGACCTAGTGGCTATCGATATAAATCATGTCGAAGAAGATGCAGAAGTGGACGATGACATAGCTGAAGAAGTTGCAGCAGTGGACGATATAGCTGAAGAAGTTGCAGCAGTGGAAGTTGTTGAAG
Source organism: Chrysolina haemoptera (assembly GCA_958298965.1). Taxonomy (NCBI): domain Eukaryota; kingdom Metazoa; phylum Arthropoda; class Insecta; order Coleoptera; family Chrysomelidae; genus Chrysolina; species Chrysolina haemoptera. Next base: position 27,329,391 of record OY282597.1, on the reverse strand, counting down.
AAGCAGATGTTGCGGCAGAAGGAGCTATTGCAGTTGCCGCTAACGATGATGATGGTTCTAGCGAGGATGAAGGGATGTACGAAGATGGCCCTGATGTAGATGGTGAATATAGGTGCGTGTTCAAAAATATAAACAGTGTGAGGGATGTCGGTAGAAATATGTATTGTTCGATAATTTCATGCTGGATGGTAGTAACAACCACCGAGGATCGTAAGGTTCTATGCCACAAGTGCTTCATGCTGTACAGTGAATTAGTCGATAGTGGACATTATAACAATGTAGATCTGCATTATAAAACGGACTTCAATAATATTCCCGATTACGACTGTGTGGCTTGTGGAATGACTGTTTGTCAAGTGCGCCTAATTGACACTTGCCTGTTTTGCAATACAAGTTTTAAAAAAATATAATTTTACAGAGCGACTGCAAATTTCCGAATACTGGAATATGGCCCTGCAGACAGTTCCAGTGATGTGCATCGGTGTGGAAGTGTTGCTCGTGTTTCTGTTCAGGAATACGAACCGCCGGATGACATAAGCGATTGTTCAACAATTGAATTGGACTGGGAAAATTTACCAGATCAAAGCCATTGGTGGTGTCCGGCGCAATTGTCTGAAGAAGATGGCGGGGAAGAGGTTATCCGAATGGAAGAGGCATGCGATTGGACTTTTAGACTTTGAGTCGGGGTGTTTATATTAGATTTGTATAACGTATAGCATAATAATAGGGAAAAAAAGACTGAAATATATATTTTAAATGAAAATATGTTTCATTCATTTGATGATCGATAGCTCTATAGTGAATAATAGCTCAAAAAAATTATTCAAGTGGTATAAATACTACTAGCGTGTACATTTCAAAGAAACTGTGTTTGGAAATGTCTGATGTCACTAACTAAACATGTGAGATTTTTTTAAATACTCTGAAATTTCTTATATCTATTGCAACATATTTTCAGACACACATATAAAACATATTCGCTTTCCTGGGTGTATTTCAGCTTCAAAATATACTTTCAAATAGTGAGATATATATTTTCTAATAAAAAAGTGTATGTAATATATTGAAATGAAAGTGGCATGCTCATCTGTGCATCAAAATGTTTAATGAAAAACTAGTGCGCATCCATTATTTCTAGCTATAGTTGGTATTTAACCAAAACTCGTTGTGATGTATATGAATTGTATCAAAATATAACCAAAACCTTCAACTGCGCATACATTTTTACCCCACATTTTGAAATAGCTCCATTTTGGTTTAATGCGCAAACGGGAGCTTACAGAAATGCGTAGTAATGAAAATTCATTTTTCGAACACTCCCCTGTTGTTAAAAATGCTCTCATATACACTTCATATCTTTCTTGAGTATTTTAGTTGGTTGGAGAGGGAATATTTCTTTGAAAATTGTGATATTTTTATCAGCAGCCATGTAATATAATACATAACGGAAGTAGTGAATCCAACTGCGCACCTATATATTCAATAAAAAACCTATGCGCATCCAGTTTTCTAGTCTGGAGAACATTTTCAGTGCATATATGACAGAGAATCATAGACATGTATGGTAGCATGGTTAATGCCACCCACTGCGCATAACTTTTCTCTGTCACTTTCCTAAAAGTTCCGTTTTGGTCGCATACCTAAACCAGTTACCTGACTCGTGCGCAGTTGATTTCCCCTCCCCCCCCACACCCCCCCTAATTAGCCCCTACCCCACCCCTGCCCTAGTGTGAGGCCATCCGAGTTCACCCACGTATCCAGTTTTTTTTTTTCTCGAATTGCTCGGAACGAGGGTCTTTCCCCCCCCCAACAACTAACCCCCCCTCCCCCTCCCCCCTCCCCCCCCCTCCAAAACAACATTTTATTTTTTTATTTATGATTTATTACAAATACGAACATACTAACATACTAACATGTACTTAAACTTAATCTATCTTATTAAATATACATATTCAAATATTATTAAATGATAATATTCATTTTAATAATTACAATAATTGAAAACCAATTATGTATACAAATACGATATGAATATATACCCCCTCCCCCCTTCTACTTTAAAAAAACACAAACCTTTATTTACACTCTAATACAAATACGAACACACTCAACTAACATGTACTTAAAATTTAATCTATCCTATGAAAAATATACATTCAAATATTATTAAATAATTTCGTATCAAATATCTTAATTATAATATATATATATATATATATATATATATATATATATAATATATATAATACAATAATCGAGGGAATTGGGATCGGAAAAAAGGATCATATTCACACGCAAACAAACCTATACACACACGCACATATTCATTTCTCCATAAAAACTTTAACCTTCTCCTGCAGCAATTTAAGTCGTCTGCTCTCTCGATTGAGCGAGAGCTGCGACTTAATTGCTTTGGCCTTCAGCGTTGGCAAACTTTGCCTAAGCTGATTACTGTCACCCATAATTCGTTGCTGGCGTCCGTCGAGCTCTTCCAATTGTCGTTTCAACTCCTCCTTTCGATTTTTTATTTCTTCGAGCTCCGTATCGTACGCCAGCAACGATTTCTGAGCGTCAGAGACCTTTGCAGCAGCTTCTCGATGTTCTAGATATGCTCGGGCTTTTTTGTTAACAAAATCCGAAAAAACATCTACAATTTTCTTATGTTGTTCTTCCGCATTTTGTGACCAAACACTGCCATCACTTCTACCACTTCCCAAAATTGGTGATACCGATGAACTTCTACCAGAAAACACTTCAGAATGATCTACCGATCGATTCGGAGAAGTGAAACCAACGGATTGCTTTGCTGAGACGGGACTTGCAGGTGACCCACTGGACACCGAAAATTCGTTGGAACCGGCTCCGTCATTTTTTGAGGCAGATTCCTGTTTTTTGGGAGAGTTAGCCGGGGCCGATGATTGCACTACCTCTCTTCCCAAAATTACCGGTGACGGTGAACTATCTTCGGAAGATAGAACTACCGTTGGAATCGGACTACCGACGGATTGTTTCGATGCCAGAGGTCTTGTGAGTAGTCCTCTCAGCAACGGAAATTCGTTGGACTCAACTTCGTCACTTTTTGTGGTAGACATCCTTTGTTTTTTGGGGGAGTTTACCGGTGTCAATTCTTTCCTTTTGGAAGACTTATTCAACGATGAAGGACCCGCTTCATCGTTGCTTATGTCTTCACATAAGGGGGCATATGGTAACAGAGGTGGAGTGAAGCCCTTGATGTCCGCGAAATATTTTTCCATTTCTACATCTCCGAATTCTTGCATATCTGCCACCGATAAGCTGGAATAATGGAAACTCGGTATGTCTGTGCTGTGAATTTGTTCAAAATCCAAATATTTCGATTGGTCGGTTGCTGTTTGTTCGGGTTTCTGTATCCTAACATCACTTAATATATTTATTTTTTGAGTCGAACAACCAGCAACCGAATCTTTATTTTTATCATCAACCGCGTCTCTAGTCTTTTCGTTAACCGCGTCTTTATTTTTTTCAATATTAATTGTACTAAGATATGCTAACGTTGCCAGCATACTAACAACCGACTTTCCACTATCCTGAGAATTGGGACTTTTATTACCTTTCATTTCGGTTATCCAATCACACCACTCTTTCACAATATCAATAAAAGCACGACTCACAACTTTACCAGTGGGAAGAACAGGGTACAATGATGCATCATGCCACCCTCTAGTTTGAGTAACCTCGCACATCCCCTACTCCGAAATTGTACAGAGCCTGCGCACAGGTAGAGATATTGAAAAGAGACCACTACAAGGCCAAATTCTTTTGGGTCACCTTCATACACCCTGATCGTTCAAAGCAAAGGAATGCGGTACAGGTACCCACGCCTCGCTACCTGCTGCTAGACAAAATAAGGAATGCGGCATAAACTCGCATTCTTCAAGACTAGACCACTCAAACACAGTATGGTCGATAAGGACCTAAGGAATGTACATCGGTACAGTTTTTTCAAAACGTTGACTACAACGAGACGAAAGAATGTTATTTATTATGTCTATTCAGTCTATACATACACTTTAAAATTGAAAATATCTATTCATTCAATATGTGGATGCTATACAATAAATTTTGAATATTTTTATGCTACACTATGAAATTAACATATATGAGTAGAAACAATTCGGAAATGTAATTTCAATATCGAATATTCATGCTTCGAAAATTGTGTTTTTTTTTTCTTTCGATATGAGATATTTCTGGATTATTCTCCAACATATAAGTGGAACCGTTTTTCAGTACCTTCTATGTCAAAATATAGGTTGGCATAAAAAAAAGGAATTCAAATATATGATATGAAACGTATCAAATTATTGGTTCAAATATTCGTGAAAACAGTTTCATAGCCAATTGTAGATGAATATTCCCTTTTCACGCTATCGGATGAATAATATAAAATTTGTTGAATGATAATTAAGGATTTGCGTTCCCTTACTTCGACTTATTCTGCTTCCAGTAATGAAATCAGCAAATCCAAATTGTTGACAGGTTGTGAATTATTATGAATCGCAGATTCCACAATGTTTGAACACCATAACAGATTTTGTTCGGGGTCCGTTTGATAAAATTCAATATCGTTGTGGCCCCACGGCAATGTTTTTGTGGTATTGGGTATAATGAACCGCTTGTCGTCATGGTGTGACAAAGCGACTTTATTTTTCATTTCAGTAAATATGTCGTGGGTATCACTTTTGAAACTATTCATTTTTCTAAGTATGGAACCACCCTTCTCAACAATATTTTTATAGTCACTTTTGTGCAATTGTTTGATAATGACTGACTTTTTGACGCCTTTGGCTTTCTTCAATTCATTTTTAACGGACTGAACAAAGTAAGCTTTGGCCCCAGTACCATAAAAACTGATAATGGGGTCATTGGGAAATTCATCTTTCATATTCCCCAGAATGGGTTTTGTAACAGGAATGCCAAAATCGTTTCCGATGTTATAATTGGAGGTATCGAATCTTTCTATATTTTCGATCATGAATTCGTAAAAGTTTTTATTTGCTATTTTCAATATAAAAGAATCTGTATCTGTGTACAGTAGTGAAGCGTCATTTCCAAAATTACTTTTTATGCATTTGTAGTAAAAATCGTACATTACTGTTTTTGATAAATCCAATATACTAAATCCCAAATAAAGTGGTTTATCGTAACACACTCTTACTTTTCCCATATGAATAGCGACAAAATTTTCTGTAAATATTGAACATGTTTTGAAATTTGGGTTGGAAATCAGACAATTAGCCCCCAATGACCTTTTTATATTCTCCCAATGAGTAACCAGTTTAATTTCCCTTCTATTTTCCACATTTTCCAGAGTTTTTCCATACACGGCATTGTTCATTAACTTGAAAAATTGTTTTTCGAATTTATTCAAAGCTTTATTACGCATTTTTGTATTCAAATCGATATATTTCTTAAGCCATGACGATTGCCGAAATTTCAAAACCCTATGTGTTTTCATAACCATCAATCCGTTTTCTATAGCTTGTTTAAGAGTTCTATAATGAACGATATAGTTTTTTTTATCTGATAAGTTCGGTATCAACTTGCAAATATTGGATTTTGAACCTGGTGGAATTATACTTTCGACTAGGAAAGGTAAATCCGAATGAGAATCATGTAATTCTTCTGGATAATGAATGTCCACTTCAAAAACATAACCAAAAGGAGAATCAGCAGAAATACTCATCACATCCAAATCCTGTATTTCACTGGGTGTCAACCAGGTGAATCCACCAATGGGCAAAGGTTGAGACATGCTATGACCATACAAATTTGTTGCATCCAAATACGATATGTAAGATACGTCTTTTTTGGCATCGTAGTTAGGTAGATATTCATTGTTTGCGACATGCATTCGGTCACTACATTGACTTATTCCACCACGTATACCTTTCTTGAAAAAATGTATCATGTCAATATCAGTCAAAAGCTCCAATTCAACTTTTGTGTATCTCAACATAGCGTCCCAAGATAAACCTGGGGCGGTATAATATTGGGCAGGATCCAATTTATAAGTGTTCAAACAAATTCTCCGAAAATTCTCGAATGTATCAGTTAACAGTAAAACATCCGATTTCAAGTACAGATCTGAATATTCTCCCAAACTTCGACATTCAAATAAATTCCATACCCGTTGTGCCCTATCATAGCATTCATCTGAAATTTGTTCGTCATTTAAGTTATCATAAAATTCTTCTTTCGATGGTAGATGTGTGATATCTAATTTTTCCATACAATCTACGAAACTGTATGGAAATACACCTTTCTGTTTCATCAACTGAAACTTTTCGACATCCGGAAAAAACTTTTTAGTGTCTATGAATTGATCTTCTACTAAATTTGCACCGAGATTCTGAAGTGACTCCGAAAGAAATTTATAGCTATCAATGAACCTTAATTTCATGAAATTATTCTTCAATTTTCCATCTTTACCCAAATAGCTGTGTGTGAAAAGATGTTTGGTGAATGAAATGTATTTTTCTTTGGTTTGTGGAATGACATCAACTCGATCGCCCTTGTCGAATAATTCATTGATGAATAAGTGGCAATCATATCCGCTCATATTATGACAAATAATTGGTATAAAATTTGGAAGTTTGAAATTCAAATTACATTTAGAATGAGCTGCACCAAATCTCTTTTTTCCGGTCAGGTGACAATGATCTCTCACTTTGACATCACCATCTTCGAATATATTATCACATATGCCACAAGTCTTTGCATCAGAAAATTCTTTTTCTTCTGTCTCAGATAATTGACCCATTGGAACAACATTTTTTAGATGTTTATGATATATATTCTTTAAATCGTTTTGAATATTTGAGACGAATACTTTTGCAGTATCGACCCCTCGATACGAAACAAATTTGTCGAATTTTTCATTGAAAGAACATTTTATGTAGTATGCAAACGAGTATGGTTCATGAATGTGAGTTCGGTTGGTGTAAGAGCAATCTGGATTCGGTTGACAAGAATCAATTGGTTTCAGAATTGACTCAAAATCTGCATAAACGACAAACGGAACTTTCATCTGCTTTTCGATATTCACAAATTTCAATATATTTTCAGGAATGTATTTACCGAACTTGTCGATTTTCAATTTTTCAGAAGGTGTGGTTGTACACACATGATTGCAGTCATTTAATTGATGCTGGGTCAATGATTTTCCGTTAGCAAAATATAATAAACAACCATCACAAAAATATTTTTTATGACCATTGGCAGAAATTTGGCTAGAAACTAATTTTGACAAATCCTTAATCCAACAATAATGATTTTTTCCCGTTTCATCACTGATAAGTAAAAGATTAACATGCCTGGTGAGTCGTTGTCGTGAATAATGTAGTGGACCTACAACTTCATATTTCATTTTAGATTCCTCAAATTTTTTTTCCAACCCATATACATTTATAGAGCAATCATTGGCAACTTCGAATTTTGAAATTCCACTTAATTTCATCGGAAAATCCATACCTGATACATTCAGCACTGATTGAAAGGGTGGATAAGAAGACACTTCGGAAACCCTACGATCCGCCGGGTAAAGTGCTGATACCACAGCCCATGCAAAACAATAGTTATCCTCATTTCGCACATTCACCACACCTTTTTTCGACTCGATATAATCTGGCAGCTTTATATAGGAACACGCACCAAGAGGGCTATACTTGTTCACATTCATTTCTGTGAACATGATTTTCTTCAGGCTCCATCCTGCAATAGAAATGATTTTACATTCAAGGTATGAATATTGATTTTTGGGCAATTTATATACCTGAGTCACGATCTTCGAATTCTGTACTTTGTGCCGTTATTGTGTCGATGAATTCATCCAAAACAGCATTAAGATCCATGGACTGGTCAACTATCTGGTTCGGAGAATTGAAACACTTTACCTCGGATAATTCCTGGGTCTGCAGAATATGTGAGCTGAATAGTTCCATATTTACTTTCACCGCACTATGTATCTTCAACACACCTTGCAATAATGAAATCATTTTCTGTTTGTATGCATCAAAAAATGTTTTGTAATCCACATAGTTACTACCGCTCCCAATCCTATAGCTAACTATTCTACATTTGAAAGCACTTTTGATAATTTGCACGTCTTCACCCAATTGAATGCAAGAATTAGATCTGTGTTCGAGTGTTCTTCGATGTGAAACCATCTGACCCATTGGAACTGGTTTATTACAACAATCACAGAACTGCATATCGTTTTGCGATATGGGGCTCAATTTAGACCGTTTACTAGGTGGCTCACCTGTCACCGCTGTACAGGATTGCACTTGATGGCGATGTAGATTATCACTGCGAGTAAAACTTTTTCCACAATTGCAAGTATACATTTTGCTCGATTATCGGCTATTCAGAAGGAACATGAGGTCTGAAACTCGTGTTTCTTTTTATATTAGTGGTTGAGGTGGAAGAGAGGGGATAAGTTCACTTGCCCTCAAGGACATTTGTATTCATGGCTTCCTTTAGTTACATGTCAAGGTTACCATTCCCCAGGGTCATCGAAACTCTCAAGGTCACCAACCCTCAAGGTCACTAACCACCAAGGTCACTAACCACCAAGGTCACCATCCCTCAAGGTCACCAACCCTCAAGGTCACCAACCATCAAGGTCACCAACCCTCAAGGTCACAAATCGTCAAGGTCGCCAACTCTCAAGATCACCAACTTTCAAGGTCATTCACTGGGCAAGTGAACCTCTGAAGGCTATTCTCCAAGGTCACTCTCAAGGTCAGTGGTGGGGGGAGGTCCAGGATTGGCATAAACCCCCTACTCTCATGTTCTGAGTTTCAGTCGTTGGTCAGTCATGCTGAAACCCAATATTGAGGAGAAAGAACGGAGAAACACTGATTAAGGCAATCCATCTGTATTAATGTCAAAATTAAAAGATTCTCTTAGTTTTCCACGTCTTTTGGTAGGATTCGCACATTGTATAATTTTTGGAAAGTATGACTGTAGTTAACGAATTTTGGGATCGAGGCTGGTGTTGCTAGCAGACATATAAATCACCGATGTCTTTTCAAAAAAGACTGACGCATACCACAAGATGAATGATGAGATCAAGTCGGCGGGAAAGTTCACGTTTCTTCTAAAACATGGTGTCTCTGAATAGTAAGGTCGATCTCCGATGGTAGAATACTTGAATCATGTCAAGGCTAAAAGTTGTCAGGGGTAATATAATAAGTGGTATGATTATTACCGATAATTTTTTGGAATATTAATGAATTGCAATCTCAAAGCTGAAAATACAACGAGTCCGCAGGACGAGTTGTATTTTCTTGCATTGGGATTGCCAATGAATTGATATTCCAAAAAATTATAGGTTTTCAATCATACCACGAATTATATTTAGGACGACAATATATCGATTTGAAATAAAGAAAAATCGTGTCACCTGGTAATTGATGCTTTGCTTCTGCCGTATTCAACGGAATACTCTTTTCCACGGCCTCATCTATGATACCAATGGACATTTGTCCCCAACGATCGCTCATATTGATAAATAAAGATAACTAGTCAAAACACATAAATTTGACGTTTATAATTTAAATCATTATTTTCACTTGACAGATAGTAAAACAAAAACTAAGCAGGTTTATCACCGTGAAAATACAGTGACAAGCTATATTTTCACTGTAGTTCCGATTCTATTGGCTGAATTTCAAAATTTGAAATCCACTGATTGGTTGTTACGCAAGGAAATACAGGGTGGGTCACGGATGATGGTACCTTAGACGTTTACGGAGAACGGGACATAGGATCATTCTGAAAATTTGGTTTCTCAAGTAGTTGCTCTTGGTCTATCGATCTAAAATATTTTCAGCAATGCAGCGTTGCCGCTTATACCAGAAAGTAGCAGCATCTTTGTTATTTCAAATGGGTCACCCTGTATATTACCGCATTTTTGAACTTGTCATTCCTTTCTGATTATTTCAGCCTCATACTCCCCTATACCTATCTCTAACGATTTTTGAGATATTGGTTATTTTCCATATTTTTTATCCAAAACAGAGCTCGAATTGAATGTTTGTTTCTGCGGTATTTGGATTCTTAGGAAGTTACAATTTTGTGTTTAGTTCATCAAGATCATGTACATCGATTCTGTATAGAGAAGTTTGTTCTGCGTTATACAGGGTCGTTCAAAATTCATGATCTTACTGCTAGATACGAAAAGGGTTGAAAGTGCGTTTTTTTAAATGGAACATCCTGTATATTATAAAATATCCTGAAAGATGACTAAATTCCCTTCGAATTGATATATCATGTTCCTATACCTAAATAGCCAGAATTCCAAGATAACAGCAATTTTCAAAAAAAAACAATTTATTTTTCTCATATTCATCTAAGGTGGCTATTAAATTTCATGATGGTACATGACATTATGAAAATTTGACAATTAGTGCACTATTAATAATACCGTTGTGTGTCTCTTAACGAAAGTGACTCAAAAATAATTGAAATGGAGGTAAATAACTATTCAAACGAAGTTCTGATGAAATTGTTTATTCTTCATAGAAAATGTGAGGGAATTATAGGAAGAACGTGCAGAAAATTCAATGAAACGTACCCTGATTTACAAACAATGAACAAAAGGAAGCTTGTACGATTACAACATAATTTCATTAATTATCTGTCAAAATTGAAAACGGAACGACATTTACCGAAGCCTATAACTTCAGATGAAGACAACATAATAAATGTTTTGGCCTATTTCCATGGTAATCCCCAAGCTTCTTCTGTTCGAAGAATCCTTCATAATCATAACATGCACCCATATAAGTTTGGAAAAGTTCAAGCTCTAAAACCAGAAGATCATTAAAGTAGGGTACAATTTTGCGAAACAATCCTTATTCGCACCCAAGAAGATCCTAACTTCTTAAAAAAATATATTTGGACAGACGAATCAAAATGTACTCGAAAAATTTCCGGCAATAATTCAAGCACTTGGGAGATTACAAGTGAAAATTGCTATTATTTCGGAATTCTGGCTATTTAGGTATAGGAACATAATACATCAATTCGAAGGGAACTTAGTCATCTTTCAGGATATTTCATAATATACAGAATGTTCCATTTAAAAAAACGCACTTTCAACCCTTTTCGTATCTAGCAGTAAGATCATGAATTTTGAACGACCCTGTATAACGCAGAACAAACTTCTATATACAGAATTAATTTACATGATCTTGATGAACTAAACACAAAATTGCAACTTCCTAAGAATCCAAATACCGCGGAAATAAACATTCAATTCGAGCTATGTTTTGGATAAAAAATATGGAAAATAACGAATATCTCAAAAACCGTTAGAGATAGGTATAGGGGAGTATGAGGCAGAAATAATCAGAAAGGAATGACAAGTTCAAAAATGCGGTAATATACAGGGTGACCCATTTGAAATAACAAAGATACTGCTACTTTCTGGTATAAGCGGCAACGCTGCATTGCTGAAAATATTTTAGATCGATAGATCAAGAGCAACTACTTGAGAAACCAAATTTTCAGAATGATCCTATGTCCCGTTCTCCGTAAACGTCTAAGGTACCATCGACCGTGACCCACCCTGTATATTGTCATGAATATATTATCATTTCGGAGGAGTATCAATTGAGTACGAGGTGTTTAAAGTGGCAGAAACAAATTTCCAGATCAACTTCGTAAGGTATCGCCAATTTTTTTATATAATATGTTATACCATTTGACACCAGTCACTTTGGAATAAGTGGGGACACCTAATCGCCCCTCCCCAACTTTCATGCCATTGGAATGATGAAGGTTTTTGTCAATTTTTGCTCCATTCAAAATTTGTTCGATAAATAAATACATTTTTTTATATTTTTATCAAAAATCCTAACTGACGAGATATTTGAAGTGCACGCGTGTGTAAGATACTCATTATTCATTGGTTTATTAGAGTAAAAACTCTCTGCTATCATGAATGCTAAGCGATATTTGAATTGGTTTGGTATGAAAACTCTTTGCAGTGGTACTACACTTTTGCTTAGTTCCTGATATCGCACCACAATAGTAGTTTACCTAACAAGTGCGGAAAGTGATACTTTTTCGCACGCGATTGCAGACACTTTACGCTCGTGTTAGGTACACTATTTTTTCTACTAGCGGAAAGAACACCCAAAAGTTAACATAAAGAACATTTATTACTGAATATATATCAAACTATACAACCATACTTGGTAAGCTTTCTATTTTAACCTTCTGCGACGCAATATTTAAACGTCAGTATAATCCGCAAAAACTAAACAAATCTACTTCTCCGCACTAAAATGTTTTTTCCGCACTGAAAAGAGTGAAAGAGTGGAAAAACTTTTCTGCACTAGTGCGGAAAAAACTATAATGAGTGCGGAAAAGTGGATTTTTCCGCACGCTAGTAGTGATCTCCATTTTCAAATTAACTGAATAAGGCTAAAAACCATGTCAATAATTTGATAGATAATGCGTTTCAGAAAAACACACCGGATGGTAAAGTGCTATCCCTTAGTAACGCCTTATTTTTTTCCGCTATTTTCTGAAATTCAACGAGTAGTGAAACAAATATCATATACAGTGTGACCCACTTGAGACCGGAGCACCCTTATGAAATCTACATTTTCCAACCGAATGAAAAAAATCTGACTACACCACTGGATTCGCGACATTTTCTAATGGTTCAATTGTGAATTATTTATTTATTGCAAAACAAGAGTATAAGCATAAACTCTTTTTTGAAGAAGTACATAATGTCTCACAGTGAGGAATTCAAAATCGAACTATTCAATCAAAAAATCGTAACCAGCGATATGTATCGAACTAGACAAGAATCTTAATTTCAAAACACACTGTGAATCATTTGTAGCTAAACTTAACTCATTCTATCACTTGATGTGCAATTTAAAGACAATTTTAACTCATGAACAATTGATATACTTCTACTATGCACAGGTGGAATCTCGTTTGAGGTATGGAATTAACTTCTGGGGCAACTCCAAACATTCTAGGAACACATTCATTGCACAAAAAAGGATTGTAAGATGTTTAGCAGGAAAATCAAGACAATACTCTTGCAGGGATCTTTTCAAAAAACTGAAGATACTAACTCTAAGTGGATTATTCATTTTTGAGATATGTTTATTTATCTATAGAAATAGGGGAGAAATACCGACGAATTATAATACACACATAATATCAATACGAGACAAAAGAATCACTTGAGGATACCCTTTGCCAGGTTGAATATTACCAATTGATCTCCAAACTGCATTGGGCCAAGGTTATTCAACAATCTACCTGAATCAGTAAAAAATGCTAATAGTGAAATAGAATTCAAAAAACAACTTAAAATATTTTTAGTTGACAAAGTCTTTTATACTGTTAACGAGTTTTTCTGTACGTAATATACCTATCTGTGTGTGAATGTATGTAATGTGTATATTTATATGTTATATATTATGAACTTAAAAATGATTACATATGGAAAAGACATTAACTTTTGTTAATATACTCATTAGTTTGTAAGTTTCTAGTTTTGTAGTACCTACGATATGACTATCCTATACAATGTATGGTGATCATCCATCCGAGTCACAGGTCCACACGATACCGGCCTATATGTGGATTTTCAGATGTAATAAGATGGGCAAGTTCGTTGTATTTCGATGAAAGAGAGCATAGATTGATTGATTGGTTATTCACTTGAGGTTTTTTGAATTAATTTTGATTAGAATGACAATTTCACTCACTATATGAAAGTCGCGTGTCCTGCGATATGAGGACTAATCAGAATGGGATTTCGCGAAAGTACACGCTTCCTTTCGCTTCCTTTCTTTCCAATCCGGAAAGATCACGTCGTCAAGTCAACCACAAATATAAACAGCAATGATACATCTTGTAATCTAATATGACATAAACGTCAGGTTGACAGACTTCATGTTTATTATTCATTAGTTGCAACTATTGAAGAATTCACTTTGTTTACTCGATCAAATTTCAAATAATAACTTGGTTGGTTCGTGAAATTATCTCAGTAAATACGACTCGTGCTCACAATACAATCGATAATTCTGTCAGAAATCAACGAGATCAAATTGCTTGGTAACACCACGAGTCCCTACGGGACTCGTGGTGTTACCTCAAAGCAATTTGATTGAGTTAAAGATTTCTGACAGAATTATCGATAGTATTGCGACCACTCGTGGTATTACCCCCGACAATTTCACTCACTATATGAAAGTCGCGTCTCCTGCGATATGAGGACCAATCGGCATGGGATTTCGCGAAAGTACACGCTTCCTTTCGCTTCCTTTCTTTCCGATCCGGAAAGATCACGTCGTCAAGTCAACCACAAATATAACCAGCAATGATACATCTTGTAATCTAATATGACATAAACGTCAGGTTGACAGACTTCATGTTTATTATTCATTAGTTGCAACTATTGAAGAATTCACTTTGTTTACTCGATCAAATTTCAAATAATAACTTGGTTGGTTCGTGAAATTATCTCAATAAATACGACTCGTGCTCACAATACAATCGATAATTCTGTCAGAAATCAACGAGATCAAATTGCTTGGTAATACCACGAGTCCCGTAGGAACGAGTGGTGTTACCTCAAAGCAATTTGATCGAGTTAAAGATTTCTGACAGAATTATCGATAGTATTGCGACCACTCGTGGTATTACCCCCGAGAATTCGTTTGGACAATTTTGGGATTTCGATTCACGTATCTAATAGTTAGGTCAGGTTCACCACTGTCGGATCTTCTGGTTAACTCCGCGCGAAGATCTTGAAGGTATTTGGATTCGGATGGCGTTAAATCAGCTCTGATGTTGACACGAGGAAATGCAGATTTTCCTTTCAGTTTGTTTTTTAGTATACCGAAAGCGATTTTGCTATCAGAGAATCCAACTTCAAGGGGTCTTGGGTTGGCTCCGGGTTGTCACCTATGCGATAAACAAAAGTGACTTCAGTCTGGTAACCAGCCATGATGGCAGATATAACTGATTTTGCGAGGTTGGAGTCCTCTTGTGTGTTGTTGGTTTCAGCGATACCAAGTAGCAAGACATTCTTTTCCTTCTCCATTCTTGCCCACTTCGGTATATATCTCTTCTGAATTAACCTTTGTTGGGTTTTCCAGACCATAATTTATTTCTCTCAAAGTATTAATTTCGGTAGTGCAGTTGGTGATGGATTGAGCGTGTGCAGCTAACGTGAAATTGATGTTATTGATGCTTTGGGTACATGATTGTATCTTTGCATTGATTTGTTCAAATTGTTCCATTATTTTCTGGAAATGCAGAATGTTCAGTGGTTCTGGGTTGAGAGATGCGCTAGGTGTGGTCGGCTGGGCGGAATCAACATCAGATCGGCAAGTGGGGCAAGCCAATGAGCCAATGAGCCAGTGGGCATTTTGCTGTGCCCCTGACTCACTGTCTATATCAGCATGGGAACGCCTATCAGGATTTCTTGTATATTCCTTACGACACTGACTATGATAGTGCACCTCCCGAGCTATGAAATCAACATATCTCAGTTTACACAAGTGTTCGTCTGCCTTTGCTTCTGCAGCTTCTAAAATGGATATTCCCGCAATTTCAGTTACACATTCTGTAGAAAGCTCATACTTCTGTTGTGAAGGAATCCATTTTCGATTGTTTTTGCGAAAAATACAGCTATCACTTGGAAATGTATTTCCTGTTGAACCTGATCTGTGTGGACGCTTGGACGTGGATGGCTTACTGTCATTGCCCCGCACTTGTTTTGTAATTTTTGAGACGTTTGTAAATTTTTGATAACACCAGCGATGATAACAGTCATAATCTGTATTGAGAGCCAATGGAATTTGTTTACTTACTGTTTCTAATCTTTTACTGTCAGTAATTTCCTCAAGTCTTACTTCAACACAGTCACGAACTTTTTAAAATGATTGGACCGAAAATGGCTTTCTTTGGTAAAGTGTGATTTATTTTCATTAAAATTGATAATACATCTTTTGCCTTGTAATGTTGATTCTCCATCTTTCTTCAAACTCAGAAGCTTCTCATCAGTCATTTTAAAAGTTTATCTGAAACAAACAAATATTATCAGGAGCAAAGAATTCAAATATATTCAATATCTGGTAGTTTTCATGATTTTTTTGTGTTTTTCCGGTATATGCTGTAATTCGCAAGTAGCAAACACCTAAAACCTTAAAGTACAAGTCAATACAAACAAAGAAATGTATGTCTCGAAAATTCCCACGAGGGGGGGGGGGTGCACACCAGTATCCGCTCTACTTGTGTAACACTTTTAATCTTTTATGCTTATACAGTGCGGTTTTTAATAGTCCCCTCCCCTGTTAACTTTTGAACGGTTCAACGTAGAAACATGAATGAAAAACCGTTTCGAGGCTTTCACCAATACTACTATTTGAAAGGGAAAAATATATAGATTGCTCGATAGGGGGCGCAGGGGGGGGGCATCGACTTAAAATTTTTAAATAGTATGGGGAGTCAAGTGGTACATCGTTGAAAAGATAATTCAATTCTTTTTATAAGAATCTAAATATTTTTTAATTTTTTCTGATTTTTTTTTTTCAATTTCGATTTTTATGCCTTTCGAAATGTTTAATTAATGTGCCCCCAGCGCCATCTGCTGAGTAATTGCAATGTTTTTTCTCTCAAAAAGTAGTATCGGTAATACCATTCAAAAAATTTTTGGTTTCGTTGTTCCACATCAATCCGTATTTATATTTGATATTGCGAATTCAAATTGCAAGAAAAATATTAACGAAATTCAAAAAAATTTAGATGGTTGTAAAAAGAATAGATTTTTTTTTGATGATGTGCCACTTGACCCCCCATGCCATTCAAAAATTTCGAGCTGATTGGCCCCCCCGCTCCCCTATTGAGAAATCACAATATTTTTTATTTCAAAAAGTAGTATTGGTGAAAACCTTGAAACGGTTTTTCATTCATGTTTCTACGTCGAACCGTTCAAATGTTAACAGTGGGGGGGACTATTAAAAGCCGCACTGTATACTCTTTTATACTTTCTTGCCCCCTTGTAAATTTTTCATTTAATTAATATCTAGTGTACTGAACACCTACTTTTATGTTAATATCCACGCGCGGGTTATACCTTTGTGGATTTCCTCAATGTTTATTATCTATCTATGTAATATCTGTATATTTAATTGTATTTGTATTTGAGATCTCAATAAACATTCTTTCATTCATTCATTCATTCATTCACTATTATTTTCCAATGTAGCATCTGTTATATGGTTGCCAATAAGTAACGTCAAATGTAAATTTATAGAAATTAATTATTATCATCATGGCCTGTGTGAAATATTATCACGAACTCTGCTTTATTCTGCTGAACAAAAAGTCACAAAAATGCCACTCTTCCTTGAAAGCCTCTTGAACCATGAAAGAACAAAGTAACTTCTCCATTAAAATCAACTACTGAAGAACTAATAAAACGTTCGTAACGTATACAGCACCTCGTTAAATTTGCATGAACGTGCTCCAATTCCAAAGCAAATTGCAGGCTTAATGGGGTTAGTCCACTTCAAGATTGGTCGGACAGGAATTTACACTTTACTCAGAATTGTGACGGCTGTTATCCTGAAAACGACGTCAATTGTGAACCAGTCATATTGTCCGTGAGGAAAATAATAAGACAATGAGAGTTAGGAGGGTTTGCTTCGATATTACCATTCCCACTGATAAGACTACCCGTCCAGATATTATGGTGACAGAGGCGTTACACTCGAAACCAGGGATAATCAACTCAATATAAATCAATTCAGGAAGCAACTTTGCTTGTGTTGATTTCAATTCGAGTTCAAATGGAGACTTTCATCGTGAGGGGATTAGGATGTTCAATTGAATGTAATACAAAGAAATAAAAATTAATTCAAAAATACAAAAACGTTTTGTTCACGACTCGAGTAAATAAATGTTTAATTTTTCATTATTTTCGTTTTCGTCATGAAACAGTGACAGGGCTATGTCCCATCTCTTTTATCACGAAGACAGAGGACAGATCAAGGTGTGCTCTCTCTCAAGCCACTCTCTACCCAGTACTCGCTAGGGTAAACGGTACAAAAAAACTCTCTCGTGATTTTATGAGGTTTTGTTCCCTTTTTAAGGGGTTTTTCACCTAAACCTCATAATATGAACAATGCGGAGGGCTAACTCTTATTGCGGAGACAAAGGTCGTGGTACGACTGTTGGTGAATTAACCCAAAGATATTCTTAGAAATCCAGTTTATGGCAGTGAGAATAAAATAGCTAAATAAAAGTTGTCATTTGGACGCCACCTACAGAAATTCAGATATAGTATTTCATTCTCAAAGCCACTCTCTGTAGAAAGTCTTTATTACACTGAAAGAGAAAATACTCCAGACATACAAATAAAACAATTACTAAAAAAATATCATTTGATCAAATAAATGTTGTTGAGCCAAGTTCAGGGCTTGACGATCTTGAAAAGTCTATAAATGATGATAGTAATCAGGTTGCATAAAAAAAATTGTATTTAATGAATTGAACGTTTGTTAAATCGAGTTCAGGGCTTGATGAGATCTAGAAAAGTCTAGAAGTAATGATTGAATCAGGTTGTGTGAAGAAATTTGGTTCTTTGGACTATTGTACCTTATTCAAATGGTCATACCAACTTACTTGGAATATTGGGTTAAATGCATTTAAACCTTACATATTTTCCTTGACCAATCAGTTATAAGCAACCAAACTCCTCTCCTGTTAATATATTTCAAGCTCTTCGGGTTCCTTGGTTCTTATATACAGTGATGCAGTGACAGTAGCTCTGGAACACTCCTGAATTCCCCACCTGGTTCTGGACACCTGATCGAGTGTGTAATTCAGCCAGTTCAGTTATTATAGGTAGCTATAGTTGTTAGTTCTGTATTGTGGTAATTTAATTTGGCAATCGGCCACTAACATCGCCTCTCACTCAATGGCGAGAAATAAGCTTTTAAGTTAGCATCAAATTTTGAATTTAAATCAAATTTTTAATTTAAATCTGGTCGAACTCTTTACAAATGTTATTGATAGACACTGATTGGATGATTTTCAAAAATAAAATTTAAATCATCAGCGAGTTCTTCAAGTGAGACCAGACGCAGAAATGGACGAAATGGAGGATAACGGAAATTCAAAATTCAATCCCCTCCTCAATTTCTACAAACAGTGTAACCAATTGTCACACAATCAAAGAACAGCTTACTAAGTGTTGGCTCGTGTTTAGATCACAGACCTCATAGATAGAATGAAACCAACATCTTGCCTACGCATGAAAGCTTTAATTATACTATCTCTCTCTGTATGATCATTATAAATAACATCTATGGTTTGGACAGAATTCTCACTTTGTCGGAACTGGCTGATTGATCTAATTGTCAATCCAAACAAAAATAAGAATAAGAAGAAGAATAAATTACCATTTATAATTCAAACTTGACTTTGACAGAGTTATACCAACTTTATTTTGAAAGAAATAAATATCTTTTACTCAGACTTGGTGGAGTATTCAGCAGCGTTCTTCGAGCTGTAAAATAAGAATTAATCAACAAAAACATTGTAAGTCATATTCATAAAACTACAACTCAGTTGGTGCCCCGTTCACACTGCCATATTCCACGGTAAAAATGATGAAAATGAACGTTTGTAGAAATACAACCGTTATAATTTCACCGCTTAAACGAAAACAATAAGAGAATCTGCAACAATAACACAAACCTTTTTTATGTGTATGTGTGTATGTCTGGTGCAGCAATCAGTGGTCAATGGTACAGAGGACAGTCCAGAAGAACATTGCCAAGATTCTGCTCTAATGGACGTTATCAGCTGAGGTGGAACGGTCTTGTCACTGTCGAAATAAAAATTAAATTCACAGTCCATTGCTCATATTTCTCGCCCACGTTTTAAATATAAAATTATATCAAAATGAAAATCTTGATTAAAGTCTGAGAGAAAAGCCCACAACACCATCAGGATTCAGATTTTCAACTCACTCGTATAAAAGGACACATGCTTCCTGAGAGATGAGAGAATCAATCTTGGATGATACATGGGAGTCATCGAAGAGGTGCCAACAATTAGAATAAGGGTGTTTGCAATATGTTGTGTAATAGTGTCCATTGGAAATGCTACCGCTATGATTAAATAATATGACGTAGATATTATTAGTTCCATCCTGAGCAGAATATTGGTCCAACTCAAATTTGGTATGGAAAAATTAATCACATTGTCACTTTGATGAAACGAAAGAACACTCTTTTGTCTTATTTCCACTAGATTTTTATTGTTACGACCGGTTTCGGGTTTTATCCCATTATCAAGTATAAAAACTAACTAATACAATTGAACTCGAAGCCTAGTTATATAGGGAGTTTGCAGGTAGGCTGGATGGAGAGGTAATTTAAAGAACAAGGGTGAAACAATATAAATTTAGACCCTGGAGGTGATGGAAATTACCTGGGTTGTCAAATTTATAAATTCAAAAGTGGAGACCTACAAAAATCGAGTTGCTCGTTGAGGGTTCTAAATTTCGGGTTTTTAATTGATTTATTAATTTCCATGGCTTCCAATAGATTCATTGTCTTCCCTTTATTACATGTGTGTAGAATTTTGAGCAACTCGATTTGTGTAGGTCTCCACTTTTGAATTTATAAATTTGACAACCCAGGTAATTTCCATCACCTCCAGGGTCTAAAAAACAAAAAAAATGGAAATAAGACAAAAGAGTGTTCTTTCGTTTCATCAAAGTGATCATGAATTTCCGCAAAATAAACAAGTCATCAATCACACAAATTAATCAAATTGTCCAACTCACCGCCATCAGTCGAATAAACACGTTTTAAATGTTTAACTAAATTTTTTGGAAACGTTTGTAAACGAATCATCTTTTTGAATTCCGTTTTCATTCCACAAGTTGAACATTATGGGCCCGCATCGTCAGTCAAAGTCCCTTCTTCTTCATTTTAATCAAGAACCGAGCATCTGACAAGAATTACACATTTTTTTGGATTCTCATTCATTTTGGAACAAATCTGATACCTTTATTTGCTTTAAGTCGATGCACAATTATTTCCACACCACATCAGATTTTTGAGGAATTGATCCTGAAGTAAAACGATTTTTATTTTTTTAAGCGAAAACCATGCGGCGGATAAAGAAAACTCAAGAGATCAAATTTGCTCAAAAATAAATGAGGATCTCAAAAGTATTTTTTTTGGAGAAAGCAGTGGCGTAGTATTTTTTTCTCCAAAAATATTCAATGCAAAACCCGTACGGACGCCACTGGTTGAGAAAATGAAAATGTTTGTGCATTAAAAAATGCACCTTGATGCATAGAAGACATGTACCAAATTTTATAAAAACGTCTACAATATTATCTCAGTTATTATTAAAAAACTGATTTTTTTTCAAAACTTTATCACCCTGTATCTCAAAAGTTAGGACTTTTAGAACATACGTTTATAGAAAGTTTTTTCCTTAAAATAAGTCAAAGAATCACCCCCTCAAATATTAGCATGTCTTTAAGGAACACCCTGTATATTTTGACCAAGAAATGGAAGCTTTCTTATTATCATTCATGATAACCAAATCATTTTGTGATGGATGCTTCTCTGCACTCGTTCTTTATGTCTCCATGCCTACCAGAAGGTAGAAAAGCTTCCGAATCTGCTGGGACGTAATGATTAAAGGAAGGAGCAAAGTTTCTGAATACATGGAAGAAATGTGAAGTATCCACAATTTTCCAAGAACAATCAGGACTCCAGATATTTTTCATCAAGTATATAAAAGATTTCACTAGATTTCCCTTCATTCTTGATGTAGTAGTGTTCAAATCCTTCATACAAAAATCATTCTTGAAAAATTTCAACAGAGCCTTTGTGTTCGAAAGACACTGGATCATGCTATTCATAAAACAAACAAATGTAGAAAGGAAGTCTCTTATTGTTAAGGCACGCTCACTAATGTTCAACGAAGAATCCATATGTTCATTATTCCTGTAATTCTAAGAAGGTGATAGAGAAACTGATAATGATTTTTTGGAACGTACTGAGTGATTATTTTTGATAACTGAGATGTATCTCGCTGGAAAATTGGGACGATAAAATATTTCATCCAGTGGACTCGATGGAAGATTGTACCCATTATCAAAGATGTATTGCCCCTTTGAATAGCTATATCCTTGAATCAAAAATGACGTTGAACATTTATCTTTTGTTGCGAGGCCCAATCTGCTTCCAACGTCATGAATAAAAGACAGAGATTCATGGCCAAAGACACCAAACGTTTCGACAGTTATTGGATGGAAAATATAATCAGGTTCAAGATTCTGAATATCCATTCATGCTACTTTGTCTTTCATCTTTTTCGAATAATGAAAAGAGACAAAATTTACTCGATTGTCAATTCAATCATGGAATATTCCTTCAAAAGTCAAGTAGGACACTTATAATGGGACCATATTGGTACAATATTATGAAAATATTGGCAAAGTATTCATAATAATAGTAAAAAAAAACATATTTTGCGTAATTTCATAAATAGTAGTATTGAAATATTCTGGGTTTAATTTGGCCCCAAAACATTACGCGATATTGGTTCATTATTACGAAAATATTGGCAAAATATTCAAAACGTAATGTTAACGGTAAAAAATGATCATCATTTAATATTGGTGAAATTTTCTCTAAGTATTTTGATTTTTTTTCGAAAATATGAATAGGATATTCATAAAATCTGTTGTGGAATCATCTGCGGCTGAAAGACAAACTTAAGTCGCTATTTTGAATCGTTTAAGATAACCTCCCATAAGGACGATAAAAAACGATGGAAAATAGAGACTAAATTTTGTCTTTCAGCCGCAGATGATTCCACAACAGATTTTAATATCCTATTCATATTTTCGAACAAAAATCAAAATGCAATGCCCATGACAGGTCTATGTCAAAAAATAACTTCCAAAGTGTTACCGCAGAAGAAATATTTCCCTCATATCTATCACTGATGTGTATATCTGCTTCTGAAGAGCCTGTTGTCTCCAATCCTATCAATCCCCCTGAAGAGCTTGGCAAAGCGAAATATATTTTCGTCGACCAAAATGTATTGGGGATTGAATGCGAGAGAAGCGAACCTTGCTTCAATGAAATGAAGGATTTCTGTTAGTGATATTTTTCAATAACATTCTCCGTATCTTAATTTATTTAATGATGTTTTCAATGAAAACTAGAGAAAATTAAAAAAATCAACTACCTGAATGAAAATGCGAATTTTCACTTTCAGATTTTTTTTTCTTTTCATTTAGAGTCTTTTCACAATATATATCCAGATGTTTTCTGTTAGATATTACACATAAATCACATTTTTCATTTTTAATTAGTTTTTGCTGACGTTCTAAATGTATAGTCATCTAGAGGTTTCTCACCCAGGCTTGGTCATAATTAATTTCAATATTGTTTATTGAATATTCCACCAATCATCAAGTATCAGTAATTGTCAATGTTGTGATGAGGTGTTCGTAACTGTCTTAATAAATGAAGGTTAATATAATTCTATTGTATCTGCTCTGATTTCTCGCACCTCCTATATTGTGAAAGATGCGGGAGTCAAGAATAAACCGCAAACTTATTAATTGACCTGCAGTGAACACAAGTTATTTTTCCAAAAAAAATATTACGGACTCTATAGTCCCGGCGTGCATATTTTCATGGTTTCAGCTATGTTTGTCGAACTTTATTCATTTATGTTCAGTGGAAATTTATGTTAATTTCGGATATTTCTGATTTTGTTCTACAAGGATCTGTGGTATTCAAATCATAGACAGTAAAGTATGGTTTGATTGATTTGAGAAAGTGTTCCAATTGAAAGTAAGAATGAATAATGGAAAACGGTGTTCACTTTGAATTTCTGAAAGTTGTTCGAAGCATACTATAATTTGTCCTGTTTTTGCAGTATCCTTGGTAATAATATCATCAGTGTCACTAGTCTTAAAGACATAAACCAGAAAACATAATGCATTCTGCTGGCATTCATTATAACCTAAAACCTCAAATCGATCTTTTCAGTTTCGAACAGGGCTCTAAGAAATCCATTTTAAGGTAAAGTCTGTGCCCTTCTTTGTCTTTTGGTTCTAGTGCCTTCGCCAAATTATTTTCAAAGTTCAGCGTTGGTGCCTTCACCAAAACAAAATTGTCACAATGCATATTTGACAATACAATAATTATTGCACTGCACTATGATGTTTTATTTCAATATAATACGTGATTTTAAATCACGTATTGAGAGAAATTGACATCATTTTGTGTAGAGACCGCTATTTTAACATTCCTCAACTCTGTCCAATTGTATTATTCGATTTTTTTTTATATATTCCTTCTGTTTTATTTATTAGGAATAGATTGAAACTTGTTTCTTTATAAGAATACCAAGTCATAATTCCTAACAAATCAACTTTTTGTGTATCTCCACCCGCCACTGGCTGTTCCTGTTCACTCCCAGAGCGATCCAATCCAAATGTTAGAATTGACGATATCGTATAATGTCAAAGACTCAACAGACGATAGACCTTTATAGAGATATCAACGGGACCGAGTGGTTCTACATACATTTTGATGTGCGATCTCATAAAAAGCAAATGGTTTATGGGCAATTTGTTACAAGCAGCTCGAATAACGTTCAAGATATCTCTGGAGAGCAAAGATAACACTAATGACGTTGGGTTCATCGAATGTCACGTGCTATAATTAGGTATTAAATGTTCAGCAGTATCCTGTACTACACTAGCTAGGTCGATAGTCTTTGCAGACCGATGATTCGTTATTTTTTACATCCAAGCACTTTCAAAACATGAAAGTTGTTTTGGCAAAAACCTTCCTGAAATCAACTATTCCCTTGGTTAATATCAATACGGGTATTGAATTATATCAAAAACATCCTTGTGCAATGCAGATCTATTTTTTTCGTACAGAAGGAATAATTGCAAACTGATGAAACGGATGTGACCCGCTTCACCTCGAGAGCAGAGCAAGAAGCACTCCGATTTTCCAAATAGGGATTCACTCAGATTTTTGAACACATAGCTCAGAGTTTTTTCACTAAACGAGTTAAAAAAAATTGTTGTGCAGTGAAGGGATAATAGTTGAAGAGTCTAGGGGAAGAACCCCGTCATTGCCTCAAAGCCGATTTCGAGAAAAATGTATTCTAAAGTTTACCAACTAACGGAAACTTCAAAAACGATAAGACATAATTAAAAAAATCAATAATCTGAATAAAAATGAGAATTTTCATTTCCAGATTTTTTTCTCTTCAGTTAGAATCTTTTCACAATACAGGGTGTTTCATAATAAATGCGCAGGACTTCAGGTTATGATAGCTCTTTCAAGAATATGAAAAAAAGTTCGTATTAACTTACCCTCTAAAATGCACCATTTTTGACATACAGTGTAAAAAAAAAATCGTTTTTTTCGAATATCTCTGGAACCGTTTATCGCACAGGAAACAGATTCCGTAGGCATTTTCTACTCATAATGAGCTATGTTTTGTGCTGATTTTTTATTTTTTTAAATTCATAATCGGTGAAGATTTTGAAGGGGTAGTGGGTGTTTTTTCCTCCAACTTCTATGCCACTGGAAGAAGCACAATTTCGAGCCACCTATTTGAACTGCCAATGTCTTCTATACAAAGAAGGTACTCTTGTTCATACGCTCTAAAGTTGACAGTTTTCAAGAAAAATCAAGTTTTATGTTGAAAAACATGGTCAATTTTTTTAAATAATTTTTTCCATAATTATAGAAAATTTATTTAATCGTTTGAACAAGTAACAAAATCAAACGTTAACTTCATATTTGCGAAATGAAAAAAAAACAAATCATACTCAGGTAAATTAAGTGTTGGAAATGTCCGCCGTTAGCTTCAATGCAGGCAGCAATTTTTCGATGCATTGACTGTCTAACACGTAGGAAAATTCCCAGAGTGTTCCGAATTATGTCGCAAGAACAAACAATGCACTCTCTTGAATTGTCAACATTTTCAACTGGAGTAGCGTAGACTAAGGTTTTGAGATTGCCCCAAAAGGAAAAATCTAAACAATTAAGCTCGGGAGATCGCGGGGGCCAAGGGTGCGGACCTCCTCGACCGATCCAATGGTCTGTGTATTCGACGTCCAAGTATTGGCGAGCAACCAAACTAAAATGGGCCGGAGCTCCATCATGCATAAAGTATATGTTTTGTCTTAATTGAAGCGGTAGATCTTCCAGCAATTCCGGCAGTACTTCTTCTAAAAAGTGTCGATAATTTGCACCGTTTAATCTGTTCGGTTAAAAATGTGGGCCTATATCAATCGATCACCGGCGATGCCAGCCCAAATGTTCACGGAAAATTTTTGCTGATGACGACCTTCTAAAATCTCATGAGGATTTTCTTCAGCCCATACATGGTTATTGTGAAAATTGAAAACACCATCTCTCGAGAAACATGCTTCATCGGTAAACAGAACTTTGCCTCCAATCCAAGGATTTTGACCTATTTTGTCTTGCATCCATCTACAAAAAGACAATCTTCGCGGAAAATCTCTTGGCAATAAGGCTTGTACTCTTTGGATATGGTAGGGATACAAAAGTTGTCTTTTCAAAATTCTCCAAATCGTCGAGTGAGAGGTTTAAGTTGTGAGCAATTTTTCTGGTACTTGTGGTCGGATCTTCTTCAATTTCGTTGAGGACAGCCTCTTGTACTTAGGGATTTGCAACTTCCATAGACCGCCCACTATCAGCAGAATTCTTTTCAAAACTTCCGTTCTCCCATGGCCGTTGGTGAATGCGTTGGAACAAGTTATGGTGTGGTACTTGGCGATCAGGATGTCTTTCTTGATACAACCGCCTTGCTTCTGCCGAAGTACTGCTCCGTAATGCATTTCGCACATTTCAGCGTTTGTGTAGATCATTTTTAATTTTGTAACACAAATTTACTGTTTACAGATACAAACTAATTGTTATTTTGACAGGAGGTATAGCTTTTGTTTTAAAATTTAAAGCCTATTTGATAAAAAGAAAATGTGTAAAAGAAATGTAACGTGTAAGGGCGGATTCACATGCAAGCTTTTCGCAAATTAGCTTATTGCGTATTGCTTTCTCTTTGGCTGTATTTGTAAAAAAACAGGGCGCGCCTCAAATTTGCGTCGAAAATTTGCTGCGTGCATTGAAGCTAACGGATATTTTCAACACTCAATTTAACTGAGTATGATTTGTTTTTTTTTTATTTTGCAAATATGAAGTTTACGTTTGGTTTTGTTACTTGTTCTACCGTTTAAATAAATTTTGTATAATGATGAAAAAATTATTTAAAAAAATTGACCATGTTTTTCAACATGAAGTTGATTTTTCTTGAAAACGATCAACTTCAGAGCTTATGAACATGAGTACCTTTTTTGTGTAGAAAACATTGGCGGAAAAGACCCACTACCCCTTCAAAATCTTCACCAATTATGAATTTAAAAAAATAAAAAATCAGCACAAAACATAGCTTATTGTGAGTAGAGAATGCCTACAAAATCTGTTTTCTGTGCGATAAATGGTTCCAGAGATATTCGCAAAAAACGATTTTTTTTTAACCCTGTATGTCGAAAATGGTGCATTTTAGAGGGTAAGTAAATAGGAACTTTTTTTCATATCCTTGAAAGAGCTATCATATCCTGCGCATTTATTATGAAACACCCTGTAGAGTATAGTAGAGTAGCGTTTATTGACTGCGTTACATAATTTGATTGCATTTGTTGCAGGTCCATGAGAAGAGATTTCATTATTAATATCAATAGTTAAACTAATATCACCTAGTTAAAATTTTGATTAAAAAACAGTATACATTTTTAAAAAGACAATACATAATCCAGTCAGACTGACATAATCTAGACACTATACTAAGCACAAGACAATCTACAATAAAAATTCTGTTGATAAAGAAAAACAAAGGAGATAAAATAGATTCAGATAAACTAGATTTAAGCCCAGGTGGTTGATAGTTTTTCACCAGTCTCGATTTTGTGGTCGAAGACGAGAAACTCATTTTCCGAATAAAAACGGTATTTCAACAAAAAAGATTTAACTTGATTTTTGAACATGTGGAAATTCATCTTTCTTAATGCTTTTGGTAGCTTGTTATATAAGTGTATATTTAAAAACCTTTTTTGAGACATTGAGAGCCTGTATCTATACGTTCTTAGTAAATTTCCTGATCTAGTATGATACTGATGTAAATCCGAATGTCTGGCAAATTCCTCATTATTTTTATGTATTTCAAGTAGAGAATAGTACATATAAGCACATATGAAAATGGCATGACTTGAAGTTGAAATAAGAGGGCACGACAATGATCCTACTAGGATACGAATGATCCTTATTTGCAGAATGAAAATTTAATTGAGTGGCACGAATTTCTCCACAAAATGATTCCATGGTTCAAATGACTATGGAAGAGTCCAAAGTAGCTGGACCTAATCTGATATAGTTGCATTGGTAGATATAATGAGATTCTGGTTTTTCTCAGAATTCAGCAAAAGCTTGTTGGTGCGGAACCATTCCCCTGCTAAATCCAGATTGTTACTGGAGGATTCGATCAGTTCCACCATATCACTCTTACGGTCAATTAAAGTTGTGTCATCAGCCAAACTCATACTTTTTCAGGCAAAATATGATAGAAAAGGTCATTTATGTATAAAATGAAAAGATTCGGCCCCAAGATAGAACCCTGAGGGACCCCATGTATAATTTTCTCCAAGTTTGATTTCACACCGTCCGTCAAAACGCATTGTGCTCTCCCATATAAATATGTCTTGAAGAAGTCTAGAGGAATCCCGCGAATACCATAATAATAAAGCTTTTTGAGTATATGACGATGAGACACGCAATCAAACGCTTTGGTGTGGTCGCAGAGCGACAATATCTGTCAGATATAGTTCAATATCCAGCGTGGCTTTAGCCGGGGAAGTAGTTGTTTTCTGTCAGATATTATAAAAAAATCTCATTTTTCATTTTTTCAATTTTCATGGAGAATGTTTCCCTTTTTAACATGAATACCTCCCAAGAGGTTATCTTGAGAGTTTGTCTTTCAGCCGTAGATGATTCCACAACAGATTTTATGAATATCCTATTGATATTTTCGAACAAAAATCGAAATGACCATGACTATGACAGGTTTATGTAAAAAAATAAAGTTGAAAGTGTTACCGCAGAAGAAAAATTTTTATCATTTCCATTATTCATGTGTATAATTGTTTCTGAAGAGCCTGTTTTCCAATTATTCTTGCAATCTTCCTGATGACCTGGGCAAAGCGAAATAGATTTTCGTCGACAAAAATGGGGATTAAATGCGAGAGAAGCGAAACTTGCTTCAATGAAATAAACGGTTTCTGTGCGTCATATTTTTGAATACCATTCTCCCTATCTAATTTATTTGAAGAATTTTTATTGTAAACTGAAGATACTTAAAAAAATCGACTATCTGAATGAAAATGCGAATTTTCACTTTCAGATTTTTTCTTTTCAGTTAAAGTCTTTTCACAATATCAGTCTGATATAGTCAATGTCCAGCGTGGCTTTGCGTAGCTTTAGCTGAGAAAGTAGTTGTTTTCTGTTAGATATTACAAAAAAAAATTATTTTTAAATTTTTCTATTTTCATGGTGAATGTTCTCCTTTTCAATGTTAGTTTCAGTTCCTACAAGCATATTTCATAAACACCTTTATCTGTCATTTATATAAAACCCATAATGCTCCGGTATAGTTCGCTTTAATCTCCATTGTTTTTTATGGATCTTTTGGTAATAATGTTTGTTTTCAAGGACTGTTTGACATCTGGCGTTGACATCACGTGTCTGCTGTTTATTGCCTAACTTTGTTGACATTTTTTGTCAGATTGAGGAAATTCACAATTCACTGGTGATAAATGGGGTATGGAAGTTTAATTTGTTCAACACGGATTTATCAGCTTCACCTGTATCTATCTATCTATCTACCTATCTATCTATCCATTAATCCATCTATCTTTCTATCTATCTATCTATCTATGTATTATAAATGCAAGAATTAATTAGGATTTTTGCCGCAATTGTTGTTGCAACAAACAATGGAAACCACATTCACTTTTTATTTCACTTTATAAACAGTTGACAAAACAGTTCAAGTGTATGTTGTGTGTTCCCGCTGTCTTTCTGGTACTCGAACGCATCGGCCGATGGAGTGGAAGAGAGATAGATGCGTCACAAGCCGAACGCTTGGGCCGATTGTGCCTCTCTATCGCTTATTCCGCGCTTTCACTTGCACGTTAGTCTCAGGCGAAACGTGACAGTGAGTCATAACTTTTTGCGCATGCAACCGGCGTTAATCGATTTATAAGACGTTATCACGTCAAAAAACAAAATGTCTGCTCCAAAATTTGTAGTAACTGTCCGATTCGATCCAAAATTGGTATGTAAGGGTTTTTGGTGTCACAAATCATAAATTTTTTGTCAAAATTTATAAATTCAAGACGACGGCTCCAATATGAAGGACCAGATTTGTGATTAGGGTCAGATTCGATTCAAAATTGGTATGTGTGGGTTTTTTAGGTCGTTGATTTCGAATTTCTTGTCAAAATTCATAAGTTGAAGATGGCGGCTCCAATATGGCGGACGAGATTTGTCATTAGAATAGAATAGACTAGATTTATTTCCAGAAAACATGATGTACGTGTATAGGGAAATTCGAGTTTTTATAAATAAATACTTAATGAATATAGACATTTTTCTAACAGGACTAGACCCATGAATAAATTCAAACAGACATAGCAAATGAAAAAATACAAAAAAGCTGCATCAAACATTATCAATTGTGGCTAGATTACTATCAGTAAGGTATTCGTTAACTGAATAGTATGGTTTAGAAATTAGGATTTCTTTCATTTTGTTTTTGAATATTCTTAAACTACATATTTTCATTTCTATTGGAAGCATGTTGTATAGCTTACCACCCATGTAGAAAGCACTCTTTTGGAATAAAGTTGTGTTGTGGGGAGGTAAGATGATTACATTAGAAGATTGTCTGGTTTGGGAGTTGGCGAACTGATATATGTTTTTGTTATTATGTACAAGAACTAGGAGATTGAGTATATATAAACTTGGTAAAGTGAGAATTTTCATCTCTATGAAATGATTCCTACAAGACTTTCTTTTCTTCAGTTTTTTTATTATTCTTATTGCTCTTTTTTGTAGCACAAAAACTGACTGCCAATCAGAACTTATTTCCCAGGGAATGAGGCCATATGACATATGAGATACGAAGTTTGCAAAATAAACTATTTTTAATACGTTTTCGCTCACTTGTCTATTCGAAAGTGCACGTAGACAGTAACATGATCTGCTGAGTTTTATATTCGTGATTTTGATGTGATCCCTCCATGACAAGTAACGATCAATATGGAAACCCAGACATTTTATCATTTCGGCTGATTTTAGTTCGAATGGTAAAATCAAGTTGACGACACTCCTGTTTGCGAAAGGTATATAGTAAGTTTTTTCGAAATTGATTTTTATTTTATTTGTTGCACACCACCCAATAATGCTATTCAGACAAACAGTAACTTTATTCTCTAAGGAAGTTTTGTCACGACTTTCCACAATGAAAAGAGCATCATCTGCATACAACACAGCAGTTGCATCACCACAATTTCTCGGGAGATCGTTAATAAAAATAAGAAATAGTAGAGGGCCCAATATCGATCCTTGCGGTACCCTACATTTAATATTTCCCCATTCTGAAAATATTTTTTCGTTTTTTCCGGATGTAAGAACCACCCTTTGCTCCCTTCCATTCAGATAACTGCTGAACCAGTTTAGAACCATTCCTCGAATACCATAGTGATGCAACTTTTTTAACAATATTTTAAAGTTTACACTGTCGAAAGCCTTCGCGAAATCGCATGCGATACCGAAGGTTGGATGTTTCTTATCCACATTTGTTATTATTATTTATGAAGAGCGGTTGATGTCGATTTGCCTGGAAGGAACCCGTGTTGACAATCACTTAATAGTCCGTTCGATTTCATAAACGATATTAGTCTTTTTTGCATTAATTTTTCCAAGAGTTTTGAAATGGTTAACAAAAGTGATATCGGTCTGTAATTTTCGAATTCTTCCCCATCTCCTTTTTTAAATATCGGACATTATGGTGCGATTCGAAAATTAGTGTGGGAGGTGTAAATTCATTAATTCAAGATGGCGGCTGAAGATGGTGGACGAGTTTTGTGATTATGATCAGATGCGATTCAAAATATGGGGATGTTTCCGGGGTCGGGGATTTCGATTTTTCAGTCATAAAAAAATTATAGTTCTAAAAAACTAAAGCATTGGCTTTACTGAAAAGTAAAAAATAATTGACAACGTTTCTACTCAAATGTAAAAAAGCATAATACCCCACGATTTTTTACATTTCAGTAACTACATTGTCAATTATTTTTTAGTTTTTAGGCCATCTTGGAAGTAAAGCGTGTTCTTTAATTTTTTCAAACTATTAATTTTGTATTTTGAACTAATATCACCGTTATTCTTATGTATTTTGAAAGAGATGAATTTGTAGAAAACAAATAATAAAACCAAACGATCAACATCAAATGTGCTCATATATGTATACATCTTCCTCAATATTTTTTCCGTTTCGCGACAGCTCGAGCACTTTTGTTCCCGGATCGACTTGTTAGTTTGTATTGCCGTCTGGAGCGGAAGAAAAGCGGAAAATATGAGGGGTGACAGAGACTGGAAAACGATTCGATATTGACATGTTTATTGGAATTTTATATTAATGTACGCCAAAAGCGGCCCTTTCTGGATGATGCTATTTTCTTGATCCTTTTTCCCCATTTTTCCATTTATTTCGCACTGATGTTGGAGTTTTATGACGAGGGATAAGAGAGATACATAAGGTGGATGTTTCCGGTGGAATTTGGTTGACTGTACGAAATATAATTTGCGAAAGCACTTCTTCGCTTTATATTTGAAGTGCCGTCATTTGAGGAATAGAAGTTGATGCGGATATTGAAAGATATTGAGTTGGTCTCTATTATAAAGGAGCAGACAGATAAGTACTCAATTTAGATTGGAGTAATATTTACCCAGAGGAACATTTTTGAAATGAACTGATTGATATTGGTGATTATGCAGAATACTTTTTCAGTGTTTGACATTGGATTTTCAAAAATTGTATTTTTTTTTCAATTTTCCACGATGACCTGTATATCAATTGAATTTATTGGTCTGAATCAAATAATATTTAATTTTAAATTTTTGCATCGGTCCGTATGGGGCCAAAATATGGCATTTTCAGTACTCGATTTAAGACTGTATTATTATGTAAGTTTCTTATCACAAAACAAAATGAACTCAGTTTTGCTATGATTGAGATTGTATTCTTGAATAGGTCCAACCAAATATTAGTTTGATATTTTGACAGAATCCTCTTGACCACTTGAAAGGAAACTGTTTTGAGACATATGAACACTTTCTTCACTGAATAATGAGAGTTGTTTGGTGCAAGAATATTTCAACTTTGATAATGAACAATATTGTGAATACTTTCTTTGTTCGATGGTCTGAGTTGGTTGAGGCAAGAATATTTCAACTTCAATAACGAACAATATTTTTCTTCATAATGCAATACATTTTTGATTCAAGATTATCTGCATTTGGAGGCATTTGGTTATAAGAATATGCCATGGTAACCATGTTCATATGGTACAGTTCAACAAACAGAGAACAACTGCGAACAATTGAGGTATAATGGTTATATATCAGAATAATTTTGTAATATTTTAATTCCAGAAACTATATATAATCAACGTAGGTACCTTTTCGGTGACGCATAGAAATGCGATCGAATATAGAAACGACAGCGTCATTCGCCATTATCACACACCTGTTGAAAACAATATCTTCAACCTACCTCCACAACTGGTCCATAAATGACCTAAATTCAAATCGTGCAGAAATAATTGGACCTCCATATTGCACTTCTGTAGCAGCACATTTGGACAAAACCACTGTGTCAAATACAAAACTATATATTATAACAACTTAAATTATGATTCAAACACAACCCCCAAACCAAACGCGGGCAAAAGCAAACAGGATAGAGGTCCCAGTCGGCAGTCGCAGTGCGCGCTTTCGCGTGGGTTCGCGTCGTTCCGGTAGCGGGGTTTCGCCAAGAAATCATGTTCTTGAGTCAAAAGGAGCATTTTTCACAAGTAGGAGTTCTCTAGGGTAAAGAGTTGGAATGTATTAATGCAAACAAATTCATTTCAAGATAATTTATGTAAAGAAGCAAACAGTTCAATAAGTTTGAAATAAGAGTATATTCATCAATTAGAAATAATTATTCTTTTCAGAAGACGATTCTTTTCAAGAGGATATATATGTATTTGATTGGACACATCCTTTTTATCAGTATGTTAAATTTTCGTCTCGAAATAAACCCTTGAAAGGACCCACACGGTTCTTATAGAAAATGGGTCCCAGTCGAATTGGCTGAAAATTCACTATAATGTAGTTAAGGGTGTCCTGATCAAATGTCTTCACGGGCACAACAAGATCTAAGGGACAGTTTTTGAGATACAGGGTGTCAAACATGCAGAGAGAGGGTTGGTACTTACCTTTAGAAAATCAATAATATGGCTATTATTTTGTTACAAAAAGTTAGGGAGAATAATTGCAATCCTAATATGGTCGACTCAAATTGTGATGAAACGTTCTAAGACTCCTTGTACAGGGTTATTAAATATTACATAATTTTTATATAATTCTTTTAACAAAATCAGTCAAACGCAAAAGCTCGTAGACCTGCAAAATAAGTAAATATCATTATTTAATTTTATTACTGGGTGATCTTAGGTTAATATTATACAGGATCACTCAAAATTTTCTTTTTTCGTTGTATTGATTTATCATTCTACAAACCCTGTACACTAATGCTGTTTTGGAATTCTGGCAATTATCAAAGACAAAGACTTTGAGAAGAAGTTTGAAATTAGGATAATAATGGATGCTAGGATTGAAACTGTTGAATCAGCTAAAAGGCTTGCGAAATAGAATTGTGATGAGCATTGGTACAAGAGTAAATGCTGTAAAGATGGTGCATATGCCCAATAAATGCTTAATGAACAAGAAAATGCCATAGATCGTTATTACTCCACTCCTTCATCTAGTGCTTGGAAATATCGGTATGTACCTTCCACATAACGCTAATGTATTATGCTTTTTGTAGTATACAAGCCATCAACAAATAGAATCTCTACATACTGGTTATAACAATATCTTAACAGACATGGAATGAACTGGTTAAAACAGCTATTTGTGTATTTAGAGCACAAAGTGATTGATTGCCGCTCGAACAAAGAGAGTTATGCTTTAGAGAGCAGCAACTACACTTTGTGCTCGAAAACACACAATAGTTTTTCGACAAACGGAGATCTCAGATACAGAAAAAACACTTGATATACATTATTACTAAATAATATTCATTTCTTTTATTATATATTTAGATATAGCTAAAGTCGGTATCCTAATTGCTGGCAATACAATCCATATCTTTAATACATACAAAAATTGAACCCCGATCGACAGCGTGAAGATCAGAAATACTAACCACTAGACTATACAGACAGCTTTACAATGTTGAGTTACACGTTATTCACAATATATCTACACGCTGGCAAATCAGAAACATTTGAATAAGTGAGCGTTTTTTCAGTTCTGTCATTCTAGAGCGGAA
The DNA here is from genome assembly GCA_958298965.1 of Chrysolina haemoptera. Classification (NCBI taxonomy): domain Eukaryota; kingdom Metazoa; phylum Arthropoda; class Insecta; order Coleoptera; family Chrysomelidae; genus Chrysolina; species Chrysolina haemoptera. The sequence continues at coordinate 27,293,538 of OY282597.1, read as the reverse complement.
AAGTTGTCAATTAATCACATTCTTCAGAAAACATTAATTTTGCGTTGAGATTCGAACACGCCAAAGGCTACTTTGTTATGCGGTTGTCGACAAATATTTTTATTACATTTGTGTCCCGTTTAATAGCTGCATCATCATGCCGTTGACTAGAAACCGTACAAGATGCAACAAATAAACAAGAGCCATCAAATATGAATCATACTATATTTAGTTTTCTAATTTATGTTTACTTTGTATAGATGCTCCTTAAAAAAAATTAAAATAAATACAACCAAACAATTAAATTTTGATTGACCCTGTATAATGGTAACATCAGATCACCCAATATCAAAATCAAATAATACTCACTCATTCTGAAAGTCTACGAGCTTTTGCATTTGACTGATTTTGTTCAAAGACTTACATACAAATTTTGTAATTATAAATTACCCTGTATACGGAGTCTTAGAATTTTTCATTACAACTTGAGTCGACAGTATTGAGATTGCAATTATTCTCCATGACTTCTTGTAACAAAATAATCCCCACATTATTGATTTTCTAATAGTTATTTATGCAACAAGTCCAAAAAGTAAGTGTTTTGCACGAGTTGTATACAACATTTTTTCTACGTTCATGCAAAAAGCAAAAAATGATTTATCAAGGTACGGCACTAGGTGTTGGAAAATAAAAAGCGCAACTTAAATAAGTGATTATTACTATCGATTTGCATTGAAACAGATCACTATCATCTATTTTCCATTAATAAAACTCATTTTAAAACTTTCAATTCTGTAATTGTCAGAAATAATTTTTGACTGACGTTTCTATAACGACAGTTGCATTATAAAAATCAAACTCATAGTAGCCGTGAGCGCGTATGTTATCACGAGGTATGGTCATAGTACAGACAGTTTGCTCTATTCAGGTAGACGGTTAAAAACAAAGTGGATCAGTTTTGATTATGGAGTTTTTCTCGGAAAGGCATTGGTTTAGCTCTGGCTGCTAACATTAATACAAAATAATATAAAATAAGTATTTGTTTAAAACATATTGCCATTCTCACAGAATATCTGTTAAATATGTAGTGGGTTTGAACATTTATGTGTGTCATGATGACAGCACGTTGAAGTTGAATGACAGATGAGTGCAATAAAAACTTTATTGCACTAGTGCAATAAAGAACTTCTTTTTCCACTAAATATAGTTCAATAAAGTTTTGCTTTTTGCATGAATGTAGAAAAAGGTAATTAACAACCCTCTCTCTGCATGTTTGACACCCTGTATATCTCAAAAACTGTCCAATAAATCTCGTTGTGCCCGGGGAGAAATTCGATCAGGACACCATAAACTGCATTATACTGAATTTTCAGCCAATTCGACTGGGACTCATTTTCCATAAGAACCGTGCGGGGTCCTTTCTTACAGGTTTCATCAATGGTTTTCCTTCTCTTTCCAGAGTAAACTACTTGAAGTAACTTTTTAATGTGATTCCAATTGTCATTTCAGTGCAAACACTGTTTCTTCCTCACATTAATAATTAATAATTCCAGGGCATAGTTGAGCTTTTTTGAGGAATTCGCTTCTATTGTTGATTTCGAGATTTGCTTATTGAGACCCTCAATTTTATTGGAGAGTTTATTATAAACCATTTCCGCCAACTTATCAGCAAAATTTTCCATAAAATTACGATCACCCAAAACATCTTGAAATACCTATTTTGATACGGATTTAATATCCTCTTCTTGTTTCCTTGAAAAACTCAGTTTCAAATAAGGTACAGCACTACTAAATAAATGGACCAAGTCCGTTTTGCAGAAATGGTGCATTTTGCGTAATTACATCCTTTTCTATTCCGATATGCTCACCATTGTTGTAGATTCGTTCATTAATGATGAGTATTTTCATTCATTGACGAAATTTCCAGAACAATATCAGTACAGAATCAACAGACGTACGCCACAAGTGAAGAATGAATCGAGCACATATATTGTTAGCAAAAAAGAGTTTACCGAAAGCTCAGGGGGGGAACAAAAAAAAATTTTCATTTAAAAATTTTTTTTGCTATTGTTTCGGAAAGTATAACATTTATCAAGAAACAATTTCAACAAGGTGAAAGATAATTCAATTCTCCACAAGAAATATTCCCAGTCATTTCTCACAAAATGCGCTCGTTTTCTCAGAAAACCTGATTGAATTCCGATATCAAATTTCATGCTCGCGCTAATCCGCCAAAAATATTACTTTTTATAACTTTGCTAAAAATTATAGTAGCAGGAAAACAAAAAGTGTATATCATTGCTGAAGACTTCTACTTCGTCATGCAAATATAACATGTGAGTATCTCAGTACCCAAAATGTGTTTAGCCCCACTTCACATAACCCTTCTACGATATTTACGGAGGATTCGAAAGTCACAGATATTTTAGTTGATATCAAATAAATATACTGGAGTACCTTCTATGGACCATATGCAATGATTTTAGACTAGTGAGACAAGTCTCACTTATACATGCCAAAGAAAAAACTGGGTTTTACTCCTGCCTCATAATTCCGGCAATTTCTTCAGTAAATGTTAAAAATAATCGCCCATACACATCCTACATAAAAAAATTATGTGATTTCAATCTTGAGGTTTGCATTTCACAATAGTGTTATCAAACATATAAGAGACTGTTTTCAACATGAAGAGAATGCTGGTTTTATGGGTAAGTTGAGAATGAGGCGGGAGTAAAATAATTTTTTTTTGTGGCATGTATAAGTGGGACTTGTCACACTACTCTAAAATTGTTGCATATAGTTCAAAGAGGGTGTGGTTTGCTGCTTTAGTATAATAATTCTATATTTACTAAATAATTCATGATTTTCGGATCATCTGCAAACATCTCCGTGAAGTGCGACAAAACACATTTTAGGTACTCAAATACCCACATATTATATTCGCATGAGAAGGTAGGAGTCTTCAGAAACGATATGAACTTTTCCTTTTTCTTCTCCGATCATTTTTAGCAGAGTTATGATCAATCAAATATTCGGCTCCGCCAGAACTTTCTGCGGCGGGCAAGCGGGAACATGAAATTTGAAGTCGGTGTTCAATCAAGTTTTCTGAGAAAACGAGTGCATTTCATAAAAATTTACTGGGAATCATTTTTGTGGAGAATTGAATTGTCTTTCACCTCGTTGAGTTGTTTTTCTGATAAATCATATAATTTCAAAGATTACAGCAAAAATATATTTACTTATGTTTAATCGAAAAAAAGAATATATTCCGCCCTTGGAATTTCATTAAACAATTTATGTTCGTGTTCATCCTGGTTCCAACAACTAACATACCAAGTTTGGTGGTGCTACAATCGATCCTCGTCTCAAAACCCAATCGTACTCTATTATATACACCCTTTAAAATTTCACACCTGCTTCAATGGTTTCGAAAGAATTAGGAAACTACCGACTGTCCCGCAGTCAACATTTTCAAACTGCTACTTCAAAATGTCATTTGAAACCACAGATCAATTTCGTCAAACCAATTCTTTCAACTTCCGAACAAATAATTCGATAACTACCTATAGTCGAACTCGGATCTAATATTTGTGTTTCGCTCATAGAAAATCGTTCAAGTTTCAAAGTGAAACTGCTCCGCAGGTATTGTAAATCTTATCAAATAATTGAATTCTGGAACTGTCACCGGCACTCATTATTGAACTCTGATGTCATCATTGATCACCGAGTAATAATTCCAAATATGGAATATCGAAAACTTTCCAAGAACAATTGAGGGATATTAGAGACGTCGGCGTCGTTCGGCAACATTTTCATGTCTCATCAGTGTTTCATGTTTTGTTTTGCATTTTGATTCGAACGGGCAATTCCAGAGAAATTAAGCCGGTAAATGAACTCCGGTAGTTTTGTGGCGTTTGACGTCACATGCGAAAGTTCCAAAAGTCCATTTCAATTCCTTGACAGAAAACCTATAAACTCTAATATATATATATATATATATATATATATATATATATATATATATATATATATAGTAGAACGGTAGTCTTTGCTGACTAGTTAGGATGCAGTTTGGAAAGATTATTTGGGTAAGCAGCAAGCAAAACGTGTACTCTTTTAACACTATATTTCCAATATTTCAACAGTGGTTACTGTCATCTTCAGGGAAGCTACAATTAATAAGTGAATATATACTAAAATGGAGTGAAACCCAGTAACAGCTATACTTACTGTGTCTTTGAGGTTGATTGCAAAAAGATGTGATGAAAGTAATACAACAATTATCGAAAGGGAAACATGAAGTTGATGATAAAATAACATTAAAAGGTCAATAATTAAAATAATTAGTCAATTAATATACATTTTTTAAAATTTATATGGATAATTTCCACGTGTGGACATACTCAAGCACGTGTATATCATCTGTCTGTTTCCTAACCAAGATGATATACACGTGCTTGAGTATGTCCACACGTGGAAATTATCCATATAAATTTTAAAAAATGTATATTAATTGACTAATTATTTTAATTATTGACCTTTTAATGTTATTTTATCATCAACTTCATGTTTCCCTTTCGATAATTGTTGTATTACTTTCATCACATCTTTTTGCAATCAACCTCAAAGACACAGTAAGTATAGCTGTTACTAGGTTTCACTCCATTTTAGTATATATTCACTTATTAATTGTAGCTTCCCTGAAGATGACAGTAACCACTGTTGAAATATTGGAAATATAGTGTTAAAAGAGTACACGTTTTGCTTGCTGCTTACCCAAATAATCTTTCCAAACTGTATATATATATATATATATATATATATATATATATATATATATATATATATATATATATATCTATATAAATTCAATTGAATTCGAAAGGTAGGCAACAAAAATGGAGTTTTTCCTTTAATTTCATATTGATTTCAATTCCAACTAACCAGAAGCAGAACAAGAAGTTAGATTCAGAGACTGAAGCAGAAGAAGAGAAAGAACTGAAAAAAATCTTCATTGGTAAAGGTTAATCAAATGCAGTAAAAATCTCCATCCAAAAAAAGTATGACTAAGGTATCAAAATCTTTTCAGGAGATTGCAAGTGACAGGTGAAGCTAGAAACGCCAAAATAATCTGATCAAATTGTATTTCTACCAAGAAAGTTTTGTGGTAGTTTTGATTACATCCATTCTCTATGTGTTTTGGGGTGCTGAATCCTAATCTGAGGTTTGCTAACAAATTTTCGTGACGGAACATTGAAAAAACTGCAAAACAGTTGAGTTGATTTTCTACAAATTTAACGATACAAGTTTTTTTCTACGATGAACCGTTCGGGATCGAAGACTACTTGTAAATTGGGAAATTTCAGCTGACTGGGGAAAATCCCACTTTTTGACTAAGAAACTCTAATTCTTTATTGAAGTAATTTAGTGGATTCCCCTCAGTTCTTTGCGCATACTAACCTTATTTAGATCATATACTGAAGGTACAGGTCACTTATTCAAAAATTACATACAAGTTATTTAATCAGGTCCAGAATCCTACAAAACTTGAAATTCAAACAAAAACCTTGAAAAAATATTTCACATGATTATATTATTATACAGGGTTATTCACGTTATTCGACACGAAGCATTATGGCTAAAGCATTTGATTTTTGAAAGTTTTTTCTTTACGATGGATAGGGACCTATTGGCCCTACATTTTAAAAATATTTTCATGTTGTACAGGGTGTGCCAAGAATACGAAACGTATCAAAGTTGTTATTTTTTAAATGGAATACCCTGTATATTATTTCATTTTCGGATTCTACGATCAAAATAAAGGTAAGTTACATTAAGGTTTAATTCGTCTAATCCTTATGGTTTTTGAAAAATATAAAATATTATTATATAATATTATAAAAATCATGTCGATTCTTTCTTCTTTTGGATAAACTAGCATTTTTTATAACAAAATGATGGTAACAAGATCACAAACTAACGCTATTACTAATAGGATGATTCGGAATTAAACTCTTATAAATAACTGACGACCATAAGTAAATAATAATACAACTTATCAAAACGCCATAGGATGAATAATAAATTTCTCAAAATCAGTTTGCAAAATGAAAATGTGCGTTTTACTTGAAAACGTGAAGTGTTAGCTATAGGAATGTAACTGGTATTTGATAGACAATTAAATTTGACATCTGCTCTTGACATAAAATACAAGGCGTTCCATTTAAATTAAACAAGTTATTACCGTTCAAAGATTGTGATTATTTTGCGTTCATTTTTACACACCTTGTATAAGTTAGTAAATATTTCACAACTGCTATAAGTTATTCAGTTAGTAGCCTCTAGCATTGATTTAGTTGAAAACATGACAACACTGGTTGAGAATTTAAGCATTAAAGCTGATGCTTATTTTCACAAAATAAGAGATATTTCAAAAACCATAAGGTTTAGGTGAATTAAACCTTAATGGAACTTACCTTTATTCTAATCGTAAAATCCGAAAATGAAATAATATACAGGGTATTCCATTTAAAAATAACAACTTTGATATGGTTTGTGTTTTTGGCACACCCTGTACAACATGAAAATATTTTTAAAATGTAGGTCCAATAGGTCCGTATCCATCGTAAAGAAAAAACGTTCAAAAAATCAAATGCTTTAGCCATAAGGCTTCGTGTCGAATAACGTGAATAACCCTGTATATCATATATTATTCGATCTAGTTACCCCACTGTGTACTATAGAGACCTAAGAGAAACCAATTGGGAAAGATAATCAGTTTCACTCAGTGAGTCTCTCGAGAGGCCCGCGACTGAAATACAAGACAGAGAGAGGCAGTAGACAAAGTGGGCAAGGCAATGGTCGAGGAAAGATGTCCTGAGAAAAAAAAGCTCAAAATAACAAATTGGTCTGGTAGAATGAGCATCTAGAAACCCTCGTAGGTAGGGTGAGGCAGCTTTTCAACAAAGTAAAATCCAACCAAGATTGGACCACATACGAAGGCTAAACTTACGCAGTACAACAAATAAATTAGTAAGGCCAGAAGACGATCACGATCACTACAACATTCGAGGAAAGTCTAAAGATGCTCATAAATGCACAGTTTTCAGCCTCAGTAATTCTCAATGGCCCGTCAACAGTAGACAGCACTAGAAGGAGGCCAAACAGGCGAACAACTTCAGAATGGAGGCTTGCTACGGAAATATCGAGACCAAATAGAAGCAGGTAAGCATAGAGTGAAGGCTTTCACGGCCGGAAGTGAAATCGTGAAGAATGGTTTCCGGGCTTTGAGGCCGTGGTCGGTTCACCTCCCTGGAGGCGGTTTCTTTGGACGTTTCGCTCACAACTGTGAGCATCTTCAGCATAGGTTTAGTCTTCTCGAAGAACGACGTAAAACTGATACAACGGTAGGAAATTGTTCGTAATTTATAGTTGCAGCCTGGTTAATTAGTTTTGCTTGGGGTGACTGGGGTACCTGACCGGGTGGAATGTAGCCATTGTCTACCTGCCTAATTAGTGAGTCGTGATTGCCCCTTCCTACCTGCTTGATTGTGTTGTTTAATTGTTTTGTTTTTGTGTTTTTCAAGGCTGGGTACCAGGATTTGTTGAGCTTTAGGGATTCTTCATTTCTGTTGAAATTGTTTTTATGTTTGTATATTTCTATGGCTTCTCTATTAAGGCGGGCATGATAGTGTTTCGCGGTTGAGAGCACTTCTGTATTATCAAACCGGATATCATGGGCACCTTCTCCGTAGGCGTGCAATGCCACAGCAGACTTCTCCGTCTGGGCTAGCCTACATTGTCTGTGATGTTCGGAGAGCCGGGTTTTTACGCTGCGGAGGGTGGTACCGATGTATACCGACCCGCACGAGCACGGTATTCGGTATACACCGGGAGTGGCGAGGTGGTCTCGTGGATCTTTGGCTGAACGGAGCAATGAACCAATTTGTCTGGTTGGATAAATTAGGAACAATTTTCAACCGTTGTATCAGTTTTACGTCGTTCTTCGAGAAGACTAAACCTATGCAAAGCCCGGAAACCATTCTTCACGAGAAGCAGGTAAATTAAAACCATACCATTCCCCTGGATAATATGCGTATCAACCAATCAAGTCAACAGACTCAGCACTGGACGACCTCAACAGGCAACTAATGAAGTCCTTGGAAGACAAAGAGATAGCCATGACAACATTCATAGACATCAAGGGTGTCTTGAACAATGCATCCACCGAGTCTATAGCAAACGTTCTAGTAAAAAAGGGCTTTCATCAGCATCAGCGAAGCGACGAGAGTAATTATTTTAAAATATTTATGCACGAGATAAATTTCTGGCACGCGGGGGATACGGTATTTGTCATGGTTCATTTTATGAATTAATGCATTAAATTTCAGAGCAAGTGTGGCCACTGGTTCTGCAATTTTGGGTGTTTGCTTAACTATTTGCAAGTGGATAAACTGTTATTTGCTTCACCACGGCAACAACTAATAATTGTCGTATGACTTTATTGAACCCGACGCTGTACCCAAGGACGCGTTGCTATCAACAAAGTCAAATGACAACAAATTTTCATACTTTTTGTTAAAAAGTGTTGTTTTTAATTTCAAATGAGCTTTAACGTTAAATTTGGTAGTGCAACTACTCAAATAATAAATTCTGCAATAGACAACGCCACTCCAAAAAACACCAAAAAAACCAAATCATCAATTTGGAGGCAGTTTGAATTATTTTGTCGAAAAAAGGTGTATGAACTTCAACGTCGCAGCCGGAAATCTCAAGCATATTGGCAGATTAGGCGTACAACATATGAAGAAATCAGACGAAATGACTAACAGGAGTACGAACACAATGTGGAACACTGTAGCCAAAATTGTGCAAGAAAAATATTATAGGAATTATAAGATTGTGTTTGACCCATTCAAAGATGTGACATTTCAAGCCGCTAGAAACGCTAAAAATGCTAAACGCAAGCAACTGCAGAGCAATTTAGATAAAAGAAGACAAGGTTCTATAGCATTGAGTAAAGAAGAAGTTATAAAAATGGCAGAGCAGTGGGGTGAAAATACTCCAATAGGACTTCAAAAAAAACTTTTTCATATCGCCGCTTTTGAATTAGCCTGGAGAGGTGGTGAAAGTGCGCAGTGTAAAATTTATTATTTCAAAGCCGAAAAATACAATGATAGAACATTTACAGGCAGAGTGGAGTACAACACGGTCTTACTACAAATAAAGAAAATCCGAACGTGTGTCCTGTAAGATTGTTAAAAATGCTAGAAAAACGAAACAAACATATTTCTTCAGATAGATTGTTCCTAACACCAAATCCGTTTTGGAAAAATGAAATTGCCGAGGAATGGTACAAAAATGTGCTCATTGGTGTAAACAAAATTTCAAAGTGGACCAGAATTTCTGCAGAAAAAATTGGTCTAGATCTGAAAAATAAAATCACTAATCTCAGAACAATAAATTATGAAGCTGACCGGACATTCGAACGCCAATTCTCTGAAGCCATACCTTCAGTTGGACTCACAGCATCATTCCACTTTAGTGACAAATCTAAGAGAGGAAAATAATCAAATCAGCAGTCTTCTTCGCGTAGGATTGTATACCAAAACTGTACTTTCACTAATTGTACATTTAAATAATATTTCCTGTTAAATGTACTTTTTGTTCAATGAATTATTAATTTAATTTAATAAATTATGTTCTATTCACTTTTGTTTGATAATTCATTTATTTGATTCGTTAAATTATCGGGGTAATACCACGAGTGGTCGCAATACTATCGATAATTCACGAGTCCCGTAGGGACGAGTGGTGTTATCTCAAAGCAATTTGATCGAGTTAAAGATTTCTGATAGAATTATCGATTGTGTTGTGAGCACGAGTCGTATTTATTGAGACAATTTCACTCACTATATGAAAGTCGCGTCTCCTGCGATATGAGGACCAATCAAAATGGGATTTCGCGAAAGTACACGCTTCCTTTCGCTTTCTTTCTTTCCGATCCGGAAAGACCACGTCGGTTTTTCTCGTGAAATTACTGATTGGCAAAATTATTCCGTTGAATAAATAAATTTATCCGATAAAAAAAAGCTCTTGTTCTTTTACTGTTGATAAAATTGATCTGCAGACTGTCGAAGGCACGTGTCAGATCAAAAAACAGTCCTAAAATATACTTTTCCAAATATAGGTAGTTGTAGACATGGTCAAAAAACGTATATACTGCTCCTTCTGTTGACCTCCCTGATTGAAAACCGAATTGATCTGGACATAGGAGTGCGTTTTGTTCAAGAAAATTTATAATTTTCTTAAAGAAAGCTCTTGCGAATGAAAAGTATGTACTTAATTTAAGAGTAACAATCTAATGAAAACACTCGATATTCACATATCAAGCTTGATAATGAAATAAATTACGATGTATCATTTCTAATCCTTCTTGAAATTCTGACACTTCATCTAAAACTTGATCGGATACTTTGTTTTGCCTCGTCGTATTTTTTCAAATCTCAACGGTAGCGTTAAAGATTTCGGTGCCGTCGAAAAAGCCCTAGGATGGAATTCCATTGTAGTCGAGCTATCTTTGCCTAATTCCACTTTGAAATTGTATATTACATTGGCAATTGCTGATTTGACGCTGACTTTAGCGAACCTCTCGCCTGAAACAAAAATTATATTCAATATCTCATCTGAACCATGTGAAAAAATATTTTCAAAATATTTCAATGAATTGAATGATATATCAGAAAATGATAATGCGAGATTTGTCTTTATAGTTATTTATGCACTAGCGGGCGGTAAAGTACACTTTACCACCTGCTTCAGCGAGTGTAAAGTGGCACTTTACTGCCCGCGGGCGCATTATGGCCCGAGGGCCAAAAAGTAGACAAAATTTTCGAATTATCAATATTTACAGGGCCTAAAATTAGATTTGCTTAGCTTAGCTAAAAATTATAGTAGAAGGAAAAGAAAAAGTGTATATCGTTCCTGAAGACTGTACTTCCTCATGCAAATATAACATGTGAGTATCTGAGTACACAAAATGTGTTTTATCCCACTTCACGTAACCCTTCTACGATATTTACGGAAGATCCGAAAGTCATGGATATTTTAGTTGATATGAAATAATTATACTGGAGCAGGAATCAGTACTCTCTTTGGACCGTCTGCAACGATTTTAGACGTCCCACTTAGACAGGCTAAAAAAAAACTGGGTTTTACTCCTGCCTCAGTTTTCAACTCACTCATAATCCCGGTAATCCCTTCAGTAAATGTTGAGAATAATCTCTCATACACATCCTACATAAAAAATGAAGTTTGTGAATTCAAGCTTGAGGTTTGCACTTCAAAATAGTGTTATTAAATATACATATACAGGGTTATGATAAAGTATTGCACAAAATTCATAAAACGTACATCGATCACTTTTGAAAAAAAGTCAAACTGTTTTTTTTATTCCGCATCTTTTGACATAAGTTACAAAAATAACATGTCAAAGTTGTCAAAGTTATGACGTCATCAACAAATTTTTTTAATGGGAAGCTAAGATTTTTATTACATTATGTGATAGAGCTTGTGGTTTTACACAAGGGAAAAATAGTTGCAGTAGGGCTCACATAAGAAAAAAACGACAAAATGAATAAACTACGAAATAAACGTAAGTTTCATAATAACTTTTCAATTAACTTAACAGTGCATTAAACCAAAACTATTTCTTATAGGAATTGTTCAAACTGTGTCCCGTTTACTAACTGACATAGGCCAAGACGATGGTAGACCACATTTATAGAGTTTTCGATCATCTGCGGAGTTATACGAGTCATTTCGTGTCTAATTCGTTCCATTAAGTCTTGAATGTCTTGTAATGAAATTATTTTCAACATTTAGTGAAGAGAATGCTGATTTTATGGGTAAGTTGAAAATGAGGAAGGAGTAAAACAATTTTTTTTTTGGCATGTATAAGTGGGACCTGTCACACTACTTCAAAATTGTTGTTTATAGTCAAAAGAGGGCAAGGGATGCTGCTTCAGTATGATAATTCCATATTTACTAAATTATTCATGATTTTCGGATCATCTGCAAACATCTCCGTGAAGTGCGACAAAACACATTGTAGGTACTCAAATACTCGCATATTATATTTGCATAAGAAGGTAGGAGTCTTCAGAAACGATATGAACTTTTCCTTCTCCTTCTCCGATCATTTTTAGCAAAGTTATGACCAATCAAATTCGGCTCCGCCATAACTTCCAGTGGCGGGTAATAGTGAACCTGAAATTTGATGTCAGCGTTCAATAACGTTTTCTGAGAAAACGAGCGCATTTCATAAGACATTACTAGGAATAATTTTCGTGGAAAATTGAATTGTTTTTCAATCTGTTGAGTTGTTTTTCCGATGAATTATATACTTTCCAAGATTACATCAAAAATATATAAATAGAGAAACGAGAAAAGAAATATGTTCCACCCCTGGAGTTTTGGTAAACAATTTTTTTTCGTGTTTATCATAGTCCAACTACAAGCACAACAAGATTGGTGGTGCTACAATCGATTCTTGTCACAAAACCCACTCGTACTGGATTAAAGTGAATATTTCCCGTTATCAAAATGTTACAGATTCATAACCTCAACTCACCTAAGCATCTCCTTGGACCACCTCCAAATGCCAGCCACGAAAAGGGCTCGAGTTGTTCTGCATTTTGAAGGGAAAACCTTTCCGGTATAAATTTCTCTGGATCTGGATGATATTCTGGATCTGTATGTACAGCATACAGTGGTATAAATACAGGAACCCCCTTTGGTATGGTGTCATTTGTCCCTGGGATTCTGTAGTCGTTCAGACAAGTTCTACTAATATGAGGTTGTGGTGGGTATTTTCTCAAAGTTTCTGTTGGAAGAAATAATGGTTGTTGATTGAAGTGATAATGGTGCTTGTACATTAGTGCGGAAAAGTAACTCTTTCCAAACTAAAATGAGTGCGGAAAAGTGGATTTTTTCGCACGATAGTAGAAAAAATGATAATTAGCACGCAAAAGTTTTAACGGAAATGTCAACATATGAGTTCAGCTTTCGAAAAATTATAGTGTTTATAGCGCATCGCAAGAGGTGGGAAATGTGTTTAAAATGTTACTGAAAGTTGCTCCAAACGCTTCAAAGTGTGTTTGTGGCAGAATCGAGGAGAAGTAGTGGGGGAATTTCATTGTTCAAATCGTCGGCTCGGTTATACTTCTTTCCTCCTCCCCGATAGTTCCCCCACTACTGTTACTCGACTATGCCATGAACACACTTTCAAGCGTTCAGAGCAACTGTCAGTGGCATTTCCAACACATTTCTCACCTCTCAGATGAAAATCCAAAATATAAAAATTGTAGTGATTGGTCTTTACTCTCAGATATCGTTCAAAGAATTTGAATGTGATGATTTCCTTTGAATCTGCGCATTTTGTAAGAATAGCCCTTAAATTGTTTATAACACGACTGTGGAAAAACTACTTATCGGACAGAAAACATCTATCAGTTTCCGAAATATTGTTTGTCCTGTTTCAGATTTTTAGAAATTGTGAATTTTTGAAAAATGGTCTCTTTTTTGAAGTTTTTCAGGATTTTCTTAGACGAAAATGCACCGATCCGGTCGTACAAAAAATCATTTTGTAGGTTTAATAATTTAAGTTTATTTGGCCGTAAAACGATTCCTTCAATAGTTTCGAGAATATTTGCAAAAAAGGAAAAAGTCAGGATTTTTTCAATGTTTTTTGTTTGAAAAATTCCACAGAGCGATTTTGCTGGAGCGAAAATCGGAGTTTTCATTAAAGAACTAGCTTATAAAAATTAGCATAGCCCGTAGACGTCTTTTATTTTATGGGTGAAAAAACTTCTATACCTTGGTCTAATAATTTTTAAGCAATGATCGAAATGAGAGGTAGTGAAGGAATTGCATTGTTCAGATCACCGCGCGGTTATACTCTCCTCTCCTCTCCCCGATATTTCCCCCACTACTGCTACTCGACTATGCCATAAACACACTATCAAGCGTTCAGAGCAACTGTCAGTGGCATTTCCAACACATTTCTCACCTCTCAGATGAAAATCCAAAATATAAAAATTGTAGTGATTGGTCTTTACTCTCAGATATCGTTCAAAGAATTTGAATGTGATGATTTCCTTTGAATCTGCGCATTTTGTAAGAACAGCCCTTAAATTGTTTATAACACGACTGTGGAAAAACTACTTATCGGACAGAAAACATCTATCAGTTTCCGAAATATTGTTTGTCCTGTTTCAGATTTTTAGAAATTGTGAATTTTTGAAAAATGGTCTCTTTTTTGAAGTTTTTCAGGATTTTCTTAGACGAAAATGCACCGATCCGGTCGTACAAAAAATCATTTTGTAGGTTTAATAATTTAAGTTTATTTGGCCGTAAAACGATTCCTTCAATAGTTTCGAGAATATTTGCAAAAAAGGAAAAAGTCAGGATTTTTTCAATGTTTTTTGTTTGAAAAATTCCACAGAGCGATTTTGCTGGAGCGAAAATCGGAGTTTTCATTAAAGAACTAGCTTATAAAAATTAGCATAGCCCGTAGACGTCTTTTATTTTATGGGTGAAAAAACTTCTATACCTTGGTCTAATAATTTTTAAGCAATGATCGAAATGAGAGGTAGTGAAGGAATTGCATTGTTCAGATCACCGCGCGGTTATACTCTCCTCTCCTCTCCCCGATATTTCCCCCACTACTGCTACTCGACTATGCCATAAACACACTATCAAGCGTTCAGAGCAACTGTCAGTGGCATTTCCAACACATTTCTCACCTCTCAGATGAAAATCCAAAATATAAAAATTGTAAATTGAAAATCCAAAATATAAAAATTGTAGTGAATTGTAGTGATTGGTCTTTACTCTCAGATATCGTTCAAAGAATTTGAATGTGATGATTTCCTTTGAATCTGCGCATTTTGTAAGAACAGCCCTTAAATTGTTTATAACACGACTGTGGAAAAACTACTTATCGGACAGAAAACATCTATCAGTTTCCGAAATATTGTTTGTCCTGTTTCAGATTTTTAGAAATTGTGAATTTTTGAAAAATGGTCTCTTTTTTGAAGTTTTTCAGGATTTTCTTAGACGAAAATGCACCGATCCGGTCGTACAAAAAATCATTTTGTAGGTTTAATAATTTAAGTTTATTTGGCCGTAAAACGATTCCTTCAATAGTTTCGAGAATATTTGCAAAAAAGGAAAAAGTCAGGATTTTTTCAATGTTTTTTGTTTGAAAAATTCCACAGAGCGATTTTGCTGGAGCGAAAATCGGAGTTTTCATTAAAGAACTAGCTTATAAAAATTAGCATAGCCCGTAGACGTCTTTTATTTTATGGGTGAAAAAACTTCTATACCTTGGTCTAATAATTTTTAAGCAATGATCGAAATGAGAGGTAGTGAAGGAATTGCATTGTTCAGATCACCGCGCGGTTATACTCTCCTCTCCTCTTCCCGATATTTCCCCCACTACTGCTACTCGACTATGCCATAAACACACTTTCAAGCGTTCAGAGCAACTGTCAGTGGCATTTTCAACACATTTCTCACCTCTCAGATGAAAATCCAAAATATAAAAATTGTAGTGATTGGTCTTTACTCTCAGATGTTCAAAGAATTTGAATGTGATGATTTCCTTTGAATCTGCGCATTTTGCAAGAATAGTCCTTGAATTGTTTATAACGCGACTGTGCAAAAACTACAAATCGAACAAAAAACATCTATCAGTTTTCGAAATATTGTTTGTCCTGTTTCAGATTTTTAGAAATTGTGAATTTTTGAAAAATGGTCTCTTTTTTGAAGTTTTTCAGGATTTTCTTAGACGAAAATGCACCGATCCGGTCGTACAAAAAATCATTTTGTAGGTTTAATAATTTAAGTTTATTTGGCCGTAAAACGATTCCTTCAATAGTTTCGAGAATATTTGCAAAAAAGGAAAAAGTCAGGATTTTTTCAATGTTTTTTGTTTGAAAAATTCCACAGAGCGATTTTGCTGGAGCGAAAATCGGAGTTTTCATTAAAGAACTAGCTTATAAAAATTAGCATAGCCCGTAGACGTCTTTTATTTTATGGGTGAAAAAACTTCTATACCTTGGTCTAATAATTTTTAAGCAATGATCGAAATGAGAGGTAGTGAAGGAATTGCATTGTTCAGATCACCGCGCGGTTATACTCTCCTCTCCTCTTCCCGATATTTCCCCCACTACTGCTACTCGACTATGCCATAAACACACTTTCAAGCGTTCAGAGCAACTGTCAGTGGCATTTTCAACACATTTCTCACCTCTCAGATGAAAATCCAAAATATAAAAATTGTAGTGATTGGTCTTTACTCTCAGATGTTCAAAGAATTTGAATGTGATGATTTCCTTTGAATCTGCGCATTTTGCAAGAATAGTCCTTGAATTGTTTATAACGCGACTGTGCAAAAACTACAAATCGAACAAAAAACATCTATCAGTTTTCGAAATATTGTTTGTCCTGTTTCAGATTTTTAGAAATTGTGAATTTTTGAAGTTTTTCCGGATTTTCTTAGACGAAAATGCACCGATCCGGTCGTACAAAAAAACCATTTTGTATGTTTAATAATTTGAGTTTTTTTGACTGTAAAACGATTCCTTCAATAGTTTCGAGAATATTTACAAAAAAGGAAAAAGTCGTGATTTTTTCAATGTTTTTTGTTTAAAAAATTCATTAAAGAACTAGCTAAAATTAGCAGAGCCCATAGGCATCTTTTATTTTATGGGTGAAAAAACTTCTATAGCTTGGTCTAATCATTTATTGACAATGATCGAATGATAGGTAGAGACGGCAATTTCGAAGATTTTAGGAAAATCTTTTAGGAAAATCAGAAGATTTCGACCACTACACCAAAATTATTGGTATTTGTTAGGGACCTTACAGTCAGTAGTATTTTTTATTCCTTTTTTCATCAACAGTTGTTAAATAACGATTTTTCAAGATTTCATGCTATGCCGCCTATTGAAAATAAAGAATCCATCTATCTACTGACGATATTAAAATGCACGTCTTAGTCTCTGCTCACCCTTCATCACCATCCCCGTAAACGGCATGCCAGTATTCACCGTCTCGTATGGAATGAACTCATGAGCGTCGAATATCGGCGTCACCTCTTCCCTCACCTTCTCCTGGATGTCGGGATTTTTGGCGAGTTCGTATAACGCAAAGGAAATCGTTGCACTGGTAGTATCAAAACCAGCGATAAACACCGTTATTGCTTGAGCCACCATCTTTTCATCATCTGGAAATTAAACGAGTGAAATGTTTTTTGGACAGAATGAATAGTTGGTACAGTATCGCTGTAGCTCACTCACAATGGGATAATTTCGTTGCAATACGACGAGAATTTTGGTGAAATATTCAAACATAATGTTGACGAGTAAAATGAAATATTATTGGAATATTTTGAAAATAATATCAGTGAACTATTCAATATTCATGATTTAATGATGGCCCAAAACATTGAGCAATATTGGTACAATATGATTTGGATATAAGTCCATAGAAGACTTGGCTTGCCCATATAACTTTGAAGGATCTGTATGAGGCATGAAACTGTTTTTTGGATATTTCCCTCATTTATAATAAACTACTTGCCAGATGAAGTGGGACAGCCAAAAAATGGCCTAATTTTGACTAGCTATAACTTGGACATTTCTTGGCCGATGTTGGATTTTCAACCAATGGTGGAAAGCGTTATCCTTGGTCTATGCGCCATTGGCATCGGGTTTCTTTTTTTGCAATTTGTTCTCTTTGTACAGGGTGTGAATTTAGAGCCGGAAGCATTTCAAATTTTTGACCTATAATTTGGGAAATATGAGGGACCCTAGAATTTTTTTTTAAATGTTGGGTGAATTGTTGGGCCGATACCTCGAGACATCTTTGAAATATTTTTGATATATTGCGTTGCTATGGAAATATCGCCATTTTATGAAATTCCGTTTTTATTTTAAAATGTGGCCTTTTTTAGTTAAACTATAACAGCCACCATCTAAACTGGAACAAGGGATATTTCTACTGAAGATAATTAACACCAGTGGCGCGCAAAAAGGGGTTGATGGTATTTAGAAACGAAAATTCGTTTTTATTGAAAAAATTCAACAGTTTTATTGGTCGTTACAGTTAAAAATGTGCCATACGTTTAATTAGCATGATGTTGACAGATTCAGAGGCGTGCAAAAGGGGATTCTGTAATGTAGACAAATTAAAATTCCTGTTTCATTATTTATTTTTTTTTTTATTTATTTACAAGGTGCATACATGTTATTAATTTCTTTTTAATGAATTCATCGGCGCACAAAAAAAGATCCATATGTTTACGTACATATGAAAACGTTATTTAAGAAACTAAAACGAAACCCCAAATATTTATAAAACAAGAATATTAATCCTATTTAGTAAGGCGTTGGCCCCCCTCTAGCCTGAATAATTGCCTGGCACCGACTTGGCATACTCGAAATTAATTTGTTGATTAGTTCTATAGGAACTGCCTCCCAGAGGTCCAGAATAATCCCTTCGAGATCGTCAAGAGTTTCTGGCTGATGGTCCCTTCGGGAAAACTCCAACTTTATCCAACTCCAGACGTGCTCAATAGGATTCAAGTCTGGAGATTTAGGAGGCAATTCACTACGATTAACATTTTGGTCTTGCAGATACCTGTTTACTATTCCTGCCCGATGAGGCATTATCGTCCACAAGAACAAAATGAGGAAGAACTTCCTGAATCAGACATTCATTCAGGTAGACTATGCCGTTAACATTGCGTCGAAACACGACAAGAGGTGTCTTTCCGTTGTGTTGAATACCGCCCCAAACTGTCAATTTACCACCACCAAATGCAACTTGTGGACGAATGTTTTCTTCTAAGAAAAGTTCTCCCCGTCTCCTCCAAGTTAACAATCGGCCGTCGGAATTATACAGGTTGAAACGACATTCATCAGCGAAAAGACAGTCTCTCCACCGAAGATGCCAATGCATGTGTTCTTCGGACCATCTTCTTCTCTTCGTCCGGTGAATATTTTTTAAAAGTGGGCATTTTGCCCGACGACGAGCAGTTAATGCCTGGTCATGTAGGCGCCTTCTGATAGTTATTGCTGAAATATTCAACTGCAGGTGCACTCAGATTCTTTTGGCGGTCCAAACCCTATTTCCAATTGCAGTGCGTACTATTGCTTATTGATTTGTTTTTTTTCGACTTCCTCCACCGTGTCGGTAAACAGCAGTACCGTTGTTAGCTTCTCTTTGCAAAGCTCTTCCTACAGATGATTAAATACTTGATGTCAAGAACTTCGGCAATCTCTCTTATTGTATAATTCCTTTGCCGCAATCTTGAAATATTCACCAAATCTGCACTGATAAGTTGAGAGATTTAGACAATAACACTAATTGATATTTGTTTTGACTTAAAATGCAATTTAATGTCAAAACCTTATTTCCTTAGTGACATTTTCAGCGCCTTCTAATTACATCAACATGCAGAAATAAAGTTTTGACATTTAGATTGCATTTTAAGACGAAAGAAATGTCGCGACTTTCCAATGCAGAATTGATAAATATAGAAGTTAACAAAGGTAACTACTACTGCTTACTGACACTACCAGTAGGCCCATACATGGCCAGGGATTAAAGGCTCGTCAAAAATACCCACGATTAAGAAATTTTTCACTGGGCGAACAAAGATCAACACTTAATAATATTACTAAAAATGTTTCCATATGAATAAACTTTTTGGATCGCCTTGTATAATGGATCCTCTTTTATACGCCAATGAATTACATGGATGTTCATCTTGAATAAGTAAAAAAGTAAAAAGAAATAATGAAATTGGAATTTTAATTTGTCCACATTACAGAATCTCCTTTTGCACGCCTCTGAATCTGCCAACATCATGCTAATTAAACGTATGGCACCTTTTTAACTGTAAAGACCAATAAAACTGTTAAATTTTTTCTATAAAAACGAATTTTCGTTTCTAAATATCATAAATCCCTTTTTGCGCGCCACGGGTGTTAATTTTCTTCAGAAGAAATATCCCTTGTTCCAGTTTAGATGGTGGCTGTTATTGTTTAACTAAAAAATGCCACATTTTATAGTGAAAACGAAATTTCATAAAATGGCGATATTTCCATAGCAACGCAATTTATCAAAAATATTTCAAAGATTTCTCGAGGTATCGGCCCAACAATTCACCCAACATCTAAAAAAAATTCCAAGGTCCCTCAATTATTGGTCAAAAATTTGAAATGTTTCCGGCTCTAAATTCACACCCTGTACAAAGAGAACGAATTGCCAAAAAAGAAACTCGACGCCAATGGCGCATAGACCTAGGATGACGCTTTCCACCATTGGTTGAAAATCCAACATCGGCCAAGAAATGTCCAAGTTATAGCTAGTCAAAATTAGGCAATTTTTTGGCTGTCCCACTTCATCTGGCAAGTAATTTATTTGCCATAAGAGGAATGCAATTTTCGCAAAATTACAGCGGTAATTGCACTGCGGAGCGATAATTGCACTGCGAAAACATCCCGTCGGCATGACACCAGTGACAACAATGACTGACAATACTGATAAATGTCAGATATACTTCAAAAAGTGAAAAAATGTCGCGTTTTGGTGAGTGGTCCATACAATCTATTGAGGAAAATATAGTTGAAAGTGAATCAAAAAATACCAAATCAAACAGACAGTATATATGGCAACAGTTCATGGATTTTTGCAAGGCCAAAGGATATATTCTGGACAAAGCGATATCTATAAGCTGGCAAAAATATTAACGGACTGGGCATTCAATATGCCCAAGCAGAATGGTCAGGAATATAAAGAAGAATATAAAGACTTCACAATAAAGACAATCGGGAATGTTACCGCAAAATTATTGATGGAAAAGTATTACAAGGAGAATGGTACTATTTTTAATCCGTTCACCGATATTGAATTCAAATCAGCAAGGGACGCTAAACAAACTAAGAGAAAGCAACTCCAAACGATGACAAAAAATAAATGAGAGTACAGTGTTTCTCAAAGATGACGATTATAAAAAGTTATTGTTCGTTTTTGCTTTTGAGTTAGCTTGGCGCGGTGGAGAAGGTAGCAGCTGTTCAACGTCATTCTTCAAAGAAGAAGAGAATAATAATGGTGAAAAGACGGGAAGAATAATTTATAATCCCATTTTTTCAAAAACAACACAGGGCGGAGAAAAACCGTGTGTTCCATTAAAATGGTTAATTAGAAATAAAACGAATTCTGATTTGTGTCCCATACGATTATACAAAAAATTTGGTAAAACTCCGTTAACAAGAAGCCACCGATTCTCAAAAAAAATTGTTTCGAAACATACCCAGCTCGGTGTCCTGAACAAAAAATCCAAATGAAATTTCTGGCGGTCTCAAGTAGTTTCGGAAATACGGCCCTTTTTTTGAACGGTTTCTTTCGTTTTAAAAAGTTGAAGAGTTCCTAAGGGATTTATCAAATCCACGTTTCTAAATCATAACTACCATAACGAAATTGAGGTACTTTTGGTGTTTTGGTATTTTCTATTTCTGGAAATTATCTTAATATTCCAAAAAATAACGATTACCCACTTAACTTGAGGTGCCTCCTATGAAAAATACTCACCAATAAGCACTTCATTCACTTCATTTTTCTTTTTCAAGTTTATGAGTATATCAACAAAGTCAGGTCTTGTAATATTGTTCTCTTGTCTATATTTCACAGTCTTGAAAAACTCTTCTTTCAGAAACTTTTCTGACCTTGGATCAACGAATTTCAATCGAAAAATATGCACGAGAGAGTGGAACATCAAATAGCAACTGGTAGCAATAGCCCTCGATTTATCATTGAAATTGAAAATTCTTTCAGCAGCTCTTTTGAATCCAGAATGTTCATCTTCGAAACAGCCTCCCTTCAATCCAAAAGCAGTCGAAGTTATGACTTCTGCCCCATAAAGAGTAGCCTCATGTCGGGCGTCAATTTCATCGGTATGCTCCATCATTTTGGCAACGTGCCGCACCAGTTCCACTCCGTTTTCCGATATTATACTGTACATTGTTTTTATTTTTCCGCTGCTGTATGCGGGACTGATCAACTTTCTATAAGCTTTCCACTCAGGATTTTTCATCAGAGGAAGAAGACTAGATCCCAAATCGCTCTTCCTCTGAGCCAAACTTCTATCCGAGAAGTTATTGAAATCAGTTACCATAATATACTTTATGAACTCCAAATCCTTCACAAGTAATGCTGGTTTATCCATAATGAAGATTCCAATGTAGGGACAATCCATTTGCTCATATATTCCTTTGAGAACCATCCCGATGCTTTTTTTGAAAGTGAGAACTTCCTTTATATTTCCAAAGAATGGTATTGGCGTTTCATAACGTATGCCCCTATTTTTCCAGTAGTTGAAGTTTCTGGTCCAATATAGATAAAGCAGAATGATAACTGTTGAGATACATATTAAGATGTCAGCAACGAAGTAACCGGTTGCAAACATCTGAAAAAAATTTATAACATCATTGCTTCTTGCGTTTCAGTTGACTGATGATTGAAATCATAGGAATTTTAATATATATACTCACTCTAAAATGCCAATCCCCTCTTCGTGGGACACTGAAAAGTGTTATAAAATTCCAAATGTTTTTATCAATGCGCATGCCCATAACCAGTCTCCTAGCTCTGCGGCGTTAACAAATTTCAGAAAATTTTATCTTTGTAGTCGAGATTCTGTCGAAAATAATCTAACATTCCTGTGAAGCCTACCCAAATTCCCGTTGACTTTTTCGGATCGGGCAACAGTGTTAACAGTTTTCGATTGTCGCGGAGGAAGGAAGGTAGTTTGCCAGAGCCGGTTTGGGTTAGTTTGGTTAAGTGTGAAATTAACCATTAACGTTATTGTGTTTATTTAGATGTGCTTTTCTTATTACTGTTGTTTACTTCAATTATTCATCGATAGTGTATATTTTATTGGTTTTCGGGTTTTTCTGTAGTGAAATTTTAATTTTGACAATGTTGACGTGCTTGGTTCTATGGTGTGGAAATAAAGGAAATATCTATTCCTGGATTTCATTGTTTTTAGTAAAAGTACCTACTTGAATATGAATTGTTGATGGCAAATCTGGTAAATAACATAAATAGAACAGAAATAACTCCCATCTTTGATAAAACTGAGAATATTAATCCTTTCTTTACGTTTGGCTTATATAAATCATTTTGAGCTTGACGAGAGCAAAATGCATGACATGGCATGGTGATCCAACAACTTCATTCACAAGCTAGCTCACTCCTCTGGAACATCGCAGAAAGTTGGCGATCTGTCTGTATGTTTTATAGATATTTTCATGGACGCTCTTCCGAAATATTATCAATCGTTCCACCGTTAGCGGTCCCTTCGAGACTGACCCGTCCTCAGCACATCCATATGCCGTCACTTTGGAGACATGCCGAACATCTGTTTCCCAGAATATCAATTCCTACCTACCTTCCTTTGGTTCTCACGATGTTCTCTGAACAATACAGGATGTTTCTTTCCGTTGGAATCAGAACTTCACCAATAGTTACCTACTGAAGATATATTTTTTCTTGTTATTTTATTCGATGAATTTCTCGGATATAATCAGTTTCACAACATAGGTATGCCCACCAAAACTTTTCGTGTCTCATAGACTGCCCTGACACCAACGTATTATTAAATCGATTTTACTCAATATCATGAATCGTTTAAAAATCGCACTGAAACCCACCCTGGTATGAATTAAAATGGTCCTGATCATGCGCACTAAATAATGCATCGAACTTTTTACAACACTTTCGTCCCATTGAATTGGCATTCTAGAGTAAGTATATATATATTATAATTTCTATGATTGAAATACAGAAAATGAACTAGGGTAGAGTAAAACAAGTTTCATTAAGAATTTTAATTACTTTCATTTGCGCGTACGCTTATGTTAAGTACCTTATCACTGGGTATATTACGGACTATAATCCGTTGTCCGACAAGTGCGCAGCCAGTAATTCCGTCGCAAGCTAGGTTGGTTTAAGCAGTGGCGGATCCAGGGGGGTAAAGGGGGTAATTACGCCCCCAAGCTTTTTCCAAAATACTCATACTGCCGTCCTAAGATCTGAAGATGAACGCAGTTTGTTTCAAAATATCGTAATTTGAGTGTTTCGAATACTTTGATTTGCAATTCTTACAAACCGAACTTTATTGGTTGTTTTTATTAGTTCATATGTCTATTGGAAATATATTCACTGGGTTTAAGTATAACGCAACCACTGTTTTTTCAGTAATCCGACATTGACTATATTTTATTTACCTTGCATCTTAGCTCAAATTGAATTGAGAATATGGACCCATTCGAAGTTTCATTAACACGCTTATATTAACTTATTCATCTTATTCTTTTCTGAGTTGGGAAAATCTTTTATCTTTTTTCTACGAGCGTGCGGAAAAGTTACTTTTCCGTACGATTTTTACTCTTCGGACGTTTTTTGTATTTTTTAAAATGATAATATTTAGGACTAACTGAATGATCTATGTAACTATTCTGTCTTATGAGTCATTTTGTAGCATTATTATAGGAACTTGTTTATTAAAAACCTTGTTTTTTCATAAATAAGGTGGACAAAAACACTCGTAGGAAAAATATTTTACTTAACTCTTACGGAAAATTCTTTTCAGCTCTTAACGGCTTGCCCGAACTCCGTTCCGCGTCGTTCGTGCAACTGCCGTTGCGTGCGGAAAAGTACTACTTTCCGCACTCGTTAGGTAAATCACTATTTCATAGAAAGCTTTTAATCCAGTAACGACAGATGAACTCGAGCAAAAAGTGAAGAATGAATTGTAGCACTCTAAAACTCGGCACATAACATCTCGACATCGTGTATTATTAGAAAAAAAATAGTTTACCAAAAAATCAGGGATGGAATGAAAACATTTTCATTTAAAAAAAATATAATTTTTTTTGTTATTATATCAGAAAACATAGGATTTATCAAAAAACGATTTCCATAGGTTGAGAGATAATTGAATTCTCCACAAGAATGATACACAGTAATACCTTATGAAATACGCTCGTTTTCTCAGAAAACGTTGTTTAACGCCGACGTCACATTTTATGCCCGCCCTAACCAGCCACTGCAAGTTCAGGCAGGGCCGAGAATTAGATTTGTCATAACTTTGCTAAAAATTATAGTAGAAGGAGAAGAAAAAGTGCATATCGTTCCTGAAGACCTCTACTTCCTGATGCAAATATAACATGTGAGTATCTGAGTACCTAAAATGTGTTTTGTCACACTTCACATACCTAACCCTTCTACGATATTTACGGATGATACGAAAGTCATGGATATTCTGGTTGATATGAAATAATTATACTGGAAAAGGAATCAGTACCCCTCTTGGACCATATGCAACGATTTAAGGCTAGTGAGACAAGTCTCACTTATATATGCCAAACAAAAAACAGGGAATTAGTCCTTCCTCAGTTTTCAACTGACCCATAATTTCGGCGATTTCTTCAGTAAATGTTGAAAATAATCGCTCATACACATCCTACATAAAAAATGAAGTATGTGATTTCAAGCTTGAGGTTTGCACTTCACAATATGAATATATATGCAGGATATGAATAAGTGATTATTTTCAACATTTAGTGAAGAGAATGCTGATTTTATTGATAAGTTGAAAATAAGGCAGTAGTAAAACAAAGTTTTTTTTTTGAAATGTACAAGTGGGACCTGTCACACTACTTTAAAATTGTTGCATATAGTCCAAAGAGGATATGGGTTGCTGCTTTAGTCTAAAAAGTAGACATCTCCGTGAAGTACGACATGCAAAACTCATTTTAGGTACTCAAATACTCGCATATTATATTTGCATTTGATCATTTACAGCAGAGTTGTGACCAATCAAATATCCGGCTCCGCCAGAACTTTCAGGGGCGTGTTAGGGTGAACCTGAAATTTGATGTCGGCGTTCAATCACGTTTTCTGAGAAAACGAGCGCATTTCATAAAAATCACTAGGAATCATTTTTGTGGAGAATTGAATTGTCTTTCACCGTTTTGAGTTGTTTTTTTGATAAATCATACAGAGTGGTCCAACGAAAAGTATGCACCTAGCTTTTCTCCTTTATTTGGAATTCATAGCAAATATACTCGGACACGTGAAGTTTGCCTTTGAGGGGGACACATTTTAGATATATTTTGCAACTTGTGTCTTCAACCCCCTAGCGAGGGGGTGTTACAACCTTAAAATTTTAAATGGAACATGTGGTCGAGTGATGTATCATTTGAACGGGCATAAAATTATCTTTTCAATGATACCCTATTTGTTGAAATTTACTGAAACAGTTAATGCGAAAACGGCTTTAAGAACATTAACCCGATAATTTTGGTATTAATGAAAAATACAAATCAGTTTTGGTTACTAGGAATCACGATAACGACAATCATTTCTAAATTACTTTATTTTGCCAAAAGCAACATTTCATTGATAATTTTTTGTTATCACAACTAAATTCCCCATTTATCGTTTGCGTGATTTTGTCGAAAACGACTGCAGATAAGTGTAAGAAAAAAACTGCAGGTATGTGTAACATTTTTTTACCGATGAGTGTGAATTTTATTTGAATGGAGCTTTGAATAGGCATAATTGCCGTTACTGGGATGACAGTAACCCATATTTATTCCGTGAGGTTCATTCCCAGGCCCCTCAAAAAATAAACGTCTGGTGTGGCATATTAGGAAGTCATATCATAGGACCACTTTTCATTTCTGGAAATTTAAATGGTGAAATCTACCTAAACATGCTTGAAGACGCAATTGATCCTTTCATCACACAAATAATAGAAGATGACCAAAATCATAATGCTGATCGGCTTCATTTCCAGCAAGATGGAGCACCTCCGCACTATTTTGTTCCTGTACGAGAATTTTTAGATAACCGGTTCCCCGGGCAGTGGATTGGCAGGAGAGGCCCAATGGAATGGCCTGCCAGGTCACCTGATTTATCGCCTTTGGACTTTTTTCTATGGGGACACTTGAAAAATAAATGTTTTGCTACGAAGCCCGAGTCCATAGAAGATATTCGCCAAAGGATTATAGCAGAGTGCCAAAGCATAACACCTGATATGCTACAAAATGATAGACATAGATTTGAACAAAGTCTGTATTATTGTATGGAAGCAAATGGGTCACAATTTGAACACTTGTTGAAGTAACATTTCAATAAATCAATTTAACAGCTTGTTTTTTTTTACAAAGCACTATTACAAGTAACAAATATTGAAACGTACTAAGTACTACTTGTACATGTTTTAATTCCTAGTAACCAAAACTTATTTGTATTTTTCATTAATACCAACATTATCGGTTTCATGTTCTTAAAGCCGTTTTCGCAATAACTGCTTCAGTAAATTTCAACAAATAGGGTATCATTGGGAAGATAATTTTGTGCCCGTTCAAATGATATATCAGTCGACCCCACGTTCCATTTAAAATGTTAGGGTTGTGACACCCCGTCGCTGAGGGGTTGAAGGCACAAGTTGCAAAATATATCTGAAATGTGTCCCCTTCAAAAACAAACTCCACGTGTCCGAGCATTTTTGCTTGCAATTACACAAAAAGGATAAAAGCTAGGTGCATACTTTTCGTTGGACCACTCTGTATACTTTCTAAGACTACAGCAAAAATGTATTCATTTATTTTTAAACGAATAAAAAAATATGTTCCACCCCTGGAATTTTGGAAAACAATTTGTTTCCTGTTTATCATGGTTCCAACTACTATCATACCAAGTTTGGTGGTGCTACTGGTGCTACAACCAATTCTTGTCTTGAAACCCAATCGAACTGGAATATTTCTCTATTCCTCGTAAAAAAGTAAGTCGCCAAGAATCTCTGACCTCAATCATTAAGAGCAAACAATGCCCTTGATGAAATGGGAATCGGTTTTGAGCGTTTAGTTTTATTTTTTTGCAAAAATTTTGTTGGAACAAATGATTCAATTCGTCTGCCAGAATTCGGGAATCTAACTGATTTTTGGTTTTGTTGATTTTAAAGAAATTTTTTTTTTATGGTTTGACAAATGAAAAAAATAGGCAAATTCCCGAATTCTTAAGGAGATTATAGAGCCGAAAGAAAAAAAATATAAAATCATTAGTTTTGACGCAAAACCGATTCTACGATTAGAAGCTATCTACCTTATTGGCGCTCCCAGCTACGTAGTTTTTTACGGACAAGTGCTTCGTTACCTCCACTATCGCTCTTGAAAAATATATCCCCATACACCCAACATGTGCGGCGTAATGATAAAATTTGACTTTCGTGATGACGCGCTGATGTTGCCTCTTAAGAAAAACCTGAAACCTTTGAAAAACACTATTTAGTATTAGTCACCAGATTTAAGGAACGAAATTCCAAAAAATTCCAATTCAACGCTCGTTTTGAGTAAAATTGCTGATGGTGACATTTCATACGCTATCAGAATTCTAAGCTTCAGCTGATAATGATAATGATACTTTGAAAGAGCTTCAGTTGAAACATCCAAGTCCATGTTCCACTCAGGATCCTCCCGAAGCTTCATGTTAATGTGTATGAGCTTTTCAAAGACTATCTGACCAACCGTGTACAAAAGGTGGAAATTAATGATTACTGAGTGGAACTCAAAAAATTAAATGTGGTATATTCCAAGGAACAGTTCCCCAGCTATTTCTACTGTATATAATGAACATGTTGGATGTTGATATTTCGGCAGATACTACATCACAAGCCGATGATTCTGATGATTCTTCACAGGTCACACTTCTCGTAAAAGCATACAAATCACTGCGATAATCCATTTTGTCTCAAGTTATTATCATATGAGCTGGTACTCACCAAAATATACTAAAGACACTTATACTGACACAAAAATGGATATTGAAAGTTCTACTACCGAAACCGAAGAGATTTTTCCTTTCTCATACACAAAATGTATGGACATACACGAACTCTGTGTTTTCAGGGTTGCCAATCACGATTGCAACCGGCCCAAAAAAGTACAAGCGTCCATTCCAAAACCTTAATCGTGTAAGAAATTTCAAACTGTTTTGCAATAAAGGATAGGCACTCTCGATAACAGATGCAATATCAAGTCAATCACATGATTCAAATAAAAACACATGCACTCCAGAAACCCCTGTTCTGGTCCTCATATAGTCCGGGAGGTACTGTCACTTTGGAATACGTCATAGTATGCACGATGAAATTTAGTTTTTATTATAGTACACATACCAATTATTACTAAACCAAGATTCAGACCCCGCCACCGCGGTGGGTGGAGTGGCAGGAGGAGGTGGTCAAAAACAATGAAAAAGAAGTAATAGTATGCACGCTGAATTCTTTATCGTTGGTAGATCATGTCACCCTTGAGTAGCGGTGGGTTGCAGAGATACAGGGTGTTGAATATGAAAAATTAAATCTATTTTTATTCATAACTTCTACAGTTTCGGAAATTTTACAGTTTTACAGTTTACAGTGAATTGTACAATCCAAATAACTGCTTCAAATTTGTACTGGATATTCTACCAAAAATATCAATGCTACTTTCACATGCAGTTTTTCCCAAAGCTGCTTTCTTGCAGAAATACAGGGTGTTGAAACTGGAAAATTATAAAACATTTTTCTCCTATCGCTAATCAAGGGTCTGAAGACTGATTTCGTGATGAGTATCACATGATCTACCAACGATAAAAAATCCAGCGTGCATACTATGACGTATTCCAAAGTGACTATCTCCCGGGCTATTATTCATTAATTAAACCAACTGCTGCTGTATCAGTGTGGGTAATTACTATGTATTTGAAAAAAAAAATTCCACCGATTATACAACTGTATATTAACTATACAACAGTACAGTACAACAATACGTACAACAGTAAAATTCATTTTATTTTAAAAACCAAATCATATTTTTTTTTAGTTCACTGTTTATAATACTGTTTATTCAGGACAGGAATTTTCATGATTTACTTGATTTTACTACCAACTCAAATTTATCAATCAGGCACACCTACTTCTCCAGAAGTCAGGTTCTGTGTATTTCTATTGAATTATATTATTTACCCTGAAATGTAACATTAGTTCAATGAAATTATCCATCTATCTATTTACCTACCACCAATATGTAATATCAAACATTACGATACTGATATGAGTTTCGTAATGAGATACTTTACCGCACTAGTGCGGTAAATTCATTTTCCCACAAGTGTGAGGAAAAGTTACTTTTCCGCACGATTTTTCGTTTTGAAAGTTGTACTTTTCCGTACGGTTTAAAATCGTTCGGAAAAGTTACTTTTCCGTACGATTTTTACTTTTCCGCACGATTTTTGTATTTTCGAAAATGATGATATTTAGGACTAACTAAATGATCTCTGTAACTATTCTGTCTTATTAGTTATTTTGTAGCATTATTATAAAACTTGTTTATTAAAAACCTTGTTTTTTCATAAATAAGATGGACAAAAACACTCGTAGGAAAAAACTGTACCTAACCTAACCTAACTCTTATGGAAAATATCTTTCACGCCCTTAACGGCTTGCCCGAACTCCGCTCCGCGTCGTTCGTGCAACTGCCGTTGCGTGCGGAAAAGTACTACTTTCCGCACTTGTTAGGTAAATAACTATTGTTTCTCTTTTTAACTGTCAGTTTATTTGATGGAAAAGGTTAAGAAGAACTAATTTATTATAAATTTGAGTATCTATCCCGGGGTTTATCAGGTAATCAGGTTTGAATTTTTTAATTTGTAGCGGATTCTATATCTGAATCTATTCTCCAATGGTCTCAACTGACGTCGATGAAATTTTACTAAATTGGAGTGATTCTAATATTATTAATTTAAGGAATATTGACTAATTTTGAGTAAATAATCAACATTATTGGTGATAGGTAAAATATTGTACAATATTTGTGTCGTGAATTCATATTCAAACTGGGCCTAAAGGCCTCGTTTGACAAATGTTCCATCTCATATCGTAATATGAATCTTTACGACACTTATATCGTAAATATCTATTATCTATCAATAACATGAAAACTCTAAAAATTGTTTTACCATTTTTCTCCTCAATTGCTATAATACACCGTGGACCGCCCGCTCACATTTGAAACTAACCCGACCTGAATTACTAGTTAACGTAAATAAAATAAAAATACAAGGAAATTTTATCTTCGAATTTCCGAAAAAAAAAAAATTCAAGATATTTATAGTTACTTATCGCTTTCTTATCTGTGTTTAATTTGATCCTCAATAATAATTCTTTTTTGCTGCTTTTAGCTAAAACAAACCTGACCTGTCTGACCTATTCCAAACATAACATTAATTACCAAGAAATGAGGGTTTATACACAATTCAAAGAAAACGTACAAAAATAAACAGTTATTTGGGAATTATTGATGACCTTTAAGAAGATATAGGCTCATGGGAAACAGTGACAGAAAACAACAAGGAAGCTCTGCCGACCCTTGAAAGAAATGTCCTGGCATAGTGGTGTATGACAAGTCTTTGAAGTTATGACAAACAGGTGTTAGAACAAAACTCGATTGACCAATCGTGATGCATCAGCATCAGCTATAATAGTTATTTTTCTACAACTGTCAAAAAAGTCCACTTTTTTTGTATGGTTTGTGTGCGTAAAGTATTACAATATTTCACTATCAACAAACGATTTCATTATTAAACGGAAAAGCGTAAAAAAAGTGCACTTTTTTTAACGGCTGTTGCTAGGCAACCGACAGTTTCATGCAACAACAGTGATAGATCCGAATAATAACGAAATCCTGTCATAAAGCCAGTTCTCATTTTCTTTGGCAACTAATAACCTATAAATATCTGATACAAATGTTTCACCAATAATATTCTTAGCATTCTTACTATTGAATAACTATTATCAAAATTCCAAACTATCGCGGCGAATATATTCAGGGGTAATATAATAAGTGGTATGATTATTACCGATAATTTTTTGGAATATTAATGAATTGCAATCCCAAAGCTGAAAATACAACGAGTCCGCAGGACGAGTTGTATTTTCTTGCATTGGGATTGCCAATGAATTGATATTCCAAAAAATTATAGGTTTTTAATCATACCACGAATTGTATTTAGGACGACAATATATCGATTTGAAATAAAGAAAAATCGTGTCACCTGGCAATTGATGCTTTACTTCTAGCCGTATTCAACGGAATACTCTTTTCCAAGGTCTCATCTGTGATACCAATGGACATTTGTCCCCAACGATCGCTCATATTGATAAATAAAGATAACTAGTCAAAACACATAAATTTGACGTTTATAATTTAAATCATTATTTTCACTTGACAGATAGTAAAACAAAAACTAAGCAGGTTTATCACCGTGAAAATACAGCGACAAGCTATATTTTCACTGTAGTTCCGATTCTATTAGCTGAATTTTAAAATTTGTAATCCACTGATTGGTTGTTAAGCAAGGAAATATATAATGACTATAGTAAGTTTTATACTCTTCAATATACCTAGTATATAACTCGCTCTACACGTATATTGTGAAGTACCTACCTATACAAATAAGTTCGAATTATACCTACACAAGAAGATGGATAATTATCATCTTTTTGGGGGTGATAGCGCAGTGGGTAAGCGCGCTCATAAAGTTACTCAAAATTCACTAAAAAAGTTCTCATTTCAATTATTTCCAAGCATAATTATTTTTGGTATGGTTGGCTGTATGGCTCACCCTGTATGAAAAGTATTCATAATGAAGTATTTCAGACTCAAAATTGTAAACGACTAGGTATTAACTTCATGGAATAATTTATCTGTGACGGAACTGTAGAATTTTGAGTATTTGCAAAGACCTATTGTAATTTATTCGTGAATAACCCTGTAACAGTAAATATTTTTAGCTGAATTTTTCCATGTACATCTGACCGAAACTCATATTAAACGCATAGGTGCAACATAAAATCAATCCGACTTTTCAATTTGAAGAAAAAACTGATAAAATCAGTAATTTTCCACTTTAACGCCCTGTATCTCGAAAACTGGTCATAGTATCGGATTCAGAATTCATACCTCTGAAGATGGTGTAAAAATCAATATATAGTGAGAAAATAGTTTCATTTGACCGAGAAAATTTTTGAATACAGGTTGTTCATATTTTTTGTACTTTTCCCAAAATAGAATACCTTCCTATGAATTAACCACCTTGAATATTTTGGAGATTAGTGACACACATATGTTTGTGGTATTACTTTTCCCAAAAATCAATCCATAAATACAGGGTTTCGAATTAATCCTCAAAAAAAATAATTTTGTCTAGTGGTTCTCTCTGTGAAACACCCTGTATAGAAAATGTGTTCTGTGCAATATTTTCTCGTCAAAATACTATATCGAAGAGAACGTTTCAAAAATATGCCTCCCTAACGTCACAGTAGAAATTTGGCAAAAAACTACCGTCATACATTCGTGAATCACCTTGTGAATATAAATATTTTCAATCATACGTATCCACTAGTTTCATTACTAGAACATCTAGTAAACGTCTGCATGCAACAGAAATCCAAACTAACTTTTAATAAATAAAAAATAAATCCGAAAATCTGGGCAATTTTCAACTTTAACACCCCGTATTTAGAAAACAAGCCATAGGATTGGGTTGGGCCCATTGACACTTTTGGTTACTGAGTCGGGTACAACAACATACCAAACTTTCAGAAAATTTGACCGGTCGCCACTTTGCATAAGAAAAGTGCGGGGTCCTTTGACGTTTATAATTTAAATCATTTTCACTTGACAGATGGTAAAACAAAAACTAAGCAGGTTTATCACCGTGAAAATACAGCGACAAGCTATATTTTCACTGTGGTTCTGATTCTATTGGCTGAATTTCAAAATTTGAAATCCACCGATTGGTTGTTAAGCAAGGAAATATATTGTCAAAATAATAGCATATACCTCTAAGGAACTATTGGACCTAATCTACACTAGGTAATACAAGGTAGCTATGGATTTTTGGCCGTCAGAAACTAGTTGACAACAATAATTAATGAAATTTGGGAAATTGGGTAGGTATATATTCAGATAACGAATTCTTGATAACTATAAATTTAATTTAAGTAGAAATGAAATGTGATGAGGATTGAACGGAGAAAATCGTGGATAGTGCAAATATGAGATTTCCTTGACATAGTTCAAAGAAAGAAAAAGATATTCATTGCTTCACGAGGATTGTTTATTTATTTTGAATAAAAATCTAAGAAAATGAAAAGTTACTTCGATGGACTAGTTATTCGAGAGTCAAGTCAACATTAATAATAATGATATTGACCTCGATGAATATTTTATTTTAATATTTGCTTCAAATTTTCCATTTTGCGGGATAGTGTGAAGAGAAAGGGATTTCGACTCTATCGAAATTATTCGTTTAATTTGTTTGAAACTCAACTCTTCGACATACTCTTTGAACTTTGTTGGAATAATGAATCAATAAAAATATGCCCAATTCATTTCATATTTGCAAAAAAATATGAATTGGTTATTTTTTTTGACAGTTGTAGAAAAAATCATGTATGAAACTCGTGAGAGAAGTGTTTTTTTACTCTTAGGAATGCCGCACGACGACATTTCCTACTCGTAAAAAAAAGTATCACTTTACTCACTGGATATATAAATTACTATTTTGATACAAGTCTTGAAAGTGGCATTTTATTTTGTGAGTGTAGAATATTGCGAAAGGAGCATCACCGAGTGGGGAGCAACCCCACGAATCATACAATTTTTTTTATAACAGTTACTGCTAGTAAGAAAAAAACAAAAAAAATATAAGATCTATATAAGGATTCGAACACACGATCTTTGGATTGAAAGGCAGACAGGCAGATGCCACATCTATAAAAAACGCAACGCACTTTATTTATGAATGCCATCATCTCATCTGTCAGTTTACTTTTAACACTAGTGTTAAAACTAGTGTTAAAAGTATTTTTAGTTTTAAGTTCAACACTAGTGTTAAAAGTATTTTTTACACTAGTGTTTACAGTGATTTTGTGAAAATGTTAGTTTTTAGTTCATATGTCAATTAATTCAAAACGTCATTTTTAATGCCAGTTGAAAAAAATATCTATGAAGTACAGACATATCGCCGAAGACCCAATACCTGCTTACCCCATAATTTGTACAGTGGTTTTTTGGGATTGCACCCTCTCAGAATGTGTCGGAGCTTCGGTGAAAGGGCCCGACTGGAAAATTTTAAATTTTAATTCAAATAATAATAATAAAGCGTCCTTATTCATTATGAAAATACAAACAATAGTTATTTGCATCCGTTCTGGGTTTTTCTGATCCGAATAACATCACAGCAGATTTATTAGAGTTGAGTTTCAGATTGTGGGCGGAAGAAACGTCAAAAATAGTTTGTAAATCATGACTAAAAATGAATTTCGCCGTGTCCATAGTGCTGAATGAAAAGGAGTAAAGTAAAGCTGAAACATAGTAGACAACCTATCTCTGATATCTGATAAATATCGCAACATTTTTCACTTCAATATAAGAAGCATGAGGAAAAACTTTGATGTGCTTTTACTCTATATTGGAAAATTCCTTCAAAACAACATTGATATACTCGTTCTATCTGAATCATGGGTTTTGGATGATTTGGAGCCTTTCACAACACCAGGGTTCAATATACATATATTATTATAATGATTCGCAATTTAACCAAAACGATGGGGTTGTGGTTTTTGTGAGATGTGAAATTTCTGCCGAAGTAACGATTATAAATTTAACGGAAATAAAACTGAATTTCAATCTCAGTAACAGTTCAAATTCCATAATTGCTACATACAGACCACCCTCAACAAATGTAGAAATTTTTTTACAAGATATCGAGAATTACCTAAAAACACTTGCAACATCAGATTTTACTGTATTGATAGGAGACATAAATATCAACTTACTTGATACTGATTCCCTGTTACCTGTTACCTGTTAATAGGTATATATACCTGATGGCAGAATTAGAATATTTTTCCTATACAGGGTGGCCCATCGAAAACGTACCGCAAGGCATTACAGGCTGGGAAAGAACATTTCGATAAAATCCGAAAACAGGTCAAGTTTGTTTGTCAGGGGTACACATTTTGACGTAACAAGCATAGTAAAACCTTCAACCCCCTAAGTAGGGGTGTCACCCCAACATTTTTTTCAAATGTGAAGGTGGGTCAAGCGGTACCTCTTTAGAAGACGCTTGTCATGCCCTATACAGTGCTGCTTAGATTTTTCAAATCGATCTACTCTTTCAAAAAATATGGAGCTTTGAAACTCCTACCATCATGTGGGACGAAAAATACAAAAATAGGTTCAATTGTACTTTATTGCAATAAGTTCTTTCAAATGAATTCGCTGTTTTTGCCGATTCTCTGTTTTTACAATGCACAGATTTTTTCAGGCTCATTTTAGAGAGTAAAAAATGAATAGGATTCATTTCTTCACGTTTGAATTAGGCCAAGTAGTTGCTAGATACCTGTCGTGGTTGAAGTGTTTACGAATTGTTGACTTTAAAATTTATTATTATAGTGTATTCAATTGCAGACAGCGTAAAAATCATTGAGCTTTTTTTCAAAAACGATGAATGTGGAAATCGGGTCGCAGAGTTGTTTAACCAACGGCATCCTGACAAACATGTCTCTAGAAAAAATTTTCGTGACTTGGTGAAAAAATGTCGAGAAACAGGTTCAGTTCATAACAAAAAGAAAGAGCTTGAAAATCCAGTACTAAATGAACCTACGGAGATAGCAGTATTGGGGCAAGTTGCAGTTGATAGTACGGGTGTGTCTCGTACCAGAGTCCAACGGGTATTGAAAAAATACAAATTCCATCCTTTCAAAATTCGCTTAGTGCACGAACTGAATGGAGACGACTTTGATCGTCGCTTGCAATTCTGCGAAATTATGAGTGAGCGAGCGTTACACAATGGTAATTTTCTAATCAATGTGTGTTTTTCGTACGAGTGTTCCTTCTTCCTCCATGGTTTAGTGAATCGCCACAATTGCCGGTACTGGGCTGACACCAATCCAAGGATTTTCCACGAGACACACACGCAACACCCCCAGAAGTTAAATGTGTGGTCTGGTATTTTTGGAAATTCCATTGTAGGACCTTTTTTCCTCCCTGGAAATTTAACAGGCGATATGTACTTGGATTTACTACAAAATGCCATCGACCCAGCTCTAACAAATATCATTGAGAACGATCCCGCATACCATGAACAGAAACTGATTTTCCAACAAGACGGAGCTCCTCCTCATTATTTCCAAAATGTGCGCAATTATTTACATGACACATTTCCAGGGCGATGGATAGGACGACGGGGCCCAATAGAATGGCCACCTCGGTAACCCGACTTAAGTCCTATAGATTTTTTTTTGTGGGGACACATCAAAAGCCTTGTTTACAAAACACCACTAGACACATAAGAACAGTTGCAACGAAGAATCATTAACGTATGTCGCGAAGTGACACCCCAAATGCTTCAGAATGTACGACAACGGTTTGAAAATAACTTATACCACTGTATGCAGGTTGACGGACAGCAATTCGAACATTTACTTGACTAATAAAGGAGTTTTGAAGTACAATTGAATCAATTTTTGCATTTTTCGTCACGCATTTTCGTTGGAGTTTCAACGCTCCATATTTTCTGAAAGAGTGGATCGATTTTGAAAATGTAAGCAGCACTGTGTAGGGAATGACATGCCCCTTCTAAGGAGGTATCACTTGACCCCCCTTCCCATTTGAAAAAAATGTTGGGATGACACCTCTACTTAGGGGGTTGAAGGTTTTACTATGCTTGTTACGTCAAAATGTGTCCCCCTGACAAACAAACTTGACCTGTTTTCGGATTTTATCGAAAAGTTCTATCCCAGCCTGTAATGCCTTGCGGTACGTTTTCGATGGACCACCCTGTATAACGAAGCCCACGAGGGAATCTCATGGCTCTTCTTCCATAATAGATCACATATTTGTGAAAATTTCCAATGAAGCTAGTATCAGTGTTAATGAACTGAATTCTTACAGTTTCAAACGAAATTTAACAGTGCTCTTACCCATTCCTCTCAACTGCGATAAAAAAAATAATACAAAAATCACGAAAGAAATCATAACTATGAACCATAAAAATTGTCGAATCTATTCATTCAAGCTGAAGTTTTGGACAAATTGCGTTTTGAATGCCTGCTCCCCACATGTAAGTAATGAATGAAGCGAAAATTTGTATATACGGTCAATCATGACCTTCTAATTGCAAAACTCTCTGCTTTAGGCATTGACGGTACTTTTTTGAACTGGATTGGTTCTTATTTGAGAGGTAGGACTCAATGTGTCAAATATGCTGGTTCTGTGTCATCAGAAATTTCGGTAGCATCTGGGGTTCCCCAAGGATCCCATATGGGTCCACTACTTTTTTTGTTATTTATTAATGATATATCAGAAGTAATACAACACAGTTGCCACTTGATGTTTGCTGATGACTTCAAACTCTTTAGGGTCATTGACAATGTCTGTGATGCTAAATTTTTGCAAATAGATTTGAGCAATTTGTCCCGTTGGTGCGATATAAATATGCTTCATCTTAATATAAACAAATGTTATCAAATCACATTTTCGAGAATAATGAATCCATTTCAATACTCTTACCAAGTGAAAAATGTTAATTTGTCAGTGGCTGATAGTGTTCGAGACCTTGGCATATTATTTGATTCCAAAGTTACATTTAAGACACATATTGATAACATTGTTTCTAAATCATTTAAATTATTGGGCTTCATTGCAAGATCTTCAGATAAATTTTTCCTTTGCACATCTAAAATATTATACTGCTCTCTCGTTCGATCAGTTATTGAATATAATTGTATGATATGGTGTCCATTTTATCAGGCGGATATCAATAGAATTGAGAAAGTCCAAAATAAATTTTAAGGTCATGCGCATAGATATCAGAGGAGAAACTATGAATATTCTGACATTTTGAATATTTTGAACTTATCAAGTTTGGAACATCGAAGAGCTGAGATTGATCTGAGATTTCTGCACAAAGTTGTAAATGGAGCTATAAGTTGTCCAAATTTAATTG
Organism: Chrysolina haemoptera; assembly: GCA_958298965.1. Classification (NCBI taxonomy): domain Eukaryota; kingdom Metazoa; phylum Arthropoda; class Insecta; order Coleoptera; family Chrysomelidae; genus Chrysolina; species Chrysolina haemoptera. Next base: position 27,254,361 of record OY282597.1, on the reverse strand, counting down.
AACTCTTTAAACTGAATGTTAATCCCAGAAGAACAAGAATTTCAGAACTGTTCAAGGTTCCTCATCACAGTACAAACTATGGCCAAAATGAGTCAATTACAAAGGTAGTTAAATTGGCAAATAAAAATTGTGAAACAATTGATTTGTTCGACACAACCACATATTCATTCAAAAATCAAATGAGGCACATTAATTTGTTGTAATTTAGTTTTAGTTGATTATGACTGTAACTTAAACATTGTCTCTTAAATATTTATGTTTTTTGTAAATTGGCATGTCCGTATATAAATAAATAAATAAATAAGTGTTCTTAAATGTGTTATTTATTGCAAAGCGCTTTCGTCATTTTCAGTGTTCACTAGTCAGGCAACAGGAAGTATCGAGATTTGTAAAAATATTATCCGTTTGAAATTTTAAACTAATTTAGGTCTAAAAACCAACAAAAAGGCATGTTGGGGTTATAAGGCCATGTGGGTATGTCAATGGAAGTATAACAACTGTCAATAAATATTCTGTGATTAAATTAAATAAATATCGTTTGGAAACTATCTTTATTCAAAGAATGCATTGAAATAAGAACTACCATTTGAAAACCTCAATATCTGAAAAACTATTTAGTTTAGTTATAAGAAACACCAATATGAAATAAAAGATAAATGAATTTTATATTCTTCAGACTAAAAAAATTATTTGAAATAACAAAATCCGAATGATAAAAAAGTGTACAACGATTTTTTAAAATTCTGTTGAATGTTGAGAAACGGGTTGTATCGAAATCAATAGCCCTAAACCTTTTTTATGGTTTTGATGGTATTCAGTTGTCAATTGTATCTAGCATTTTCATAAAAAAAATCAATAACTTGAGAACGGTTAGAGTTTGGTACATCGTACCTCATAGGAAATCATGTCGTCTTCTCCTGACCATTTCATAATTGCAACTGAATACAAGGTATTCTATTTGAAGAAAAAACATATCTTTGATATGCTATCTTTTTCGAGCCACCCTGTAGACTTCAAAATACTTTTCTTCAGTAGCCTTAATCAATACAGCCATATATAATAAAACGGAGAATCCCGAAAAAATAAGGGAAACTTTGTTCTGAAAATGAAGATTCATTCATGAAATTTGGTGTCCTAGGGGAATTTTTGAATGTATACCTAATGAAACATAAAAAAATCATTCCAATCGGTTTACAGATATATTCCATAATGGTGTTTCCATCGATATATCTTCTCTTTTTCGAAACAAAAATTATGATGTACAAACTACACAGAAAACGATTGGGTCTTCACAGAAATGTTAAATAATATCGTGATAGATGTTAAAAAATTATGTGTGTGAAAATCATGTTGCTTCACTCGTGTGGTTGCCAAGTAACATGACATGTTTCCCAAAATCGAAGGAACTTGTTTTCCGATAATTATCGATATACTTGTTGCATGTATTACCTACGAAAAAAGTTGATATAGGTACAAATTCATTGTAAAATATCCTAAAAGTGCACGCCGTCGCCATCTGTCGTCAGGAAGCAAAAACTATAATATAATCACAGGTTACGCTTCAAATAGAATGTCGACTTTCCTACCACACTCAATAGGTAGGGTTTCCAGCAAGAGAGGCACGCTGTGCACTTTGCAAAATTATTTATGCGAAAATTTCACACCTCTACTCTTTAACCAATAAGATGCCTTAATTTTGACTAGTTACCATGACAACTAAAAATATTTCCGGAATTTTTTTCGTGGCGCCACGATATTTAAGTGGAAATTTTTTGACAGTTGAAAAGGTAAACATATCTACAACCATTAAACATTGTAGATATACCTGTGAATAATGCACAATTTCTACAAGAATTAACATTATTATTTATTATTCGCTATAAAGTTCCATTAAACAGAAAACAATAATTTGTTTAGTTATCATGCATTAACAATTTATAGTAAGATTTAGATGTTGCTTGAATTCTAACCCATCCTCTCTTCCTAATGGTGAATAGGAAGGTGACGAATCAATTAGATATCTGTGTTTTAAGACATATATGTAATATTTTGAAACAATTTTGTTCAAATCTCTTTTACGCAAAAGGCCATATTTACTTGACATCTGCAGCAGACTTTGTTGGATTTTCGTAAACAAACCATTCGACTCTAACGCTTCCTAGTCGCAATCTTCCATTAAATTCGTTAAATATATTTTCCGTCGACCGTTCATTTATGATGTATTTTAACGCACTCAAAATCGTTGATTAATGACCCCTGTTAATGAATGATTTTCTATTAATCAACGATTTGATTATATGCAACCCAACATACATTGCTCTTATACATTTTATATTGGTTAGTACTATCTGTCATTATTTATTTGTCAATTTTCAAATAAAATTTTAGAAAATGTTTATTACACCAGTTGTCACTCAAAACCATATATGGTCCCGTGGCGTAATGGTAAAGTGCACCTGGCTTGCAACACTGAGGTCGAGGGTAAATTTTTTTTTTCTTTATTTCAATTTGAAAATAAATAATAAAAAATAAAATAAAACTACCACTGAGAAAAATTAAACTATCTTTGAGTAGAGTTAATATAAATAGGAAATAGTGATTCTTTTTTATCGTAACGTTAAATAAATAAACATTGAAAATAAGATATCTCTATTTTTGAAAACTTCTGTCGACGGAAAAGTTTTGTAACAAACTCGAGAATTAAAATGGCGATTAACAATCTCAAACATTAACGCGCTCGCTCCGCTCACGCGTTAAAATATCTCGATTGTTAATCGCCCTTATTAATACACTTGTTCGTTAAATAACTATAATTTTGGATGAGATATTTGCACTTGACTCAACTCTTTGCAGTATTTACATAAATTGTAATTTTCAAAGCATTTCATTTTGCTCAAATTGTTCAACGCAAATGCTTACAAGAAATGTTTTACATATAAGAATATCTTTGTTTGCTGGTTTACTATACAGTAACTCAATGTAATTTACCAATATAAACCTCATCTGTCAAAAGCATGGCCGCCTATATCACGGCCACCTACTGCAACAAACCATGTTAATATTATATTTTTTACATTAGAAGTGTTATGGACTACATTAACAAAAAATATATTTCTACCACCTTTAGTGACCTAAAATTATGAAAGGGCGATAGACAGATCTAATACCCATCTGAGTTTTATCATTAGTTGTAACTAAAGTTGGTAATATTTTTTATTTAACGAAACATGGTGGACTTGACAAGCAGTGAAATCAATTTAAAATGTTAGATTGGATCAATAACTTTTTTCCAAATCATGGTGTGAAATTTTCTTACCGAATACCACGCAAGCTTAAATTATTCCTGGAAATAATTTAAGCTCTTGTGATATTATAAGTGAAAAAACTTCAACTGATACGTCCACTGATAAATAAATTAGTATTAAATGGCGATGTGACCACACGTATTAAACCATTCCCAAACTGCACTTATAGATGGAATATAACAAAACCTGTTCATCATCCCAAACTGCTCTAATACATGGATTTCAACCAAGCCAGTTCATCAGAAATTTTCCATGTTCCTATTGGAATAAAATTCCGAAAAAATTGACTTGAAGAAACATATACAATCAAGTTCGAGCATTTTTGCCGGAGAGTATCAAATAAATGAAAAAGTAAAATCGACAAAGTCGAAGTACTCTTTTCTACAAATATTTCATCTATGTGGAAATATGAGGCAGACATCTTCCCTGGCTAATGCCACAACGGACATTAAATTACATCTGACAAATATTTGTGCAACGGTATTCCAAGAAGACTCAGTTTTCTTATTGTAATTATACAGCAAATTATCCTTCATTTGGCTGGGGAAGACCACCTGCAGACGCGTTTCGAGGTTCTTGCCGCTCTTCAGTGACAGGGTAGGTCAGACAATATTAGAGTCGTCCTGCCCCAGCCCAATGAATTATAATCCACTGTATAACTTATATTTCACAACAAATGAAGCAGCGACTTACAGTAAGAGTCAGTCGGAAGAAGGAAGAACGTTGCACAAATATTTGTCAGATGTATTTCAAGGTCCGTCGTAGTATTAATTAGGGAAGTAGTTGTTTTCTGTCAGATGTTTGCCTTATATTTTCCAAATTGTGAAAATATTTGGAGAGAACAGGTAGGGTACTTCGACATTGTCGATTTCATTTGTTTGATACTCTTCGGCAAAAATGATCTAACTCTGTTCACTTCCTGGTGTCTTTGCTACCGGGGATTGCTTGTTGGTTTCCTCACTGGTGGCGGTACGACTGACTTTTACTGTGAGACGCTGCTTCATTTGTGATGAAATATTAGTTATACAGTGGATTATAATTCATTCGGCTGGGGCAGGTCGACTCTAATGCTGTTCGAACTACCCTGTCACTGACGAGTGGCAAGAACCGCGAAACGCGTCTGCAGGTGTTGTGAAGGATAATTTGCTGTATAACTACAATAAGCAATTGCAACTGAGTCCTCTTGGAAGAACGTTGCACAAATATTTGTCAGATGTAATTCAATGTCCGTCGTGGTATTAGCCAGAGAAGCAGTTGTTTTCTGTTAGATTTTTGCCTCATATTTTGCACAATATTTAGTGAGAAGGGTACTTTGACATTGTCGATTTTACTATTTCATTTATATACAATCGAATTGAAATAACACAAACTGGTTTTTCTTTTTATTTTATTTCACCACCCTATATATATATATATATATATATATATATATATATATATATTATGAGGACTCATAATATCAGAGTAGAATCATCATTGAATACTATCCAAACGACCAGATATTGAACTTCAATGAAAAGTAAAAATAGTTGTTGAAATTTTTATTTTCGTCAAGCAGCTGCACCCTTACAAGCAACTCTCAGAAGTCCACGAGAGACTTGTGCTAGCTAGGAAAAACATAGCCTTCACCATTTTACGTGTGATGCCATGCATGACTCAAATGGCCGCGCGGTGCATAAAACCCGCATTCCTTGGATGAAATAAACAAATGAATGAAAGTTCATTCCCTATGAAATTACAACCGTAAAATATTCATTTTTCTTACAAGGCAACAAAATCCTTGGGGATGGAAATCAAGCGACAGGAAGGGAGGACAGCGGAAATGGGGAACAACGCAGGGCAGTTTACCGCCCAAACGTTGTGCACTAGCCTGATGCTGCCAAGGGTCCTCGCAGAGAGGGTGCTGGATATCACCTCTGCAGTAAACCACGCCTCCTACATAGCTCATGCGAGGAGTTGTTGGATGCAACATTCAATGAGAAGACCTGTGTTTTTGAAAAAAGATATCGTTGACTTGAGCTCGTCGTGAATTGCCCTTCATACACGTCCTACTTGGCTACTCCAGGTTGTCATTCTATCAACAGTCGTCTATCAGAGCTTCAATGAAAAACCACTTGCTGGTTGCAATTCACCCCAGTAGGCTCAGCATGACTACCAATGAAATAGACTGGGAGATTTTAGGTGACGATTTTCTCGTTTATGCCTTTGAGAGAACTGAAAGATATAAAAGTGCTGATAAAAATGACGGAAAATTTGAGTGGTCCTCGCGTGGCTTTCATATGGAAAATTCAATTTTCATTATTGAAAAAATCCTAACCTCACTTCGACATTCCCATACCTTATGCCAATTTTTTTATGAATATTTCACGATGCAAACTTTCATATTTTCAATTGGCAGCAACGAGAAAATAACCGAAAATTTCCATTTTTTGTCATAAATTCACCCCATCATTTCAACCCTTTGGCTACTTGAAACCCTTATGCCAATTGAAAATATGAAAGTTTTCATCGTGAAATGTTCATAAAAAAATTGGCATAAGATATACGAAAGCCAAAGTGGGGTTAAGTTTTTTCAAAAAATGAAAATTTAAATTTCCATATGAATGCCACGCGGTGATCGCTTAAATTTTCCATCATTTTCATCAGTAGTTTCATATCTTTCAGTCCTCTCAAAGGCATAAACGAGAAAATCGTCACCTAAAATCTGTTATCATCTCCCGGTCTAAAATAACAGAAATGATTCTGAGGAAAAATCATAAATTGAGGAAATTGGTAATCAAAGGCTCGCATAAATAAATAGAGTTTTATTTTATGTACAAATGTTTCTTTCCTCGAGAGGAGATGTTATGGAGAAGAGCTTGATGTAAATATACATACAGTTTGTCCATAAAGTAACCCCACCTGTTAACTTATCAACGGATTGGAATTTTTTCTTGAAATATTGTTTGGTACAATGATTGTTCACAAGCTACTTTTTGACAACAAGAAAATGTATCTGTCTTTCAAAATGGTGGCTAGACGCCATTTTGAAAGATTTTTTTAATAGCGTAGTGGGTCGAGTGATACTTCATTTGAAACCTCTCTATATGATTGCAGAACTTCAAACGAAAATATTCATCCAAAATAAAATGACAGAACATAATATTAGAACTCTTACTGAGTATTATTGAGTATAATTATTATTATTATAACCCCACCCCTGTTAACTTTTGAACGAATTGGAATTTTGCTCTAAAATTACATCTGGTTAAATGATAGTTCATCGACTACTTTTTGCAACCAAGAAAAAAATTCTATTTTTCAAAATAGCGTCGGGCCGCTATTTTGAACGATTTTTTGAAATTGCACTGGGGGTCGAGTGATAGCTCATTTGATAATAGTGAGTTAATTTCAGGTACAGATAACCTTAGGAGATTCGATTATTTTACTGGAACTCGTTAGGATTCGAGAGGATCCTCATAGCAGAAATCTGACATTATGTACCACTATTTCGTTTTGGATGAAAATTTTTATCTGTAATTTTGTTGTCGTATAGGAAACTGAATGACGATTTGAATGAGGTGTGAGTCGACCCTGAATGAGATTTCTAAATATATATCAAAATGGCGTAGAAATTGTTTCAGTGGCAAAAAGTAGTTTATGAACTATTATTTAACCAGATGAAATTTCAGAGCAAAATTTCAATCCGTTCAAAAGTTTCCAGTGGTGTGGTTAGTCAATAAGAGTTCTAGTATTATGTACCGCCATTTTGTTTTTGCCTTATATATTTTTTTGAATCCTGCAGTCATATAGAGAATTGAAAGACACTTCGAATAAGGTATCACTCAACCCACCATGCCATTTGAAAAATATTTCAAATGGCAGCCAGACGCCATTTTGACAATGAATTTTGTGTCATTATGTAGCTTATAAACAACCATTGCACAAAAAAAAATTCAAGGCAAAATTTCCATCCACTCAAAAGTTAACTGGGGTGATTACTTAATGGACACACTGTATATTATGATGTATGTTTTTAATGTGAATATATAATATTACGATGTATATTTTCGAATCTTTATTCATATTCCAAACCTTGTCTAGAATTTGATTGGATACTTCGTCGTTTCGCGATGTATTTTTTTGAACCTCAACGGTAGCGTCATTGATTTTGGTGCAGTTGTGAAAGCCCTCGGATGGAATTCCATTTCAGTCGAGCTCATTTCGCTTAATTCTACTTCGAAATTGTATATAATATTGGCAATTGCTGATTTGACACTCACTGTGGCAAATCTCTCTCCTGAAAAAAAAATTTACTTGGTGAGTATATGTATTAGAAGAAATAAAGTATTTGACATAAACATAACTGATAATGATTGAATGAAATGATATATCTTAAAGATATTTTTCGATGAAGGGACCGATTTCACGCTAAAACTTTGGAGTACAGAAGTCTAATAGAAGAATAATAACGCTATTGCCTATGTGTTTTTTTCCAATAATGTTCGAACAAGATAATGAAATGGAATTTCCCCACTTGTCCCATCTTCAGGATACGATGAATCAGCTCAGATAAACTAGTTTACACCATATGGTAGACTGAAAAAGTGAATACCGGATGTCACCGTATGAGGACGGCGTTGACGTGGAGATGACGGGAATTAAAAATGTCTGAGGATGTTGAGGGGCTAACAGAATAGTAGTTCTACATGGTTCCATCTGATGGAAAGAGTTAACCGGACCTACCGAAAATGAATGTCTAGGGATATCTATACGATATAATCGCTGCTAATGACTAAATGGAATGATGACTCTCAAAGATATTTTTCGATGAAGTGGCCGATTTCACGCTAAAACTTTGGAGTACAGAAGTCTAATAGAAGAATAATAACGCTATTGCCTATGTGTTTTTTTTCAATAATGTTCGAACAAGATAATGAAATGGAATTTCCCCACTTGTCCCATCTTCAGGATACGATGAATCAGCTCAGATAAACTAGTTTACACCATATGGTAGACGGAAAAAGTGAATACCGGATGTCACCGTATGAGGACGGCGTTGACGTGGAGATGACGGGAATTAAAAATGTCTGAGGATGTTGATAGGCTAACAGAATAGTAGTTCTACATGGTTCCATCTGATGAAAAGAGTGTTAACCGGACCTACCGAAAATGAATGTCTAGGGATATCTATACGATATAATCGCTGCTAATGACTAAATGGAATGATGACTCTCATAGATATTTTTCGATGAAGTGGCCGATTTCACGCTAAAACTTTGGAGTACAGAAGTCTAATAGAAGAATAATCACGCTATTGCCTGTGTGTTTTTTTTTTTCAATAATGTTTCAACAAGATAATGAAATGGAATTTCCCCACTCGTCTCATCTTCAGGATACGATGAATCAGCTCAGATAAACTAGTTTACACCATATGGTAGACTGAAAAAGTGAATACCGGATGTCAACGTATGAGGACGGCGTTGACGTGGAGATGACGGGCATTAAAAATGTCTAAGGATGTTGATGGGCTAACAGAATAGTAGTTCTACATGGTTCCATTTGATGGAAAGAGTATTAACCGGACCTACCGAAAATGAATGTCTAGGGATATCTTTACGATATAATCGCTGCTAATGAGTTAATGGAATGATGACTCTCAAAGATATTTTTCGATGAAGTGACCGATTTCACGCTAAAACTTTGGAGTACAGAAGTCTAATAGAAGAATAATCACGCTATTTCCTGTGTTTTTTTTTTTTAATAATGTTTGAACAAGATAATGAAATGAAATTTCCCCACTCGTCCCATCTTCAGGATACGATGAATCAGCTCAGATAAACTAGTTTACACCATATGATAGACTGAAAAAGTGAATACCGGATGTCAACGTATGAGGACGGCGTTGACGTGGAGATGACGGGCATTAAAAATGTCTAAGAATGTTGATGGGCTAACAGAATAGTAGTTCTACATGGTTCTGTCGGATGACAAGAGTATTAACCGGACTTACCGAAAATGAATGTCTAGGGATATCTATACGATATAATCGCTGCTAATGACTAAATGGAATGATGACTCTCAAAGATATTTTTCGATGAAGTGACCGATTTCACGCTAAAACTTTGGAGTACAGAAGTCTAATAGAAGAATAATCACGCTATTTCCTGTGTTTTTTTTTTAATAATGTTTGAACAAGATAATGAAATGAAATTTCCCCACTCGTCCCATCTTCAGGATACGATGAATCAGCTCAGATAAACTAGTTTACACCATATGATAGACTGAAAAAGTGAATACCGGATGTCAACGTATGAGGACGGCGTTGACGTGGAGATGACGGGCATTAAAATGTCTAAGGATGTTGATGGGCTAACAGAATAGTAGTTCTACATGGTTCCATTTGATGGAAAGAGTATTAACCGGACCTACCGAAAATGAATGTCTAGGGATATCTTTACGATATAATCGCTGCTAATGAGTTAATGGAATGATGACTCTCAAAGATATTTTTCGATGAAGTGACCGATTTCACGCTAAAACTTTGGAGTACAGAAGTCTAATAGAAGAATAATCACGCTATTTCCTGTGTTTTTTTTTTTAATAATGTTTGAACAAGATAATGAAATGAAATTTCCCCACTCGTCCCATCTTCAGGATACGATGAATCAGCTCAGATAAACTAGTTTACACCATATGATAGACTGAAAAAGTGAATACCGGATGTCAACGTATGAGGACGGCGTTGACGTGGAGATGACGGGCATTAAAAATGTCTAAGAATGTTGATGGGCTAACAGAATAGTAGTTCTACATGGTTCTGTCGGATGACAAGAGTATTAACCGGACTTACCGAAAATGAATGTCTAGGGATATCTATACGATATAATCGCTGCTAATGACTAAATGGAATGATGACTCTCAAAGATATTTTTCGATGAAGTGACCGATTTCACGCTAAAACTTTGGAGTACAGAAGTCTAATAGAAGAATAATCACGCTATTTCCTGTGTTTTTTTTTTAATAATGTTTGAACAAGATAATGAAATGAAATTTCCCCACTCGTCCCATCTTCAGGATACGATGAATCAGCTCAGATAAACTAGTTTACACCATATGATAGACTGAAAAAGTGAATACCGGATGTCAACGTATGAGGACGGCGTTGACGTGGAGATGACGGGCATTAAAATGTCTAAGGATGTTGATGGGCCAACAGAAGAGTAGTTCTACATGGTTCCATCCGATGGAAAGAGTATTAACCGGACTTACCGAAAATGAATGTCTAGGAATATATATATACGATATAATCGCTGCTAATGACTAAATGGAATGATAACTCTCAAAAATATTTTTCGATGAAGTGACCGATTTCACGCTAAAACTTCTGAGTACAGAAGTATAACAGAAGAATAATCACGCTATTGCCTATGTGTTTTTTTCAATAAAGTTTGAACAAGATAATAAAATGGAATTTCCCCACTTGTCCCATCTTCAGGATACGATGAATCAGCTCAGTTAAACTAGTTACACCGTATGGTAGATTGAAAAAGTGAATACCAGATGTCAACGTATGAGGACGGCGTTGACGTGGAGATGACGGACATTAAAATTGTCTAAGGATGTTGATGGGCTAACAGAATAGTAGTTCTACATGGTTCCGTCTGATGGAAAGAGTATTAACCGGACTTACCGAAAATGAATGTCTAGGGATATCTATACGATATAATCGCTGCTAATGACTAAATGAAATGATGTCTCTCAAAGATATTTTTCGATGAAGTGAGCGATTTCACGCTAAAACTTTGGAGTACAGAAGTCTAATAGAAGAATAAATACGCTATCGCCTGTGTGTTTTTTTGTTTATAATATTTGAACAAGATAATGAAATGGAATTTCCCCACTTGTCCCATCTTCAGGATACGATGAATCAGCTCAGTTAAACTAGTTACACCGTATGGTAGACTGAAAAAGTGAATACCAGATGTCAACGTATGAGGACGGCGTTGACGTGGAGATGACGGACATTAAAATTGTCTAAGGATGTTGATGGGCTAACAGAATAGTAGTTCTACATGGTTCCGTCTGATGGAAAGAGTATTAACCGGACTTACCGAAAATGAATGTCTAGGGATATCTATACGATATAATCGCTGCTAATGACTAAATGAAATGATGTCTCTCAAAGATATTTTTCGATGAAGTGAGCGATTTCACGCTAAAACTTTGGAGTACAGAAGTCTAATAGAAGAATAAATACGCTATTGCCTATGTGTTTTTTGCAATAGAGATTGAACAAGATAATGAAATCGAATTTCCCCACTTGTTCCATCTTCAGGATATGTTGAATTAGCACAGTAAAACTAGTTTACACCATATAGTAGACTCAAAAAGTGAATACCAGATGTCAACGTATGAGGACGCGTTGGCCTGGCAAGACGGACATTACAAATTTCTAAGGATGATGACGGGCTAACAGAATAGTAGTTCTACATGGTTCTGTCGGATGACAAGAGTATTAACCGGACTTACCGAAAATGAATGTCTAGGGATATCTATATGATATAATTGCTGCTAATGACTTAATGGAATGATGAATCTCAAAGATATTTTTCGATGAAGTGACCGATTTCACGCTAAAACTTTGGAGTACAGAAGTCTAATAGAAGAATAATCATGCTATTGCCTATGTGTTTTTTGCAATAGAGATTGAACAAGATAATGAAATCGAATTTCCCCACTTGTTCCATCTTCAGGATATGTCGAATTAGCACAGTAAAACTAGTTTACACCATATAGTAGACTCAAAAAGTGAATACCAGATGTCAACGTATGAGGACGCGTTGGCCTGGCAAGACGGACATTACAAATTTCTAAGGATGATGACGGGCTAACAGAATAGTAGTTCTACATGGTTATGTCTGATGGCAAGAGTATTAACCGGACTGCCGAAAATGGATGTCTAGGGATATCTATACGATATAATTGTATTCAGCAGAAATAACGTAAAAAAAAACATGTATTTCACTTCGAAAACGTGTTCGACCCGATGCGAACAAGTAACATGAATTACACCCAGCCAAGTGCAGATTCGTAGAACCAACCCAGGGTTGTCAGACAGATTTCTAGAAAACTGAGATTATTTGAAGGTATCTAGAATACTACGCGGCTTCGTTCGTAATTTTTCCATTCGTGCGTAATATACCTTTTACAACACTTGTTACGTAATATACTATTACTGACAGTTGACGTGCGAAAAAGTTTTACGCACTGTCAACCTGTGAATCTCGATACACAAACTTTTCGAACTTTCGATTATCCAAACCTGCGCATATTTGGCATATTAACATACCTAAACAGCTCCTTGGGCCACCTCCGAATGGCAGCCACGAGAATGGTTTGAGCTGTTCTGCATTTTCAGTGGAAAACCTCTCTGGTAAAAATTTTGCTGGTTCCGGGTAATTTTCCGGGTCTGTTTGTAAAGCATATACTGGCAGAAATACTGGAACCCCCTTCGGTATGACGTCATTAGTCCCTGGAATCTTGTAGTTGTTTAGGCAAGTTCTACTGAGATGAGGAGCTGGTGGGTATTTTCTCAATGTCTCTGTGAAATTTTGATTATTTTTGAAATTATTTGTAATAATTTTCGGTATGGATTTTGTTGATATATTGAAGGAATATGAATAAATATAGAAGATATTATGATTCTTGATCTTTTAATACGTACAATTTCTTGATTCAACTTGTTTTGATCGAAACTGTAGTTTTTTAGTTATCAACAAAAAAATAATGCTTTTCGCAACTTTGCCAATTTTTTAGGTTATGTTTGGTAATCAGGATCGAGTCGCTTGAAATAAAACCTCATCCTGAATTTTAATTTTTTAAACGCGCATATATTTTAATTTTTGCACATTTAATTGGTAGACAATGGTTGGAATCCGAGGCCAACAAGCATTGAAGTCTGGGAATGTAACTACGAGAAACGCTCACTATTTTTTCAGAATTCGCAATCAGAATTATAGGAAATCAAGGATTTTTTATGAATGCATAACAATTTTCATCGACCTCCTACTGCCTATTGAATCATTTCCCTGAAAATCACTGCTTTCTTATTGTGACAGAAGTCAGAAATTCACTACTTATTTCGGTTTGATACCTAGTTATCGCTAAAAAATAAAAAAATTATTATTACCTTTTCATATGTGAAATGATATACTCAGTTAATAGGCCTAATGTGAGTTGGTTGTGTGTATTTTTGCCGACTAGGCCTGCCAAAGTTTTTTGGGCCGTTTTCTATCCGGAAAAATTCGTTACTCAGCTACTAACCCAATGGGCACACGTACGTGTTTTAAACGTGGCATTGGTTAAATAAACGTTTCTGGTTGAAAATTTTAACTACAATAATTTAGTGTAATCTTCAACGTTGCAATAATACGTTATAAAGATGTGTTTTCAACGTTACTTTCTCAACAACTAACGTATATTTAACGAAAAACAACAAGAATTTTTTATCAAACTCGCTCTATGCGATTCATTTATCAATGTTTATGATACGTTCCTTATCCTTTTATTTGGTCAAAACAATGTTGTTTTATTGAGTATCTTGAACGTTCAAAAAACCTGATTGAAAACTGCAATAAGGCGATAATTAGTAAGCAATTAGTTAATTTACCGTTGTTACACGCGACAAGTTTTCGTTCAAAAAACGTTCGGTTTTCAGCCGTTTCACAAGGTTATTTCAACGTCCTTGCGCCCATTGGGAACTAGATTGGCGTATATATTTGTCAGAAGTTGCCTCAATAAATAAGGCATTTTTGGGCGATTTCAAAAAAACATTGTTTCCCAATGATCTAGGAATTTTGGCTAAATTATAATTTGGCTTGATCTGTATTGCCTCAACCATCCAGGTTACCCAGTTTGAAGGTTGGAATGTTACAAAAGAAACTCAAATGTTGGTCCTCCAGTATTGAGAAAATTAATAAGTACAAAACCAGAGGAAATATGCGACCTTCTGATAGAAACGCAAGAAAGGCATGTATGTTAATGTATGGTCTTGCAATTTTCAAGCACAGGTGTCAAAAATGCATATGCTGGTAAAATACACTTGCTTTATAAACGCTGCTTGGGCCTTTGTGCAAATTAATCAAATAAAATCAAATCAAATATGCCTCATTATCGAAGAAAATTATTATTATTGACAAAGCAGTGTAAATAAATGATATAAAATATATTGAATATAAAGTATAAAGATTAAACTCCACATACACGCATTATATGAACACAAACAAAGGGCGGCATGAGCATTTGCAATCACAATTAAGGTGATGAAATTTTTCACACAATAGAAACACACATGTAGATGTAGGTATACCTACTGTCACATAATTAAAAGCAGATTAAATTAAACCCTAATTAAATTTAGTTGAAATTTAAATTTTATACAAATTTCATAAGGGTCAATATTTTATGTAAAAGTTAAATATCATATCAAGGCAAACAAGGACATAACAAGAAGAAAGAAACATAAGAGCTATAAACTATCACAGTAAAATTCACTTATATTATAATATGCTTTAGTAGCAAGCATACTTTTCAAGGCTTTCATAAATTGTTTGTTAACACAAACATTTTTTATCTCAGCCGGTAGATGATTATATATCTTCAGTTTTTCATATATCACAGAATTTTTTACAAGTAATGTTCTTGGAATAGGTAAGCGCAGATGTAACCCATTTCGAGTGTTGTATCTATTGACATTTGCTGTATTTTTATATTTTTCATGGACTAAACAAGCAGTCTCCAGTATAAAAAGGCAAGTAACTGTCAATATTCGTTGATTCTTGAACAATAATCTACAGTGATCTCTTGGTTTTGCACCACACATATGACGGAGTGCTATTTTTTGTAGAAAAAAAACTGAATTTAAGTGAGGAATCACACTGATCGACTAGGACCGACCGTCCGCGACCGTCCACCTACGACCAAAAGTAGAAGTAGATCAATGAAAACTTTCAAAGTCACACTGATCGACCATCCACGACCGACCACTAGAATAATTTTGTAAATCTGACATTAATTTGACTTTCGAAAGGTTATGTGAATTGTCTGTTCATTTATTGAAAATAAGTTAAATTCATAATATGAATAGTTTTGCTTTAAATAATGAGCAGTAGTGATACTGAAGAAGAATATTTTATTTTCCGGTAGGAAATATACCTATTTACATGAGTTTTGTTGAAGTCAAAATTCATCATAAATGTGTGTCAAAATGACATTACGTCAGGACAGTGTGACACCGACCAAAATTTCCAACAGACTACAATTTCGAACGTGGTCTTTGAAAAACGGTCGAGGACGGTCAATGACGATTATACAGTGTGAGTTGTGCGATAAGAATATACGTGTTGCATATTTTGGTCGTAGGTGGACGGTCGCGGACGGTCGGTCCTAGTCGATCAGTGTGATTCCTGGCTTAGAGCTGAGAGCTACAGAATCCCCAAAATGCGATACCATATCTTATATGCGACTCAACAAGTGCTGAATATGTTATTTTGCTAGGTCATGACCTAGTTCGTGAAATACCACTCGAATAATTGCTTATAATTTTCTCCTCTCGATGAGAAAAATTACCCATGTGTTACAAAATTTACTCGTTTTTATCTTGTCTGCTCACCTTTCATCACCATGCCCGTATACGGCATGCCAGTATTCACCGTCTCGTATGGAATGAACTCATGAGCGTCGAATATCGGCGTCACCTCTTCCCTCACCTTCTCCTGGATGTCGGGATTTTTGGCGAGTTCATATAAAGCGAAAGAAATAGTTGCGCTGGTGGTTTCGAAACCAGCGATGAAGAATGTTATGGCCTGAGCTGCCATTTTTTCATCATCTGAAAGTTAAAAAAAATCTGAGGTCCTTGAACAAATTATCCATCTGATGATGGAAGACGGTTTGTTTGTACCAGATCGATTTTGGGACTGAAGATATCGCAATCTCTATTTTAAGGATCATCAATTCATTGTATTGCTGCTTAAAATGAAATGAAAATGAACAGAAGATGTATAATTTCAGAAACTATTAGACAAAATAGGATGTTGAAAGGATCAATGGTTTTATTATATTTTAGGTATTCATACTATAGGCTCAAACTAATTCTGACTGCGTTGGGAACCATTGTTTGAGTATGAGATTTGGCATTATCATGATGCAGGATGATACAATTTTTGAGATTGCTTTTCATCTAATTTTAGCAATAACCTTATAAAAATTGTTGTATACTAATTATCGTCATAAAAGTATTTTATTCAATACTGTATTTTTGTTGAATCTTTCTGTCCTATCAAGAATATTTTGTGATCACCACGATCACCGCTACCCCATATAGGCTATTGGTAGATTTATGATGGAGTTTCAGGTCGTAAGTATCAAGTTGGCATTTTGAGGTCTGTAGTCATAAGGAAAACATGACCTTTCTGATTTTAGTTCGAAAATATGAATAGGATTTTCATAAAATCTGTTGTGGAATTAGCTGCGACTGAAAGACAAACTTTAGACGCTAATTTCCATCTTTCAAGATAACCTCATGTATAAGTCCTAAGACTGTCATATCATAAGGAACGGAGTAACTAATTGTAAACTTTGCCGCAGTTGCGCTTATACAATTCAATAGTTTGAAATTAATTTAGACAGGGTATTTCGAGAAAGCACAGAGACTAAGAAACACTCTTTATTTCATTGCATTATCGGTTAGGGATGATATGAATAAAATAATAGGCGATATCTCCATTGAGATAACAGTATCAAACTTGGTAATGTTGGATTACTTATGATTATCCCTAACCGATCATATACTGAAATACAGGATATTCTCTTTAAAAAACTAAACTTCACTGCGCTTTTTTAATTCACTCTGTATAAATGTAACTTAAACCATTGAAGAGATCCAATGAAACCAAACAACTTATGTATTTAACATTTTTTTATAATATGTGAAATGAAGAAGTTACGGGGGGTAAAGGACTTTTGGTCATCAATGTATACCGGGTGTCCATGGAAGGTGGCTCGCCCCTATAACTTTTTTGGTTTTGAAGATATTGGAATAAAATTTGGAAGATTCATGTAACACATAAAACTGCATTTTTTGACACGTGACTCAGCTTCATGCAACTTCTGGAAGTGATATAAACTTTCAAATTTTAAATGAGACACCCGGTATATTATCACTTTCTTGACCACATGACATTCTGAATACAACCATGTATAATTTGTTACTTTTTGTAACCAAAAATTTTAAAAATTTGGAAATTTATTTTTGAATCTAGATGGCCATGAATACATTAAAATTGGTAATTTTAGTCCTAAAGTATTGGGAAAAATACAACTTCACGGTTTTTGGTTAAAATGCATCTGCTGGGTGAAATTTAATTTTTAAATTATTATCACTATTTTTTTTCAAATGTCAACATAGTGGCTCGTCGGATCAGAAAAAAAGAGCATTTCATTACGAATAATTTGATACCAAACTGTCGCCAACAAACTTAAAAATATTACGGTAAACCTTCCTTTTTGAAATTAAAATAATATTAAAATTCATCGAGTAGCCTGTGACCAACACAAATGATATAACAAAACCATCAATCCAAAAACTAATACCTCCTTGCATAAATGATAGTATTAACATGTTTTTTAATCGATAGCGTACACAATAGTTTCCTAATTTAGATTTGGAGAAGTGAGGTAAGATAACATCGACAAGTATTGTTTTTTTTTCTTTTGGTTTTAACTTTCCCTTTTTATTTTTTCATTCATTTTTTCTAGGAAAGTTCTTTTTTTTTAATTGGATTCATTTCTGAAATAGTTACATTATCATAGTCGGGTCTGTGATCTAGTGAAATAGTATGATAGGCTAATGAACAAGTTTTTTTTTAAATTTTTAATGTCACTTATGAGAACAAATTCGGTCTTTCAATTTCCTTTTGGTTTGACCAATATAATTCTTGTCACATTGTGAGCAAGGAATACTATGTACTACATTAGAGTTGTCTGATAATGAGTCTTTATCTTTTAATTTTGAAAAGATATTATTTATTACAATTTGGTTTTTGTAAGCATTTTTGACGTTAGGGATTTTTGAGAAAATACTTTTGAACTTATGGCTTAAACTATGGATAAAAGGCAATGAGAGATAAAACGTTTGTTGAATATTATGTTGATTAGTTGAACTATTAATTTTATCATTATTATTAGTTTGTTTTTCCTGGATAGCCACTATTGATAAAAAGTTGAAAGAGGTTGTTGACATTGTGTTTGTTCGTATCGAACTGTGACTTGTTTTTATTGCTCTATTTTTCATGGTCAGCACAAATTGATTTTTTGTTTTTGCTTGTGATAAGATTCGTAGTGTAGAAATATTCCTGAGGCACCTGGCTTTGTGTGCCAGCTAGTGATCAAAGAATTATCAGACCTTCTGATCAAATAATCTATCTATCTAAGGACCTTGTGATCAGTGCCTTCTTCTTCGATTCTAAATTGTAATTTTTCACAATGAGAGTTGAAAACAAGACAAGTAAGAGTTGATGTAATTTGTCTTGAGGAGCACTTAAAATGACGTCATCGACATATTTTTTTAAAAGAGGAATTTCAAATTGAATTTTGTTTAACCAATCTTCAATGAGATCATTTATAACATATTGATCTATTATTAGGGAGACTGGCATACCTAGACATTGTTTACATATTTTATTCTCAAAACTAAAATCTGTAGTGTCGTACAAGAAATCCATTAACTTTAAAAATAATTTTTTTGATACTTTGCAATGTACCGAAATATCATTCCAGTGTCTGATGATACTGTTATTTACCAATTCAACTGTAATATTGCTAAATAAAGAGATAACATTTAACCTAATTATCTTCACACCAAGAGGAAGTAGAAGTTCCCAAATTTCAAAGGAGTCTTTGACAAAATAATCGTTATTTCAATTATATGATACTGTAAGTATGTTAGAATGTTAGTTACAATTTTTTTTTACTTTTTAGTCAATGTTGGAAGTAAAGCGTAAAACAGACGAGTAGAAGTAGTATACTTTATAATTTATTTAAGAAAATATTCATATAATTTCTATCAATTTTCCTTAAAAGGTTAGTCACTTGATCTTTAATTATTTTTAATATTCGCTGCGAATGTTTGGATTTTTGATGATACTGATTTTATAGTAACAAAGAATATTATTGGTGAAACATTTGTATATTAGTTAGTCTTAGGCTACTAGTTATCTCAGAAAAGAAGAACTGTGTTTTTGACAGGACTTCGTTGTCATTCTGACCTGCCTTGGTTGTAATTCGTACCTGTCATTGTTCGCATGAAATTGTTTGTCACCTAGCAACAGCCTTTAATGAAAGTGCACTATTTTTCACGCTTTTCCGTTCTATAAATAAATCGTATGAATATCAAAACATTGTAATACTTCACGCACACAAACCACCTAAAAAAACCGGACTTTTTTGACAGCCTTTGAAAAAATGTATTTTGTGTCGCACAAAATACCTATTAAAACATATCCCACTCAATTTTTTTTTTTTTTAGTTAGTTAAAAATGTCTGAAATGTTGAAACAATGAAAAGGTATATGTAGACATAAGTTCAATACTAACGAAAAATTATTAAAAAAAATCTCATCATGAATGCTTTATTAACAACGATACGACTGCGTCAGACATAAAACAATTTGAAACGGTCTCTCTGAGAAAAACATGTTTTTATCAATATTCCGTAATTAAAACTCAATGGCATGAGGAAGATAGTGGTATAAAACATTATTGTCGAAGATTCAATTTGTTATATCTGAGATTGTTAGGGTCACGATATAATAACAAGTCAAGTAAACAGCTTACATTTACCGGTAATTTAATACTCTGAGAAATAAAGAGGTTCCTGAGGAAATAGAGAAAAAGCTAAATTGAATACATGTGTATTCAATCAATAATAATATTTTTGGTGTGAACACAATTTTATTTTTGGTATATCAGAAATTCCACAAATATTGAAATAGAATGTTGAAATTCTTGCCCAAAATGTGCGTGGAATCGGCAAAGGAACAAATTTTCTCCACGATTTTCGGTACACTCATATAAATTAATTCAACTTGTTTAATATTGTAGCTTGAATAAGCAGTTGTAAATGTAAAAGGGTCTATATCCTTCATCAATTTCAGCTTCATTGCATACATACAAACAAATTATGATTTTGAGATAATTTCAATCATGAGAATTTACTGGTGAACTGAGACAAATATATATATCGGGAATAGAAGTTGGCAAAAATCTTCATATTCACCAAAAAAGAATTATTTGTTAGGTAGATTCGAACCTGTCTACCCACGCCTAGTGGTGCGATGTAGGACGCAAATCAAATCAAAACAAATAATATTCATTGCTTTCAAGCTGTACATCCTTTGAAAAACATAAAAAAATCTCAGTACAATTCATAATAATTGTCACATATATGTGCGCCCCACTCGCTTCCAGAGGACCCAGGAATAAGAACCGCAATATATTCAGGGCTAAAAAGATGTTGGGTGTCCGTCCTACTAAACCCGAGGTTCCGACAGGCTACACGACAGGAACCCACGCGCAGTGGCGCGAGGTATTATACCGCTACACCATTACATATTTGTGATTGTCAATTTTACATGAACAATTTGAACTGATTTTAACTCATATCTATTATCATATCTGATTTTTTTTTCTAAGAAAAACCTGGCCAAAGCGGACTGCCAGACCAAACGTTTATTGTTCAATAGATTAATTGGATTCAGGGGCGTATCCAGGATCTATCCTCAGGGGCGGTAGTTTTTGGAAATTTTGCCTAGAAACAGCATGCTCTAAGAACTTGTTAATGTCCATTACCTAACATTACCTACTTTCCCTACTTGACTAGACGTTGCAGTCATAATAAAAACATAGTGACAACTTTGAATGAATCCCTTTTACTCATTGTGCGTGCTCTGAAGTCTGACTTGTGTACTTGTATCATTATACTATTATTTTCTGAATTTACTGGCATTAAAATTTGAATGTAATATGATCATGGGTACTAGAATTTCATTATACCGCTACAAATACCGTGACGTATTTGTAATTTTATAATTCCCCCTTGTAATTTGACCGAAACCCGAACCCGAAACCCGAACACCAACTATGAAGTATAACTGACTATGATTGAGGAGAGTTGAGTTTGGTCTTTATGGAAACTGTCCAATGAAGTTACAATTGTAGCTTGCATCCTGAGATTGAAAAATTTCAATACTCTGTAGAAGTTGGTTTATTTTAATGACTACTGATATTTTCTCAGGATAATCAGTTCTGGAATCATTGCTGTAAATCCCAATATATCAAAAATGATAACGTATAGAATGTGTTATTCCCTTTTTCTCACTTACTAATAGTTTTTTCACGAGTAGCACTAACAAACTTGGAACCTTTAGGACACAGAACTGGGAAGAGCTCCTACATCATGACCTTTTCACATTATTGCTTATGTTCCTAATATCGTTCAAAGTTCTCCACCTAGCCTATCCACCTCTCTGCGTTACGGACCTCCATAAGTTAGGTTAGGTAGACAAAACATGTATCTGAGATTTCCTGGTTTTTCTTCACCCAGCTGTTGTTTTCTCTTTTCGTGTATACCACATCAATCTTGATAAATGCAAAACATATTCGAAGTGGACTTTTTCATACTTACATACTTCTTCAACTGTTGTTCGAGGTAACAGTTTACAAGGATGCCTTTTGGTTTTCAGAATGGCTCAGCTACTATGCAATGTTCTGTTGATGAAGTATGGGATTTAGCAGTTGTGGGCGAAACGTTCTCAAATACTGCTCTAGAATCGAATCTACCACAAGCCTTAAAGCCAGACTTGCACTTGACAGATTTGTCAATTTCAATCTTCTTTTCGTTACGTGGAGAGTGGGTTTGTTCCTAAGAATTTTGTCGTTTCGTTTCGTTTCGAAAATTGAGATTGAGGTCTTGAAGAGTTTGAGATGGATGAGCAAATTGTATATACACTATTTTGTACTATAAGTTTGTTGTTTAATAGCCATTCCTTGAATTTGGATAGACTTTATCAAATTGTTTTAAATCATCAAATCTTTCACTTGATAAAATGAAAACCCAAGTAACACATCTATAAACGGTCCATTCCAGCATTATTTTGCTCATTAAAAGATTATATGGTATAAAAATCGCTGACAAGACTTTCTCATCGCTCAAATCCGAGTCTGCTTCATTGAAGCATATGATATATTCTCTCATTACTTTATGAAATGTTTGGTGAGAGCTTTTTTTATAGATATACAGGGTGTTCCTTAAAGACATGCTAATATTTGAGGGGGTGATTCTTTGACTTATTTTAAGGAAAAACCTTTCTATAAACGTATGTCCTAAAAGTCCTAAATTTTGAGATACAGGGTGATAAAGTTTGGAAAAAACATCAGTTTTTTAATAATAACTGAGATAATAATGTAGACGTTTTTATAAAATTTGGTACATGTCTTCTATGCATCAAGGTGCATTTTTTAATGCACAAACATTTTCATTTTCTCAACCAGTGGCGTCCGTACGGGTTTTGCATTGAATGTTTTTGGAGAAAAAAATACTACGCCACTGCTTTCTCAAAAAAAAAAAATACTTTTGAAATCCTCATTTATTTTTGAGCAAATTTAATCTCTTGAGTTGTCTTTGTCTGCCGCATGGTTTTCGCTTAAAAAAATAAAAATCGTTTTACTTCAGGATCAATTCCTCAAAAATCTGATGTGGTGTGGAAATGATTGTGCATCGACTTAAAGCAAATAAAGGGATCAGATTTGTTCCAAAATGAATGAGAATCAAAAAAATATGGATTTCAGCTTGTACAAAAACGAATTTTATTTTATTTTATAAAAGTAAGTTTAAATGAACGGATCAAATTCATTAATTATTGACAATACTAACACTGATTATAAAAATTGTTGGAAATGGTCACCTTCACACAATAGGCATGCTTCCGCCCGTCTACGCATGGAATTACGCACACGTTGAAATATTCCCGGCGTATTTCGAATAGTTTCACACGAGGCAACTATTCGCTCTCTTAAATCTTCTAAAGTATTAACGGGAGTTTTATACACTAGAGTTTTAAGGTGCCCCCATAAAAATAAATCTAAACTGTTGAGATCAGGGGATCTTGCTGGCCATTGCTGAGGTCCTCCGCGACCTATCCAACGATTATGATAAACTGTATTTAAGATAGGTAGCTGAATTAATATCGTAAATCCATTCAGGTAATAATTCAAGCACTTGGGAGATTATAAGTGAAAAGATTAAGAAGTGGTGAAAAGAAATATCAATTATAAAGAGGTAGCTAAATTACTATCGGACGATTTATTGTCAACAAAATGTTGGGTACCTACTGCGATATGAAGCAATTTCAATTTAATTATTTTAATCAAGAACCGAGCATCTGACAAGAATTACACATTTTTTTGGATTCTCATTCATTTTGGAACAAATCTGATCCCTCAATTTGCTTTCAGTCGATGCACAAAAATTCCACACCGCATCAGATTTTTGAAGAATTGATCCTGAAATGAAACGATTTTTATTTTCTTAAGCGAAAACCATGCGGCGGACAAAGAAAACTCAGGAGATCAAATTTGCTCAAAAATAAATGAGGATCTCAAAATAATTTTTTTTTTCAGGAGAAAGCAGTGGCGTAGTATTTTTTTCTCCAAAAATATTCAATGCAAAACCCGTACGGACGCCACTGGTTGAGAAAATGAAAATGTTTGTGCATTAAAAAATGCACCTTGATGCATAGAAGACATGTACCAAATTTTATAGAAACGTCCACAATATTATCTCAGTTATTATTAAAAAACTGATTTTTTTTCAAAACTTTATCACCCTGTATCTCAAAAGTTAGGACTTTTAGGACATACGTTTATAGAAAGTTTTTTCCTTAAAATAAGTCAAAGAATCACCCCCTCAAATATTAGCATGTCTTTAAGGAACACCCTGTATATGATGCACATTTATAAATCGATGGCTATGAGGACAAATAATACTGTATGTCCAAAAAAGTACCATTACCCACCCTCCCCTCAAGAACACCCTTGATTTGATTCAGCAGCTGAATCTTCACGACTTATCAAATGATAACTTGAATTACGTCTCTGGCTCTCAGTCTTATACGATTGCAATTGATATGGAAAAACTGAACATATTCCCTGGACCTTTCAATATGTGTGCTGTGTAAGAGTGTACTTCAACAATCCTTTTTTGTATCATCAGTATTTGATAACCCTCAATGTGAAAAGGTATTTCACTGCTAAAGGATGTGGACCATTTCAGTTGCTTCATGAGCATTTTGCAAAATTACTTTCAGGGGAATCTAATTCCAATTCCAACTTCGACTCGTCAAGCCGAACCCTTGGTTCATGAAGGAGATACTTAGAACGCCCCCGCTATATTTGCTTGTAGATTATGCATGCGTGACGATAGTTCATTTCTATAGAGAGATTGAATTTTGGAGTTAATATTGAATCCCGGAAAAAGGTTATCAAAATCCACCAGGTATAAAATCGCTTTCATTGAGTAACTTGTAATTCATGTTTTCATTCAGTTCATCCGTTTTGTTTTCATTTGTTCATTAAAGATGATTAGTCAGTCCACAATTTTGATTGATCTTGGTAGAGGACTCCCACTCCAATGACTTGCTGTAGCAACAAGATGTATTATGATTTTTGTTCGAAATTATGAATAGGATATTCCTAAAATCTGTTGTGGAATCATCTGTTAGATACTACGAATGAATCACATTATTTATTTTTCAATTTTCATGGAGAATATTCCTCCTCTCCAAAATGTATTATCTTCAATCAACACGGAGAAACCGACACTTCAATGTCAGCAAGAAATTCTAATAGACAGTGACCTCAAAATTCGAGAACACAGAATGCTTCATTCAACACTACATATTTGAAATTGATCCAATGGACCCAGTTATGCAAAAAAGTACCAACAAGCGTAACACATGTTTTGAGATAATCAAGAAAAATAATTTTGATCTTCAACCAAAATAATTTGTTACCAAACAGAAGTTTTTATGTATAAAATTAGCTTTTTGATGAAATATGAAAATGTAACCAATATTCTGAGCGAAAAAATTACTTGAAACTTACTTATAAGTGAAAAAAAATCAGTTGGTTCTCTTTTGCTTAATGTCAATTCAAGGAATTTCTTCTAATTCAAATTCAATTTCTCTATTGTAACCGGCAGTTTTTGTAAAATGGATAAACTGCACCAAAATTGAATGCATATAGGTTATTGAAGTCTTTCAGGTTTCAGGCCACAATGATTTTAAAAATTCAAAAATGTTATTTGTAATCGTAGGTTGTGTTTTTTTTTCTACTTTCATGTTTTTTTTTATATTCTTCAATATTGTTATAGGTGCTATTGACAAAAATTAGGAACCTGGACGCCGCAATAAAATTTTCCACAGACTCAGTAATGCGCTTTCAATGTACTTCATCAATCACAAACCTACTTCCTGGGCACCACTGCCAGCTTCTCTTTTAATTCGGTTAAACCCGTTACTCAACGGCAGTGAAAAAGTTTTGTGCATTTGTAAAGTAATGGCTCGGTATTTTCGTCTTCTTCTGCTGTTTTGAAGTCATGATTCATAATTCTTTCAGATAGTCGTGTTTCCTGCAAGTGCATATGTTTGTCACCAATGATTTTTTCTTCTCTTGTTCTTCAGCTCAATTTTTTATTTTTCGAAAATTGCGTGTTCCTACTCACTTGTTTTATTGAATTTGGCTGCACCCATTCGACAAATTTCACGCTCATATAAAAAAAGTCCTACTCTACGAACTTCTATCATAAATAACTATTTTGTATGATGAAAAACTTACATTTTCATTTTGATTTAGGAAAAAAATTCATAAGAACTGTCGCTCTTGGAAGTTCCCTTTTCGTTTTACCTGTCTCATACGTTGGTATGAATGCAGTTTGCACATTCCAATCTACTGAGTTCCCATAACTAATTCTATTCCGACGTTAATATATCAGAGAATTCAATGATAACGATTTCAATATTTTCCATATAATGAATGAAACAATATTGCTATAGAGAACTAAGTAGCTTTGTATCCAATTATATATTAAATTCAGTCCATAGAATATTGCAAAACATATCCATGCGACTCTGGTTCTCCATCGCACAACTTTTTTGGATATTCTTTTATTTATATCTGGTTCTTTGTTGTAAATCAATGGATATATAAAATTAGGTCTGCCTGGTATTGATATTTCATATTTTTACAAATTGTCGAGTGGTTCCTTATTGCATAACTGGCTCCCAATGACGTTATCATTAATAAAGATATCTGAAAGAAATAGTCCATAAAAAAACACTTACCCATACGTACTTCATCAACTTTATTATTGTTCTTCAGGTTGATGAGTATATCAACGAAATCAGATCTTGTAATATTATTTTCCTGTCTGTATTTCACAGTCTTCAGAAACTCTTCCTTAAGGAATTTTTCTGACCTGGGTTCCACAAATTTCAGTCGGAATATATGCACGAGAGCGTGAAACATCATATAACAGCTAGTAGCGATTGCCCTCGATCTATCATTGAAATCAAAAATTCTTTCAGCAGCCCTCTTGAAACCAGAGTTTTCGTCTTCGAAACAGTCTCCTTTTAATCCAAAAGCAGTAGAAGTTATCACTTCGGCTCCGTACAGAGTAGCCTCATGTCTGGCGTCCATCACATCAGTAACTTCCATAACTTTCGCTATATGTTTCACCAACTCAACTCCATTATCCACTACTATATTGTACATCGTTTTGATTTTGCCACTGCTATACGCGGGAGTTATCAGCTTTCTATAAGCTTTCCAGTCAGGATTCTTCATCAGCGGGAGAAGACTGGAACCCAGATCGCTCTTCCTCTGGGCCAAAGTTCTATCCGAAAAGTTATTGAAGTCAGTTACCAAAATATTCTTAATCAACCCCAGATCTTTCAAAAGTAATGCAGGCTTATCCATTAGAAATATTCCGACGTAAGGACCATCCATTTTTTCGTAAATATCTTTGAGATTCATTCCGATGCTTTTTTTGAAGGTCAAGACCTCCTTTATATTACCAAAAAATGGAATAGGTCTCTCATAGGGTATGCCTCTATTTTTCCAGAAGTTGAAGTTCCTCGTCCAATAAAGATACAGCAGGAGGATGATCGCTGAAAGACATATCGAGACGTCAATGCTCAAATTACAGGTTGGAAACATCTGAAAATAAAAGACAGACTCTATACCGCTTGCATCATAAAAAATGACGATACAGTTTCAGCCAACCTGTATCTTTCAAACAATTATAACTGATTTCATGCAACTGGGAAGATGGAAGTTAAGGGATATAAGGTCCTTTTCCAGTTGTTCCTGGTAACAAAAAATCGTTACATGGTCACAGTGTCATTGTGATCATTTAATCTAAATGGGATCCAATGGCAAAAGATACATCGTTTCAATCGTAATTATTGGAAAGACTTAGAGCCGGTTGCATAAAGAAGAAATCAATCTTATAATCAACTAATGTCATTAAATTTCTAATGCGTTGCATAAAACATGATCAAGTTATATAGTCTCATTTACTAACAACGGAAACGACCTTGTAATCGTGCTATTTTTCTCGTTTTTAGGTTAGGTTTATTCGTGTGTCCGTGTCATTTCGTCATTTGCGTATTGTTTATTCGTTTATCTATGCTATTCGTCTGCGGTGAATGATAGAAATAATTGAAAAATTCTAAGAAGGTGAAGGAAGGAAATTAAACAAAACTAAGAAAACAATAATGAAGGATATTCTATAAAAAGCGAGGACGGTTTTCAGTTGAATCATTTTCATGCAAAAGCCACTCCTTTTTTTGAACTTTCCCTCTAGATACGGAAACATTGTGGGCAAAAAGGACAGCATATCCAGAGAAGAAAAGAGAAATAAAGAAAAATATGGATAAGAATGGAATATTGGTATGATAGCTCCTCAAACGTACCAGGAAAGTGGATGCGCACCAATGAATTTTAGAGGATAATCAGAAGGAGAGACTTATGAATCAGTTGCAGATGAAAATATGGGTGTACATTATATGGCTTCCATTTGCGTTTTCATTTCAAAAACTGCGTTATTTGTGCATGTGCTGCTCGATTCAAGCTCTGGCTGCCTCATGCTGTGTAATGTAAACACGCATTCTGTTCGTGCTCAAATCAGCGTCCACACTATCCGAGCACTTGCTCGTTCGGTGCTCATTCGGTGCTCATGTGGAACGAATGCTCTAGTGAATACGCACCTTAACATAAGCCGTACTCCACCCACATGTCTTGCATGTGGACACACTTATGAGAGAGTGTATGAGGAAATATGATTATATTATATTATCATATTATTTATAATTTCATTAACTCTCTTGCGATATCGTATTTTGCCGCTTTTATCGTTGACCCGTGTGTGTAGGAGATGATTGAAATAAAATACTTGAATACTAGTACAGTAACCACAGATAAATGGAAGCTACAAGTGAAGAATGAATCGTAGCTCTTTGAAACACGACACATGACTTCGTGGCATTATGTATTGTTAGGCGTACCACCCAAAAAAAAATCATTTTTTTCTGCTGTTGTCTCGTGAAAGTATGAGGGTTATTAAAGAACAATTTCAAGAAAGCGAAAGAAAATTCAATTCTCCAAAAGAATATATTTAGTAATTTCTCACAAAATGCGCTCGTTTCCTCAGAAAACCTGTTTCAATTTCCGATATTCTCCGGTAGGGCCGAAAATTAGATTTGTCATAACTTTGCTGAAAATCATAGTAGAAGGAGAAGAATAAGTGTATACAGGGTGGCCCAACGAAAACGAAACAAGGCCGATATTTCATATTTATCGTTCGCAGGAAAAAAAACGCTTGGACCCGTCGATTTTTATTGCAAGGGGGACATCTTTTGCGCACGCTGCAAAAAGCTGGGCTATCGAGTTACCAGATGAGACATTTCTATAATGTTAGGAAAAAATCATATCCTGCCAGACCTACAGCTGTACAGGGTGTACCTAAAGTCGATACCAAATTTTTTATTTCCAGAGAAAACCTAATTTGTTTTCACATGTTTTGCTTGGCATTTTCATTCTTAGTTTTAAAACCTGGCAGCACCCCTCCGAGGGGCTTGAAGTGACAAAGTTGAGAATATGCGCAAAAGATGTCCCCCTCGCAATAAAAATCGACGCGTTTGTTTTTCTGCGTACGAGAAATATGAAATTTCGGCCTTGTTTCGTTTTCGCTGGGCCACCCTGTATATTGTTCCTGAAGACTTCTACTTCCTCATGCAAATATAACATGTGAGTATCTGAGTACCCAACATGTGTTTTATTCCACTTCACATAAGTCTTCTACGATATTTGCAGAGGATCCGAAAATCATGGATATTTTAGTTGTGATGAAATAATTATACTGAAGCAGGAATCAGTACCCTCTTTGGACCATATGCAACGATTTCAGACTAGTGAAACAAGTCTTACTTATACATGTCAAAGAAAAATTGAGTTTTACTCTTGCCTCAGTTTTCAACTCACCCATTATCCCGGCAATTTCTTCAGTAAATGTTGAAAATGATCACTCATAAACATCCTACATAAAAAATGAAGTATGTGATTTCAAGCTTGAGGTTTGCACTCTACAATAGTTTTATTAAACATATATGCAGGATATGAATAAGCGATTATTTTCAACATTTACTGAAAAGAATACCAGTTTTATGGATAAGTTGAATATGAGGCAGGAGTAAAATAAAGTTTTTTTTTGGCAAATGATGTGACAAACGACAACGCACCCCATAAAATATTGCAAGCAAAAATATAGTACCCACATTTCTGAACTAGCCCAAATAATTGCAAGATAACATAAATAAATCTCGACTCATATTCCCAATAAGAGAAGAAACAAAGGAATTCAGTATATTACTTGTGTAAAAAGCATATTACGCACGAATGGAAAAATTCCGTTACTCCACGAGTGCGTAATTGCTTCACAACACGCATTACGTACTATACTTTTTCTACGACCACATGGAAATATGCGCATTTTATGCGCTTTACCGATCAAGGAAGTAGGCCGTTTGTCAAACACTTCTTCATTTCTACATCGCAAACTGTACTGTAATGATCATTTCAGTACAGGATATTTCATTTCCCACGACTTTCATAAACAACTAGAATGTCATTTTTATGATCATAAATGATATAAGATCGAATCAAGTTTGTTAACGTTCTAATAATTTGACATTTCACATCAGTATTTACAAAATTCGTTTAAAAAAATAAGTATTCGAAAATGAGTAGTAATGATGAGGATGATTTGACATTGACACCGCTAATTTCAATAAAAAGATTGATGACAATCAAATTCTAATTTTCTAATAGTTGACAGGAAATGTCTATAGCAGTTAATTCCATCATATTATTATGTGGGCTCGTAGCAGCGATTGATAAGTGAAGGAACAGTCAGGATTTGAATAGTGGGGGTGAGGGTTCGAATCCCATAAAAACCATATTTTTTTCTTTTATGAAATCGATTAGTGTTAAATTTTCATTATAATTTTTATTATTTGTATCTTCAATTCCTTTTTTAGGTTGTATGTATTATGGGAATCACGACGGCAGGAAAGTTTATAATAAAAAGTGTTATTGAAAATATTACAGATTTGTTTAAGTTTCAGATGGTCGTAGAAAAAAAAAAGTGTACAATTTGCATGAAATGACCCATTTCTCACTCTTAGGTTAATGAACTTTTGTAGTACTGCTACGCTGCTACTACAAAATTTCATATACCTACTAGTGGAAAATGTATGCCATCATACTCATTGAACAATATACTATTTCCCACGGCAATGAACAGTGTACCAAAAAAGTATGGAGATATGACAGTGTACTTCATTCCTTCAAATGGAAAACTCTGTATTTTATTGCAACTTTAATATTTTTCTAACAATTTTATTTCTTTGATGATCATACAGGATTCAATTCGTTTTATATACTACGTTGGTTTAATCAACATTGAGAATATCATAATTATTAGTCTCCAGTCCATGAATCTAATTTGATAATTTTCGTAGCGTTCGCAGTGAATCATTCGTTGCCATTTTTACCATTGCCATGACTTTTGGGGACTTAAATTTTCGTTCTCACTATCACTTGACATATTGAAAATGAAGGTAATCTTTTCCAAACAGTATGTATCTTATAATTATCAACTGAAACTTATTTGTTTTTAAAAAGTTTGTTTTATTTAGATTTTGACAGTTGCTATGACTACGCTGCTAATGGGCGTTTACGCGATCATGACCTACTTGCGGAATGATTAAATGTTCCGCTTTTTTCAAGGTAAAAATTTTGTGTACTTAGGAGACCGAGCTTCGCTCGTTTTTCAATCAAATATAAACTGCAATCATTTAAATAGCGAACGTAAAAACAGCATTTGAAAAGTCTCATTATTATTATTACATTAATATTGTGAAATTTTTAGAATTTCCTCAGTCCTTGATATGGTTGCCAAATTTCAGATCATTGTGAGGATTCGAAATGGGTGAAAATATAATTCAAAAGTTTACATCATCATCATTTTTATTATTAGTGAAATTGCGTTTTTTAGGAAATACGCCTGTATGGATGGACTTAAAAAGCAAAACATCTGAATACAAAATTTAGTCAAAATTCTTAGAGCTTTTTCCAATATTCAAAAAGTCACATAATTATTATTAGTAAAATCACATTTTCATTGGATCCGTTTCCGAGATTCAAAAATTAGTATTTTTGCAAAAGAAGCACCTATATAGATGAACTTAAGTGGGAATATCTTACCTAAATACGAAATTTGAACCAAATCGTTGAAGCTGTTTTCGAGATCCAAAAATTATCATTATTATTATTTTCAGTAAAATCGTGTGTTTCCAAGAAAGACGCCTATATAAATAAACTTAAAGCAAAACCCTATCTACATAAGTACAAAATTTCTCCCAAATCCATTTAGCCGTTTCCGAGATATATTCCCATTTTACAAGGTAATTTAAAAAAAAATTAAAAAGTATTTCGTGAGATGCCTAAATCCAACCTTTTGAATACAGATGTTGGAAAAAAATCTTGAATTTATTGAGAGAGCTCCGAGTATTTTGATTTCTCCTGCTCCTTGTTTCACCAATAGCCACTAATAGGTTAAACCCCTCTCAAGTGTTGAAATGTGTGATTGGTGCTATAGTGTATTCATATTTCAGATGCGTACGATGTGAAAAATGTGTCCATCACGTCAAAGCCAATTCTCGCAACGCTATTGGTCGTTAGAACATTAACATGGCCCGACACAAAACGCAGAGTTGTACTCAGCTTGGATGTGTAACAATAACTTAACGCAGACACCTTTCTGGAGCTCACATTTCCAGGAGAAATCAAGAACATACTCAGGCACGCAAAGACTAGGAAAGCACTTGATCCAGATGACATACCGATCAGAGCACTGAAAGCCCTGCCTAGGAAGGACATAGCTGCTCTGACCAACATTATCAACGCCATCCTGAGACTGATACACTTCCCACATAGCTGGACATCTTTCTGGAGCTCACATTTCCAGGAGAAATCAAGAACATACACAGGCACGCAAAGACTAGGAAAGCACTTGGTCCAGATGACATACCGATCAGAGCACTGAAATCACTGCCTAGGAAGGGCATAGCTGCTCTGACCAACATTATCAACGCCATCCTGAGACTGATACACTTCCCACATAGCTGGACATCTTTCTGGAGCTCACATTTCCAGGAGAAATCAAGAACATACTCAGGCACGAAAAGACTAGGAAAGCACTTGGTCCAGATGACATACCGATCAGAGCACTGAAAGCCCTGCCTAGGAAGGGCATAGCTGCTCTGACCAACATTATCAACGCCATCCTGAGACTGATACACTTCCCACATAGCTGGACACCTTTCTGGAGCTCACATTTCCAGGAGAAATCAAGAACATACTCAGGCACGCAAAGACTAGGAAAGCACTTGGTCCAGATGACATACCGATCAGAGCACTGAAAGCCCTGGCTAGGAAGGGCATAGCTGCTCTGACCAACATTATCAACGCCATCCTGAGACTGATACACTTCCCACATAGCTGGAAGGAAGCTACAGTAGTTATGGTTCCGAAGCCAAACAAGAACCACGGATTTCCATGAAACCACCGACCCATCAGCGTGACACCCGCGATGAGCAAGATAGCGGAAAGAGTGATCCAGACACGATTCGAAGCAATGTCTGCAGAACTGAACGTCCTTCCAGACAAACAGTTCGGTTTTGGACACGAGCACTCGACAAAACTCCAGGTCACCCGCAAAGTGGACGCCACCATCCACGCCTGGAACCGTAAGACCAAAGGTTATCTCACCGGCGCAGTCCTCCTACACGTCTCTAAGGCATTCGACAGAGTGTGGCACGATGGATTGATTACGAAGCTAGTGGATGCGGGTTACACTACACCAATGATCAAGCTCATAAACTCCTTCATAAGAGGGCGAAAGTACCGATGCAGGGTCGGGAACGTCCTCTCCTCCCGAAGGAGATTAGAAGCTGGGGTCCCACATGGAGCGGTTTTATCACCGCACCTGTTCTCCACCTACACCGCGGACATGCCAACCGCAGACGACCCCATGACCAAACTCGCACTATACGTAGACGAAACGGCGATCTTAGCCGAGTCAACGCACGAGAATATAGTAACATCCAAGCTTCAGCGACAGATCAACGAACTAGAACCGTGGTTCAACCGTTGAAAGATCGGAATCAATGCAGACGAAAGCAAGGCCATCCTGTTCACGAGGCGACGTAGGACACCAGAGGGCCATGTGACTATGAACGACGAGGACATTCCATGGGTAGACGAAGCCGTGTACCTAGTAGTAACACTTGACAATAAACTCACGTTTCAAAGGCACGCCGCCCATAGATAAGCACTAGCAAAAGCTGCAAGGCATAAGCTGGGACCGCTCATCGGACGTAGGAGTACCATGACTCTAAAGCTGAAACTACGCCTCAGAGTGATGAAAAACCACTCTGGAAAGAGTAGAGACCCACCCAAACCCGCTACTCACGGAACAGCACGAGCACAGACGTGAGAAAGACAAGAGGGACAGCTAGGGCAAAGACAAATACAGGCGACCTGTAAACCAGAGAGACAACGACAAACGACACCCCAGAAAAAGTGAAACGAAGGCGGGAGCTCAGGTGACTGCAACGTCTACTTCTATAAGGGTACAGCACAGGATGACTAATTATAGAAATCCAGTCAGAGAAGCTAGGGCCATCAACCACAGCACTAGGGAAGGGGGAAGAGAGTGCTCGAGCACGTAAAAAGTGCTGGGGAGCTCCTTTTTCCGGGCCCCAACCTTAGGGGGTGCATGAAGAATTGTTAAAGCTGCGTTTTGTTTAAAATTTCCTGGTTGATTTGTTTTTGTATTCAATTGAATTATTGAGTATTGATTTCAAATAGTTGTCGTGATCTTGTTTAGTTCACATTTCAAGAAGTATTTGTCAACAAGCATTGGCATTCAAGTGCTTTTGTTGACATCGTCCGTATTTGAAATGTGAACACACTATATTAAAATATATGTCCCATGCAATAATCACTCAGCCTTCTACTATTTCTTAAAGGAGAACTATTTGAAAATAGGTTGCACTATATCTTCCACTTTAATTCTACCAAGAGTGATATCTCAGCATGCATAATTTTCAATGTCAATAAATCGATTCATTCTCTTGAGGTCAGAGCTCACTTATTCTGAATTAATACACTATGGGAATATCGAAATACCAAATGAAAGGGAACTACCCGCGATGAAAACAAATATTTACAATTTCTTATCGTTTTTCTGTCTGCAGTTTACTCGCTTCGGATCAATTCGTGTAGGATGTTACTAAAACAAACATCTGACTCATGTGATCTGCCTCAAGAAAAATATAGAGTATGCAATTCGAAAGTTGATTGTTTCAGTAGATACCTATTTTTACGAGATTTCCCTCCAAAAATACCACATGAAATCTGATAAAATAATATAGACGATTTATGAGAATTTATAAGGTGAAAAGTCTGTGAACTATACAAACATATCCCTGGTACATACACTTTTTGGAAGGTTGTATAAGGATTTGTAAGTAGATGCAATTCATAAGCATATCCAAATACATGGCAATTCCACTTTCAACCACGACGATATTATATACTCATTCGCAAGCATGTCAACGTATGAGGAATGTGTGGAAATAAATAATTTCTTATTTTATTGGGTATCGTATGGAGAAAGTGAAATCAGGTTTCGATGGGTTATATCAGGAATTCCGTGTCCCATTTTATTGGGTATCTTGTGGAAACAGTGGGATGAGGATGTGATGGTTTGGATCAGGAATTACTTATCAGAAATTATGCGATTTTATAAGTTTTCATACAACCCAGAATCACTGAGAATTTACAAGTGTCGATAAGAAAACAAGGATATGGAGTATAAGAGTTTGTTTTAGGCAGTGGGGGTACAAAAAAGAGACTATACAATTCGATGATATATTCCAATTTCAATCACATTTATGTTTTATATCCTCATGCAAAAGCTTGAGAACCTATGTGTGGAAATTCACAATATATAACCTTATTCGGTATCATATAAAAAAGCGGGTTCAGGATTCGAAGGTCCAATCTGTATTTGGAATTCCGTATCAAATTTTATGCGAATCCTATGAAATTTCATGAGATCCAACCGAAGGAACATTATGAAACCAAATGGAATATTCTAAACAAAATGAATATTAACAAAATATTCGAAGAGATTATTACTATCATATTAAGCCAGAATATATCAAAAATATTTCAGAAAGATTAGTAAGACACAAGATCAACAGATTGAAACAATCCAGGAAAACCTACTCGGAGTGCTTATTCCTCTTCT
This sequence comes from Chrysolina haemoptera, assembly GCA_958298965.1. NCBI lineage: Eukaryota > Metazoa > Arthropoda > Insecta > Coleoptera > Chrysomelidae > Chrysolina > Chrysolina haemoptera. The sequence continues at coordinate 27,218,026 of OY282597.1, read as the reverse complement.
CGGAAGATGGCGCGGCCTAAACTACATTTTGTAGCACGGGATCAGAGAATACAAATAGCCAGCCATTGTATTATGCGAGTTGTGATAATACGGACGAGGAACAGATCGTGACAAATCTGTCTAAACAGATCTACCTGCTTTTCGATTCTGTTAGAAATTAATGTGCAATTTACATATTTTTCTATCAGCAGTTGAAATTGATTATATCTGTATATGCATATAGTAAAACAATGGATTACTTATTCAATCTTCATATGGATGGAAGATGGAAAGTGCCAGGAGCAATCTCGCAGAATACCAATAATTTTTTTTATCAAATGACTGCTGTAAAATCTCATACGTTATCATCCATTTTCAGCCGACATCACCTCAAAGAAACATGTAGCATTCATTCATCCTAGGAATCTGGTAGAAACAGATATCAGTTATTTCTAAAAGCACATCCAAATGCCATTAGAAATTAAAGAAATATGTATCTGTAATGTCTTTTAAATACTGATGAATATCGAATATGGCTCTATAGGGATTTACGGTTTCACTATCCAACTTGAATCCCATGACTTCTCATATATATTTTTTGTATCAATCTCTATGTGAGATTTTTGGCAAGTTTATTATGCAACTATAAAAAAAGTCTATTTTTTGTGTAGTCTATATTTAATAATTAAAAAAATTATACATCCGAATAACAACGAAATTATGTCAAAGAGTTAGTTTTATTTTCAGTGGCAACTCGAAGCCTAGAAATATCTAATAAGTATACCAATATTTTACAATAGTATTTTTTTTATGATGAAGTTATATCAAAAATCGGATTCAAAGGCAGTGTCATATTCATCTAGGAGCAACTATTCTATATATATATATATATATATATATATATATATATATATATATATAATTCGCAATAAATCCAAGGTAGCTGTGGTATTCGGCCTTCAGAAACTACGGCATTGTGCGCCATTTTCTCCCCATTAAAATGTATCACTACTCACTTGTTACCTAATATCATTCAGCTCACTGTATTTGTTTGTCGTTCTGTCATTCTGACGTTATGTCGTTCTGTCTGTCTTTCCTGTTCAAAACTTACAATCCATTTTTCACGCACTTTTTGGCATCCGATTGATCTGAAATTTTGCACATGTAACAAGAACAACCGACGACAGAACAATAACTCAGAAAATTTTTATTCCCTGTCCCCTAAGGGTAGATGGAGAACGCGTGAAAATTTGGAATTTTTTTTACGGTTTGAATTTGTCGAAAAAATTGAAACAACTATCAAAAATTAAATCGGAAAATCTGTAAAAACAGTGAAAAAAAACAATCATCAAATTTACAAAAAAAATACTTCTATCCACCTGAAAGCTGTATACGAAACGCCTTCCAAAAATAAATTCCACGGTATCAAACGTCGAAAATTACAACAAAAAATATCTGGGAATAAGACTATACGGTATGTCGTACATAAATATATATGATCTCTCAATTAAATTTTTGGAAAAACCCGAATCATTCATTTTTATTTAAAACTTCTGAATCCGAACTCATTTAATGATTGACGTAATCTGTTTTTTGTCATATTTTTTCTGCTATCGCACTTTGTTTATATTTCCCTACTATTACACTAAATGTATCACTCTGTATACACCTCACACCTAAAATATCCCGCCTGATGATGAATATTTCTCAGTCATCATTCCTTTTTTTCTTTATTAATGAATTAATTAATTTTGTTCCACCATATATACTCAATTCGCTGAATGAGATTTGTCAAGCATCTTCCTTTTTTTATCGTTAATTGATTATATGTTTTAGTCCTCAACGAATATTTTTGAACCGTCCTGTCCCTTTTTTTCTATCATGATTCATTCTACGACTATTTCACACCATGCTTTGTTTTTTTCCTCTTGCTAGATTTTAGGACACTATGTATACTCAATTCGCTAAATTGACAATTGATAATTGAAAAAACGCCCACCTGATTTGAATCTGTTTGATTTCATTCCAGATAATCACATTTGGAGTCTCTAATCAATTATCCATCAGCCGCTTAGTCTCTTGCTCATATATGACCAATTTAGATACATGTGTAAGAAAAATATCTTCATTAAATGATGATACTCGTTTGACTACTCCTTGATTTTATGAACAATGTTCGTAATACAAATCCTATTATATACTTGTCGGCTAACGTAAAGTTATCTGCATCTGACGTCTATCGGGGTCTTGTCAGATTATAATGTCTTTACGAGTATCATCAATTTTCTATGAGGATTTAAACAAAATCTGTTTACGTATTTGTCAACAACACCAATATTATGCCTGTTTTAAACATCTGGATTATTCATTCAAACTATTTTTTACTCCATAGAGTGTTCCATTTAAATTATTGTATTCACAAAAACGCAAGTATATCGCATTGTGATGTCAATCTCGGTATTCCTGACGAATTATCTTAGTTAATGACTTTCTGCACCGTCTCTATTTTGCAGTGAAATTGCACATTCCGGAAAAAATTCCTTGTCAAATATGGTGGTCACCACACTTTCCATTGGGAAAGGATGAAGAAAATGAAAGAAAAGGAGCAGCATCGCCCAAAGAACCCCCCATTATAAAAGATCCCAAGGAAACAGAGCTACTCTTTACCAGGAGCTCCAGAGTAAAAAGATCCCTAACCAGGAGACCACAGGTGCATACGAAAAACAAATGCTGAACATTGAACTAATTCACCTGGACTAATCGCGAGCTACGAAAAAATCGAGACAAGTGACAAAGATGAAAATTTGGACGAAGCAAACAAAGCACAGGAATAATAACTTCGACTACAGGAACAAGATCAAAAAGAACTATAACTAGACATTATCGACATTATCGAGGCCGTAAACAGTATAAACAATAAATATCACCAAAGCAGACCAAGTAATAAAATAAAAAATAAAATACCTTAGAGTGACATGAAATTCATCCAGTAGTCTGTGTCTATGTCAAGACACCCCCTCTTATTTTCTATCACTTCTTGTATATCGTGGTCGCGTGGTTTGCAATTATCAACAAAATAGCATAGGATTAACTACCTTAAATTACAGCGAATTATTTTCATGCCTAGAATCCCCTTTTATTTTCTCTCACATCCTGTATATCAGTAAAATTCCTATCGTGGTCACGAGGCTTGCCATCATCAACAATTTAGCATAGGTGTAACATACTGAAATTTCATAAAAATCTATCGATGCCTAAAAATCCCCTTATCTCCGTGCCTAGTCCTTTGTGAAAGGCTGCGTGATTCAAAAACTATGTATTCTCATTATATGACATTGATGTATACTTCACACTTTACTTTTTATATCAGTTTTAACAAGATATGCATCTCACCAACCTCACTTTGATGGAATCGATCTAATTTTCAATAAAAGCGGAAACAATTCACTAAAATTTTTTAAAATGATTCAAAAATGATTTTACTCACTTCAATGCAGTTGCAGCACACTATACTTATACCATCATCACCAACAGTATGACTAAAAAATAAGTTGGGATTGATCAAATCATTACGGTTTCCCTCCTTCTCAGAAGATAATTCATTATCAGCTATCGATTTCATGAATTTGGAAAAAACACATTAAAATTGGCACCTAGGTCAAAGGATGTTCAAAACATGGCAAATTTTATCAATTTGTGAGATACGAATAGTGAATTGGGCCATTAATTCTGTTTACGTTTTCCATTCAATCTCATTATCTAGGAAACGTATGCCATAAGGCGGAAGTAGTAGAACTAAAATATAGGAGGTTTGATTTGCAACAAGTGGTGTAGAAAAACTATTTCTTGGAGATTTAACTAGTGTCCATAATTTCTGTACCCATAGGTAAGTTGTAATAAATTTACATAGTGAAACTAACAAGAACAAAGTAAAAACATCAAAATGATTGATCGGCGCTCCGGGGCGGCTTAAATGGTATTGGTGGCGCATTCGCTTTCAGAGCTGCAGGGAAACCCGGAAAAACCTGCAACACCACATCATCTGAAGAGTTGAAATTCCTTGATAGAGAACTTCTAAAGAGGTCCGACGAATGTGACAATCTGCTCTACGGTAGAATTTCAGCCCATACAGAATCTTCTCATTCATCACCTGAGACCAGAATACCTAACAGGTGATAGTCAATTGTACTGTCAAAGCTGTGCCATAACAACAGACAGTCATAAAATAACAAGTATAGTTGAAACACCTGCAAATCTGATCATAACTCTGAAGCTCTTCAGTTATGACTCAGCAACCCAAAGATGCATCAAACTATTTCAACGAATCAAGCTAGAAGAACACCCCAATATAGCCGACTGCAATTACGAACTTTACGCAGTCATTGTTCACTTTGGTTCTGGAGCAGATTTTGGCCACTATTACACCTTAGCCAAAGATAAAACAGGCTGGTACAAATTTGATGACAATTGCGTAAATAGAATACCTTCTTTGGAACTGTATTAAATTGTCTTGGAATATAATCTTCTTTTTTTTTTTCATATATTTATTTTATTTTCTGGTTCCCAAGTATGGTGATGTTCTTCTTGAATATTAGCAAACTATAGGCGTTAGGAAACTTTTCTCGATGCAATGAGTTCCAAAGCCATGTCGTTCGTTGGAAGTTCTACCCCTGAAATATATTCCCAATATAAAATATTTTGGTTCTTAACATATAGCATATAACTGGTGTCAGATTTTTTTTATGGTTCATTTGAGGTAGCGATTTCATAGCGATGGTGCACCTATAGAAATAAATTTCTTTATTCCTAAAACAATTGAGAATACAAGTTTATATATACCAAAATGAACAGAAATATACACGTATACCAGGATATTAAATAATATTCAGGTTCAATCACAAGCGAATAATACCAAAAGAAGCTCCCAATTTCGAGATAATTTCTTCAAATGAAATTGTTGGAAACGCACCTAAAGTATGAGCCCAGGCACAACGAATGCTTTTCTACAATGATGAAAATGAACTGAAGAGTAAACCCTTTGACATGCAAGTTCTCACAAAGGCACGTTGCAAGTCACTGTACTCTCGTCTCACTATTGCACAAATGATAATAAGTTACTTCTCACATAGGCACGTTACTCGTTATTATATCCTCAATACAGCTCACTGACGTGTAACTTCTCACACAGGCAGTCCTCTGTAAATCCTTCGAAAATCCTAAAAGCAAGCAACTTCTCACTATCGGTCTGGTATACAGACGGGTCAAAGACAGATAACGGAGTCGGCGCTGGAGTTTACGGGGCAAAGCCAAGGATTAACATCCGGCTTAGCCTTGGAAAATACGCCACAGTGTTTCAGAGGTAACGGCTATACAACACTGTGTCGGAGAAATACTGAGACGAGAGGTAAGGAACAAAACAGTGGCCATCTACTCCGACAGTCAAGCTGCGCTCAATGCAATCGGTTCCCACCAAGTCAAATCAAGACTGGTCTGGGACTGTTTTTGTGATCTGACCGAGCTGGGTAGTCGTAACAATATGACCCTAGCTTGCGTGCCAGGCCACGAGGGACACCTGGGCAATGAGCGAGCCGACACACTAGCCAGAGAAGGCTCTTCGGCAGCGCTCATTGGGCCGGAACCCTTCTGCGGCGTAGCAAAATCCACCACAAAAGCCCACACCAAACAGTGTCAAATCTCAAGAGTGGTGGGAAACCCGACCAGGATTGAGACAGGCCAAGGAGTTCATCAAAAAACGCTCTCCAAAAGTCACGACGGAACTCCTCAGCTATAAAAGAAGGATCGTCAGACAAGTAGTAGGTCTGCTGACAGGCCATTGTAGGCTTAACAGACATGAATATTATAGGTCTGGCGGAAGAAGCAATTTGCAGGTTCTGCCAGGAAGAAGAGGAAACCGCAATACATGTAATGTACCAGTGTGAAGGACTAGCAAGGGTGCGGTTTCTACAACTTGGAGATGAAAATCCAAGAGCGGAAAGCTGTCTCGAGAGGCCATTATCAAATCTGCAAAGTCTGATGAAATGGACGAAGCTAGATGATGTCCTATAAGCAATCGGAGCCTCCACAATAGATCTGATAAGGTCGCAGTGGATTAGGCCAATGGGCCAGCTCCCTTGTAACATCTAACATCTAACTTCTCACTAAGCTCGCAAGCTTTTCTGGTCTCACATCAGCCTATAACAGGTAACTTCACACACAGGCACGTTATAAATCACCAGACTAAAATTGATTGAAAAATGAGGTGATTCTAAAACCTGCCGACGAGACGATTAACTATTATAACAGCGGTGACGGAATATCAACAAAGATGATAAAACTATGCATTCCATGTTGAAAAGGGGAACATTCTCCATGAAAATTGAAAAATGAAAAATGTGTTTTATTTGTAATATCTACTAGAAAACAACTACTTCACAGGCTAAAGCCATGCTTGACATTGAACTAGATCTGATAGATATTGTGAAAAGAAAGTTAATTTTTTTTAATTATCTCTAGTTTTCATTGAAAATTCATTTATAAAATAGATAGGGAGAATATTATTGAAAAATTACACTCACAGAAAACGTTCATTTCATTGAAGCAAGGTTCGCTTCTCTCGCATTTACTTTCCTTTGGTCGACGAAAATCTATTTCGCTTTGCCAGGCTCATCAGAGAGATTGACATAATTGGAAAGCAGGCTCTTTAGAAGCAATTATACACATCAAAGATGGAAATGATGGAAATATTTCTTCTGCGGTAACACTTTGGAAGTCAGCTTTTGACATAAACCTGTCATGGGAAAATAGCGACTAAAGTTTGTCTTTCAGCCGCAGATGATTTCACAACAGATTTTATGAATATCGTATTCATATTTCCGAACAAAAATCAAAATAGGAAGCTTTAAGTCTCATTTTGTTTGATAATGCGATCATCGTCATCTCGTGGTAACATCAGATCCATCAATTCATAAAAATCTCTCTGAAAAATCTTCATGTTATCGACCATCTTGTCCCCAGTGATGATACTGAGATGAAATAAGGTGTGGAATCTACATCAAAAATAATTGATGAACGCTTGTGGTGACCTGAATGAAAGGTTCACGATGAAAACACTGAACACAAATTACAGTCTTCATAGCACCCTTCAATTCCTCGAGTCGACGAATTTTTCATTCAACTTTTTGTTAAACAATCATGTTCGATCCCAAATTTATTTTTGTTTACTCAACTGATGCAAACTCATTATGAATATGTATCATTTGTCACTTTTGTTTACCCATTAAGAACCATACGGTCAATATCTTTATTTGCGAAAACAATTCACTCCATGCTAGTTGTTCGTGATGCTGACTAAACCATATAATTCATTTATATTCTACGAAGGCGTAGAAGCGCCAACAACAAAATATTTTTCGAAACATTTGGAATTGCCACTTTGTACTGACAATTGTCACTTTGAACTGACAATTGCCACTTTCAATTGGCAATTGCCACTTTGAACTGGCAATTGTCACTTTGAACTGGCAATTGTCACTTTGAACTGGCAATTTCCACTTTGAAATGGCAATTGTCACTTTGAACTGACAATTTTCACTTTGAACTGGCAATTGCTACTTCGAACTGACAATTTTCACTTCGAACTGACAATTTTCACTTTGAACTGGCAATTGTCACTTTGAACTGGCAATTGTCACTTCAAACTGACAATTGTCACTTTGAACTGGCAATTGCCACTTTTAACTGGCAATTGTTAATAGCAAAAAAAAACAATATTTATGCATGCAGTTGGCAATCTTTTTTGAGTAACAATTTACAGTTCAAAGTGACAATTGCCAGTTCGAAGTGGCAATTGCCAGTTCAAAGTGGCAATTGCCAGTTCAAAGTGACAATTGCCAGTTCAAAGTGACAATTGTCAGTTCAAAGTGGCAATTGTCAATTCGATGTGACAATTGCCAGTTCAAAGTGGCAGTTGCCAATTGAAAGTGGCCATTGTCAGTTCAAAGTTACAAATTGCCATTTCAAAGTGGCAATTGCCAGTTCAAAGTGACAATTGCCAGTTCAAAGTGACAATTGTCAGTTCAAAGTGGCAATTGCCAGTTCGAGGTGACAACTGCCAGTTCAAAGTGGCAATTGCCAATTGAAAGTGGCAATTGTCAGTTCAAAGTGACAATTGTCAGTTCAAAGCGGCAATTGCCAATTGAAAGTGGCAATTGTCAGTTCGAAGTGGCAATTGCCAGTTCAAAGTGACAATTGCCAGTTCAAAGTGGCAATTGTCAGTTCAAAGTGGCAATTGCCAGTTCGAAGTGACAATTGCCAGTTCAAAGTGGCAATTGCCAATTGAAAGTGGCAATTGTCAGTTCAAAGTTACAATTGCCATTTCAAAGTGGCAATTGCCAGTTCAAAGTGACAATTGCCAGTTCAAAGTGACAATTGTCAGTTCAAAGTGGCAATTGCCAGTTCGAGGTGACAACTGCCAGTTTAAAGTGGCAATTGCCAATTGAAAGTGGCAATTGTCAGTTCCAAGTGAGAATTGCCATTTCAAAGTGGCAATTGCCAGTTCAAAGTGACAATTGCCAGTTCAAAGTGACAATTGTCAGTTCAAAGTGGCAATTGCCAGTTCGAGGTGACAACTGCCAGTTCAAAGTGGCAATTGCCAATTGAAAGTGGCAGTTGTCAGTTCAAAGTGAGAATTGTCAGTTCAAAGCGGCAATTCCGAATGTTTCAAAAAATATTTTGTTGTTGGCCCTTCTACACCTTCGTAATATTCCTCTCTTTCATTAAAATTTTCTTTCATACAGGATAGCGAGAAAAATTATCCTTAACATAAAACAACCATATAGCAATGGTGAAAATTTTTTGTTCTCGTGTAAATCCAAAGCAAAAATTCCACAATTATAGTAGTATATGACTACGTTTTTTCTCGACGGTCTTTATCTGCTTCAAATTCGATAGCATTGACTATTAGTACAGGCCCCAAAATCATAAAAAAACAATAATCTGTTTTGGAGGAATATGAATTTCTTTCAGCCCTGAAAAACCACCCTTTCAACTCGTCAGCCGTTGAAAATATCAAAAAAGTATTATTCGCAGAGTGAGAGAGAGAGAGAGATTTATAGAAGGGGGTATTCAACTAAATCAACTAATTCTTCTATATAAGCTATAGTTTACGAGAATATCGAGTTCATTTTTTTTTCAACATGCTCAATATTGATTTGCGCGCAAATTTGTTCATTTTAGTTTCTTCCGCGCGTGACCTATCGATAAAAATTAATAGCTGAAAAACTACGCATGGTATGATAAAAAATCGACTTGTATTTTTTAAATTTGTTTATTAGTCTTATCAACGTTAATGACTACCAAAGACGGAAAGAAAAAAAATAACAATGAAATAATCAAGAGTTCATAATAACTGAATGTCATTCATGATATCGATGTCTGTGAGGAATGCTGCAAGCTTTTTCATATCATATTCTGCGTTCAGCGTTATCTTAATGGACTGTGGGATCTGAGGTTCGCGTCTCTTATTGGGATATAATTACACTGTGGTGACATGGGGAATTTGGAGTTTGTTATCATTCCACTGGGATGGCCATTTATTCAGTTTAGATTATTTGATAGTCCGTTTGAAGTTCGTCTGTACGACTTCCTCAATCATAGGAAGCCATTCGTCACACAAATTCCACAGATTCATTGCCTTTGATGCCAATATATGGGATGGGACCCATATGAATGTTATGGTTTTTTGCATAAGTTGAAAATTATGTAATTCGCTCTTTATCAAGATTGGGAATAGCTAGGAGGTACTATCCCACACAACACACGATATCCTATGGACGTCCAAAACATGTTAAATTCATGTGAAAATTTCCTTAGATCAATTTTGGATATCCATGGGATATCCATGGGATATCCAAAATACATCCAAATAGGAATTGTTTTCTTGGATATGCGACGGATATCCAAAGGATATCATATTGACATCCATCACGTACATGAGACATTTTTTGTATGTTTGATTTTGTCTCTAGACTCCAATCTATCATAGAATTATGTTTGCATTTAAACTGAATGTTTTCTTATGCAAAATTATAAATGTTATTTTCCTGCTCCAAAAAAATTTCAGACTATGGAATATCGTTGGTAAAAATGTTATTTGTGTACTATAATGCTTCGATGATGGCGAAAAGTTGGCCGTTAAATACAATACAGTTGTAATTGATCTCAAAAGCCATTTTATCATCTGGAACCCCCCTGGCTGCGCTAATGGACCCTGCCAAAAATGTCTCATAGATACTGATGAAAAAATATATATGGAAGAGCAAGTTCTGTCCATGTCTCGAGCATGGATGAAAAATGAATCCTGCCATTTGATAAGACTTATGATGTACAGGGTATATATGAACTCATCAATAAAAACAATTATTAACATTAGTATTATTATTTTAAGAGAATTTATGAGATTCAAGTTGGATAGTGAAACCGCAAATCCGTATAAAGCCATATTCGATATTTATCAGTATTTAAAAGACATTACAGATACATATTCCTTTAATTTCCAATAACATTTACTAACGTAAATCTATGATATTTGAATGTGTTTTGAGACATAACTGTTATCCGTTTCTATCAGCGATTCCTGAGATGAATCCTATATGTTTCTATAAGGTCATCCAGTTTGAAAATGAATGAAAACATGTGAGATTTTATAGCAGTCATATGATTATTCAAAAAAAAAAAATCTTCGAGATTGTTCGTGGCATGTTCCATATGAAGATAATAAATCCAATGGATTATTTATGCACAAATGCATATACAGAAATAAAGTCTTTTTTAACTGCTAATTTACATCTTTTATATTTTTTTATCAGCAATGCTGAAAGAAAACTATATAAAATATACATTCATTTCTAACAGAAACGAGAAAGAGGTAGAGTAGATCTGTGCATACAGTTTTAATGCCATCTGTTCCTCGTCCGTATTTACACAACTCGCAACATACTACTTGACAACATTCGCGTGCACTGGGAGGTTCTTGAGAATGTTCGGGTAGCTCAGACTTTTCCTACTAGATACAGGAAAGTCGCAAAATTTGATTGATTCAGGACTTCTTGGATTTGGTTTGCTCTAATGTTGCCTTGAAAAAGGATAGAGCCGGAGAGTGTGTATCTAACACGAATTCTTTTATAATATTTGTTTTGTTTCCAAAAGATTTCTCTTGAACAAAAGGCCAGGCCGAAGATTTCACAAACACCCGAATAATGATTATTTATTTTAAACGAAGAGCTCCAGGAGATTTACCACTATGAGAACTTGTGTTCCCCCCAAAGGAACGGTATTCCTCAGTGGCTCCTGGAGAATAAACTTGGACTAAGATCCGAACCTTCCGAAGGCTAGCGGATAAGTGGACAGTGATACACACACCATGCACCCCCTAAGGTTGAGGCCCGGAAAAAAGAGAGCCCCAGTATTGATATATACTCGGACACTCCCCTCTTATATTTATATGAAAGCCGTACATCCACGTCGGCCACTTGGAAGCCGAGCCACCAGTGGGCGGGGCCTATTGGAATTTTCGACTTGGATATACTCCACTGAGTATTTCAGAATAAGATTTTACAATATTATTCTAACGGAATACATACTGGATATTTGTCCATTCTGATCCCGCGCTATAAAATGTGGTCTAGACAGCTCCATCTTTCGAGTAGAGGTAGAAGCACTCCGGTAGAAGTCTTTGGTTAGGCATACATTCATTACATACATTCGGACATTTTGAGCTTTGTGCTCACGACTGTGAGTTCATTCTAAAAGAAACGAAAACGGTTCATCAGCAAAGACATTTTACATACGAGGAAAACAATAATTAGATAAATTCTTTCTCGGTTAATCCGATTATGATAAAAAAATGTATCATTTGCAATTGAAGTCATTTTGAAATATATAGGTGTGATGGTGATCTTTTTGGAATATTTTTTTTTTCTCATATATGACGCCAACTTAATTGAAGACACTGTATATGAAAACAAAATCCGCCATTATACACCACATTTTCGCACTATGTATAACTTAGTATCTCGGGAGCTGAATGATGTTTTGATAAACTTTACCTAAAAACATATTCAGTACTTCCAAATCACCCCAAAAAAGATTGTCCGAAAACCTCAAAGAGTGCTTGTGACACTATCAACAAGTTTACATACCTAGCATGCCGCTTCGTGGCAAAAATTTAAAAAAATATTCATTCTTCCCAAGGAAAACCTGGATGTCAACTTTAAAACAGAGATCGTAGAAAAATCAAAGTAGGCTCTAGATGTGTTTCTAAATGAATCAATCCGAATTGTCTTAGCATTTTTTGTTTAAATGTTGTTCGCTCCTCATTATTAGAACTCAAACATTTTCTTACAAAATTGTTGGGGAATTTTTCATTGAATCGATGCTATCGTGGCATCTATGACTTTTTAGTTGAACTACTCATGATCCAAGTATTGCAAACTTTAATCGAGTGCGAGTTAAAAGCCTGACCCTTTAGTTCAGCTACGGCACCAAAGATGTCGGTAAAAAAACAATTCAAAAACATTTCTGTTAATTATCAACCATCTCTTGATACAAAAATTAGTGAGTGAGAGCCTGCAACTAATTGGGAAAATACTAATTTTACCAACTGTCAGATGCTGAGTCCGAGGCAAGATATTTGTTTTATGAAACATTTCACAAACCACATTTTGCTACGTGGTTTATTTAAATATGTTGCATGTTGAACAAACTATAGATAATACCAGGTGTCCCAAGTTATCGTATATAGGCAATATCTCGCTTATTTGACAAGATAATTGAAAAAAGGAAAAACTGCCTTGAATGGCATTAAAATACCTTCCTAATAACGTATAATAGAATCAATTTTATGTGTCAGCCATGTGGTAGCTAACCCTAATTTTTATTTTCAAATAGCACCTGTATATTGCAATGTGTTCTATTTGGAATAAATACAACGATAGCACATACTTGGTATTTTTTTATTAATAAAAACAAAATCATTAACATTTTGTGACTTTTTTCACATTAACCAATTATTGCTACAACGTGAGCTCATGTGTATTGAATTTGTTGGGAATATTATTATTGTTTCATAGAATTGTTATAGAAAGTATTATTAATCTCATCACTATGTATACGAAAAAGTTATTGAAAACAGAATTTTGTCAGAAAAATAAAAAGTCAAAAAGTACGTCAAAGATTTTTTTTTAAATATTATTTTGTGGCGACCGTGACAGGACAGAGTAAAGATGGAAAACTTTAAGAAGGAATGGGAGCAGCTTTGAAGGCCTTTGCAAGGAACTGGATTTGGCAGTCACAGACAAGTCAATAATGGTTGTCTACCTCGGGATCTGGGTCGGTCCTCATAGTAGAAATCGTCATAATAATCATCATAGTAGTCGAACTGAGGTTTAAGGGTTTGTAGGCGCACGAGTAGTTGGAATAGGCGCGAGTGTGGTAGTTGAGGCAGCTTGGTACAGAGCATCATTCCTGTAAATGAAAAAGTGGTTTAACACCCTGTATGTGTTATAATATATTTCATAATATTGAAGAATTATCCAGTTGAATTATTTAAGAAAAAGGGAATCCTTATCAGCTAATCATGTTTATGTTAGGGTCGAAGGGCTCGAAGCATACTTATCTAAACATCCTTAAAAAATATCTTTACCCTGCGCCAAAAAGTTATATTTCTGTCGTCGCATTTATGGATCACGTGTGAGGCCGATAACGGGGTGTGAAAACCAGATAAATCCAACGGTCTGAAATACAGAATATAAAATAAAAATCTCGAAATAGCCATTGCGTGACATCTAGAGGTAAGCGGTACATATAAGCTCGACAAAAGCTTGGCGTAAATATCCGATGCATTACCGACTTATACAAGAAACTGTCGATAATTTTCGACAATGTATCTCCTGGTTGCAAGAGGCCGCTAGTGGTACCATCTTCCTTGTCGGCTTTACGCCTTCTGATTGGACAGCGGAATTTGGCTAGGCGCGGTTTGAAAAACCCACCACAGGAGATTTTGATAGATTTGGTTTCAAATTTTCGTGATTGGTCTGGAAGTGCGGGGTACTTCAAGGCTCCGATACGTCGAGTTATTTTGAATAAGAGAGTTTTTGTCTTAATGAATTTTTCGTGCTTTTTGGATTATGTTGAATTGGAATGGGTCTTTCTCATTGTTTTTTTAATACAGTTTCTAATAAGGATAACATTAAAATATAATATAATCAAAAGAAAAATAAATTTACTTTCTTTTTTCGCCAAAAAAACAATATTTTCATTTTTTGGGCGCGAAACTCAAATAATTCAAACTTGAAAGTTTTCGTTTTAAATGGCAACCTTGGTACAGCATTAACATTGACAGCAAAATGGGATGAGACTTGAACTACTATAATTTATAAGATAAAAGATAACATTACGTTGTTTATGAGCAAAACATTGGGTGGTATTCATAAAAGGTAGCAAATGCTTATACTATAGGTTTGTCTCTCTCATTGTTTAACGAAGTGAATAGCTCTCTTTCAAGAAATCCGAGTAAAAACATTTGCTCCAGGTTTATACATACGACCCATTGTCTTTCTGCGGTGTGTTGAATTTGTATTCTATATTGTATGACTTGGGAATTGAGGTCAATCAAAATGTCTAATAGATTGACTCTGGGTTCTGAGAAAGCAGATTCTAATAATCTACCTGAAGTAACGAGCGAAATGGTCCATGACTTTTTTGCAAATAATGAAATTCATAAGTGCTGAAGCACGTCATGAAAAAACCAAAAAGTCAGTAGGTATGGTACTTACTTATTTTTATTCTAACTCAATTTTATTCTAACTCAATTCATCTGTTTTATATCAGTGCTGTCAATGAATTCTATGGAGATAATGCAATTTGTTATTGTTATTTGTTAGTGTTTTCGTCACTATTTTCACAATTAGGCATAAAACAGTGCTTCATTTGGAAAAATTAATTTTCACTCCACAGACAATGTCGATGACGTGAAATTGAACCAGACTGGTTTATAGAATACTAAAATCTGCCTGAAATATTGAGAAAACTTTAGATGTTCATGCCTAATTGCCTACCTTTAAATTAGGTAAATAGCACTTACCTGCTATTAATTCCTGTCATGCGTTTGTTCTTCTTGGAATACCAATTAAAATGCACAAAGATGATTTAGAAAAAACTCAATAATCAATTCTTTGTATAAATATGACTACTTCAATCGTTTTTCATTTGTTCGCTTGTTATATTTAGCATTTGGCCCTTTTGTTCTTTACTGGTCGTTCCATTCCATCAATCCACCAAAAACAACCTTCATATTTTACATGCGTTCTCTGTTTGTTCCATGGGGACTCGGAAAGATGTTGCATCAGAGGGTGATACGGTGTAAAAATGGTGTAAGAGAAAGAACAGACCTATTCAGATCGGTGGTTCATCTGAGTAGTTCAAAGTGTTGATGTGTTTTTAACCAACGTTGCCAGTTTACCAGGTTTTTGGCAAGTTGAGTGATGACGAGTCAGTCGACAAACCAATAGGAAAATTTAAAATTTCAAACTTGTAATTGATTTTTTGAGTAAATTGGTAGCCCAAAATTCAAACCAAAAGTATTTTTGTAGTCTGTAAAAAATCTATTTTACTGTACATTAATCAAATCACAAATCACCGTCTCATGAGAAAGACTTATTGTAGAAACGTTTCGAGTTATTTTGAATAAGCGAGTTTTTGGAACAAGTAATTGTTACAGTTCACTAATTATATGAAACATTTTGAGTTCATTTTACTTTCATGAGTGTCGAGGTAATTCGTGAAACGGGTCCTGTGTTTGGATCACCTGAAGAGTTCCAGCTCCAAGAGATATACGGTGCGAGAGTATCTCTAACCCAATAATTATTTGTTTAATATCAAGGTGGAATGAAAGAACAAGTGAAGCTGATATCGAAATAGAACTTGATGAAGTAGAGATGTTCGGAGACGAACTCTTCAAATATCGAACAAGATGCGAGCTACACGTGGAAGAAAAAACAAAACATGAAGATAATATGATTCATTCGCAGAGTTACACGGAAGACAACAGCAAGAGGAAATTCTGACTACAGCAACTCGAGTTGAAGAAATTTGATGACAACGTGAGAAATTAGATTGGATTCTGGTGCCAGTTAAAAAAAATACACGATGATGAAGAAATCGAATTGGAGGGCGAAGGATACCGCACACTTTAATAGGGAAATTGGCTCCCTGTCGAATCGGCTGAATTTTTGATATGTTGTAGTCGAGGTCATTCCAAACAAAAAGTCCAATGAGCACAACATTTTCTTTAGGCCAGTTTTGGAGCTAGAGGCCCATGAAAACCTTCATTTGTTCTCCATTGTTGAACAACACAAAACGTTATCCTGGATAATGATCACTATTCTGAGTAATCAAGATGTCAACATTCATTAATATACTATTTAGCTATTGTTCTTTGGAGTTGTTACATTTGGTCAATTATACAGAGTAGGGGGTTTATGCCAATCCTGGACCTCCCCCCACCACTGACCTTGAGAGTGACCTTGGAGAATAGCCTTCAGAGGTTCACTTGCCCAGTGAATGACCTTGAAAGTTGGTGATCTTGAGAGTTGGCGACCTTGACGATTTGTGACCTTGAGGGTTGGTGACCTTGAGGGTTGGTGACCTTGAGGGATGGTGACCTTGGTGGTTAGTGACCTTGGTGGTTAGTGACCTTGAGGGTTGGTGACCTTGAGAGTTTCGATGACCCTGGGGAATGGTAACCTTGACATGTAACTAAAGGAAGCCATGAATACAAATGTCCTTGAGGGCAAGTGAACTTATCCCCTCTCTTCCACCTCAACCACTAATATAAAAAGAAACACGAGTTTCAGACCTCATGTTCCTTCTGAATAGCCGATAATCGAGCAAAATGTATACTTGCAATTGTGGAAAAAGTTTTACTCGCAGTGATAATCTACATCGCCATCAAGTGCAATCCTGTACAGCGGTGACAGGTGAGCCACCTAGTAAACGGTCTAAATTGAGCCCCATATCGCAAAACGATATGCAGTTCTGTGATTGTTGTAATAAACCAGTTCCAATGGGTCAGATGGTTTCACATAGAAGAACACTCGAACACAGATCTAATTCTTGCATTCAATTGGGTGAAGACGTGCAAATTATCAAAAGTGCTTTCAAATGTAGAATAGTTAGCTATAGGATTGGGAGCGGTAGTAACTATGTGGATTACAAAACATTTTTTGATGCATACAAACAGAAAATGATTTCATTATTGCAAGGTGTGTTGAAGATACATAGTGCGGTGAAAGTAAATATGGAACTATTCAGCTCACATATTCTGCAGACCCAGGAATTATCCGAGGTAAAGTGTTTCAATTCTCCGAACCAGATAGTTGACCAGTCCATGGATCTTAATGCTGTTTTGGATGAATTCATCGACACAATAACGGCACAAAGTACAGAATTCGAAGATCGTGACTCAGGTATATAAATTGCCCAAAAATCAATATTCATACCTTGAATGTAAAATCATTTCTATTGCAGGATGGAGCCTGAAGAAAATCATGTTCACAGAAATGAATGTGAACAAGTATAGCCCTCTTGGTGCGTGTTCCTATATAAAGCTGCCAGATTATATCGAGTCGAAAAAAGGTGTGGTGAATGTGCGAAATGAGGATAACTATTGTTTTGCATGGGCTGTGGTATCAGCACTTTACCCGGCGGATCGTAGGGTTTCCGAAGTGTCTTCTTATCCACCCTTTCAATCAGTGCTGAATGTATCAGGTATGGATTTTCCGATGAAATTAAGTGGAATTTCAAAATTCGAAGTTGCCAATGATTGCTCTATAAATGTATATGGGTTGGAAAAAAAATTTGAGGAATCTAAAATGAAATATGAAGTTGTAGGTCCACTACATTATTCACGACAACGACTCACCAGGCATGTTAATCTTTTACTTATCAGTGATGAAACGGGAAAAAATCATTATTGTTGGATTAAGGATTTGTCAAAATTAGTTTCTAGCCAAATTTCTGCCAATGGTCATAAAAAATATTTTTGTGATGGTTGTTTATTATATTTTGCTAACGGAAAATCATTGACCCAGCATCAATTAAATGACTGCAATCATGTGTGTACAACCACACCTTCTGAAAAATTGAAAATCGACAAGTTCGGTAAATACATTCCTGAAAATATATTGAAATTTGTGAATATCGAAAAGCAGATGAAAGTTCCGTTTGTCGTTTATGCAGATTTTGAGTCAATTCTGAAACCAATTGATTCTTGTCAACCGAATCCAGATTGCTCTTACACCAACCGAACTCACATTCATGAACCATACTCGTTTGCATACTACATAAAATGTTCTTTCAATGAAAAATTCGACAAATTTGTTTCGTATCGAGGGGTCGATACTGCAAAAGTATTCGTCTCAAATATTCAAAACGATTTAAAGAATATATATCATAAACATCTAAAAAATGTTGTTCCAATGGGTCAATTATCTGAGACAGAAGAAAAAGAATTTTCTGATGCAAAGACTTGTGGCATATGTGATAATATATTCGAAGATGGTGATGTCAAAGTGAGAGATCATTGTCACCTGACCGGAAAAAAGAGATTTGGTGCAGCTCATTCTAAATGTAATTTGAATTTCAAACTTCCAAATTTTATACCAATTATTTGTCATAATATGAGCGGATATGATTGCCACTTATTCATCAAGGAATTATTCGACAAGGGCGATCGAGTTGATGTCATTCCACAAACCAAAGAAAAATACATTTCATTCACCAAACATCTTTTCACACACAGCTATTTGGGTAAAGATGGAAAATTGAAGAATAATTTCATGAAATTAAGGTTCATTGATAGCTATAAATTTCTTTCGGAGTCACTTCAGAATCTCGGTGCAAATTTAGTAGAAGATCAATTCATAGACACTAAAAAGTTTTTTCCGGATGTCGAAAAGTTTCAGTTGATGAAACAGAAAGGTGTATTTCCATACAGTTTCGTAGATTGTATGGAAAAATTAGATATCACACATCTACCATCGAAAGAAGAATTTTATGATAACTTAAATGACGAACAAATTTCAGATGAATGCTATGATAGGGCACAACGGGTATGGAATTTATTTGAATGTCGAAGTTTGGGAGAATATTCAGATCTGTACTTGAAATCGGATGTTTTACTGTTAACTGATACATTCGAGAATTTTCGGAGAATTTGTTTGAACACTTATAAATTGGATCCTGCCCAATATTATACCGCCCCAGGTTTATCTTGGGACGCTATGTTGAGATACACAAAAGTTGAATTGGAGCTTTTGACTGATATTGACATGATACATTTTTTCAAGAAAGGTATACGTGGTGGAATAAGTCAATGTAGTGACCGAATGCATGTCGCAAACAATGAATATCTACCTAACTACGATGCCAAAAAAGACGTATCTTACATATCGTATTTGGATGCAACAAATTTGTATGGTCATAGCATGTCTCAACCTTTGCCCATTGGTGGATTCACCTGGTTGACACCCAGTGAAATACAGGATTTGGATGTGATGAGTATTTCTGCTGATTCTCCTTTTGGTTATGTTTTTGAAGTGGACATTCATTATCCAGAAGAATTACATGATTCTCATTCGGATTTACCTTTCCTAGTCGAAAGTATAATTCCACCAGGTTCAAAATCCAATATTTGCAAGTTGATACCGAACTTATCAGATAAAAAAAACTATATCGTTCATTATAGAACTCTTGAACAAGCTATAGAAAACGGATTGATGGTTATGAAAACACATAGGGTTTTGAAATTTCGGCAATCGTCATGGCTTAAGAAATATATCGATTTGAATACAAAAATGCGTAATAAAGCTTTGAATAAATTCGAAAAACAATTTTTCAAGTTAATGAACAATGCCGTGTATGGAAAAACTCTGGAAAATGTGGAAAATAGAAGGGAAATTAAACTGGTTACTCATTGGGAGAATATAAAAAGGTCATTGGGGGCTAATTGTCTGATTTCCAACCCAAATTTCAAAACATGTTCAATATTTACAGAAAATTTTGTCGCTATTCATATGGGAAAAGTAAGAGTGTGTTACGATAAACCACTTTATTTGGGATTTAGTATATTGGATTTATCAAAAACAGTAATGTACGATTTTTACTACAAATGCATAAAAAGTAATTTTGGAAATGACGCTTCACTACTGTACACAGATACAGATTCTTTTATATTGAAAATAGCAAATAAAAACTTTTACGAATTGATGATCGAAAATATAGAAAGATTCGATACCTCCAATTATAACATCGGAAACGATTTTGGCATTCCTGTTACAAAACCCATTCTGGGGAATATGAAAGATGAATTTCCCAATGACCCCATTATCAGTTTTTATGGTACTGGGGCCAAAGCTTACTTTGTTCAGTCCGTTAAAAATGAATTGAAGAAAGCCAAAGGCGTCAAAAAGTCAGTCATTATCAAACAATTGCACGAAAGTGACTATAAAAATATTGTTGAGAAGGGTGGTTCCATACTTAGAAAAATGAATAGTTTCAAAAGTGATACCCACGACATATTTACTGAAATGAAAAATAAAGTCGCTTTGTCACACCATGACGACAAGCGGTTCATTACACCCAATACCACAAAAACATTGCCGTGGGGCCACAACGATATTGAATTTTATCAAACGGACCCCGAACAAAATCTGTTATGGTGTTCAAACATTGTGGAATCTGCGATTCATAATAATTCACAACCTGTCAACAATTTGGATTTGCTGATTTCATTACTGGAAGCAGAATAAGTCGAAGTAAGGGAACGCAAATCCTTAATTATCATTCAACAAATTTTATATTATTCATCCGATAGCGTGAAAAGGGAATATTCATCTACAATTGGCTATGAAACTGTTTTCACGAATATTTGAACCAATAATTTGATACGTTTCATATCATATATTTGAATTCCTTTTTTTTTATGCCAACCTATATTTTGACATAGAAGGTACTGAAAAACGGTTCCACTTATATGTTGGAGAATAATCCAGAAATATCTCATATCGAAAGAAAAAAAAAACACAATTTTCGAAGCATGAATATTCGATATTGAAATTACATTTCCGAATTGTTTCTACTCATATATGTTAATTTCATAGTGTAGCATAAAAATATTCAAAATTTATTGTATAACATCCACATATTGAATGAATAGATATTTTCAATTTTAACGTGTATGTATAGACTGAATAGACATAATAAATAACATTCTTTCGTCTTGTTGTAGTCAACGTTTTGAAAAAACTGTACCGATGTACATTCCTTAGGTCCTTATCGACCATACTGTGTTTGAGTGGTCTAGTCTTGAAGAATGCGAGTTTATGCCGCATTCCTTATTTTGTCTAGCAGCAGGTAGCGAGGCGTGGGTACCTGTACCGCATTCCTTTGCTTTGAACGATCAGGGTGTATGAAGGTGACCCAAAAGAATTTGGCCTTGTAGTGGTCTCTTTTCAATATCTCTACCTGTGCGCAGGCTCTGTACAATTTCGGAGTAGGGGATGTGCGAGGTTACTCAAACTAGAGGGTGGCATGATGCATCATTGTACCCTGTTCTTCCCACTGGTAAAGTTGTGAGTCGTGCTTTTATTGATATTGTGAAAGAGTGGTGTGATTGGATAACCGAAATGAAAGGTAATAAAAGTCCCAATTCTCAGGATAGTGGAAAGTCGGTTGTTAGTATGCTGGCAACGTTAGCATATCTTAGTACAATTAATATTGAAAAAAATAAAGACGCGGTTAACGAAAAGACTAGAGACGCGGTTGATGATAAAAATAAAGATTCGGTTGCTGGTTGTTCGACTCAAAAAATAAATATATTAAGTGATGTTAGGATACAGAAACCCGAACAAACAGCAACCGACCAATCGAAATATTTGGATTTTGAACAAATTCACAGCACAGACATACCGAGTTTCCATTATTCCAGCTTATCGGTGGCAGATATGCAAGAATTCGGAGATGTAGAAATGGAAAAATATTTCGCGGACATCAAGGGCTTCACTCCACCTCTGTTACCATATGCCCCCTTATGTGAAGACATAAGCAACGATGAAGCGGGTCCTTCATCGTTGAATAAGTCTTCCAAAAGGAAAGAATTGACACCGGTAAACTCCCCCAAAAAACAAAGGATGTCTACCACAAAAAGTGACGAAGTTGAGTCCAACGAATTTCCGTTGCTGAGAGGACTACTCACAAGACCTCTGGCATCGAAACAATCCGTCGGTAGTCCGATTCCAACGGTAGTTCTATCTTCCGAAGATAGTTCACCGTCACCGGTAATTTTGGGAAGAGAGGTAGTGCAATCATCGGCCCCGGCTAACTCTCCCAAAAAACAGGAATCTGCCTCAAAAAATGACGGAGCCGGTTCCAACGAATTTTCGGTGTCCAGTGGGTCACCTGCAAGTCCCGTCTCAGCAAAGCAATCCGTTGGTTTCACTTCTCCGAATCGATCGGTAGATCATTCTGAACTGTTTTCTGGTAGAAGTTCATCGGTATCACCAATTTTGGGAAGTGGTAGAAGTGATGGCAGTGTTTGGTCACAAAATGCGGAAGAACAACATAAGAAAATTGTAGATGTTTTTTCGGATTTTGTTAACAAAAAAGCCCGAGCATATCTAGAACATCGAGAAGCTGCTGCAAAGGTCTCTGACGCTCAGAAATCGTTGCTGGCGTACGATACGGAGCTCGAAGAAATAAAAAATCGAAAGGAGGAGTTGAAACGACAATTGGAAGAGCTCGACGGACGCCAGCAACGAATTATGGGTGACAGTAATCAGCTTAGGCAAAGTTTGCCAACGCTGAAGGCCAAAGCAATTAAGTCGCAGCTCTCGCTCAATCGAGAGAGCAGACGACTTAAATTGCTGCAGGAGAAGGTTAAAGTTTTTATGGAGAAATGAATATGTGCGTGTGTGTATAGGTGTGTTTGCGTGTGAATATGATCCTTTTTTCTGATCCCAATTCCCTCGATTATTGTATTATATATATATATATATATATATATATATATATATATATTATAATTAAGATATTTGATACGAAATTATTTAATAATATTTGAATGTATATTTTTCATAGGATAGATTAAATTTTAAGTACATGTTAGTTGAGTGTGTTCGTATTTGTATTAGAGTGTAAATAAAGGTTTGTGTTTTTTTAAAGTAGAAGGGGGGAGGGGGTATATATTCATATCGTATTTGTATACATAATTGGTTTTTAATTATTGTAATTATTAAAATGAATATTATCATTTAATAATATTTGAATATGTATATTTAATAAGATAGATTAAGTTTAAGTACATGTTAGTATGTTAGTATGTTCGTATTTGTAATAAATCATAAATAAAAAAATAAAATGTTGTTTTGGAGGGGGGGGAGGGGGGAGGGGGGGGGTTAGTTGTTGGGGGGGAAAGACCCTCGTTCCGAGCAATTCGAGAAAAAAAAAACTGGATACGTGGGTGAACTCGGATGGCCTCACACTAGGGCAGGGGTGGGGTAGGGGCTAATTAGGGGGGTGTGGGGGGGGGGAGGGGAAATCAACTGCGCACAAGTCGGGTAACTGGTTTAGGTATGCGACCAAAACGGAACTTTTAGGAAAGTGACAGAGAAAAGTTATGCGCAGTGGGTGGCATTAACCATGCTACCATACATGTCTATGATTCTCTGTCATATATGCACTGAAAATGTTCTCCAGACTAGAAAACTGGATGCGCATAGGTTTTTTATTGAATATATAGGTGCGCAGTTGGATTCACTACTTCCGTTATGTATTATATTACATGGCTGTTGATAAAAATATCACAATTTTCAAAGAAATATTCCCTCTCCAACCAACTAAAATACTCAAGAAAGATATGAAGTGTATATGAGAGCATTTTTAACAACAGGGGAGTGTTCGAAAAATGAATTTTCATTACTACGCATTTCTGTAAGCTCCCGTTTGCGCATTAAACCAAAATGGAGCTATTTCAAAATGTGGGGTAAAAATGTATGCGCAGTTGAAGGTTTTGGTTATATTTTGATACAATTCATATACATCACAACGAGTTTTGGTTAAATACCAACTATAGCTAGAAATAATGGATGCGCACTAGTTTTTCATTAAACATTTTGATGCACAGATGAGCATGCCACTTTCATTTTAATATATTACATACACTTTTTTATTAGAAAATATATATCTCACTATTTGAAAGTATATTTTGAAGCTGAAATACACCCAGGAAAGCGAATATGTTTTATATGTGTGTCTGAAAATATGTTGCAATAGATATAAGAAATTTCAGAGTATTTAAAAAAATCTCACATGTTTAGTTAGTGACATCAGACATTTCCAAACACAGTTTCTTTGAAATGTACACGCTAGTAGTATTTATACCACTTGAATAATTTTTTTGAGCTATTATTCACTATAGAGCTATCGATCATCAAATGAATGAAACATATTTTCATTTAAAATATATATTTCAGTCTTTTTTTTCCTATTATTATGCTATACGTTATACAAATCTAATATAAACACCCCGACTCAAAGTCTAAAAGTCCAATCGCATGCCTCTTCCATTCGGATAACCTCTTCCCCGCCATCTTCTTCAGACAATTGCGCCGGACACCACCAATGGCTTTGATCTGGTAAATTTTCCCAGTCCAATTCAATTGTTGAACAATCGCTTATGTCATCCGGCGGTTCGTATTCCTGAACAGAAACACGAGCAACACTTCCACACCGATGCACATCACTGGAACTGTCTGCAGGGCCATATTCCAGTATTCGGAAATTTGCAGTCGCTCTGTAAAATTATATTTTTTTAAAACTTGTATTGCAAAACAGGCAAGTGTCAATTAGGCGCACTTGACAAACAGTCATTCCACAAGCCACACAGTCGTAATCGGGAATATTATTGAAGTCCGTTTTATAATGCAGATCTACATTGTTATAATGTCCACTATCGACTAATTCACTGTACAGCATGAAGCACTTGTGGCATAGAACCTTACGATCCTCGGTGGTTGTTACTACCATCCAGCATGAAATTATCGTACAATACATATTTCTACCGACATCCCTCACACTGTTTATATTTTTGAACACGCACCTATATTCACCATCTACATCAGGGCCATCTTCGTACATCCCTTCATCCTCGCTAGAACCATCATCATCGTTAGCGGCAACTGCAATAGCTCCTTCTGCCACAACATCTGCTTCTTCAACAACTTCCACTGCTGCAACTTCTTCAGCTATATCGTCCACTGCTGCAACTTCTTCAGCTATGTCATCGTCCACTTCTGCATCTTCTTCGACATGATTTATATCGATAGCCACTAGGTCTCGTAACACACTCATTCTATCATTTTGTTGAGCTGCCATTTCAATACGAACTACTCTGATATTTCAATGAAACTGATGCAGAGGTAGTATTCGTCCTCTCCTTATATGGTTTTTCCAATACTGTGAGGGGATGAAGGTCATTTCAAATTCGAAGGTCACCCGTTGCTCGAAGGTCGTTTGAGATGCGAAGGTCGTTTGGTGTTCGAAGGTCACTACATATTCGAAGGTCACTACATATTCGAAGGTCACTCCATATTCGAAGGTCACTCCATATTCGAAGGTCACTACATATTCGAAGGTCACTCCATATTCGAAGGTCATTCAGTGCTCGAATGTCATTTGAAAGTCACTCAACATGAAGGTCACTGGACTTCATGGCCTTCGGAGGATACCTAGGTGGAGGGTATATCGGATTGTATATAATGAGGGTCGCTGAATGAGGTGGATCATTCTATGCGATTCTTTATAGCACACAAGTTTCATCATTTCTAGATATGTCGACATCAAGAGAGTGGGATTCTAAGCCAAAAATTGCAGTGTATCCATTAGTGATTGATAAAAATTTGTCATGTCATAACTGTGACATTGCATGGCCACCGAGTTTTATCAATACCTGCACTGGATTGTGTCAAGAGTGTGAAAGAATAAACCCTCCGAAGACTCCAAAAAAAGTGACAAAACGGTTCGGTTTATGGACGGAATGCCGAAAGTGTGGTGAAAGAATGGACACCACAAACTTTGGTATTATTAGAGAAGACTGTAGGGATTGCAGAGCAGAGGAGACCTTGGATTTCCAGCGATGTACGAATTGTGACAGCTACCAAACAGACTGTTGGAAAAACCTATGCGAACAGTGTCGAATGGGGTTGACATTATGTGAATGTGTCGGGTTTTTTTTCAAAGACAGAATAGACCATCTGCTCAAATGCTGGTGTTTGAACGAAGATCAGAGAGCCGAGCGGGAAGAGTTGAGGAAAACCCATGTGGTTCCAATAAGGAGATACATTTATGAAGTGATTGAACATCAATAAACACTTTGTATGACTAACGAAAAATAAAAAATTGCACCAAGTATTGTTCATTTTTTATTCATTTATAGTAATGAGAAAAACATTATATCAACGATTTCACTATAAATATATAACTCATAAAATTCACATATCGAATTAATATCAGTTTATGGCTACTTGATGAAAAAATACAGATATTCAATTATACGATCGAACTTTCATCAATCCATGAGTTTTTGTCGTTGGGAAACCCAAGCCATTTCACCATTACTTTCCCATGATTCCTCCTCAAAATTTTTTCCACCAAGTAAATGTCGGGCTGCTTCGTTTTAGTCAACTCCATTTCATAAAAACAGCCCTTTATTGGTTTCTTATCCATGTCTTCAAGCTCATAGGTTACAGGCATTGTACTATTTACCTTAACAATTTTAAAAAGTTCAGTTGTGAAATTTGCTGTATAACCTTTATCGAATATGCTCTTGTACTTGCTTATTCGAACTACGTCTCCTATTTTGAATTTACTTCTTTTATATTTCGCATGTATTTTGGCGTGTTTATACAAATTCAGTTTCGTGGATGATGTCACTTCAACGGGCTTCATTCCAATGCTGCTATGAATTTTATTGTTGTACTGATCCGTTATGTGCGGAAGAATTTTCAACCACTTGTGATGCCCTTGAACTGAAAACTCTTTATACAACCAACTTTTCAATGTCCTAATAACTCGTTCCGCAATTGCCGCTTTTTTAGTACTGAATGTCGAATAATGATTGATCAGATGTTTCGCCATCAACGAGGAAAATTTTGTATTATAAAATTCAGTGCCTTGGTCGGATTGCAAGTTCTTCGGTGTGTACTTTGCGTCTTTCAACACACTCTCCATTGCTGCGGTAACGGATTTTCCCGTTTTATTTTTCAGCGGTCTTGACCATACAAACTTTGAATAACAGTTTATTACGATGAGGATATATCTATAACCTTTATTTTCTTTTGCATACGGCTGCATCTCCATCAGATCCATCTGCCATAAATCTGAAAACCCTTTAATTATGGTCTTCCTTCGTGGAAAATTTCGTCGAGCTGGCTTATGCAGTTCCTCAACAACTTGCCTTTTAGCGGTACTCATTTCAACTCTCTATTACAGAAGTCGGTTCCCAGGAAGGCGGTAAAGCTAATTGCCCAGTCCTCCAGTGTTTAGGTGGAGCCTTGGTTGTTGACTGTTCTACTTTAACGATTCGCTTTTCTAAAGTATGGATTAACTGCTCCAGTTTGGAAATTTGCTCGATTGAGCTATCCGACTTCTTGCCGATGACAAATCTGAGTTCAGTAATTTTGGAATCAAAATATGCTCTCGCTTCACGAATTACTGATGATACTGATTCTTGCACAGCGGACAGGGTCAACTCCTTAGTCTCTTTTATGCGGTCATCAACATAGCCCTTAGTGGTAGCATCTTTCGTGTCGGAGGGTTCACCAATATTCCACAGACGTTTATTCTGAATATTATAATTTCCATCTGCTGTGAGGATGAATCCAACTCCTGATCTTCCAACAATCACCTTCACACCACCCCGTCTACGACCAAATTTGTCGATTGTGTTATTCATCGTTGGAATATCTTCAGAAGAATGAACATAATTCACATACTCAGGAAATAATATACATACACATTCAGTAGATTATACCCTCTTCGCGTAATTCTTCTATTATTGATAATATTTCATTATCATGCCCTGTATGTCCAGCCATTTTTGAACTCCAAAGGAGTCGAAGCCTGTCGATTATTTCATCCAAGCTATTCCAATAAATGTAACTTATGGGTTTGTTTCCACCAAATAGTTTTCTGGATGGTATTTTCATTATTCCAGCACCTCCTATAGAAAGGTTTTCCAATGTGTTGTCTACAGATAATAATGACTTGATTATTTTTTGATATTCCTTCCATTTATTAGGCAATAAACCCTGTGCTTGGTCGTGATTTTTATACGCTGCTTTTGTTAATCTGAGTATGTCACCATATGTATTCAGTTCAGTAGCAGACATATTTCCCGGAGGTACTTTCATGAATATCAACTTGTATAAGTTGGATGTGCCTTGGTAAGTACCAATGGTCCTACCATCTTTACTGAATACAATTCTTCCTTCAATAAAGTCTACATTGGAATCGCCCATTTTTAGCTTATTCGTAATGGGGTCTAACCGGACACCGAATATCGTATCATATGAAGAATTTTCAGATAACAACTTTTTAATATGGCTGGAGACTTCCCCATTACTGTCCGCTACCTTTGGTGATTCGGGGTCTGTGGTTACCATTGAGGATGATGGTGTATGCATTATCGATGTTTCTTCAGCATTAAATTTCACATCTTTGTCATCACTTTCCATAAAATTCAATTTTGGGAGCGGGGTACTACTCTCTATGGATTTGGTAAATTTTTTTGAGTGGCTCACCACCGGTAAAGGATTTATTTTGGACGTATTAGATGATATAGTTTTCAGTGGTTCGATTATTGGTTCATATATTTTTGAAAGCGCCACTTGGTCGCTTATGCGGTTATTTTTAATGTAATTAAATTTTTTTCGAACTGCCTCTGTTGCCTCAATTAATTTCCGTTTCAAATCTATTTCATCGCTTTTTTGTTCGTCCATAGTATTGACGTTTTGAATGCTAACGTATCACTGACCTGTTCAACTTCAGATTGAGCCAAATATCTAAAAAACATCAGAGATATATGAAATTGTCAAACCCTTTACGGTAACGACCTTCTTGTAGTTCTCTATCTTTGTCGATAACTAGAAATCCATATTTGTCATTCCAACATTTTGCACACATATCTTGAAACTGCTTAAACGTCATATCTGGCGATACATGATCAAAAAAAATGTGGTTGAGATTCATGTCATCCTGTTTGAATGTTACAATGAAATTTGAATTATCTCTGATCAATTGCTTCGGAACACGGGAATATGTTTGGGCTAGATAAAAACAGTCAACATTTTTATGGCGCCCCATACTAAAATATGCTCTAATAACATCTTGCTTTTCACACATAACATCATCAAAGATGAATACCGAATCAGGTTTAGCCTCTGATGGTTCTACTATTCCAGACGTGACATTTCCAAAAGTATAAAATCCCAATCCTTCAATCGGCTTCAACACTCCTCGTAAATACTCATATTTGGGTTGATATAGAGATTTTGAATAAACATACACATTCGCGAATCGCAATCCCAGTGGGTGAGTTAGTAAAGAAATCATCACATTTGTCTTCCCACAATTCGAAGGTCCAATAATGAGACCCCTAATTGATAATGGGAGGAGAGATCCATGGCGTCGTTCACTGTGCCTCCCCAGTCCATCATTTACTTTTTCGTCAAAATTATCGATTTTAAACTCTTGTTTCTGTTTCACAATGCGCATTGTACGACAGCTAGAGACTATATAAGTGCAGTGCTTCGCTGAATCTTTTATTTAAATGACAAAACTCAATCAGAACGGTTGTAAACGTAAACAAGTGGGCGGTAGAGGTTTGGTTAATTCTCTAATCAATAAACTACCCATTGAGTTGCATCTACCTGGTGGTTATCAGTACTGTGGTCCTGGAACAAGATTACATAAGAGGTTGGCAAGAGGAGATCCCGGCATAAATAAACTAGATTTCGCATGCAAGGAGCACGATATTGCTTATTCACTGAATTCGGATCTCAACAGTAGGCACAAGGCAGACCAGAAGCTTGAAGAAGCTGCTTGGAGCAGATTCAAAGACAAAAACGCTTCTCTTGGAGAGAAAGGTTCTGCTTGGTTGGTTACAAATATAATGAAGGGAAAGCGTCGATTTGGTATGGGATGCGAGTCAACTAAACCGTGTAAACAGGGAAATATTCGAGCTATGAGAAAAATTAAGAAGAAAAAAGCAAAAAATATTAGAAAGGTAGTAGCCTTCGGTTCTGGCATTGTAAGAAAGGTGCGAGATGTTTTACGTGAAGCAGGAGGAGGTAAAATTGTTGCAAATAATTTGAGAAAAGCCACCCAAATCGCGCTGAAAGCAGCCCGTAAATACACAAAAGAGGCAGGAGGAAAAAATAAAATTCGTACACCTCGGGTGATACCAATTCCCAAAGTTGGTGGACTTCTACCACTCATACCAATATTTGCTGGGTTATCAGCACTTGGCACTCTTACTGGAGCAGCAGCAGGTATAACTAAAGCAGTACAAGCAGCAAGAGCTAGTAGAGACCAGTTGAATGAGTCAAACCGCCACAATAAGTACATGGAAGCTATTGCTCTCGGTAAAAGTGGCAAAGGAATGTATTTGAAACCGTACCGCAAAGGTCTAGGATTATATTTAAAGCATCAGAATTCAAAAAACCTATGAGTATGCCACCCCGGAGAGCTCTTTCTGACATTGACATCAAATTAATCGCTAAGAAAATGAAAATTACAAATTTTCGCGGTGTATTTATGCGTGACGATCTTCCACTTTCAGGACCGCATCGATGTGAATCCGCAGTAGTTAATTTAGATAGCCGATACGGCCCAGGAACACACTGGGTGGCATATAAAAAAAATGCAGGATCAGTGCAATACTATGACAGCTTTGGTGATTTACCTCCCCCCAAAGAACTGATTCGTTATTTTCACAGTGGACCAAAACCAGCTAGTGAAATTTGCTATAACTATGAGCGACACCAGCGGTTCAATACAGTGTGGTGTGGTCATTTGTGTCTGCAGTTTCTATACGGTAAGCCACTATGGACAAAACCCCTATCCAGGATAGAGAAAGCATAAAGAGGATGGCGCATTCATTAAATGCATATTCTAGACTACGTAGTTTGAATAAAATGAGTAAACAACAACTTTCTGATATGCCCAAAGAAGTGTTGATTGGATGTGCTGCTGGGGAAATTGCGGCAGTGTGGGATAAACTACCACCACACCTTCAAAATGATATTGATGTCTTGAAGTATCAGTACTGCCAGGAGCATTATAATGATGTTGATACTTGCAGTTCATCTGATGTGAATGATGGACCAATACCCCGAAAAATATTTTGTTGCTACTGTAATGTGAAGGATGTAAATGTAGTAGCAAAAAATGATGTTGACACCCATTTAACATCACCACCAAAAAAGAGACGGATGCTGTATCATTTCTGTTTCCAGCAATAAAATGTCCTGGAATACTAACAATTGAACAGTCATGTCACGAACGTTCTCGCTATCAGGAGACTCAAGCGAGTTGAGCGCTAACTTTTACCCACCAGTCGAATTGGATACGAGTAGCAGTTATGGTTTGGGTTTACATGGTTTCTATTCCTACAATTCAATTTTCAATGTTACTGTGAAGAATAATGTGATCAGCTATTCAAAACGAATCAATTCTCCACCCATAACCATTAAAATTCCACCTGGCGCTTATGAAATTGATGAAATCAATAAAGTTATACAGCGATCCATTAGATCTAAAGAGAAACTGGCTGAAAATGTCACCGAAAAGAATATGGATGATGTGTTTCTCCTACATCCAAACAACAATACTCTGAAATGTGAAATGCGATCGAAATATTACATCAACCTCTTACATGAAAACTCTATCGCTGGTCTTTTAGGATTCGAGCCTAAGGTCTTTGGTATCGGTGAAACACATGAATCAACATTACCTGTGGATATCAATAATGTGAGAATAATCCGTGTGGATTGTAACGTCACTTCTGGAGCGTATTTGAATGGTGAGGAATGTCACAGCATTTTCGAATTCGATATTGATGTCGAGCCAGGATACAAACTCACAAAGGAACCACGAAATATAATTTATATGCCAATCAAGCCCGAAGGCCGTCAGTATCTCGACAACATTACTCTGTGCATTTTGGACGATCGTGGGCATCTGATCGAGTTCAATGGTGAAAGAATAATTATAAAATTGGAGTTGAAAAAATTGTAATATTGACCTCTGCCAAGAAAATACAATGGGGTTTTGTTATAATGTCCGGCGATTGAAACCGAAACGGTGTATGTACAATGGGGTTGAGGATCATGCTGATATAAAGAAGAGAAAAATCATAAGCCGATTCATTTCACGTGAGCCCGTTAAACAATCAAGATATACCATCAGCTCTAGTAATCTAAACTTTCTGAAATCAATTGGCTTGAAGATCAGGAATACCAAGAAGAAATAAAATATGGCCGCTTTCACTACAAGCGATATGTTAGAAGTTTTTGAAGAGCCAATTTTCGATCATTCCCTGATTAGTTTGCATGAGCATACATATAAGCCGTATGGATCACCATATTATAAGAATTCGGACGAAATCAGAATTCCCATCAATTTTCAAGATCTAATTCTCGATATAGCAGATAGCTACATTTATATCGAGGGAAAATTCACACCTTCAGAGCCCAACAAACGATGTTATCTTTCCAATAATGCTCTGGCTTTCTTGTTTGATGAAATCCGCTACGAAATGGGTGGTGAACAAGTTGCAGTTGTACGAAAGCCAGGCATAACAACCACATTGAAAACTATGGTATCATTCGGAAAAACACATGAGAATAGTTTACTACCAATAGGTTGGGGTCTCAATCAGAATAAACAAGATATACTGGATCCTGCAAGTAATTTTTTCAGCGGCAAACTGCCCCTAAAATACATTATGGGATTCGCTGAAGATTACACCAAGGGTATTTTGAATGTTAAGCAGGAACTCATTCTGATTATAGCTCGATCCTTCAAAAATTCATTCATAGGCGAGGTCGATGCTGAACTAGAAATCACAAAAATAGAATGGAGAATCAGACATATTGTACCAGAAGATCGCCAGAAATTGAAGCTCTTGAACCGAATTAATAAAAATAGTAGTGCCAAAGTCAAAATGGCCTACCGTATGTGGGATCTTTATGAGTTACCATCACTTCGTGATACAGCTTCAGACATATGGGCTGTGAAAACTACCAATAGCCTCGAAAGGCCTCGATTCATCATTATCGGGTTCCAAGACACAGATCATTCCGAAAATATTTCAAAAGATGCGACGAAGTTTATTAATGCAAATATAAATAATATCCGTTTATATTTGAATTCTGAAGTATTTCCATACGAACGTTGGAATCTGGATTTCGATAAAAAATTGGACTCTTCAGCCTACTATGCTTACGAAAATTTCCAACGCAGTTACTACAACAAGCCTATGAGTGAACCAATGATGGATATTGGAAGCTTCCGGAATAATCCTCTTTTCGTCATCGATTGCTCCCATCAACCTGATGCCATGAAGTCATCCACCGTCGACATCAAAATTGAGTTCGAAACCCGAAAGACAAAATTTCCCGCCAACACGAAAGTATATGCACTTATACTACACGATGCCTATTTGAGCTATAGTGCACTCAATGGTTCAATTCAGATTGGATTATCATAATATTTTATTGATATGTATCTTATTTTTCATATTTTGAATGTATCATAATATAGTAGTAAATAAAAAAAAATACTTTCAATGTTGTTTTTATTTATAAAATGAATATTAATATATGCATACTAAAAATAATTTTCTATGTAGACTGCAAAACTTCACCACTTTCACACACATTCCCTTCTTCTCTATCTGAGCTATACTCGTCTTTTCTCAGTTGATATTTTTCTGTTATATCTCCTGGTAAATATGCAATCAGGTCTGATAAAAATCTTCTCATTTCCGCTTCAATCATCTGCTTGCAATACTCATCCAAACTAATGAGTCCATAGGAATATTTGTTACACAACTTTACACCAAAGTCATATTTATTGCTGAGCTCCAAAACTCGTCGGACCTCCTCAACATCAAAACAAATGTTCATATCATAATTTGCCGAATGTAGTGCATCCCAACTCAAATCATTCAATTCACAACGCAATCTTTCAATTGCAGAATCTATATCTACAGCCTCTGTCCACAACTCGCTGGAATATTGCATCCACATCTTTGTATGGAAGTTCTGAAAAATAAATAGTGACTATCAGTTTCAAATCATTATCACAAGCTATACCATACTCACCTTACGTTTTGAGTAGGTGGATTAACAATATTTTATATTCTACCATGAATTTACATATTATAATTATACTTTTACTCTATCACATCGAACTTTACTAACGATCGGGTTTTCGCACCAGAAAATTCCTGAGAACTCTGCCCTATATATGTTATTACCACTTTGGACTTTGATGAATTTATCATTTGAATAATCTCATCTGTTAATTGCTCGGTGACTCGTTTCGGAAGCCATGATTTGAATATGACATTATCTTCCAACAGAATTACCTGAATAGATTTACCATATCTTGTAGAATACATTGCCATTTTTTCAACTTTATAAGCTTTACCGATCGTTAGTGATGTTATAGGTCTTTGTTCTAGAGTTTCTATGTGTTGAATAGCAGAATTTATTTTTTCAAAATCAAATTTTAGGGTATCCATTTTCGAATATGTAGAAATTATGGTAGAAAACTATAAAATATTTTCACCTGAATTGCGATGTGTTCCTTTTGGTGCACTATAGTTCGATGCCAACTCGGAAAAACTGATTATGAAGGCTCACTCTGGTACTATGGGCGGTGCAAACTAAATTCGTAAGTATCTACTCTCTAGCTTTTATAGCAATCGTTGAAGGGAAGGGGTATATTTGAGGTTGAAATGAATGAAGATAGAAAAATATTCAAGGTCACTTCAACCGAATATGTCAATGCTAAATTCATTTCAATACACCCTCTTACTCAATAGTCTTCAAAGATATCGGTCTACAGTGAAGGTCAACCAATTGAACAGTCATCCACTCTCAAGCTCAATTGATATCAAGGTTACACACTTTCAAGGTGGCCCATACTCAAATTCATCCTTCAAAATCCATGGTCACCAACTTTCAAGGTCATCAACCCCCAATGTCAACTACCCTCAAGGTCACCAACCACTAACCAGATCATCCTCTGAAGGTCATTCCCCAAGGTCACTCTCAAGGTCAGTGGTGGGGGGAGGTCCAGGATTGGCATAAACCCCCTACTATACAGTATGTTCCAGCTACTCACAATTTTTAAAGTTCAATAATTCGAAAATGGTTACAAATCGCTTTAGGGAACGTCAATGAAAAAATGTATATGAGTGCCATTTTCCACCATATTCTACATTCCATAGTCGAAAATTATACCAAGGGTTCGTTTTAAAAGAAAGCGAAAGTTAAATTCGAAAAGTTCCATACTGAAAAATATCTTTGAGCATCCTGTATAATTTGAAGGCATGAGAAAGAATAAGAAATATGGGAAATATGTCAATAAGATGGTCTTAGAAACATTTTCTTTCTAAATCTATCATTGTAACGTCAGGGATTTTTACGGTATGCATCTGCAAATGGACTTATTTCGACCAAACATTCGTAACATCCAACTGATTCAGAGACAATCAATAGTAGTAGAGAGGTGAATGAAGGTTTCGCAGATGTTTGAAACATTCACTAATATATATAAATATAAAATTATAAATAAAATTTAATTTTAAAATAATGCGTTCCACCATCCAACCCAATTTTTTTCGTATCGCCCTGTATATGAGACAATACATTATTATTCTGGATCCTGTTGCCTGATTAACTTTTGTTTTTAAAGATATGATAACAGTACTCGGGAAATTGAACTTTAACGCATTATGAAAATATTATAGTCCAGATTCGTTTTGAAAATTGTTCGAGAATGGGCTACTGGATAATATGAAAACATTGCATTCCAACTGCAGAAAAAATTATGTAGTTTAAAAATACTAAAGGATACGCTTTACTTCCACCATGGACTAAATAATAGTTATTTATTGTATAAGTGTTTTAGATATCATTTTATTTGCGCAAGAACGTTTAAATTACTTAAGCAAATAAAATGTATCTAAAACACGCATGCAATACAACGTTTTATTCACAATCACATTCATTTAGAATCAGAATCGCGGAAATTTTTCATCACAAAATGATTTGACGTTTTGCTCTAACAGCGGCTGTCACCTCCTCAAAAATCATTGAAATAACATACAAAAATATCGGGAGGTGTTGATTTATGATAAAATGAAGAACGAAATGTCTATTAATATAAATGTTAATGTTAATATTAATAATAAATAAGTAAAATGTGATTGATATTCAAGATTGTATTTTTCATTATTCCACTAGTGGAATAAAGCAATTTCATTATTCCACTAGTGGATGAAGTGGTACTTTATACGGTTCATAAGTGTGG
The DNA here is from genome assembly GCA_958298965.1 of Chrysolina haemoptera. NCBI lineage: Eukaryota > Metazoa > Arthropoda > Insecta > Coleoptera > Chrysomelidae > Chrysolina > Chrysolina haemoptera. The sequence goes on along the minus strand of OY282597.1, from coordinate 27,181,333 downwards.
ATAAAACTTCAATTATAAAGTGATTGTGGATAAAAAATATTTGACAATTGAATTACTCAAATGTGAAGAAAGCCTGGGTGCTTCCGATCTACATTCTCATATTTTTTAGTTTAATATAACAATACTGAGCGTCTAAGAGCTCAAGAGAACTTCGTCAAGCACCCTATGCTTTTTTTACATTGAATTGTCAATTATTTTTTACTTTTTAGTCCTTTTTGGAAGTAAAGCGTGTTCTTTAGTATTTTTAAACTACATAATATTTTTTTATGACTGAAAAATCTGAATCTCCGGCCCCGAAAACCCCCTTAAACCAATTTTGAATCGAATCTGACCATAATCACGAAACTCGTCCACCATTTTGGGTTGCCATCTTGAATTTCTGAATTTTGACAAAAAATTCATAATCTCTGACTCCGAAAATCCTCAGAAACTAATTTTGAATCGAATCAGATCATAATGACAAAAATCGTCCGCCATCTTGGAGCCGCCATCTTTAATTTAGAAATGTTTGACAAAAAATTTGAAGCATATGACCTAAAAAACCCCCACATACCAATTTTGAATCGAATCTGACCACAATCACAAATCTCATCCAGCATCTTGGAGCCGCCATTTTGAATTTATGAATATTGAAAAAAACACCATAATCTCTGACCCCGAAAATCCTTTCATCATACCAATTTTGAATTGAATCGGACCATTATCACAAATCTCATCCGCCATCATGGAGCCGCCATTTTGTTTTTTTCTGTTACAAAAATGTCATATTGCATTGTCACCGGAATTAATTACATAGACACATACATACATACAAGTGAAGCTAATATAAGCGTGTTAATAACAAGAGTTTTATCATCAACTTGAGGTATTAGTTTAACCATACAAGATGGAACACACTGTATAATTGACCATGTGTAATGTCACCAATGAACAATACTTTTGGTATTATCTTGTATTGATGAATGTTTATATCTTTATTACTCAGAATAGTGGAAATTATTCAGGGTAACGTTTTTGTTGTTTAACAATAGAGAAAAAATGAGAATTTTCAACGCCCTCTACCGTCAAAACTAGCCTATAGAAAAAGTTTTGCCAATTGGACTTTTTGTTTGAAATGACTTGGACTACAACATATCAAAAATTCAGCTGATTCGGCAGGGGGCCAATTTCCCTATAAAAGTGTGCTGTGTCCTTTCAATATTTACTTGAAACAACTGAAGAAGATACTGTAGCCATTGACCAAATGAAATCACGTTTCACTATATAGAGATGTATTTCTAATAGAGGTTTATGTACAGGAATGACTTGATCTCGTACTGAAGCAGGCAACTGAAGCACAAACAGGTATGACTTTAAGCGGTTTATATGATAAAATTGATTCAGGTCCTCTGCCGCCTAGGCTACCAAAATTATGCCGCCCTTTCGAACTCTAAATAAGTTTATAAAACGTTTTAATAATGCACATAAATAGTTTTTAAGTGTGCTTAGCTGTATTAATTTCTGTATTTGTTAAACGTGATAAAAAATAGTATAAAAAATAACGAAAAAAATTGTATTTTCCTAATTATCATTTCGAAAACATACAAATTAGTAATTTATGTAACAAGTCCGGAAAACACTGTTTTTTTGTCCGGGAAGTACGTACTTCCCGGACTAGAAAAGAAAGAAAAATCGTCGGGGAAGTAGGTATTTCCCGGACGGTTGCCGAAAAATATATATTTGCACTTATGAAAATTCACGTCTTGAGTTTTTGGTAGCAAATTCATTTATAACGTCTTCGTAATCCAGTGATTTTGACAACTGTGCCTGCAGACCTGTATAAACACCTGACATTTTGGCAGCATTATCGTATGACTATCCTCGGTAGTTTGCAATGTCGATTCCGAATTTAACCAATGTGCCCGTTACAGCGCCTGCTATCTTCTGCGCTGTGTGACCAGCATTTGGGATAAATTCGAGGAAGCGCTTAATAGGTGATACATTTTGCACATATAGTCCAACCAATATAACAAAAATAAAGCCTGTTTTGCAAATTAATTCTAATAGTATGCGACTTGCGCCATGACTTCGGGGATACTTTATAAATAACTAAAATCCGAATTGCAACTCAAAATTTTTTTTGTGCAATTGTTTAAACAATGATTATTAAAAAAAAGGGTCCTTTTTTTGTTTTTTTGTAAATATCTCAAAAGGTACTGGACGAATGGCTTTACTCATAAAAAGACCGTTTGTAGAGAATGAAAAAATCTACAAAATGGTTTTTGAAAAATCCCGATACGACCATTTTTCGCCAAGAAAAGCCGGAAAAACTCTTGAAAAAAGGGCTTTTTTCAAAAATTGGTATCTCCCTCAATTTTCAATATTAAGAAATAATTTTTCGGGAAATGGTAGCTAATATCATGTACGTTGAGCTCCCGAAAAGTGGAAGTTGTCGCTTCAATGGTTTTCCTACAATCGGGTTTTAAAAAAATTACAGCCATATTTTGCATGATGCGTCATATTACGGGAAATGGTCCGATTTGAATTTTTAAAGCGGCATTTTGAAGTTGAGGTTGAAAACTACAATTTGTCTATCTCACATTTTCCCATAAATTTGGAGAACATTGTTAAAAATGCTTCTGAACACAGCACTTCGAGTGAAAATTCGTCGCCGAGTCGTGCTAAGGTAGTAGTGGAGGGGGCGCCGAGAATTCAGGAGCAGCTGTGCCCGTTTGGCCTTGAACGCCGCTCTCAAAGGCGGTCTATGTTAGTTGCCACGCAGCTTTTACATTGTACAGATCTACGGTTTTTGGAGAAGAATTAAAAATTTTCACTTGTAATCGCCCTAGTGCTTGATAAATTTCCTGCAATTGATTCAAGCACGCCAACACTTTAGCATTTATTGCATATACTCAAGTTCCTATTGAAGAAGTTCATTTCCTAGTACATCTGAACGATATCAATTCAAAAGCACTATTACAGAATTAGCACTATTACAATTACATATAAAATGCACTTGATTTAATAGAATAATTATTTTTGGAATAAAAAAACACGGTTTATTGGTGCAATTTATACATTTTTTGCCAATGTATATGTTTACATATACGTACTTGTACAAGTACAATTATAATTGAACCTATGCATGTACGTATTATTTAAATAAACTGCATAAAAGTAATGCAATTACAAGCGACGTCTTCGCTGTATAGAAAAAAGCGCCTTGTGCGCGCAGCCGGTCTCTCACTTCTCCTCCGCTTCTCGGCGCCCCCTCCACTACTACCTTAGCACGACTCGGCGACGAATTTTCACTCGAAGCGCTGTGTTCAGAAGCATTTTTAACAATGTTCTTCAAACTTATGGGAAAATGTGAGATAGACAAATTGTAGTTTTTAACCTCAACTTCAAAATGCCTCTTTAAAAATTCAAATCGGACTATTTCCCGTAATATGACGCATCATGCAAAATATGGCTGTAATTTTTTTAAAATCCGATTGTAGGAAAACTATTGAAGCGACAATTTCCACCTTTCGGGAGCTCAACGTACATGATATTAGCTACCATTTTCCGAAAAATTATTTTTTAGTATTGAAAATTGAGGGAGATACGAATTTTTGAAAAAAGGCCTTCTTTCAAGAGTTTTTCCGGCTTTTCTCGGCGAAAAATGGTTGTATCGGGATTTTCCAAAAACCATTTTGTAGGTTTTTTCATTCTCTACAAACGGTCTTTTATGAGTAAAGCCATTCGTCCAGTACCTTTTGAGATATTTACAAAAAAACAAAAAAAGGACCATTTTTTTTAATAAGCATTGTTTAAACAATTGCACAAAAAAAAAAATTTGAGTTGCAATTTGGATTTAAGTTATTCATAAAGTATCCCCGAAGTCATGGCGCAAGTCGCTTACTATTAGAATTAATTTCCACAAAAAATTTATATTGGTTGGTCTAATATCGCACCACAAACGTTAGTTGGTCGACATGAGATATGTCGGGCGTAGAATCAACAATCATGGAAAAATATTTTGCTGACTTTATCTTTTTTTTTTTTCATCGCATATAGTAGAAGACTGTGTGACCACTGCCTCGGTTGCCATACCGAGGAATGTGTGCTGCCAAAAATGGATCAAATTCAGCAATTAGCTTCAAGGATATCAAGTAGTTTCCGTTCCGTTGCGACCCAATCTTCTTATCATGACCTCTGAGAGGTAGACCACGAGAGGTAAGAGCCTTAACTGTGGCCACTATCCGTTTCAGCACATTTTGCAGTAGAGTACTCCCTCTTCGAATTGAACCGTCAGTTTTAGGTCTATCCGACCACAAATACCCCCCATTTTTTTTCAAATTCAATAAGCACAACTTATGGCCAGATGAATTTTCGTGGCATGCTACCCTTCTTGAACCATTCTTCCAGTCGTTGAATCCTTCTTTGCAACCAAATTGAGACCCACCATTGAATGCAAGACTTGGTCCGCAGTATACTCTACCAGTACTCTGGGAGTAAACGAGCCAGTTACGACTACTTTTTTCACCATTCAGAAGATGACGCTCGAACAGAGATTTTGACAGATAACGTGTTTGGTCGTCGTACACACGCTTGCTGCGGGAGAAATCGACACCCGCGTTTTGTTCAATGCCGTGAATGGACAGATAATCTCGTCAGCGATCATTGATCATCCAATTGGCTGGATCTTTGCTCAGCTAACTGCACAGATTGCTCAGGTTGATGTTGAGCAATAAGCATTGCTGGAAGAATATTTCCACCTGCGGTAGAAGAAACTGTCAAGACTTCTGAAACTGTACACACACCTGAGTGAGAAGAAGTAGATTCATTTTCCGAAACACTTTTCTTTTCATTTGATTTAACAAGAAACGAGTCTAATTTGAGCGTTTTTTTTTTAATTACCTCGTTCTTTTTCTCCAAAGATTCTCTAGCACGCTTTCCGTATTCGTAACCACTTGCTTTCTTTCGCCAGTCACTCATCTTAGACACCCAAATCCTCAAATTCAAAAAACTTTTCAACGATAATATTCAATAACAACGAGCATGAACTTAAACTAAAAATTCTCTCCAAGGCTGGAACGCTGACGCTGGGCCGCTGGGCGTTTTTCGAGTTGAAACTTGCAAAAAAACTGATGCGTAACACGTCTACCGTTATTGCCGGATTTGTCAGTAAGCCCATATAGTACATTGCGATTTCGCAAGAACTCCTAAAACGTGCTACTCGAAGTGTAATAACACAAGAAAAGTTTTTCGACTTCACAATTGAAGAAAATATGGTGATCAAAAAAATCGATGAACAAAATCATTACCTAATTTCTTCTTGAAACGTGAATATAATTTAATTTGATGGGAATACGTGCCAATTAATGACTTAGTTTTCGTTTGGTTACTTGGGTTGAAAAAATTTGTGTATAGAAGTTTTTTCTATTACATTAAACGTGAGTAGTTTCTGTTACGAGAGGTAATAGGAATCGGTCACCTTATTTGTAGATAAAAGTTTTTTGGTGCAAATGTTTATCTTTGCATAGAGAGGGACACCGAAAAGTTACAGTTCAACGACATTGCTGAGTATACCCATCACGAGTCTAGAAGCCAACTTATCGTGAGCCAGTTCATCCATACTAGAGATTCGTCATCCACACGTGTGGGTACATGAATTTCTTGGCATGGCAAAATATTTACTTTATATAATTTTCCGTCGGTGTTTGTACCTTTAAAAATTTCCAAAAAAATAATCCTTTCCTCCAAAATCTGCCGCCCACTAGATTTTGCCGCCCTAGGCTGCAGCCTACTTAGCCTTGTGGGAAATCCGCCTCTATTTGAAACCCAAATTATAGTTAGAGTGATAGGCCAACATCAGTTAGGAGGAGCGTCAGGATATCCTGACGAGGCAGACTCCGTCCTCCCAAGTACCCTTGTCTGTCAGATTTCTCAGACACCGTTTGATGGGTAACCACCTGCAGTCGTTTTCATGAACTGCATACGAAATTACTCCAGTCCACGTGTGATGGGTAACGGTTCGTGGTTTTTATAATCACTACCATGTTCACTGGGCGAGGACCCGCTAGCTTTGAACCAGCCTGCATTGACAAAGGCACTGGAGTTAAAGTATAACCAGAATTATAAGAAGGTCATTATTCACCAACCACTTGAGATATCAGCAGGCGGTCAGGCCGTCCATATTACGCAGAATTGTACCTGCCCTAACCATTCAATTTTGTTTTGTATGTAAATAAATAGGTATAATGATATTGGGTTAAGAAAAATCGCTTGATTATAATTGAGAATTATCTATGTACATATAATATATTATGATATATAACACACAAACATTTATAAATATCACGATAATGAATGCGATTAGAGCTCAGAAACTTTATAATTTTGAGTTGTTTAGAATTAAATTTAATATACACACACTTACAAAATTACTCACTAAGATCAGTTTCACTCTCACTGTCGTCACCCAAATTGATAATAATCTTTTGTTTGGGAAGTTTTTCTATACCCATATATGATTTTTCCACCTTTTTAATATGAAAAACACAGTTGGCCCAGCTGCTGTCAGGAATTTTTGCAGTTTCTGTTTGAATGAGAGCTACCACATTTGAACTTAAGCTTAGGTTGGAGAAGTATTATTTCTTCGAACAGCTGACTTAAGTTGATGCCATATATGTTCAATTGGGTTAAAACAGTGATAAGGAGGAAGTCTGAGCACCGTATGTCCCAAGCTTTCAGCCAATGAATCACAAAAATATATCTTTTCTATCGAGAAACTGTGTAAAACTTCTAGTTACAGTTTTTTTTGTGTACTTTTCCTCATAGTACATATCATGATTTAACATATATTCCTGTATAGTGGCTTTGGTGTCTTTTGAACATGGTGCTTTATCTAATATTCGACTGTGGTAGCTAACCATGACGATAATACTGTTGGGTGGATTATTTGGTATGAGTTTATTTTGGAACCAGTCTTCAAATTATTCGGCTGTAGTATCATCATGATAATCGACTAAAGAGTCCTTAATATTCTTTGCCGATAAAGACAACGCATTTTTTGTAAACCCTCTTTATGTGAAAATTATTTGAACTGTAGTTTTATTATGGAGAAATAACAAAATAGAATAAAAACAGTAATGATGATGGGTTCTTTATAGGATAATTACCACTTCCAATTCCTGCACGGTATCACTGTGAATATATTATAATTAAAAAAAAAAACAAGAGATAGGCGACAAATGAGTCATTGTGACTGTCGTTTCGAACAAAAAATATTTATATCATTATCGTGATTGAATCAGCGTTCCGGAAGTTGTGTTTTCTTTTTTAACTGTCCTTATAATCATCATTATTGAATGCGTTGCAGTAAATGAATTCTCATTCGTTACTTTTACCTCAATAGATGGACGAATGCCGCTCGTCTCATAAAAAAATCCCATATGAGTTCTTTCAATAAAAAGGTCACTTTGAAGTCATTCAGCAAAGCTTACAATATAGCAACATTTCTTGGTGTTGTGCCATTCTACATCCGTGAAAAAATAGACACGAAGAAGCTGATGTTCTGCAAAACATACTCGTCTCTCCTGAGTTTAATCTTCATAGTCATAGGAATATACAGTTCTTTTAAATATCCCCTAAGGCATATCCCTTCTACTGCTGATGGATATTCCTACAGTACATTGTTCATTAGCCTTATACAAGATATTATTTGTTTTTCACAATATCAAACTACCACTTGGGGTGCTGCCTTCTGTAATAGAAGAGAATGGAATAAATTTTATTACAAATTTGCAAATATAGATCAGTTTCTTCAGGCAGAGAGTGAGAACTTGTACCTTAAGTATTTCAATTACTTCCTCTTCCTCGACCTATTTCTTATTGCAGGTGAGATATGTTTCAGTACCATAATATTCACAAACGTTCTGGGATTCAGAATGTTTTCGAAGTATATGGTAAATGGCATATACGTAGTGCCTGAGATTGCGAAAATGAACTTAATGCTTGCATACATTTTTACTATTCAACATAAATTTTGCAATTTGAGGGAGTTGATGAAAGAGCGTTACACTCAAAAGAATGATATATCCTTGAAGACCATTGCATATTTATACGGACAATTGTGCGAGATAGTTGAAAATTTCAATTCTATATTCGGCTTTCAAATGTTTTTCATGTCAATTCGAGTCTCTGTAAATATTTTAGAAGATATAAATGTGATTTGGAGACAACACAGCGATAAATACACTGATTTCAATGAAGAAGCGGCCCTCCAGATTGAAATTGCAATTTATTTGGGCCTAGTACTATACATAGTAAGTACATAAGTAATATCAGTAATATCTTATATATTATAGGTGTAACACCCGGCGTTGCCCGGGTAAAAAATATATGATCTTGGATAATTTCACGTGAGTGTTTTTTCCCGTACGTTCTATAACCTTCCAAATACACTACTCTGGTTCATTTCACGATTTCCACGAATTTTGTAGAATTTTATAGACATCTCGAAAATATTCCAGATTTTTATTTAATTTTCCAGAATTTAAGTACCTAGAAAGTTTCATTACCATGCTCTTCATCCTGTTCAATGAACTTTCGAGAACTTTACTTAAGTGTCTTTTCAGTACATTCTAGAACATTAAGCTTATTCCACGAATATTTCGAACTTTCTAGAACGTTCTAGAACTTTCTAGAACGTTCTAGAACTTTCTTCCGTATATTCTAGAAGTATACTTTTAAATTTTTTATTTCCTGGAGACTTCCTGAACGTTTCTTCACCACGCCTTCTCCCTGATGGCCGACTTTTCAAAAACTGTATTTACGGGTCTTTTCAGTATGTTAAAAACATTATGAAACCTCTGTTCTAGTTCATTCCACGAAGATCTCGAATTTTCTAGAACTTTCCAGAAGCTACAATAATATTCTGGAATTTTCTTTCTTATATTATAGGATATTATAGAATATTCCAGAAAGTTACATCACCACGCCCTCTCCCTGGTTACCGAACTTTCGAAAACTTACTCAGTTGTATTTTCAGTATGTATGAACATTATTACGCAGGCTATGTGCTAGCTTATACAACGAAGATCTTGATATTTCTAGAAGTATCTAGAAGCTTCGAAAACGTTCTTGACTTTTCTTTCTCATATTCTAGAAATGTCATTTATATGTTTTAGATATTTCCAGGAAGTTTCCTCCGCACGCCCTCTTCCTGATAGCCGAACTTTCAAAAAATGCACTTGAAGGTGGTCTTTTCAGTATGTTATAAAACATTCCGCAGAGATTTCGAATTTTCTAGAACCTACCAGAAGCTTCAAGAACATTCTAGGATTTCCTTTCTTATATTATAGAAATGTCTGGAATATTCCAGAAAGTTACATCACCTCACCCTCTACCCGGTGACCAAACTTTCAAATACTTACTTGATTGTATTTTCAGTATGTCCTAGGACATTACAGAGACTCTGTTCTAGCTTTTTATCTCGAAATTTCCGGAACTTCTTAGAATTTTTATTCGCATATTCCAGAAATTAATTTTTTATATTCTAGAGATTTCCAGAACGTTTCCTCATCACGCTCTCTCCATGATGGCCCGATTTTCAAAAACTACGCTTAATGGTCTTTTTCGCATTTTCTAAAGCATTACGAAGACTTTGTTCCAGTTTATTGCACAGAGATCTTGCATTTTCTAGAACTTTCCAGAAGCTTCAAGAACATTCTAGAATTTTCTTTATAATATTCCAAAAACTTGGAGTATCTCATTACACATTTTTTCCCACATCCAAATTCCCTTACAGTGAAACCAATCTAGCGATAGATTTTAAATTGCGCGTTCGATTATGTTGAGTGCCTTATCACTTGATATATTACGGGCTATAATCCGTTGTGCTACGACGTTTTCAAGTCTATTGGAAGGCTGGTTTCACTGTACTTGTACTTGCAAGTGCACACGTGGGGCTTTCTACCACTGCAACCGCAAGTGGATGGCAGTGGGTGGTCACAGAAATAAGGGTGGACATACCCACTAACACTTTCCTTCTGACTCAGCCACGCGTTGCTGTGGCTCAGTAATTATAATAGATTTAATCAATTTTTTTTTAATTCGTTCAATACAATCAGACATCCATAATCTAGAAATAGAAATACGGCGCCATCTACCAGATATCTGTACAACTTAGATGCTAAACCGCCATCTATTAGGATTTTATAAAACTAACCGATAAATACGCAATAAAGTCGTATAATAAACATTTGATTTGCAATAACAAATATTGAGATCAATAATTGAGATGAAAACAACCATATCTCCCAAGTTGGACGAAATTACAAATGCTTACAAAATTTGATAAAAATTGGTTCAGTAGTTTCGAAATTTATATAACTTTGATGCAGTCTACTCGGAAACAATATGGTCTATGATTTTTGTTCGAAAATATGAATAGGATATTCATAAAATCTAATGTGGAATCATCTGCGGCTAAAAGACAAACTTTAGTCGCTATTTTTCATCGTTCAAGAGGTTATCTTGAAAATAGCAGATGATTCCACAACACATTTTATGAATATTCTATTCATATTTTCGAACAAAAATCAAAATGCAATGCCCGTGACAGGTTTATGTCAAAAAATAACTTTCAAACTGTTACCCCAGAAGAAATATTTCCATAATTTCCATCCCTGATGTGTAATTGCTTCTGAAGAGCCTGCTTTCCTATTCTGTCAATCTCCCTGATGCGCTTGGCAAAGCGAAATAGATATTCGTCGACCAAAATGTATTGGGGATTAAATGCGATAAAAGCGAATCTTGCTTCAATGAAATGAACGATTTCTGTGAGTGATATTTTTCAATAACATTCTCCCTATCTGATTTATTTAATGAATTTTCAATGAAAATTAGAGATTAAAAAAAAAACCATTTGAGTGAAAATGCGAATATTTACTCTCAGATTTTTTCGTTTCAGTTAGAGTCTTTTCATAATATCTATCAGATGTAGTTCAATATCCAGCATGGGTTCAGCGTTGTTTTCTTTTAGATATTACAAAAAAAAATCATCTTTTTCATTTTTCATTTTTACGTTTTTTCAGTATCCATTACAAATTCTTCAATTTCATGTGCATCGTCCATGAGTCCATGATATTTTGGTGTTTTTTTCCATTGTGAAACCCAGTGAATAAAATCACACTCAATTATTTTTTACTGTGTATTCTTAGGGTTGTTTCTTCTTTTGTTTGAAATAGAGAAAAAATTGGGTTTCCTATATTTTATTATGTTAAAATAAGTTGAAAAACACAAATAATCAAAGAACTGTTAGGAATTACACATAACATGCTGGTATTCTCTGTTAGGTAATTTCATGTAGAATGCGAAGACAAACTAATAAACAAGGTATTTCATTTGAAAAAATTGCATACTCCTGAATCCATTCAATTCAACTTACATAAACAAAAATTTGGCCCCAACCTAGTTTTCTTCCACAGCAGTTTCGATACTAGCTTCTTCCTGAAGAACTAGAAAATTATCTCCATTACAGTTAGTTTATTCGAAAAATTTAATTGCATTGCACCGGAACGGCCATTTTAATGACAGGAAATTGCACTAGTTGGTCCGTTTAAAAAAATATATATTTTTTGAGATATTAAATTTTCTAGTGTTTCTCGTATTTCATAATTTTTATAAAATAGTTTTTCTCTTATATATCAGATTTATCGATATATCGAGCAAAAAATACACGCTGTTCAGACACCTGGTATATTACAATACAAATATCATCTTTTGTTTGATCTCCCTGTAAGCCACTGGGGAATCTCTTCATTTCATTATATGTATTTTGATTAAGGCTTCAATCGAAAATTATGAATCTACAGGGTGGCTCAAAAAAGTGTCCATACCAAAGTGTGTTTTTTTGAATGGAACACCCTGTATTTCGTTACACTTTTGAATAGGTCAGGAAAAAATAATATGATTTCATATAAGGTACTATGTACCTAACTATAACCTTTCTCGAGTTATTGTTTTTTTTATGAAAATGCTAGATACAATTGAAAACTAAATAACATCGAAGTGTATAGAAATCATCCCTTCAAATTCTGACCATGCATGAAAGAGGTTTTGGGCTATTGATTTCGGTAAAACTCGTTTTTCAATATTATACAGAATGTTCAAAAATCATTGTAACTTTTTTATAATTTCGGACAAAGATAACTTTGTTATTTCAAATGGAACCCCCTCTATTTTTTTGGTCTGAATAATATAAAATTCAATTATCATTCATTTTATATTGGGATTACCTATACCTAACCTAAATAGTTTTTCAGATATTGGCCTATTTCAAAATGTAGTTATCATTTCAATGCATTCTTTGAATCAAGAAAGCTTTGGAACGACATTTATTCAACTTGTTGAAAGAATTCTTATTCTTATTCCCGAAAAAATTAATAGTTTGGTTCACAGGGACCGTGTCGTATGGGGTGCCCCACCCTGTATTTATCGAAAATTGATAAACTTGTTGAAACACGTTTTTATTCCAGAATAAACCAATCATTATGATCTTTGCTTGTGACTGGATAACAAGAGAATCCCAAGACCTGGTGGGAATGTGTTACAAATACAAAGAAAATGGTGATATAACCCCGGGAGAGAAACAGGAGTTACTGAATTTGGCTTCTACAGTTGCAAATCACAAACCAGTGTTCAGTGCCGCTGGATTCTTCGATATGAACCGGTCCACAGCACTAACTATATTCAGCAGTAGTATTTCATACACCATCATGATCGTTCAGTTCAATTACTCTTTAGTTTCGTGATTACTTTTCACTAGAAAAAATCAGAGTTACTACTCAATCACTTGCCTCACATATGACAGTGTATCGAATTCAAATATATTCCTTAATGAAAACCTCAGTAGTACTGTGCATTTCTATTTTTGTCTAATTAGTCCGGTGGCAGGACGGTTTTCGTAGCAGATGAAGTGCGACGGGATCACCTAAGTTATTTTTATGTATTTTGACCCGCTTAATCCGAATTTCGAGGATGATAAGCTGTGAAAGCATCCGGAAAATTGTTATGGACGATTTTCCGAGGGAAATCTAAAAATCCATTTTTTTCAAAAAAAAATGATGTTATAATATTTTGCATAAAATTCTCGTGTGGATTTTCCGGCACTCAATTTCTCGATACTTTTACCTTGCATTGAACCGGCATTTTTTATTCGCGAAGGTCGCGAAGCTCACGCAGTGGACGAATTCCTTATAGTGTCGATTAAAACAGGTTCAGCACATATTTTTTCATGATCATAAAGCATTCATCATAAACAATTTGAGGGTTAGACCCAATAATTTGTCTTCTCACGTATAAATGTTTTTGTTATGTAATTTATTTAAATATGTACATGGTATGTGCATTGTTGTTCTGTTAAGTCACTCGCTTGTTTTAATACTTTTTTGTTAGTTCTGAATGTGTTTTGTATTTGTATTTAATATGTACCTGATACTGACTTGTCCAATTGCTTTTGTAAGCTCGTTTTAATGGATTAATAAATACTTGAACTTGAACATTTCAATAGCGGAAAAACGGAAAATTTTACCTAAAAGTAAAAGAATTTTCCGAGGAAAATCGAAAAATCCGTTTTTTCCAAAAACAAATATTTTTCTTTAAAATGTACCGTTTGCGATTTTCTCAATTTTCTGTGCTCTCTCATTCAGTCACATAATGATATTTTCAGGAGTAATATAATAAGTGGTATGATTATTACCAATAATTTTTTGGAACATTGATGAATTGCAATCCTAAAGCTGAAGACAACGAGTCCGCAGGACGAGTTGTATTTTTTTGCATTGGCATTGCCAATGAATTGATATTCCAAAAAATTATAGGTTTTTTATCATACCACGAATAATTATATTTAGGACGACAATATATCGATTTGAAATAAAGGAAAATCGTGTCACCTGGTAATTGATGCTTTACTTCTAGCCGTATTCAACGGAATACTCTTTTCGACGGCCTCATCTATGATACCAATGGACATTTGTCCCCAACGATCGCTCATATTGATAAATAAAGATAACTAGTCAAAACACATAAATTTGACGTTTATAATTTAAATCATTATTTTCACTTGACAGATAGTAAAACAAAAACTAGGCAGGTTTATCACCGTGAAAATACAGCGACAAGCTATATTTTCACTGTAGTTCCGATTCTATTGGCTGAATTTCAAAATTTGTAATCCACTGATTGGTTGTTAAGCAAGGAAATATATTGTCACAAGAATCTACACGAATGATTTTTTCAAGAATGTCTCTTCTGTCATTCATAGTCGAGACATATATGAATAATTTGGGACAAGGTGATCCTGAAAATATCATTATGTGACGGAATGAGAGGGCACAGAAAATTTAGAAAATCTCATTTTTTCGAATTTCGAGCACGTTTTACTGGAAAACGGTACATTTTCAAGAAAAACTTATGGGTTTTTCGATTTCCATCGGAAAATCGTCCATAAAAAATGTTCCGGTTGTTTTCACGGCTTATCACCCTCGAAATTTGGATTCAGCGGGTCAAAATACGTAAGAATAACTTGGATGATTCCGTCGCGCTTCATAGGCTACAAAAACCGTCCCTGCCACCGGACTAAATTGAGAGTAATAGTTTGAGTGCCCATCGGCAAACATTTAACTGATAGATACTCTCTCCAAACTTTCTGTATGGCTTCATTGGACCTAGTCTGCCGATGTTTTTCTCTGTGACTTTACTTGTTTCGGAGGCGTTTTTACAAAAAAATTCCGAAACACGTCGTTTTGACGACTGCAAAAATTTTATAGATACTGTTTTATTTTCAAGTTGAATAGCTTGAAAACTTGATAATCCAGTAACGACAGACAAACTCGAGCAAAAAGTGAAGAATGAATTGTAGCACTCTGAAACTCGGCACATGACATCTCGACATTATGTATTATTAGAAAAAAAATTGTTTACCAAAAAATCAGTGGTGGAACCTACAAATATTTTCATTTAAAAAAAATATAAGATTTGTCAAAAAACGATTTCGATAGGTTGAGAAATAATTCAATTCTCCACAAGAATGATATTCAGTAATACTATAATAAATAAATAAATAAATAAATAAATAAATAGGGTTTTTATTTCAAAGTTTGCAATTAACAATACACAACTTATGACATGCCACATTTTTTATGCCCCATACTTCTTAACCCAGGGGGGTCAGGGGAGGATGGGAAAAAAGGCGCAGAAGTAGCGACCCTTCCGCTCCTTTTCAGGGGAGCTAGAAGGGTGCCCTGCCAAGTCGGGCACAGAAACCCCCAAGAGGGGGGCGCTGATGCCCGGCCCCGCTGATGTTAACGAAATGACCGGACATTTCATAAAATTGCGGCGGCGACTGATAAGAAACACGCCTCCTGCATCGCTTATGCGTGTGGTCTAATTTTGTTCAATGTAGATAGGCCTTGTACTGCGTTTATGAGGTTGGTTATTTCGATGACAAACCCCGGAAAAGGCTGAGGCAAAAAACCGGGTCAAGGTACTTCGCGTTTCAGGTTACACCTCTCGTCTTGGTTCCCTACGGAACCGGTTCATCACGTCGTTCCTGGAAGATATCCAGCGCCTGATATATGAGCCCGCCGTGCTTGCGGGGCTCATTATCATATACCCTAAGCTTGGTAATGTCCTTGGTGAGAGGACTTGTTTCGTCCTCAATATTAGTTTTAAGTTAATTAGTAAAATTATTCAAAACTTTAATAATTATCGAGTTACCTCGTATTTGAAAGGCAGCAATAAAATATAATATGTTTCCTTCTTTCGCGTTTTTTATTGCGTACTGTAAAGAATGAAGTTAAGAGTTTTTGCTTTTGCTTCGAGCTCAAGGATCGAGTCTGATACAAATCATGCAGAATCGATTTATTGCTGAACAAGTTCGGAACTCCGATTACTTTGCTGTGTTACCTAATTGTTATTAACTGACTATGCAGTGTTATGCATGATCGTGTGTGCAACAATTGAAGTCAAATACCTACTAAGAAGCTCTGGCAGGCCTGCCCATCGTCACCTGGAAGGACTACGCGCCGACGCCCACTAGAGAAAAGTAAGATTCGAAGGCTTCAATTTTTTACTCGTTCGTATAATAATAATAATTATTGTCAGTCGATTGATTTTCGTAATTACAGTCCATAATTCGTTTGGGTCAATTCATTGGTCACTTCGAGCACGGATTCGTTTGGAATTTATTGTAAGCTAATTGATAAATTTGATATTGAAATATTTTATTGTTGCCAAAAAGATTTACTTCGTTTCGTTCATAAATATAAAGTTGCTTGCGCTTATCATCTACTCAATCGTTTTTGTGAGAATTAGTTTGGAATTGGTATACCTAGCAATAAAAACATTTCGGAAATTTATAGAAATTGATTTATTTTGCGTTTCTTTTCGAATGAATGATAGTAATAAATATTGAAAGAAGAGTTGAAATTTTAGTGAATAACTAATCATCTTGTTTCAGTACTGTTTCAATATTTTTTTTTGCGTTGGTTGAAACTTTGTTCATTTCGAGCCTGGTTCATATACAGGGTGCACTTATACTCAATTTAGATAAATTGTAATTGTTTTGTTTTCATCATGGCTAATAAGTTGAAACAACATAAAAGTTTACGAGATGTTTGGATAAATCGTATGATCGAATTGAAAACTGTTGCTGAAGATGCATTGGCTGATGACAAGATTCGAACTCAACTCAAACTTAGATTTGTTGATATTGACTCAGTAGCTCATGAATTTCAAAGTAATCATTTAGCGGTTACTTCTCTGTCTGCAACAATGGAAGGTTATGATTTAGGAGCAGAGGAAGAAATTCGTAAAACTTTTGATAATAATTTTTATAGAGTAAAAGAAATTTACTATGAATTATTTGAACAAACCACTCAACCAAAATTAGAAACTCAAATGAGATTGCCTAGTGTCAAACTGCCAAAAATTGATTTGCCTAAATTTAGTGGAAATGTTAGAGATTGGCCTTCATTTATAGATTTGTATAAAGCATTGATACATGATAATGCTAGTTTATCAAAAACAGAAAAATTTCAATATTTTTTGTCTTCGTTATCAAAAAATGCATTGACGTGCGTTAAAAGTATCAATCTTACTGATGATAATTATGATATTGCGTTTAAAACTTTGGTTGATCGCTACCAAAATCAAAGATTACTTGCTAGTGCCTATTGGCAGGAAATTGTCGATTCGCCAAAATTGAATTCAGATTCTGCTAATGATCTCAGGATACTGTTAGATTGTTTTCACGAAAATTTGGAGGGTTTGAGAAATTTGAAATTACCAATTGATTCTTGGAGTTTTGTTTTATTTCACATGCTTATAAAAAAGTTGAATACTGATTTGGTAAAAAGATTTGAATTGCACTATGCCTCAACTAATATACCTACTTATAGTGCTCTCATAACTTTTTTAAAAAGTCAATGTACTGCATTAGAATCAGCTAATTTGAATTTGACTCGTAAGTCTCAAGTTCCTCATTTCAAGAAAAATAATAGTCCATCAGCCTATGCATCGCGAGATAGTAATGTAACAAATCGTACTTCGTCGTTTATGACTGGAGCTACCCGTAACTCGTGTTTGTTATGTAATGCTCCACATTCACTTATAAAGTGTTCAAATTTCCTCAAAAAGCAGTCATTTGATAGATTTACTTTTGCTAAGCAGAAGGTTTTGTGTTTGAACTGTCTGGAACCTGGACATCGGTCGAACTATTGCCCTATACAGAGTGTTTGTACAAAATGTGGTGCTAAACATCATGATTTGCTACATTTTATCAATTCCCCGTCTACTTCGCAAAGACAAATGGTACCAGCAATTTCCAATCCAGAAAATATTTCGCAATCTCAATCAACCTCTACAAATGCGAGTCAGGATAGTCACAACGAACATGAGAGTAGAAATGTTATTTCAAATTGTTCTATTTCTCGTGAAATGGTACATTGTTCAAAAATAAATGCGTCAATTTCGGTATTATTGGCTACAGCACTTGTGACAGTTGTTAATGCTGAAGGTCACTCGATGCAAGTTCGAGTGATGCTTGATAGTGCTAGTCAGGCCAGTTTTATTACTTCGTCTTGTTGTGATAGTTTGAGATTACATCGATCTCAACTATCTCTAGAAATAAGAGGTTTGGGAAAAATGACTTCTAAGGCACATGGTGGTGTCACCTTTGATATTAGACCTGTTGGTAAGTTATTTCCTATTGTTACAGTCGATGCCTACATTATTCAAAAAATTTGTGAAGTACTGCCTTCAAATTTTGTTCCTCGTCAAAATTGGTCTCATCTTGCCAATATTAAATTGGCAGACCCTCAATTCAACTCACCTCATGCGGTTGATATTTTACTAGGAGCTGACGTTTTTCCTTCAGTATTGCTTGATGGTCAGTTGAGAGGAGGACGCAATGAACCTATGGCCCTTAACACTATTTTTGGTTGGGTTATAACAGGAAAAGCTTTGTCTAGTCATTCTGATTCCGTTAATTCGCATTGTGCTACTTTTGATATTGATGTATTAAATTCGAACATAAAAAAATTTTGGGAAATTGAAAATATCCCTCGAACTGATAATTATTTATCAGATGATGAGAAATTATGTGAAAAAATATTCACAGAAACTTTTACTCGCGATATTTCTGGACGGTATAGTGTATCTTTGCCATTTAAAAATGGCGAACCGTCATTCGTGGACACTCGTCCAATGGCACTTCGTCGTTTTTTATCTTTAGAGCGTCGACTCAAAGGTGATATGAAACTATACGGATCATATGCCTCATTTATGAAAGATTATTTGGAATCCAACCATATGAGCATTGCTTGTGGTACCCCCAAGGACTCAACAAAAATATTTTATATTCCTCATTTTTGTGTTATAAAACCCGAAAGTGTCTCAACAAAACTGAGGGTTGTTTTCGACGCTTCAGCGGCTCCATCCGGCGGTACATCCCTAAATCAAACTTTGTTGATTGGGCCAAAATTGCAAAAAGATCTCTCTAAGTTGTTATTATCGTTTCGTTGTCATCGTTATGTCATTACGGCAGATATTCGGCAAATGTACCGTCAAATTTTGATACACCCCGAACATAGAGATTACCAAAGAATACTTTGGCGATTCGATTCTCAAAATCCTGTTCAGGAATTTAATTTAAATACTGTCACTTACGGTGTTAGCAGTTCTCCGTATCTGGCTATTCGAGTCTTGTTTCAATTGGCACAAGATGAAAAAGATAATTTTCCACTTGGATCAGAAAGTTTGTTGAATGATGTTTATATCGATGATCTGATCACAGGCTGCAGTAACTTAGAAGATACACAAGTGTTGCAGAAAGATATTATTGCATTATTACAAAAGGCTGGTTTTGAACTCAGGAAATGGGCAAGTAATCACCCATCTCTTCTAGATAATTTTCCTGATGAGTTTCGCTATCAACCTTCATTATCCTTCGAAAAAGATGATGATTCGATTATTAAAATATTGGGGTTGAAATGGTTTCCGTGTTCAGATACGTTTTCGTATAAAGTCGATTTAGATGATCGAAAGTGTACAAAAAGGACAATTTTGTCTGATTTGGCACGTATTTTCGATCCTCTAGGTTTTGTGGCTCCAATTTCATTTTATGCAAAATATTTTATGCAGTATTTGTGGACTTTGGGTGTAGAGTGGGACCAAGAACCACCAGCCGAGTGTAAATCACGATGGATATATTTCAGAAAAGAACTGAAATATCTGTCATCAATAAAAATTCCGAGATATTTTGGATCTCAAATTAATAATATGAACTATCAACTGCATGAATTTTGCGATGCTTCGGAACGAGGATTCGCAGCAGTTGTTTATATTCGCAATATTCATTCGAATTCGATAAATTCTTCGATCGTTATTGGTAAATCGAAGGTTGCACCTTTAAAAAAGATATCCTTGGCTAGATTGGAATTGTGTGCTGCGGTACTATTGGCAGATTTGTTGACATTTGTTGTTGAGACCATTGGATCAAAAATTTCGTTAGATTGTATGTTCGCTTGGTCGGACTCAATGGATACCTTGTATTGGATAAAATCGGAACCACATCGGTGGCAAACGTTTGTAGCAAATAGAGTGAGTCGTATCCACGATCGAATGGCGCCATCTTGTTGGAGATACGTCTCGTCGAAAGACAATCCAGCAGATTGTGCCTCTCGAGGTTTAACTCCCACTGAATTGTTATCCCACCCATTATGGTGGACGGGACCTAAGTGGCTGGAGGAAGCACAAGACTCTTGGCCAACTTCTGTCCTGACAGGTAATGACACTTCCGTAGCTGTTTTAAAGGAAGCCAAAAAAATCGTATTCGCTACTCATATTTCAGCTGATTGGATGAATGAGTTTTTAGAGAAATATTCATCTTGGGAAAAAATATTACGCATAACCTCATACCTTTTTCGTTTTATTCACAATGTTAGGAATATCGATAATAAAAAGATTGGTCCGATTTTCTTACCAGAAATGCACCAATCCGAGATTGTTCTTGTTAAATTGGTACAAAGCATTTCATTTCAGGAAGAAATCAGTTCACTAAGAGCAAAAAGGACTCTATCAAAATCTTTTCGCAAACTCGCACCTTTTTTGGATGATAATGGGATTATTCTTGTTGGTGGTAGACTCGATAATTCTAGTTTACCTCATAGTCAGAAACACCCAATTTTGCTACCTCAAAAACATCGTTTGACTTATTTGCTCATTGAGCATTATCATTTGACACATCTTCATCCTGGTCTTCAAACATTGCGTTGTTTGATTGTTCAAAATTATTGGATATTGAATGCTAAACGAGCTATTCGTCATGTTATTTCACGTTGCAATAGATGCTTTCGTGTTCGTCCTATACCATTGACCCCATACATGAGTAATTTGCCCCCATTACGAGTAAATCAAGTTAAAACTTTCTCTGTCGTTGGTGTGGATTTTGGAGGTCCCTTTTCTGTTACTATGTCAAAATTTCGTGGAGCAAAAACATATAAGGCTTATTTATGTTTATTTGTTTGTTTTGCGACGAGGGCTATACATATCGAACTAGCTTCAGAGTTATCTTGTGAAGCCTTTCTGGCTGCCCTCCGTAGATTTATTGCGCGTAGAGGACGCTGTTCTATTATCCACTCAGATTGTGGTACCAACTTCGTGGCCGGAAGTAAATATATAAGAGATATATTTCAGAATGCTGCAAGGGAGGAAAAAATTGAATTTCGTTTCAATTGCCCATCTAGTCCACATTTTGGTGGCATTTGGGAAGCCGGAATTAAATCCACAAAAACCCATATCGCTCGTGTAGTTGGTGAACAAATTTTATCGTTTGAGGAATTTAGCACGGTATTGGCACAAATTGAGGCTGTGCTCAACTCCCGCCCTTTGTGTGAATTGAGCTCGGATCCCAATGATTTGAATGCCCTAACACCAGGTCATTTTTTAATCTTAGAACCACTTACATGTCTACCGGATCCCGATTTTTCAAACACAAAAATAAATCGTTTGTCAAGATGGCAACTTTTACAAAAGATACATCGTGATTTTTGGAAACGATGGCACCTTGAGTACTTGAATACCCTCCAACAGCGGCAGAAATGGACAAAAGATCAATCTAAATTGACTGTTGGAAAGTTAGTCTTGATCAAAGACGAACTTCAGCCGCCACTTCGTTGGCGTTTGGGACGAGTAGTCCAATTATATAGTGGGTCAGATGGCAGAAATAGAGTTGCCTCTGTAAAGACGACATCTGGAATTTTCCAGAGGCCGTTAGTTAAATTATGTCCGTTACCATCTCAATAAAATACAATCTAGTTTGGATTGTATTTTGGTGGGCGGAATGTTTCGTCCTCAATATTAGTTTTAAGTTAATTAGTAAAATTATTCAAAACTTTAATAATTATCGAGTTACCTCGTATTTGAAAGGCAGCAATAAAATATAATATGTTTCCTTCTTTCGCGTTTTTTATTGCGTACTGTAAAGAATGAAGTTAAGAGTTTTTGCTTTTGCTTCGAGCTCAAGGATCGAGTCTGATACAAATCATGCAGAATCGATTTATTGCTGAACAAGTTCGGAACTCCGATTACTTTGCTGTGTTACCTAATTGTTATTAACTGACTATGCAGTGTTATGCATGATCGTGTGTGCAACAATTGAAGTCAAATACCTACTAAGAAGCTCTGGCAGGCCTGCCCATCGTCACCTGGAAGGACTACGCGCCGACGCCCACTAGAGAAAAGTAAGATTCGAAGGCTTCAATTTTTTACTCGTTCGTATAATAATAATAATTATTGTCAGTCGATTGATTTTCGTAATTACAGTCCATAATTCGTTTGGGTCAATTCAGGACTGTTATGGAGGAAGTACTTATAGAACTTGTAAGACAAGTTCTTAATGTATGTCGGAACTGAGTCGACGCCAGCAAGCTCCCTTAAAGTTTCCAACCGAAGGTACCTCCTACTATTAGTGATAATACGGAGCACCTTGTTCTGCATCCTATCCAGCCGCATGAGTGGGGTGGTTTTCAGACTGCAGAACACTGGACAAGCGTACGTCATTGCGGGTCTTATGATCTGCTTGTAAACAAGCAATTTATTGTCAAGACTCATTTTAGAGCCTCTGGCTATCAGAGGGTAGGTGCGCTTTAGCGCCGCTCCAGCCCTCTGAATAGCCAAGGTTATATGTCTGCCAAAATTGAGCCGCTTGTCCAGCTGTACTCCCAGGTATCGCGCAGTGTTCACGTTTTCAACAGCTTCGCCGTTGATCACCAACTTCCGATAAAGTTTTCATTTAAAAAAAATATAAGATTTGTCAAAAAACGATTTCGATAGGTTGAGAAATAATTCAATTCTCCACAAGAATGATATTCAGTAATACTATGAAAAACGCTCGTTTTCTTATGTAGGATGTGTATGAGCGATTATTTTCAACATTTCCTGAATAAATTGCTGGGATTATATGGGTGAGTTGGAAACTGAGGGGGGAGTAAAACCCTCTTTTTTCTTTGGCATGTATAAGTGAGACTTGTCTCACTAGCCTTAAATCGTTGTATATGGTCCAAAGAGGGTACTGATTCCTGCTCCAGTATAATTATTTCATATCAACTGAAATATCCATGACTTTCAGATCATCCGTAAATATCGTAGAACAAAAAGTCAAAGTCAAAATGTCATAGCAAGAACCGCCTGATGTCCACTTCGATCCATCTTTATATCTGATATCTAGTAATCAGAAGTGACCAAATTGGCAACAGAGCATTTCCGCAAAACAAAAATTGTAAACGCCTTCAGAATTGTTTGAAGATTTATATTAATATACTTCAATCAAAACTTTTATAACACTCCCCCAACTTGGCAACAGGCATTTCCGCACCTACATCGACTTATAGGTTATGGGCCCAGTCCGCCCAGTGTCACAGCAAGAACCGCCATATTGAATAATGTCCACTTCGATTCATCTCTATATCAAATTTCCAGTAATCCGAAATGACCAACTTGGCTAACAGACCGTTTTCGCAAAACAAGAATTGCGTAATGGCACAAAATCGCGATGTTCATTTTTTTAAACGGATTTCCAGTAACACAAATCTTTACCAAAAAAAGTTCGTAAAATTTGACACAACATTCTATTGTCTTTATTGGTTATGAACAATCGGTAACCAGTACAACTTTCTTGCAATAAATTACTATAACTTTGAAATATATTTTGTCCGACCATGTCCGAGCAAATCGTCCAAAGTACCACAAATTATTAAATTATGAGATGGTTAACGAAAACTGGAAGAAATTCCAGAAATTCCTTATAAGTTTCACATTCCATCCAGGTGGCGTACTAGTACAGTACCATAAGTTATTCAATTTTTGGAAAGTTCTATTAAAAGGACCTAGATGTCACGCGCGATTGCATCAAACACTCTTTCTACAGTGACTGCCTAACTATCTTCTGTATTATCAAACAACGGTACAAATATTCACCCTATGTTTTGTGCCCAAGCAATTCAAGCACATACCATGAAATAGTACAAGTGTTGATTCTACTTGAACTAGTGTGATGAGAGGAAGAATGAAAATGTCTTGTGACAGATTTATCTTTTTTGGTTATTGCGGGATTAATAGACGACAGAACTCTTCATCGTTCTTAGAAAATTTTAATATATTCAACTAGGTTTCGTCTACTTGAATCTCTTTGTGATTCATATCCTCCTTCATTGCGAATCCTGCTTTTCTACAGAGAACATTATTAATTAAAAGATGATCAGTTTCGATCTAATTCTCATTTTTGTTACATTTCAGTAATAAATTATTCCATATTTTGAGAATTACTTACTCTTTGTGATTGGGACAAAACTTTTTAATCAATTGAGGTGAGAATTCATTAAAGCTTCTTCATCATTATACCTACCTTGCAAAATACTTTAAATTTCTGATTTCGAGAGCATCAATTATTGATAATTTTTTATCAGTGATATTTTTGAATACACCAGATTTTCAACATCAAAAAACAAACTATTTTTATCCATAAAAGATGTGAATAGGTCGTCGAAAGCTGACGACCCTGTCATATCACCATTGCAGTTAGGAACTTCGAGTTATGATAATTTCACGTCGTGTACTTGAGAACTGTTGACCGGTATTCTTGCCAAAAACATGAGAAATGGATTTTGCGAACGACGTTACCTTGACTGCTTTAAAGAGCATGTATTTTTCTTCCAACAATTGCTAAATAATTTGAATAATTTTCTGAAAACGTCCTCTATGCTAAGGCCTTCTTTTCCCAAAATATTTTCGATTTGGTTCTGGATATCTTCATATTTCAAAAAGGAATCTGAAAGTGCTTCTTTGCGGAAAACTACTTGAAATACATCAGTACAATCAACTAAATTAACATCTAGCCAATTAGTAATACGTGTGAAAGAGACATATCTTTTTTTGAATTTTATTCTTTGTATTCCGTTTGTGAATAATATTCAAATGAAAATATTACAAGTATAAATATATATATATATATATATATATACAGGGTGTCCCAGAATAAAGGGGACAAACTCCGAGGGTAGAATCCTCACTTCATTTTATGGCTGAAAAATCCATTAAACATATACCCTAAAATGAGTACTAACCGAGTTACAGGGTGTCGAAAGTGACACAAAAAAATATATTTTTTCCAGAATAACTCCATAACGGCTTAACTTTTCTTAATTTGGTATGTCACTTAACAGCATTCCGTTTCATATTTCAAGGCAAATCATGTGTTTGTAACTCTAAACAGGGGCGTACGGCAGGTGGGTACCCCTATTTGCCCCTCCCCAACTCGCACGCCACTGGATTAATATCAATTTCGTCTTCTTTTTCTTAATTTTTCTTAATCCTATTATATATTTCCTATACAAAAAGGAATACATTTCGTTTGAAAGGAATGTGACGGTAACTATTTATAAAATTATAACCAACATATTTCATACCTTGCAATGAGTATAAATTCAAATATTTCGAAGATTGTTGGCATTTACAAGAGATTTAGTTCACAAAAATTTCCCGATATTTGAAACTTACATAGCCACTAACAAAATAATCACTAATGAGTATCCGTATCACATACGCACCCACTTATTCAACTTTAAATATCTCGAAAACCGTTGATATTTGTGAAACGAAACGTATTCCTTTTTAGTATAGGAAATATTGGGGAGTAAGAAAAAAATGCGAAATCGATATTAATCCAGTGGCGTGAATGTTGGGAGGGTCGAATAGGGGTACCCACCTGCCGTACGCCTCTTTTTAGAGTTACAAACACATTTGCCTTGAAATATGAAACTGAATGATGTCAAGTGTCATACCAAATTTCATTAAGAAAATTTAAGCCGTTATGGAGATATTCTGGAAAATATATTTTTTTGTGTCACTTTCAACACCCTGTAACTCGGTTAATACTCATTTTAGGGTATATGTTTATTGGAACTTTCAGCCTTAAAATGAAGTGAGGATTCTACCCTCGGAATTTGTCCCCTTCATTCTGGGATACCCTGTGTATATATTGAAGATAGCTCGAGTGACTGGTTTAAAAAATTTCAAAATTATTTCTCAAAATATACTTGTTTGAGAAAATATTGAAAAATGTTATTCGGAAAGGATGTTTAGAAAGACATTTTATAGCTATGTACAAATTTTGAACAATATCTGGGAAAAAAATTAAAATAAATTTTTTGCCACAAAACAAATTTTTTTTGGAAAAGTACATTTCTGATGAAGAAACTCATTACTAAATACAACAACTAAGATTTCAAATTTGGTTTGGCAAAGATTCGCATGCTATTTCAATTTTATTCGGAGAAAATTTTAAATATCTGAATTTGCCTTGTGTTCAGCTGCTTCATAAAAGGTCTCTGGACTCTGGTCTTTAGGACATTGTAATCTAGATTCTGTTTATTATTGATAAAGGACCAAGTAACCGAAATTTGATTTGAATTCTTCATTAGAACCAAAAATGTATTCAAATTTTTACATAACAAGAACCTACAATCAACAAAATATCGTAGGTATGTATGATTTCAACAATTTGCCAAAAATCATTTTACTTTTTGTTCCAATGAAAAATTTAAATTAAAATTGTGTAGATACATGGTTCTTTATTTTTATCAAACAGATATTTCAGTGACCTCTTATGAAGCAGCTGAACACATGGGAAATTCACAGATTTCAAATTTTCTCCGAAGAAATTAAAAATGGCTTACGAATTTTCGCAAAACAATATTCAAAATAATAGTTGTTTGATATACTAATACGTTTCTTCGTCAGAAATGTACCTTTCCAAATAGTTTTTTTTTGTGATAAAAAATCGATTTTAATTTTTCTATCTCAGATCTTTTTCGAAATTTATACATAGCTATAAAATGTCATTCTGAACATCTTTTCCGGATAATATTTTTCGATATTTTCTCAAACAAGTGTATTTTGAAACATGCTTTTTAAATTTTTCAAATTTCCCGCCAAACACGGAAAGATAAACGGCACTGTACAAGGTCTTTTGGGGTTTCTTTTGATGCAGAAGCGATTGCACATATCGATATTTGTCAAAATTTATTAATACATTTTTTTTTTCATATGATGCGTACTTTCTGCCAATTGCTGTAAACCTACTCAATTTCGTTTGAAATAGCGTCCAACATATGAGGCTTTTTACTGCTACCTACAATCTGTGCCTATAGGTGTAAATATTACTCATATACAGGGTTTCTCGTTCCACATTTTGGAAAAAAAATACGGTAAATATTCGGTTAGAGAGAGCCATCGAATTTTCGAAAAAAAAATCCAATTGAAATTTTTGGCAGTCACGACTATTTTCGAAGTTACAGAGGTCCATTTTGTTTTGGATTTTCACCATTGGACAGATCGATTTACTGTTATTAAAAATTCACAAAATATTCCCATTTTTCAACAAAACACCACACATGCCCTTATATACTTGTTTTCAGTACTTTTTTGCAGAAAAAACTACCACTTCTTGAAAAATTCACCCTTCCTCAAAACGGTAACAAATTTTGATCAATATTGAATGACTCATCAAGTTGGTATTACTTTTATGATTCGGTTTTCGTCGGATCTCTAACCTAACCTAATCTAACGTTTCTTACCGAATCTAAGCTAAAACTAAAGACAAATGTAGGGGACTATGCAGACTGTATAGGCCCCTACTCATTGCTAAAACGTAGGTGCTTGCTGCGCTCGCCGTCGTTAGGCTTACTTCGCTCGTCCTTAAACCCAAATATTTCATTTAATTTGATATTTGAATTCGAAAAGACGATGTGAGCCGAGATCTCACGAGAATCGACGCAAGAACAATATCATACTCATATCACCAACAGTGAACAGAAGAAGGATGAATTTTTCAAAAAGTGGTATTTTTTTCTGCAAAAAAGTACTGAAAATAAGTAAATAAGGGCATGTGTGGTGTTTTGGTTGAAAAATTGTCATATTTTGTGAATTTTTAATAACAGAAATTCGATCTGTCAAATGGTGAAAATCCACAACAAAATGGACTTGTATCTTCGAAAATAGTCGTGATCGCCAAAAATTACATTTGGATTTTTTGTCGAGGAGACCAAAATACGTAAGTTGCAAAATATTTTTTTTTGAAAATTCGATGGCTCTCTCTTAACGAATATTCACCAAAAATACCTTTCGAAAGTGATGAATTTCGAAAAATTGTTTTTCGAAAAAAATTGGTATTCGAAAAATTGCTTTTCAAAAAAAAAGGTTTTCGAAAAATTGTTTTTCGAAATAATGTTTTCGAACAAATGGTTTTCGGAAATGATTTTTTCGGAAAAAAATCCGCGACTATAATATAATGTGAAACTAATTCTGATACACATGTACGACAGACACATATACATACATAATGCAAGTCTATTCAATCAAGCTTGTATACACAGTTGCATTTAATTTGGTACACTCGAAAA
This sequence comes from Chrysolina haemoptera, assembly GCA_958298965.1. Lineage (NCBI taxonomy): Eukaryota > Metazoa > Arthropoda > Insecta > Coleoptera > Chrysomelidae > Chrysolina > Chrysolina haemoptera. Next base: position 27,152,843 of record OY282597.1, on the reverse strand, counting down.
TAAACTGTTGACTTATAAAAATACGACTTTTGTCGGTAACATTGTTTTTACTGTACGTGTTACTTGTTAGTCCCAAAAACCAGTTGATGTTAATAACAATAAAAATAAAAACAAAATGTGCAACTCAATAATAACGGCACAGGTGACCCTGAGAACACATTATTCCTCATAAACTAGATATTGAAGTTTCTTGTTCCTTGCTTATGGATCCGTTGAATCAGTTAAAGTATCCTATTCATTTAAACAAGATGTTTTTCGTCTCTGTGACGTTTTATGTATTATTATTTTTAGTTTTGATGAGGATTGTTTCCGTACTCACCCGTGTTCGATGTTGTAGTAAAGTGTGTCTTGTGGAAAAGGTGGCTCTGGTTACAGGTGGGAGTTCAGGTGAGTTTTCTGATATAATGAATTATAAACCCAAAAACACTCAAAAAAACTGAATAGTGATATGGACTGAAAAGTGAAAAAAATTATTTCAAAAATGATTTCAGTTGATGCTTGATATAAGTTATCTTAATTTTTTGCTATGACTATTCGTAAACTAAGGAAATTATGGTAATATAAGTAAAAAGCACCCCACGCTCTCTCAACATCAAAGTTGATTTTTAAAGATGATTTTTCACTATTCAGTCTACACAAGTATAGAAGCGTGTGTCTTTAGTTTTTGAGGAACCAAGATTTATTTTTAATTTTTCAGTTTATATTACAATGAAAGCGTGTTTCTTAATTTTTTTTAAGTATTATTTACTCTTCCATTATTATCATTATTGAAGACATTATTATTATGATGTTATACTGCCTTGTCAACTATTTCTAAGCTGTGTTCAAAATCGATTGCAAAATTATCATATATTTTTATTGTTATCATTATACTATAAACATATCATGCAATAATATTGCAGCATTGTCATCCAATTTTGAGCTATGAATGAATGAATGAGCTTTATTCAGTAGGAATATCCTAAAATACAAAATTAATAACATATTGTATCTGTAGGTACAGTAAGTGTATGTACAGTGCAGCTTTTAATAGCCCCCCCCCTGTTACCTTTTGAACTGTTCGACGTAGAAACATGAAAAAAAAATTGTTTCGAGGGTTTAACCAATACTACTTTTTGAAATGAAAGAAATGGCGATTGCCCGACCGGTGGGGGGGAGGACACGTCAACTCAAATTTTTAAATGGCATGGGTGGTCAAGTGGCACATCGTCGAAAACGAAATTCCATTCTCTTCACAACCATCTAAATTTTGGTGTCGCGACAATTAAACGTGGAAAATTGGACGCACGACGATTGGTCGCAGTCAATTGGACGCGCGACATTTGGACGTGGCGTCAGTTTGACGCGGCGACAATTGGGCGCATGCGAAAATAAAAATAATTTTATAATTCCAATGAAATTTATTGTATAAAATATGCAATACATGGCTACAAATACCTGTAGGTACAAAGGGATAACTTATTTCAGCAATAAATAAAAACCATTTAAAAATCTAAGGAACCATTATGTAATATAGGTAATAAGGACCACCAGGTAATAAAGGGATTAGTTATAATTAGAATGAATACACTTTACAGAATTACTTGGGGCCTATATATTCAAAGATCTAATACTTCAATTTTCATAAGTGATAAGACTGTTTCAGTGTTCACATGGTTCTTGACTTTGTGAAAAGTGAAAGGGGTAACCCAATGCTATTATACGATGGTTTCTTACACAAAAAGGAGCGTATTGTATAAATAAAGATAACTAGTCAAAACACATAAATTTGACGTTTATAATTTAAATCATTATTTTCACTTGACAGATAGTAAAACAAAAACTAAGCAGATTTATCACCGTGAAAATACAGCGACAAGCTATATTTTCACTGTAGTTCCGAATCTATTGGCTGAATTTCAAAATTTGAAATCCACCGATTGGTTGTTAAGCAAGGAAATATATTGTCAAAGTAGTAAATTGTGAATTTCCAACATATTTCAACGAATTCATCACATTTAACAATCAAATTCATAATTATGAGACTAGGGGTAGGGGTCATGTGAATCGCACTAAAATGAAAAGAACTATGAATTCAATATTTCATCAAGACTTAGTCTAGAGTACAATAAACTCCCCATGGAAATCAAGATGAGTCCATCTATCCAAATATTCAAATCCAGATTGAAACAAATAATTTCTGATTAGTTATCTATATGAGCACTTAGATTATATTTATTGTAGTTATATTATATGTTTTGTTAAGTACCATGTTATATTGTTTATCTTATTTATGAATCTGTATGTATCATTCTTTATTGATGATCATTTTATTTTGTAAATTAGGAATTCCTATCTTAATATAGTTATTTACCTAACAAGTGCGGAAAGTAGTACTTTCCGTAAGAGTTAGGTACAATAATTTTCCTACGAGTGTATCTTATTTATGAAAAAACAAGGTTTTTAATAAACAAGTTTTTATAATAATGCTACAAAATTACTTATAAGACAGAATAGTTACATAGATCATTCAGTTAGTCCTAAATATCCTTATTTTCAACAATACAAAAATCGTGCGGAAAAGTAAAAATCGTACGGAAAAGTACAACTTTCAAAACGAAAAATCGTGCGGAAAAGTGACTTTCCGGCACTTTCTGGAGGATCTTGAGTCCTAGATAAACGAACGTTTCAAGTCGACTGCCTAATTCTTTCATTTTGATCAATTTCGTAACTAACCCATGAAAAACATTTATATTTCAGGGATAGGCTACCACATTGCTCTCAAACTAGCATCAAGAGGATGTAAAGTGATAGTGGCGGATAAAGTAGTAGATGAAGATATCAAACTGTCAATGGAAAGGGAAACCAAAAATCCAAATATTATATTTGAATATGTTGATCTAGCTTCATTCAAATCTGTCCGGAAGTTAGCTAAAAAACTCAATGATTCTGAAGATAAATTGGACATTCTGATCAATAATGCAGGAGTTCCAAGAGGTCCCAACACTCCTTCCGAAGATGGATTCAATTCGACCATGCAAATCAATTACTATAGTTCTTTTTTACTCACACATTTATTAATTGGTAAGTGCAACAATTATTGAAAATCGAGCATTTGATGATAGCAAAGGCTGATAATGATAAAGATAATTATAGCTATGAATGTAACGAGATTATTATGCGTTTTATAATAATCGAGGATGTTGCCAGGCGATGAGGTGCTCTACGTCGAGTCGCATGTGCAACCTGCGAGATTTATTTAAATTGCCTAATAATCTAGTTGCATCCAAAGCTTTACCGTATCATTGACATTGACAACGATGATGTGAAAATGAAATCAACAACTTTGGTTATGTCACGTTATTGTTATTTGAGCGTGCCATTTGGTATCTATTATAAAGTAACGGAAGTAATATAATTCTAACTGATATATTATGATGTTAATTATTTGTAATAAAGATTTAACTTAAGGTAGTACTTCCCTAACCTTCGGAATCAAAAGTTTTGAAATTGCCGTCGCGGATTCCATTTCCAGTTAGTCATTTCTACCCAGAGTGTACTGATCGTACACACAGACAGGGCCCGATCCAGGGGGGGCAAGCCGGGCATTTTCCCAGAGCGGCAAAAATGAGGGGCGACAAAATTCTTTCATTCCATTTCGTCACTATGCAATTATACCAATAACTGAATTATTCAGAATACTTAGAAATTCATAAATTACAAGAAGGTCATTAATTACCAACCACTTGAGATATCAGCAGGCGGTCAGGCCGTCCATATTACGCAGAGTTGTACCTGCCTTAACCATTCAATTTTGTTTTGTATGTAAATAAATAGGTATAATAATATTGGGTTAAGAAAAATCGCTTGATTATAATTGAGAATTATCTATGTACATATAATATATTATGATATATAACACACAAATATTTTAATAATAATAATAAAATTTTATTATTTTTAAGAATGACTGATTCGGTTTGTAGCGCCACATAATTGTTTTTTATCTTCATTAAATTTTATAACAAATCTTTCTTGTTTTTTTTTTAATTTATGACCTATGAATATTAACTTAAAAGGTGTTAGTGTATGTAAAGGGCGGCAAAAATTATCATTGTCCGGAGCGGCTAAATACCTAGATTGGGCCCTGCGTATCTCAGCCGTCCAAGAAAGCTGGCAACTTAGCAATGGTTACATTCTGAGAGACAAGTCACACAAAAACTCATACCGATTTTCTCAATTTTCAGTGCTCTCTCATTCAGTCACATAATGATATTTTCAGGATCACCTTTTCCCAAATTATTCATATATATCTCTACTATGAATAACAGAAGAGACATTCTTGTAAAAGTCATTCTTGTGGATTTTCCGGCACTGAATTTCCCGATACTTTTACCTTGCATGGAAGCGGTATTTTTTTATTCGCGAAGCTCAGAGGACAAATTTCTTATAGTGTCAATAAAATCGGGTTCAGCACATATTTTTTCATTATCACAAAGCATTTCAGTAGCGGAAGAACGGAAAATTTTGCTTAAACGTAAAAGAATTTTCCGTGGAAAATAAAAAAATCTATGTTTTCCAAAAACAAATAACGCTTCAATATACTACATAAAATTCTCTATAAAAAAGGTTTCAACAAATTTTTCTTTGAAATGCAGCATTTTTGAGTAAAATGCGATTTTCTCAATTTTCTGTGCCCTCTCATTCAGTCACATAATGATATTTTCAGGATCACCTGGTCCCAAATTATTCATATAATGTCTCGACTATGAATAACAAAAGATACATTAATATCTATAATGAAACTATAGTTTAAATGATTTTCACATCAAAAGGGTTTACAAAACCACGACAATTGTTTCGATTTACAAAAGCTTCTTCAAGTGGTAAAGATACACTAAATTACTTATTTGCTATGTTACTTTGAATACTTATCTAAAATTAATTAGGGTACGGTTGTATACCTGACTCCTAATAAATTCACAATAAGTACCTTTACATTTCTATTAATTAAATCTAACCTTTCCAGGAAAACAAATTTATGAGTGGTGATGCATTTAATTCGAGTTGGTCATTAAGCAAGTACTGAGAATTTTTCCATTTATTAATCTCCAAACTTTCTAACAGATTCAGCTTTTTACCTTTGTTTTCGACATGAAGGATTTATTATTAAATTATTAAACATATTGCAGTTAACAATGGTTATAAATCATCCTTGATAGACAATCTTCTGACCAAAAAGAAATACAAAAAAGCTATTCAAGAAGTTTACCCTACTACAAAAGACCACCAAAGGTTCAAAACAATTACATATATTGGTGAACCAAGCAATAAAATAGGTAATTTCTTAAAAAAGCAAGGTTTAAATATTGCATTCAAGACAGACAATAGTTTAGGCAGACATATTAAAAACAATAAAGATAGGGTGGAAAAACAAGAAAAGTGTGGAGTCTATAAATTAAACTGTGGTAGTTGCCCTAAGTTTTATCTTGGACAAACTGGTAGAACCTTCAAACAACGCCTAGCCGAACACAGAAGTAGTTTTGTAAACAGGAAAACAAATTCAACGTATGCTAACCATTTATTAATCGAAAACCATATTTTCGACAATGATTTTGAAATCCTTCATGTCGAAAACAAAGGTAAAAAGCTGAATCTGTTAGAAAGTTTGGAGATTAATAAATGGAAAAATTCTCAGTACTTGCTTAATGACCTACTCGAATTAAATGCGTCACCACTCATAAATTTGTTTTCCTGGAAAGGTTAGATTTAATTAATAGAAATGTAAAGGTAGTTATTGTGAATTTATTAGGAGTCAGGTATACAACCGTACCCTAATTAATTTTAGATAAGTATTTAAAGTATCATAGCAAATAAGTAATTTAGTGTATCTTTACCACTTGAAGAAGCTTTTGTAAAGCGAAACAATTGTCGTGGTTTTGTAAACCCTTTTGATGTGAAAATCATTTAAACTATAGTTTCATTATAGATATTAACATGGATTTTCATCAAGTATCGGCTATATCAATTCAAAAAAATTAAAAGATACATTCTTGAAAAAATCATTTGTGTGGATTGTTGGAATTATACCAGTTCATCTTCTATAATATTATTTATTAGTTACTCTGTATTACATTTTATTATACTTACTTCAGTTTTTGACAATTAAATGATCTTTATGATCTTTATCTTCCTTTCAAACTCTGACTATTTTAAAGTTTTACCAAAAATCGTTTGCCCCATTCATTCCATGGCAAAACACCGTTTGAAATATTCCATGGATTCAAACCGACAATAGCTCACCTGAATAGTTTCGGACAGAAAGCATTAATTCATATTGCGAAAGAAGATCAAAAAGCTGGAAGCAAATTGTGTGCTAGATCTATGGAATCCTCAATAGTTGGATACTGTGATAAAACTGATTGGTATCGTTTTTGGACTGGAAAAAAATTTCAATTCCAAGAGATTATAAATTTATTTCTGAGGAAAGTGACACTGCAATTATCCTGCCGATGAAAAAAACGTCAATCAGAAATGAAATAAGCGAGAATAATGAGTCTATTGTAACTGAAGTAGAAAGGGGTTCTGATGAAAATTCAACTATTATCACTGAAGTTAATACTTTCAATGATGATGATGATGAAGATGATGATTCAGGCCTGAGTGAAGTTCCTTCAGTAAACACTCTTCGACGAAGCACTCGAAAAACATGCCATCGACAGCTCGAAGATTTTGTAGAATGGCTCTGGATGAACCCTCCTCTTATAAGGAAGCAATAGCTTGTCCTGAATAGAGTGAATGGCTTGCAGCCATCCACGAAGAGCTGGAATCAATGAAGAAAAATGAGGTCTGGAATATAGTTGAGAAACCTCCAAATACAAGAGTAATAGGATGCCGCTGGATATTCAAGAAGAACTTATCCGAAAGAGGAGAAATAATCAAGTTCAAGGCAAGACTGGTTGCACAAGGGTACTCTCAAGTACCAGGCATTGACTTCAGTTTTTGACAATTAAATGATATTTATCTGCCTTTCAAACTCTGATTATTTTAAAGTTTTTCTATTGAAATATAAAATGGCTTTGTCCCTTGCTTGTAGGCAGGCCATATGGATGAAATATTTATTCAGAGATCTTAATCATGATATTATACCGGTACTCTTCTGTGATAATAAACATTTCGACGAATCCTGTTCTACATCAGCGCAGCAAACACATCGATGTCCACTATCATTATGTGAGAGAAAGAATAATCAATAATGAGGTTAATATTGCCTATGTTGATACTAAGAAGAATACTGCTGATCTTTTCACAAAACCATTAAGTAGAGCTCATTTTAAAGAATTTCTTGGTAGTTTTTTTTTCCCGAAGCTATCACTGAAGGAGAGTGTTGGAATTATACCAGTTCATCTTCTATAATATTATTTATTAGTTACTCTGTATTACATTTTATTATACTTACTTCAGTTTTTGACAATTAAATGATCTTTATCTGCCTTTCAAACTCTGACTATTTTGAAGTTTTTCTATTGAAATATAAAATGGATTCGTGTGAAAATATCATTATGTGACTGAATGAGAGCACAGAAAATTGAGAAAATCGCATTTTTTTGAATTTCGATCACATTTTACTCGTACATTTTAAAGAAAAATTTGTGGAGACCTTTTTGTAGAGAATTTCATGAAGTTTATTGAAAAGTCCATAAAAATTTTACGAATGCTTTCACGGCTTATCACTCTCGAAATTCGGATTTAGCGGGTCAAAATACATAAGAATAACTTGGGCGATCCTGTCGCGCTTCATCGGCTACGAAAACCCTCCCTGCCACCGGACTAATTATAATGAATAAATTGCATAAACTTTCAATCTATTAAGTTAGTTAAAGTTTCAAGCTATGAGTGGGACGAAAATTACCAACACAATGATAATAAGGATTTAATTTCCGTACATTCCTTTGTATCCATGTTTATTGTGTTGAAAATTTCCTCCCAAGCGTCTTAATTTTTCATTATGCTGTGAATGATTTTGTTTTCCACAACAACTCCTAAGTTTGATAAACATAAATCAGTTCCAGAAAAATTTCTTTTGTCCATGCGATTGTGTAACAACAAACACTCACAATTACAGGAGACAAACTAAAAGATTCACTGGACCAGCAAGGGTCTGTTCGCCGTTTCGTTTTGACTCAAAATTTTTTTTGTGCAATTGTTTAAACAATGATTATTTAAAAAAAAGGGTCCTTTTTTTGGTTTTTTGTAAATATCTCAAAAGGTACTGGACGAATGGCTTTACTCATAAAAGACCGTTTGTAGAAAATTAAAAAACCTACAAAATGGTTTTTGGAAATTCCCAATACGACCATTTTTCGCCGAGAAAAGCCGGAAAAACTCTTGAAAAAAGGCCTTTTTTCAAAAATTCGTATCTCCCTCAATTTTCAATATTAAGAAATAAATTTTCGGGAAATGGTAGCTAATATCATGTACGTTGAGCTCCCGAAAGGTGGAAATTGTCGCTTCAAAAGTTTTCCTACAATCGTGTTTTAAAAAAATTACAGCCATATTTTGCATGATGCGTCATATTACGGGAAATGGTCCGATTTGAATTTTTAAAGCGGCATTTTGAAGTTGAGGTTAAAAACTACAATTTGTCTATCTCACATTTTTCCATAAGTTTGGAGAACATTGTTAAAAATGCTTCTGAACACAGCGCTTCGAGTGAAAATTCGTTGCCGAGTCGTGCTAAGGTAGTAGTGGAGGGGGCGCCGAGAAGCGACGTCTTCGCTGTATAGAAAAAAGCGCCTTGTGCGCGCAACCGGTCTCTCACTTCTCCTCCGCTTCTCGGCGCCCCCTCCACTACTACCTTAGCACGACTCGGCGACGAATTTTCACTCGAAGCGCTGTGTTCAGAAGCATTTTTAACAATGTTCTCCAAACTTATGGGAAAATGTGAGATAGACAAATTGTAGTTTTTAATCTCAACTTCAAAATGCCGCTTTAAAAATTCAAATCGGACCATTTCCCGTAATATGACGCATCATGCAAAATATGGCTGTAATTTTTTTAAAACCCGATTGTAGGAAAACCATTGAAGCGACAATTTCCACCTTTCGGGAGCTCAACGTACATGATATTAGCTACCATTTCCCGAAAAATTATTTCTTAATATTGAAAATTGAGGGAGATACGAATTTTTGAAAAAAGGCCTTTTTTCAAGAGTTTTTCCGGCTTTTCTCGGCGAAAAATGGTCGTATCGTGGTTTTTCAAAAACCATTTTGTAGGTTTTTTTATTGTCTACAAACGGTCCTTTATGAGTAAAGCCATTCGTCCAGTACCTTTTGAGATATTTACAAAAATCCAAAAAAAGGACCCTTTTTTTAATAATCATTGTTTAAACAATTGCACAAAAAAAATTTTGAGTTGCAATTTGGATTTTAGTTATTTATAAAGTATCCCCGAAGTCATGGCGCAAGTCGCTTACTATTAGAATTAATTTGCAAAACAGGCTTTATTTTTGTTATATTGGTTGGAGAGAAAATCGAGTGATGGGAACGCCGCGAACCATTCGCCGAACGGCCAGGATTTGCGAAACGGAAAACGCGTTCGTAGCCCCGTCCAAATTGGTGTTCTGTTCGCGGTTCGGTTCGTTGTTCAGTTTCTTGTTCGGCATGATGTTCAGGTCTGTACGAAGCTTTAGGATTTGCATGAATATTTGGTTGAGACTTAAAGCCGAACCGACAAGCTCGGCGAGTTTCGGGGTTTTCAGCCTGGCGCGCAATGTGGAAATTCATTACAAATGAAAAGGACTGTAATGAGGACGTCGAAAATGATAAAACCCTCAGAAGTCTTTAAAAGACTTATACGAGCTGGGAATGAGGAAGGACTTATATTTTAAGGTGCTATTTCAAGCACGTTACGATCCCAATACGAATAAATCTTAAAAATGTCTGAACTTGAGTAGCTCACAAGGTCAAATTTGAAAAGGAAAATTCCGAAAGTGTTTTTACGTGAGAATCAGTGGAATATAGCAATACTCTCAGATTACACCTCTAAGTAATTTTTGTTACTAACAAAAGTTTCTTCAAATTTCGAAGAGCAAAAAGATCGGAAATATTTATACAGTGTGACCCATTTGAAATGGAACCACCCTTATAAAACTAACATTTTTCAAAAAAGTCTTTTAGGATAACAAATGTCATGAATAAATCTCCATTTCCAGGGCCAACTAATCTGATTTTTCAAGATCAAAAAACTGTTAAAAATACTAGCGATTTTTTTTGAAAAAATCTGTCTATACCACTGGATTTTCAATATTTTCAAATAGTTCATATGTAAATTACGTTGAAATGCGTCAATCGCGAAAAAAGTTATGAGGAAATGAAATTTGAAAATTGTGCCGTTTAATCATCCCACCAATTTATTAAAATTCAGAATAAACCACTGTATTCAGGATATATCACTGGTCAAAATTATATCGGAATCTGTTCCTAAATAAGATAATAAAGTTTGAATAATATGCGTTAATGGAATTTTAGGAAGATGTCATTTTATCTCGTAATTTTGAATTTTTTTATTTATCAACAGATTTCGATGAAACTATGATCAGTGATATTTTGAAACTTCCTGAATCCAGTGCTGTTGTCAAAGTTCGGATAAAAGTTTCGAAATTGAACTGGTGGGTTGATAAACGGTATATTTCTCTTTCATTCCCCTATAACTTTTTTATTGATCGACACATTTCAACGCAATTCACTTATAAACCGTTTGAAAATGTTGCGAATCTAGTGGTGTAGTCAGATTTTTTCCAAAAATATCACTAGTAATTGTTTTAGATTTTTTACCTTGAAACAGAAGATTAGGTGGTTCTGGAAATTGAGATTTATTCATGACATGTGTTGTCCTAGTTTTCATTTTCGCAGAGAAGGGGATCTGAACACCACAGGCTCCATTCAGTACCATTTTGTTATGGAGACACTCCAAACACAAAAATCTTTGATCTCCCTGGTGTCTTATAAAATTTACATTTTTCAACCGAACTATTTTTTTGTTGGGTAGACATTCAAAAAGTCTACCAGGACAACAAATGACATGAATAAATCTCCTTTGCCAGGGTCAACTAATCTTATTTTTCAAGGTCAAAAAACTAAAAATTAAAATACTAGCGAGTTGTCATAGTAAACTTTTCGAAAAAAAATAATTCCAATCGTTGGAAAATGTAAGTTTTATTAGGGTGGTTCCATCTTAGATGGATCACACCGACTACAAATTTTTCTTTGAAATGCACGGTTTTTGAGTAAAACGTGCTCGAAATTCGAAAAAATGCGGCTTTCTCAATTTTTAGTGCTCTCTCATTCATCTCATTCAGTCACATAATGATACTTTCAGAATCACCTTGTCCCAAATTATTCATACAGTGTGACCCATTTAAGATGGAAGCACCCTTATAAAACTTACATTTTTCAACCGATTGGAATCATTTTTGTTTTTTTTTTTCGTCAAAAAGTCTCCTAGGGCACCAAATTTCAAGATTAAATCTCAATTTCCAGGGCCAACTAATCTTTTTTTCAATGTCCAAAATCTAACTTACCAAGAGAATGAAATTTGAAAAATATGCCGTTTAATCAACCCACCAATTCAATTTCAGAAAAACCACTGTATTAAGGAGGTTTCGATATATCGCTAGTCAAAATTTCATCGAAATCTGTAAATAAATAAAAAAATTATAAGATAATAAAATTTGAAAAATATTAATGGATTTTCAGGAAAATGTCATTTTATCTCATAATTTTTATTTATCAACAGATTTCAATGAAATTATAGTCAGTAATATTTCGAGACACCCTCAATACAGTGGTGTAGTCAAAGTTTTAATTAAAGTTCTGAAATTGAATTGTTGGATTAATTAAACGGCATATTTTTCAAATTTCATTCCCTTATAACTTTTTTATTCATTGACGCATTTCAACGTAACTTACATATAAACCATTTGAAAATGTCGTGAATCTAGTGGTGTAGTCAGATTTTTTCTAAAAAAATCGTTAGTAATTTTTCTAGATTTTTCACCTTGAAAAATAAAATTAGTTGGCCCTGGAAATTGAGATTTATTCATGAAATTTGGTGTTCTAGTTGACTTCTTGGAACAAAAATCATTCTAATCGGTTTAAAAATATAAGTTTCATAAGGGTGCTTCCATCTTAAATGGGTTACACTGTATATGTTTCGACTATGAAAAACAAAGGAGGCATTCCTGAAAAAATCATTCGTGTGGATTTCACGGCACTGAATTTCCCGATACTTTTAAAAATTTAAAACAATTGAAAATTCTAAAAAGCGCGCGCTTCTAACGCGAACTCTTTTGTTTAAAGGTATTTTCACTTGTTTAAAACATCTCGCGCTGCGCTGTCATGTACTTTCCTTAGTTTCATTTCGCTAATAGGATATTTTTTTTACCCTTTTGATTTCGGGTTTATTGAAGAAGACTCTATGCTTAAATTGCAAAGGGTTGAAATTTTGATCCCTCCAAGTACAGAATGGGTACCGAATTGTACTTGCAAAAGTTGTACCCGGAATACATGCGTTTGTAAGGCAGCAAAATTGTCATACTGCTCATTTTATTTTTGCCACCTCGGTAATAAATACCAAAATGAAATTTGAATAAAACACAATTTTTTCATTAGACCTTGGAAAAGTTTTGGGCAGAAATTGTGTCTGACAAAAAGTTCGATAATTTTTTTTTAACGAAAAAGTGAATTTTCTGAAAATTGTTGTACTTTTAAGCAAAATGACAAAATATGAGCTTCCCAAATAGAAAAATGCCGCTTCCATGCAAGGTAAAAGTATCGGGAAATTATCTTTTGTTATTCATAATCGAGACATATATGAATAATTTGTGACAATGTAATCCTGAATATATGTGACTGAATGAGAGAGCACAGAAAATTAAGAAAATGGGATTTTTTCGAATTTCGAGCTCGTTTTACTTGAAAACGGTGCTTTTTCGAGAAAAACTTCTGGATACCTTTTTTGTAGAGAATTTTATGAATTTCCCTGGGAAAATCGTCCATAACAATTTTCCCTCGAAATTCGGATTCAGAGAAACTTTGGTGTTCCCGTCGCACTTCTTCGGCTACGAAAACCCTCCCTGCCACCGGACTAACTAATTTCGTCATTCGGAAATGTAATAATAATAATGATAATAATTTATTAAATAAGGGTTCAACTTGAAAAAATATATGAATACATGAAATAATACAATAAAATACATGTAATTAACCTAATCAATTAAGCTGATGCTTGTACTAGATTAGGTAAATTATTACTTGTTGACATTATCTGAGATGAGTTTCCTAGACTCGCTTGCTGGACTATGGGGCGCCTGAACTGAGACGCCCCCCTGTATAGTACTGACCGATAAGCCATGCCTGGTGGAGGATACAACCCCACCTCAAACATTTCCTAGAACATGTCTCTCCCCCAGAGGAGGGAGAGGCATACCGAAGAAAGGTTTTGTAAATATGTAAGATATACATATAAGTAAATAAGCAATAAGCAACGAAACTCGAACGGACGATAACGGTAGCTCAAACACCATCAGACCCGTAATGCATAGTACTTTTAAAACTCTCGGTCTCAAAGGGTTGAATAATATTGGTAACACTTGCTTCATGAACTGTGCTATTCAGTGTTTATCGAACACAAGATGGTTATTGGAGTATTTGAATAGAGAAGGAATTCAAACACAAGTATATCTAGAAATGAAGCTTTAAACACAGCATTTGCTGAGGTGATCAAGGAAATTTGGTCAGACGATTCGTCAGATCAAGTTCCTGTCTCTAGACCAACGAATATAAATTTTTTGTGGAAATTAATTCTAATAGTAAGCGACTTGCGCCATGACTTCGGGGATACTTTATAAATAACTAAAATCCAAATTGTAACTCAAAATTTTTTTGTGCAATTGTTTAAACAATGATTATTAAAAAAAAGGGTCCTTTTTTTGGTTTTTTGTAAATATCTCAAAAGGTACTGGACGAATGGCTTTACTCATAGTAGACCGTTTGTAGAGAATGAAAAAACCTACAAAATGGTTTTTGGAAAATCCCGATACGACCATTTTTCGCCGAAGAAAGCCGGAAAAACTCTTGAAAAAAGGCCTTCTTTCAATAGTTTTCCTACAATCGGGTTTTAAAAAAATTACTGCCATATTTTGCATGATGCGTCATATTACGGGAAATGGTCCGATTTGAATTTTTAAAGCGGCATTTTGAAGTTGAGGTTAAAAACTACAATTTGTCTATCTCACATTTTCCCATAAGTTTGGAGAACATTGTTAAAAATGCTTCTGAACACAGCGCTTCGAGTGAAAATTCGTCGCCGAGAAGCGGAGGAGAAGTGAGAGACCGGTTGCGCGCACAAGGCGCTTTTTTTTATACAGCGAAGACGTCGCTTGTAATTGCATTACTTTTATGCAGTTTATTTAAATAATACGTACGTGCATATGTTCAATTATAATTGAATATATTGAATTACCGAATCCCCCGCGTGCTTGAATTAATTGCAGGAAATTTATCAAGCACTAGGGCGATTACAAGTGAAAATTTTTAATTCTTCTCCAAAAACCGTAGATCTGTACAATGTAAAGGCTGCGTGGCAACTAACATAGACCGCCTTTGACAAACGGGCACATCTGCTCCTGAATTCTCGGCGCCCCCTCCACTACTACCTTAGCACGACTCGGCGACGAATTTTCACTCGAAGCGCTGTGTTCAGAAGCATTTTTAACAATGTTCTCCAAACTTATGGGAAAATGTGAGATAGACAAATTGTAGTTTTTAACCTCAACTTCAAAATGCCGCTTTAAAAATTCAAATCGGACCATTTCCCGTAATATGACGCATCATGCAAAATATGGCTGTAATTTTTTTAAAACCCGATTGTAAAAAAACTATTGAAGCGACAATTTCCACCTTTCGGGAGCTCAACGTACATGATATTAGCTACTATTTCCCGAAAAATTATTTCTTAATATTGAAAATTGAGGGAGATACGAATTTTTGAAGCCTTTTTTCAAGAGTTTTTCCAGCTTTCCTCGGCGAAATATGGTCGTATCGGGATTTTCCAAAAACCATTTTGTAGGTTTTTTCATTCTCTACAAACGGTCTACTATGAGTAAAGCCATTCGTCCAGTACCTTTTGAGATATTTACAAAAAACCAAAAAAAGGACCCTTTTTTTTAATAATCATTGTTTAAACAATTGCACAAAAAAAATTTTGAGTTGCAATTTCGATTTTAGTTATTTATAAAGTATCCCCGAAGTCATGGCGCAAGTCGCTTACTATTAGAATTAATTTGCAAAACAGGCTTTATTTTTGTTATATTGGTTGGACTACTCCTTGAAAATTCAAATCCAAAGGTTGGCTCCTCGTTTCATCGGTTATGCCCAGGAAGATGCTCAGGAGTTCTTAAGATGCCTTTTAGAGGATTTACATAAAGACGTGAATAGAGTAACGAAGAATCTAAAACCCATTATGCTAGAGGTAGATGAGAAATTAAGTGACAGGGAGAAGGCTCAAGAGTCATGGTCAAGCTATTTAAAAACATATTCCAAAATTGTAGATACCTTCGTTGGTCTGTTGAAATCTACATTGAAATGTAGTCATTGTGGTCACTGTTCAGTATCCTTCGATCCATTCTGGGACGTTTCCTTATCGATACCTCAAAGAACAGGCCAATTAGGACTTTCACATTGTTTGGATTCATTCAGAAAGGAAGAAACTTTGGATGGTGACGAGATGCCGACGTGTGCGAAGTGCAAGATGAGAAAAAGTGCATGAAATCTTTAGCAATTCAATGTGAAAAACATTTTTCTCTAACAGATAGATTTCATGGAAAATTGAACGTCACCATTGAATTTCTTTTAGAGGGTTTGGACATGAGTAATTATGCAGCAGACAATGTAGCTTAGCTCCTTGTCGTTATAGTCTGTATGCATTGTCTAATCATAGTGGGACTACATTATGCTCATTCTCATTAGGACTTTCCTACGGTTGGTGTGGTCGCCTGCATTGCTGCTTGGAGGAGCTACGGCTGGGACCGTTCAGACCTAAGTCTAAGTGGACCACAATTAGCCGTAACCCCTGGTCACCTCACTGTCTAGCACTCTTGGCCTGTTGAAACCCTATCGTCTGCCAGGGAAGGAAGGCACTGCTCGGAAAAATTAGTTTGAACGGGTCTGCGACAGGAGAACGGCTGTCTGCCCAGGGCCTCTATGAGGCCTCTGGTTTCCAGGGATGCTCCTTGGAAGCCGCCGCCAGGTGTTAGCTATCGCCCGCCCCTTGCCCGCTGCCGTGACTAACAGTCGTACGACTCGCATGCCATGTGCAGGTGATAGAATGCCTCAATAGGGAGACACCCGGGTTGAAGTCACACAATAAAATAAAATTTTGAAATAAAAGAATAAATAGATATACAGTCACAAAGTTAAAATTAGGTATTAATACCTAAGGTTAAAATCAGGCCTACTCCAATAGGGGAGTAGGCCACGGGCGCACATGGCAGCGGGGTGGCCAAGAGTTTTTCCCCCAAGTGGACGGTCACTATGGGGGTTGCCAATCGCGTCGGCGTTGGCGGAGAGGGGCATTATAGTCCATGAAATCGTGATAGATTTCGATGGAACTACGGAGCGCTATAAGAGACATGGTCTTTAGCGTCTCCTTCTTTTTGATGTCCACCTTGGCAAGACACTTAACGCTCTCCGTGGGGAGTGCCCCTCTCGTTCCTACCACAATGGGTAGGACTTCGGCTTTGGTAGCACCATACCGTTGTCGGAGCTGAGGTAGCAGTGGGCTATATTTTATTATTTTTGATTGCTGTCCCCTAGCAAGACCATCCCCATCTTCATGGCGGACTGTTACGTCGACCACAAAGACCCTACCCTGGCGCTGTATTACCAGGTCAGGTTTGAGATTCCCGCCACGGGGATCGACTATCGTCGGCTCCACCGTTACTGCTACCTCTGGACCTTGCTTTGTTGATTCTGCAATGATGAGGTCGCGAATCTCATCATGCCTTCTAATCTTCGAAGGTTTGGTGTACCTGCACTACCCGAGAATGTGGCCAGTGTCTCCAGCTGGGTACCACATTGACAGCAGTCAAGGTTAGGTACTGGCATAGCCCTATTCATGGCCACCATATTTGCACATGAATTGGTTCTCAACTTGAGGGCTGTTATCATTCTGCATGACTTCAGGAGATTGCTCTCATACAGCCATGCATTCGATATACGGCTGTCCGTGAAGGCCGCGACGGATTTGCCTTGAGAACCTTGGCTACGCCATCGTGCGAGCTCTGTCTTTTTCATTCTGGCGAACACTATACACTACACAGCCTATTGTAAACATCCATACACGAGGACATGGCATGAGTATAATGATTCAAATGTGTCCCCAATTTCATCTAAATCCCTCGTGAGCAGTGAGGCCTATGTTCTCTTCTATGAACAGGAAAGCACTTAATCACAACTTTGTGATCACTTTCAGTGTTATTTTATGTTTCATATTTATAATAATCAAATATAAAGCACCATAATACGGGTCATGCTCGATAACGGTATCTCTTCTTCACACAGTTTTTCCTATTCCTATGGCCGTGGCCTCAAATCTGCTCCACTTCCTGTTACCTCGTTTCAAAAAATACAAATGAACATTCACAAGAGTATTTTCTTCCAGGCCTCATGAAGAAATCTTCATCTGCTAAGATAATTTTCACCAGTTCTGTCCAAGCCTACCTACATCGTATTTCACGAGACAATATTGGAACGATGGAAATAAAGAAGAAAATGATAAGCTCTTTCAACTACATGAATTCTAAATTCTGCCTCATAGTCGCATCTGATATATTCGCTAAAAAACTTGAGACTTATAACATTACATCAAATGCTTTTCATCCTGGAGTAGTGAGAACTCCTTTGGTGGAGAAATATTTTCAATCTGATATTCCCTGGTGGGAAAAACTTACAAAGCCTTTGGTCCATTTCGTTTATTTGCTGATTGGTAAGGTAAGTCAACGATACATTATTATTTTTCCCCCTTGAGCGTTCACGATTCAGTTGGGGTTAATTCACTTTTCATCGAACAATAAAAACGAGCTCGAAATTGAAATAGAGTAATATGCAAAATTCTCTCAAATGCTTAGAAATGAGTAATGTAGTAGTACATTTTAATTTTTTTCAATCTAGAATAAGTTATCTTCTATAATATGTTCTTATCAAATATTTTCAAAGAATGCAAAGTGGCAACATTGCTCTTGAATTATTTCAATAACTAATAGAGAACTGTCAGTGACGTAATATGACAGTTGCGAAACAATGTCATAGGGGGACAAACAAACCAAACTTAACAAATACAAACCCATCAAACCCATTTTCCATAAGGCTACGTGAATCACATGATGTCTGTAAAGTTTATAAAAATCGCAATAATTCACGAAAACGAATTTTCATTTCATCAAATGTCAAATGCTTTGTTTGTCCCTCCATGACCGGCATGTCAGCTGACAGTGCTCTATGGTCAAAACTGACATTTTCCAAATATTGTTCATTGAAACCCAGTATAAACACATACGCTTTGTTGCCAAAATGTACATTTTACAATATTTTGCCTTACAAACTCTGCTCTAAAAGAACTTATTTGTTCCGAGATGGTTTGGATGTTGAAATTTTAGAAAAATGTTCCTTTTTCATGCAAATGTGCAAAATCTTATGACCAGTTGGCCCAGATAAGCATACTCTCCTTTATTTGAGTTTATGATATGTCTTCAAATGCTAAAATTTTTTGTAGTTGTTTTCTGTTAGATATTACAAATAAGTCACATTTTACATTTTTCAATTTCCATGGAGAATGTTCCCCTTTTCAACTTTAAAAACATTTTAAGGAATATAAGTTTTCACAAAATCATGACAATAATTCCTTCACTTCCATACTTCCAAGGCATAGTTGTCAAATCACCTATCAATTTGAACTAGTTTGAGATGTCCTTTGAATGCATATTTTTTTATGATAATCGTTTATGGTAGAGTTATAAGGGGTACAAAGGAACTTTGATGTAACGCCTAAATTTTCACCAAGAATACTGATGTTCGTTCATTAAAAGAATATCAAGGAAACCAACATATTAAGAATTATACTCAATACCAAAAAAAATCCAGAAAAAAAAGTTTCAACGGCATCTTTTATTCAAGATTTTGTAGAAACGCGTTTTCTTCGAATATAGTGAATACTTATACACAATAGGTAGGAGGCAAGGTGTTCTTTTGCCACAACTTTCATGTGGGATATTGAAACTGTAGGTAATGCAAAAATTGATGAATAATACAAGGTGCTTGATAGTTATAATAGGAGCGACGAATAGATTCTTATTGTTATTATACGTTTTGATGAATAGAGTATATTGACAATATTTCTATCATAACGCCAGTATTATACATTCTACACACTTTCATGTATGTAATATTGGTGCTTAGTACTCATTCGATACGAAAGTAGTAACAAAATGATTGTCACCCTCTCAGCTGTGACGAAAGGACATGGCACTGGGTACATGTATTCCTGGGGCTATATAGATTTTTTTGATTTTTGGATATATCATTCTACAGGTCAAAACAAGCAATTTTCTTCATTAGACTTTTTTTCTGCCTCTACAGCGTGAGCTACAAAAGTGGGTTGATTGTCTAACGCTAATTATGAAATTTTTTTTCTGCGAATGGATTTTTCTTGATTTTTGAGTATAATATCATGTGAAAAATATCAATTTCCTTTGATTATATCAATTATGGTGTACGTTACTACAGGACGAAGAAGAAAACGCGATTTTTCTGAAACTCGTTTATATACTTCTCGCTTTTCTTGGAATTTATCGGACGAAAAGTTGATGAAGGTTTAGTGCTAAAAACGTTTTGATGATCAAAGTAGAATACCGTTGCTTATTTTATATCTGTTAATAATTAATTTTAATATAAGTAACCTATCGTTTGTCATGATGAAACTTCCACCATGTATCTATGTAACCGATTATAAATATAGAATTTTGAGCTCCAATGTCAAGAATGACAAGAGCGCCCTGTATATGGCTGGAGTACGAAATGTTCGGTCATTGATATGTTATTATTAATTGATCGATTCGGGAACCATGCCCGACCATGAATGAGTCTGATGACAGCTTGGCCATGGACACTCGGTTACACCGATCACAGTGTCACTGTACCGGCCAAATGTAAATAACACACTACTATAAATGAAGACTCATTTATGGTGGGAAGAGGATTCACATTCACATTAAAATTCCAATCAAGATGTTAGTTTGTTAATTTATTTATTGAGTCTCAAAGCCAGTGTGGCTATGGACCTGGCCCTTTTGGGCCTTGCACCAAGTAGAAGTAAGTGTGTAAATATTGTATGGTAAGAAACCTACCTTGTATTATTATTTATCCCCCTGTGTAGATATTGCTATTGCCCAATTGATGTTTAAATAAAGTATTTATATTTTGTTACCATTTAAAGTTTCTCTGTGCTACCATCTGTAGCTACGACCCCTAGTCACAGAGTAGCAAAGGGTAGCAACCCTAATTGCGGCTTATAGTAAAGGCCAAAAAGGCCGTATAGAAGCCCACTACGTGACAATACCTATATAATATTTGTATATAATAGTTGCATTGTTTATTTTGTATGAGTATATTATTGTATATTACATGTACTGTTGATAGTTTCAACTACTTTTGAGAACCAAATATCAAATGACAATTCGGATTTGCTGCCTATCGATGGTGGTGAGTTTTTTCGAATTTCGACAATCTCGTTACTTGGCTATGCTGCAATGATGATGTTCATAAACACATGCGTTTGCAGCTGCGTCAACACTTTGAATAATCGTTTTCTTGTGAGAGTATTAAGACTGCATTTATTCAAAAATTGCATTCCCTTCAGAAGGTTTGAAAAAATACCTCTTCAGGATAACCCATCGGGATCCCAACGGTTGAAAGATCAACTATCGAAAGAAATCTACTAGTAATAAAAATTATTAATGTTGATTTGAAAAGTTCAATTAATGTATTCATAGCTTTCATATCAACAGAAATAAATAAGTATTCTCCCATAATTTCGTTTAAATATAGGTATTTGAGAATTCGTCTTTTTGGAGTCACCCTGTAGCGTCACACAAAAAGAGTAGACGAAACTTGATTTTCATTCTCTGTGAAAAATCAAACTCAGATATCAACAATAAATCCACTATCCCATCATATCCCATTAATCAACCACATTATTTTTTGCTCACTGTGTAGAAACGTTGTGAAATGCATTTAGAACAGTTCGTTGGGTTCATCTACACAATATGCCTCAAGAAATTCAACGAAAAGCAGAAAATATTTTCCATAATTAGCGTTAGACAATCAACCCATTTTTGTAGCTCACGCTGTAGAGCCAAAAAAAAAGTCTAATGAAGAAAGTTGCTTGTTTTGACCTATCCAAAAATCAAAAAAATCTATCGGGCCCCAGGAATACATGTATCCAGTGCAATGTTCTTTGTGAAGTCGATGAATGGACGAAAATGTTTCCAGACAAATTACCATAAAGACTCTATCCTACGTTCTGCACACTTTCACTGTATGCCAAATTGTTGGTAATGGTTGAAAACATTAGAGAATAAAATATGAAATTAGTTTTTGTTAGCGGGGCGAAAGTTGAACAGTTGAATTCATTTACGAAAACTCCTACAAATGTTGACAAATTGTACTGTCAAAATATTTTACCATTTTTATATAAATATATTTTTTCTGTGACGGAAAAAAAGTTTGACATTTTATCTCTGTTAACAGGTACTAAAATATGACTTTTCAAATTACTTTTTTCCCCGGGAAAAAAGTGAGTACTTTTTCCCGGATATATACATAGGTAAAGGTAGATATCTGCTATTTCAAACCCAACCTCCTTCCTTCATCACTCAACCTAATAGTCGAAGAGCCGAAGAGAGGTCGACCTTCACCGTTCTGTTCAACGGATGAAACATACTTCTCATCATGTTTTATAAGTAGACGAATATATACACATAAAATGAGGTGCCTATCAAAATGTGAACCAGACATACACCAGCGAGTTTTAAAAATTTGCACCATATGGAAAACTTTTTTATTATTGATCTGTCAGAAAATCTTTTTCCTCATAAAAATTAGCGTATTGCAGAATACTTGAAAAAATATTGGAACTATAGGATAATCAAGTGAATACAGAAATGTAACAACAGTAAAATATAGGTACATTCTTTCGCAACTCACATGATAATATTCGTCTCTGAGACTTTGTAGTGACTTTCAGAAAAATGCTCTATAATGAATAATAGTTATTTAACGAACGAGTGTATTAATAAGGCGATTAACAATCGAGATATTTTAACGCGTGAGCGGAGCGAGTGCGTTAATTCACGAGTTTATCACAAAACTTTTTCGTCGACCGTAGTTTTCAAAAATAGATATATCTTATTACTTTCAATGTTTATTTATTCAACGATACGATGAAAAACAATCACTATTTCCTATTTATATCAACACAAAGATAGTTTAAGAAAGAAATTTAATTTTATTTTTTCAAATTGAAATGAAAAAAAAACAAAAAAAATTGCCCTCGTGTGGGTTTGAACTATCGACCTCAGTATCTCCTCTCTGCTGTCTGACTAACTAACTAACTAACTAAAAAGGTTTTTATTATGGATTGTCAAATATTACATTTCATGAGTAATGACATGTCAGTTTTATATCAATCTCGTTCTTCGTAACCCGGGGGGTTAGGGAAAGGACGGGAAGATAGGCGCAAAATTAGCATCTCTTCTGCTCCGATCAGGGTAGCAGAAGAGCGCCTTGCTAAGCGAACATAGCCACCCCGCGAGAGGGCGCTGTAGTCCGCCCGCGCTGGTGGTAACGCTGGCCGGACATTTCATCACATCACGGTTGTAGTTCGGCATGATACACGCCTCCTGCAAAGCTCATGCGTGTTGTTAATTTTTATTCTATGCAGATATTGCTCTTTGCAGGTTATGAGGCTGGTTGTTTCAAGGCTGAATCCCGGAAAAGGCTGAAGCAAAAAACCGGGTCGATGTACTCTACGTTTCAGTTATACTTTCGATTTGGTTCCCTATGGAACCGGTTCTTCCCTTCATTCTTTAAAGATGTCGAGCGCTTGACAAATGAGCCCGCCGTGTTTGCGGGGCTCATTATCATACACTCTGAGCTTTCGAGCATGTACTTATAGAACTTGTAGGACAAGTTATTTATAGCTGTTGGGATCGAGTGGACGCCTGCCAGCTCCCTAAGAGCTTCCAATCGAAGGTATCGTCTGCTACCGGTGATAATACGGAGTACTTTGTTCTGCATCCTATCCAATCTCGCCAGTGGAGTTGCCGTTGGCGTTAGGCTGTGAACTTCCGCTCCAGTCAGACCGCCTAGCGTTAAAGTCCCCGGCCTGCAACACCTTGTGGCCGGTGTTATACCAACGTGTTCTATGGAACTTTGCCGAGGTGGGAGCCGCGCATGCGCGATACCGTTCCTGATAACGATGGCCACCCCCCCCCCACACTGCTTGAGGGCGATCAACTCTAATCGACGTGAAGCCCTTCAGACTGAATCTATGATCCGGCCTGAGCCACGTCTCGCATATAAGCATCAGGTCTATCCTATGCCTATCGATAAAGTCAATAATAAGCGGAAGCGGAAGCTTATTATTGACTGAACCGGCGTTGTACATGCATACTCTCATACCCTGCTCAAAAGTGATAGCGCTGGTTGTTCCCAAAGACATCCAGAGCAGCCATCGCCTTTTCCAGGGGGCTTTTGGCCCGCGAGAGTCTGGAGATAAGATCATCCAGAGCTCTGCAGAGCTCCGAGATATTCAGCATTGAACCAACCGTGTGTATCTTACCGGCTAGTTCCGCGATGTTCTGATAGCCAGCATCCCTCTCTGCTGTCTGACTGAATTTACCATAACGCCATGAGACTTCTTTGATTGTATGTGACAACTACTGGTGCATTGAAGAGTCTCTGAAATTTTATTTCAGAATTGACAAATAAATTATGACAGATAGTACTAACCAATATAATATAATTAGAGCAATGTATGTTATGTTGCATATAAGCAAATCGTTGATTAATAGAAAATCATTCATTAACAGGGGTCATTAATCAACGATTTTTAGTGCGTTAAAATACATCATAAATGAACGGTCGACGGAAAAAAATGTTATTGCAGCATTTTATAATATGAGGTAATGATTTCAAAAATGGAAAATAAAATTATCAATTTCATTGTAATCCAGTAACGACAGACAAACTCGAGAAAAAAGTGAAGAATGAATTGTAGCCATCTGAACCTCGGGACATGACATGTTTTATTAGAAAAAAAAATTGTTTACCAAAAAATCAGGGGTTTACCTAAAAAATGTTTCATTTAAATTTTTTTTGTTGTTATTTCAGAAAATATAAGAGTTATCAAAAAACGATATCGATAGGTTGAGAGATAATTCAATTCTCCACAAGAATGAATTCTAGTAATACCTTATGAAATACGCTAGTTTTCTCAGAAAACATGGTTTAACGCCAACGTCGCATTTCATGCCCTGGACGCCCTGAAAAATTATTCTGAACACGTGGATTCTTTTCTCAAGCGATCCTGATTCCTATTCTGAAATATGAAACTGGCAGAGTTCCTTATAAGGAAGTTAAGATTTATTGCTGGAGTGAAGCCGGCCCTGGACGCACGGAAAAATTATTCTGAACATGTGGATTCTTTTGTCAACTGATCCTGATTGTTATCCTGAAATATAAAACTGGCAGAGTTCCCTAATAAGGAAGTTAAGATTTATTGCTAGATTTATTACCGGTCCTGGAAACGTGAAAAATTATTACCAGTGCTAGAATCCCAAAAAAATACTCATTTCGCCCAATTCTGTGATCTACTAGGGTCTTGAAAAAAAAACTATTGCGGAACTTTATTGCCAAAGTAACTAGCCTACTTTCCCTATTCAAATTGTATGGGTGATAGTGACCAAGGGGAGGGGGTAGAGGTATGACAGTTGCAGTTATGATAGGAAGATGTCCCCCTTGGATTAAAAATCGACGTGTTTTTGCATTTTTTTCAGAACACATGCGTTTTGAAGATATTTGATCTGTTTCATTTTCGGTGCCCCACCCTGTATATGAATAATTTGCGAGAAGGTGATCCTGAAAATATCATTACGTGACTGAATGAGATGAATGAGAGAACACTAAAAATTGCGAAAGTCGCATTTTTTGAATTTCGAATACGTTTTACTAGAAAACGGTGCATTTTAAAGAAAAATTTGTTGAGACTTCTTTTGTAGAGAATTTTATGTAATATATTAAGCGTCATTTGTTTTTGGACAAAAATTAATTTTTTGATTTTCCTCGGAAAATTGTTTTACTTTCAAGCAAAATTTCCCGTTTTTCCGCTACTAAAATGCTTTGTGATCATGAAAAAATATGTGCTGAACCCGTTTTGATTGACACTATAAGAAATTGGCCCATGACGTCAGCTTCGCGAATAAAAAAATGCCGGTTCCATGCAAGGTAAAAGTATCGGGAAATTCAGTGCAGGAAAATCCACATGAATGATTTTCTCAGGAATGTCTCTTTTGTTATGCATAGTCGAGACATATATGAATAATTTGGGACAAGGTGATCTTGAAAATATCATTATGTGACTGAATGAGAGAGCACAGAAAATAGAGAAAATCGCATTTTTTCGAATTTCGAGCACGTTTTACTCGAAAACGGTGCATTTTGGAGAAAAACTTGTGGACACCTTTTTTGTAGAAAATTTTATGTTAAAAAGGGGAACATTCTCCATGAAAATTGAAAAATGAAAAATCGGAAAATCGTCCATAACAATTTTCCGGATTCTTTCATGGCTTATCACCCTCGAAATTCAGATTCAGCGGGTCAAAATACATAAGAATACGAAAACCCTCCCTGCCACCGGACTAAGATATTATCTTGCTCAATACTTAAATCATTGAATTCATTGGGGATTTGCGTCAGTTTCAGCTCTCTCAAAAACATGTTGAAATCCTTTCTGCACTTCTTTTTAGCGTCTAGAAACAATTTTGACAAACATTCGGAGAAGAATAAATAATAATTCCATCTTACAACTTTCAGAGTCCAGACGATGGCGCTGAGATCGCACTTCACTTAGCGACAGCGAATGAAGTGGAAAAAATGACAGCACAGTTTTTCATCGGCCTCCTTCCTTTTCCCAAACCTAAAGCTGCTATGGACCACGATTTATGTGCGAAGATTTGGAGAATATCAGAGGAAATTGTGAAACTTAACCCGACTGAAAAACTATAATGAGTTTCGATGTATATCTGTGTTTTAAGTATTATTATAAATTATTTACTGATTTACTGATTTTTTACTGATAGTCCAGGAAAAGAAGCACTTTGGCTAGCAATTTTTTCGTCCTACATTGATTCACTTGAAATTTTGACAGTAGGACAGAAGTTTGACAGGAATCGATGGAAAAACTAATTCCGAGAGGGCAACCGCTGAGGAATTTGGATGTAGGTACATGTCGTGGGAATTAGTGGCATTACTCGGGTATTAGTGGGAATTAAGCGCATTACTAGGGTATTGATTGGGAATTAGGGGTATTACTTGGGCATTACAGGTATTACTGGTGTATTACTCATAGGTATTACAGAAATTATTCGGAAGTGAGAGAATAATTACTGCACAATAATAATCAGTGAAGGGCAAACAAAAAAAAGGTCACCACAACATGGGAATCGGAATTTTTTGAAAAATAAGATAGCAGTAACCTAACCTAACTTAACCTAACATTAAGACACGATTTTATATTTTCTTACTTGTCTGACAGGCATTACTGGCATTACTCGGGGGATATTACTCGGGAGTTATTTGGGGTATTAGTGGCATTACTAACGATTTTTGGGAATTAGTGTTCACAATATTCTCAGCGGTTTCTCCTCTACTAATTCTAAGTAAAAAATGTTTCATACATTTTTTTGTAAAATTGAATTTTTTGGAGTACTAGATATGATAGGTTTCTAGTGGTATTTGATGGACTTCACAGCCGTCTTTTATTGATTATTGTATATTCGTTCTAATGTTTAGGTATTCTTGTGACTATTATGCATTGTGTGCATATAGTTTTTATTACTGTTGTATGTTCGTATACAGCCATTTTTTATACATTGTTGAATTCCATAGACACGACGCCGTAGTCGGAGTGCGGCATTCCTACGAGTAAAAAAAACACTTTATTCGCGAGTTTCATACAGTATTTTTTCTACAACTGTCAAAAAAAATAAACAATTCATATTTTTTTGCAAATATGAAACGAATTTGGCATATTTTTATAGATTCATTATTCGAACAAAGTTCGAAGAGTATGCTAGAGAGTTGAGTTTCAAACAAATGAAACGAATAATTTCGACAGAGTCGAAATCCCTTTCTCTATTATTATTATTATTATTATTATTGTAATTATTATTATTATTATTATTAATGTTGACTTGACTTTCGAATAACTAGTCTATCGGAGTAACTTTTCATTTTCTTAGATTTGTATTGAAAATGAATAAACAATCCTCGTGAAGCAATACCTTTTTCTTTGAACTATGTCAAGAAAATCTCATATTTGCACTATCCACGATTTTCTCCGTTCAATCTTCATCACTTTTCATTTCTACTTAAATTGAATTTATAGTTATCAAGAATTCGTTATCTGGATAAATGCCCAATTTCACAAATTTCATTAATTATTGTTGTCAAATAGTTTCTGACGGCCAAACAGCCATAGCTATTTTGATAATACTTATTTAATAGTAAGAATGCTAAGAATTTTATTGGTTAAACATTTGTATATTAGATATTTATAGGTTATTAGTTGCCAAAGAAAATGAGAACCGGATTCATGACAGGATTTCGTTATTATTCGGATCTGTCACTGTTGTTGCATAAAACTGTCGGTTGCCTAGCAACAGCCGTTAAAAAAGCACTTTTTTACCCTTTTCCGTTTAATAATGAAAGCGTGTTTTAATAGTGAAATATTGTAATACTTGACGCACACAAACCACACAAAAAAAGGACTTCTTTTGACAGTTGTAGAAAAACCATATTATGTATGTGTAACATAGTCAATAAAGTATCTATCTCTGGGCTTCCAATGTCTAGAAACAAAGAAAATAAATTATTTGATAACGACAGTAGATGAACTCTTGAAACGTCTCACGCATGTAAATGATGTTTCCTACGAGCGTGCGGAAAAGTAACTTTTCCGCACGATTTTTCGTTTTGAAAGTTGTACTTTTCCGTACGATTTAAAATCGTGCAGAAAAGTTACTTTCCCGCACGATTTTTACTTTTCCGTGCGATTTTTACCTTTCCGCACGATTTTTGAATTGTTGAAAATGAGGATATTTAGGACTAACTAAATGATCTATGTAACTCTTGACTTAATTTTTTGGGTTTATCACCTTCCACAATCTGAAAATGAAAAATTTTTTTAATCCAAAGAAATCTGTACAAGTGTAGAAGGGCAAATTAATTAATTTGCCCGATAAGTTACTGCGTTCACAAGACTGCTGTCTTGAAAGAAATTAATTTTTGTCAGTAACGTACCCTACACTGAATTTGCCTATCTGAAAAAATGAGATCGAATTAACAAAGAATACTTCTCTTTTTTTGAAAACTGTTGACGTTTCGGAGGCTGTATCTGCCTCCGTTATCAAAACTTCTTAGAAAGACGCTGAGAAAACTGAATTTGAATTGCGATTTTGGTAATAAGACCTTTCTTTGACAGAGTCAAATGAAATCTGTCATACATTCTTTTGATTGACATTTGGTATCTTGATACATAGGGTGTTCGGTATCAATCAATCACCATTCTATTAGTTCTTATTTCATCTCTGAGAAGGGGTAACCAGGTGCGGTCCATTTCGATGGAATTGGTTGAGAAGCAGTTGTTCGATAAAAGAATGCCCGCAGTTTCCTTCAACTTCCTTTTTTCTTGATTTGATTCTCTCAATAAAATTTTGGTATTATTCCATTCCATCATATGATCGCCATCAGATGTTAGAATATGTTCGGATATTTTCGAACCCGTTATTTTTCGATTTCTGATGTAACTTTTATGTTCTTCCTGGCGCACAATCAATGGTCTTGATGTTTCACCTATATAACTCTTACCACACGAACAAGGTATGTTGTAATTTTTTGAACATTCACCAGCGTTTTTGGGTTTTGTATGTGTGAGTATTGATCTCAATGTATTGGTTGTTTTAAATGTTGTTCTTACATCATACCTATGGCCAATCCGTTTTATCTTTTCAGACAGTCCAGGGACATAAGGTATAATA
The DNA here is from genome assembly GCA_958298965.1 of Chrysolina haemoptera. Lineage (NCBI taxonomy): Eukaryota > Metazoa > Arthropoda > Insecta > Coleoptera > Chrysomelidae > Chrysolina > Chrysolina haemoptera. The sequence continues at coordinate 27,123,433 of OY282597.1, read as the reverse complement.
TTGTTTGTTGGATATGTATGGATATGTCGCATGTCTGTGTGTTGTGTTGTTCGATTGTAAAGTGTAGTACTATTTTCAATTTCATTAATGGTTTTTTCCACGAATTCATTTGGATAAGCATTTTCCCTGAGAACGGACTTTATAAAATTCAATTCTTCTTTCAGATTTTGTGTTGAATTGCAAACCACTTGTGCCCTGTTGTAAAGACATTTGACAATTCCCCTTTTCACGCTGGTGTGGTGATTTGAGTTATAATGGAGATATCTATTGGTATGTGTTTTCTTTCTATAAACAGTTGTGTTAACTCGAGATGTTGATTTTTTTATCAAAACATCTAAGAAAGGAAGTTCATCATCTTTTTCTGTTTCTAATGTGAATGTTATCGTTGGTTCTTGTTTATTAATGTAATCTAAGAACACTTTCAAGTCATCTCTACTCTGATTCCAAACAGCAAACACATCATCAACATACCTCCACCATACTCTGGGTCCATTCTGGTACGTTTCAACGAAAAATTCTTCAAAATATTCCATGAATATATTACTCAAAATGGGTGATAATATAGAACCCATTGCCATACCAAATTCTTGTTGATAAAATTCATCTTTAAATTGGAAATACGTTTTTTCAGTAAAAAATTGTGTTTACAACATACCTTGTTCGTGTGGTAAGAGTTATATAGGTGAAACATCAAGACCATTGATTGTGCGCCAGGAAGAACATAAAAGTTACATCAGAAATCTAAAAATAACGGGTTCGAAAATATCCGAACATATTCTAACATCTGATGGCGATCATATGATGGAATGGAATAATACCAAAATTTTATTGAGAGAATGAAATCAAGAAAAAAGGAAGTTGAAGGAAACTGCGTGCATTTTTTTATCGAACAACTGCTTCTCAACCAATTCCATCGAAATGGACCGCACCTGGTTACCCCTCCTCAGAGATGAAATAAGAACTAATAGAATGGTGATTGATTGATACCGAACACCCTATGTATCAAGATACCAAATGTCAATCAAAAGAATGTATGACAGATTTCATTTGACTCTGTCAAAGAAAGGTCTTATTACCAAAATCGTAATTCAAATTCAGTTTTCTCAGCGTCTTTCTAAGAAGTTTTGATAACGGAGGCAGATACAGCCTCCGAAACGTCAACAGTTTTCAAAAAAAGAGAAGTATTCTTTGTTAATTCGATCTCATTTTTTCAGATAGGCAAATTCAGTGTAGGGTACGTTACTGACAAAAATTAATTTCTTTCAAGACAGCAGTCTTGTGAACGCAGTAACTTATCGGGCAAATTAATTAATTTGCCCTTCTACACTTGTACAGATTTCTTTGGATTAAAAAAATTTTTCATTTTCAGATTGTGGAAGGTGATAAACCCAAAAAATTATGTCAAGAACTGGATTTCCTCCACAAAATCAAACTTTTAATCAATATCTATGTAACTATTCTGTCTCATTAGTCATTTTGTAGCATTATTATGAAAACTTGTTTATTAAAAATCTTGTTTTTTCATAAATAAGATGGACAAAAACACTCGTAGGATAAATATTGTACCTACCTCTTACGGAAAATGTCTTTTCCGCCCTTAACGGCTTGCCCGAACTCCGCTCCGCGTCGTCGCGTGTGGAAAAGTACTACTTTCCGCACTTGTTAGGTAAATAACGATAGTTTCTTTGTTTCTAGACAATGGAAGACCAGAAGATTTTACTCACACTAATACATTCTCAACCACTTTCAAACAAACAAAATTCTTCAATAAAAAAAAATTGTAAAATTTATTATTATGAATCTCCCAGGTTTTCTCGGAAAACCCCTCAAAAGCAGAACTTGGGCGAGCAAGGGAGATCCGATACCTACACCTTAAAAAGTAGAATCCTAACCACTTTAGCTCCGTGATGGCGGTGGGGATAAGAAGCGGAATAATCGAATTTGCAGTTGTGGTCAAAGACTCGAAACGGAGTGACTCGGGTTGCGGAAATTTGTAGAAAATCGTGGTCTAGTATTCAAGTGAGGTCCACATTTGAACCTCACCAACATTTCTGTCTCATGAATAATAATGGTTGGACAAAAAAGTAGTCAGCTTCAAGCTCTGTATGTATTCTGGAAAGTATTCAGCTTGAGATAATTTTCTAATATTTTTTCTGCAGTTGCCTGTTGAACCGTGGTTTCATTGATGGATGATATTCCATCTTTAAGCTTCATTTCTGCGTGTTTTGAGAACCTTGGCCAGTAGGATATGACGTTGAATAGTTTTAGGAATGAAGAGAATTTTTTGAATAAGGTTGAAGGAGTTAGAGAGAGTTATAGATTTTGATTTTGATTAGATTATTCAAGATAATATCCGCAGAATTTTCAGGGGTGATATAATAAGTGGTATGATTATTACCGATAATTTTTTGGAATATTAATCAGTTGCAATCCCAAAGCTAAAAATACAACGAGTCCGCAGGACGAGTTGTATTTTCTTGCATTGGGATTGCCAATGAATTGATATTCCAAAAAAATATAAGTTTTTAATCATACCACGAATTGTATTTAGGACGACAATATATCGATTTGAAAAAAAAAAAATCGTGTCACCTGGTAATTGATGCTTTACTTTTAGCCGTATTCAACGGAATACTCTTTTCCACGGCCTCATCTGTGATACCAATGGACATTTGTCCCCAACGATCGCTCATATTGATAAATAAAAATAACTAGTCAAAACACATAAATTTGACGTTTATAATTTAAATCATTTTCACTTGACAGATGGTAAAACAAAAACTAAGCAGGTTTATCACCGTGAAAATACAGCGACAAGCTATATTTTCACTGTAGTTCTGATTTTATTGGCTGAATTTCAAAATTTGAAATCCACTGATTGGTTGTTAAGCAAGGAAATATATTGTCAGTGGATGATAGAGTTAGAGTTTTTATTCTGGAAGGTATATTACATACAAAACTCTTCCAGAAACATGGTTCAGCGGCAATCCATGCAAGAACGATAGTGGAATCTGTCCAATAATACAGTATCAACTTTTCATCTGGGGTGTAGACAGAAATCTACGCGAGCAACAAGAAACGCAATGATATGATAATACCACATAAATAAGAGAGACGCACGCGCCTATCCTGTTACTCCTCCTGACGAATTATCAACTCACGTCGATATCCCTTCCTCGAGCGAGTAGAGGGGAAATTGTAATGCTCTTTCAACATACAGTATCGGAAAGTTTTCATCGGGGGTATAGAGCAACAAGGAACGCAATGATATGATAATACCACATAAATAAGAGAGACGCACTACTGGACGCCTCCCCTACTACCTCGTCCGACGAATTAACAGCCACGGCGATATCCCTTCCTCGAGCGAGTCGAGGAGAAATTGTAATGCTCTCTCAACATACAGTATCGGAAAGTTTTCATCGGGGGTGTAGAGCAACAAGGAACGCAATGATATGATAATACCACATAAATAAGAGAGACGCACTACTGCACGCCTCCCCTACTACCTCGTCCGACGAATTAACAGCCACGTCGATATCCCTCCCACGAGCGAGTCGAGGAGAAATTGTAATGCTCTCTCAACATACAGTATCGGAAAGTTCTCATCGGGGGTATAGAGCAATAAGGAACGCAATGATATGATAATACCACATAAATAAGAGAGACGCACTACTGGACGCCTCCCCTACTACCTCGTCCGACGAATTAACAGCCACGTCGATATCCCTTCCTCGAGCGAGTCGAGGAGAAATTGTAATGCTCTCTCAACATACAGTATCGGAAAGTTTTCATCGGGGGTGTAGAGCAACAAGGAACGCAATGATATGATAATACCACATAAATAAGAGAGACGCACTACTGTACGCCTCCTACTACCTCGTCCGACGAATTAACAGCCGCGTCGATATCCCTTCCTCGAGCGAGTCGAGGAGAAATTGTAATGCTCTCTCAACATACAGTATCGGAAAGTTTTCATCGGGGGTGTAGAGCAACAAGGAACGCAATGATATGATAATACCACATAAATAAGAGAGACGCACTACTGCACGCCTCCCCTACTACCTCGTCCGACGAATTAACAGCCGCGTCGATATCCCTTCCTCGAGCGAGTCGAGGAGAAATTGTAATGCTCTCTCAACATACAGTATCGGAAAGTTTTCATCGGGGGTATAGAGCAATAAGGAACGCAATGATATGATAATACCACATAAATAAGAGAGACGCACTACTGGACGCCTCCCCTACTACCTCGTCCGACGAATTAACAGCCACGTCGATATCCCTTCCTCGAGCGAGTCGAGGAGAAATTGTAATGCTCTCTCAACATACAGTATCGGAAAGTTTTCATCGGGGGTATAGAGCAATAAGGAACGCAATGATATGATAATACCACATAAATAAGAGAGACGCACTACTGCACGCCTCCCCTACTACCTCGTCCGACGAATTAACAGCCGCGTCGATATCCCTTCCTCGAGCGAGTCGAGGAGAAATTGTAATGCTCTCTCAACATACAGTATCGGAAAGTTTTCATCGGGGGTATAGAGCAATAAGGAACGCAATGATATGATAATACCACATAAATAAGAGAGACGCACTACTGGACGCCTCCCCTACTACCTCGTCCGACGAATTAACAGCCACGTCGATATCCCTCCCACGAGCGAGTCGAGGAGAAATTGTAATGCTCTCTCAACATACAGTATCGGAAAGTTTTCATCGGAGGTATAGAGCAACAAGGAACGCAATGATATGATAATACCACATAAATAAGAGAGACGCACTACTGCACGCCTCCCCTACTACCTCGTCCGACGAATTAACAGCCACGTCGATATCCCTCCCACGAGCGAGTCGAGGAGAAATTGTAATGCTCTCTCAACATACAGTATCGGAAAGTTTTCATCGGGGGTATAGAGCAATAAGGAACGCAATGATATGATAATACCACATAAATAAGAGAGACGCACTACTGGACGCCTCCCCTACTACCTCGTCCGACGAATTAACAGCCACGTCGATATTCTTTCCTCGAGCGAGTCGAGGAGAAATTGTAATGCTCACTCAACATACAGTATCGGAAAGTTTTCATCGGGGGTGTAGAGCAACAAGGAACGCAATGATATGATAATACCACATAAATAAGAGAGACGCACTACTGCACGCCTCCCCTACTACCTCGTCCGACGAATTAACAGCCGCGTCGATATCCCTTCCTCGAGCGAGTCGAGGAGAAATTGTAATGCTCTCTCAACATACAGTATCGGAAAGTTTTCATCGGGGGTGTAGAGCAACAAGGAACGCAATGATATGATAATACCACATAAATAAGAGAGACGCACTACTGCACGCCTCCCTTACTACCTCGTCCGACGAATTAACAGCCGCGTCGATATCCCTTCCTCGAGCGAGTTGAGGAGAAATTGTAATGCTCTCTCAACATACAGTATCGGAAAGTTTTCATCGGGGGTATAGAGCAATAAGGAACGCAATGATATGATAATACCACATAAATAAGAGAGACGCACTACTGGACGCCTCCCCTACTACCACGTCCGACGAATTAACAGCCACGTCGATATCCCTTCCTCGAGCGAGTCGAGGAGAAATTGTAATGCTCTCTCAACATACAGTATCGGAAAGTTTTCATCGGGGGTATAGAGCAATAAGGAACGCAATGATATGATAATACCACATAAATAAGAGAGACGCACTACTGCACGCCTCCCCTACTACCTCGTCCGACGAATTAACAGCCGCGTCGATATCCCTTCCTCGAGCGAGTCGAGGAGAAATTGTAATGCTCTCTCAACATACAGTATCGGAAAGTTTTCATCGGGGGTATAGAGCAATAAGGAACGCAATGATATGATAATACCACATAAATAAGAGAGACGCACTACTGCACGCCTCCCCTACTACCTCGTCCGACGAATTAACAGCCGCGTCGATATCCCTTCCTCGAGCGAGTCGAGGAGAAATTGTAATGCTCTCTCAACATACAGTATCGGAAAGTTTTCATCGGGGGTATAGAGCAATAAGGAACGCAATGATATGATAATACCACATAAATAAGAGAGACGCACTACTGCACGCCTCCCCTACTACCTCGTCCGACGAATTAACAGCCGCGTCGGTATCCCTTCCTCGAGCGAGTCGAGGAGAAATTGTAATGCTCTCTCAACATACAGTATCGGAAAGTTTTCATCGGGGTATAGAGCAATAAGGAACGCAATGATATGATAATACCACATAAATAAGAGAGACGCACTACTGGACGCCTCCCCTACTACCTCGTCCGACGAATTAACAGCCACGTCGATATCCCTTCCTCGAGCGAGTCGAGGAGAAATTGTAATGCTCTCTCAACATACAGTATCGGAAAGTTTTCATCGGGGGTATAGAGCAATAAGGAACGCAATGATATGATAAAACCACATAAATAAGAGAGACGCACTACTGGACGCCTCCCCTACTACCTCGTCCGACGAATTAACAGCCACGTCGATATCCCTTCCTCGAGCGAGTCGAGGAGAAATTGTAATGCTCTCTCAACATACAGTATCGGAAAGTTTTCATCGGGGGTATAGAGCAATAAGGAACGCAATGATATGATAATACCACATAAATAAGAGAGACGCACTACTGGACGCCTCCCCTACTACCTCGTCCGACGAATTAACACCCACGTCGATATCCCTTCCTCGAGCGAGTCGAGGAGAATTTGTAATGCTCTTTCAACATACAGTATCGGAAAGTTTTCATCGGGGGTATAGAGCAACAAGGAACGCAATGATATGATAATACCACATAAATAAGAGAGACGCACTACTGGACGCCTCCCCTACTACCTCGTCCGACGAATTAACAACCACGTCGATATCCCTTCCTCGAGCGAGTCGAGGAGAATTTGTAATGCTCTTTCAACATACAGTATCGGAAAGTTTTCATCGGGGGTATAGAGCAACAAGGAACGCAATGATATGATAATACCACATAAATAAGAGAGACGCACTACTGCACGCCTCCCCTACTACCTCGTCCGACGAATTAACAGCCACGTCGATATCCCTTCCTCGAGCGAGTCGAGGAGAAATTGTAATGCTCTCTCAACATACAGTATCGGAAAGTTTTCATCGGGGGTATAGAGCAACAAGGAACGCAATGATATGATAATACCACATAAATAAGAGAGACGCACTACTGGACGCCTCCCCTACTACCTCGTCCGACGAATTAACAGCCACGTCGATATCCCTTCCTCGAGCGAGTCGAGGAGAAATTGTAATGCTCTCTCAACATACAGTATCGGAAAGTTTTCATCGGGGGTGTAGAGCAACAAGGAACGCAATAATATGATAATACCACATAAATAAGAGAGACGCACTACTGCACGCCTCCCCTACTACCTCGTCCGACGAATTAACAGCCACGTCGATATCCCTCCCACGAGCGAGTCGAGGAGAAATTGTTATGCTTTCTCAACATACAGTATCGGAAAGTTTTCATCGGGGGTATAGAGCAATAAGGAACGCAATGATATGATAATACCACATAAATAAGAGAGACGCACTACTGGACGCCTCCCCTACTACCTCGTCCGACGAATTAACAGCCACGTCGATATCCCTTCCTCGAGCGAGTCGAGGAGAAATTGTAATGCTCTCTCAACATACAGTATCGGAAAGTTTTCATCGGGGGTATAGAGCAATAAGGAACGCAATGATATGATAATACCACATAAATAAGAGAGACGCACTACTGGACGCCTCCCCTACTACCTCGTCCGACGAATTAACAGCCGCGTCGATATCCCTTCCTCGAGCGAGTCGAGGAGAATTTGTAATGCTCTCTCAACATACAGTATCGGAAAGTTTTCATCGGGGGTATAGAGCAATAAGGAACGCAATGATATGATAATACCACATAAATAAGAGAGACGCACTACTGGACGCCTCCCCTACTACCTCGTCCGACGAATTAACAGCCACGTCGATATCCCTTCCTCGAGCGAGTCGAGGAGAAATTGTAATGCTCTCTCAACATACAGTATCGGAAAGTTTTCATCGGGGGTATAGAGCAATAAGGAACGCAATGATATGATAATACCACATAAATAAGAGAGACGCACTACTGCACGCCTCCCCTACTACCTCGTCCGACGAATTAACAGCCGCGTCGATATCCCTTCCTCGAGCGAGTCGAGGAGAAATTGTAATGCTCTCTCAACATACAGTATCGGAAAGTTTTCATCGGGGGTATAGAGCAATAAGGAACGCAATGATATGATAATACCACATAAATAAGAGAGACGCACTACTGCACGCCTCCCCTACTACCTCGTCCGACGAATTAACAGCCGCGTCGATATCCCTTCCTCGAGCGAGTCGAGGAGAAATTGTAATGCTCTCTCAACATACAGTATCGGAAAGTTTTCATCGGGGGTATAGAGCAATAAGGAACGCAATGATATGATAATACCACATAAATAAGAGAGACGCACTACTGCACGCCTCCCCTACTACCTCGTCCGACGAATTAACAGCCGCGTCGATATCCCTTCCTCGAGCGAGTTGAGGAGAAATTGTAATGCTCTCTCAACATACAGTATCGGAAAGTTTTCATCGGGGGTATAGAGCAATAAGGAACGCAATGATATGATAATACCACATAAATGAGAGAGACGCACTACTGCACGCCTCCCCTACTACCTCGTCCGACGAATTAACAGCCGCGTCGGTATCCCTTCCTCGAGCGAGTCGAGGAGAAATTGTAATGCTCTCTCAACATACAGTATCGGAAAGTTTTCATCGGGGGTATAGAGCAATAAGGAACGCAATGATATGATAATACCACATAAATAAGAGAGACGCACTACTGGACGCCTCCCCTACTACCTCGTCCGACGAATTAACAGCCACGTCGATATCCCTTCCTCGAGCGAGTCGAGGAGAAATTGTAATGCTCTCTCAACATACAGTATCGGAAAGTTTTCATCGGGGGTATAGAGCAATAAGGAACGCAATGATATGATAATACCACATAAATAAGAGAGACGCACTACTGCACGCCTCCCCTACTACCTCGTCCGACGAATTAACAGCCGCGTCGATATCCCTTCCTCGAGCGAGTCGAGGAGAAATTGTAATGCTCTCTCAACATACAGTATCGGAAAGTTTTCATCGGGGGTATAGAGCAATAAGGAACGCAATGATATGATAATACCACATAAATAAGAGAGACGCACTACTGCACGCCTCCCCTACTACCTCGTCCGACGAATTAACAGCCGCGTCGATATCCCTTCCTCGAGCGAGTCGAGGAGAAATTGTAATGCTCTCTCAACATACAGTATCGGAAAGTTTTCATCGGGGGTATAGAGCAATAAGGAACGCAATGATATGATAATACCACATAAATAAGAGAGACGCACTACTGCACGCCTCCCCTACTACCTCGTCCGACGAATTAACAGCCGCGTCGGTATCCCTTTCTCGAGCGAGTCGAGGAGAAATTGTAATGCTCTCTCAACATACAGTATCGGAAAGTTTTCATCGGGGGTATAGAGCAATAAGGAACGCAATGATATGATAATACCACATAAATAAGAGAGACGCACTACTGGACGCCTCCCCTACTACCTCGTCCGACGAATTAACAGCCACGTCGATATCCCTTCCTCGAGCGAGTCGAGGAGAAATTGTAATGCTCTCTCAACATACAGTATCGGAAAGTTTTCATCGGGGGTATAGAGCAACAAGGAACGCAATGATATGATAATACCACATAAATAAGAGAGACGCACTACTGGACGCCTCCCCTACTACCTCGTCCGACGAATTAACAGCCACGTCGATATCCCTTCCTCGAGCGAGTCGAGGAGAAATTGTAATGCTCTCTCAACATACAGTATCGGAAAGTTTTCATCGGGGGTATAGAGCAACAAGGAACGCAATGATATGATAATACCACATAAATAAGAGAGACGCACTACTGTACGCCTCCCCTACTACCTAGTCCGACGAATTAACAGCCACGTCGATATCCCTTCCTCGAGCGAGTAGAGTAGATTGTAATGCTCTCTCAACATAATAGCAATATATTCTTTACGCTCGTATGAAACCAGCATACCACCGATGAAAACTTACCGATACTGTATAGCAAGCTATTCATTATGCTCTCTTATACAACCACCACACCCATGATGAAATCTTTCCGATACTGTATATTATAATTTCATGTCAACACAAAATATTGTTATTTCGTATTGTCAAAAGTCAATGTGATATGCAGTTCTCAGTTTTTGATTTCTCAAGAAGTATTACCTATGATTACCGCACTATAATTATCTCATCTATTCAAAGTGCATTTACCTAAACGCAGTCTAATAAACTACAAATTGCAACGTAGTGCTGAATCGCATTTTTCTCTACGGGAAAGGGCAAAAATGAGTGATCATGAAATAGAAGAAAAATCAGATGTTGGTGAAACGAGCGACGGGAGAGAACACATCTTGACCATTCAGAAAATAATGGACCTCCGGTGAGTGTAATTCTGTTAGTTTTAAGACCATGCATTTGTTGAAGGTGATTCTTTTAATTAGCATAATAAATATTCTTTCGGTAAATTATAAAATTTGTTTATAATTTCATTCAATCAAAACTCCCATCTGAGTTTACCCCTAAGTTCATGAGCCCAAACTCCGGCCTTCATTAATAATTTTGAGGTACCTAACAACCAAGGCCGGGGCTCGTGACAGTATTTTGAGGTTGACCTTAATATAATTCACTCATGACAAGGTCTTTCAAAACTACATGGCAGAAATTTCGATATGTTCTACAGTATGACAATTGAAATCTGCAATCGACAAAAGAATAGGTTAGTTTTGGATGCCTAGATCAGCCTAGCCCATTTACTCACTCAATTCCGTCTGTTTGGTTACTCTGGTCTCACGCTGGTGAAACAAGCAACAACACGAGTTGACATGGCGCCCGTCCAGGGACTGTTTGACGCTGTTCTGAACCCGTTTCAGTAGAGACTGGGTTCCCTGATGATGAAAAATTTATTTGGACTTGCTGGATGTTTGATGGTGGAAAACAGCTAAGTTTTCCGGATGTACTTCCAAAATGGACAGAAGTGACGCAGAAAGTGGAATCGAAGATACTCACGTTGCTTGTGGGTTTGATTCCAATAACCGGCCGCTTCTTCCCAAGTCAGTGGCTTGGGGTGATTCGACTTAGTGCTGAAGCTCTCATATTTGTCGAAAACTGGAAGACATTTCAACATATTGTATATATTAACCATAACTCTATTTAGCATTTGTATACAGTAGGTTGACAAACTTTAGGAGGTTTTCTTTGAAAGGTTTCAGGGCGAAAAGTTTATATAAACATATGTCCCAAACGGTTTGGTTTTCGAGATACATGGTGATAAAAATTAAAAGTTTTTTGAAAATAAATTCCTAATGCCTAATTTGAAACGATTATTGTCGAAAATGTCGAAGTTTAGGTACTACAAAAAATTTTGAAAAAAAATTATTTTCATCACCCTGTATATCGAAAACCAAGTTGGTGAGAATATTTGTTTCTCAAATTTCTTTAAGTTATGCGATACTGGAAAATGTTCGCATTAATATTTTCATTGCAGCTCCTGAACCGTACAAGCAAATGAAAAACTACAAGTGAACAAAAAGATGTAAAATGAAACAACATTGATAATTCTTGTCTCATAATATGTCAGTGACGGCGGAAAAAAAATTTGAAGGGTTGACAATGCTTGACTCAGAAAAAAGGAGGACCCTGTGAATTATTTGAGAAATTGATTGTTTCGTATCATGTGTACTATTCAATGGAATGTACTTGCCTGATTTGAACTGACTATTGTCCAAAATGTCGAAGTTATTTTCAAAAAATCTTTTAAAAAAGTAGGTATTTTTATCACCCTGTATCTCGAAAACCAAGCCGTTTGGGACATATCTTTATATGAACCTTTCGTCCTGAAACCTTTCAAAGAATCACCTTCTGAAGTTTGTCAACGTACTTAATTAACACCCTGTATATTTCTTGAGGGGGGAAGTGTCATCTTCTCCCCGAAATACTGATGGGAAAAATTGGTATATCCAATTTCTCGGTCAGTATAATATTGTACAACAAAGACACCCCGGAAGAAGTAAGACGAAGGCGGGAGTTCCGGCGACTGCAACGTCTACTTCAATAAGGGTACAGCTAACGATGAATCATAATATTTTCTTTTTTATGTTTCAGGTTCCACACATCGCAAATCCAGTCAGATAAGCTAGGGCCATCAGCCACAGCAATAGGGCCATCAGCCACAGTAATAGGGCCTTCAGCCACAGCAATAAGGCATTTAAGCCACAGCAATAGGGCCATAAGCCACAGCAATAGGGCCATCAGCCACAGTAATAGGGCCTTCAGCCAGAGCAATAGGGCCATCAGCCACAGCAATAAGACCATCAGCCACAGTAATAGGGCCATCAGCCACAGCAATAGGGCCATCAGCCATAGCAATAGGGCCATCAGCCACAGTAATAAGGCCTTCAGCCACAGCAATAGGGCTATCAGCCACAGCAATAGGGCCATCAGCCACAGCAATAGGGCCATCAGCTACAGCAATAGGGCCATCAGCCACAGTAATAAGGCCTTCAGCCACATCAATAGGGCTATCAGCCACAGCAATAGGGCCATCAGCCGCAGTAATAGGGCCTTCAGCCACAGCAATAGGGCCATCAACCACGGTAATAGGGCCTTCAGCCACAGCAATAGGGCCATCAGCCACAGTAATAGGGCCTTCAGCCACAGCAATAGGGCTATCAGCCACAGCAATAGGGCCATCAGCCACAGCAATAGGGCCATCAGCCACAGTAATACGGCCTTCAGCCACAGCAATAGGGCCATCAGCCACAGCAATAGGGCCATCAGCCACAGCAATAGGGCCATTTGCCACAGTAATAGGGCCATCAGCCACAGTAATAGGGCCTTCAGCCACAGCAATAAGGCATTTAAGCCACAGCAATAGGGCCATAAGCCACAGCAATAGGGCCATCAGCCACAGTAATAGGGCCTTCAGCCAGAGCAATAGGGCCATCAGCCACAGCAATAAGACCATCAGCCACAGTAATAGGGCCATCAGCCACAGCAATAGGGCCATCAGCCATAGCAATAGGGCCATCAGCCACAGTAATAAGGCCTTCAGCCACAGCAATAGGGCTATCAGCCACAGCAATAGGGCCATCAGCCACAGCAATAGGGCCATCAGCTACAGCAATAGGGCCATCAGCCACAGTAATAAGGCCTTCAGCCACAGCAATAGGGCTATCAGCCACAGCAATAGGGCCATCAGCCGCAGTAATAGGGCCTTCAGCCACAGCAATAGGGCCATCAACCACGGTAATAGGGCCTTCAGCCACAGCAATAGGGCCATCAGCCACAGTAATAGGGCCTTCAGCCACAGCAATAGGGCTATCAGCCACAGCAATAGGGCCATCAGCCACAGCAATAGGGCCATCAGCCACAGTAATACGGCCTTCAGCCACAGCAATAGGGCCATCAGCCACAGCAATAGGGCCATCAGCCACAGCAATAGGGCCATTTGCCACAGTAATAGGGCCATCAGCCACAGTAATAGGGCCTTCAGCCACAGCAATAGGGCCATCAGCCACAGCAATAGTGCCATCAGCCATTTCAGGGGGCATCATGCACAGTAAATAGAGTCACAAGACAGTTAAATTCCACTCATGTCAGATATAAAGGAGTTCAGGCGCGCAAAGGCTGAGCACTCCATATCAAAACGATCAGATAGTTTTAGTTCGAAAATATGAATGGGAAATTCATAAAATCTTTTGTGGAATCATCTGCTTGTGCCGGGGAAGTAGTTGTTTATTACAAATAAGTCACATTTTTCATTTTTCAATTTTCATGGAGAATGTTCCCCTTTTCAACGATCAGATAGTATTCTGCTGATCGCCAATCAACAGGATGAGGATCCGCTTATTGAGAGCGGTGGCTGCAGAAGGGGGGAGGGAGCGTTCAAGTACGTAAAAAGTGCTGGGGAGCTCCTTCTTCCAGGCCTCAACCTTAGGGGGTGCTTGATGATATTTTCACATCCACTTATCCGCTAGCCTTGGGAGGGCTCGGATCACAGTCTTCAGTTTTCTCCAAGAGCCACTGAGGAATGATGTTTCCTTGGGGAAAACACGAGTTCTCCTAGTGGTGAATCTCCTGGAGCATTTGAACATAAAAATAAATCAGTATTTCGGTGTTGTGAAATCTTCAGCCTGGCGTTTTGTGTTAGTGAAAACTTTTGGAAAACAAAAAAATCTTTCTAAAAGAATTCGTGTTAAATACACATCTTCGGCTGTTAGCCTTTTTCAAGTCTCAATAAAGCAAACCAATATTGATGGAAAGTTTGATTTTGTGGAGGAAATTCAATTCTTGACATGATTTTTTAGGTTTGAAACCTTCCACAATCTGAAAATGAAAAAATGATAATCCAAAGAAATCTGTACAAGTGTAGAAGGGCAAATTAATTTATTTGCCCGATAAGTTACTGAGTTCACAAGACTGCTGTCTAAAAAAATTATTTTTTATCAGTAACGTACCCTACAAAAAAAATTGTGTTTACAAGATACCTTGTTCGTGTGGTAAGAATTATTGTTAGAAATTGACCAATAAAAACTGTTTATCCACAATCACCTTATAATTGAAGTTTTATCCACACTTATGAACCGTATAAAGTACCAGTTTATCCACTAGTGGAATAATGAAATTACTGTATTCCTCTAGTGGAAAAATACAATCTTGAATATCAATCACATTTTACTTATTTATTATTAATATTAACATTAACATTCATATTAATAGACATTTCGTTCTTCGTTTTATCATAATTCAACACCTCCCGATATGTTTGTATGTTATTTCAATGATTTTTGAGGAGGCGACAGCCGCTGTTAGAGCAAAACGTCAAATCATTTTGTGATGAAAAATTTCCGCGATTCTGATTTTAAATGAATGTGATTGTGAATAAAACGTTGTATTGCATGCTTGTTTTAGATACATTTTATTTGCTTAAGAAATTTAAACGCTCGAGCGTCGCTCTCGCGTTTAAACATTCTTGCGCAAATAAAATGATATCTAAAACACTTATACAATAAATAACCATTATTTCACCTATGTTCATGCTGTCATGTTTATCAGTAAGAGTTAGTTGACAACACTTGTTTCCTTTAGTTAGGCAGTAGTGTGTTTTGAGTCGCTTCGTAGTGAAGTTGTCTTTGAAGAATGTTCTCATGAGTGTATTTCATTTATTATAAATTATAATAAAGTCATTATTGTTATTGACTCCCAGTTAATTGTTGACCAACTTCCGATCCACCGATCACAAATTCTATCAGTTATATAGGTGAAACATCAAGACCATTGATTGTGCGCCAGGAAGAACATAAAAGTTATATCAGAAATCGAAAAATAACGGTTTCGAAAATATCCAAACATATTCTAACATCTGATGGCGATCATATGATGGAATAGAATAACACCAAAATTTTATTGAGAGGATCAAATCAAGAAAAAAGAGAGTTGAACGAAACTGCGTGCATTCTTTTATCGAACAACTGCTTTTCAACAAATTCCATCGAAATGGACCGCACCTGGTTACCTCTCCTCAGAGATGAAATAAGAACTAATAGAATGATGATTGATTGATACCGAACACCCTATGTATCAAGATACCAAATGTCAATCAAAAGAATGTATGACAGATTTCATTTGACTCTGTCAAAGAAAGATCTTATTTCAAAACCGCAATTCAAATACAGTTCTTTCAGCGTCTTTCCAGAGTTTTGATAACGGAGGCAGATACAGCCTCCGAAACGTCAACAATTTTCAAAAAAAGAGAAATATTCTTGGTTAATTTGATCTCATTTTTTCAGGCTGCTAAATTTAGTGTAGGGTACGTTACTGGCAAAAATTAATTTCTTTCGAAACAGCAGTTGTTACAAAACGGTTTCTCAGGGGGGTTTTTGGGGTTAAGTTTCAGGCCCTCAGCAGAAGAAAACACAGGAACGTATTGTATTGGAACTGATTTATTTCGTCGGTTGGGTTATGGTAGTGTTTGGCTAGAATAAAATTACATTGATTGAAATACAAACTCATTTTAAACAAAATAACAATGGTGGAAAAAGACATAAGAGTCTATCTCCCAAGCAGGCGAACATAACTAATAAAGGGAAAGTTACCTACCTAGAATAAAATTACAGGCACAGAAGGTAGATTCCCAGAGGGATATACCGATTCATAAAACCACGAGTAATTACTGGAAGCCTCACTAAACCGCGCTAAAACATGGTTCGCTGGCTCACTCGCAAACGGAAAAGAACCGGTTGAGGTGAAACTCGAAGAGGTGAACACACAGTTTTTCAACATGTGAAAAAAAATATTCAAAAAAACAACAATGAAATAATAGACTTGACAGAAACCATACAGGAAAGCATGTTGGCCATGTAGAATAAATAATAAATATCCGATAGGCAACCCATGTTACGTTCGCGTTTATTTGGGTGTCTACCCTAAAGGCGGGTCGAAACTTTTCAACTTATAAAATAAACTCAGTGACGGCGCATAGTTGCTTGACAACAAGGCAGAAACCCAACCGATAAAACTAAATTAACAGATAAAATTGGTATCACTACACAGTCTTGTGAACGCAGTAACTTATCGGGCAAATTAATTAATTTGCCCTTCTACACTTGTACAGATTTCTTTTGATTAACATTTTTTCATTTTCAGATTGTGAAAGGTTATACGAACCGAAAAAAGCATGTCATGAAAAGCAAACCAAGTTCCAGTCGGTTTAGAAACCGAAAATTATCCAAGTTCCAGAAGTTCTAAATCGAATAGAAATTTTGCGGCAATGCTGATGTTTGGGTGGAAATCTGAGGTACCTGGATTTATTTCACCAAACCCAGCTCAAGCATTTGTTGACAAGAGTTGTGTGGTGATTTGGACCCTGTACTGATGATGAGGAATGAGAACAAATTCAAAAATAAATGAATACTCCCTCGAAACCTTGAGCGAATGAGGAAGAAACTATTCAAATATTTTTACAGTTCTTTGTTTCCATACAATAAATTTAATTTTTTTAATTTCAGCCAATTAGTTCATGAATGAAAGCTTGTAAATGGTTATTTAACGAACAAGTGTATTAATAAGGGCGATTAACAATCGAGCGAGCGCGTTAATATTTCAGATTGTTAATCGCCATTTTAATTCACGAGTTTGTTACAAAACTTTTCCGTCGACAGTAGTTTTCAAAAATAGAGATATCTTACTTTCAATGTTTAGTTATTTAACGATTTGATAAAAAACAATCACTATCTCCTATTTATATTAACTCCAATCAAAGATAGTTTAATTTTTCTCAGTGCTAGTTTTATTTTATTTTTTATTATTTATTTTCAAATTGAAATAAAAAAAAAATTACCCTTGGTGGGTTTTGAACTCTCGACGTCAGTGTTGCAAGCCAGGTGCACTTTACCATTACGCCACGGGACCATATATGATTTTGAGTGACAACTTGTGTAATGAACATTTTCTAAAATTTTATTTGAAAATTGACAAATAAATAATGACAGATAGTACTAACCAATATAAAATGTATAAGAGCAATGTATGTTGGGTTGCATATAATCAAATCGTTGATTAATAGAAAATCATTCATTAACAGGGGTCATTAATCAATGATTTTGAGTGCGTTAAAATGCATCATAAATGAACGGTCGGCGGAAAAAAGATCTTTCATGTTTATTCTATTAATAAAAAAGCCATTTGATGAAATTATTTATTTATTCCATATCCACCTCAACTACAAATTAACCACCAAATTCAACTGTACTAATGTCACGGTATAAAGTACAATATGCGAAAGAATTGTATTGAGACAATGTTGGTTCAAATTGAAAAAACCTGCGGCAGATAGAACGGGTCGCTTTTGATCAGAATATTTGATCAAGTTCAGTAAGTCCTTTCTATCGTTTTCATCGTGCGAACGTAAATGCAAAGCCAAGCACCTTTTCATTAAATCTTTCCCAATTTTTTCTAGAGAGTCACAAGACATCACCGTGAATATGAGACATATCTGAAAGAAGACAAATATAGGTTAACACAATTCATGAATTCCCATTCAGTACATTATGATCTGATCAAATTGTATTTCTACCAAAAAAGTTTTGGAGTAGTTTTGATTGCTTCCATTCTCTATGTGTTTTGGTGTGCTGAATCCGAATCTGAGGTTTGCTAACAAATTTTTGTGACGAAACATTGAAAAAATTGCAAAGAAACCTAAAAAATCTCTTTCTTCTGCGATTTATTGCTTATAAGTTGAAAACTACAAATTTTTCGTTGATAACCTCCATCTTAGGAATGAAAGTGCATACAATTCTCTACAAATTTCACCCTACAAGTTTTTTTCTACTTGTACTACTTCTAAATTGGCATATTTCAGCTGACTGAAGAAAATCCCACTTTAAACTACAAAACTCCAATTTATTATTGAAGTTAATTAGTGGATACCCCCCAGTTCTCTGCGCATACCTTATTCAAAAATTACATACAAGTTATTTAATGAGGTCCGAAATCGTACAAAACTTGAAATTCAAACAAAAACCTTGAATAAATATTTTACATGATTATATTATTGTATGTCATATATTATACGATCTAGTTAGCCCACTGCGTACTTATCAAATATAGAAACCTTGTTACAGAACCAAAATATCAGTTCTTTTTCAGGGTCGTGTTTGTTCGAAAGATACAATCGGATTTATAGATTTATTTGGCAAAACTGTCAATCTTTATAAATCTCAACCAATCTTACCAAGTGATAATTCTATCAATGACCATAAGACTTTCCAATTAAGTACCTATATTTTGCTATAACCTTTATATAGAAACTATTAATTTAGAAACATTTAAAGACAGCAAGTGTGCCTTCTATAATGCGTCCACCGAATCTACAGGATTTCTCTCCTACTGTGCCAGAGAATAAATGCTAACTTAAAAAACAGGGTCATTATATCAGCAATCGGCGGAATAACACTAACACCTAGAGCAAACAGGGGATATCCGCAGGAAAGTGTGCCTTCGCCCCCACTTTGGGCCCTCCTAATGAACGAATTAATTTAAAGGATTATTGCAAAAGGCAAATTCGCAAGGACAGTCTCGGAGCTGACAGTTAACCCTCATAAAACCAGAATAGTCCCAAAAAAAAGTACTGGATGGACTTAAGTCACATGTACTGAACGGGATAGAAATTCCATTTGCCCAAGAGGCAACATACTTAGAAGTAATCTTCAGCCATAAGTTAACTTGGAACCAACACCTACAAAAAGTTATAGAAAAAAGTACAGTAGCATTCGATCTGTGCAGGAGAATGTACGGAAAAAATTGGGGGCTACAATCAAAAATGACTACATGGCTCTATGCCAGAGTTATCAGACTCGTGATATGATAACGTATGGTTTGGTGGCCAAAGATCAAGCAGGTAGGAATGGTTCGGCGGCTCGGAGGACTGCAAAGACTGTCTGAATGCCACCAGGGCCATGAAAACTACCCCAACAGCCGCCTTAGAGGTCTTGCTCAACCTGCTTCCCCTACACATATACATACAAGGCGAAGCCAGGTTAGTCACGAGCAGGCTGTTCAGAGGACAAGCACCCATAAGCAATATGCTCGGGAGAGACTACAACAACCCATACGAATAGTTGAAAAACTACCCGGTTACAAGAATACCATCAGATGGCATACTTCCCAGATATAGCTTTGACAAAACTTTCAAGGCACGTATAACGGACAGGGATGCGTGGAATGAGGGACCTCCCATAAATGTGGAAATCGCTCTCTATTCTGATGTCTCAGAAACTGATGAAGGTTCAGGAGCCGGCATTTACGGAACCAAGCCGAAAATGAAAATCTCATCGAGCCTGGGCAAACAATTGACGATATTTCAAGCAGATATCGTCGTAATACACCATTGTGCACAAGAGCTAATAAGGCATGAGTTTTCAGAAAAAAAAATTGTCATATACTCAGATAGCCAAGCTGCAATGAAAGCAGTCAACTCAATGCAAGTTACCTCAATACTTGTTTGGGGCTGCATAGAAACCTTAAAAGAGCTCGGCAGTCAGAACAGGCTGACCCCAGCCTGGGTACCAGCACACACAGGTTATAGAGGTAAAGAAGAGGCCGATATACGAGCCCGAGAAGGAGTAAGAAATGCCCTGTATGGCCCAGAACCGTTTTGCGTTGTTTGAGATTTTCAACACTCCTTTCTTACTGTCACTAGCAGTCATCGACATAACCTCTAACTAGACTATCAGTTTGATTGAAACTGCTCCAGTGATGAACAAGAGTACTTTTAATCTTATTACAATATAATTCTTTGAGAAATTCACTAAAAATGTCATCAAATAGTCAATAATAGTTTTGGAGTGAAAAAAAGTGGGTGTTTGCTGAGAACATGTATTTATTGAATATATAAATTACCATTTTTTGGTAATTTTCTTTTTCTTTTTTTTAGTCGTTTGTCCCCAGCTTTCCATTCATTGAAAACGGCAGTTTCATTTTTTTAATTGCAAAATTTCATTAAATAAATGTTCTAAGGATCGATGATGATAAATAAACACTTACTATCTCAGTCAATGAGGTATTTCATGACATGTTGATATGTCAAATGAGTTTTTCTATCTCACCAAGTCCCATGGGATGTATACTGTATCATTTTCGATCATATTTTTATCAATATTTCAAAATCAGCATTTTTTTCTTTTAATTGAACCCTATTTTTATCAAATGCGTGCGCTCCTGTCGGTTGTGGGAAGGTCACAGTCTATCGCTACCTTCTCTCTTCCCCGCAGCCCGCGCGCCAACAAACTGAGCGATTTCAAAACGATCCGTGTTGTAGGTATGGCAATACTGAGTCCATCTGTATTTAAACGATATTATACGTCCATGTTTTATTGCAACTTTATAATTGTAATTACAAAATGTCTGATATTTCAAAAATGTTGTTACTTGAACAAAACTGTTTAATACCACTAGGTTCATCCTGCCATTAATTTTGAATTACTGAATATCGATAAAAACTTGTTTTTCTGTGAAAAATGAGAAAAACCATTTAAAATTTCTGTTGTATTTGAAACAAAGTAGTTTGATATTTTTTTTATTATTCATGACTTTGGCATCATTATATGGTGCTGACGAGTACTGAGTAAAATTAACCAGCGCCCAATGCTAGCTGAATGATTACATGAGTTTTCGAAAATTCAAAATTATGAAATAATATTCATACTCACTAGATAAGCTGTTATAACAACACCAGTTCTGGCACGGGTATTCCAATCTACATGACCAACCGTGAAAAAATGAATGTTCACAATAGTGAAGTGAACTACAGTGACAGTATGCAGGAAGAACATCCAGCCAAAAATGTTATTAACTTCTGTGACTACTTTGTCAGCTATGACAAAAAAGTTCACGATGGTTTTGAACAATTCTCTATTCTTTTCGTTGATTTCCAACAACTCCTTCAACTTGAAATGAACAAAACTGTATCTAGCTATCAGTATCTTGGAGGTCGTGAAAACATATATTATCAGAACGGTGCTGTAAAAGTTGTAGGTGATGAAAAGAGAGTAATCGAACAAACTGTGCCAATCTCTTACTCGTGTTAACAAGACGTAGATTGTGATGATGACCCATACGGAATATATTGTCCAGATCAAGGATATCCATACCAATAGACTTAACTTTCTTTCACGACTCTGAAATTTCATTTTTTTCAAGACATGTTCCATTCTATTCAGGTATACAAGAAACGAAAGCCAGTTACTTCTAGAAGTGAACTTGGAACGAAAAACAATAGTTTCTATATAACATAGTAGCAATGTTCTCCAAATAGCCACCAATACATCGTATAAAGTGGACCCGGTATATGTGCAACAAAATACATATCCATAAACAAACCAAATGGGTAGCACTATCAAAAATATTTTGACTGGGATGATTTTATCTTCCTTTCTTACTGTAGAAGCACAAAAGTAATTTCCTAACTTGAAGATCATTTGCAGAATCTCAAAGTCTTCTTGTTTCGACTTATTTTTACTTCTACCGTGAACCATGATTCATTTACAAATTTCGTCAGAACTATGACTGGGTGGAATCAATTGATGTTAACATTTTTTTTGTCATTAAATATAAAACAACGCACGCATTTTTAATATTCGTTTCAGAATATTATGCGTATCTCTTTAACATATCGATAATGACCGATACCGCTAATCGCAAAATAATTGTATGAATTGAGTGTCAAATGAGACCAGTGTCAGGAGATACAGCCAACCAATCCAGCAAAATATGTTTTATTATAGGAATAATAAAATTTCTGAGTGACAATGAAAAAGCTGAAAAAAATATGTATCTGTGAAGAATTTAAAAAAATTTGAAGTCACGAACACTTTAAAATCAGTGAAAATAGTCATATAACAAAAAATTATATATAATCCAGTAACGGCAGACAAACTGGATCAAGAAGTGAAGAATGAATAGTGGCACTCTGAAACTTGGCACATGATATCTCGACATCATGTTTTATTAGAAAAAAAATTGTTTACCAAAAAATCAGGGGTGAAACATAAAAAAAATTTAATTTAAAAAAAATACAATTATATTTGTTGTTATTTCAAAAAATATAAGATTTATCAAAAATCGATTTAGATAGGTTGAGAGATAATTCAATTCTCCACATGAATGATTTTCTGTAACCTTATGAAATACGCTCGTTTTCTCAAAAAACGTGGTTTAACGCCGACGTCACATTACGCTAACCCGCCACTGCAAGTTCAGGAAGGGCCAAAAATTAGATTTGTCATAACTTTGCTGAAAATTAAAGTAAGAGGAAAAGAAAAAGTGCATATCGTTCCTGAAGACTTCTACTTCCTCATGCAAATATAACATGTGAGTATCTGAGTACCTAAAATGTGTTTTGTCCCACTTCACCTAACCCTTCTACCATATTTACAGAGGATCCAAAAGTCATGGATTTTTAGTTGATATGAAATAATTCTACTGAAGCAGGAATCAGTACCCTGTCAGGACCATAATGCAACGATTTAAGACTAGTGAGACAAGTCTCACTTATACATGCCAAAGAAGAAACTGGGTTTTACTCCTGCGTCAGTTTTCAACTCAACTATAATCCCGGCAATTTCTTCAGTAAATGTTGAAAATAATCGCTCATACACATCCTACATAAAAAATGAAGAATGTGATTTCAAGCTTGAGGTTTGCGCTTCACAATAGTGATTTCAAATATATACAGAGTGACCCATTTGAAAGCGGGCCACCTCTCTATAACTGTTATTTATCCTTTTCAGAATTTTTTTATTTCAATAGATAGAGCATTAATAGTTCTATTTGAGAGCCATGAATTCGAAATAAAATTAAAAATTTCTAGGCCTACTTCGAATTTTATTCAAGGTCAAAAATGCAAAAATCATACCAGCGATTTTTTAAACAGAATTTGACGGCATGACTGGGTTCACGACAATCTCAAATGGTATATGTGAAAATTACGTAGAAATGCGTCCATCAATAAAAAAGTTATATGGCATTCAACTTTCAAAATTATGTCAATAAATCAACCCAAAACTTCAATTTCAGAACTTTTATCAAAATGCTGACTACACCACTAGATTCAGAATATTTTGAAATATATGTGCCAGAAAAAATTATTTAATAATAAAATTAGAAAAGAACGTTATTTAGTGGAATTTCAGAAAAATTTTAATTTATTATTTCATAATTTGTTTGTTTATGAACAGATTTTGATTAAATTTGGACCAAGCATATTTCTAAATATTCTGAATCCAGTGGTGAAGACAGAATTTTGATAAAAGTTCTGAAATTGAGCTGGTGGGTTGATTTATTGACATAAACTCCAAATTTTATTCCTTTAACCTATAACTTATAATAATATTATTATAATAGTTAATGGGTATACAGTGTATTAGAATTCATTGGGCTGGGGCAGGACGACTCTAATGTTGTCCGACCTACCCTGTCACTTACGGGCGGCAAGAACCGCGAAACGCGTCTGCAGGTGGTTTTTCCCAGCCAACTGAAGGATAATTTGCCGTATAATGACAATAAGCAATTGCAACTGACTCTTCTTGGAAGAACGTTGCACAAATATCTGTCAGATGTTATTCAATGTCCGTCGTGGTATTAGCCAGGGAAATAGTTGTTTTCTGTCTGATATTTGCCTCATATTTTCCACATGGTGGAAATATTTGGAGAGAAGGGTACTTCAACATTGTCGATTTTACTATTTCATCCAATCATACGTGTTTTTTGTTGCTTGCTCTTGGTCAGCACTTGCACTGCACTATTCTGCCACCATCACGAACATCTACCAGCTCCCAGGCATCGTTGAACTAAAATGTGGTTCATCTTCTACCGCTCGTCATAATTTTTCTTTCTGGTCTCAACAACGCATCCTGCAATGCTGTCGCATTCATACAGTCATTTCAGATAAATATGAGATTCAAATGCATTGGGTAATCTGTGACCTACATAACTGATAGAACGAGGTAATTAAGGTGTATTGAAAAAGAAAACATTACTTGTCGATATTTTATCTTCTCTCACTTCTCCAAATTTAAATTAGGAAGCTATTGTGTACGCTATTGATTGAAATAGTTATTTATGCAACAAGTGCAAAAAGTAGGTGTTTATTGCACTCAACGTAACACGTCGAGTGCAATAATCTCTTTTTGCACGAGTTTCATACAATATTTTTTCTACGTTCATGCAAAAACCAGAAAATGTTTTATTTAAGTGGCACTAAACTGTAAGGAAGACATTGTTTGTTTAAATCTATCTGCTAAAAGTAATTCAAAAACATTTTGTTTAATTCAGATGATATTCGAAAGAAATAATTTTATTTTTAACAAATTGCATTTTCTAGTAATTTCATAGTCCATTATATAATGAATATGATGAAACATGCAACTATTTAAAACGCAATACAATCTCACAGAAAATGTGATAAATTTGGCGTCGATTTGAAAGTTTATGTCTGTCATGATGACAGAACGCTATAGTAGAATGACATATGAGTGCAATAAAGTCTTTATTGCACTCAGTGCAATAATGAGACAGATTTTCCACCAAATATAGTTCAATAAAGTTTTGTTTTTTGCAGGAACGTAGAAAAATCATGTTAATAATACCGTTTATGCAAGTAGATACTTATTAGTTTTTAGATTGATGGTTTTGTCATATCATTTATGTTGGTCACAGGTTACTCGATGAATTTTAATATTATTTTTTCTACATTCATGCAAAAAGCAAAACTTTCTTAAACCATATTTAGTGGAAAAAGAAGTTATTTATTGCACTCATCTGTCATTCTACTTCAACGTGCTGTCATCGTGACAAACATAAACATTCAAACCCACTACATATTTAGCAGATATTCTGTGAGATTATCAATACGTTTTCAACAGTTACATATTTTATATTATTTTGTATTGTTAGCAGCCAGAGTTAAACAAACATTGGTTTTCCGAGAAATACTCCATAATCAGAAATGATCCGCTTTGTTCTGAACCGTCTACCTGCATAGATCAAACTGTCTGTACTATGACCACACCTCCTGATAACATACGCGCTCACGGCTACTATGATTTTTATTTTCATAATGCAACTGTGGTTATAGAAACGTCAGTCAAAAATTATTTCTGACAATTACAGAATTGAAGGTTTTAAAATGAGTTACGCTTTTCATTTTCCTACACCTAGTGCCGAATCTTAATGAACCATTTTTTTCTTTTTGCATGAACGTAGAAAAAATATTGTATGCAACTCGTGCAAAAATTGTTTGTTGTACTTAACGTGTTGTCCAACTCGGCCTAACGGCCTCGTCAGACAATTTCACGTCGAGTGCAATAAATAACACTTACTTTTTGCACTTGTTGCATAAATAACTATTAATCTCAAAAAGAAAGATCTACCGTAATATTTTTCAGTTTGTTATCGAAAGTTTCTTCGAGACCTAATAGTGTGCAGTATCAAATTAATCGTAAAATGCATGAAAAATGGGAAAAGTAAATTTCTATGTTTTTGTACCACTTTATATTCATAACCTTTAGTTACTGCAGTTTCGTCCTATATGGACATTTTCAAAACTATAATTCAAACTAATAATTGACTATATCAATACACGCCTTTTATACGTGGCATCTCTTACAAATAACAATTTAACCCCTAATTATATCCTTATACCTGATGGAAATGTGTTTATGCTCGACAATGTGGAAGGGCTGCATTAAATACGGGCGAATATACTAAATCTACCTGGTCGTTCAATAGATTACAACCGCAATATTTATGTTTATAAATTTCTAACGATTCTAAATAATTCATTTTCCAACCCTTGCCAGCGTAGTGCAAAATTTCGGTATCGTTAATATTCGGAAATTTGTGCTTGCATTCCAAGGAGTGGTTTGAAAATGTAGAATCGTTTTTTCCTAGTCTGAAGGACCTTTCGTGCTCGGCATACCTTTTTGTGGAAGACCTATTTCAAAAAGGTATGCCGAGCACAAAAGGTCCTTCAGACTAGGAAAAAACGATTCTACATTTTCAAACCACTCCTTGGAATGCAAGCACAAATTTCCGAATCTTAACGATACCGAAATTTTGCACTACGCTGGCAAGGGTTGGAAAATGAATTATTTAGAATCGTTAGAAATTTATAAACATAAATATTGCGGTTGTAATCTATTGAACGACCAGGTAGATTTAGTATATTCGCCCGTATTTAATGCAGCCCTTCCACATTGTCGAGCATAAACACATTTCCATCAGGTATAAGGATATAATTAGGGGTTAAATTGTTATTTGTAAGAGATGCCAGGTATAAAAGGCGTGTATTGATATAGTCAATTATTAGTTTGAATTATAGTTTTGAAAATGTCCATATGGGATCAAACTGCAGTAACTAAAGGTTATAAATATAAAGTGGTACAAAAACATAGAAATTTACTATTCCCATTTTTCATGATGATTTCCTACCACATAGTAACGGCTACATCCATCAATTTATTGTAATGAAATGCTCTTTCTTTCTGACCCGACGAGCCACTATGTCTTAACCGAAAAACGTAAAGTTGTATTGTTCATAATACTTTAGGACTAAAATTAATAATTTGAACGTATTCATAGCCCTCTAGATTCAAAAATAAATTTCAAAATTTTAAAAATCTTTGGTTACAAATGATACATATGGTTGTATTCAGAATGTCATATGGAGACAAAAAAAGTGAAAATATACCGGGTGTATCATTTAAAAATCGAAAGTTGCATGAAGCTGAGTCACTTGTCAATAAATGCAGTTTTATGTATTATATAGAACCTTCAAATTACTTTTCAATGCCATTGAAAACAAAAAAGGCGACACCTTCTGTGCATGGACACCCGGTGTATAACACGCGGAGTCATTATGAATAGGTTAATAATATTGATAAATGATAATCTCCTTATAAATATACATTTATAATAATTTCTATTGGTTAGAACGATAGCCCTCAAAAATACGAAGTAACAGTAAATATGTATCAGAGATCTGAACTCAAATTCTCAATCATCTATACTGCGCTTAAGATATTGAATCATCTATTCATATGGACCCTGGACATGAATAAAATCTGATAGAACATGCAGCACAGTACTAGAGTGAAACTGACTGCTGATATGGAAGCTGCATTGCACGGTTTGTATCTGGTACCCTGGCCAGACTTGCAAACGCAAATTTCTTTCTTGTATCCGCCTTTCAAATCTTCCTCGTAACAATTATCGTTTTTCAGCACTTCTCCGTTGCTGAAATGTACCTTGGCACACATGTACGTCACGTTGTTCACTGAAATGAAAATAAGTGTTAGCATCCCAGATAGCATTATACAGTGCGGCTTTTTATAGTCCCCCCCCCTGTTAACTTTTGAACGGTTTGCCGTAGAGAGATAAAAAAAAAAAACCGTTTCGAGGGTTTCACTGATACTACTTTTTGAAATATAACGCATTGTGATTGCTCGATAGATGGCGCGGGGGGGCACAAAAACCTAATTTTTTTAAATTGCATGGGGGGTCGAGTGACACATCGTTGAAAAGAGAATTTGATTCTCTTTTCAACCATCTGATTTTTTTTTTTTTTTTCGTTGACGCGTTTTTTCACAATAAGCATTTAAAGTGTGAAGTGTAAGAGCGGATCTGAATTCGTTTCCTTACCTTACCTATAATAATGTTTGAAGAAAAATACCTTAATTGTTCTAGTGATTCACAATTGCAATCAATACCACGAAATACGGTCAATAAAGACAATTCACAACATTAATAATTATTCATTTTGAATTCCTTTCAAAGCTTAATTAGGTATTAGGATATCGAAATTATACCCATTTCATTTATTTTTAATGACAAAAGTAATAACAGGTACTACGAAAGGAGTATTTATTGGATTTGTTTAAATGACAATAATTAATTAGTTACCTATAAAAGTACAATGGATTGATGAATTATTGTATTCATATTCACTGAGGAGTTTTGTCTACTTATAATTATTATTTACTTTGAATATTTGATATCATCATGGTTCGTATACGTCCTTTCGAAGAAAAAATTGAAGCAATTTATAATTTTGGTGAGGCCCATCGGAACTACCACGAAGCGGAGAGAATTTTTAATTTCCTGAACATCCTATAACTCGGAAATATTTGAGGGAACTAGTTGAAAAATTCAACAGAACTGGCAGTGTTCGTAAGAAAGGTGGAGCTGGTTGAAAATCAATTCCGGAAGAGACAAAGGTTTCGATAATTGCCGAAATGGTGGTAAATCCGCAACAAAGTACATCTCGTGTAGCAAGTACGATTGGGGTCTCAACAGCTACAGTAAAAAAATATTTGAAGAAACACAAGTTCCATCCATACAAATTAGTAATGTTACACCAACTCACAGAAGACGACCCAGACCGAAGAATGGAATTTTGTGAAATTATGGAGGAAAAGATAGCTAGGAACCCAAATTACATTAGGAATGTTTTTCAGATGAAAGTACCTTTTTTTTGAACGGAAATGTGAATACACAAAATGTGCGATACTGGAGTGATATAAATCCCCATATCTTTCGAGAAGGTCACACATTTACTTTCCCATAGAAAGTAAATGTGTGGGCTGGAATTCTGGGAGACCATATTGTACGTCCCTTATTTGTGGAAGAAAACTTAAACGGTAATTTGTACCTGGATTTACTAAGAGATACTGTTGAACCACTCATACTTGGAATATTAGAAGAAAATGAGAACGAATTTTAGGAACACATCACCTTCCAGCAAGATGGGGCCCATCCTCACTTCCAACGTCAAGTTCGAGAGTATTTTGATGTAATATACCCTGTGAGATGGATTGGACGTCGTGGACCAATCGAATGGCCGGCACGATCACCAGACCTTACACCTTGTGAGTTCTTTCTGTGGGGATACGTCAAATCCAAAGTGTATGAGCAACAATCCAACTCTTTGGAAGAACTTAAAGAACGAATAACACGGGTTTGTGCTGGTATAACTGCAGACATGTTGAATAATGTTCGGCAGGAATTTGTGAATCGAA
The DNA here is from genome assembly GCA_958298965.1 of Chrysolina haemoptera. NCBI lineage: Eukaryota > Metazoa > Arthropoda > Insecta > Coleoptera > Chrysomelidae > Chrysolina > Chrysolina haemoptera. The sequence goes on along the minus strand of OY282597.1, from coordinate 27,093,699 downwards.
TTTTTTATTGTCAAGAAGTATTAGATGGACATTTCGAACACCTGCTTCGTTAATTGACAACAATTTTGCTTCTAATTATTTAAATACTACATGTCATAATAGTTTGTTTTCTTTTTGTTACATTGACACTTGAAATGCTTATTGTGAAAAAAACATATTAACGAAATTTAAAAAAAATTAGATGATTGAAAAGAGAATCCAATTCTCTTTTCAACGATGTGTCACTCGACTCCCCATGCCATTTAAAAAAATTAGGTTTTTGTGCCCCCCCGCGCCATCTATCGAGCAATCACAATGCGTTATATTTCAAAAGGTAGTATCGGTGAAACCCTCGAAACGGTTTTTTTTATCGCTCTACGTCAAACCGTTCAAAAGTTAACAGGGGGGGGGACTATAAAAAGCCGCACTGTATATTCATATGTATAATATTCATGGAATATTTCAATTAGAATGATGGAATATTCTCAGAATCCACTTTGAATATATATATTCTTTGTGGAATATTCTATGAAGTGGTGAAATGGCACACTTTTTTTACATTCTATGAATATTCATATAGTATATTCCGTGGATAAATATATCATATTCATATGATATCTATGGAATATTGTTTAGACCATTCGAAGAATATTCTATGGATAATTGGGCGAATATTCAAAAACATCACTCGATAGAATATTGCATACAGTGCATCCGCGACTACTTTGACACACTTCCTTTATGAGAATACGTACATTTATAAATACAAATCCTTGAATACTAAAAACTAAAAAACTAAAAAAAATACTAAAAGTATTGCATTCCCAGCTGTTTCTGGATTAGTGTAAACGTTAAAAACTCTTCTTTAAATCAATTTTTTACAACTTTCTGATGACTTCAGGAACACAGTTGATAACAAATACTCAAAATGCGGCTGAAAATATCATTTTATTCAGGATAATACAGAATCATAGACCTTACAATGAAACTAAAGTCAACACACTATAGTCACTCCTAACAATTAACCGAATGGATTTCAAACATGAAAGTCACCCACATTATACGTTTAATCATGGGTATGGTTTAACTTAATTAACTCTTTTTCATTTTCACCGTTTTCGGTTGCCGCCTACCTATGAGATTGAAAGACGACAATAAAAGGCATGGAATAAGCGCTCTGTGATTGGTCACTGTAATGGAGGGAAATTTGAATTACAAGACAGTTGAGTGCAAACTGAATTGAAAATGCTTCAATTTCAGCCAACTCTAATCTAACCTGACTAACCTTGAGTGAACAGAATAATTATTCAAATTTGATAACATAACGACTATATTCATCCAAAATTGTTAATAACATCATAATGGTGCCTGAGACCTCACCCCCCCACCCGCCAAGACATAGAACAGCAGAGAGCGTCACAGAAAGAAATTTTAGTTTGTCATTGCAACAGTTTCGAATAATTCCCGCCGGTAGATGGCGAGATGGCTGAACATCTTCATCATAAAAATTCGACTTCGTTTTTTCCATATTGTATTCTTTGAATCTGGAAAACTATAAAAAAAAAACTTCAAATTCCTAATTTATGTCGACATTTTAACTTACATTCACTAACATTTACATCCATATGGAGAAAAGAACTTAGATTGCAAAAATAGTCTTACCAAATTAAAAAGTTCTATGATTACGAGTTTTGGAATATTCTTTCACGAATAATATCCCTGGCGGTGAAGCTAAGAATATTCCTAGTATAATATCTATGGAATTTCTTTATTAGACTTTATATATTCGGAATATTCATGGAATATTCAATAAATATACAGATATATATCTTGGAAAATGCAAGTTTAGAGAATATTCCAGGGATATCCGATGCTATCTGGGATGGAGACAATATGTGAAAAATCCCAATAGGCCTTTTCATTTAGATGACAAATGACTAACTTTGTTTACCTGACAGCCCCAACGGCAGTGACGGAGAATATTTTTTCTTTTTAAAGGAAATGAAATAATCCTTCCGAGTTTTCTCATGGATAGTTAACTTGAATTTACATGGAGAAGAAAATTCACCATCAGAAAAATTCGTGTAGGTTCATTATTTTGTAGAAGAATGAAAGGTTTTTGGTGGTATAAAGTAGGAAAAAATAACCTAACTATATAGTTATTTATTATACAAGAGAAAAAAGTATTAGATTTTAGCTCGAGGTGCAAACCGTCACAGAAAAGAAGTATTTTTTTCCATATGAAGATTTAACTACACTTAGAATGACACTAAGAACGAGAAAATTTAATACAAAAGAAGGCATATGATTCATCAACATATCCAAGAATTGAGAAGTTTGGTTGATGAAACGCGGAACGCGCTACTTTTGAGATTAGGTGGAATTTCAGGTCAGTTTTTTGTGGTCCTCCGAATGTTTCAATAAATATTTGATATAGGTAGATTTTGAAGATCAAGACGTTTCGAAAATGATGGGTGCTTTTTGTTTCTGCTGACAACAGTCCTCACAGTTGGCATATTAAAGAAACCTAGACATCGTCGCTATATCATCAATGAACATAAATCTAAATAGAGATTGTTTATGGTAAAAATAAAGTTCGTAGCTTCAAAAATGATAAACAGTTTTTGAAATACACCCAAATGAGTCTAGTTTTTACTGTATTCTGAGTAATGAATCCATATTGAAAGTTTCTCAGGATCAGGATACAGATTATATTTGCAAATCCTCTTCCGTTGTGGCATTTTTCCAAATGCTAACATGGTATTTCTTTGTGTAGTTTAAAAATTCCTATCTATATTGAAATACAAAACATGAAAAAAACTGCTTATTTGTGTTTTCTATTTATTTTTGTATGAAGATAATCTCCATCCTAACCTACAGTTGTATTGAATCTTTCCACTTATCGTCATTAAAAATAATTTGGAAACAAAAATAAGTAGTTTTGTATTAAAATAAAGACAGGAATTTCTAACCTACATAAAAAATCTTTTGCTAGCATTTAAAAAAAATGAGTTTATTGAAAAATGAAGAAAAACAAAAATTGGGAAAATAGTTACGTCTGCATACAAATCATAGTGTGAAAACTTTGACATATCAAGTGTTTCCATAGGAAGTGAGGCACACTGTATATCTTCTCATCGACATCTAAGTCGGTAATCTAATATCTAAATAGAAGTTTCAAATTCTAAATCGGAATTCCGAGATATAAGTCGAAATATTCACATTTGAGACCACGTTTGTATTGCTTTTTGCTACAGGTTTCTACAGCAGATTAACAGATTTACACAAAGGAGCAAACTGAAGTTGAAAGCGAGTCTCCAAATCTGATGTAATATTCCAGAGTAAAGGTGTCACTAAATCATCGCCAAATTCATGGCGGATTCACCTGGAATGTAAACCTACTATAACATTACATTTCAAACCTCACACTTTACCTCTGTTATTGAAGAAATATGTGTATTTCACACATCTTTGGTTGTCGCTTCTCCTGCATAAGATGCTGGTTTTGTGATTTTCCCAAAGGTAGTCCATATTGGGTTTAGTTCCATCATCTGAAAAAAATTAAAAATATTCGACCATTAAAATTTAGAGCTTTCTCGCGTATTAATCCGGTGGCAAGGAGGGTTTTCGTAGCCGATGAAGTTATTCTTATGTATTTAGACCCGCTTAATCCGAATTTCGAGAGTGATATGCCGTGAAAGCATCCTGAAATTGTTATGGACGATTTTCCGAGGGAAATCGAAAAATCAATTTCTATTACAGGGTGTTTCCTAACTACGGTTCATAATTGCAGGAGGTGATTTGTTAGGTCATTTTAAAAAGAAAAGTTCCTATGAACATATGTCCGGAGTTGCTTCGTTTCTGAGATACAGGGCGTTGATATTAAAAAAAAACGGTAATTATAAAATATCATAAATATCCTAAAACCGATTTGGTTGAAATTTGGTACATTTATGTGAACTAATAAGGCGCTCATTTGCCCTAACTAGATTGAAATTATTATGGCCAGTGGCATCTCAGTGGGCACCACAGCCAACAATATTGTAAAAAAAAGTACGCGACTTTTTTTCGTAGATTTTCGTTTTGTTAGATTGAACAACTTGAAATACAACGTTTTGGTCTCTTCTATTTTCATCATATCTAGCATCGTTTTCGAGAAAAAACAAAAATATAAAATAAAAACCAAAAATAAAAATATTAACAATTGCGATATTACAGTAAATGAGCAAAATGTCCACCTTCTGATAAAATACACGACCGCATTTGATTTGCCATTGATTGTCTGACACATTCAAAAATTCCTGGAGTAGTCCTTATTACATTGCAATTGTCAATTATTCGGTTCCTCAAGTCATTCACATCTAGTACAGGATTTTTATAAAAAAGAGCCTCCAGATGACCCCATGAATAGAAATCTAGAGGATTCATATCAGGACTGCGAGCTGGCCAATGTTGAGGTCCTGCACGTTTAATCCAGCAATTAGGGCAGGTGATGTCGAGATGCTGACGAGCAAGAACACTAAAATGAGCTGGAGCCCCGTCGTGCATAAACCACATGTTGCCTCTTACAAGTATGGGTACTTTTTCTAACAAAATGGGTAAATGATCTCGCAAAAAGTCCGTGTAGAATTCACCTGTTAATCTTTCTGTTAAAAAAATGGGCCAATTAGGTAGTCAGCAATAATTCCTACCCAAACTTTCAGCGAAAATTGATGCTGAAAATTATTTTCTCTAATAGCGTAGGGATTTCCGTCGGACCAAAATGGTTATTGTGAAAGTTCATAATAGCATTTCGTGAAAAATTTGCCTCGTCCGTAAATAAAATATTTGGTAAAAAATTTTTATTGTGTTCCATCATATGAATTGACCACCTGCAAAATATTAATCTTGGATGAAAATCCCGAGGCAGTAGAGATTGGACCCGCTGTATGTGGTATGGGTATAGGAGGTTTCTTTTTAGAACTTTCCATACGGTTTTTGGGCTGACTTCAAGCTGCAGTGCAATCTTCCTGGTACTATTTGAAGGATCTTCTTCTATCGCATCAAGTATAGCTTCTTCTAGTTCAGGCGTTGTTACCGTTTTTGGTCTTCCACCACCTGCATTTTTATTGAATTTCCCAGTTTCACATAATCTTGCATGTAGCGTTCTAAATGTTTTAGCGCAAGGAATTACTCTGTTACGATATCTGTCCTGGTAAATTCTTCGTGCTTCTCCCGAATTTCCATTTGCTAATCCATAAGTAATGTGCATGTCAGCCATTTCAGTGTTAGTATAATTATTCATGATGGAATCGCTGCTAATTGACAACTCTGAATTTTACTGCTATGACAATAATGTTGTCAAAGCGACCTTACCTGCATTTAGGGGCCATTATTCATTATCGTATGCCGGTACGCCTATCGGTATTAAATTATTACAGATGGTGGAAAAATTAACTTTTTCAATTTGAAATGAAATATGTCTAGGAAAAACCCTACTATCAATGTCAGCTGGTTTCCAATGCAGATGTTCATGATATGCAATAGAGTGGCTTACATTTTTTTTCTCGAAAACAAAGCTGGATATGAAGAAAATACAAGATACCAAAAAGTGGTATTTTCAGTTGTTTAATCTAAAAAAAAATTTAAATTCATCAAAAAAACGACGAAAAGTATTTGCCTTCAAAAATAGTCGATTTTTCGTCCGGATTTTAGTACATAAAATGTCATTTTTTGTAGAGGTCGACGAAAAAAATATATATTTTCATAACAGTGTACAATATGTGGATATTTTTTTTTTGTATATGTTCATTCAATCATCCAATCAATAAAATTTTCCTTGACTTACTCCATCAGCGATGTAGGTACTCACTCGATATCACAATTGGAGCTGCACACGGAATACCTTCGGCTCTCGTCTCCTCCAGGTAATCGCTACAAGTGCCATTGTATGTATTGGTTGTATTATCATAGTCTGGTCCAAACCACGTGAACTCCAAACAATACGCCCATTCTTCTCTCAACTCGGGGTAGTCTGTGGTAATGTTGGTGTCGGATTGCCCTGAGAGTAACATAAAATGCATGAGGATTATCGTTCGTACCGTTTTGGCAAACATAGCTGCAAGTGTGAAAATATGCACGCCCATGATGCACATTAGTCGTACGCAGAGCTGGGAAGTTCTCAGTACAAATACCCGAATACTGTACTCTTGAGTACATTTCTGGTACTCTGTACCCGGTACCCAGTACATTTTATATAAAGTACTCGGCACTCGTACCCGTACATATCGGGTAAAAGTATCCGATACCCGCGCTTCTTATTAGAGTACATTTTTACGAGTACTTTATTATGCAATGCCTCACTAAACACGAAACCTTACCTAGCATTGCTGCTAGATAGTTTTCAGCTTGCCTGTACAAGGTTGTCTGTGGACAATTGTTCTAAATTTTTAGCAATATTACAAACGATACATTATTTTATATAAGTTACTGCAACATTGAAATATCAATGATTGAAAATGGTGATATTGATTGAATGTTTGTCGAGAAACATTAGCCAAATTTATTTCAACTAATGTGTCCACAATATTACATAAACTAACAAATGTAATGTTTGTTAAATAATGTTACTGTAACTTCATGAACGCAATCTTCCTGCTATATTTCACTTGAAACATTAGGAAGTAGTTTCAAGAGTAATATAAAGGAATACATGTAACTGAAATGTTACAAAGTCAAAGGCAAAATTCACTTAACCGTACTCGTTAGGAAATGCTGGATAGAGGTTCTGAGATATTTGTCGCTCTACCGGTTCTGTGGCACTAGTAATCTCTGTGATTCTCTGGACATGGCGGTTTGTTATTCTCAATTCTCATAATCTCAATAATCTCATTTCTCGTCTTTGGTCGATGGATTGGATTGTGTCATTGTGTCCATAGTGCTCAAATTTGGTTATTAGTGATTTTGTCTAATTATTTTTATCTTCCACCAGCAAAACATGATAGTAACACCGAGGTGAGCTACAACATGTTCATGTATGTATTTTTTGCAAAATGGAGATGATTTTTTTAGATGTGGTAAAGCAGAAGTTTCCCAATTTTTTGTTGGAAAAATTCAAGGAATGTGTTGTGGCGTGGTTTCAGTTCCCAGAGGTGCATTACGAAAAGGAAGCGAATAAAAGCCGAGTAAAGGATTGAAAGATGTGTTCCTGAAAAATTTTGTTCTTTCTTTAACCAAAGAAAATAGTGTTTATTCATTAGTGAGTAAAGAAAGAAAAGTTTGGTTATTTTGGATTTCAAGCTAATTTAGCATAACTAAATGGATAATAATTATTTCAAAAAATGAAATTCACTTCCCCTAGTTGAATAGTGTAATTTTTCCTCATTGCTTGTATCCAATAAATCCGCCCACACAGTGAGTTTTTGTTTTTAATTTGTATATGTATAGGTATTTAATATGTATTTTATTAAAATATTCATTTGTTTTTTTTTCTACATATTGTAGAAATATGAAATATATTTGCTATGTACAGTAATATTTTACATCTTTCGCTTGAAGTAAAAACCAGCCAGGTCACATTTGACCAATTTTACAACTTGATAGAAAGTACTCGCAAAAAGTACTCTTAGAATTCGAGTACTTTTACCCTATCAAGTGAAAATGTGGCTAAACCAAGTAACACACTGATATGCTCATCGTTTCAATATGTCAAAATTGAATAATTCGACATTTTGTATAGAGGGTGAGTCAAGAAGTGACAGTTTTTCTGGTGATATTTTGTATATTTTTATTTTATATTTTGAGCTTTAGGATACTTGACTATGAACCATTCGACATTCTTCTTGTCCGAAATTGATTTAAAGTTTGAGACAGGTGATGACAAAAATAATTTATCCTGTAATTAAAAATTTAATCAGTTGAATTTTCCTACTCTTAGTTTGAGTACATTATTATGAGGTCAAACACTTATGGCTTTGCTATGATAGGTTTTTGGAATACACAGGGTTATACAGTAAGAAGGACGACCGGTGTGTATCCGTTATTAGAAAAGTTGTCAAAAGAGTTGTATACATCAATGGAAATGTTATGCAGGTAGCTTTCAAATCAGTATTTTCTGATCACCCTGTATGACATTTAGCAGCACACCACTTCCTAAGATTATGAAAATTATGATAGGAACACGCAAGTCCTTCTGCTTTTGTTATAACAGTTTTGGCGTAACAACCATCAATTTAAGTTCAAATTATATGCACAGCTATATATATATATATATAAATGTCATACAGGGTGATTAGAAAATTCTGATTTTTAAAGCTTTATGTATAACATTTTCATTGTGTGCAACTGTTTTGATAACTCATCTGTATTAACGGATACATAGCCAGTCGTCCCTCTTAATGTGTATTGCCCTTTCTATTCCAAAAACTGATCATATATAGGAAAGCCATAAGTTTGACATTATAATAGTGTACTGAAACTAAGAGTAATAACAAAAAATTGGAAAATTCAACAGACAAAATTATCAGTTACAGGGTGAATTATAAAACAATTGCTTTTTCGCTATTTTCGTCATCACCTAGCGTTTGTCTCATACTGTCAATTTCGGACCAGAAATTTGTAAAGTGGTTCGTAGTCAAGTATTCCTAAAGCTCAAAATATAAAATGAATATATACAAATTGTTATCAAAAAAAACGACCACTTCTTCACTCACCCTGTACAAAATGTTGAAATTAACAATTTTGACATATTCAAACGATGAGCATTTCAGTATGTCACTAGGTTTGGTCACATCTTCACCTCATAGGGTTGATTGAGAATTTCATTTTAATTGAATAATGCTGGACTCCTGTATCCAAAAATATTTTTTATCAAAAACCAGTCTAAAAGTATTGCTTTATGGGCAACCAATATTCGTCGCGCAAAAAATATTTTTATATGAGATGTTTTCCTGAAAGCAATATTACTTTGACACCCTGTATCTTGAAAACTAGCCATAGGATTGAGTTGGGCCCATGACACTTTTGATCAGCTTGACTTGGACTACATCATATCAAACATTCATCAGGGACCCATTTTCCATAAGAATGGTGCGGGGTTCTGTCCAGTATAAATGGACTGGTGGAAGATGCGGTCTAGAATTGCGAGTGAGTTATCCAGATCTTACACCACTTGATTTTCTGGGTTATTTGGAGGAAGTGTCCATTTCAAAATATTATATAACTAGAAAATAGGAGCACTCTGCAGAATGTACTTACTCCTGCGTCTGAATAATACTAGAGAATTTTTTGAACAAAGATTAATATTTTGTTTTTGTTTTTTTGTTTTTATGAGTCTCCCAGGTTTCCGGAAAAAACCATACTAAGCTCATCTAAGAGGTGTGAAAAATTGAGATCAAGGACCTATAGCTTATGTGAGAGGATTTCTGAACAGACCTCGTTGAATCGCTGCACTGAAAGTGAATAACTATTGAATTAATTTCGTGGTTTATTTCACAGGGTGTTCATAAAAAAAGGAAATCTGACAACCTGATGCATCTCTGATTTAATATTTGTCTTCTCTAATTTCTTATATATTCCAGTTATCTCACAAAAATACACCAATTCATGCGATAGTTTTATAAAATCTAAGAACAATTCATATCGCTGGCTGACTATATTCAATAATTGAAGAATTTCAACTCACCAAAAACTCCTGATAGAGAAAATATCACAAGAAAATTAAGAACCCAAGTAACCATAATTGATTTTAGTACCCTGCACTTACTTTTGCTTATCACTAATTGTAAGCGATGAAAAATAGTATCCAATCTTATCGTATCGATGACAAATTGAGAATAAAAATGTTTAACTGGAAATTCGAATATCAAGATTAGTTCGTAGATGAATGAGATGATTTATCAGATTTGGATATGAACATTTAACAAATCTTATCAACTATTCATTATCTGATAAAATGTATGGTTATGGCAGTATGTAGTATATGAATACATCATTGAATTCTAACAAAAGGAGACCTAAGGGCCAGTTTTATAGGTTCCAGTTAGTCTGTACTTCCGTTTGGAGTACGAGGGTGGCGTTGCGACTGACTTTACTGTAAGTCGCTGCTTATTCATTTTTGAGGAAATATTATTTATACAGTGAATTATTATAATTCATTGTGCTGGGGCAGGACGACTTCAATGTTGTCTGACTTACCATATCACTAGCGAGAGGCAAGAACGTCGGAACAGTCGAAACGCGTATGCGGTGGTCTTCTCCAGCCAAAAGAAGGATAATCTACTGTTTAATTACAATAAGCATTTGCAATTGGATCTTCTTGGAAGAAAGTTGCACGAATATCAGTCAGATGTAGTTCAATGTCCGTCGTGGTATTAGCCAGGCAAGTAGTTGTTTTCTGTCAGATGTTTGCCTCATATTTTCCACATTGTGGAAATATTTGGAGAGAAGAGTACTTCGACATTGTCGATTTTACTATTTCATTCATTTGATACTCTCTGGCAAAAACTCTTGAACTCTGTTCACTTCCTGGAGTCTTTGTTACCGAGGAATGTTTTTTGCTTTTTCCCCGTGGGTGCGACTGAATTTACTGTCGCTGCTTATTCATTTGTGATGAAATAATGTTCTAGAGCAATGAAAAACTGTACAACTGTATCTTAAGGCACTCTTGAACAATTGAATCTATTATTATTATTATTAAATATAAGTTATACAGTGGATTATAACTCATTGGGCTGGGGCACGAAGACTTCAATGTTGTCCGATCTACCCTGTCAATGACGAGAGGCAAGAACCTCAAAACGCGTCAGCAGGTGGTCTTGCCCAACCAAATCATTGATAATCTACTGTTTAATTACAATAAGCATTTGCAATTGGTCTTCTTGGAAGAAGGTTGCACAAATATCTGTCAAATGTAGTTCAATGTCCGTCGTCATCAGATGTTTTCCTCATATTATTTTCCACGTGGTGAAAATATTTGGAGAAAAGAATAAACTCGAAATTAAGAAAAAAAATATCGCATGTCAGCTCTACGCCTTTGTAGGAACCTATAAAACCGGCTCTAAGAACATTTTCTGGAATCTAATTTTTTAATTCGACGTAGGTATATTGTCAGTTTTTTTTAACAATTTTTATAAGAAAAAAGTTGATGCATGGTACCTTCCAAACACAGTTTGGAGTCTCTAGGTACATAAATAGTTATTTAAGCAAAAAGTGCAAAAAGTAGGTGTTTATTGCACTCGACGTGTTGTCCTGATGGCCTCGTTGGACAATTTCACGTCGAGTGCAATAAACTCTTTTTGCACGAGTTTCATACAATATTTTTTCTACGTTCATGCAAAAACCAGAAAATGTTTCATTTAGGTGGCACTAAACTATAAGGAAGTTTATGTCTGTCATGATGACAGAACGCTATAGTAGAATGACAGATGAGTGCAATAAAGAGACAGTTTTTCCACCAAATATAGTTCAATAAAGTTTTGTTTTTTGCATGAACGTAGAAAAACTTTATTGTTTTTAGATGAAGAGTCTAACCCTTTTTTATTTTTGTGAAATTAACTCGAAGAACTATACAACGGTCGTGGTATTGAAGTTATTGTACAGAATTCTTGGTATCCACATTGCCCATTTCCGTACTTTTGCATATTTTGCATTAGATTCCCAGTAAACATGAAACGTTTATGAAACATTTCAAAAGTACCGTAGTTGTGAATAATCGAAATATTTATTATAAACATTTTTGAAACATTTCAAGACAGGTTATTCTGATATATTCAGAAACATTCCATATTTACATATATTTTGGATATTTTAAACATTTCAAAATAACTTCAATTGAGAATGATCGAAACGTTCAGGTAATAAGATTTCTGAAATGTTTCAAAATGATTAATGAAGTTCAAAACATATCATGATGCCTTTAAAACAATGCAATTCGAAATCTCCTGAATTCTGATTCGATACACAGAAACATATTTTACCAAGTATCTCATAAATGTTTCAGATGTGTTGAATTAACCTCTTTGGAAACATTTGAACAGAATGTTCAATGACTCTTGGACATTTGAAACATTCCAAATCAACTCTGAGTGTGGATAATCGACTTGTTTCATTTTGTACCGTTTCAGAAATGTTTCAATAGTATCATATAATATTTCTGAAACATTCCAAGATGGTTTATTTTGATCTTGGCAAAATTTCATATTTCAGTCAATTTTTGGTACTTGAAATATTTCAAAATAACTTCAACTGAGAATAATCGAAACGTTTATAGAGCAAAACTTGAAACTGAAATGTTTCAAATGATTCATAAAAGTTCAAAATATATAAGTATGTATGCTTCAAATCAATGCTTTTGAAACATTTCCAAAATAAAACGTCACGAAAGAACATCAATCAGTTTGATATACTTAGAAACAATTCATATTTTACTTAAACTGTAACTGATTGAAACCATCTTATATAACAAAATTTTGAATAATTTGATACATTATATGCGCAGTTAGTAACATAGAAACGTTTAAAAAATGTTGAATTGATCTCTTCGGAATCATTTCAAATGAACATTAAATGGTGTATATTTGAAACATTTCAAAATAACTTTAAGTGTGAATAACTGAAACCTTCAATTTTGCATCATTTCAGAAACGTTACAAAAAAATTAATCAGTTACTGTATCATGTGTATGACAAAATATCCTCAATTATGAATCAAGTGTTTACCAAAATATCCTCAGTTATGAATTAAAGAAATATTTCCAAAGAGCTAAAATTGACTAACTGAAAAAATGTAAGTCTTTTTATTCCGAATATTGATGTAGGTATGTAAAAAATCGAAACTTTTATCTGCTAGGTACCTAATTACCGAAACATTTCATTTTAGCATCTTAACAGAAAACAAAAATAAATTATTGATATATTGAATATGTGTTTCATTCAGTAACATTTCGAAATCAGTAAAATTTTGATAAAACATCCTCCCTCAATAATTGAAATATTCCAAAAGGACTCCAATTGCGAATGATTGTAACATTTTTTACCATAATCGTGAATTATTATATCTACTTATTACTTTATCTGTCAAAATTTATTCGCTGAAAAACCGCTCTTTCCTTTGCGTATGGACCTTTTAAAAGTCGTGGGCACAAAGCTCTGAATGTACCTCTACACCTCGAAAACTTCATCTTCTGGTCACAAGATGGAGCAGCCTAAACTCCGTTATATCGTGTGAAATCAGAGTAAACAAATATAACTGGAGAGATGTGACTTGTAACGATTCGGAGTATTCGGACGAGGAACTGATGGCATGAAAGCTATCTAGATTGACCCACCCTCTTTTTGTTTCTGTTAGAAATGAGTGTGTTAACTGTTAGTAGTTTTGTTTGAATCACAGTGTTTCTTCTGTATTCAACTATTTCTGAAACATTTCCAGAACATTCCCTGGATGTTTCTATGTATGTTTTTCAAATATTTAGTAATGTTTCACATAAATGCAATGCAGAATTACTTCAGAAATATATCTGAAACGTTCAAATGGCTCTTATGTTTTGAAAAATATATATATGGAAACAAACCTGGAATATGCCAAGAATGTTTCAAAATATGAACTCATGCAGAATTTTCTTCGGAACCTCTCTGAAGTCAGACATTTTTAGATTTAGAAATGCCCCTGAAATATCAAAGCAATATTCAGTGGAATGTTTCAAATTGTACAGAAGTAAGTAGGATTCTGACACCTTTCAATAACAATAAAATATTTAAAATATTTATTGTCACATCATCAACTACCTTGAAATGTCTCTCGAATGTTTCTGAAATAGTTACGAAACATAACTAATGAAAGGTTTCCTTGAAACGTCTCTGAGGGCGGACATCTTTATTTTTCAATATATACCTGAAACCATATCGCAACATGAGTTGGAATGTTTCAAGCTTACAGATTATGTTTCAGAAATATTTCTGAAATCGAAAAATGTTTACTGGCACATTCGTTTCATTATTCACTATGACGTCATTAACAGTACCAGAAAGTAAACCACTGTCATTTTTATGTCAACCGCTACCAGAACCAAACGCCAATCGAAAACAGCTAATCTCTACTTGACGTGTTAATTGCTCAAAATTGGCAGATGACACCTAATCGCGATTAGTATTCAGTCAATTACATATCGCGCTTTACAGTATGGTGAAACGCTTCAATGTGTTAATTTCAATTGGAGCTTCACTTAGGAACTATATGAATCGGTATTGAAGATGTTGGTGAAGCTGTGCCTTAACTTTAAACAGTTTTTTATAACAACGAAAAATTGGGCATCCAAGAGGATATTTTAATAAGGATTTAGTTTCCAGTTATTTCAAATATTTGAAGTCTTCCGAACACAAGAAGTTACGAACGTACCCAATTTTTGAAATAATTCAGAAGAAGACGAGATCAATTATAGGTTAGAGGTTTGACAGTTTTTTCCTTTTTCCTGTTTTCATGTGCAACTTGATCAACTAAAGTCTTGACGTGTCTATTAGAATATAAAATAGACGTTGAAAATCAACCAAAAACATGCATTCTCTTCTTCAGAGAGGAAATTCTATCCTGGCTTACGCTTTAAGTGTATTGGCCTGTCTCACCTTCGCCTGTTTTGTGTCAACAGTTGGGTTGAACTATGTTACAAATGCAAATATGAACACAGTAAAAGTAGTAGTGTGAGTATACATTCAAATTAATTTTTCTTGAATTGAATGAAATTATATTCCATAGAAAAAATGTGCCGGACTACAGCGCAAGCAGAGAAAAGAATGATCTGGGATTCCTCACTTTTGATTTGCACACTGATCTCACAGGTCTCTTCAACTGGAATGTCAAGCAGCTGTTTCTGTATCTCACTGCAGAATACCAGACACCCAATAACGAACTGAATCAGGTTGGTTACTTAATGGACAACATACCTTTAATATTAACTTATGAACTTGCATGTTGCAGTATAGCTGCAAATCTAGACAATATATCAGTGGTTTTTCTGTTTGATTCATATTCTACATATCAGTATTTGTTGTTCACAGCCTTATACTTTGTAGGTGGTTCTTTGGGATAAAATTATCCTTCGAGGAGAAAATGCTATTTTGGACTTCAAGAATATGAACACAAAGTACTATTTCTGGGATGACGGTAATGGTTTGAAGTAAGTTTCAGTATTTTACTCAAAGCTATATATGACAACTATTCTTTTCAATTTACAGAAATAACAAAAATATTACCTTATCCCTATCGTGGAATATAATACCAAATGCAGGGCTCCTGCCTAACATTTTTGCCAGTGGAAGCCATTCTTTCAAATTCCCTGCAGAGTATACTACAACTAGAATGTAAGAATATGTGTTGCTGTGAATATTTTATAAGACAAAATTGTACAAACCCTCGTCAAATTTGTAGCACTACTTTTTTGTTTGATATTAAAATAGAATGGATAGTCAACTTGATTTATTTAAGAATTCTAGAAATCACATGATGATGAAAAATGAAAGCATCGCTTATTTGATGGGAATACATATCGAAGGGGCAAACACGACACCAATATTTGAGGTATTGATATACATACATAGATTTGAAAATTTCTGCACAAACTATTAAGGCAAGAGGCAATATCTCCTGAATTCAGAAATTTTCGAGTAGTAATCACCGTTGGGTTCTATTTGTTTCAACTGATCTTGAAAAAACACTGAGGGCATCTTAAATCAGTGTTTGTGCTGTTCCAACCATATAACGCCATTCAGGCAATATTAATAATAATAATATATCAATTTCTGCAATCGAAATGTAAATACATTAACATAGAAAAAGTAAATGGCTTACATTTTCAACTAAAAAACTTCAGAGAATGTTTTTTCAGGCAAGTATTGTTTGAGTTTGACTCTGAACATACTGACATACGAAGAATTTATTAAAGAAAGATTTATTTTGATAAAATGAAGTTCAATGTTAGACTGGATCAGTCAGTGGCGGATCCAGGGTACTGGTATGGGGGGGAGTAATGAATATAAATATTCTCATTTAAGAAAAGTAAAATATGAATATATTTCCAACAGACATATGAAATAATAAAAACAACCAATAAAGTGGTTCGGTATGTAAGAATTGCAAATAATAGTTATTTTTGTATCTAGTGCGCGAAATGCTACTTTGGTGATCGAGAACTGATTTTTTTTAACGAGGCGCAGCCGAGTTAAAAAAAATAGTCGAGATTACCAAAGTATTTCGCGCATGAGATGCAAACAAAATTTTTTCTACAAACGTCAAAAATATTGTTCTAAAATAAATAATAACTATGAAAAATAGTATTGAACTGGCTTAAATAATTTTTCCAAATCAAGTAATTACTGTAGGGTTTCTATGCATCTTGACTGTAACTATGGAAATAAAATGGCATTTGTTGACAATTATTTCAAAGTGACAGTTCTCGATAATTATTTTTTGACTTTTTATTCGCGTCAATTTCGTGCGTGATATTTATTATTGTAAAAGAATGGAAATTTCGAGCGACGATGAACTAAGCAGTACCCCACCTAACTTGATCGATGCGGCCAATTCCGTTATTTCCAACCTTTTACCGGAGAAATCGAGGCGCCAGTATGAAAATGCATATCAGCAATTTAAAGAGTGGTGTGAAGCAAATAAAGCCAGAAAAATATCCGAAAATGTGCTGTTGGCATATTTTGCACAGAAGTCTAAGAAGCTGAAGTCTTCCACGTTATGGGCAATGTATTCTATGTTGAAGGCAACACTCAATGTTAAAGAAAACGTGGATTTTAAGAAATTTACCAAGTTGGTTCCATATTTGAAAAAATTGTCAGTTGCAAACCATCCTAAGAAATCTAAGGTATTGACTAGAGAGGAAGTTGATCAATTCATAAAAGAGGCAGATGATGAAACCTATTTGTTGGTTAAGGTAGATTTTTGATGATTGTTTTATATGTTTTTTGAATTACTGATTTCCTTTTAGGTCGTTTTAATACTGGGTATTTCGGGTGCTTGCCGCCGTGACGAACTCACTAAAATGACGGTCGATGACATAGAAGATAAAAATTCCATTTTGATTGTTAAAGTACCCGATACAAAAACGAATATACAACGAATTTTTACAGTTTCAAATTTATATTATACTGACTTTTACCTAAAATATGCGGCTCTTCATCCAAGTTATGCTACCAGTCGCCGATTGTTTTTGAAGTATCAAAATAAGAGATGTTTTAACCAAGTTGTTGGAATAAATAGTATTGGAAAGATGCCTAGCTTAATAGCAAAACACCTAAAATTACCAAATCCTGATGCCTACACTGGTCATTGTTTTCGGAGAACATCAGCCACACTCCTTGCTAATACGGGGGCCGATATATGTGTTTTGAAGCGACATGGAGGATGGAAATCTTCGACTGTGGCCGAAGGATACGTGGAGGATTCTATCAATAACAAAATTCAAATATCAAATAAAATTTTAGACTGTGAAATTTCAAGATCAAGTGCTGTCACCTCTACGGCAGTTGCTTGCAAGTCAAAAATGGATAGTCTTCCAACCCCCGAAACTACGATATCACGAGCTGAATCTGAGTTATCTGGTTTAGGAATAAATATTGGTTCGTGCACTGGCTGCACCATTAATGTTAACATTGTAAATAACAAATAAAATTAGGTAGTGTAAAATTTTCTCACAATTTGAAAACCTTAATTATTGTTCTACATTAATAAATAAACGATTTCTTGTTTTTTGCTTGATTGAGGACCATATATATATAGGTTAGAATTTGAAAATCCCATATAGTTTACATGCAGTGTGCGAAATATATTTCGCACATTACTTCGCGCACGGTGTCATGGTAACGAAGGAAAATGAAAAAAAGTGCCACTTCGCATACTGTTGTCAATGTGCGAACCTTGTCATTTTTTGACGTTTGTAGAAAAAAGTATTTGAAACACGACAAATTACGATATTTTGAAACATATTGCGTTCATACTCAGACCTTAGGACGGCAGTATGAGTATTTTTGAAATGGGCTTGGGGGGGTTAATTACCCCCTTTACCTCCCCTGGATCCGCCACTGGGATTAGTAGATGTTTAGATCGAGTTAGGCAGATATGAACTGTTTTTTCTCTTTCAATTAATATATGTTTTTACAGACATAGGAGTTTCATACATATATAAGATTACTAACGTTAATAGTGTCCAGTACCATTTAAAATTTTCTATGATTCTAACTTCTAACCGCATATTTCTGGGGAATGAAAATTCTTAGAGCATATTAAATATGAAAATAGACTTGAATAGAACAAGGTTGGAAGTAATTTTCACCACAGCGGTTAAAAATTAAATTCAGTGCAAAAAAATTCTTCAACAACTTCACATAATCAAAAAAGTAGATTATCTGATCATTATCACTGAGAATAGTAAAGTTTTCATTGTTAGCTTTTTTTATTTTATTTTTTTATTTACGGGAAACCCCATTACAGAAAAATACATATAGATACATGTTATTTGTAGTGAATGTGCTTAAAACTATTTACAAAAATTCAATAAATGTGCGAGAATTTTCATAAAATAAGTAAGATAAAAAAAACTATTAAAACAAAGATCTAACAAGTGTTCTAAAACTGTATCGTGACCCATGAAATATGTCTAAATCCTTTTCATCGATTACTTTCAGTGATCTTTCAATAGGTGAATGTTGTTAATAATTTGTAAAATGGTGTGTTATTCGAAAGAGGTTTGTATTTCTCAGAGTTCTGGTTGGCACATTAAAATTAATTAACTTCAGTAAACTCGGGCACACAATAAATCCATTGATTAATTTGAAACCAAAACATAAGTCGTTAGTTATTCTACGATTTTTCAAAGTCTGCATTTCCAGTTTATCAAGTATGAAAGAATAATCATGGTTCTCTATGGAAATATTGATTTTATATGCACAAAATCTTAAGAATTTGTTTTGGTTACGTTCTCTGTATAGTTATGGACTTGACAAAATGGTGACCAGACAATAGAAGCATAGTCTAAGTGAGAAACTAGTAGCGACATGTACATCTTCAATTGTGGACTAAGAAAGTGTTACAATTTCTAAGAATGCACCCCAGAACCTTTGAGGACTTTATTGCTACATTGTTGAAGTGTTCCACAAAACTCATGTTTCGATTAAAAACCCTTGCTGATGACGTGTACTAATTCTTTATAATTAATGTAATAAGATGAATCATATTTCGCTTTTATTTTAGAAAAACTTATAAAAAAACTTTTTTCAATATTTAGATGTAATTTTTTTTTGCACCATTCACTATGAGTGAAGCAACCATTGATATCATTAATGAAAAGGTTGATGAATAGTAATGGAGAGCAGATACTAAATGTCATCAATACAGTCCAGTATTTAGGCTGTTGATTGTATTCTGACCATTTCATGATAAAAGATAATAAATTCCGAATAAGACTTACTAGTCATTGTTACTGCTTCCGACTATAGCATTAACACTTTCACAGTGTGATTCCTCTGCGCCAGCTCCTACTCCGAAGTATGGGGCCCAAAATAGATCCCTGTGGTACGCCCATCTCTAAGAGACATTATTGCTGTACACACATAGAGTGCTCTCGTAGGACAATTTTCACCAATTTCAGTAAACTGACAAAATAAATATACTATAAAAAAAATGCCCATGAATCACTCCAAAACTTACCCATTGTGTATTTATAGACCATTTTACTTTAATCAAGAAAATATATAATGGGTTTTCTGTAACTTTACCTTCTCAGGATTTAATACCTATATGAGCTTTTATTAGTATTGAAAGAGATAAAGTACTTTCCTCGGGTTAACTTTTTCTGAAGGATATGAAGAAACTAGGCCATAATAATAGAAAGTAATTTTTGAATTTATTTCTATACCAACCAAAACAAATAATTATCAAAATGATGGTAGTCTACAATTGGTGAAACGTACATATATATAAATCAGACTACATGAACATGAAATGAACTAACGGTGCAATAGTATTAAAAAAAAACAATAAATTAGGTAAAAAACAGATATATAACATTTACAATTAAAATTATTATAGGTACAGAATGCAAATTAGGAAACACTGATCACTTCAAAGGATACTTTCAGTATCAGTCTGTACAGTTTTATCTTCCTGTTTCAAATTTCCATACCTCTGAGCTATATCTAACATTTTCCTCAGTCCCTAAAATAAAACAAAAGTGTTAAACAAATACACAGAATTAAGTGTTAAGGAATATTCAGATACATGGGTCTCCACCCTGCATTTTTGACCATGCATGAGAAATGCATACCCATCGACGTTCACACTTGTGCCTGTCGGCGTGCGTGAGAAACGCGGGGTGAGCTTGATGACATAATGAAAGATTCAGTGAAATATACAATGGGATAATTTGAAAAACTCAAATGTTGTTCCTCCAGTACTGGTATATATAATATAGAAACGTATATAGAATGGACTTGCCGTTTATTTGATTTGATTTATTTATTTAAAATAGGACAATCCCAATTTACAAAAAAAAATTAGTTGACATACCTACATTAAAATACAGAGAGAATATCATAAATGTAAGTATACGTATATGTTATAACAGTGAGTATAACTATATATATATATAAAATAATATAGAATAAAATAATTATTTGATTCATGAAATATTTTCTTATTTACAATACAATATCAAACTGTTTGAATTCCGTAATACTTTTTGACTTTTTACATTTTGTGGCACATTATTGTACTGAATGAATACTCTAAAAAATAAACTTTTTATATTATATGAGGTACACTGTCTGTTTACATATAAATGATTCTGGTATTGCATGCATGAATTTGGTTGACAGTTAAAATAAACTTACCCAAATATGTTGGAATCAATTCATGTATCATTTTACAGATATAGAACATAGTTGAGTAAGTCAGTCGTTGCTCCACAGTAAATAACTGTAAAAATTCAACCATCTATTATATAGGAGTCGACCTACTTACTACATTGCAATACTACATTCACTGCTCGATTTTGCAACTTTTGTAATTGGGACATTTCATTTGAATTGAAACAGTAAAGTAATGTAGGGCAATATTCAAAATGAGGTTGAATGATAGTCTTGTACACAATAATTCTGGAATTAAAACTTAAGTTTTGAGACACTCTAGAAAAAAAATACATTTTTTTCAAGATTTTCTTTGATTTATTCAAAGTAGCTACTAAATAATAGGCGACTATCTAACATACATTTGAATTCTTTTACAACTTCAATTTTCTCATCATTTATTTCTATGTTAATGTTACTACTATTTATTTGTTTATATTTATAAGGTGTAGTAATTATCATTGCCTTACTGTTACTTAGATTTAACTTCAATTTATCAATTTTTAAATATCCATATTTTTCAACACATCATTCATTTTGATCACTGTTTTATCCAAATTTCCATCACTTACTGATATCAGAGTATCATCTGCAAATATATGAATGTAATCACATTCAATATATTTTCAAATATCATTAATATACATTAAGAACAATAGAGGGCCCAAAATACTACCCTGAGGAACTCCATGATTTACTGAAATAGCTGACAACATTACCTCACGAATTTTTGTTGTTTTCTATTTGTAAGGTATCCTCTAATCCAATTGAAAACCTTTTCAGTTTTCAGGCACAAGGTTTAAAAATGCGTATGCTTGTAAATTGCATGTGCTTCATAAACTGTGCATGGGCACTCATGTATCTGAATTGGCCTTTATTACAGTAAAGGTTAGATTTTTCACCTGATTCTCAGATTTCAACATAGAAACAACCTCCTGTTCCCTGAAATCCTTATCTTCATCGATCAAGGCAGCCTTGTTCATGACGGCTGCCATTTCTTGAATTTTCTCTGCCTGTTCTTGGATGATTTTACTGTATTTCTTCTCCTGAAAATCCCTAAAGTGTATTCTAGATTTATACACCTGCTCAGTTGTGTGCTCCCTATATTTAGACATAATATGTTCTAAAGTGGTGTGGTAATCTTCGAGAGCGGTTTTCAGTTCACGGTTTTCCTGTTGAATTTCCCTTAAATGGCGGTTTTCTTTCTGAATATTTGCGATTAGTTGGGAATGTGGTTTTTGGTTGGCAACTTCATTCAGTTGTTCAACTTCTTCCTGAAACTGTTCAACAAATTAGGTAAATCTCTAGAAATATTTCGTATACCATACCTGTTTCATCGCGTCGATTTTCTTGTTGATGGCATGAGTTTCATTCAGCAATACATCAGCTACTACATCTCGGTCTTTCAAACGGCTGGCAAGGCGTTGTGCATCCGTAATTATTTGTTGGATTGTGAGAGACATACTTATTAGATAACTGTTTTTTATTTAAATAGCCCTCCTATGTTGCTTGTGGTTTTTGGAGTTGTACATTAAATTAAAACAGCGCACCACTTTTTGTCCTTAAGGAAAACACAACCTCTACTGTATTGTGAGATGGATGGATGTCATATTTTTATTAGAAAATTTTTAATTGCTTTCAATAATTATTAATTAAGAACACCGTTTTTACTTTTTACGTTCTACTCTTGTTTATTTCAGATTACCTTTCAAATGTCAAAATAAAATAACAACAGGATTGCCAATACAGCAAATGAAAATTACCCGAATATGAACCATATTTTAGTAGGAAGCTATTTGCAGTCTGTTAAGTCCGTATCGTTGTATCCTCATACAACGTCCGTACGACACGATGACACGATCCAGTTTATCATCTAGTTTCTGAATGAGAAACTGTACTGATCCATTGGACATGCCTACGGTCAAAATATTTTGTGTTATTAGTGTCACACAACATTTATCTTCACACAGAAAATGATTCGTTTAATTAACAATGCTTAATAGACTTAGAAGTGATTCATTTAATGACTTATGAGTGAAAAACTGAATCGTGCCATACAGTGTCCAAGGTCACTGGATCCAGAAGGCTTTAGCCTTCAGTGTAATATTTGCCAGAAACTGCCAAAATTACTCCACAAAAAGAGCGCTAGGTTTGGGGAAAGTTATTCGACGTCAAGGGCCAATTTTGTTTGAATCGAAGGGCAATTTCAAACCTTAAAATTTAGGAAAAAAATGGGATTCAAGTAATTATTTTCACTGAATATTATTTTTGAGACCCGAATTGATGCAGAAAACTAGAAAAATTTAATAATGCGTGTTCCCTGATAGATGACATATAATAGACTATATAAAGTGTGACGTCAAAGTAACTAAAACTTGGTAAACCTTTCCAAATATTGAAATTGTTTTTTTTGGCAAAATGTTTCAACTAACTGAGTCTTTATTAAAAATAATATCAATTGTCCTTATCCTCGACAGAATTATGCAAAATCATCAAATCAATAATTCCTTATGGGCTTTTAACACGTATTACCATCAGTCATCAGTTTGTTTGGAAGGGTTCCATAAGCTCAAGCTCCGCCCACTTGTGACGTCATTATAATCAACATAATTCAGGATTTCCAATATTTAAAAAAAAATTTATTACCAACATAACACCAAAAAAACGATAGCCTGTGGAATATTGTAAATTAATTGACAAACGACTACTACACTCAAAAGGAAACAACGCGATACATCCAGAAAGTTCAAAACTAATAACCATGTCGATAATACAGACGAGTATAGTTTGAAGGTCAATTCACAATACTACGAGTATTTAACATTTAAACAGAATAAGTTTATCATACATTTTTATCTACGATATTTGCCATATCTGGCATAATTCTTTGTTTATTGATGCAAGATAATGTAAAGAAACTTGTGTTTGATAGTATTTATATAGTACATTCAGCATTGCGGAACTGGCAAATATGTCTGGTAAAATGGAACTTTTGACTTCTTCAGAAATTTCAAGTTGACTTATTCTGAAGCTATGAACATTAAAGAATATCACTGAACTGAATTTATTTACCAAAAATCGATTAATAATGAGAAAACAATTGAAATATTTATAGATGTCGCACCTTTTGTGCAGACTGCGAATGGATTATTTGTCAATTCGGTTAATAGACAGTGGACCCAGCCGAATGATTCCATAATTTCCATGAAATAAAATCTCATTTATCTGTCACATTCATAGAACTTGAACACAGGTCACATTACTTTGACCTAAATCTAAATGACAGATGACAATTTCTATTTCTATTCTTTTCGTGCTATGTCAATCATTCAAAAATGGCTAGTGCAAGGAATTTTCTTGGGATTTTCAATATAAAACAAGTAATATTAGCAACTCCACCGGTCAGCAAAGTTTCATCAAGATTTCTTCACCAATTCACTCAGCATAGTAGTAAATCATTATTATTCCGTTGCAAAACTGATACTAGTGTCCAATCAAGTGAGTTTGTTATTGTTGAATTACATCATTTTTGAAGTTAATTCTGTTGATTTGCAAGTCTGAATTATTGTTTCCGTGGATCAGTTCAGTCTCAAAAAAAATTAATCAAAATAAGTCATTGATTGATTTATAATACGCTTTGTTTCTCTCTGAAATTGCTCAAGGATCAATTACAGTAGCACTTCAGTAGTAATCATAAAAAAATCAGAATCACCCACTTCTTACAAACTTAAATGTTCAACTCCTTTGAATAGACTGACAATCCCAAATAAAATACACATGCTTAACCCTACTTTTTCAGATGTCCTAGTAGCAAAGCGAAGTTTCCATTCAAGTTCACCATTAAATTCTAGAAAAAATTATTATGACATCTTAGGTGTAGGTCGAAATGCGTCCACATCTGATATAAAAAAAGCATATTACAAGCTTGCCAAGCAATATCATCCCGACGTAAGCAAAAATGATCCTAACTCTTCCAAAAAGTTCCAGGAGGTTTCTGAAGCATATGAAGTGAGAAAAGTATCACCTCAAAGCTATGCAGTCACTTCATATTAGTTTTTTTCTAGATTTTGGGTGATGAAACTAAACGAAAGCAGTATGATACTTGGGGTGCAACCGCTGAACAAATGGGCGGAATGGGGGGTGCTGGCACAGGACGAGCATCAGGACCCCAAGGTTTCAGTCAGCAATGGCAGTACCAATCCACCATCGATCCTGAGGAGTTATTTAGGAAAATATTTGGTGAAGCAGGTTTCGGTAAAGGTTCATCCCCATTTGACGATTTTGCCGAGTCCAACTATGGTTTTGGAGAAGCTCAAGAGGTGATAGAATAGCTGTCAGACAATTATATTATGTAATGGTTGATTTTTTTACAGATTGTGTTGAGAATAACTTTCAGCCAAGCGGCCAGAGGCACCAATAAAGATGTCAATGTGAATGTTGTCGACACCTGCCCTAAATGTAAGGGCACACGGTGTGAACTTGGGACACAAGCAACCAAATGCCAGTTCTGTAATGGAACTGGAATGGAAAGTATAAAAACTGGCCCCTTTGTGATGCGCTCTACTTGTCGATACTGTCAGGGTTCTAGAATGCACATCCAGAACAAATGCACAGAATGCGAGGGAAAGGGGTCAACTGTACAGCGGAAGAAAATCACAATACCTGTACCTGCTGGTGAGAATACTAGAATAAACCATTCAAAGCGTGCTATAATGTTGAGAGAGCATTACAATTTCTCCTCTACTTGCTCGAGGAAGGGATATCAACTGAGATTTTAATTGGTAGGGCGAGGCAACAGGAGAAGCGCGCAGTAGTGCGTCTCTCTTATTTATGTGGTATTATCCTTGTCGCTCGTGTAGATTTCTGTCTATACCCCAGATGAAAAGTTTCCGATACTGTATATGTTTAATAATATTTTCACATAATACTGGTTTCATCTGTTGGGAAGTCTTTATCACAATTAGGAATTAAAATTCAGACATTTTGATGCTAATGGAATTAAAAAAACTATTGCAATTTAGATTACTTAATTTTTTTTAATGATTCTTTTTTTATAAATTTCGTTCATGTGGTAATCCTTTCTTTCATTTTTGATATTGATTCATCTATGTTCCTGAACACTTGTCACACACTTTTCTACTTTTCAATTCTACAATTTTCTCGAAATTGTTTTTTCAATTTGTCATTAGGCATTAGTTATCCAAAGATTTATTTTTATATGTATTCAAATTTGAATATTATCAGTAAATCACAGGCTTCAATAATATTGAGATAGTTTTTATAGAAAATTTTAGTTGCTATTTCAAGATTATTTTCTCACAAATTTCTACTTGAATTTGTTCTGTTAGTGTATTTGTATTTATTTCAGTCATCGTTTTGTAGGCACTGTCAAAAGGTTTTTATTAAAATTTGAAATATTTATCATGATCAGTCATGTCATAATTGATTACGAATGAGTTGAATACAATCTTATTACTACAGTAACCACAGACAAATGCAAGCCAAAGTGAAGAATGAATCGTAGCACTTTGAAACTCGGCACATGACTTCTTGACATCATGTTTTGTTAGAAAGAAAAATACAATTTTTTTTGCTGTCGTTTCGGAAAGTATAAGATTTATGAAGAAAAAATTTCAACCAGGCGGAAGATAATTCAATTCTCCACAAGAAATATACTTAGTAATTTCTTACAAAATGAGCTCATTTTCTCCCGCCACTGCAATTTCCGGCAGGGCCAAAAATTAGATTTATCATAACTATGCTAAAAATTATTTTAGAAGGAAAAGAAAAAGTGTATATCGTTCCTGAAGACTTCTACGTCCTCATGAAAATAAAACATGTGTATCTGTATACCTAAAATGTGTTTTATCCCACTTCACATAACTCTTGTACAAGTCTCACTTATACATGCCAAAGAAAAAACTGTGTTTTACTCCTGCCTCAGTTTTCAACTCACCCCTAATCCCGGCAGTTTCTTCAGTAGGAATATTTCCATATTTTTATTTAGATAGTTTGGAATGGAATTGCCGATTTCTTTATTAAATAATATGACAGAAGTTTAGGGAGATCTGAATACATCGCTTATTCCAACGGTCCAATTATTAATTTTTAAACTAATCTTGGTAATACAGACTTCTTAAATTCAAAGTTTTATGGATTTATGTCTGCATTGAGATTTGATCTCATTAAAATTACTACTTTATCAATTCTGTTAACGCCACTGTTATAGTATGTGGTGTAGCCATGTTTACTAAATTGTGAGATTGAGTCCAACTGAAAACATTCAGACAGAACCCACATAACATTAATTTATATTTTTCTGAATATATTAGAATATATTCAAAAGTGTGTTATTCAAGTGATTTCGATATTGTGGAATTTTTTCTCTTATTCTTTCTTCTTCTAGGTATTGAGGATGGCCAGACTGTGAGAATGTCTGTCGGAAATAAGGAACTTTTCGTAACATTTAGGGTGGATAAATCAGATTATTTCAAAAGAGATGGAGCTGATGTTCATACAGATGCCGACATTTCTGTAGCTCAAGCACTTCTAGGCGGTACTATTAGGATACAAGGAATCTATGAGGATCATACACTTCAAGTAAATTACCTGTTTTTTTTTGAATACAGTCAGACTATATGAAAAAAAATTGATTTATTTTTTGCTACAGATATTGAAAAAGATTGAATTTTCAGGTCATGCCAGGCACATCATCCCACACGAGAATTCGCCTGAGCGGCAAAGGTTTGAAAAAAGTCAATGGTTATGGACATGGTGATCATTACGTGATGTTCAAAGTAATAGTGCCTAAGCACTTGGATGAGAAACAGAAGGCGCTGGCGATGGCCTATGCCGAGTTAGAAAAAGACACACCTGGTCAAATTATGGGTGTTACATTGAAAAAAGATGGTAAGTAGAAATTAGTTGATGTATGTAATAGTGGGCACTTGTTTTGTTACTTCAGTTTTGTTGCTGACGTCAAAATAAGAAGAAAAGTTCCTATACACATATGTCTGCATGTTATTCGTTTCTGAGATACAAGGTGTCAAAGATGAATTCGTAATTTTGTTTTGTGTGAATAAATTTGAAAATAATTGTGATATTCGAGTAGAGTTTGGTATCTGGGAGTATTTTTCAATGACAATATCAAATGTGATGAGTGGGTGGCGCCACCTACATATATTTTCAGTCATTTGAAATGTCATAACTTTTTTGTATGCATGTGTTCGAATGACTCTAGGTGGCGCCACCCATACGAAAGAGACAAACTAACATCAAATTTGATATTGTCATTGAAAAATACCCCTAGATACCAAACTTTATTCGAATATCACAATTATTTTGAAATTTATTAACAAAAAATAAAAAAATAGGAATTCAACTTTGACACTCTGTATCTCAGAAACGAATAACTTTCGGACATGTATTTATACGAACTTTTCTTCTTATTTTGACGTCAGCAACATGCTCCTGAACTTTCTACACGTACTTAAGAAACACCCTGTATTTTAAAAATGTTTTTGATGTGTTATTCTTTATTTTAAAGAAAACGTGTCATAACATTTATGTTAAAACATACCTAACTTTTTTATAACACTTACTTAATAACTAGAGTTTTGTAGCATTTGATCTTCATAACCAGCTTTTGAAACAGTAGTTCTTCCAAACTAGCTGTTTTGTGAACTTGTTTTGTAAGATATTTTTTTGAAGAAAAAGTTTTGAGAAATAGTAGCTTTTTTTTCTTCAACAAACTCCTCTGATGTCAATTAGAGAGGATAATATCATTAATTTCGGGACATTTTCCTTTTTTTGTGATAGCTTGAGGACTAAGATCAAGTCTGAGCTGGACTATTCATACAAAATATATATATATATATATATATATATATATATATATAGCTTTCTATCATTTGTGCGTCCATACATTTTAAATTTACATATGTTTCAGCGTCCCCCACCTTTATGCGTCCGTATACGGACGCTCAAATGTAATCCCTTATTATTTCGTGTGAAAGAACTGCTAGTGACCTCTATCATTTTACTTTCGAACCTCCGTATTTGACAGATTACTGTCTGTGGTCGTGAGTTTCACTGTGACTTTGACGGAGTTACATATTCGCCATCATGTGGACGCTAAAGTATCACAAGTTGATCAAAATATATTCACGTGTAGTTCAAGTCATGTCCGTTGCAGCGCTACAAACGCATACTGTATACTTATTGTGGACTACATTCTGAGATACTTCAGCGTCCGGACACTTGGCAACACACCATTTGTATTCGGGTGGTTTCTACGTGGTCTCATTTATCGTTGATGGACTCAGTGGGGTAACAATGAATACACGAAAGAAAATTCGCATTCGAGGACGCAACAGTATTTTGCATTCGAATTAAAACTAATATGAGAATAAAAAATTAATAAATAAGTATCTGTTATTGTTAATTGACATTTCGTGTTTGAAGCAAAATGAAATATCTAGGTGATATTTTTTGCATGACTATCGTACAGTTGTGTGCATAAAAAAGTCGTACAGCAGTTATAGGCTATTGTGAGTCAATCTTAATTGAACTTCTTATCGACTTTGACAAGTAGTGTCAAAATTCAAACTATTTTTGTTAGTAACGCGCTTTTAACATTTTTTCAGCGCAATTAGTGCAATGCCTTGAACGACTCTTTTATGTACAAAACTGTACGTCTTTTACGTTCTAGAACAAGAAAGAGTCACTTCGCTTACTGAGATTTTAACGAAAAGTCGACATTTGAGTTCAGTTTCCGAGAAAGAATAGTTTAGTTCTGTACTCAAGATGAAATGCAATATGTATCTAGTATGACATGTTCGATTTGCAAAGGAAGAAGAAGAGGATTCATAAATTCCCAAAAATTTTGGTAATCCATTTAAAAGGGTTTTCTCAAACAGAAAAATTTAGAGAAAAATAAAAGGTCACTATTGATTTTCCTCTAAAAGGATTAGATATGAGCAACTTCACAGCAGACAATGAAGCCCCTTGTCTATATAACTTGTACGCTTTGTTGAATCACAGCGGGTCCAAAAAAACTGTTTTCAGACGTGTTGCGTACACTATTTTTTCCGCAACCGTGGAACGTACGTTTTATCAAGTTTAATAAAT
The DNA here is from genome assembly GCA_958298965.1 of Chrysolina haemoptera. Taxonomy (NCBI): domain Eukaryota; kingdom Metazoa; phylum Arthropoda; class Insecta; order Coleoptera; family Chrysomelidae; genus Chrysolina; species Chrysolina haemoptera. The sequence continues at coordinate 27,063,715 of OY282597.1, read as the reverse complement.
AGACAAATATACCTTTAATGGCTTGCCTATCTGAATGTAGTCCAAACTATACACAGTGAGTTTCAAAAATTTGCCACCACATGGAAACTTTTTTATTATCGATTCGGCCCAAAAAATTTTAATATTCATAAAAATTGGTGCATTGCGGAATCCTTGTATTCGAGTTATAAAAATTATAAATTTCCTAACGGTGTACAGGGGGGAACAAAAAAATGAATTCTGATCAAGAATAAACTACCATGGCTGCGATTCCATAATTTGAATATTGTTTTCAATTCTAAATAACCTCTTTGAATGCACTTTTTATAATGTCAAAAATAAGGGGTAGTTTACACCTGAGCAAAATTCCTATTTTTTGTTCTCCCCTGTACACTGGAAATTTGAAATTTTGACAACTCATAGATATGCAAGTAGTCTGCCATGCACCAATTTTAATGGGGATTAAAATTTTCTGAAAAATCGATAATAAAATTTTTTTCCATATGGTGCAAATTTTTTAAACTCACTGTATATAGTATGGACCATATTTTGGAAGGCAAGCCTTTATAGATGTATTTGTATATTTATGTAACGCTATAAAAAGTATGTTTCATCCGGTTAACAGATGGGTGAAGGTCGACCTCTATTCCGGCTCTTAGAATAATTTATTCACTATATTTCTTTGTAGGACAAAATTTCGAACATTTTAGTCCTTTTATTTGTATTATATATTGAAATTTGAACAGAAGATAGGTACTAAGAGATACATTCTAATTCTTATTTAGGTTAATATTCACATTAAAATTCGAGCACTTCTCAGCCTAGTTCGGGAAGTACGTACTTCCTGGACTGGAGCGGGAATTGCTACTTTCTGAAAGAAAAAGCGTCCGGAACGTAGGTTCTTCCCGGACGGTTGCCTAAAATAGTAATTTGTATAGGAAAAAAATCAAATGGATATCATACAACTTTATCAATTTTTTATTGGATCGTCAATGCCCCCTCTTCTGATTTGGTGGGTTTATAAAATCAAACTCAGCACACTTCAATGGATTGACAAAACTATATTATTGTTATATATCTCAAGATGGCGACCCTGAACAACATTTTGATTTTTTTTATGGAAGTCTTGTGAGATTTCACTTTGAACATCTGGTTGAGTATTTCTTGTATTTCTAGAATATCACACCGAGATATGCACCACACCCAAAATGTATGTTATAGTAGGTATACTTGAATACTGCATACTAAACGGAAAATAACTCCATTTTCATTACAATACAAGCTTTTATTTAGTTTCACCTGTCACGGTGTCTGTGCGTTTCTAATCAAATCTTGCAAGTCAAATATAAGACATTTCTAATCGTTTGATTCAAAATTTGACAGGTGTTCATAATTTCGGTGACAATGCATTATGAAATTTTCGTTAGAAAAAAATTAAAAAAGACGGCTCCAATATGGCGGATGAGTTTTGTAGTTATGGTCCGATTCGATTCTAAATTGGTATGTGGGGGTTTTTCGGACATACTGAAATTTTTGTCAAAATTCATAAATTCAATATGGCGGCTCCAATATAGCGAACGAGTTTTGTGATTATGGTCCGATTGACTCTTAATTTGTATGTGAGAGTTTTTGGGATCGTAGATTATGATTTTCTTGTGTAGCATTATTATAAAAACTTGTTAATTAAAAACCTTGTTTTTCCATAAATAAGATGGCAAAAACACTCGTAGGAAAAATATTGTACCTAACTCTTAAGGAAAATGTCTTTTCCGCTCTTAACGGCTTGTCCGAACTCCGCTCTGCGTCGTTCGTGCAACTGCCGTCGCGTGCGGAAAAGTACTACTTTCCGCACTTGTTAGGTAAATAACTATTCCGTCGACAGTAGTTTTCAAAAATATCTCACTTTCAATGTTTATTTATATAACGTTACGATAAAAAACAATCACTGTTTCCTATTTATATTAACTCTACTCAAAGATAGTTTAATTTTTATTAGTGGTAGTTTTATTTTATTTTTTCCTTCATTTTCAAATTGAAATAAAAAAAAAAAATTACCCTCAGTGGGTTTTGAACTCTCGACCTCAGTGTTGCCTGCCAGGTGAACTTTACCATTACGCCACGGGACCATACATGGTTTTGAGTGACAACTGGTGTAATGAACATTTTCTGAAATTTTATTTGAAAATTGACAAATAAATAATGATAGATAGTACTAACCAATATAAAATGTATAAGAACAATTTTTGTTGGGTTGCATATAATCAAATCGTTGATTAATAGAAAATCATTCATTAATAGGGGTCATTAATCAACGATTTTGAGTGCGTTAAAATACATCATAAATGAACGGTCGACGGAAAACAATGTAAATGACGAAATGACACGAACACACAAATAAACCTAACCTAAGAAAGCTAAATGAGGCCTGAAACGAGAAAAATAGCACGATTGCCACATCTTTTTCGTCATTAGTAAATGAGACATCAATTTATCTTGATCATGTTTTATGCAACGCATCAGGGACCCTATTGTCAAATGTCGACAGCCTATGTCACATGCTACAAAATATTTCTATCACTTTTCTCGACCAAGCATTGAAAAGAGATGGAGATATTTTGAAAAATGAGATTGTTCCAGAAAGCATTTTGAAATATCTTTCATAATCCTGTTTTAACCTGATGTTCATTTCTAGAACAAAATACCCAGATATCCACTATCTGAACAATATGGTTCTAAGAATTTGTTAATGTTTCGTTTGGGTTCATACATACCATTTGAATTTAACCAGTCAAGAAATTATTTGTGAATTTCGGACCCTGCCATATTATTTTCGCTTTTTTGTTGAAATTGCTTGTAACTTGTCTGACAACTAAGAAAATTTTTTTTGGCAGGGAATTCCGAGGGACACATGCCCTTTGCTGGCTCTGAGGAAAAAACCCAAGCGAAACATTCCCAAGAGGACCCTGGTCTATTGACTAAAATCAAAAGGGCCATTTTTGGTTAGATGACAGACTGTGACGTAAATGAATATAGGTTAATATTGTTGATTTTAAAATTTATTTATTAGCAAGTTATTGATCGGGTAAATAATAAACGAATGTAGAATTAATTTACATGTTTTTTCTGTATTTACAATATCTTTTGAATTTTCATTGAAAACATATTGGTAAGTTGTTGAATAAAAGAAAAATCCAAAAACTCATGACGACAGTCATTACTAACGTCATTGAAGGTTGGGAAGTGTCACATTGCACACCTCTACTTCCCGCCCTAATTTCATCTATTCTAGATGAATATTTTTGACTTTATCTGACATTAATTTATATTGGTATACAATTTTATACCCCGTAGTCAAGGTAACAATATATCTACTTGATTATTATGACACTAAGGTAAAAAACGATTAAAATTTCCACAAAATTTATTGTCTTTGCGACATGTTTCGATACACAGTATCTTTTTCAAGGGAATGTAATACATTAAATTATTCTTCATTGAAATTACTTAAATACCTGTCTTACCCATATAATTAGGGTCTACCTATAATTATCGCTAATACCTAGACTCATACAAGTTATAAAATTGACATAACAATGAACCTACCTGGAAATCTCAAAACACAACCACCGCTCAATTGAACAAATTTAACAAAGGGAAACCGTTCAGGTTCAGTTGATCATTTAATAAACAAGATGAATTTTTCAATTTATTAATTTCCAAGAATTCTAAATAATTAAGCCTAATGCCCTCATTTTCCACATGATCGAAGTTTTCATCGAAGTCATGGCCTTCCTCCAAAATATGATTGGCATATGATGAGTGTGTTTTATTGTTTACATAATTCATATGGTGTTCACGTATGCGACTTTTAAATGGTCTATCTGTCTGGCCGATATATACTTTGGAGCAAGATAATTTATAAAATCCTGATATTTCAGATTTCTGCGTTTCGACGCTTTGCGTCTCGGTTAACTAACTAATCTCACTACAGGAATGCATCTCTTCCCACCTCGGTGTGTAATATACTACTTCATTCATCACAACTTACCTCTGATAAATTTGAAGTATTAATTGTAATGTTTTCCTGGTATAATATATTCATATTATTTGAGTAATATGTGTGACTTATTTTCATGATCAAAAATGACATTATGGCATTCTGTATTTGGCTGAATATTTCGCAGTATTCGGCCGAATACCGAATATTGAACAAAGTGGCCGAATACCGAATAGCAACCAAATATTCGTGGCATCTCTAATTCTAATTGGTTCTTGAGTTATGACTTTTTTATTATTTCTATTTTTTTTATTCATTATTTATTTAAACGGGGCAAGCCCAATTCAGGTAGAAGTATTACTTAATCTAATCCAATTGTATTTCTACCAAGAAAGTTTTGGGGTAGTTTTGATTACTTCCATTCTCTATGTTTTTTGGGGTGCTTAATCCGAATCTGAGATTTGCTAACAAATATAACCTTTCCCCAAGGAATGAAAGAGCATACAATTTTCTACAAATTTTACTATACAAGTTTTTTTCTACGACAAACCATTGGGGTTCAAGGACTACTTGTAAATTGGCATATTTCAGCTGACTGGGGACAATCCCACTTTTCCACTACAAAACTCTAATTTATTATTGAAGTTAATTAGAGGATTCCCCCAGTTCTCTGCACATACCTTATTTATACCATACAATAAAGGTACAGGTCACTTTTTCAAAAATTACAAGCAAGTTATTTAATGAGATCCGAAATCGTACAAAACTTTTTTTGGTGAAGATTTGTGTTACTGGCAATCCGTTTAAAAAAATGAACATCGTGATTTTGTGCCATTAGGCAATTTTTGTTTTGTGAAAACGGTCTGTTTGCCAAGTTGGTCATTTCGGATTACTGGAAATCTGATATAGAGATGAATCGAAGTGGACATTATTCTATTCAATAAGGCGGTTCTTGCTGTGACACTGGGCGGACTGGGCCCATAACCTATTAGTCGATGTAGGTGACTTTGCGGAAATGCCTGTTGCCAAGTTAGGGGAGCGTTATAAAAGTTTTGATTGAAGTATATTAATATAAATCTTCAACCAATTCTAAAGGCGCTTACAATTTTTGTTTTGCGGAAATGCTGTGTTGCCAAGTTGGTCACTTCTGATTACTAGATATCAGATATAAAGATGGATCGAAGTGGACATCAGGCGGTTCTTGCTATGACATTTTGACTTTGAAGAAATGCGATTTTGCCAAGTTACGGGAGCAGAAAACCTTTAGGAAGAGCTTTATAAAAGTTTTGATTGGAGAATATATTAATATATATCTTCAGCCAATTCTGACGGTATCTACAATTTTTGTTTTGCGGAAGTGCGTTGTTGCCAGTTGTTGTGGTGTTGGATTACTCAATATATGTAATGAAAATGAATCGAAGGATGCAATATCCTTTTCAATCAAGTGATCTTGATTATGAAATTTTGACTTCGTGGAAATGCGCTGTTGCCAAGTTATAGGGGAGCGGCATATCATTAAGAAGAGAATTATAAAAGTTTCGATTGAAGTATATTAATATATATCTTCGCCAATTCCAATAATATTTATAATTTTTGTTTTGCGGAAATACGTTGTTGCCAAGTTGGTCACTTCGGATTACTAGAAATCTGAAATGGAGATGGATATCGAGGTGGACATTATTCCATTTAATCGGGTGGTTCTTGCTATGATATTGTGACTGTACGGGAATGCGTTGTTGCCAAGTTACGGAAGCGAAGAATCATTAAGAAGAGCTTTATCACAATTTCGAAAATTCATAATCTCCGACCTTGAAAACCCCCACATACCAATTTAGAATCGAATCGGACCAGGACTGGTCCGCCATCTTGTAACCGCCATATTTAATTTATGAATTTTGACAACAATATCATAATCACCGACCCCGAATATCCCCACATAGATATTTTGAATAGAATCCGACCATAATCACAACTCGACCGAAAATCCTACATACCAATTTAAAATCGAATCGCACCATAATCACAAACTGGTCCACCATATTGGGGACGCTATTTTTTTTCTCCTTCAAAAATTTCTGTGGTATGTTCACCTATATTCTAAACCTCGACTAATTTTTTTATATAAGAGCCCAAATTTCAAGATTTTCGTACATAAAGTCACAGATCATTGTAGTCGAGCATTTTTATGAAATTTCGTACGAATAAAACATTCAAATTCGTATGCATGAAAACTAAACCCTTAATCTTTAATTGGAAAATTATCACCTCTTCTAAGGAAACCAGACACTACATTCATGTTACGAATGAATATGTACACCACCGCTCAAAGTAATTCCTACTATGCATAACTAAAACAAAATAATTATAACTCACCTTGGTGTAATAATCGGGATCACAGCAATGGAAATTATAAAATATTCACATGGTCAACAAATAGCACACTCAAAAATCAAAATACAAACTCACCTCAATACAGTACTGAAACGGTACTGAACTGCTTAATTAACAAAGCTCAGACAGAGCAAACGACGTAATTGCAGATTCCTTCAAATTCGCAACTTTCAAAACTGCCATCTATATAATATTGTTAGTACTAATATTGTCACGCCATGACTTGGGCCACAGAACTTATAATTATATCTTATGACTAGAATGCGTTACAAATATGGCGGATGAACAAATCATGCATAACCTGCAACACTGTAATGTCCTCTTCACAGTAGCGGCGCATAAAATAATGGGCGTATCATAGGGATGGAAAATGGGTTGGTTTTCTTGAAAATGAGAAATTGCATATTTTTTTTCCCTTTCTGCAGAAATTACCACAATCCTTAACAAAACACTTCATCATATAGAACGGCGAACGGCTAATAACACTATATAACCAATATATAAATATTTTCATATCGTCCAACACACTCGTGTTGAAAAAATAATCAACATTCAACAGTGACGTGACAACGCCGCTTTGTTTATAAACAAATTGGCAAGCTTAACCGACAGACGTCGTAGATTCTACTCGTTTCCCCTTGGAACTACAAGAAATAACGTATGTGTTTACTTAGTAAAAATTGTCCTCTTTGCGGGTGCCCACGATTTGTTCAAGTTTAGGGTAGCCGACGATACATGAAGCGCGTTCTAGTCATAAGATATAATTATGAGTTCTGTGACTTGGGCACACTCGAGCTAGTGACATCTAGTGGTGATGCCCATTTGGATCAAACCATTTTTCCTATATCATTGACTAACTATCTTCTGTATTATCAAACAACGGTTGAAGCCTACGAGGAAAGCTGTCTTGAGAAAAAAAGGCTCAAAATAACAAACCGGTCTGGTGGAATAAGCATCTAGAAACCCTCGGAGGTAGGTCTCTTGAAATAAAATGACAATGCCTGTACTAGAACATTCGAGGAAAGTATAAGGATTCTCAAAGAAGCACACTTTCCATCAAAACAGGTGAACAACTTTGGAATGGAGGCTTGCTATGGAAATATCGAGACCAAATAATATCAGGGCAAGGAGGAATATTCTGGAGACAAGATTGCACAGTCCATTGACAATCTTGAATAGAAGTGTTAGGTCTCTTTGTTTCCAGTTTTGTCTAATGCAGAGTAGTCGTAGTACACATGCATCTTGAAGGCTACATATCTAAGAAAGTTGTGCTGAACAGTCTCGAGTTTCATTTTGTATGTAGGGTAATGGGGAGACCAGACTGAGGAACAATAGTCGAGGTGAGATCTAACAAGGGAAAAGTAAAGGGATTTAATAGCAGATATGTCAGTAAAATCGCAGGTAGTTCTCTTTATAAAGCCTAGCATCTTCATGGATTTCTGAGTTACAGTGGAAATATTGGATTTGTAGCTAAGTGTGGAGTCTAGTTTCACACCTAGATCTTTGGTTTCGATTGCAGAATGAAGGGTCAAATTGTTTATACTGTAGTCGAAGGTGATTGGGTGGTGAGTTCGGTGGAAACGAAGGATGTGGCATTTGGAGGCATTCAAACTCATTCCATTATGTGTGCACCAATTAGACAGGCAATCTATATCATTTTGTAAGCTTAGTGAATCAGCCTCATTTTTGATTATTTTAAAACATTTTAAGTCATCAGCAAATAGCAAAGCTTCACTTTCTTGAAAGCAGTTGATGAGATCATTAATAAAAAGGTTGAACAGCAGTGGTCCCTAATGTGATCCTTGTAGAACACCTGAGGTAACTGCGATGGGATGAGAATAGTAATGATTAACCCTAACAATTTGTGTTCTATCCGTGGGCTAGCTCATGAATGCCGTATGATCGAAGTTTATGAATCAGGAGCTGGTGGTTGACTTTGGAAAGCTTTGGAAAAATTAGTGTACACGGAGTCAATTTGTGACAAAAAATCGACAACGTGACAAGACCTATTTCAGCTCATTTTTTGGATGTAAATCCGAATTGTTGGGTCACTATTATTGCTGAGCAGTCGTAAGAAAGGAAATCGAAGATGATGCTCTCAAAAGTTTTGGGGATTTCACTAAGTATAGAGATGGGACGATAATTGCTCACGTCAGACTTTCGGCTAGATTTATATATTGGAGTAACATATGAGGTTTTCCAGTAATCCGGAAATTCGTCTGATGATAGAGACTTATTAAATATATAAAAAAGTGGTCGAGATAAAATGAAGCTAACTGATTTAAGAAAATTCGGGGTAATTCCGTCAGGGCCAGGACCTTTGTTAGTATTAAGTTTGGTCAGTTTTTCATAGATTTTCGAAATTTTGATATGATACTTGGACACATTTACCACGGAAGTTATAGGAGTATTCAAGGGATGCAAGGGTTGGTTTGAATAGACCGAAGAAAATTGGTTTGTAAAGAGGTTAGCAATATCAATCCCATTGTGAGTAGTACAATCACCAAGAGTCATTGTGTCAGGTATAGTGTTACTTAGCCTTTTGCTACTTACAAATTTCCAGAAGGATTTGTTCAGGAACTGAATGATGAATGATGCATAGCTTTCGGGACACCTTGAGCTCTTGTGAATCTTGTGTGCTGATTTTTTCTCGTGAGTTAATTTCTTCAGCATGGAAATTTCTTTTCATATATTTTTATTTGTGGAACAAAGCGGTCAATGATGAGTAAAGGATGTCTTAGAATATAGAAACCATTTCGGAGAGTATGTGAAAAGTGTATATTAAAATCACCTGTGAGAATAATATTATGTTTTATAGAATGAGTGAACAGATAATCGAGATATTTGAGATAAAGATAAAGGGTCAGGTCGTCTCTACTGCATCTGTGAGTGGTACCTAGTATCCGTCACTAAGTTCTAACAAAATTGTACTAATGATTCACATCATTAGGTTCCATTCATTAACATCGATTTGGAGAACTGCCCAATAACAGATATCAAGGGGTGTCATATCTGGTAAACGAGGGGTTCACTCCTGCCAAATTTTAATTATTTTTTCCAAATAACTTTCGTATTTTCAACTTCAGCAAGAAAAGTCAACAAGCTTTTCTGTTGAGAATGTGATCATGACTCCAAATACATAATGAAATATAGGGTATTCCATTAAAAAAATGTAATTTCATGAAATTTCGGTTCTCAGTATTGAGATGGCCATAAAAAATGCTACTAGTTTGCTCATTCAACTGAATTCGTAGCATCAATAATAAAAAAGTTGGCAATGGTGCTGACTTAATTTGGAACAGGCTGTAAAGTGACATGTATATTGAACGTTAGCTTTGAAAATAGAATACCAAAATACTACATACAATCAATAATTGAACAACAAATCTGAATTATTCATATTTTTATAGGTAGTAAAATGTTCACGACATCTGAAAAGCTGGAACTGTTAGAAGCAATCCGCTTAGTTTTAGAAGGTAAGGACAAAAATGATTCTCACAAAGATACTGATTTGACAAAAAATAGGAGGAAAAAGGTAGAGAGAATCGAACAGAAATCTCGAAATAAAAAGCAAGACATCGGTGAGCTGAGCGCAGAAAGTGATGTGGAAGAAACCAAAGTGAAAAACAAAAACTGAAAACACTTTTTGCAACTATAGATGGTGGTGCAGTTCCATTCAAGACTAGTTTTTTTACATATTGTTTTTTTTATATACACTTATGAAAGTTTGTTGTTGCCATAGAGTACTTTATTAAAACTATAGAAGAAGAGTATTTTTTTCAATACATAGCCATAATTATGTTGGGTTTTTTAAATTGAAAACTGCTTGTAGAATATATAATATCCTTTCTCATAAACACTCATATGGGAGATCCCAAAGGCATAAAAACATTGAAGTGCATAAATATAACAATTGATAAATACATCCAAGTGGGATAGAAAGTCAACTTTGGTAAATCAAAAATCAGTATAAAACAAACTCGGCTTTTTTGTCGCCTTATTGACAACCTGCACATAGCGGAGATGCAAATCAATCTTAGTGTAAAAAAAAACACCCAGGTCCCAAACAAAGTTAGCCCTTGTGAGAGGTTCATCATTAATATTATATCCAAATTCAATTTGTTCAAGTGATCCATAAAAAGACATAAATTTGTTTACATTCATCTCCATATAATTTTCAGTATACCATTTAATGATTGACATTTACATATAATCCAGTACGATTGGGTTTTGAGACAAGAATCGATTGTAGCACCACCAAACTTGGTATGCTGGTAGTTGGAATAATGATAAACACAAAAAAAAAATAGTTTATCAAAATTCCAGGGGTGGAACATTTTTTTTTTCGTTTAAAAAATAGATTTTTGCTGTAATCTTGGAAAGTATATGATTTATCAGAAAAACAAATGAATGGGGTGAAAAACAATTCAGTTTTCCACAAAAATTATTTTTAATAATTCCTTATGGAATGCGCTCGTTTTCTCAGAAAACGTGATTGAACGCCGACATCAAATTTCATGTTCACCCTTACCCGCCGCTGAAACTTCTGGCGCAGCCGAATATTTGGTCATAACTCTGCTAAAAATGATCGGAGAAGGAAAAGAAAAAGTTCATATCGTTTCTGAAGAATATATATATATATATATATATATAGTTAATAACACTATTGTGAAGTGCGAACCTCAAGCTTGAAATCAGATACTTAATTTTTTTTTGATGCAGGATGTGTATATGAGCGATAATTTTCAACATTTACTGAAGAAATTGCCTGGATCATGGGTGAGTTAAAAACTGAGGCAGGAGTGAAATCCAGTATTTTCTTTGGCATGTATAAGTGAGACTTATCTCACTAGTCTTAAATCGTTGCATCCTCCAAATAGGGTACTGATTCCTGCTTCAGTATAATTATTTTATATCGACTGAAGTATCCATGACTTTCGGATCCTCCGCAAATATCGTAGAAGGGTTATGTGTAGTGGGATAAAACACATGTTGGATACTCAGATACTCACATGTTATATTTGCATGAGGAAGTAGAAGTAATCATCCAGGGGAGCGTTTGGTGAGAAGTAACAGCCGAAAAGGGAGAACTTCTGGAAGTCTACTTTTACATACCCGTTTCCTCTTGTGATTATTGGAACCTTCTTATATTCCTGCTCTGATTTATTTTGTTCTCGCTCTTATGAGGTTTCTGAATACTGGACATTTAGTTTGGCGTTTCGATGTCCTTCGACTTTACACGTTAGACAAAACGGTTTTTCAGTGCACTCCTCTGACTTGTGTGTATTTTTCCTACATTTTCTGCACACTTCGGATTTATCTTCTCCTTTGTACTCCTCCGTTTCATGACCAGCCTAGTTTTATGCATTCCCTCCGTATTAATATGTCCGCGATGCTCCTTCGTTGGGCAGCTATCGTAGCATTTTATGATCTTACTTCTTCATTTTCCCCGTTTCCCTCTCCCACTTCTCTGACAACAACTTCAAGGATATCATCTGCATATATTGTCTCGTCTATGTCGCTTATATGCATTTGTATTTCTTGTTTATGGATTCTGATTTCTGCTTTTTCCATTTTCTTTTGTATCTCGGTTTTCAGAGTGTTTGATGCATTTTTCTTATCTGAAATAACGTTGAAATAACGTTGTCAAGTGGCTGAAAACCAAAGGTTTTTTTCAACGAAAAAATGTCGCGTGAAACAACGTAATATTAAACCAATTGCTTACTAATTATCGCTTTATTGCAGTTTTCAATCAGGTTTTTTGAACATCGAAGATACTCAAAAAAACAACATTGTTTTGACCAAATAAAAGGTTAAGGAAGGTATTATAACCATTGATAAATGAATCGCATCAAGCTAGTTTGATTAAAATTTCTTTTTGAATTAACATAACGATTGTTAAACGTATATTTAACGACTTGTTGAGCAAGTAACGTTGAAAACACATCTTTATAACGTATTCTTTCAACGTTGAAGATTACACTAAATAATTTCCTTTAAAATTTTCAACCAAAAACGTTTATTCAACCAATGCCACTTTTATAATACGTTTGAAAAACGTACGTGTGCCCATTGGGAGAGGTTACTTTTTCCTGTCTTTCTTATGTTTTTTATATTAATGCCTGTATGTTCTATGTCATATAGTCTATAATCAACTTCTCCATTACTGTTTCTTATCAGTTCCGTTATCTCAGGAAATTTGATTTCTAGTGCTCTTATCATATTTTATCTGACAGTACCTCTGCGGGGTCTAGTAATACAGCTACATCGCTCTCCTTATTTATTTCGGCCACCTCTGTTTTTCCAATTATTGTGATTTGGTATATTTCTTCTGTCTAACACACTATCTACAGCTGCACAATGACATATAACTCCTGAAAAGAGCTGGGTGGAAGATAAATTTCACCAATAATTAGATCTTCACTGTAAGTAGATACCTTGACAAATATTATTTTGTTCCTCGTTATTCATGTTGATAACTATGAACTAGAATAATGCTTGATTGGATTTTTGACTTGTTAGTATTGACCGATATTTCCTGTATACAGGGTGTAATCTAACCTCTTACACTCCCGTGTATAATGTCATTTTATAGGGAATGGCAGGTGTGAAAAATTCGAAAAAAAATTATGGTGTTGGAAAATTCGTCGAAATTTTGTATGAACGTCAGCTGGCCGGTGCAGAACAGCGTTGTTATAGATTTTCCAAATATTCCAACAAACTTTAAAATTTCCACAATTTTTTTTCGAATTTTTCACACCTGCCATTCATTATAACATGGCATTATACTTCCGTCCTTCACGGGAGTACAAGAGGTTAGATTACACCCTGTAAATCATATCAAGACAAACCAAGCTCCTCACCATGGATATTTTCGTAGAACCAATTTTCAGTGAAAACAAAAACATCATAGTCACTGATAGCTGCGTTAAATTCTAATGCCGTGATTTTAGTTCTAACATTTTGATGGTATACGCGCAATATGTTTTATTCAGACTGGGGGCTGCCCGTAGAATTTAGTTTTTTTATTTGTAAAGTGCAAAAGGCTAGAGACAATTTTCGGGATTTGCTGTATGTTTCGAATGGTTAGATTGTTTTCTCATCTCTCAGTCCCATCATTGAGTTGTTGCCGAAGATTCGTGAGATGGTTCCTCTGATTGAGTAACTCTCAATAAGAGCTGACTCCAATTTCCGGAAAGTTTATTTCATTTTTATTTATAAGGACGAATAGTATATTAGAGTATAAGTGGATGAAATAGTTATTTATGCAACAAGTGCAACAAGTATAACGGCCTCGTCGGACAATTTCACGTCGAGTGCAATAAACTCTTTTTGCACGAGTTTCATACAATATTTTTTCTACGTTCATGCAAAAACTAGAAAATGTTTCATTTAGGTGGCACTAAACTGTAAGGAAGACATGGTTTGTTTAAATTTATCTGCTAAAAGTAATTCAAAAACATTATGTGTAATTCAGATGATATTCGAAGGAAATAATTTTATTTTTAACAAATTGTATTTTCTAGTAATTTCATAGTCCATTATATAATGAATATGATCAAACATGCAACTATTCAAATAATACAATCTCACAGAAAATTGCCTAAATTTGGCGTCGATTTCAAAGTTTATGTCTGTCATGATGACAAAACGCTATAGTAGAATGACAGATGAGTGTAAAAGTACCAGTTTTTTCACCAAATATAGTTCAATAAAGTTTTGTTTTTTGCATGAACGTAGAAAAAGGTCTTTTGAACACGCGCGATTGAGCAAAAGTGTTTGAAAGATCTGAGTTATCCACGAATACGTTATTTTTTTCAACGTGTCAAATTTAAAGCTTTTTAGGTTAAAAGCTATCTGAAAAATCAGTCGAAAAATTACAAAATAATGCCATTTGGAGCTATTTAGGTTGAAAACTAGTCGAAAAATTACAAAATAATGTAATATTTGGTTAGAAATGAATGTGCGCCCTCCAGAGATAATTGTCAGAGTCACGTGTTCTGGTATGGTCTATTTCATTTGACGTTACAAAGTACTACAGCCAATTCAATAATAATAAAATTGTCATTTAGACTTCCAGGGTTCTCGAGTTGCACACGCTGAGACGTGCTTTAAATAAGTAAAAACGGGCACCAATTGAAAAATAGTTATTTAACGTGTATTAATAAGGGCGATTAACAATCGAGATATTTTAATGTTTGAGATTGTTAATCGCCATTTTAATTCACGAGTTTGTTACAAAACTTTTCCGTCGACAGAAGTTTTCAAAAATACCGATATCTTATTTTCAATGTTTATTTATTTAACGTTACGATAAAAAACAATCACTATTTCCTATTTATATTAACTCTACTCAAAGATAGTGTAATTTTTCTCAGTGGTAGTTTTATTTTATTTTTTATTATTTATTTTCAAATTGAAATAAAAAAAAATATTACCCCCGATGGGTTTTGAACTCTCGACCTCAGTGTTGCAAGCCAGGTGCACTTTACCATTACGCCACGGGACTATATAAATAAATAAATAAATAAATAAATAAATAAATAGGGGTTTATTTCCAAAGTTAACCATACAAAAATTTCACAACATATGACATGCCACTAACATCCATTCATTCTTCTTAACCCAGGGGGGTCAGGGGAGGATGGATAGACGGACGCAGAAGTAGCGATCCTTTCTACTCTCGGTGAAGAGAGCAGAAGGACGCCCTGCCAGGTCGAGCCTAGAGCCCCCGCGAGAGGACGCCATTACCCGACCGCGCTGATGGTAACGCAAAGCCGGGCATTTCATAACATAGTGGTACTATTCGGTAAGATACACGCCTCCTGCAAAGCTAATGCGTGTTGTGTATTGCATTCGATGTGGATAATGCTTGCAGTTAGTTTGTGAGGCTGGTTGTTTCGATGATAACCCCGGAAAAGGCTGAGGCAAAAAACCGGGTCAAGGTACTTCGCGTTTTAGTTTTTACTTTCGTCTAGGTTCCCTACGGAACCGGTTCCTCCCTTCGCTCCTGAAAGATATCCAGCGCTTGATATATGAGCCCCCCGTGTTTGCGGGGCTCATTATCGTACACCCTGAGCCTGGTAATGTCCTTGGTAAGAGGACTTTTATCGATGTGGTATTTATAGAACTTGTATGACAAGTTGCGTATATATGTCGGAACTGAGTCGACGCCAGCAAGCTTCCTTAAAGTCTCCAGTCGAAGGTATCTTCTACTGTTTGTAATAACACGGAGTACCTTGTTTTGCATCCTGTCTAGCCTCATAAGAGGGGTCATTTTCAGGCTGCAAAACACCGGACAGGCGTATGTCATCGCAGGTCTGATTATCTGTTTATAGATCAGGACTTTATTGTCCTGACTTAGTTTCGAGCCTCTGGCTATCAGAGGGTAGGTGCGTTTGAGCGCAGCTCCAGCCCTCTGAATAGCCAGGGTTATGTGTCTACCGAAGTTCAGACGCCTGTCCAGCTGTACCCCCAGGTATCTCGCAGTGTTCACGTTCTCAACAGCCTCGCCATTGATCATCAACTTCCTATAGAGTTTTGAGTGCGTGTACTTCTTAGTGAAGTTGATGGTCTCTGACTTGGCCGGATTAACCACAATCTTGTTCTCCGCCAAATAGGGTACGACCTCCCTATCCAAGTGAACTTGGATCCTATACTGGGCAGCGACGCTTGAGAACGAATGGGCAAAGATGGCGGTATCATCTGCGTATATCGCCGTGCCCATGTCCGCTCTCCCCACGGGACTATATATAAATTGGAGTGACAACTGGTTTAATGAACATTTTCTAAAATTTTATTTGAAAATTGACAAATAAATAATGACAGATAGTACTAACCAATATAAAATGTATAAGATCAATGTATGTTGGGTTGCGTATAATCAAATCGTTGATTAACAGAAAATCATTCATTAACAGGGGTCATTAATCAACGATTTTGAGTGCGTTAAAATACATCATAAATGAACGGTCGACGGAAAAATTAATAAATGATGGCCAAAGATGTCATAAATTCAGAAAACTGCAGATAATGCATCGACTAGCCTTTCTGGAAATCACACGGCCATATTTATGTGCCATTTTGAGCGGACTGTTCAGGAGTTTAAATTGTCTGGTTCAAGTCAAAAGTTTTTGAGATGAATTCAATTGATATATTCAAAGAGCAATAAAAGAAAAATAAGAGAAAAATCATGAAATACCAGCTGTGATTTCCTTACCTTGAGGTGCTGAATAGTGGAGAGTTTTTCTAGAGAGTTGTGAGCGCTATCACAAACACACCTCATGCTTTCTCAAGATTCGACGTCTGCCCCTCATGGCCGATGAGGTTTTTTTGGTTGCACCTCTCTCGCGTACGAGGGGCCTTTCATAAGTTCCGGATTAACAAAAAGGAAAGTACAGCAATATCGCGCAAAAATGTAAAAATAGTAATTCTATAATAATGAAAAATAATAACAAATTCAGACAAAACAAAACACAGAGAAAAGTGAAGACGGAACATGCCCTACTACAGCATCCAAGGTAATGCTAGACTTTTTTCCGTTGCACAAATGTGGAATAAATGAAGCAGCAAACAGTGCGTTCAGACTCATCTGAGTCGTTTGGAGAACATTACCCTAGAAGCCATGTCCGAACCGACAGAAAACGGGCCAGTTAGGTACGACCTCAAAATTCAGTTTGAAGTGGATAAACAACCACCAAAGAAAACGGACCTCAACTGGAAAGTAATGCATCTGTGTGGTACACCGATGGATGAAAGGGCCGGAGCAGGGACGGATGGGATGCACTTAGGCCCGGGAAATTACCAGCAACCAGCCCTGACTGCCCTCAGAATCATTGTTCATAGCCTTTACCGGCCCAAGACCGACCGGCCCTTCGGGAATTCTCCCGAACTCCCGATAGGCCCATCCGGCCCTGGGCCGGAGTGGGCGTTACAGGAAGTTCCAGACTTTCAAAACCCTTTGGTAACACCTCTAACTACGTTTGACTTCGAAAATGGATGGACATCCAAGGGAGGAAAAGGCACTTTACTCCCATGTAATACATATGATTTTTCCTCCTACCTAGGGTCAAGTAGCTCAGTGGTTGAGACTGAAACGTTCAAAACCATTGACTGCTGGTCGGCTATGTTCGAATCCTTAGCGACTACAGATTTTTATCTGATGGCCCGAGAAAGTGCTAGGATTCGCACGTTAAAAGGTAAGACCTCGTTAATCCTTGGCTCGCACAAGTTTCGACTTTTGAGGGCTGCCGTTCGTAGGGGGACGACAGCTGGTTAACGGAAAAAACAACTTTAACCTACTTAATGAACCTTTTTTTGTAAATTTAAAACGTATCTCAACTGCTTTTGTCTTAAGCGGACCTATACTTGCATGATGGAAAGTATAGACAACACAGTCATGTCCATCTGAGAATCTGCGGTGGTGCAATGGCTAGAGTCTTGGGCTTGTAATCCGAAGGTCCCGGCGCTACCACAGCGCCAATCTCTGCCCCCATAAGTAATGTTATGTGCCTATTTGAATGAAATGTCGATCATTTTTTTTATAAGAGCTGCGCTTGTAAAAAAAGAATGTGTGTATTTCGAGCACAAAGTGTTATTGTCGTTCTCCAAAGATTAATCTTTTTGTCGAGCGAGAATCAATCACTTTGCGCTCTAAATACACAAATAGCTATTGAAGAAGTAAAGTAGATGTAACATTCATGTTTGATTTATACCAGAAACAATTTGTTTATAATAGAATCACAAGTTTCATCGTTTACAGTTTACAGTTAATAAGTAAGTTTACTTGAAATGAGGGGGAGGAAAAGTACTTTCCTCCCTAGGGAGAAAAAGTATGAGTTTCCTCCCTGGTTTGAGGGAGGAAAGTGTGTACTTTCTATAAGGGTAGGAGGAAAAGCTTTTTTGAAATTCGGGAAAAGGCATGTACTTTTGGTACCCATATGGATTTTATATGACTCGGGTGCTTAGGTACAAAATAAAAATCAATGAAAAAGATGGTGTATAATAAATAAAAACATTAATTTAATATGCTCTTTACATGGTGACAATAACGGTGGAAGCAAATTTCCAAATTCATTTTGGTGCCTCATAAACTGTGTGATATTTTGACCACGAAATAGTTTCTCAAGCATTCAGATGCGGAGGAAATACATACAAATTACATTTTACATCTCAATGCTGATCAAAAGAAAGTTAACTGAAGTAGTTGAGATTCATTCAAAACCCTCTGAGGAAATATATAATAAAACTGCTCATGAAAGCGACTTCAAAATTCATCTAGGAAGCTTCTGTTATCGGAAACATTCGCCAAAAATGAAGTTATTTACTCTTTTTGATATGTTATGGTCATTTTTGAACTGCGCTACGGCAAAAAATTCTCCCTTAATTCCATGATCAGGAAATTCAGGTGTTCGTCAACAGTCCCAGTTTCAGTCCAATATCTACTATTCCCCTACTGGCCGACGCTTGTAATAAGGACACAACTATCGCAGCTAACGTCACAGCCATTTCTAGGTAAAGAGCATAGAGTATTCTAGTTTGTCCTTCGACTGTAGCCACGCCCCCTGCCGCAGTGAAGTCCAATGGAAACATGAAGCTGTCGACGGCAGCTCTTTTTCGCACGAAGCCAAACAGTGCCACCCCTGAAACAAGAGAATAACATGTCATAAAGCCAAGAATAAAATAAGATTTGTCTCGTAAATGGCATCAGTTCCGTTGCGAAATATAGTGGAAAAGGTGGGTAAGTTCAATGTCTGAGGTCAACGGTCCCTCATAATACATAAAATGTACGTCTGATGTGTATACAGGGTGGGTCACGGTCGATGGTACCTTAGACGTTTACGGAGTACGGAGAACGGGACATAGGATCATTCTGAAAATTTGGTTTCTCAAGTAGTTGCTCTTGGTCTATCGATCTAAAATATTTCCAGCAATGCAGCGTTGCCGCGTATACTAGAAAGTAGCAGCATCTTTGTTATTTCAAATGGGTCACCCTGTATATTACCGCATTTTGGAACTTGTCATTCCTTTCTGATTATTTCTGCCCCATACTTCCCTATACCTATCTCTAACGGTTTTTGAGATATTGGTTATTTTCCATATTTTTTATCCAAGTATAGCTCGAATTGAATGTTTATTTCTGATGCGGTATTTGGACTCTTAGGAAGTTGCAATTTTGTGTTCAGTTCATCAAGGTAAATTGATTCTGTATAGAGAAGTTTGTTCTGCGTTATACAGAGTCGTTCAAAATTCATGATCTTACTGCTAGATACGACAAGGGTTGAAAGTGCGTTTTTTTAAATGGAACATCCTGTATATTATGAAATATCCTGAAAGATGACTGAATTCCCTTCGAATTGATATATCATGTTCCTATACCTAAATAGCCAGAATTCCGAGATGATAGCAATTTTCACTTGCAATCTCCCAAGTGCTTGAATTATTGCCGGAAATTTTTCAAGTACATGAAATTTCAATCCACGATAAGAACATAACTTTTTTATTTTTTTTTTGTTCCAAATTTAAACACATTTATTGATGAAAATTTTGTTAAGTAAATACTATTTATAACCACTGAAATATTGATATGTAAAATTACATATCAATATTTCAGTGGTTATAAATAGTTCAGGTGTAACCATCGTTAGTTATTTCTTATGAATTGTTGGATTATTTTCATTTCTCGGTGTGAAATTTTCTTAGCGAATCCCCTCGTGCTTGAATTAATTGCCGTAAATTCATCTCGTACATGAATATCAAAGAAAAAATATTTTAGATCGATAGACCAAGAGCAACTACTTGAGAAACCAAATTTTCAGAATGATCCTATGTCCCGTTCTCCGTAAACGTCTAAGGTACCATCGACCGTGACCCACCCTAATACATAATACATATGTACGTCTGATGATGATGATGATGATGATTTAATATTTGGGATATGCAGATTCCAAGATTTCAAAAAACCCTTTATTGTCATCTTCGGGAAAGCTACAATGTGGAAAGACACTTATGAAATATCGACAAACCAAACGTGAGGGATAATCAGCAGATTACCACCATGAATGCTAACTTCACAGATTAACTCTTTCGATAATATTACAATTCTTCAGTCAAATCTATTTTTATGAATTTATTGTTCCATTTATTACTATATCATTATATTGAAACATTAGGGGTAGTGTTCTTGGCATCATGATTTGATTCCTTGTCATCTGTCATCCGCCATCCGCACCATTTTTCTTCCATAGTATGAGCAATCTTTTCAAATATTGTTTACAATTTTTCATAATAATTATATATATATATATTCCCATTCCTAGAACTGTATCATTAGATTGTAGTCATCTGTTACTCTATTTTTAAAAATAAAAACCCCCACTCCACGTGGCAACAGGGCGCGATTCCGTGTCGGTCATGTCATGTGTCACCTGTCGTGTCATTCGATTTGAAAATAGTCTCATGCGTGGTTTAAAATGTATCATCTGTAATGTGTTTGCATCTACGTTAACTCTTTGTGTTACAAATGAAGTTTTATTCCCAGTTCTGTCCATACCTACATTATGATTATTGAAAAGGGAAACATTCTCCATGAAAATTGAAAAATAAAAAATATGATTTATTTTTAATATCTAACAAAAAACAACTACTTCCCCAGCTAAAGCCACGCTGGACATTGAACCACATCTAATATATATTGTGAAAAGACTCTAACTGAAAAGAAAAAATCTGAAAGTGAAAATTCGCATTTTCATTCACATAGATGATTTTTTCAAATTTCTCTAGTTTTCATTGAAAATTCATCAAATAAATTAGATAGGGAGAATGTTATTGTAAAATATCAAGGTTTCCTTCTCTCGCATTTGATCCCCAATACATTTGGTCGACGAAAATCTATTTCGCTTTGCCAAGCTCATCAGAGAGATTGATAGAATTGGAAAGCAGGCTCTTCAGAAGCAATTATGCACATCAAGGATGGAAATGATGGAAATATTTCTTCTGCGCTAACACTTTGAAAGTTATTTTTTGACATAGACCTGTCGTGGGCATTGCATTTTGATTTTTGTTCGGAAATGTGAATAGGATATTCATAAAATCTGTAGTGGAATCATCTGCGGCTGAAAGACAAACTTTAGTTGCTATTTTCCATTGTTCAAGATAACCTATTGGGAGGTATTCATGTTGAAAAGGAAAAATGTGATCTATTGGTAATATCTTACACAAAACAACTACTTTCCCGGCTAAAGCCACGCTGGACATTCAACTACATCTGATAGATATTGTGAAAAAATTCCAACTGAAAAGAAAAGCACTGCTGATAAAAAAAATTAAATACGTAAATTTACACAGCAGTTGAAGTTGAAAAAGACAGTATTTCTGTACGTGCATTTGTATTTTGTGCATATAATAATACATCTCGCAGAATATCATTTATTTTTTTCAAATTTATATAAAATCTCATATGTTCTCATTCATTTTCAAACTGGATGATCTCATAGAAACATGTAGGATTCATCCCAGGAATCACTGATAGAAACGGATAACAGTTATGTCTAAAAACTCGTTCAAATATCATAGATTGACGTTAGGAAATGCCATTAGAAATTAAAGGAATATTTTTTGTTAAAATTGTTTTTTTAACAAAAAATATTCCTATAATATATGTATTTAATGATATGTATCTGTAACGTCTTTTGAATACTGATGAATATCGAATATGGCTTTATAAGAGTTTGCGGTTTCACTATCCAACTTGGATCTCATAAATTGTCTTATAATTTTTTTTATCCGTCTCTATGAGACAATTTTGGCGGGGTTATACTTTCAATGGCTTATCTTAAAAATATTTTGTAAACGATATTTTTTCCCTAAATCAGCTACTGAAGTCATCCGTTACTATTCTTCTATTGTGTATTGGTGCACCATCCTCTTCAAAAAAACAGTCGATTTCCAAATTTTGAGAAAACTGTATAATAATAATAATAATAGATTTTATTAATAGGAATAGCAGTAACATATTAGAGGAAAGTACATCATATACAGTGTGACCCATTTAAGATGGAAGCACCCTTGTAAAACTTTCATTTTTCAACCGATTGGATTGATTTTTTTTTGTTAGACATTCAGAAAGCCCACTAGGACACCAAATTTCTTGAATGAATCTCAATTTCCAGGGCCAACTAATCTTATTTTTCAAGGTCAAAAATCTAAAAAGATTACTAGCGATTTTTTTAGAAAAAATCTGACTACGCCAGTGGATTCGCGAAATCTTCAAATGGGTCATATGTAAATTATCTTGAAATACGTCAAACAATAAAAAAGTTGTAAAGGAATGAAATTTGAAAAATATGTCGTTCAATCAACCCACCAATTGAATTTCAGAACTTTTATCGAAATTCGGAAAACACCACGGTATTCTGGTGGTCTCGATATATCACTGGTCAAAATTTCATCGAGATCTGTTCATAAATAAAAAAATCATAAGATAATAAAATTTGAGAAATATGTAAATGGAATTTCACGAAAGTGACATTTTATCTTATAATTTTTATTTATCAACAAATTTCAATGAAATTATAGTCAGTGATATTTCGGGACTTCCTTAATCCGGTGGTGTAGTCAAAGTTTTGATAAAAGTTCTGAAATTGAATTGGTGGGTTGATTAAACGGCATAATTTTCAAATTTCAATCCGTTATAATTTTTTTATTGATTGACGCATTTCAATGTAATTTACATATGAACCATTTGAAAATGTCGCAAAGCCAGTGGTGTAGTCAGATTTTTTCTAAAAAAATCGCTAGTAATTTTGTTAGATTTTTTATCTTGAAAAATAAGATTAGTTGGCCCTGGAAATGGAGATTTATTCATGAAATTTGGTGTCCTGGTGGACTTTTCGAATGTCTACCTAACAAAAAAAAATCATTCCAATCGGTTGGAAAATGTAAGTTTTAGAAGGATACTTCCATCTTAAATGGGTCACACTGTATAAATAGAATATCCTATCAAATGGCAGGATTCAATGTATGACCATGATAGAGTACCATGATCATACCTTACAAAAATACATATATACAATACAAATTGGGTTTGTTAATACATCAAATCATTGATAGTATATATCATTCAAGGGGTCGGGTATATAATATAAAGACAATAACAATAATAATAACAATAATGGCAAAAATCCAAGTAGATGAATGATAAAAAAATTGGTTAATTTGTAAATCTAACATTTAAATCCAGAAATATTTGGAATTTTGTTCAATAACAGGTAACTTTTCACTCTTCTTTTAAAAATAAAAGTAGACAAGTCCTTCAGTTTGTTGGGAAGCCGGTTGTATAGCCAAGTTATGAAAAATGTAAAGGAACCAAGGTAATGAAATGTATAATGCCGAGGAGGTGTATATTACCATTCTCTCACTTCAACTTTTCTCTCGCATTGACGGAATTAACCACTAGAAAAATCTCACCTAACATATAGTAGAAGGCCATAGAGAGGAACGGAAAATACTTCAACCATTTTGGTTTTGGCGTTGACGGTATTTCTGAGAGTTTATCACGATAAGCTAGTTGCTGCAGCTTGATAGCTGCCAGATTGCCCATATTTAGGATCAGAAGAAAGTGTAGAGGTATACCAACGGCAGCAAAAAGCACAGCTGCTGTTCTTCCTAGGGGTGTTCTAGGTACTGGAGCTCCAAAACCTGAAAAACAAATGTTTGAAAATGAATCCAAACCATACATACATTTTCGTGACAGTTGACATACAAATAGTAAATTCTTCAATACGATATTGTACGTCCGAGTTCAAGTATGTATTCCAAAGTATTTTTTTTTTCTTAGTGTGGATTAATGCAGCACCAATTAACAATTAACAATGAACAATTATCAATTAACAATGAACAATTATCAATCAACAATCATCAATTATAAGTTGAAATCCTTATTGTACAATGACTATTTACAATTAACAATTATCAGTCATCAATTAACAATTACAAAGTTGACCAACTTCCAACTTTCTTAATTTAATTGTACAGGATTTTGTTCTAGTGCGCATCTAGTACGCAGATGATCGCTGATTGGTCCGTCCGATGATGAATTCAACCTGATTTTTTTCAAAAAAAGCGGTAAAGGATTTTTCGATGCATTCTTTTGATGTGCTCGGTCCACTTGCATCAGCAAAACTTCATACAGTTTTGGGGTCATTCGAGTATATTGGAAAAATCTCTCATGGTCATGCAGAACCATGAATTTAGGTACGTTCTGAAACATACCCTTTTGTTTTTTTGCATATTAATAGGCTGGACAGCCCATTTCCTTTTCCTCCCTTTTTTCAATACGAAAAAACTTGCTGTACATTATGAAAATCGAAAAAATTATTATTTACGTGAAGTTAGCCACACTTTTCTGGCCACAGTTTTTTGTTTTGAGTATACCTTAGGTGGAATTGAGGAGTTACCGTCTGCGGTGTTGCCACATCAATTGTTTTTACAGATATGTTCATTACCAGTTTTTTAGATTATTTGCAGCTAGGTAGCATTATTATTCAACAAACTATTGAAATGTGGTAGGTAAGAAACATGGAACTGTCCGAAAAATCCTGAATTGAATATGAAATAGAAATACTGTGCGATAGACGCCTTCCAGAAATGTTTGTATTTATATGTATGTGGCGTATGTGACGTAGAAGACATAGAAATGAAGTACGGTGACATTTTCAACAATTAAAATCTCTTTGCATGGCAGTAGGAGAGTTGAAATAGTTATTTAACGAACAAGTGTATTAATAAGGGCGATTAACAATCGAGATATTTTAACGCGTGAGCGGAGCGAGCGCGTTAATGTTTGAGATTGTTAATCGCCATTTTAATTCACGAGTTTGTTACAAAACTTTTCCGTCGACAGAAGTTTTCAAAAATAGAGATATCTTATTTTCAATGTTTATTTATTTAACGTTACGATAAAAAACAATCACTATTTCCTATTTATATTAACTCTACTCAAAGATAGTTTAATTTTTCTCAGTGGTAGTTTTATTTTATTTTTTATTATTTATTTTCAAATTGAAATAAAAAAAAAATTTACCCTCGGTGGGTTTTGAACTCTAGACCTCAGTGTTGCAAGCCAGGTGCACTTTACCATTACGCCACGGGACCATATAAGGTTTTGAGTGACAACTGTTGTAATAAACATTTTCTAAAATTTTATTGAAAATTGACAAATAAATAATGACAGGTAGTACTAACCAATATAAAATGTATAAGAGCAATGTATGTTGGGTTGCATATAATCAAATCGTTGATTAATAGAAAATCATTCATTAACAGGGGTCATTAATCAACGATTTTGAGTGCGTTAAAATACATCATAAATGAACGGTCGACGGAAAAAAAAATTAAAATGTTTTCTTGGGCTAAAAAATATAAAACTATGTCAAGCAGGTACGGTGCACAAAAAACAAAAATACCATCGGAAAGAGCATGAAAACCTTGACATTTTCAAAACTTCAAATCTCTTTGGATGGCCGTAGGAGAGTAGCAAAAAAATTAAAATGTTTTCTCGGGCTATAAAATATAAAACTATGTCAAGCAGGTACGGTGCACAAAAAACAAAAATACCATCGGAAAGAGCATGAAAATCTTGACATTTTCAAAACTTCAAATCTCTTTGGATGGCCGTAGGAGAGTAGCAAAAAAATTAAAATGTTTTCTCGGGCTATAAAATATAAAACTATGTCAAGCAGGTACGGTGCACAAAAAAAACAAAATACCATCGGAAAGAGCATGACAATCTTGACATTTTTTTATGCACTTATGCATGATCTATTGAAAATGTTTCTTAGACTAAATTTGTATTCAAAGTGGTAAATTTGTTTTAAAGTATACAAAAATATTAGCAGCAAGATATACTTCCCTCATATAATCGTATGGTAGTAGGAGATTTGAGCCGGTTCTGGGCCTCCCCCCACCACTATGACGTCATCAGTGACCTTGACCTATGACCTATGACCTCGACCTATGACCTTGACCCATGACCTTGACCTTGACCTATGACCTTGACCTATGACCTCGACCTAGGACTTGACCTAGGACTTGGGCTTGCCCTTAGCCTTGACCATGATGTATATTGTTGGGAGGTGTTCAGGGTTTGTGTTTGACATTGAGATTATAATGACTTGGATTTTTTTTTCATACACGGACAAGTACTTTTTCCAAGTACTTAATTTATTTTTCTTACCTCAATGTCTTCCATGTCCTTCATGTATACTTACTCTGCCATTGTGTATGACCCTTATGTGTGGAGTACACATACAAATCTATACCGAAGTATAGAGAGGGTACAACACGTCTGCACACCACGGAGATCCAGTCAGATATGTGAACTCTGATTACTCTCCAGTGATGTATACCTTGCGATGGTGGTGGGAGGAGGGGTCGCGTGACGCTATGCGCATCCACCCTCGCTCTCGATAGGGTGGGTTGGATCCGCGCTGACGTCACACACCCATACGCTGCGGTGACTCATCGACTACTATTTACTCTCCGCCCTCTATCGATGCGATGCAAACTCGCGCATGGTGGGGGCTTTGTATCATACATGTTTCATAAGTCTGTGGTGGGGGGTGGTTCACTATCTATTATAAAAGAAGTTGGTATGGTGATATGAAATCAGAAGTTGTATACCTAGCAGTCGAGCAGTCAGCAAGAGTAGTGAAGTTATTCAGTGCCTACACAGTGAGAGAGATCAGTGAGTGTGTTTTTCTATTGAAAATTATTTATATTTTCCATATATATTATCATCATGTCAGTTCCAAAAGTAGATTTACAAAAAATCAATTCTATAATTAAACAAGAGATGGAAGTGTTAGAGCAAAAAGTAATATCATCTTTGCCACTGAATGAAGCTTACCCAATTAAGACGATGTCAATTTGTTCTACCCGGTTTGGTAAATCCATTTTATTGATACTACTTGATGTAAGCAATGATACATTATTCAAAACATGGCTGCCAAAACGCGTTTCAGAACAATTTACCGATGATGATGTAGCATGCATCAATTCATCAGGTGGTAAATATACAGTAGCATATTTGGGTCAGAGTCCACAAAGCTTTGCCGGCATGAAAACGAGATCGTTGGTCAAATTTGATCTCACTGAATAATTGTAATATATAATTTCCACTTGTCATATCTTCTAATTCTGATTCTTTTATATTATAGGTGATAATTGTAAGGAAAATATAAAAACTTTTCATACATTGTTAAACAACACACTCTTCGGTGGAGACATCATCAAAAGTCTAATGTGAGTAGTACTGATTATTTTTGTAGCATTCTTATTTCAATAATTTCTCTTTGATCATAGCTTCATTTTTGAAAAATGTGGATGATGTATGCAAGTCAACACTGGACCGAAGCCATAGACATCTCTTCCGCCGTTGAAAGGTTAACTTCTGAGTTGCGTGCTTTGAGCGAGGATGCTCACCACGCCACCATTTATGACCTGAGCGTATGCTATGATGAAGAAAGGATCCAACACTGTATGCGTGATTACGAGAACTACAAAAAGGGTGTGGATCTCTGCGAGAAATATACAGATGGTTCTTTCGATCTACATCACCTCTGCGACGCAATGATTGAATGTGAGCTGAAAAGATTTCTCCACCGCCTCCTACCATACCTACCTGAAGACATCATCAAAAAGTACCAACTGGATGATGATGATAGTGAAATCGAAGAAGGAGAAAATTATGATGAAGATGAAGAAGAAGTTATATTAGATTGTTTGTACATACCTAAGACTATTTGAATTCTAAGCTAATGATATTTGAATAAAAAAACATAAAAATTTTTTACACATGTTTTATTTACCTATTTCTCTTTTACATGAATAAAGAAAGAAAAATGAAAAAAATGTGTGTGTGTGTGTCTTCATCAATATCTGCAGTGAACTGAACCATCCAATGCATTGTATGTCAAAAATGTATCATGCAGAATGAGTGCATATACTTTGGTGTTGGCTGGGAAGTTGACTTTCCTAGTTTCAAACTCGAGCTTAATATCAATAGTTGATGATTTTGTGGCATTCGGCTGATGTGAACAATCAATGATGAATAGTGGATTTTGTCGAAATTGACCAATGTCCATGAGAGGTTCACTCATATCTTTATCATAATAACTTCGTTGAAAGTTCTCATAGGCATAATAAGCCGAAGTATCGAGTTTTTTATCGAAATCCAAATTCCAACGTTCATATGGGTATACTTCAGAGTTCAAGTACACACGAATGTTATTGATATCAGCAGTTGTGAATTTAGTGATGTCCTTTGTCCTGTCTTCAGAAGTGGTAGTGCTTTGGAATCCAATGATGATGTAACGAGGTGTTTCAAGGGCGTTGGTTGTCTTGATAGCCCATATGTCTGAAGACGTGCCACGTAGTGATGGAAGTTCATAGAGATCCCACATGCGATAAGCCAACTTGATTTTAGCATTCAGACCGCTTTTGTTGATTCTATTTAAAAGTTTGAGCTTGTGCTTATCTTCTGGCACTATGTGTCTTATTTTCCACTCAATTTTATTGATTTCCAAATCAGCATCAACCTCACCAATATATGAGTTCTTGAAGGATCGAGCGATTATTAAAATCATTTCTTGTTTGGCATTCAAGATACTTTTGTTGTAATCTTCAGCGAAACCCATCAAATATTTCAGTGGTAATTTACCACTGAATACGTGACTAGTTGTATCCAAGATATCCTGTTTAGTTTCCGAAAGTCCCCATCCAGTTGTCAATAAAGTGTTAGCATGCGATTGTCCAAATGATATCATATTCTTCATTGTAGATGTTATCCCCGGCTTCCTGACCACAGCAACTTGTTCACCACCCATTTCGTAGCGAATTTCATCAAAAAGGAAAGCGATTGCATTATTCGAGAGATAACATAATTTTGTTTCATCTTTAGGTGTGAATTTACCCTCTATATAAATGAAACTCTCAGCAATGTCAAGTATAACGTCTTGATTATTGATTGCAATTCGAATTTCATCTGAATTCCTAAACAATGGTGATCCATATGGTTTATATGTATGCTCATGTAAACTTGTGAGGGAATGATCGAGCATCGGCTCGTCAAATATATTCAACTTTTCACTATTTGTTTCGAGCACCATTGTTCCTTACTTTCAGTCCAATTGATTTCAAAAATTTGAGATCTCTCAGCGAGAGAGCAGTGTGGTGTGCTAACTGTTTAGCGTACACTTTTGGAATGAGCCTTTTTCTATTCGAACCTTCCTTTTTAGCTATTTGTGGAATGTTTTCAAATCCTTGTCGATTCTGTCTATTATAACAAAAACCCATAATAGTTATTAGATTTTTTTCAATTCCAAAATTATAACAATCTCTTCTGCACTTCCAAAATCAATGAGATTATTATTATGATCCAAAATACGCACTGTGATGTTGTGAATCAACTGACGACCTTCTGGACTGATGGGCATATATATAATCTTGTGTGGTTCTTTTGTGAGATTGAATCCAGGCTCCACATCGATATCGAATGAAAAAAGAATGTGGGATTCTTCATTGTTTATGTATGAACCAGATATAATGTTGCAATCTAAGCGGATTAGTCTCACAGTTGTTATATTTATCGGATGTGAGGATTCGTGTATCTGATTCGGTTGAAATCTATCAAAATTAAAACCCATCATCTTTGCTATGGAATTCGGATGAGTTAGATCAATTTCATATTTTGATCGCATCTCACATTTGAAAGTATTATTATTGGCATGTAGGTAGAATATATCATCTGCATTGGTATCGTTTTGATTTTTCCCATGAAACAATCGAAACATGATATGTTTCTGAATAACTGCATTGATCTCATCTATTTCATAGGCACCACATGGAATTTCAATTGTGTACTTCTGAAGTATTGGTGAACTTATATCACTGATTCTAAAACTGATCACATTGTTTTTTTCAGTTATATTATTTACTGTGTTGCATCCATAGAATCCTAAAAGTCCCAATCCATAACGACTGTTTCTATCCAATTCAACGGGTGGGAAAAAGTCTGCACTCAAGACACTCGTCCCGACAGCTTGTAGTTCGAACTTCCGTGACATGACTGATACATTTTATGGATTTCACTTCAATTTATTGTTGTCTACAACACACTCGGGACAACCTACGCTTTTTCGGAGATGGTTCATCAATATCCATTTCATTTTTATTAGCACCAATATTCATATCCTTTATATTGCAATAACAGCAGAATATTTTTCGAGGTATAGGACCATCATTCACATCAGAATCTGAAACGCTTTCGCCGTCAAGATTGTGGTGGTCATTGCAATATCTATATTTCATTATATCAACATCATCTTGTAGACTTTTAGGTAACTTTTCCCAAACAGAAGCAATCTCATGTGCAGCGCATGCGAGTATCACTTCCTTCGGCATATTTGCAAGCATCACTCGATCCATTCTTGTCAAGGTCCGATATTTTGAATACATTTTGAGTGATAATCCCATCGTCCTAATAGCCTCTCGAGTCATTGCTGGAGTTTTATCCATTCTATAATAATTCAGAGAGAAACTTCAGGCACAAGTGACCGCAGAAAACTGTGTTGAACTTCTGCTGGCGATCATAGTTATATAGAATTTTCACTTTCGAACATTTCTGGAAGTATTGAATCAACTCTATTGGTGGGGGTAGATTTCCAAAACTATCAAAGTATGTAATGTCTTTCCCACATTTGCTGTATGCCACCCAATGTGTTCCCGATCCTCTTATTCCATCTAAATTGACAATGGCGGTCTCGCGGTGTCGTGGACCTCTAGTGGGTAATGTATCACGCATGAAAATACCGCGAAAGTATGGAATTTTCATTTTCTTGGCATAATAAGTGAGATCGATGTCGGTGAGAGGTTTTCGAGGTAGGGAATCAACTAGTTTTTTGGATTGTATGGTTTCAAATAGAGTCCGAGTCCTTTACGGTAAGGTTTAAGGTATATACCACTACCACTTTTACCCAATGCCACACTTTCCATTTTCCTATTATGACGATTCGCTTCGATCAGGGCGGTTCTGCTTGCTTTTGCTGAATTCACAGCTCTGGTGATGCCTGCAACAGCACCAGCTAAACTTCCGAGCGCAGACAATCCAGCAAAAATTGGTATCAATGGTAGAATCCCTCCGACTTTAGGTATTGGAATTATGCGAGGCGTGCGGATCGTTTTCTTTCCACCGGCAGCTTTGAGGTATTTACGTGCTGCATGCAATGCCACTACGGTGGCTTTTTTCAAATTATTCGTCACAAATTGCTCACCCCCAGCTTTTCAGTACATTCCGCACTTTATGAACCACCCCAGAACCAAAGGCGATTTTTATGAGATTATTTTTCTTCTTCTTCGGTTGATTTCTCTTCTTTTTCTTCGGTTGATTCCTCTTCTTTGTCTTCACAGTAGTACTACTACAACCCATACCGAAACGTCTCTTTGATTTCATAATGTTGGTAACGAGTAGGGCAGCTATTCTTTCCTTAATACCAGCGTCCTTCGATTTAACCCTGTTCCAAGCTGCGTATTCGAGTTCTTTGTCTGCTCTATGTCTCGCTGTGAGATCAGTTAGATGATTCAAATATTGAATATCGTGTTGTTTGCATGCAATATCCAATTTATTGATTCCAGGATCTTTGCGGGCTAAACGTTTTTCCAATTTTGTACCGGGTCCACAATACTGATATCCTCCGGGTAAATGTAATTCGAACGGCAATTTGTTTATTAAATTATTAACGAATCCACGACCGCTTTTTCTGCATCCACTACGAACACATCCGTATCGTTTGATGGTACTCATTTAAATGAAATGTTCACAGCATATCATCGCTTACATAGTCTCCAACCACGGTACGATGCGCATTGTGAAGCAGAAAGAAAAGTTTGCTGTAGATAATCTAGATGAAAAATTCGGTTGTGGATTGAATGGACAGAAAGTGTTGCGGCATGGTCCACTACTTCCATCATCTGTTCGAGGACTCATTATCGGACCATCGAATTGTGGAAAGACGAATGCCATGATCTCTCTTTTAACACATCCACAAGGACTGCGATTCACAAATGTTTATCTCTATTCGAAATCACTCAATCAACCCAAATATCAATTCCTACGAAATGTATTGGAACCCATCAAGGGGTTGGGATTTTATACATTCAGTAATAATGCAGAAATAGTGGAACCATCCGATGCCAAACCAAATTCTGTTTTCATTTTCGATGATGTAATATGTGAAAAACAGGATATTATAAGATCATATTTCTGTATGGGACGTCATAAAGATGTTGACTGTTTTTATCTTGCTCAAACATATTCACGAGTGCCCAAACAGTTAGTGCGAGATAATACCAACTTTATCGTAATGTTCAAGCAAGATGAAACGAATCTACACCATATTTATTCGGATCACGTGTCACCCGATGTAACATTTAAGCAATTCCAATTGATGTGTGTTAAATGTTGGGAGGATCAATATGGATTTTTGGTCATTGATAAGGATAGAAAAATGCATGAAGGTAGATATCGCATGGGGTTCGATAGTTTTATATATCCATGATAATACAATACGCATTCAATCGATCGCTGAATTGCATAGAGGTTACTTCAGTGTATTCTCTCTCTTGTGAAGCAAAATGAAGACAAAAAATGATAAAGTAGTTGAAGATAAAAACAATGAATTGAATTTGAAACGCCAACTTGTTGAGACAACAGAAGCTGTACGGCAGAAATTTAACTCTATCAAGAGTGGACTTATTGAAAATCGAATGGCGCTTGAAAAACTCTATGATCCCATAATGAAGCCATTAAATGTTCTTTCTTCAGCTGCTGCTACCACGAAACCACAGCCACCACAGCCGACGTTTTCGATGAAGCAAGTGAATTCTCAGTCTACTCCAATAAAAGTTAGGAGTACTTCAGTGGGAAATAATTCATCATATAGTAGTGAATTATCATCTGTTGACAGTGAGACAGATACCATCAAAGAATTCGGAAAAGATGAAAAGTCCGTATTTGATAATTTTGAAGACAATACTGGAGATGTTTTGAAAAGACATTTGGAAAATGTCAAAACTAAGAATGCAGCTTATGACAGAATATTTGGCATACGGTTAGATCCTACTACACAAAAACTGAAAATGGGGAGTCACAATGTACGTTTCAGTGATGGAAATATATTATTTTGGAACAAAAATAAAACACGAACACATGAATTCCCAAGTAGTCTGGAGTTATACAACATGATTTTTTTGAAAAACCCACCTGAAGTTGATGATGATGATGAAGTTCGTCATACATATGCTAAAATATTGAGGCTAACAAATGCACCTTACAAACAACATCTACTGCGAAATGGTTTCAAACACCCGAAATCTAAAAAATTCCGTGAAGTTATTAAACCTATACTAAACTTATCACATTATCAGACGACCAGAAGTAGGACAAAAAAAGGTGAAGGGTTCCATCGAATGAAAATGCAGAAAATGTATGATCCCAAACCTGCGAATTATGTTTACTGGAATTCACCCAAGGAGTTAGTCGCTCGTTTGCGGCTATTGATATCTTCAAAGTCAGCTGGACACACTGGACATGATAATGAAATAATTTCCATAATTGAAGAATTACGTGAGGAAGGTATAATAATCTAATACATCAGCAAAAATGATCAGTTTGTTCTCATTATATGATGCCGTAACATTGTCAAATTGTTTGTCTGAATGAAAACAAATAAGTGATTGCGAGGAGATGGATAATGAAATAAGTGATGTCAAACGACAAGTTGTCAATGAGTTACATAAGCCGGCAAGACGTAATTTCATCAGAAGAACCACCACCGTCAAAGGTTTTGCAGATCTGTGGCAAATAGATCTTGCCGAATTACAACCTTATGCTAAACATAACAAAGGATATCGATATGTTCTTGTGGTCATTGATTGCTACTCGAAATATCTATGGACGAAGCCGATTAAAAATAAAACAGGTAGTGCTGTAACCAAAGCAATGGAAGATGTGCTGAAAGAAGCCAACTATTCCCCGAAACATCTACAAAGCGATCAAGGATCAGAATTTTTCAATAGTTCTTTTTCATTTTTGATGCGAAAATATAAGATCAACCATTATTCAACATTCAGCACCATGAAGGCGGCCATAGCTGAAAGAGTAATTCGAACAATAAAGACGTGGCTTTATAGAGAATTTTCAGCGATGGGACACAACAAATGGTTGAATATTCTTCCAATCATAACAAGCAAATATAACAATAAGGTGCATCGTACAATTGGTATGAAACCAATCGATGTTATGCCAGCAACAAAACTGAAATTCAAAAGTTCCAAAGTAATCCCTCGAAGAAAACAAAGTATTTCCAAATTCCGAATGAATGATATTGTACGTATAAGCAAGTACAAGAATATTTTCGAAAAGGGTTACACTGCCAATTACACAACAGAACTATTCAAAATTGTTAAAATTAACCAAACATACCCCATAACTTATATTCTTGAAGACATGGATGGGAGCCCGATTAGAGGATGTTTTTATGGAGAAGAATTATTGAAAACGCAAAATCCTGACGTATACCTAGTTGAAAAAGTGTTGAGGAGGAAAGGAAATAAACTATACATTAAGTGGTTAGGCCTTCCAAGCGGAAAGAATTCATGGTTACACAAAAGTGCTATGGTTTAATATTTGAATGAAATTGTATTACTTATTATTCTCACTAAGCTGTAAGATTATTAATAAACTATAGAAAATATAGAACTATTTTTGAGTTTTTTTTCAAAATGAATAAATCATGAAGTGGTGAACGTTGCCCCAACCAAACGCAACGCCCAGTGTATGCCAAAACCGAAATAATCTGCATACTCCTCCCCACTTCATAGATTTTTGAAAAAGTCTTTCATTTCAACTCACAACATTGATAACATTTCATAATCCTCAGAGCTAATCACTATCAGATTGGAATGCGTGATCAAACTCTTTTCGCCACTTATCACGTACAGATGCTACCATATCAAAAAGTTTAGTGGACTCCTGAAGCTCAATCTCAGCTTGCATTTTCAAACAAAGGGCGGACTGATTCTTCTGTGTGATTTTGAAACGGAGTTTATCTGCATCTTCACACATTTTGATCAGTTCAGCCTTCGATGATACAATCTTTGCATCGAGCTTCTGAAGAACCACCTCGTCGTCCATGCTACCTCTTCGAACATCGTCATCGCATTTGACGATGATAGCTCTCGATTTTACGATGCTGCATTTCGCTTTCTTAAGCATGTCTCCACAACGCTGCAGTGGACCAAAAGAATGAAGCGATACATCTTCCAAATCACCTATCACATTCTTGAAGGTGTCATCTACTTTCTTCTTACGGGGTTTCCGTACACCCTTACTTGTTTTCTTGGGATTTGAAGCAGTAGATGCACACTTTCTCCTAGATGGTTTCGCTTTCGTATCGACACTAAGAGGAGAGAGAAGTGACGGGCATTTTGGTAGTGACAATTGTGAAAGGGTTGGATCAACACTTTCTGAAGGTTCCGGTATATCTCCCATCTTCAGATAATCATCAATGTTATATTCATCGATGAAACCTTCTTGGGATGACAAGTGATATACCGGAATATCTTCAAAACCAAAGTCATCATTTGTTGCAATACATGGCATTGCTTCTTCTTCAGCAGACAAATTTGGTAATGAGTTCATATTTAGCTCGTAGGAATGTGTGATATCAATGGGATGTGGACAGAAATGGTGCTGATGTTAATGCGACTCTAAGTTTTATTCAAACAAGTCGACTGGTACATGCGCACAATGAACATGACAACAAACCACCATAGAAGGAGAGGGAGTAGATATCCCTCCCTCCCAGGAGTTACCTTCACAAACTTCATAGGAAAAAGAAGTGTTGGACATCAAGAAAGTGAAAAATTCAAAATAATAGACCTACGGACGAATCCGCGGATTCGAGACCTTGACCGCTGTTTTGATTCGCGAGCGCGAATCAAAACGCGATTAAATTCGCGGCCGCGAATCGAACTGCGATTAAATTCGCGGCCGCGAATCGAACCGCGAAATAATTTGCTGGTTGAAAGTTATGATGGTGGGGGTAGGTCCAGAACCGGCTCAGATCTCCTACTCCTACTTATTTTTGAAAATTATATCTCACTCATGAATGATAATAAAGAAAAAGTTTGTTGGTCAAAAACATTAAAAATGATCATATCTTCCAAGAAAAAATATAAAATTGTAGGTTATACTTGAAATAAATTTTACAACAAAATCTCGATATCAATATTTAAAAAAATCATATCTCACTCATAAGTGGGAATTTCAAAAAAGTTCTATGATGAAAAACTTTCGCAATGATCATATATTTCCAAAAAAATATATAAAAAAAATCGCAGCAAAATATCTGAAAAGCGGTTCAATGCATTGCCCCTAATCAAAACATTCTGCACTTCAATGGCTGGTGGATACGCCAAGATTCAGATACATGGGTGCCCACCCAGGGTTTTTGACCCTTCATGTTAAATTCCTCCAGTATTAACAAAGTTAATACTTCTGAACTAAAGAAAATATCTCTTTTGAATAGGAACGTATGTGAACTGTTAGCAGTTTATAAACACAAGCAAGGGTCAAAAATATATGCTTGTAAATTGCCCATGCAGAGTTTTTGAAGCATGTACAATTTACAAGCCTGTAAACTGCAAGATATTTCACATACGTTCCTTTTACTTGCACTTCTATCACAAAAAGTCATATTTTCTTTGGGGGAATTTATCATGAGGGGTTAAATAAAGGTCTTTAGAGGTAGCTATAACGAATTTCTTCGGAGATCGCATTAGCTCAGTTGGTATAGTTTATATGTGTTGTGCTATTTGGCACTAGATGGACCAACTCTTCAGTTTTACGGAATTGTAGGAGCATGTATATTTAGTCGCATACATTTCAGGGGTTTGATTTAAAACATTCATATAGAAGAAATTTGACTAATTCTTTCGGAGGCTGCGTAGCTCAGTGGTGAGTTTGCAGTGTGCCCCGAGAAAGAAATCTCTCTATATCACCTAGGAGGTGGGTGGAGGGTGATATTAAGAGATTTATTTCTCGGGCTTTTTTTGGTTTTGTGACCTTGAACTCGCCCATCAAAAAAAAAACCTATCTTTTCTGTTCGATTATATTTTTTTTGCATAATTCCATTTTTATTTTTCATATCTAGAATTTTGCGCTGTACAGGTTCGAATCCCAGCCTAAAATAGTTTTTTTTATTTATCGTTTTTTAATCAATGAACCTCTCTTTTCTATTCGATTATAATTTTTTTTTGCATTTCGGATCCCAGCTTAAATTAGATTTTTTATTTCAAATAATTAATCAATGAATATTTCCATTTTTATTTTTCATTTCTAGAATTTTGTTCCGATCCCAGCTTAAAATAGATTTTTTATTTCAAATAATTAATCAATGAAAGTCCGTGAAGGGCCCCTCTACATCGCCCTTCACTGTGTACATCGACCAATTAATATATATGCACTCCTTTCAGAACTTTCATCAACTAATCATTTCCTGAAAAAAAATTGCATATTAATCATTTCCTGAAAAAAAAATTGCATAGTTTTCCATCATCTGCTTCCTGAATTCTATTGCTTCTCCACGCTTTCCTATCTTATTTTTCAGTTGGTCACGTTGTATCTGAGCTTCCCGAAATTTCTTTTCATACCTATCACATGTACTGTTCAGTTTTTTCAAATTTTCATTGTCTGTATCAGTCGATAAATCAAGTTTCTCCAGTAAAGCAAACATACGCTTGCTTTCCTTGACAAAATTCTCCGTTTCTGTAGACCTTTGTTGTTTGTTGTCTGTCTGTTTTGTGTCTGTATCTGTAGATGAAGTATCTGTGTCTGTAGAAGAACTCCCTGAGTCTGTAGTGTTTTTTGTGTCTTTTGGTTTGTCTGTCTGTTGTTTTGTTGGTTCGTCGTCGTCGCTAAAGTCCTCCACTCTATATTCTTCCCTAACACTCGGTTGTAA
Source organism: Chrysolina haemoptera (assembly GCA_958298965.1). Taxonomy (NCBI): domain Eukaryota; kingdom Metazoa; phylum Arthropoda; class Insecta; order Coleoptera; family Chrysomelidae; genus Chrysolina; species Chrysolina haemoptera. The sequence goes on along the minus strand of OY282597.1, from coordinate 27,025,273 downwards.
TGAAAAGTTCGGTTTTCTCCATGCATTCCGGGCATATGGGCTAGCTTTTTTGACGATTTCTTTGAATTTGTCTATTTTCGATATCGGCCTACTACGCTTCCTTGCACTTTTCACAGGCGATTGTTCCACAATTTCGTTTTCTCTAATGGGTGATATGATAGTCGGCACTATATTTTCCATGTCCAACAGTGCCTTAACCGCCGCTTCACTTTCTGATTGAGATTTTGTTACTAACGCCATTACAGATAAAACACAACTGAACTATCGCAAAGAGACGCTATGAAATAAAAATTTACCCAAATGAAATGAATTTACGGTCATCTCAGGTAAAATTCACCCTCACCGGTCAGTTACTAAAATATTAAAGCTATTGTAGACGGCAGGTATCATTGGCGTTTCCATGCGGGGTTGAATCAGTGCATATTGGAATTGCTGTAATGTATTGTATCCGCGATATAATGGATTTTATCGAAATTTGTCATACTTGATAAAAGATTTGAAAGAGTAAATTCAACTAGAAAAAATATTTGAAAATATTTTTTTTGTCATGTTTCTGCACTTTAATTCGAAAATCAAACATTTCTTTTTAGAATCTCTAATATTTTTGTATCCACGTTATAATGGATTTTATCGAAAAATGTCATACTTGATAAAAGATTTGAAAGGATGAATTCTAATAGAAAAAAATTTGAAAATATATTTATGTCATGATTCTGCGGTTTCATTCGAAAATCAAATATTTTTTCCTAATAATCTCTAAGATTTTTTTATCCACGTTATAATGGATTTTATCGAAATATGTCATACTTGATAAAAGATTTGAATGGGTGGATTCTACTAGAAAAAAAATTGAAGATATATTTTTGTCATGTTTCTGTGGTTTAATTCGAAAATCAAATATTTTTTCCTAAATATCTTCAGCATTTTTGTATCCTCGTTGTTTGCATTTGCGTCACTAATTAGATGACGAGGAAATCTAGGTTAATGGAGGAATTGCTATTCTCAGGAGATGAAGTGTGGGTTTAGTGGAGGTGGTAACCCCCACTCACGATTGTAACATATAAAATCGGTCCAAAATCCTAACATTTCATTCGACTTTTGTATTTTCTGTTAGAAACTGTGTTTGTATAGCAATTATGGTTGATCAAGTTGGTTTTGCATTGGAAGCCCTCTCCCAATTAGATGCCAACAATCAAGTTGATGTGTTGGCAGGTGACGAGTTTGTTTGGGAACAAGAAGATGAAGTTGTAGTGGGTGAGAATGGTGACAATGGCGAATTCCATGACCTGGTAGATTTTGAAGATGGCCGCCAAGACATACCCGCTGGGGATGACTTCGTCGAAGAAGAGTTCCTAGAAGATGACGGAGAAGAACCAGAAGTAGACGATGGAATTGTACCAGACTGTGAGGATGTCCCCGAAACGATCGTGAGCAATGCCCATCAGATAAATATGACAGAGGTGTTAGAAGACGTTGCAACAAATTTGTACTGTTGTAGCTTTTCATTTGTTACTATCAAAACTTGTGATAATGAAAAACGCTTCCTATGTGATATTTGTTTTGTACGGTATTGCGGCATGAATAATAATGGTGAGTGGTATCAGCATGTTAATTCACATGATACACTCGAGTATGCAAATGTTCCCACTCATAATTGTTATTCTTGTCACTCACTCCTATATCTGCTCTGCCCCGTAGGTGGATGTGTACATTGTAACAAATAACAGAGCTGAAATAGGGGTGGGGTTATGATGGGGTGGGGTTTTCTGGTCTGAGGGATACTGGCTAAAGAAAGAGGTGTGGCTTAAGACATAGTGCGGATTGAAGTGGAAGGTCGGAGTAGGTGGTCGAAGTGGGGACTGGAGTAGGAGGTCGGAGAAGAAGAAGAGGAGTGGGTGGTCGGAGTGGGGATTGGAGTAGGAGGTCGGAGAAGAAGAAGAGGAGTGGGTGGTCGGAGTGGGGATTGGAGTAGGAGGTCGGAGAAGAAGAAGAGGAGTGGGGTGGAGGTCTGAGTGTTTAAAACAAGAACTTCCTCCGAATAATCTTCAGTCACTCTTCTGAACTGACATCAGCTACCACATCATCCACAAGATCACCCGCCAGATCAACCACCAGCCAACTGAATTAGCAGACTATAGCAAGCTGTAATAATTTGAGAGTAAGTTAACAATCTTGTAATCATGAACCCGTTTAATTTTTTTTTGTATGTTTAGCTATGGATTCTCCCGCATTAACTGGTCTTGCAGCAATAACGATCCTGAGTAACATCAGGGTGGATGGCGCCGCACCTCAAATGCCAGACGAAGAGCACTTCAATGACGTTATGGACGTCATCAGGAGAGAGGTCCCCGAAATGCAGTCGCTGACGATGGACCAACGCAGACGGCAAGGTGGGTTCATTAACGGAGTTGCTTCCAAGAGATCCCGTGACGCAGGAGCAAATTCGTCGATGGAAGGTTTGCCTATAATCCAAATTGCTGACAGCGATGATGATTTCCTGCCTCCAAAACCACCGAAGAAATCATCATCGAGGAAGCACGCACACAACAGCAGAAGAAGGGTGTCCAAGAAGACATCCTCAACTGTTGTGACACCGGTTATAGACGCACCTTTACCACCTGTCGTTGAAGTTGCCCCTCCACAACCCACTGCTGAAGAAGTCCACCCTCCAGCACCTATCGTACCTGAGCTGGAGATGAGTGTGCAACGGGCAAAGCGTGGGATAGAGGAGGCCCAGCGGGACTATGATGACAGTCAGCTGGCGCGGGCAGAACTCAACCGCCAGCTGGAAGAGCTTGAGCGCCAGCAGGCAGAGCTGATGGCCCGCGATCGGCAGCAAAGTCTCCGGGAGGTCCAGCTAGTCACCAGGCTGGAAGACGCCAAGGCGCAGGGGGTGGCTTTGGTGGCACGGCTCCGAAGCAACCTGGAGCAATTTGCTAATTTTAATTTTTAGATATGTTAAGGTTAAGGTTAAGTTATTTGTAAGTAGATATAAGTTTTGTATATGTAGATTTAGAATAAAAATAGAAAAAAAGATGAAGTGAAATAGGAGTGCACATTTAATGGTCTGGTGCACATTGAACAATGCGGAGGATGGGGCATTTTTCTTCAATTCATCTGAATTATGTTTTTACATATTTTATTTATATTTTATTTATATACATATTTTATTTATATTTTATTTACATATTTTATAAAATAATATGATGTGTATTTCTCCCATCTCCTGATTTCTCTCAGCCTTCAAACCCCCACTCTCTTCTCCCACCCTACACTGCCACCCCCGAACTAGTATAAATTCAATGCCAGCTCAGATTATAGTATCAGTCTTCCAAGATGCCTCTTCCAGACTCCACCTCGTCTCCGAGACATTGTGCCGAATTCGAAGATGATTTGGAACGGGAAGCGATGATAGCAAGATATCAGATCGTCTCTGCCGTACAGGTCCAGCAGGTATACCAGGGTGAGAGGCAGGATCCATTTTACCATCGAGATCCACGGGGTCCGATTCAGGTGAATGAGGTGTCGGACTCCACAGATGTGTGGAACTATCCATCTCCGTCGACTTCGGACGACGAAGATATGGATCAACGCGTCGACGACTTCGATAGCTCCTCGGAGGATGAGTTCGAGGATGATGGCCAAGTGGTCCATATCCGTGTCGAGGACATAAATATGGACCTCGACCCGGACGAGTTCCCCGTAGAGGACGACTCCGATGATGACACCATCATCTTGGTGTCATCGGATGACGAGGATGACGATGTCATCTAAGTCCTCACCCTGCCCCCCCCCCCCCTCCCCCGTGGTCGTCCCGCATAAATATGCGGGATGGCACCCAGCTCTTCGGAGCACCCAATAGGCCCTTTTCAGGGCCACACAAAGAACATAAACACACGCATCTGCGCCACTCAATGGCAAAAATGTACAAAGTTTCCATAACTTGAATTGATACTTTTCAAAAAGAACTCACCCACTACCAAATTCTATAATATATTTGGTGAGTAAGAAATGAAAAATTTCAACATTGATTTAGAACATTTTATTTGTAATATTTTCATAATACAAATTTATTTTTCAAACAGCGGGTTCTGGATCACTACCTGGAGCCCACAGTTTTGGTCTATGTGTGAGCCAAACATCAGGATGTTTATTCTCCAATTCAGCTAACCTTCTTTCCAAATCATTATATTTCAGCATCACTGCAGATGTGACATTCAATGCATTGGCATCCAAATCATTTTTCAGATTTTTGCTGTTGTAATCGAGTTCAGTTGTCAACTCTGATATTTTTCGTGTCATTGTGGCTGTAGCATCCCATACTTTGATATCCACATCACTTTTTAGATTTTTGTATTTGCGATCTAGATCATCAGTCACCTCCTCTACTTTTTCATTGAATGCTTGACGGGCTTCAGGTACAATCTTAGCCATTGTGGCATGTATGGCAGCCTGCAAGGCTTTAAGGACAAGTGCCTTCGTCTCCGTAATTTGTTCATTGAGATATAATTGAGTTACACAATCACTCTCGTCTATCGGTTCACCAGCATTTTTCAGTCTTTTACCTTGCATATCATATTGGTCGTCAGGCGAAAGCTTGAATCCCATACCTTGAGGACCTTGGGAACCTTGAAGAACTCGAACTTTGACAGTACCCCATTTTCGTCTACGGCCGAATTTATCAATAGCTTTGGACATCTTTCTTCCACCTTGATATCTTTCATACTGATGATTTCAAGACAATTAAAATCTATATATCTCTGTGTAGATATTTATTCTCTTAAATGAAACAATAGGAAATCAGAATAACGTGTATATTTATATATTTTTATATATTTGGTAACTGGACAAGACATTAACTAAAATTGACTAGTATAATTTGACTTTTATATAATAAGCGTAATTACATCTCAAATACAAATAAATAAGTATGGTGGTGAATTTTCCATTTGAAATGATATTTCATTTGTTCAATTCAGCTGTTAATAAATGAAGTAATTGATCCAAAGGACTCTCTTGGGAAAAAGATTGAATAATATTGGAAACCCAACGAATATTCTCTACTGGATCATTCTGGTAGAATTCTATATCGCTATGACCCCAAGGAAGAGTGTGTGTCGTATTGGGAATGATGAACCGTTTATCATCATGGTATGACAATGCAACTTTGTTCTTCAATTCAGTATACATGTCATGCAATATGCTTCTGAACGAGTTCATCTTCCTGAATATTAGACCACCCTGTTCGACAATTTTCTTATAATCTTCACATGTCAATTCATTCTTTATGACGGATCTTTTGACACCTTTTGCTTTTTTGAATTCACTACCTACAGACTGAACATAATATGCTTTGGCACCGGTACCATAAAAGCTAATTATGGGATCATTCGGAAATTCATCTTTGAAATTACCCAGAATTGACTTTGTAATAGGAATATTGAATTGGTTTCCTACGTTGTAATTGGAAGTATCAAACTCGCATATATTGTTGGTCATGAAATCATAAAAATTATCGGTATTTACTTTCAAAATTAAAGAATCCGTGTCAGTGTAGAGTAAGGTGGCATTTTCTGCATAATGACGTTTAATACATCCATAGAAAAAGTTGTACATGACTGTTTTGGATAATTCTAGAATACAAAATCCCAAATATAGCGGTTTATCGTACAATACATTAACTTTGCCCAATTGAATAGCAACAAAATTTTCTGAAAAAATTGAACAGCTTTTGAAATTTGGACGTGATATTAGGGCGCTAGCACCAATTTTCCTCTTGATACTTTCCCAATGCGTAACCAGTCTAACATCAATTCTGTTATCAACGTTTTCCATTGTTTTCCCATAAACTGCATTATTCATGAGTTTATAGAAATCTTTTTCAGCTTTGTTGTTAGATCGATTTCGCATTTCAGTGTTCAAATCAATATAAGGTTTCATCCAACATGACTGCTTGAATCTCAACACTCTATGTGTGTTCATAATAATAAGACCATTGGCCACAGCCTGCTGTAAGTTTTTATAATGTACAATATATTTTCTTTTGTCATTTAAATTTGGAATTAATTTAGGAATTTTTGATTTCGAGTGTGGTGGTATTAAACTTTCAACGAGAAAGGGAAGATCAGCATGTTTGTCATGTAACTCTTGGGGATAATGAACATCTACTTCAAGAACATAACCGTATGGACTATCAGATGCCACTCCCATTACATCCAAATTGATTATTTCATCGGGTGTTAGCCATGCAAAATCGTTGGTGGGTAATGGTTGTGACATACTGTGACCATATAGGTTAGTTGCATCTAAATATGATATGTATGATGAAGGTTCATCTGGGTTATAATCGGGTAAAAATTTATTATTAGCTATATGCTTCCTTTCACTACACTGACTTATTCCGCCCCGTATTCCTTTTTTGAAAAAATTAATCATGTCAATGTCTGTCAATAATTCCAATTCAATATTCGTATACTTCAGCATTGCATCCCATGATATTCCGGGCGCTGTATAATACTGTGCCGGATCTAATTTATATTTATCTAAGCATATATTTCGAAAATTCTCAAATATGTCGCATAATAGAAGAACATCGGACTTCAAATATAAATCCGAGTATTCCCCTAAACTCTTACACTCGAATAAATGCCAAACAAGTTTCGCTCTCATATAATCCTTATCTGATATATGCTCTCCGTTAAGATTGTCATAAAACTGATTTTTAGTGGGTAGAGTTGGATAATTCAACTTGTCAATATGATCAACAAAGTTATATGGAAAAACACCTTTCTGTCTCATCAAATTGAATTTGTCAATTTGTGGAAAATGTTTATGCATCTCAATACACTGATCGGATGTTAAGTTAGCACCTAAGTTCTGCAAAGAATTCGACATGAATTTGAAACTATCTATAAATCTCATTTTCAAAAAATTCTTTTTTTCTTTTCCGTCTTTGTCAGTGTATGTGTGAGTGAATAGATGCTTAGTGAAAGAAATGTATTTTTCCTTAGTTTGTGGAATAACATCCACTTTGTCTTTGTTTCTATACAGTTCTTTTATGAACAAATGACAATCATACCCACTCAGATTATGGAAAATGATTGGAACAAAATTTGGCAATTTGAAATTTAAGTTACATACGGAATGTGCGGCAGGTGATCTTTTTTTTCCAGTGAGGTGGCAATGGTCTCTCACTTTCACATCACCACCCGTGAATGGTTTATCACATATTCCACAAAATTGTGTAGAAGAAAACTCTGCTTCTTCCGCGGGGGTTTGTGCAGCCATAGGAATTGGATACCTCAAATAATTGTGATAAATATTTCTCAAATCATCTTCAAGTTTTGTAACAAATTTCTCGGCTGCATCCTCACCCCTATATGTAACAAATTTCGATAATTTATCATTGTATGAACATTTTATCGAATAAGCAAATGAATAAGGTTCGTGTTTGTATGTTTTATTCGAGAATGAGTGTTTAGGGTTGGGTTGACTAGTTTGAATGGGTTTGAGAACTGATTCAAAATCAGCATAAACTACAAATGGCACCTTCATTTGTTTCTCAAAATTTTCAAACATAAGTGCATTACCCGGTAACATTTTACCATATTTGTTGATTCTGAAATTGACTGATGGTGTTGTAGTACTCAAGTGATTACAGTCATGCAACTGATGACGTAACAGTAATCGCTCGTGAGAGAAATACAATAAACATCCATCACAAAAATATTTTTTATGCTCATGCGCAGATAGTTGACTTGAAACTAACCTAGAAAGGTCTTTAATCCAACAATAATGACTATTGCCAGAATCATCTGTTATAAGTAACAAATTAACATGTCTTCTAAGTCTTCTCTGTGAGTAACGCAACGGACCAACCACTTCATATTTCATTTTACCCTTATCAAGTTTTGACTCTAACCCATACACATTAATTGAAATATCATTCATGTCCTCAAACTTTTTTATAGCTTGAAGTTTAACTGGAAAATCCATACCTGTTACATTCAAGACATTGGCGTAGTGGGGGTATGAGGAAACTTCTGACACTCTACCATTCGCAGGAAACAATGCAGATGTGATGGCCCATGCAAAACAATGTTGATCTTCATTACGAATATTCACAACGCCTTTTCTTGTCTCAATGAACTCGGGCAGCTTCACATACGAACATCCGCTGAGTGGACTATACTTGTTGATGTTCACTTCGAGGAACTTAATTTTTTCACAACTCCATCCTGAAACATAACAATAATTTATTATTCATATAAATAGAAATGAAACTTTAAATAAATACCTGAATCACGTTCTTCAAATTCCGTAGTCTGAGCAATAATGACATCACGGAATCCATCGAATAATGCACCCAAATCCGTAGACTGATCCACAATTTTATTCTGTGAATTGAATGACTTCGTGTCACTCAAATCCCGTGTTTGAACAATGTAGCTGCCAAATACTTCCATATTCACTTTAAAGATCTTGTGAACCTTTATTGCCTCTTCAAGTAATCCAATAACCTTCTCCCTGATCTCATTGAAGAATGGCATATATTCAGTGTAAACATTGGTACTTTCCACTCTATAACTCACAATTCTACACTTGAAAGCATTCCTTATAATCTGTATGCCATCACTCACTTGCACACATGCATTGTTCCTGTGTTGGAGAGTTCTTTTGTGAGAATTAACTTGGGATGTAGGAATTGTCACATTACAACAATTGCATGTGTACATTGGTGTCGATGCAGCCACATCTAACTTAATCCTTTTCACAGAAGGGCCACCTTGGCAACTTTGAAGTTGATGCCGACGGAGATTATCACTACGAGTGAACGATTTACCACAACCACAGGAATACATTTTATCGATGTCGTCTTCTCAGCACAAAACTCAACAAAATACTGATTTCACAATCATTCCCACCTCCTTTATATGTAATATCGATGAGTGGGAGAGAGGGTGAACAAATTCTATCCGCTTCGACTATTCATACAACGTCACAGCAGAACCATCCCCACCATATCAATGAAGAGAGGACGGAGAGTAGTCGATGAGTCACCGCAGTGTATGGGTGTGTGACGCCAGTTCACATATCTGACTGGATATCCGTGGCGTGCAGACGTCTCTATACTTCGGTTTAGATTTTTATGCGTACTCCACACATTAGATCATACACAATGGCAGAGTAAGTATACATGAAAGACATTGAGGTAAGAAAAATATATTAAGTACTTGGCAAAAGGTACTTGTCCGTGTATGAAAAAAAATCAAGTCATCACAATCTCTAGGACAAACACAAACCCTGAACACCTCCCAACAATATACATCATGGTCAAGGCTAAGGGCAAGCCCAAGTCCTAGGTCAAGTCCTAGGTCGAGGTCATAGGTCGAGGTCATAGGTCAAGGTCATAGGTCAAGGTCATGGGTCAAGGTCATAGGTCGAGGTCATAGGTCATAGGTCAAGGTCACTGATGACGTCATAGTGGTGGGGGGAGGCCCAGAACCGGCTCAAATCTCCTACTTATGGTGCGATGATTTTTTTTCTCTAATCTTTCTCCTGTTATTTTGTTTTGCAAGTGTTACCTCCTTAATAATGCTTTGAAGCCCGAGAAAATATTTTAATTTTTTTGCAACTCTTCTACGGCCATCCAAAGGGATTCGACCTATTGCCGCAGATTGGATATAAATAGTGTTGTATTGCTTTTCATGCTGTTTCCACTGGTATTTTTTTTTGTGCACCGTACCTGCTTGACATAGTTTTATATTTTATAGCCCGAGAAAATATTTAAATTTTTTTGCTACTCTCCTACGGCCATCCAAAGAGATTTGAAGTTTTGAAAATGTCAAGATTTTCATGCTCTTTCTGGTGGTATTTTTGTTTTTTGTGCACCGTACCTGCTTGACATAGTTTTATATTTTATAGCCCAAGAAAATATTTTAGTTTTTTTGCTACTCTCCTACGGCCATCCAAAGAGATTTGAAGTGTTGAAAATGTCAAGATTTTCACGCTCTTTCCGATGGTATTTTTGTTTTTTGTGCACCGTACCTGCTTGACATATTTTTATATTTTATAGCCCGAGAAAATATTTTAATTTTTTTGCTACTCTCCTACGGCCATCCAAAGAGATTCGAAGTGTTGAAAATGTCAAGATTTTCACGCTCTTTCCGATGGTATTTTTGTTTTTTGTGCACCGTACCTGCTTGACATAGTTTTATATTTTATAGCCCGAGAAAACATTTTAATTTTTTTGCAACTCTCCTACGGCCATCCAAAGAGATTCGAACTATTGGAAATGTCAAGATTTTCATGCTCTTTCCGATGGTGTTTTTGTTTTTTGTGCACCGTACTTGCTTGACATAGTTTTATATTCTGTAGCCCGAGAAAACATTTTAATTTTTTTGCTACTCTCCTACGGCCATCCAAAGAGATTTGAAGTTTTGAAAATGTCAATATTTTCATGCTCTTTCCGATGGTATTTTTGTTTTTTGTGCACCGTACCTGCTTGACATATTTTTATATTTTATAGCCCGAGAAAACATTTTAATTTTTTTGCAACTCTCCTACGGCCATCCAAAGAGATTCGAAGTATTGGAAATGTCAAGATTTTCATGCTCTTTCCGATGGTATTTTTGTTTTTTGTGCACCGTACCTGCTTGACATAGTTTTATATTTTATAGCCCGAGAAAACATTTTAATTTTTTTGCTGCTCTCCTACGGCCATCCAAAGAGATTTGAAGTTTTGAAAATGTCAATATTTTCATGCTCTTTCCGATGGTATTTTTGTTTTTTGTGCACCGTACCTGCTTGACATAGTTTTATATTTTATAGCCCGAGAAAACATTTTAATTTTTTTGCAACTCTCCTACGGCCATCCAAAGAGATTTGAAGTTTTGAAAATGTCAATATTTTCATGCTCTTTCCGATGGTATTTTTGCTTTTTGTGCACCGTACCTGCTTGACATAGTTTTATATTTTATAGCCCGAGAAAACATTTTAATTTTTTTGCTACTCTCCTACGGCCATCCAAAGAGATTTGAAGTTTCGAAAATGTTAAGATTTTCATGCTCTTTCCGATGGTATTTTTGTTTTTTGTGCACCGTACCTGCTTGACATAGTTTTATATTTTATAGCCCGAGAAAACATTTTAATTTTTTTGCTACTCTCCTACGGCCATCCAAAGAGATTTGAAGTTTCGAAAATGTTAAGATTTTCATGCTTTTTCCGATGGTATTTTTGTTTTTTGTGCACCGTACCTGCTTGACATAGTTTTATATTTTTTAGCCCGAGAAAATATTTTAATTTTTCTTTCAACTCTCCTACGGCCATGCAAAGAGATTTTAATTGTTGAAAATGTCACCGCACTTCATTTCCATGTCTTCTACGTCACATACGCCACATACCAATTTAAAATCGATTCGTACACTAATTACAAATCTCGTCCGTCAAGTTGGAGCCGCTATTTTGTTTTTTTTTTCTCTAGAAATAATTCTATAATGCATTTTGTCACTGGAATTATGATAACTTGCCAAATTTCAAGTTAATCGGACAACCAGAAGTGAGTCAAAATTCGCTTTCAAAATTTGACCAAAACGAACGAACGAACGAATAAAGTAAAAAATTAAACTAAATAAAAACTTGTAAATTATGAATATAATAAATCGTTGTTTCTTTCAATTCCCTCTATAAATACTAACATTTCTGGAAGGCGTCTATCGCACAGTATTTCTATTTCATATTCAATTCGGGATTTTTCGGACAGTTCCATGTTTCTTACCTACTACATTTCAATAGTTTGTTGAATAATAATGCTACCTAGCTGCAAATACTCTAAAAAACTGGTAATGAACTAAACAATTGATGTGGCAACACCGCAGACGGTAACTCCTCAATTCCACCTAAGGTATACTCAAAACCAAAAACTGTGGCCAGAAAAGTGTGGCTAACTTCACGTAAATAAAATTATTTAAGGTTATTGTAAATGATGATCTCGGACTAAGGCATGTTTACTATTTTTTCCTAATTTATAATTGTTTCTGCATAAATCATTGCATTTTTACGAAGGCGTAGAAGGGCCACGGTTTTTTTTCTTTTTTTTAATCCCGATTCCTAACTCGGGATCTCGAGATCCCGACTTAGACGTCTGACTTATAGTCCGGTTCACAAGTGATATTTTGTCAAAAAGCTGACCTAGAACACCGAAAATTATGATTTTGGTTTCATTCGATTCGGAATGGCATCTAAGTAAAAAAATTGGGGCCGGCAAAAATTTAACCAATTAAGTAAACATAAAAAGAACGGTTTGGCTTTTTGCCGATATTTTAATAGTTATTTATGCAACAAGTGCAAAAAGTAGGTGTTTATCGACGTGTTGTCTGATGGCCTCGTTGGACAATTTCACGTCGAGTGCAATGAACTCTTTTTGCACGAGTTTCATACAATATTTTTTCTACGTTCATGCAAAAACCAGAAAATGTTTCATTTAGGTGGCACTAAACTTTAAGGAAGACATTGTTTGTTTAAATCTATCTGCTAAAAGTAATTCAAAAACATTTTGTGTGATTCAGATGATATTCCAAGGAAATAATTTTATTTTTAACAAATTGCATTTTCTAGTAATTTCATAGTCCGTTATATAATGAATATGATGAAACATGCAACTATTTAAAACGTAATATAATCTCACAGAAAATGGGTTAAATTTAGCGTCGATTTGAAAGTTTATGTCTGTCATGAGGACAGAACGCTATAGTAGAATGACAGATGAGTGCAATAAAGTCTTTATTGCACTCAGTGCAATGAAGAGACAGTTTTTCCACCGAATATAGTTCAACAAAGTTTTGTTTTTTGCAAGAACGTAGAATAAAAATTATTTAAGATAACCAAGATTTGAATAAAAGATCCTCAAAGAGCAGGGCATTTCCCAAAAAAAAGTCTTCCCTTTTGGTACTGTACCGACAATATTTATAATTTCAATTCATACGTGAAGCTTGGGATCAAAACGAGTAGTCGTCCTTATACACGTGCATCGACCGATTCAGAAGCATGATGAAAAAAAATTTCCTATCAAATATAAAAATTAAGGAATACAAATATTCTTATACCATCTAAACACAGAAATGAACAATAATCCGTCAACAACAAATTTTTACCCCCATTTTTCTAATAACTATGCTTTTGTTAATTAGTTAATTATTTCCTGTTGAAAGTTGACATAAAAGCGCTGATTATTTCTGAACTGAAAATATGCATTTTGTTTTTACTCCTTAGAACTAATCGTGAAATGATTTAGAAAAGATCTCCGTTAGAAAAATCAAAGAAATATCTACTTTTAACTTTTTTGTTAACAATCAAGGATTCGAAAAATAGGAATCGTAAATCAGGCAATCAGATCAAATTGTTTTTCCAGTCATCCTTATCATGGTTCTTAACGATTATAAAAAAAAAAAAATTAAGTCCCATTGTTCAAATAACTGTAATAAACATATGCATTGCTAATAAGTTAAAAAAAAACTTTCCCAATCTAATACTTGATAAAAATAATGATTTATAAGAAAAAAATATTTCTTAAAAAAAATATTGCTAAAAAACGCACTTGCTAATCAACAATAATTTTTGTTGGTAAATATTAATACTAGGGAACCATTTTTTTTATCATGATTTATAACGTTCTTCCATACTGTATAAAAAACATACTTTTCATTTGAATATTTAACGAACCATTTGTTATAAACAATTTTTACGCCATATTTTTTGAAATACTGAAAAAGTAATAAAAATAACCATGTGCATTTCTGAATGAATTTTTTTTTCTTCATATTTTTTTGAAGTCCATACAAAATTGCACATGTTTTTTTTAGTATTGTTTTAGTATTAAAAAAATATATAGTGCAAAAATTCATTTGTTCATAACAAATGGTTTGTTTATTAAACAAATGAAAAGTAAATGGTTTTTTTTATGACATGAAAGAACGTGATAAATCATGTTAAGAAATGGTTCCTCAATTTAAACATGTAGCAACAAAAATGAATTGTTAATTAGTATGTGGGTCATCGATACCAAATCCAAGCAACGTGATGCGAAGTTATGGTTTGGATGGGTGACTTACGGACGACCTCCTTTCGAGATCTATTCTCCTCGGATTGTGCTAGGAATCGCACGTTAAAAGGTAAGACCTCGTTAATCCTTAACAGCAGGTTAACGGAAAAACCAGTTTTAACAATTTTAACAACAACAATGTGCGTTGCGTTTTTTAGCAATAATTTTCTTTCAGAAACGATTTTTTTCTTATGAATCATTACTTTCAGAAAGGATTAAATTCTTAATATTATTTAAACAATGGAAGTTTGCTTAAGATTGCTTAATTATTTGCAATTTTGATTTTTCAATACCTTAAAATAGAAAAGTGGAAAATCGAAATGTCTCAAAAATTGGGCAGACATTTTCTGTTGATGGATTATTGTTTATTCATGTATTTAGATAGAACCAATATTTTTTTATTTCTTAATATTCATATCCAAACGGTTGAAATATTTTTTTATAATTCTTCTGATTCGGTCATCGCGCGTGCAAGGATCACTACCAGCTTAAATCCCAAGTTGTCGGTACAGTACAGAGGGGAAAATCCTGCTTTTTGTGGATCTTTTTTCAAATTTTGGATATTTTAAATAGTTTATGGAATATCTGCAAAAAACCCAACCATTTTTTTTGTTTACTCAATTGTTCCAGTTCAACATTTTTTTCTAGCTGCCATTTCGAATCGAATGAGACCAAAATCATAATTTTCGGTGTTCTAGGTCAGCTTTTTGACAAAATATAACTTGTGAACCGGACTATAAGTCAGGCGTCTAAGTCGGGATTTCAAGATGCCGAGTTAGAAGTCGGGATGGAAAAAAAAAAGAAAAAACCGCGGCCTTCTACGCCTTCGTACATTTTTACTAATTATTAATTTTTGTTGCATTAATCCACACTGTATCTTTTCCAGTTCAATATAAGTTACTTTTCCCATTACCTAGTGTAGTTAATAAGGAAACTGCAAACAAGATGCACCCTGGGTAGGTCCAGATGTTTCCTCCGCCTCCTTCACCAAAACCTGCTCCGACGGCATCTAAGAATAGGATCTCGTGTTTTTCGAAATATTTGTGAATTATACTAGGCCATACATCCTGTTGATCTTCAGTCTGCTTGAGATTCGTGGCCAATTCTACGGAGAGATCTTTCTGAATTTTAGCTAAGGTTTGATATTGCTGGAGCTCTCTGGGTCCTGTAACAGGAGATGAAAAAATTAAAGTTATCCATAGAAAACTATTGCCAGAAGTGAAGTGATGCTTCCCAAGGCTCAATTTTCGCTCCTATAAACAATATATAAATATATTAGTGAAGGTGTACCATAATGAAATGAACTGTGGCCTGTATTTAATTACTCAATATCATTGAATTGTATCAGGAATCGATTTTTTGAATGTAATGAAAGAACAGAAGAACTACTGCATATTGCATACGAGTGACATATGAATATAAATGTTCGCTATTAATATAATTAAAAAAATCTATATATATATATATATATATATATATATATATATGCGCTAAAAGGAATAAAATAAATTTTGAAGTATATCGAACCCATCATTTCGTTACAATATACATATAAGTCCATATTATGATATAAAAGCTTGTCGCCCGAAGAGTATTTCTTATAAATTAAATTTGAAATTATCTGCATCAAGATTTATTCTCGCGACAAGTATTTATAGTATATGAAATTTTATAATGTAACAAAATGATGGGTTTGATTTACTTCAAAGTTTATTTTCTTCTATTTACCTATCCGCATTTAAATGAAAGCTAAACGTTTCTTTTTATTTTGTACTAGTCAGCATTAGAGTTTGTTTTATAATCTGTTTTATCATCAATAGACGCGCCAGAGTCCAAGTTTCTTGGCAACTTGAGAGGGACCGAGCATCCTGAAAAATATTTATTCGGGGGTTAGATATTTTTACAATTCATTTTTCCGATTTTGATTTCGCGGTTTTCGCATACAGGTACCATAGAACCTTTCGAAACGTACTTATATAAAAGTTATACAGAGTGTAATCTAACCTCTTGCACTTTCGTGAATGATGGGTGTTTTATAACGAATGGAAGGTGTGAAAAATTCGAAAAAAAATTGTGGAAAGTTTAAATTGTGCTGGAAAATTTGTCGAAATGTTGGGAACCGCTGTCCGCCGAACGTCAGCTGACCAGAGCAAAGCCGCAATAATACTGGAATTGCCAGACGGAAGAAACTGTGTACTTTCGAACAGCGATAAATGTGACACACACAAAAAAAAAAAAAAAATTGTTGTACATTAATATTTACATAATATTTACAATTTATTTCGTGTGAAATATAATTGGACCTTACGAGCACTTCCTCTCATTCAGATAAAGTATATAAATTCCACTTTGAATCGACATAGTAGCTATAAAATCTGAAAAAAGCAGTTTACTATGTCACAATTTGCCGAGTGCACTGTATAATCATCAGAAAAGTTTCAGATTTTTCCATAGGTTGTCTTCCAACTCAAACAAGTAATTCGGATAAATGATAAAAAAGGGGCCCTAGAGCCCATTAATCCATAGATAAGGACAGACACTGAAAGCAATTTGATCCATTCATGCTTATACTAATAGTACAGTAACCACAGACAAATGTAAGCCACAAGTGGAGAATGAATCGTATCACTTTGAAACTCTGCACATGACTGCTTGACATCATATATTGTTAGAAAAAAAATTGTTTACCAAAATATCAGGGGTGGAAACCAAAAAAAATTTTATTCAAAAAAATTATAATTTTTTATTGCTGTTCTTTTGGAAATTAGAAGATTCATCAGGAAACAATTTCAACAAGGCGAAAGATAATTCAATTCTCCACAAGAAATATACCTAGTAATTTCTCACAAAATGCACTCGTTTTCTCAGCAAACCTAATTGAATTGAAAATTATATTTGTCATAACTTTGCTAAAACTTATAGTAGAAGAAAAAGGAAAAGTGTATATCGTTCCTGATGACTTCTACTTCCTTATGCCAATATAACATGTGAGTATCTGACCCAAAATGTGTTTTGTCCCACTTCATATAACCCTTCTACGATATTTACGGACGATCCGAAAGTCATGGATATTTTAGTTGACATGAAATAGTTATACTGAAGCAGGAATCAGTACCCTCTTAGGACAATGATTTAAGACTAGTACACGTCTCACGTCAAAGAAAAAACTGGGTTTTACTTCTGCTTCAGTATTCAACTCACCCATAATCCCGCGGCAATTTCTTCAATAAATGTTGAAAATAATCGCTCATATACATCCTTCATGAAAAATGAAGTATGTGATTTCTACCTTGTTGAGTTGTTTTTCTGATTAATTATACGGGTGTAACATAAGTACGTTAAAATATTCGAGTGACGTATTCCTGAGACAATTTCAAGAAAAAAAGTCTATAAACTTATGTCCGGAAATGCTTCGTTTCGGACATACAGGGTGTTGAAATTGAATTTTTTTTTTCGCTTTTTGAAAATAACTTTTGCAAGAAATAAGTTATTCGCACGAAAATTGGTACCCGGGTTTTTTTTGGTGTGGAAAATCATAATTTCGTATCAATTTTCATCAACATCTAGAGGGCGCTGCGTACGCTGTCATTATTCATTTCAAATTGCCCTAACATTTTTGACAGTAAACTTTTGGTAGTTTTCATAAAAAAAACTCATTCCCTCACTTTTTCCAAGTAAAAAAGGTACACTTCCTCAACAACGCTGGAGGTGATCGTTTTCGAGATATTTGTAATTTTCTATATTGATGCATGTTACATAGCTCCTAGGGAGCTAAGTGAAGTTGCTGAGAACATTACAAAAACTAAGTATGTGGTAGATCTAGTCAAAATAAACAACTTTTTTCCTATGAAATGTTTATCGAAAAATTATTCGTTTTCGAGATATAGATTGTTAAAATTTTTCTCAGCAACTTCACTTAGCGTCCTAGGAGCTAAGTAACATGCATCGATATAGAAAATTGTAAATATTTCGAAAAAGATCACCTCCAGCGTTGTTGGGGAAGTATACCTTTTTTAATTGGAAAAGGTGTGGGAATGAGATTTTTTCATGAAAAGTACCAAAAGTTTACTGTCAAAAATGTTAGGGCAATTTGAAATAAATAATGACAGCGTACATAGCGCCCTCTAGATGCTACATGAAAAATAATACGAAATTATGATTTCCCACGTCAAAAAAACCCCGGGTACAAAATTTCGTGCAAATATCTTATTTTTTGCATAAGTTATTTTTAAAAAGCGTACAAAAAAATTCAATTTCAACACCCTGTATGACTTTTTTCTTAAAATTGTCTCAGGAATACGTCACTAGAATATTTTAACGTACTTATGTTACACCCTGTATACTCTCCAAGATTACAGCAAAAATGTAATTATTTATTTTACAACGAAAAAAAAAATATTTTCCACCCTTCGAATTTTGGTGAACAATGTTTCGTGTTTATCATGGTTTTAACTACTAGCATACCAAGTTTGGTGGTGCTACAATCGATTCTCGTCTCGAAACCCAATCGTACTGGATTATAATGATAATGATAATTTTTGTTACTCCAATTTCATCCTTCGAATGAATCGATCCGCCTATTCTACTCGCATGGATCTGTCCCTGTTGGAAAATAACCATGCCGTGCCGCTCGGGGCAAACTTGTTTCCATGTGGTCATCGATTTTCCAATTTACGTAACTATTTCGTGTTCTACATTAGCAGTTCATTGAATTTAGAATCTCTTGGCAAACTATCGCCTTTCTTTGTACTTTCCACGAAAATCCGCAATTATTCCTTCAGAAAGTACTGCTGAGATGCCTTTACAATGTACGATTTATAAATTGATCTGACTTTAGCGTTATTCTAATCTGCAATGCGGGTTTGTTTTTGGCAAGTTGTTAGTCAAACCAACGACTTCCTCAGCTCGAAAAAGTGATTGAATGTGGATTTTTTTTACTTTGGAAACTTGCCGAAGAAAATTGCTATTTTATGCAGAAGTCTGTATTATCCATAATCTTTTTTCCATTATTTGTTGATACTCTTTCGACAAGTGATATAGAAAAAAAATTATTTCAGGTGAGCACTTGAACTCCCCTCTCAGTACCAATGCGAAAAGGAATATAATGGAACAAAATAATTAATAAAAAAGCAATCTGCTTCGTAGTATGCTTGGGATTTTTATGGCAAAAGGCTATTTATTGCCAATTGCACTCTTTCTTAATCTGATGACTCAGGATGTTCATCTATTTCATCCGTAATCAATATTTTGATCCTCAAAATTTATATATCTCGTTTCTTTCACATGCGATTTGAATTTGAACAAAAAAAATCATAATAACCGACATCGCACCCTAGTAACGTCTGCTCTAAGAATAGGTTGATCTATAATTCGAATAATATAAGTATTAAGTTTTATTGAAATTTCGCATGAATTTATAATATAATATAATAATAATATAATGACCAAGCGCCATTTTGAAATAATTTTTCAAATGGCATGGGGGTCTAGTGATACCTCATTCGATTCGTCTTTCAATTCTCTATTCGACAGCAAAATTTCAAACAAAAATATTGGTCCAAAACAAAATGGCGGTACATTATTTTAGAACTCTCAGAAGAGGATCCTTTCGAATAAATGGCTATTAAAGAGCTTTAGTGAAATGAAAAAATATTTTTTCGTTTCTGCAAGAGCATCGTCGAAAAGGAAATTTCATTCTCGTTACAACCATCTGATTTTTTTGAATTTTGTTAATTTTTTTTTGCAATTTAATTTCGAAATATCAAATATAAATGCGGATCTGAATACTACTCATACCTCGATAAAGGACCACGCACACTCCTTATGCAAAAAGTCTTTAGGTCAAATTTTACAAATTTTTAGTATGTTGTTGAACTCTGCTTTCTGAACAAAAGTTACCATAGGCACACAAAAATTCTATGTATGAATCTGGTTAGATCAGACTGAATAATTATCCTCGAAAAATGTATGTATTGAATTTCCACGTATTCAAAATGTCTACATATGGTTATTTCGTTCTGGTTAGATCAGACTGAATAATGACTCGCAAAATGGATTTTTTTAATTTCCACGCACTCAAGTTTCTATGAAAGGTTAGTTCGTTCTCATTAGATGAGAATAAATAATTACTGCTTTTTTCATTTTAATTTTTGTTTTTTTTTTTCGTTTTTGCCGTTTTTTACCTGTTTTTTTCGTTTTTCCTAGATTCGTTTAAAACACTGATGTGAATTGTAGAACTGGTTATGCTCGTTCTGCAAATATTCACAGCCGTGCTTTGAACATCAGCTTTTATCACTTGTATCATAGAAGGCTATCAAAAAATAATTTGAATGAGGCGAAGGTAACGGTAAAAATACCCCAAGAAAAAAAAAGAAGGAAACCCCGGAAAAAAACCCAGGAAAGAAAAACAGAACAAACCCACGTACAATAATAAAATTTTACGCACCAAAATGTATACGTATGGTTAGTTCGTTCTGGTTAGGTTAGGTTCGGTTAGGTTCCTGAAGGCTTCTACTTCCTCATGCAAATATAACATGTGAATATCTGAGTACACAAAATGTGTTTTGTCCCACTTCACATAACCCTTCTACGATATTTACGGAGGATCCGAAAGTCATGGATATTTTAGTTGATATGAAATAATTATACTGAAGCAGGAATCAGTACCCTCTTTGGACCATATGCAACGATTTAAGACTAGTGAGACAAGTCTTACTTATACGAAGAAAAAAGTGGGTTTTACTTCTGCCTCAGTTTTCAGCTCACCCATAATCCCGGCAATTTCTTCAGTAAGTGTTGAAAATAATCGCTCATACACATCCTACAGTTGAAAATGAGGCATGAGTAAAACAAAGGTTTTTTTTGCATGTATAAGTGGGACCTGTCACACTACTCTTAAATTGTTGCATACTGTCCAAAGAGGGTATGGATTGCTGCTTCAGTATAATAATTCCATATTTACTGAATTATTCATGATTTTCGGATAATCCGCAATCATCTCAGTGAAGTGCGACAAAATACATTTTAGGTACTCAAATACTCCCATATTACATTTGCATGAGCAGGTAGGAGTCTTCAGAAGCGATATTAACTTTTGCTTTTCCTTCTTCGATCATTTTTAGCAGAGTTATGACCAATCAAATATTCGGCTCCGACAGAACGTTCATCGGTAGGTAAGGGTGAATCTGAAATCACCTTTTCTGAGAAAACCAGCGCATTTCATAAGAAATTACTAGGAATGATTTTTGTGGAGAATTGAATTGTTTTTTACCCTTTTGAGTTGTTTTTCCGATAAATCATATACTTCAAAGATTACAGCAAAAATCTATTTATATATTTTTAAACGAAAAAAAAAAAAAAAAAAAATGTGTTCCACCCCTAGAATTTTGGTAAACATTTTTTTTTTCGTGTTTTACATGGCTTCAACTACTAGCATACCAAGTTTGGTGGTGCTACAATCGATTCTTGTCTCAAAACCCAATCGTACTGGATTATATCCTGCATATATATATCTAATAACACTATTGTGAAGTGCAAACCTCAAGCTTGAAATCACATACCTCATTTTTTATGTAGGATGTGTATGAGCGATTATTTTCAACATTTACTGACGAAATTAGGGGTGGGATTATGGGTGGGTTGAAAACTGATGAGGCAGGAGTAAAACCAGTTTTTTCTTTGGCATGTATAAGTGAGTAGAAGGTTTATGTGAAGTGGGACAAAACACATTTTAAGTACTCAGATACTCACATGTTATATTTGCATGAGGAAGTAGAAGTCTTCAGGACTTCAGGAACGATATGCACTTTTTCGTTTCCTTCTGCTATAATTTTTAGCAAAGTTATGGCAAATCTAATTTTCGGCCCTGCCTGAACTAGCAGTGGCGGGTTACCGCGAGCATGAAATGTGACGTCGGCGTTAAGCCACGTTTTCTGAGAAAACGAGCGTATTTCATAAGGTATTACTGAAAATCATTCTTGTGGAGAATTGAATTATCTCTCCACCTATCCAAAACGTTTTTTGATAAATCTTATATTTTTTGAATTAACAACAAAAAAAATGTATTTTTTTTAAATGAAAAATTTTTTAGGTAAACAGTTTTTTTTTTCTAATAAACATGATGTCGAGATGTCATGTGCCGAGTTTCAGAGTGCTACAATTCATTCTTCACTTTTTGCTCGAGTTTATCTGTCTGGATTACAGAGGAATATTTATGTTTAAATAATCATGACAATTGGTTAATATTGATGATGGTACTGGTAATCTTCATCAAAAATAGCACCGCTGAAAAGGCGAAATCACGTGCGTTACATGATAATTGGGTACTAATTTTTCATTTCAGACGATACCTCTGAATGTTTTGGCGATATGACATAACTGACTACTAAATAGTTTCCGCTTAACCTTGAATAATTGTGATTTACAGTGCGATACGAAATATCTGATATAATTATTGAAGCAAATATTTGAATATTGTTGGGTAATAGGAGAGAGAGAGAGACAAAGTTGATAACAAAAAAAATCTTATTATGTTTGAAAAAACTGCATGAGAACTGATATGATAACGTTGAAAAATGGTATAATTTTCACATACGCAATGAGAAAGAAATAACACTGATTAAAGAAAACTGTTCACTAGCTGAAAACACAAAACTGTGAATTCTGAGCTTGTTGGGTCAATTTTAATGGAACAAGCTGCTAAGGGTGGAAAGAGTGGTGATAAGTGAGAGAAGTATTGGCCAATATATTCTCAATCACCAACTTTTCTAAGGCGTTCTAGATAAGTATTCTTACTTATAATAACACACAAAAATATTATTTAAAAAAATACTAGGATAATGACGGTTTTCTATGGCGAAAACTCGCGAGAAGAAAACTGGAAAAATCTGTAAAAATTGTGAAAAGCCTGGAAACAAAATTCAAATTGAAAAAATGATACTTCCCTCCCAAGTCCTTCTCGAAAGAAATTGTGGAATCTCACGACAACAAAATCGAAATAATTGTTAAAAGTAGTGAAAAATAGCGGACCACCGATTAATTTGATTTGAAAAATGATATACTCCTGCCCCCCTCCTTAAAAAGAACAGGCCAACTCAGACTCTTGCAATATTTAGATTCATTCACTAGGGAAGAAACTATGGATGGTGATGAGAAACCGACATGTTTGAATTGTAAAAAAAAGGAAATGCACAAAGTCTCTATCGATTCAGAAATTCCCCAAAATTTTAGTAATCCATTTAAAAAGATTCTCTCAAACAGAAAGATTTAGAGGAAAATTGAATATAACCATTGATTTTCCTTTGGAAGGTTTAGATTTGAGCAACTACAGTGCAAACAACATAGCCCCCTGTCGCTATAACTTATACGCATTGACGAATCACAGCGGGACTACCAATAGCGGACACTACACTGCTTACTGTAGGCATCCACATACAGGCACATGGCACGAGTATAACGATTCCTTAGTTTCACCGATTCATTCAAATTCCCTTGTGAGCGGAAAGGCATATATACTCTTCTACGAGCAGGAGGACACTTCATCACATGTTCAAAATTATACTTAGTTTTATTTTATGAATATTATTATTGTATTTTGCAAATTAAAATTAGTATTTTGTCGTAACAATGCCAAAAATAAAAATATTTAGACCTTCCATCAATTCAATCCAAAATAAGTATTGTTAAAATTGTTAAAATTGTTTTTTCCGTTAACCAGGTGTCGTCCCCTTACGAACGGCAGCCCTCAAAAGTCGAAACTTGTGCGAGCCAAGGATTCACGAGGTCTTACCTTTTAACGTGCGATTCCTAGCACTTAAGTATATCCCTACCCCTCGAAAAAAACTGGGAAATCTCGTGAAAAAAAAAATAATTTAAAATTTTACTCTGCTGTCTCCCTGAAATCCAGGAAGAAAACGCGTAAGAATGTTGAAAAATTTCTGACGGTTTTGGACATCAAAAATTTTGATAGGAGGACTTGGTTCACCTCTCTCTTTCCAATAATATTGCCAACACTCGCGAAAACAAAATCGAAAAAATCCCTAATAGAATGAACGTAAAAAATCTTTTTTAAAACAAGCTTCCATTCATAAACTATTGAACTAAAAAGTAAAAAATAATATTTGGTGCATGAAAACAAAAAACTTTTGGAAAATTAAATATTTTCTCAAAAGCATTTCACGCCTCAAGCTTTTAAGATAATATTTGAATATAAAAGTTTGTATTTGATTTTTTTTACATTAATTTTCTTGTCAGGGTATTATGAATCTATTCGATTATTGTGTTCTAAATAAGAAATGAATTCATCACGTCTGAGTTGTAGCTCATAAATTCCTTCATTCGAATTGAAAATGATTTTTCACAAACACTATTGCAATGCCTAGAGCGTCGTGCGTCAACATTTCCTCCTCGTAAAAAAAGTATCACTTTACTCACTTGATACATAAATTACTATTTTCATCGCATTGAACTGCGTGCCATCTCAAACTAATTGTTCAATAGTACTACTACCTAATTTTAGTACTTGGGCTAATAATATCACTAGTATCATTGTTTAAATATAAGGAGGATAGTTGGTCAACCTTATGGGATTAATATTGGATTCAAATGGAGGCGACATGTAGATGGCGTCAGTGGTGTTCGCATCCAAGTCATGTCGCAACTTGAATGGCAGAATACGTAATTTGGCAGTCAAGTTGAATTTCCGTAAACTATGAATTGTAAATAGAGTAGGTAGGTGGCACCAATGACTGCAATAAAAATTGGAAATATGGTTCAATTCAAGAAATTATTTCTTCTGATGTTTCATGTATCGTATCAGTTATAATTGAAAGATCAAATGACTTACCTGTGAAGGAAATTTGATCACAATTATACGAGGGTTCTGTCGAAATTATTACACCTAGTAGTTATGCCTGAGAGTATCGTATTCATACCACGTTCAAAGGAATATACCTAAAAATAAAATTTAGAGGAGCCATCCCTGTTGACCAGACATCCCTTATCAACAGATCCAAGGATAGCCAGACTCACTTGTTTAAAGGAGAACACAACTAGATCGCTGCATGGGTGGGTAAATTATATTTGTGGGACCTTAAGTTGTCATTTCAGAAAATGGAAATTGTTTTATAATTTGATTGGGCGGGTTTGTAATAATTTCGACAGAACCCTCGTATAATTGTGATCAAATTTCCTTCACAGGTAAGTCATTTGATCTTTCAATTATACTTCGGGTTCTGTCTTCAATTATTACACCTAGTAGATGTTCAAAGTACTGCGATATAGTTGTAGGAGTAAATAAAACAAACTGTGCGTTCAATTATTGTCTCTCCCTTTATACGCATAAAATAGAGAAACCTCAATTTTTGTACCAGAAATAATACTAAATTGAACATAACTTTCAACTACAAATCGAAACTTAAGTTAATGAGCTAATCATTTAAATTTGAGCCTTTAAGCACTCCCTTTGCGAATGAGTCTTTCCTTGTTGCTAAAGGTTTATTATAAAAAATATTGAATGTCTTTGAATTTTCTGTCCAGCCAGCTCTTTTCCTAATTTCTTCTACACTAACTCCCCCTCTGAATGCTGCTGATGTAGATGCGTGACGAGTGCTATAGCTGCAGTAGATGGTTGTATCAATGCCACTAAGATCTAACACTGTTTTCACCCAGCGGCTAATGGTTTGGGATGAAGCTGGATGTATTGGTTTTTTAAATGTTAGGATGAGTTTATTTTCACCTTCTGATCTTACATCTCTTGTCCTTGAAATATATTCTTTTATTGTAGATGCAAGACAAAGACCTGGTTTGTCTATGAAAAATGGCAGTATCAACAATGGTTGGGTACTTTTCTTGCTGCTGGTCTTAATCTTGTTAGGAATGAATATTTCCAGTCTATCTTCATATTCTATTATGTTCTGGGTTTCAATCTCCGCAAACGTTTGCATTCTGTGGCCTGATATCAGCGCCAATAATGTCACAAGTTTCAACGACAAATCTTTAATGGAAAGTGATTCTGGGGGGGACATTTTATTCAATTGCAAGAGGACAGGATGAGGGTCCCATGTTGTTGAATATTTGGGTTTTGATGGCCGGCTGTTATAAATACCTTTCAAGTACCTTTTTATGAATTTTTCATCTTTTTCATTAATCGATAAGATAAGTGATAGGGCCGATTTGAAACTGTTTATGCTTGAATAAGAAGCTCCTTTTTCGTAATGTTGATTTAAAAAAGTTATGACATCATTGAGATTATAGCAGTACGGACTGAAATGTCCTTCCTTGCAGAACCTCCACCATCTTTTATAGCATATTTCATATTGTTTTAAGGTGTTTTTTGATACAGATGATATTATAGCATCCAATCCTGTGGCTGGAAATCCCCTGTAGATGAATGATTCCCTGACAAAATTCCTGCCACCAGGGAAATACTCTTCCACAGGGGGTGTGGGGTTCTGAAAGGAGAGTGCATGAGATTAATGTTTGGTTCAAAAATCAGTGGTTCAGAAATGAGTAGATCTAGAAACGTTGGAAACCAAACTTGTGTGGGCCATCTAGGCACTACTACTATCCCAGTAGCCTTGTCAGTGCTTATTTTTGCCAGAACTTTATTGATCAAGGAGAATGGGGGAAATGCATAAAATTGTAAATCTTCCCAGTTAATTGTGAAACTGTCCACTGCGACTGAATCTGGGTCTGGCTTCCAAGATATGTAATATGTACATTTGGAATTGAGTTTAGTGGCAAACAGGTCGATATGTGGATTCCCAAGTCCTGAGCAAATACTCTGGAAAGCCTCATTTGACAACTCATATTCAGTTTCTACTGATTTGGACCTAGATTCAGCATCTGCTTCCAGGTTGAGTTTAGTATTTATATAAGATGCGAAAACGATTATATTTTTGTTTTCGCAGTAATTCCAAATTTCTCTAGTTATACAGTTGAGGTTTTCATACTGAACACCCCCCATTCTGTTGATATATGAGATTGCTGTGTTATTATCGATTCTCATTAGGACATGTATATCAGAAACATTTTTTGTGAAGCTTTTAAGAGCATTAAAAGCAGCTGCTAGCTCTAAGTAGTTTATGTGATTTTTTAACTCTGAGCTGGACCAGAAACCATGACATTTCTGGCTTCCACAAGATGCCCCCCAGCCTTTTGATGACGCGTCCGAATAAACCTCCAAGGAGTATCTTGGAGTACCTATATCAATGTACGAGTTCAAATTATTCATCCACCAACTCAAATCTGGTATGAGATTTTTAGTGATATACATTGTTTTGTCATAATCATCATTATTTTCTAATAAAGCTAAATATTTGTGTCTTTCGAATATTTTTAGATGTAGCCACCCATACTTAATAGCCGGACATGCTGCTACAAGTACTCCAACAAACCTAGAAAATTCTCTAATAGTACAGTTATCTTTTTCTGATATTGACTGTACAATGGAACGAATTTTTTGTTTTCTTTTTTCAGTTAAGGATAAGGATAAATTTGACGTATTGAAACTGAAGCCTAAATATTGGCATTCGTTAGATGGCACCAATTGACTTTTATCCCGGTTTACAATAAACCCTAACGAACACAACAATTTTGTTGTTTCTGAAGTATGTCGAATGCATTCAGCAAAAGAGTTACTGATAATAATTATGTCATCCAGATAGGCCACACAAGTGATTCCTTTCATGTGTAAATGTTTTAACACAGGTTTCAGTAATTTGGTAAAAATGTATGGTGCTATATTCAAGCCGAATGGCATAGAATTAAACTCATATAATTTCCCAATATATTCAAAACGTAGAAATTTCCTAAAATTTCTATTCATGGCGACTAAGAAATATGCATCTTTGAGATCAATAGTACTTAAGAAACTGTTTCTCCGTATAAGACTAATAACAGATCTATAATCATCTAATTTAAAATGAGGTGCTTCAATGTATCTATTTAATGATTTTAAATTCAGTATGAATCTATATGACCCATCTGGTTTTTGTCTCAAAAAATATGATGACCTGAAATCATTAGATTCAGGACAGCATAAGTTAATGGCACCAATTTTCATGAGTTTTTCAATAGCTTGATTGAAATAATTGCCTTCACTACCTTTTATGTTTACTTTAGGCTTAATTTTTTGATAAGGTTCTGCAGAAAATTTGATTTTTACTCCCGCAACCCACTCTAAAACATTTTTGTTGTTTGTTAGTTTTTCCCAAGTAGGAAAAAATCTTTTGAGTCGACCAGCATACCTGGTCTCCACCTCAAGTTCTCTACCTACCACTAATGATGATAGAATCTTGTTTTCTTGAATTTCCCCTCTTGACTTCTCTCCCGTCTCCTGTCTCTCCATTGTCTTCCCTCTTTCTTTATCCTGTGTTTTGCCTTTGGGCGCTGGTAGTTTAAATGGTTGACATTATTACCTTTGGATCTTATCCCAGATGGACCAGGTTTAGATGTATTGTTACTGAAACTGTTAGTTGGTTTTGGATTTATCAACTTCAGTTCATTAACATTTTTTTTCAATTGTTGTGAGTTTTTCACTCTCTCTGTGAAATTTTCTCCAAATAGGAGAGTGTCTATGGATGATTCATCAATGGTTTTTCTCAGATTTGGGTTCAAGGAAGGTAGAATTAAAAATCTGCGATGTAATGATATTGCATGAAATACATCTGATATAAGCCTGGCAGAATCTGCCAAATCCTTCAATAGGGGATTTGTCTCTTCTGATGGTGTGCAAAAAAATTTATTGATAGGAACGGACATTGCTGTCAGTCCCCTGCCTAGCTGTTGCTGTAATTTCATCAGATAGCTATCTTGTTTCAAAATGTTATCTGTCAAACAACTCTGAATGTCAGCGTTTAATGATGGTGGTTCAAGTCCTTTGCAATTTTTTAATACAGGATGCTTATCCATAATTGTTTTTCTCTCCTCTTTTTCCAAACCAACATGGAGATAGTGTGTCCACCGATTACTGATTTCTTCATGTATGGCAGGGCCCTCTGGAGTGTTAGTGCAAATGGTGCCTAACAACTCTGGGTTCAACTCTGAAGGAGCCTCAACTAATTCAGCCATGTTTCCGTCGTCCAGACGTTGAGCCACTATTTCGTAATCCGGACTTTGCGACAAATTTTTGTCCTCCGTATTCTGAGTTTCATTTTCTTTTTCTGACTCATCTCCACTATAATCTGTGACTGAATTCGAACTGGTTTCTGAACCTGCATAAAATACATATCTTTAGTATTCAAATGTAACACTTACAACATAACCACATATTCGTCGTTTTCAGAAAAAGGAAATGAAACAGTGTTTGTTAGAGTATTTATGAATAGATGGG
Organism: Chrysolina haemoptera; assembly: GCA_958298965.1. Classification (NCBI taxonomy): domain Eukaryota; kingdom Metazoa; phylum Arthropoda; class Insecta; order Coleoptera; family Chrysomelidae; genus Chrysolina; species Chrysolina haemoptera. The sequence goes on along the minus strand of OY282597.1, from coordinate 26,995,844 downwards.
TCCATTTGAACCTAGACCCCAGGGACATTATGTATGCCCTGATAGCAGGTAACTTGGAAAATTAAACAACTCCGTATCAATTTATTGAAATAATGAACAGAACAATAACAAAGAACATATAATTATTCGGCACTTCGGGAAGGCGCATTCGTTTTGACAGCTGTAGATCTCTTTTCAGAGAAACTTCAAAAAAAATTCCAAAAAGGGACATATGTATGCCCTGATAATAGGATGGCATGTATTACTTTTAGAACATATGTTCACTATTTTTCACAAGGACAGAAAATCAGTTGCAGCATCAATTAGTAGGTTCATGTGAACCTGCACCCCAGGGACATATGTATGCCCTGATAACAGGTACCTATATTTTCTCTAGTCGCATTTCATATGAAAGCGAAATTGTCCAGTTTTTAATATATATGCCATTTTGCTGTCAAATTATGTGTCAGTTTTTCTTGGATGTTTCCTAAAACGTCAATTCCATTAATTTTTGTGATAAATACTCACTCGACGTGGATTGCAGTTCCAGCAGAAGTCTTTTTAACTTCTTTTTAACTTTTTCATTATTTTTAGAGCGCTTTCTCTTGTTATCCTTAATTCTTCCCATCTTTTTTCCTGTTTTTCTGGTACGAATTTGAAAACGTGTGTACGTCGTTCAATACCACAGACAAAAGTGAGTCTGGCTATCCTTGGATCTGTTGATAAGGGATGTCTGGTCAACAGGGATGGCTCCTCTAAATTTTATTTTTAGGTATATTTCTTTGAACGTGGTATGAATACGATACTCTCAGGCATAACTACTAGGTGTAATAATTGAAGACAGAACCCGAAGTATAATTAGGGTCACACCGTTAATCACCCCTTTCTAACCTCAAAAATAGGTATGGTGCCAGAATATCAAATCAAGCTAACAGGTTCTCCTGAGAACCGCATTTGAAGATAACCTAAGCAAATAACACTACAAATATTATATATGTTAACTAATAATCTTGATTTTAGACTTCGTATTCGATAACACCTTTCATGCCATTTTAAACAGCTTTCTCAGATTATATATGTCGGTGTATTTCAGAAAAAATACTTCATATTATTATTCATGAGTCATTTTTACATAAAACGAACGTCCTCCGTATGAAATAGGAAATATTAAAATTGTTACTCAATTATTTTTTTGAGGCATCGACTACAGTGGGTTTACTCAATTATAATAATTTTTTTTCAAGATATCAATATTAAAAAATCTTTCATGAGTGACTCTTCTTTGGATCCGTGTCTGAGTGATGATACATTTGCAGTAAACTCACCCAGAAGCATATTTATAAAAGCTACTTTGCTTGCGTTATTGCTCGTGGCTACCAGTTTAGTTATCCGAATCTGTGAATTCCAATCCCTTATATGACCAGCGCGATTTCTTCAAAGATGTAATTGGCTACATGAAATTACCCCTGTGGAAACTAGTAATATTTCACAATATATCCCAGAGACACTACAAGACATCGCTGAACCCACTGATGAAGCTAGTGATATTTGATAACCAGGTTAGCTTGCTCAGGTTAGGTTTGTTTGTAACTTATCCGTGTTAAGATTCTTTTGAAAAAAGAACTGTGCAAAAATAGTCACTCAATCCTGAAATATACTGTACTTTCAATAATTACCAGAGACAATTTGCTCGACTGAATAATATCCAATAAAAAGTTCAAACAAAATAGCTCTCAAAACCTCTTCATGATCATTAGGCAAGATCAACTCTGCTTCCACTGCTTTAAAATAAATGGTATAAACATGTATGAAGATGTGTTGAAATTGCAAGGAAGGAAACTTTAGGAAGTGTTTTGTTTACGTGTAGAAACCTTTTACAATATTTTTGTAGTTCCTCTCAAAGTCCACATTTCTTATAGTGGGCGCATCAGTACAGCACTAAAATGACGTCCCATACTCATGTTAGCAAATAATTACGCTAGATGGCACTCGCGTTTGGCTCCAATACCAATTCCACAGGCATTGACTAACTACCCCTCTTATTTAGACAATGCTAGTATCGAGAAATCACTCACTACATACCTTCCGTCTTGAAGAAAGCCAGAGCACCGAGAAGCGCCCAGATCACCACGACTAGACTCAATCCTACTTGCGACAATATCCAGCGACTGATAATCCTGCAGCAACATCTCAGTTTGAGCACACAGCTCGTTTCAGAAGGACCTAACTTGACGTCACAGTCTGTTCCTGGCAGGAATTTTAGTCTATAGGGTACGAGGTGCGAGGTTTGGACGGCTGCGTCTGTCTTTTTGTTCTTGAGGTTGTGCTCGAGGTTCAAGTGACCGATGTCTACGCAAGTGTCGCCATTATCCGTTCGCATTTTAGGTGTGTTTGAACCTGGAATGAGATATATAAGTTTGTTAGAAATGACATTGGATGAATATGATGAAATAATTTTATTAGGTGATTTCAACATTGACATTATCATTCAAAACACTCACACCAAACCTTGGATTGATAAGTATAATTGGATCAAACGGAATGAAACAAAAAATATCCATTCCAACAAGAGTTTCCAACACATCTTCCAAAAGCATTGATAACATTGATTACAAACCTAGATGAGTACCATTGCACATATAGGGTGGCCCATCGAAAACGTACCGCAAGGCATTACAGGCAAGGCATTTCGATAAAATCCGAAAACAGGTCAAGTTTGTTTGTCAGTGGGACACATTTTGACGTAACAAGCATAGTGAAACCTTCAACCCCCTAAGTAGGGGTGTCATCCCAAATATTTTTTCAAATGGAAAGGAGGGTCAAGCCTCTTTAGAAGGGGCTTATCATGCCCTATACAGTGCTGCTTAGATTTTTCAAATCGATCTACCCTTTCAGAAAATATGGAGCGTTGAAACTCCAACCATCATGTGGGACAAAAAATACAAAAATCGGTTCAATTGTACTTTTTATTGCAATAAGTTCCTTCAAATGAATTCACTGTTTTTGCCGATGCGCTGTGTTTGCCGATGCACAGATTTTTTTAGGCTCATTTTAGAGAGTAAAAAATGAATAGGATTCATTTCTTCACGTTTGAATTAGGTCAAGTAGTTGCTAGATACCTGTAGTGGTTGAAGTGTTTACGAATTGTTGACTTTAAAATTTATTATTATGGTGTATTCAATTGCAGACAGAGTGGAAATCATTGAGCTTTTTTCAAAAACGATGAATGTGGAAATCGGGTCGCGGAGTTGTTTAACCAAGGACATCCTGAAAAACATGCCTCTGGAAAAATTGTTCGCAACTTGGTGAAAAAATTTCGCGAAACAGGTTCAGTTCATAACAAAAAGAGAGAGCTTGAAAATCCAGTACTAAATGAACCTACGGAGATAGCAGTATTGGGGCAAGTTGCAGTTGATAGTACGCTAAGTACAAGACAATTGGCCATTGCGACGGGTGTGTCTCGTACCAGTGTTCAACGGGTATTGAAAAAATACAAATTCCATCCTTACAAAATTCGCTTAGTGCATGAACTGAAATAAGACGATTTTGATCGTCGCTTGCAATTTTTCGAAATTATGAGTGAGCGAGCGTTACACAATGGTAATTTTCTATTCAATGTGTGTTTTTCCGACGAGTGTTCCTTCTTTCTCCATGGTTTAGTGAATCCCACAATTGCCGGTACTGGGCTGACACCAATCCAAGGATTTTCCACGAGACACCCCCAGAAGTTAAATATGTGGGCTGGTATTTTTGGGAATTCCATTGTAGGACCTTTTTTCCTTCCTGGAAATTTAACAGGCGATATGTACTTGGATTTACTACAAAATGCCATTGACCCAGCTCTAACAAATATCATTGAGAACGATCCCGCATACCATGAACAGGAACTGATTTTCCAACAAGACGGAGCTCCTCCTCATTATTCCCAAAATGTGCGCAATTATTTACATGACACATTTCCAGGACGATGGATAGGACGACGGGAACCAATAGAATGGCCACCTCGGGCACCCGACTTGAGTCCTTTAGATTTTTTTTGTGGGGACACATCAAAAGCCTTGTTTACAAAACACCACCAGACACATTAGAACAGTTGCAACGAAGAATCATTAACGTATGTCGCGAAGTGACACCTCAAATGCTTCAGAATGTACGACAACGGTTTGAAAATAACTTATATCACTGTATGCAGGTTGACGGACAGCAATTCGAACATTTACTTGACTGATAAATGAGTTTTGAAGTACAATTGAATCAATTTTTGAATTTTTCGTCACACATTATCGTTGGAGTTTCAACGATCCATATTTTCTAAAAGAGTGGATCGATTTTGAAAATATAAGCAGCACTGTGTAGGGAATGACGAGCCCCTTCTAAAGAGGTATCGCTTGACCCTCCCTCCTTCCCATTTGAAAAAAATGTTGTGGTGACACCCCTACTTAGGGGGTGGAAGGTTTTACTATGGTTGTTACAATTTTAGAGTAGTGTGACAGGTCCCACTTATACACGCCAAAAAAAATTTTGTTTTACTCCTGCCTTATTTTCAACTTACCCATAAAACCGGCATTCTCTTCAGTAAATGTTGAAAATAATCGCTTATTCATATGCTGCATATATGTTTAATGACACTGTTGTGAAGCGCAAACTTCAAGTTTGAAATCACATACTTCATTTTTTATGAAAGATATGTATGAGCGATTATTTTTAACATTTACTGAAGAAATTGCCGGGATTATGGGTGAGTTTCAAATTGAGGCAGGAGTAAAACCCAGTTTTTCATTTGGTATGTATAAGTGAAATTTGTCTCACTAGTCTAAAATCGTTACATATGGTCCAAAGACGGACTGATTCCTGCTTCAGTATAATGATTTCATATCAACTGAAATATCCATGACTTTCGGATCCTCCGTGAATATCGTAAAAGAGTTATGTTAAGTGGGACAATTCGATTCATGCACTAAATATGCCATATGTCGCAGTGTTTTGTCATTATTACAGCGAAAAAGTTTGCCCTAACTTTTCCAGCCCTAACTGCTGAATTGTCAGGCAACAAAATTCTCATTACTACATGTCAAGTTTACTTCGACAAAAAAAAAGCTCTCGTGTAAATATAAGTGATAAAACACAATTTGGGTACTAGATAGTCACATTTTATATTTGCATGAGGAAGTAGAAGTCTTCAGCAACGATTTACACTTTTTTTTCCTTTCCTTTCTTTTTTTGGTAAACAATTTTTTTTCTAACAATATACGTTGTCAAGAAGTCATGTGCCGAGTTTCAAAGTGCTACAATTAATTCTTTACTTGTGGCTTACATTTGTCTGTGGTTACTGTACTATATACTATTTCGGTAATGTCAGTGGTTCCATCGCTGCTGACGGGCAGGGTATATTACTTGAAATTACCTTTCGAAGTCATTTCATACAAATTTGGTGTATCAATTTTGCAAAATTCAGAAATTCACGTTCACAATTACAGTTGTTATAGAGGTTTTACCATAGGAAGCAGCAACACTGTATTTAAAGATCTTCGATTCGTTTTTAATTAGGTGTATGATGCCATAATCTTTTCTTTATTGAAGATGTGATCTTATAATTCATATTGTTGAATATTTTTCCTTTTCTCACAGCTATCTACTGACGCTATCTCTTGTATATATATATATATATGTTTGGATGATAGTGAAAACAGATAGATAAATTGACCTACCACCATACGCTGAGTCCAGGATTTCAGTCTCCATTGCAAACTCATTGATGACATTTTCAGGCACTATTTTTCTCCTACTATAACAACCCTGTATGGAAAACAGCTTTGTCGGATTAGGCAGTCGCAGGAAAGACGGGAACATAGTTCGTTAATCCTGCAAAAAACCCAGTAGCTTGCACTTGAACCCGATGTTATTGACTCATCGCGATCGATATATTCATGAGGTACTATCGTTGGCAAACGATCAAATTGCCTATTATTTTCGTTATACATTTCGCAGTAGTACGAGGTTTGAATGGAAAATTCTCCATACTAATGTTTACATCATTCAAATATAATCACGTTCTTCGGGATGGCATAGCGAGTGTGTTTTACAGTCTCGTATGTATCGAATATCTCATCAGCATTGCACTGTAATTTGCAGTAATGAGCAGTAAACCGAAGACGGCCATACAAACTCTGTCAACTTTCGTCATGGAATCCAGGATTACAAACTATTACAGTTTTTTCAATATCTCGTTATCTTCAGAGTTTCGGCAATTTATTCTAAAACTATCCATAGCTAATAACCGAAATTACTCGTAGTTTGGTTTGCTTACAGCTAAATGTGTTTTTAATTGTAAATTACTTGTATAGAAGTTTTTTGTCTTTCCGAGTATACAGGGTGTTTCATAATTGAATGCTGATCCTAAAGTGCTATAATCCTTGGATGATTTTAAGAAAAATTATTTATACATTTACAAATACATTGTTTCCATAATGAAGGATTTCTTAATTTCCATCAGTGGCGTCCCTGTTAACATACATACATATTCTATCGGCCTTTAGTCCGGTCCTATATTGGAAGCGGAATTTTTCCCGGTCAGACGGTCTGAGCGGGTATGAAGAAAACAAACACATGACGCACCGTCTCCCTTCCTACACTGCAGCCAGTTCTCGTTCCGGGTAGAGGAGTCAGGTCTGAACTGGTCTGACAACAATTTTGTTTTTTCTTTCAGTTACATGGAAGCTTTGGTCGAGGTGGCGCCTTTTAACATCATCTATTGAACCTTAGGTTTTTGTGTTTGATCGTGCCGTAATGGTAGACAAGGAATAGAATGAAGGCTTTTACGGCCGGAAGTAGAATCAAGGAATATGGTTTCCAGGCTTTGGGGCCTTGGTCGGTTGACCTACGTGGAGGTGGTTTCTTTGGACGTTTCGCTAACAACTACGGTGGGCATCTTCAGCTTCTATCGTTTTACCTATCTATTACGCGAGTTTAATAATGAATACCTCCAATAACATATGAAATCAACTAGTTCCTCGTCCGTTTGTCACATGCAATAGACAAATTTCCTCGTCGAGAGTTGATACAGTAATGGTTCTTCCGTTCCTAGCTGAAAACTATCTGCAATTTAGGAGCGCCGAGTCTGGACTGGTCTGGTCTGGTCTGGCCGGGTCGGGTCTGCTGGCCAGATCGACTCCGATTGTAGGACCGGCCTTAGGCTGCTCCTACATTGGACCCGACCCGGCAAGACCAGACCAGTCCCGACTCGGCGCCCTTAGGTCTGAAGAAAACAAACATATGACGCACCGTCCCCCCTCCTACACTTGAGCCAGTGCTCGTTCCGGGGAGGGGAGTCGGGTCTGAACTGTTCTGACAACAAGTTTGTTTTTTCTTCCAGTTGCATGGAAGCTTTGGTCGAGGTGGTGCGTTTCTTTCAACAGCATTATTTTAACCCCGTTTTTTGTCTGGCCGGGTCGAGTCCAATATAGGAGCAGCCTAGGAGCGCCAAGTCAGGACTAGTCTGGCCGGGTCGGGACCAACGCTTCCATCTTTGGTCGAGGTGGCGCGTTTTAACATCATCTATCAAAATAGGTTTTTGTATTTAATCGTGCCGTAATGGTAGACAAGGAATAGAATGAAGGCTTTTACGGCTGGAAGTAGAATTAAGAATTATGGTTTACGGGCTTTGGGGTCTTGATCGATTAACCTACGTAAAGGCGGTTTCTTTGGAGGTTTCGCTAACAATTGCGGTGGGCATCTTCAGCTTCTATCGTTTTACCTATCTTTTACGCGAGTTTAATAATGAATACCTCCAATAACATATGAAATCAACTAGTTCCTCGTCCATTTGTCACATGCAATAGACAAATTTCCTCGTCGAGAGTTGACACAGTAATGGTTCTTCCGTTCCTAGCTGAAAACTATCTGCAATGTAGGAGCGCCGAGTCTGGGCTGGTCTGGTCTGGCCGGGTCGGGTCTGCTGGCCAGATCGACTGCGATCAAATGTAGGACCGGCCTTAGGCTGCTCCTACATTGGACCCGACCCGGCAAGACCAGACCAGTCCCGACTCGGCGCTCTTAGGTCTGAAGAAAACAAACTTATGACGCACCATCCCCCCTCCTACACTTGAGCCAGTGCTCGTTCCGGGGAGGGGAGTCGGGTCTGAACTGGTCTGACAACAAGTTTGTTTTTTCTTCCAGTTGCATGGAAGCTTTGGTCGAGGTGGTGCGTTTCTTTCAACAGCATTATTTTAACCCCGTTTTTTGTCTGGCCGGGTCGAATCCAATATAGGAACAGCCTAGTAGCGCCAAGTCAGGACTAGTCTGGCCGGGTCGAGTCCAAAGCTTCCATCTTTGGTCGAGGTGGCGCGTTTCAACATCATCTATTGAACTAGGTTTTTGTATTTAATCGTGCCGTAATGGTAGACAAGGAATAGAATGAAGGCTTTTACGGCCGGAAGTAGAATCAAGAATTATGGTTTATGGGCTTTGGGGTCTTGCTCGATTAACCTACGTGGAGGCGGTTTCTTTGGACGTTTTGCTAACAACTGCGGTGGGCATCTTCAGCCTCTATCGTTTTACCGATCTTTTACGCGAGTTTAATAATGAATACCTCCAATAACATATGAAATCAACTAGTGCCTCGTCAATTTGTCACATGCAATAGACAATTTTCCTCGTCGAGAGTTGACACAGTAATGGTTCTTCCGTTGCTGAAAACTATCTGCAATGTAGGAGCGCCGAGACTGGACTGGTCTGGTCTGGTCTGGCCGGGTCGGGTCTGCTGGCCAGATCGACTCCGATCCAATGTAGGACCGGCCTTAGGCTGCTCCTACATTGGACCCGACCCGGCAAGACCAGACCATTCCCGACTCGGCGCTCTTAGGTCTGAAGAAAACAAACATATGACGCACCGTCCCCCCTCCTACACTGGAGCCAGTGCTCGTTCCGGGGAGGGGAGTCGGGTCTGAACTGGTCTGACAACAAGTTTATTTTTTCTTCCAGTTGCATGGAAGCTTTGGTCGAGGTGGTGCGTTTCCTTCAACAGCATTATTTTAACCCAGTTTTTTGTCTGGCCGGGTCGAGTCCAATATAGGAGCAGCCTAGGAGCGCCGAGTCAGGACTAGTCTGGTCTGGCCGGGTCGGGTCTGGTGGCCGCTTCCAATATAGGAGCAGCCTTAGTCACCACCACGAACACCTGCATTGAACCGACAACAATTTCCACTTCGAGCGTAGCCAAAAGCATGCAGAGATTTTCAGCTTCTGTCCCCGAGACAAAACGTCCAACGCGTAGGGAACGCTAGCCCTACGCGTTGGACGTTTTGTCAAATGACGGTTATACCATTGTTGTTTCAGACCCAGCGTGAGGAATTTTGCGTTATATTTGAAATCATTCGTTTTATTATTATTAATACAGGGTGTTTCATAATTGAATGCTGATAATTCTTGGATGATTTTAAGGAAAATTCTTCATATGAACATAGGTCCGTAACAGCTTCATTTCTGAAATACAGGATATTGAAATTTAACAAAAAAATCAGTCCTTCCCCAATGTCTCTGAAACCGCTTTGGCTTTTTTTTCAATTTTGGTACATGCCAAGTATGCATAAAAATTCATTTTTTCCATGATACAGGATTTCTTAATTTTCATCAGTGGCGTCCCTGTTAACATACCCTGTCATATTTTTCACCAAAATAATGATACGCCACTGTCTTTTTTCCGAATTAATATTATTTTGGTAATTGTCCTCTATCTTCTCATAAAAATGGTCTCTTGCCTTTTTCTCGTCCGGCGAACGGTTTTTGAGTTATAGACCGTCAGTTAGTGACAGATTTAGGTGCCCCATTTTCGCATACAAGGGTTGAAAAGTATATCGATTTGGAGTAAAATGGAGATATTTTTACGAGTGGCTCCTGGGGATAACATACCGAGAATTCGATTTTTCAGAACAGTGCTTATTTGTTTCCCTCGTGTTTCTATTTACGGTACGAAACTACAGAGGGTGATTCGTTAAGTCACCTTAAGGAATAAAGTTCTGAGATACAAAGGCGTTTTGAAAAAAAAAATCAATGCCCTGTATCTCAGAAAAGAAGCAACTCCGAACATATGTTCATAAAAACTTTTTTCTCAAAACGACTTAACGAATCACCCTCTGTAGTTTCGTACCGTAAAAAGAAACACGAGGGAAACAAATAAGCACTGTTCTGAAAAATCGAATTCTCGGTATGTTATCCCCAGGAGCCACTCGTAAAAATATCTTCATTTTACTCCAAATCGATATACTTTTCAACCCTATATGTCACTAGCTGACGGTCTATTAGAGAATAATTTGCTTGTCACTATGCGAATAGGGTAGGTACCTACTATAGAAAAAAAATCAAAAACAACCAAAGATTATGGATGAAAACAAATTGAAAATGTTGCTAGTCTGTAAGACACCCTGTATATTTTAATGAGATTAAAGTAAAAATCTTATAGTATATTTTTCCCAGTTTTTCACTTTTCAACTGGTCATAGCAAGCCAGTAAGTAAAATTATGGTATTTCTTATACTCAGCATCAATTGAACACGTTCAGGCCCTTTGTGACAAAAAAAATCGAAAGCAACCGATCATTTCGGATGAATAAAAATTAATAATGTTGCTAGTAACAGATGCCACCCTGTATATTTTAATGAATAAAGCACTCAGATCTAGGGAATTTAGGGTGTTCTGAAAGAAAATCTGGTGTTATTTTTACGATAAAAAACTGTCTAGTATGCTTTTCCCAATTTTTCACTTTTCAGTTGGTCGTAGGTAGTCGTGGAAAAGGGATATACGAATATTTCATCAACCTAAAGTTAGATATTTTTGGGTACTATATGTTATGAAAAATAACTTGATATCACGGTACTGTCGAGAAAATACGAGGGTGTGGCTGCTCAAAGTGGGACACACTGTATGTGTACCTAGTCCGTTAATAAACCACTTTGGTAGTTGTTCGGAGGGACTGAATCACACACTTTGGTCCCGTAAGTGCAGAAATAAATGAAACATACTCACTTGACTGGCAACTATGCTCACTCGTCGATCACTCCGAGTTTTTTCCGAAAGCAGTTCGAGGAGATATTGTTGTCGATCATATTCACATACGAACCATTGCGTACCATAGAAGGTAACGAGCTGAACGAATATTCATCAGCGCATTATATTCACTATCAATGACGATGAATGTATGGAAAATGTTCGCACAGATTCAATCACATAACCGCTACTTCTCCATAGGTCAAAGTCTAGAGAATCGCCTGCTGATCCAGTAGGCGAATCATTATGAATCACAACAATAAAAACTGTACCTGATGTACCTGTATTCGAATTGTTAGTTCAATAAATGTATCAGCAGTATTGGGATAGAGCGGAGCATATATTTATGCAGTGGAAATTAAAAATGTTCGTTCACCAGAATTATATACAGGGTGTCCCAGAATAAAGGGGACAAACTCCGAGGGTAGAATCCTCACGTCATTTTAAGGCTGAAAGTTCCAAAAAACATATACCCTAAAATGAGTATCAACCGAGTTTCAGGGTGTTGAAAGTGACACAAAAAAATATATTTTCCAGAATAACTCCATAACGGCTTAACTTTTCTTAATGAAATCTGGTGGATCACTTTACAGCATTCAGTTTCATATTTCAAGGCAAATCGTGTGTTTGTACCTCTAAACAGGGGCATACGGAAGGTGGGAACCCCTACTCGCCCCTCCACAACTTTCACGCCACTGGATTAATATCGATTTCGTCTTCTTTTTCTTAATCCCCAATATTTCCTATAAAAAAAAAGGAAACGTTTCGTTTCACAAATGTCAACGGTTTTCGAGATATTTGAAGTTGAATAAGTGGGTGCGTACGTGATACGGATACTCATCGTTATGTATGGGTGTCCCACAGGGATCCATACTTGGACCGATTCTCTTTCTATTGTACGTCAACAGATTTGAAAATAATATACTACACTCAGATTTCGTTGCTTATGCAGACAATATATCCATCTTAAAGTCATCGAAAAATACATTATTATTGAAACAAGAAACTGAAAAGTTATTGGACACCGCTTGTAAATTCTTCAATAACCATGATCTTTATTTTAACACTAAGAAAACCCAAGTGATTCGTTTTCATAACTATAAACAGCCATCAACTGAATTACAACTGGATTTCAATAACACAGTCTTGTCCGATACAGATACAGTTAAAGGACCCCGCAAAATCCTTATCGAAAATGGCTCTCGCCTAAATTTCCTGAATTTTTGGTATGTTGTAGATTTTGACTTCCTGGGCAAAAGTGTCCATGGGCACAAAAAAATCGGCCCACTAGTTTTCGAGATACAGGGTGTGGGTTTAAATTTTTAATAACTATTGTCCATTGACTGAGTAGGGAGAGATAAATAATTTTATTGACGTATTCCAAATTATCATTTATTAACAAGGGCGTGCGTATCAAAATCTACACTATTTTTGAAAGGAATGTGAAGGTAACTATTTATAACATTATAACCAACATACGTATTTCATACCTTGCAATGAGTATAAATTCAAATATTTCGAAAATACTTGGCATTTACGAGTGATTTTGTTCACAAAAATTTCCCGATATTTAAAACTTACATGGCCAGTAACAAAATAATCACTAATGAGTATCCGTATCACGTACGCACCCACTTATTCAACTTCAAATTCTCGAAAACAGTTGATATTTGTGAAACGAAACGTATTTCTTTTTTGTATAGGAAACATTGGGGATCAAGAAAAAAAGAAAAAGAAAACAAAGTCGATATTAATCCAGTGGCGTGAAAGTTGGGGAGGGGCGAATAGAGTTACCCACCTGCCGTACGCCCCTGTTCAGAGTTACAAACACACGATTTGCCTTGAAATATGAAACTAAATGCTGTTAAGTGACAAGTGACATACCACATTTCATTAAGAAAAGTTAAGCCGTTATGGAGTTATTCTGGAAAATATATTTTTTTGTGTCACTTCCAACACCCTGTAACTTGGTTAATACTCATTTAAGGGTATATATTTATTGGAAATAATGAAGTGAGGATTCTAGCCTTGGAGTTTGTCCCCTTTATTCTGGAACACCCTGTATAACTTTGGATCCGCTCAAAATGGGTTTGACTTGACTGGATCCGATCCATCTAATCTATAGTTTTCGGATTGGATTGAACCACTCAAGTCAATTCCATAAAACATAGGATTGGACCCAACCTATCGCCTTTAACAGAAGTGAAATTACGAGATAAACGAGTTTGAAATTGACAGATGTCAGGTAAAAGTAGCCAAATTCAAATTGGTTGTTTATCGTCTCAGTTGTCTGTAATCGGATGAGTTTCTCTTTCTCAAAATGAAGAACAAAATAATAATAAAGAAAAATAACGTATTGTCCAAAGAAGAGGGCAGTTTTTTCATTCAACTGATTAACGAAAAACGTTTTTTGGGATACATGGAAGAGAAAAGGATTAGGGTTTCGCATATTTTCAACAACGATTCGTCAATTAATTCGCAGAACACAAGAAATGTTTCCTACGAGTAAGTAACTTTTCCGCATGATTTTTCGTTTTGAAATTTGTACTTTTCCGTACGATTTTTACTTTTCCGTGCGATTTTTGTATTGTTGAAAATGAGGATATTTAGGACTAACTAAATGAGCTATGTAATTATTCTGTCTTATTAGTCATTTTTAGCATTATTATTGTTTTTTTATAAATAAGATGGACAAAAACACTCGTAGGAAAAACATTGTGCCTAACTCCCCTTAACGGTTTGCCCGAACTCCGCTCCGCGTCGTTCGTGCAACTGCCGTCGCGTGCGGATTTTATCGCGTGCGGAAAAGTACTACTTTCCGCACTTGTTAGGCAAATAACTATTACGTTACGAAATTCGACATACTGCTGTGAAGTTAGGTTTTTTCAATCGGATTGAGGCATCGAATTAGAATCGGATAGAGAGCGTCGAGATAAACGTAGTCAAAGAATATAACTCATTGAGGATGTTCTGTTAGGATTTGGATTGGAAAAAAAACTTTTGTTTTTTTTGTCAATATTTCGAATCGAAAACAGTCACCAGGGCTCTAAAACAATGATTTCTTTTATTGAAGCACAGTGGCATAAGTGAAGTGATACTTTTTCGCACAAGTGCCTAAAACAAATCACTTGTTCGTTCGATTTGAAGTTATACTTTTATGCAATAAATCAGTCTTTAATTTTTTTCACGCAAGCAATTTTTCTACGTACTGCTTAGAACCTACCTTATTAGTTTTAACATAAAAAAAATTATTTTCTAGAGAGGTAAAAAATAAAAAAAGTCAGTTAGTAACTTTCGGCAAAAAATTATCTGAGCCAATTGAAACTAGTGAGATAAAAAACTAAAGAATTAACTCAAACGTGATATTATTGTCGCTAACTATAACTGCCATTAGTGAGTTTTTGCATTCTTGTACCGTTGAACACGTATAAAATATTTATAAAAAATGTCATTAAGTTACTTAAAGGTTTTTCGCATAACACTTTTCAACTTTTAAACGCTTTATATTAGCTTCACTTGTATATTTGTAACTGACTCCTTAGGGCATGATTTTCACCCATTTCCAGACGCCCGAATGATTTGAAATTTGGCAGGTGTTCATAGTTCCGGTGACAATGCAATATGACATTTTTTTATAAAAAAAACAAAATGGCGGCTCCAAGATGGCGGACGAGATTTTTTATTATGGTCAGATTCGAATCAAAATTGGCATGCGAGGTTTTTCTAGGTCGTATACTTCGAATTTTTTTAAAAATTTATGAATCCAAGATGATGGACGAGTATTGTCATTATGGTCAGATTCGATTCAAAATGGGTATGGTTTTCGGGGTCGGAAATTTCGATTTTTTAGTAAAAAAAAATAATAGTTTAAAAAAACTAAACCACAAGGAAGGACTTTCTCCTCGTTTTCGATTTAAAGGTTTAGACAAGTAACCTGACCGCCTTCCATTGTATTACAAGTGCTACCAGAATCAATAAACTATACGCCCTTGTTTGGTTACCAATCACTAAAACATCTTTCCGAAATTTTTGTTAGCAAATTCGGTTTGAACCTCCCCAAATCATGACACGTTAACCTTTGGATAATCTTTTTTTTTCTGTTGCACTTTTCTTCAGTATGTCTAAATTTGCGTCAAAATCCACATTTGATAATGGGTTTCTGTGTGTTATTTCGACAGTCAGTTGCAAACAAAACGAGTGGAATATCGGGCTAAGGCTTTTTTTTCAGGAAAATGTTTCTTGTGATCCTTTTCATTTGAACTGTTATGGTTGAATTACAGAAAACTTTTGTAGAAGGGTACCTTAGAAGATTTGATACTTTTTCTAGAACTAAAGTATCCGAAGGACCCTCATAGCAGAGCACTAACATTATGTACCGCCATTTTGTTTTGAATGATAATTTTTGTTTCGAATTTTGTTGTCATGTATAGAGAATTTAAATACAAGTCAAACGATGTATCACTCGACCCCCATAGCCATTTAAAAAAAGTCAAAATGACGTCATTTAAAAAAAAATAATTTTTGTTGTCAAAAAGAAGCTTATAAACTTCCATTCAACCAAAAAAAAAAGTAAAAATAATCAACACAGAATTCCAATCCGTTCAAAAGTTAACAGGGGTTATTTTATAGGAGATTTCTTACATTATGTACCGCCATTTTGTTTTGAATGGATATTTTTGTTTGAAATTTTGGGGACGTATAGAAAATTGTAAGACGATTGAATGAGGTATCACTCGACCCCTATGCCATTTGAAAAATTATTTCAAAATGGCGCCGTCCGCTATTTTGAAAATTTCAATCTGTTCAAAAGTTAACAGGGGGGAGGGTTACTTTATGGATATAATGTATAGTAAAAATTCTATATTTGTACAGAACTAATGGTAATAGTAATAATAATATATTTTCATAATTTTGGAAGTTCCAATCCTAAAGTTTACTAGTGTTTAATCATTGGGAAAAAAATTACTAACTACCCCGGACTCGCCAAGCATTCTTGTCCTATCACAGAGTTGGGGTTTAGAGTACCCTACTCTTCCCCCCTCAAAGTAATCAATTTGATGTAACTTGATATAACAGAATATTATAACGCAAATCTACTATTTGCTTGAGTTGACTTCGTTAAATGATAATTGTATTAATTGATGAGTATATATTTGACGTAAGACCAAACCAATGTGTTAAATATTTTGTGTAAATTGGCAAACATAACCCAGCACTGTCTTCATTCCATCTATGAATAATGAATTTGTTAGGGTTGGGCAATTTTTTCGATTATTTCTTCACAGTTTATGATCTGACATTTTGGTGATTTCAACCAATAGCAATTCATAACTTTAGCTAATCATTCGGTATTATACTAAAAAAAACTGCTTTCTCGATAATACCTTGTTTACATTGAACTGTCATAATTAATTAGATTCACCTGCGTATGACATCTCGAGTAAACGTTTAGTATCAATTTATTCAATGTACTCATATAGATTTCAATAGAACTTTTTTCGTCAAAAATATACTATAATGTCCGGAAAATAATGCACATGCGAACGATTCAACAATTTATTCAATACTGATTCTTACAATGCATCTAGTCAGATGCAAGCCATGAATGATACTTTACTCACTCTTTCATCTAGTTAATAGATAGAAAAAAATGTACAGTTCTCATTCTACTCGACTACAGTAGAGCCTTTGATACTATTGTCGAAACTGAGATATTATGGGTTTGATGAAATAACCTTGATTTTTTTTAAAAATTATTTGAGTGATCTGAGTCAGAGGGTAGTGGTAAATAATAAATACTCGAATTTTCTCAAGTTGAATGGAAGGGTACCACAAGGTAGCGTGCTGGGACCCCTTCTTTTGCGTCTGAACGGAGCTAAGACTGAACTTTTGGTATTCGGTAATCAGCGTGAAAAAGTTGTTACAGATCCACATTTTGTTATAAAAGTAGGAGATAACATTCTCACACCCAGAAACTCTTCCAAAAACTCAGGTCCGCCTATTGACTCTAATTTGAGGTTCGGTTCCCATGTTGAAAACCTTCTGTAGAAATCACACTTCAAGAAATCCTTATACCTCAATCAATCAGCTATCTGATTCCCTTGTATTGGGCCAACTATCATAATGTAACATTATACAGGGTGGCCCATCGAAAACGTACCGCAAGGCATTACAGGCTGGGAAAGAACTTTTCGATAAAATCCGAAGGTAGGTCAAGTTTGTTTGTCAGGGGGACACATTTTGACGTAACAAGCATAGTAAAACCTTCAACTCCCTAAGTAGGGGTGTCACCCCAACATTTTTTTCAAATGGGAAGAGGGGTCAAGCGTTACCTCTTTAGAAGGGGCTTGTCATTCCCTTCACAGTGCTGCTTACATTTTCAAAATCGATCCACTCTTTCAGAAAATATGGAGCGTTGAATCTTCAACGATAATGTGTGACGAAAAATGCAAAAATTGATTCAATTGTACTTCAAAACTCATTTATTAGTCGAGTAAATGTTCGAATTGCTGTCCGTCAACCTGCATACAGTGGTATAAGTTATTTTCAAACCGTTGTCGTACATTCTGAAGCATTTGGGGTGTCACTTCGCGACATACGTTAATGATTCTTCGTTACAACTGTTCTAATGTGTCTGGTGGTGTTTCTTAAACAAGGCTTTTGATGTGTCCCCACAAAAAAAATCTAAAGGACTTAAGTCGGGTGACCGAGGTGGCTATTCTATTGGGCCCCGTCGTCCTATCCATCGTCCCGGAAATGTGTCATGTAAATAATTGCGCACATTTTGGGAATGATGAGGAGGAGCTCCGTCTTGTTGTTGTTGTTAGAGCTGGGTCGATGGCATTTTGTAGTAAATCCAAGTACATATCACCTGTTAAATTTTCAGGAAAGAAACAAGGCCCTACAATGGAATTTCCAAAAATACCAGCCCACATATTTAACTTCTGGGGGTGTCTCGTGGAAAATCCTTGGATTGGTGTCAGCCCAGTACCGGCAATTGTGGGATTCACTAAACCATAGAGGAAGAAGGAACACTCGTCGGAAAAACACACATTGAATAGAAAATTACCATTGTGTAACGCTCGCTCACTCATAATTTCGAAAAATTGCAAGCGACGATCAAAATCGTCTCATTTCAGTTCATGCACTAAGCGAATTTTGTAAGGATGGAATTTGTATTTTTTCAATACCCGTTGGACACTGGTAAGAGACACACCCGTCGCAATGGCCAATTGTCTTGTACTTAGCGTACTATCAACTACAACTTGCCCCAATACTGCTATCTCCGTAGGTTCATTTAGTACTGGATTTTCAAGCTCTCTCTTTTTGTTATGAACTGAACCTGTTTCGCGAAATTTTTTCACCAAGTCGCGAACAAATTTTCCAGAGGCATGTTTGTCAGGATGTCGTTGGTTAAACAACTCCGCGACCCGATTTCCACATTCATCGTTTTTGAAAAAAAGCTCAATGATTTCCACTCTGTCTACAATTGAAAACACCATAATAATAAACTTTAAAGTCAACAATTCGTAAAATATTCAACCACGACAGGTATCTAGCAACTACTTGACCTAATTCAAACGTGAAGAAATGAATTCTATTCATTTTTTACTCTCTGAAATGAGCCTAAAAAAATCTGTGCATTGTCAAACACAGCAAATCGGCAAAAACAGTGAATTCATTTGAAGGAACTTATTGCAATAAAGTACAATTGTACCGATTTTTGTATTTTTCATCCCACATGATGGTTGGAGTTTCAACGCTCCATATTTTCTGAAAGAGTAGATCGATTTGAAAAATCTAATCAGCACTGTATAGAGCATGACAAGCCCCTTCTAAAGAGGCTTGACCCTCCTTCCCATTTGAAAAAAAAATTGGGGTGACACCCCTACTTAGGGGGTTGAAGGTTTTATTATGCTTGTTACGTCAAAATGTGCCCCCCTGACAAACAAACTTGACGTGTTTTCGGATTTTATCGAAATGTTCTTTCCCAGCCTATAATGCCTTGCGGTACGTTTTCGATGGGCCACCATGTATATTGGCCCGCTCTTCTGAAGGCTCATTTCCATTCCAACAGGTTCCAGATACACATGTCGCACAACATGTACCGGACATGTTGCGCTAATTTTTCCTACCGTTTCCAATTCCTGCAACATCTGTAACATTTGTATAGAGGTCACAGAGGTTTGGAATGCAAAACCACAGTTCAGTTTCTTCAGTGAGTAAGTGTTTTCCATTTTTTATTAAGTGATTTGTCAATTGGCTGAAGAAATTAAAGTTATATTAAGTTATTAAGATATTAAAGTTAGGTTATAGGGCCTGTCTACGAGTATATAGATTCTACAGCGTGTGTACATATACCTGGGACATATTGCAGTTTGTTTCCATTGACCTTAGTACAAGTTGCGGCACATGTTTTGCGTCAGAATTGCTTGGCACACTTTTGTCCCCGTCACTTGTGCCGCAACATGTTGCAGACCGTTTCCATTTCAAAATATTTCGGGCACATGTGCCGGCACATGACGCGCAACATGCGGGATTAATTTGTAGTGATGGAAACGAGCCTTAAGCAAGGTTACAGAATATTCAGAACTCTTGTTTGAGATTCAGTTTCGACCTGAGAAAGTATGATCACATCAGGAGTGCCATGAAGTGGCTGTCGCTTGATGAGCGGTACCGTGTTAGCATGCTATGCCTCATTCACAAAATTAACAAATTCAATTCCCCAACATATTTAATTGATTAATTAAAATCTGGTATACAGGTGCACGAGTACCCCACCAGATATCGTGATTTGTACACCGTGCCTAGACACAGCACCGCATTGTTTCAATCTTCCTGCAGTTATATGTTCCTGGAATGTTTCAGGAACATGTCTCCCTCCTCCACTGAAAAATAATCGAGATGCTTGGTCCGGAGAGCGCGCTGGATCGTTTACCCAACGTCCGAGGGGTAAGTGATTACTGGGTCCGAGAATCATATGCCCTGAGCGGAGGCAGTGAACCAAGGATGACGGCCTTCTGCATTCGACCGGCTAAGTTTTCTGCCATCAGGCATTTAATGTTGTCCGACCTACCCTGTCACTGACGAGCGGCAAGAACCGCGAAACGCGTCTGCAGGTGGTCTTCCCCAGCCAAATGAAGGATAATTTGCTGTATAATTACAATAAGCAATTGCAACTGGGTCTTCTTGGAAGAACGTTGCACAAATATCTGTCAGGTGTAATTCAATGTCCGTCGTGGTATTAGACAGAGGAAGCAGTTGTTCTCTGTCAGATGTTCGCCTCATATTTTTCACATGGTGGAAACATTTTACTCCGACATTGTCGATATTACTATTTCATTTATTTGATACTCTCCGGCAGAAATTCTCGTACTCTGACTATAGATAATTCGAAATTCTTTTCAAATAGACTGGGAGAATGAATTGAAAATAATTATTTGGTAATCTTACCTTCATTCGATTCCTGCTGACTAGTCCGCCTTAAAGCCCTACTATTCCTGCGTGGTGGTTTTTCGGGAGGAGGTAGGTCCTTTCTATCACCATATCCATTAATAGAATATTCATCTGTTGCGGGTTTACTGGGTTTGATGATGGTAGTTGTGATACATCGGTCCGAAACGGGTTCGTACATTGTCGTTCTCACAATCTGAAATGATCACGACAAGTCAAAGAGATGCGAAGACTGAATTAAACGGGAAATATCGATGAAACTACCAACGGAGAAACGATTAATGATAGGTTAATATCTATGACAAAGTCCGAAGCGACATCGAAAATACGGACTTGAATGAGAAAAGCATTCTTCGAAGTTCAAATTTCATTTAGTTTCTCAGCCCTCTCTAAGTGATAGATAAAAATAATATAATTTCAGGTGTTGAATTAGCGGGAATTCGGTCGAAATGTTGAAAAAAAAATTATTAAATTGCCGACGTTTCGAAATTGTTTCATCTTCAGGACTCTGAAGTATAAACATGTATAAACAGTATGATTTTGATTACAACAAAATTAATTATGTAAAATAACAATCGTTGAAAAATGAAACGCTTCGGACACTTTACAGAAAACAACAACCACAACAAGGGTACTTACATTTAGGGTGGCTTTCCGGGTTTAAAAAGGGTGAAATAAATAGATTCGACATGAAGTATAAATAAATACTAAGGTTCATGAAACACTTTGACACATACACGATCGAAGATATGAACAAACTGAACTGTCGTTGAATCGTTTCTTTATATTGTAAAAATGGCTCGTGAAAGAAATGACCATCGGAATTGGAAAAAGTTGCCTGCTAATGATTCGGAATTAATGTCTGATTTTTCCTATTAGATTGAAATCTGAGTTGTTTAAATTTTCAATATCCGATCTTTTGTTTGTAGTGGGATTTTTCATTGTGTTCAGCGGATTGTGTATATTTTTACAATCTCTGCTGTGTTCAGTCATCCTTTGTTATAGATACCTTCCTGTTTGTCCTATATACACTTTCTCACACTCAGCATATGGTATTTTGTGAATGATATTGGATTACAAGTTTTTGGTGTTTTGGTTTTGAGTCTCGTTAAAAAAATGATTTTTAACTGTGTTTTCACATTTCATGCTGACTCTTAGATTCTCATATTCAAAAATCTTGCGTAGTTACCTGCTACATGCGGTAATTTGGAATATTTGATGTTCAACGGTGCTTTTTCTTTATGTGTATTTGTTCTGTCGGTATCTACTAATTTTTTTATCAAAGACTTAGGGTAGCTGTTCTTAAGTAGCATCGTTTCAATAAGTTTTAGGTTTTGTTTTTTGAAACTCTCAGGTGCCAAGTGTGTTTGAGATTAGTAATAATGTTTATTTTTTGTCATTGGATGATCGTAGTGGTAGTTGATATCGGTTATAACTGTGTTATTTGACCCAATCAATAAAATATCTAGAAAAGCAATCCTATCATTTTTTTCAATTACTACAGTGAACTGGAGTCTAGGATGATAATTATTGAATATTGTTAATATTCTGTCTACGTTTTCTTTTTGTATGCATAAAACTATATCATCATATATCAAAAGATATGTCGATGAAAATGGGAAAATGAGAATCTGAAAGTCAGCATGAAATGTGGAAACACAGTTAAACATAATTTTTTCAGGAGACTCAAAACCAAAACACCAAAAGACCTGAAATCCAATATCATTTACAAAATACCATGTGCTGAGTTGTGAGAAAGTGTATATAGGACAAACAGGAAGGTATCTACAACAAAGGATAACTGAACACCGCAGGGATTGTGAACATATACACAATCTGCTGAAAACAATGAAAAATCCCACTAGCCTGGCAGAACATTGCAAGTCATCACTCCATACTTTTGACTTCAATTCTGTTAGTATTTTAGGACAACAGACAATATTGAAAAAAAGACTCTTGAATGAAATGATTGAAATAACAAAACATGGAACAAAATGTGTTAACAAAAGATCGGATATTGAAAATTTAAACAACTCATATTTCAATCTAATAGGAAAAATCACACATTAATTCCGAATCATTAGCAGGCAACTTTTTCCAATCCCGATGATAATTTTTCTCACGAGCTTTTTTTACAATATAAAGAAATGATTCAATGACAGTTCAGTTTGTTCATGTCTTCGATCGTGTATGTGTCAAAGTCTTTCATGAACCTGTGTATTTATTTATACTTTATCTCGAATCTTTGTATTTCATCCTTTTAAAACCCGGAAAGCCACCCTAAATGTAAGTACCCTTGTTGTGGTTGTTGTTTTCTGTAAAGTGTCCGAAGCGTTTTATTTTTCAACGATTGTTATTTTACATAATTTATTTTGTTTTAATCAAAATCACCTTTTAGAATACCATTTTAATATGTATGTTCTTGTTTATACTTCAGAGTCCTGAAGATGAAACATTAAAGTTTCGAAACGTCGACAATTTAATAATTGGTTTTCTTCAACATTTCGACCGAATTCCCACTAATTTAACACCTGAAATCATATTCGACGGTCGCCATTCCATTCAACTAAGAAATAATATACTTTTTCTACGACAGTGCGTAAACTGAGGGTTTACGTAACTGAGTGTTTACGTAACTGAGTGTTTACGCACTGTGCGTGAAGTGGTACTTTTTTGCACAAGTGCTTGAAGGAATCCCTTGTTCGTGAAATCTTGTGCGTAAATTTAATTTTTACACTGCATTTGGAAAATCAAATTGAAACCGTTCACTCTGTGGTTGAACAACAATTCGTTGCTGGACATAAGCTTAAATCTGGATGGAGCCAAGAAAAGATGAAAGACTTTAAGATCAGCCCTGGAGCAGGGAAATTTTGCATGAAGCCACCAGACAATTCGAAGCTGCAGCCGAACGAATGGAATGCAGGAGAGCAAGCTGTAGCACTAACACTGGCGTTGCGAGGAAAATCAACGAATATTTCACAAACCCCAACCGCCTAAGAGCAGGTGGACTATGAACAGCTGATGAAACACCTGGAACTACGGTATGGCTCAGCCCACTTAAAACATGTATACCTCTCACAGCTGGAAAATCGTCAAAAATCAAGAGAATCCCTGAAAGAATTCGGAGCTGATATTGCACGCTTGGCTCGTCTTGCTTATCCAGCTATGCTGGAAAATGTTTTAGAGCGATTAGCCATTCAGGCATTCTAAGATGGACTTCGTGACCAAGACACCCGGCAAGCATTGATATTAGATCGCCTAACTCACCTCGTAGTTGCACTGGCACGCGTCCTGGAGTTCGAGGCGGCAAAACAATCTTGCAAATGCCCAACATATAAAGAATCTACCCCGACACTGGAAAACAAAAGGAGGTCGATGAGAAGGGGCAGTCGTCGGCCTTGTATCCAGCAAGCCCAAATTAATAACATATGTATTGCTGTTCTTCAACGACTATACAAATGCGTTTTCGTGGACGGTCTCATTAACAACGAGCCTTGCACCATGCTGCTAGATACAGGCGACGAGAACAATCATTGGACCCACTTATGCCAAACCACCGGCAAGAATTGAACCGTCAACCTGGAAACTACACACAGCAACTGAGGAGGCAGACACTGTATACGGCGAGTTAACAATATATTTAATTTAGCACAAAACTGAGACACCGAGCACTGGTCGCGGACATCGATAACGATGCAATCATTGGAATGTTCATAATGAATTCCAGGTTCAAGCTGAATTGCAAAAATGGCGTCCTACGTGTCGACGGAGAGAAGCTGGTGCTTCACGGAAAAAGCAAAGAAATGAACCGGATTGTGTTGGCTGAAGACATACATGAGCATTCCTGAGAAGGCTTAAACCATTCTGGAGGCTCGTATAGATGACGAAGCGAGCAGCGGGACCGTGGTGATGTTCAGGCCCGAGCTCTATGATGAAAAAATTGAATTGCGCTTGGGAAGACTTTACTGCGCGCCGATATACTTATACTAGTGAGTGCCATGAATGTCAATTACTATCCAGTGACGTTCAAGGAAGGAAAAACTTTGAGCCACTTCTCACCAATTACCTCTGTGGTCAGGAACGTACGCTGTACGATTAGCCAAGCCAATCTACCCGCAGCATTGAAAAAGTTGGTTGCCATATCATCGAAAGGCATAGAAACGGCACAGCAGCCCAGGCTAAAAGACCAAGTGAGGAAATACCAAGATGTCTTTGACACTTGACAAAAAAAAGGGGGATAGAACGAACTGGTCCAGCACAGGATTGATGCTGGAGATACCCTACCAACTCGTCAACCAGCCAGAAGACTCCCTCTTGCCAAAAAGGAAGAGGAGACAAAATGGTCAGCGATATTGGAGAAGAAAAAGTAATTGAACCATCTGACAGCCTCTGGTCATCTCTAGTTGTATTGGTAAAGAAGAAAGACGAATCAACACGATTCTGCGTAGATTACCGACAACTGAACAACGTGACAGAAAAAAGACAGCTACCCACTACCGAGAATGGATGACATTCTGGACACGCTGGCAGGCTCTACAATCTTCTCGACCCTAGACTTGAATAGCGGATATTGGCAGGTAGAACTGGCTCCAGAAAATCGAGAGAAAAACTTTATCCGTCGGCTCAGGGCTCTGTCAATCCACTGTTATGCCATTTGGACTTTGTAATGCTCCAGCCACTTTTGAGAAAATAATGGAGATGGTGTTGAAAGGACTCCCCTGGAAGACGTGCATGGTATACCTCGATGACATCATTGTAGTCGGCAGAACGTTCGAAGACCACGTGAGAAATTTGAAGGAGGTATGTCTGCGTCTGAGAAACTCGGGATTGAAACGGACAGAAGGAAGTTCACTATCTTGGTCACATTGTCTCTGGAGAAGGAGTAGCAGCGGGCTACCAGAAAATTAAAGCTGTTAAAGACTGACCCGTCTTCAAAGATATCCACCAGCTTCGGAGTTTTCTTGGCCTGTTTACCTACTAGCGTCGGTACGTGCTAGAGTTTGCTTACATCGCCAAACCATTGCCTAGGCTCACGGAAAGACAGACAAAGTTCCAGTGGTCCGCGGAATGCTAAGATTTGTTCAGGAAGCTGAGGGGGGCATTAATCAACTCGCCAATTCTTAGCTTCCCCCCTCCGAACCGAAAATTTATTCTGAACACGGCCGCCGGCAACGTGGGACTTGGATCTGTCTTTTCTCAGATCCAGGATGGACAGGAAAAATTCATCGTTTACTTCAGCAAGACCCTCAGTAATTTGGAGAGAAATTACTGTCACCCGACTGGAGTTGCTGGCTGTTTGCAAGTATATGTATGGCAGGAGATTCTTGCTGAGAACTTACTACGCTGCTCTTAAGTGGCTTCTACAGTTCAAGAATCCTGAGGGTCAAGTGGCACGTTCGATTGAGAGACTCCAAGAATTCGAATTCGAAATTGATCATCGAGCAGGGACCAGCCATAGGAATGCAGATGCCTTGCCGCGAAGGCCATGTCCAGATGACGGTTCACATTGTCGAAGAGCAGAGGAGAAAGAGTCGACAATTTGTAGAACAACGGCGGTAGATGATAACTGGAATGAGAGCAAGATACAGAAAGACCAAGAGAAATATCCAGATCTTGGCTTAGTTATCGACTGGAACAAGAGTAACTGAAGACCGATAGGGCAGGAAGTAGCAGGATATTTGCCAGCCATCAAGTCCTACTGAGCCCAATGGACTCCCTTGCTCTGGACAACGGAGTTCTGGAGCGTGTGTTGGAGTCCGTGGATGGTGGAGAAGAAATACGTCAGACAGTTGTACCCAGAAGCAGAAGACCGGAAGTGCTTTGGGAAATTCATGATGGTGTCGCCGGAAGACATCTGGCAGTGACGGAGACCGCCCAGACAATAGTTTTACTGGGCAAATTGCCAAGCAAGTAATGGACCTCGAACGCGACCTAAAGCCCCAATACGTCAGTAGAACGTTGGCAGTTTTTTTTAAAAGAATCGCCATCGATATTGCTGGACCGTTTCCGCAATCTGACCACGGGAAAAATACATCCTCGTGGCAATAGACTACTTCATCAAGTATACCGAAGCCTATGCCCTGCCCAACCAGGAAGCGATTACCGTCGCCGACGTCTTGGTAAAGGAGTAGATTTGTCCCACTGAAAAAGCATTCCGACCAATGCAAACATTTTGAGTCTAACTTGTTCCAGGAAATGTGTTGAATGCTTAACATTCGAAAGACACGAACCACGGCTTCACATACGTAGTTCGGTGGAATGGTGGAGCGCATGAAAAGGACGATGAACCGCCACTCATCCAAGGTAGTTTCTGACCGCCAAAGAGACTGGAACCAGTATCTCCATTCATTCCTGATGGCCTATCGTTCTGCAGTATACGAGTCGACCAGCCAAACTCTTACTAGTATTATTATGGGCCGAGAGCTACGACTACTCTGTGAGGACTCCACCAGGACAAGACACTGCGGGAGAGGATTACGTCAGCAAACTTCGGCAAAGAATGGAAGACATCCATAAAAGAGTCCGTTCAAACATCCAGAGTGCTAGCGACCGAATGAACCTATGACATCTAGGCCGATGCCAGAGGATTTCAGGTTGATGATTTGGTTTGGCTGTGAAACCCCAAACGTCGTCGTGGCCTACCACCAAAGTTGCTGAACAAGGTCCTTACGAAATTTCGAAGAGAATAAAAAGCCACCTGGAGGAAAACCCAGAGTCGTCCATTTCAATGGGTTGGCCCCTTACGCTGAAAACCAAGACTAATTTTGCACTCTCAGACCATCGGAGGATGCGATGGCGTTCCAGAAATTCATGTCCTTGTACTCAAATGGACAAAAAGTACAACATGGGGCAGAAGATCTTCAAATGTTCAGAGGCATCGCTGTGGTGTTTTCCAAGAAGTTCGGTCCCTCTATGAACTACGGCAACAAAACCCTGAAGTTGGAGGGGTACTGCAGTTGCAAAAAGACCAGAGAAGCATCTTTTGTCTTGTCACCAAGAAGCAATTTCGAGACAAAACGTCCTATAAAGAGGTATGGAACAGCCTTGCAAAATTGAGGGACATGATGGTATAGCAGAATCTCGTGGACCTGGCAATCCCAAAATTATACTGCGGGCTCGACGGACTGGACTGGAGAGTTATAAGGAGTATGTTGGAGACGATAGTCCAATCCACCGGCGTCAAGATTTTGGTATGCTGTAATCATCGTCCACGACCGAACCTGAAAACGATACTTTCATCAAACTTCAAGGTGCAGATATAGAGAGAGAATCCTGCAAATATACACACCAAGGATGACATCCGAGACGAAATATCTCTAAGGGGGCAATGTAACGATTCCTACTCAAACCGGCCCTGAGCAAATCGTTCCCCTTCTAGCGCCATCTAGTCGAGACGAGAAATTCTAGATGGTAGCGGAAAATTTATAAAGAAATCTCATGGTTGGAGAGAATGTTTTCGAATCAGAGCCAGCGCATAGCTATTCGAACAATAGAGAGTGCAGTGAGTGGAATATTTAAATAATAATTATAACAGAACTGTTAACATAAAATAGAGTGTATGTGTTCAAATAAATCAAAGTTTAAACTTTAAGACTATTTCTTTCGTAACACTATTTTATTGCACATTTTCTATAAGTAGACATTTACAAACCTTTATATTGCTGCAGTGATCAAAAGTGAAATCAGATGCTATCAACAACTTATGAATATGTTGATGGGGTCTAGGAATGGATGATGGCTCCTCGTTGTTGGTATTGTGTATTCCTGTAACATTGAAATTTGTTTTGAGTGCAAATTCATGATATTAATGATATTGAATTATTTCTTCCTCGCAAATATCTCATCCCATATCGACATTGTACGATATTTTCTTATTTTTACAAAGATTTATTTGTGGTTTCATTATGCATATATCTGTGGGCCACTCCTATACTCTGCTTGTATGTTCAACATTGCGATGTAGCGTTGAAATCGAATATAGAATTGATTTAATGCCGCATTACTCAACTACAACCTTCTTAATGTTTACCCAACGCGTTCCTGAATAATGAAGCATCAAGTGTCACATCTTCAATATTGATAATGTTTTCTTGTAGATTTTAAATCAAGGTGTGGTCCCTAGAGTTCAAAATACGACAGAATATGGATTATTTCCACGTGTTATTCCACAAAACTTTGTTCGAAATAATGCACAGACATCTCGATGAAGACTTCCAGGTGGTCACGAGATTTGTAACGTCTGGTTATTTCCAAAGATAGTTTCAGATTGATGTTTGAGAGAAATTTATCTTTTATATATCTAAAATAGGATTTCCAGTTTCAACTTTTCAATTTCAAATGGAATAACTCAATTTTTTTTATTATTGAAATTCATTATTCCATTCTGACTGCACCATATGCTATATGACGTAATTTATACTGACGTCACAATTTGAAAAAATTTAAATCTGTTATAGTTCGAGAACGCCAAATTGAAGTAAGGGTATTAGTTAGGTAGGCATTGAAAATGAAAAATGTCCTCAATTCATCGTGAGAATTCGGTAAAGGCTACTCCTATTCTGTCAAGTTTTCACGGCAGAGGCAATTTTTCATATTCATGAGGATAATTACCAAGTATGTGCTATCGTTGTATTCAACACACAATTTTCCATTGCAATATCCAGGTGGTTTTAAAATAAAAAGGAAGGGGAAGCTTCCACATGGTTGACAAATGAAATTTATTTTATCATACGTCATAAGGAAGGTACTTCAATGCCCTCCAAAGCAGTTTTTCTATTTTTTAATTATCTTGTCAAATAAGCAAGATATTGCCTGTATTCGATAACTTTTGGGATACCTGGTATATCGAATGAACTTGATGTTTATCATTATGTTAATTGAAATACGTCAAATCATTTTTACAGTCTCATATTTGGAGGAAGCGAAACACCAATCGATTATAC
Organism: Chrysolina haemoptera; assembly: GCA_958298965.1. Classification (NCBI taxonomy): domain Eukaryota; kingdom Metazoa; phylum Arthropoda; class Insecta; order Coleoptera; family Chrysomelidae; genus Chrysolina; species Chrysolina haemoptera. Next base: position 26,966,434 of record OY282597.1, on the reverse strand, counting down.
CACCCCGTTAAGGTTATTAGATAAAATTCAAAGTTGATATTGGCTAATTTCATGAAACTTTCCCGAACATTAATTTTCAAAATGCTGAATATAGTTTAGCAATAGAGTTAATCCTAAGCTCAATCAGAAACAAAAAAAATAATACCCATGAACATCAGTGGCGTGATTCAAAAATGACTTCATGAGTTTTTCCTCTCTGATGGACGGGGTGAGACAGACGCGGCACCATCGTGCCCTTACAGCACGCACCCGACGTCGCGACGCTCGTGGGCCAACTGGCGCTTTCTCGACTAGGCCATCAGGAGTGGCAGCGCACCTTGCCGTGATGTGCGTGACACTTGAATTGACGCTTATTTCCAATTAATGAGTAGAGAGGTGCCGTAGATGTCTCAGGGTGGAGAAACTCAGGTGGAATGAAAGTGGTTTTATAGTCTCCGTTTTCAATTCAAATTTTATTTTTTCGTTAACTGAGACTTGTTCGAGCTAGAAGGACAAGGCCTTCAATCATTTAAAGCATGGGTCCGGTGCACGTGTTGGGATTTGATACGCCCTAAAGGTTTGAAAACGAACCCTCTACCATCACCACTACTACGGCTAATGTTCTAGTTATTATTATCGCATTCTGATCTCTATTTTCCCCAAATAGCACACAATGTCCTCAGGAAGTCCTCGTTTGATCATCCGTCTCTTCCACAGGACATCCAGAATATTATCCCATCATTGTTCGTGGGACAACTGGATCCACAGGACATCCCAAATCAGTGTCCGAATCAGGACCCGTGGACCTCCCAACTCGCTCCCCTGGACATTCTGAAACTGTGTCCAGATGACATCCCCGGAATATCCTCAATTCATCATAAATGATTATGGTGGGACGTCCTCAGGAACACGATCCTAAGCATGTCCTTCTCGTCATATACTTCCTTAGGACAAATCGATTAGTAACCATTAATGTCCGTGGTGCAACATGTTTAGTTGGCGCCACTGCAAGAAATGTCGTCACTCGTAAAGAACACGAAACAAAACGAAATATTCCGATGTAAGAACTACGCCGAAGGCCATTTTGGTAGGCAGTTTGAGAGTGAGTGAGTTTATTCGTTTAGGGCAGAATTTTGGGGTGAATTGAATTAATTCATCAATATCTTTCATCAGGATAAACTAACGAATGATGTACCTATGCCTGAGAAAATTCAATAAAGCATTCTTAGTAAGAGTTGAGAAACAAAATCGGAACAGACATAATGGTTGGCCGAAGGGTCAAATCTCTGAAGCATACGAGGTCGATAGACAAATATATACAAACACTCTCATATACACACCTATACATACATACATACATGTGTAAAAGTGAATTTAAAATATTTTTTTCTTCCAGAAGGCCTCAAGACAAATGCTTAATTGAAGATTGAAACCGAGGCAAACCTCAATTAGAGTTGGCTGCCTTTCTAAAAAAAGAAAATGATCGTGCAAATATTTATTTAATATTTTGGTAATTCAAGCAGACATTTGTATTTATTCTATTTGTTTTATGGAAAAAAAAATTGAGGAAACATATTTATATATATATATATATATATATATATATATAAATATTTTTACAAATATTATCATTCATTTACTCCTTATTCATTCCTACTGACCGTTGTCTATGAGCAAATGCCTTATTGCAGTTTAGGGAGAATTCGCGGATCTAATTTTTTTTATTGCATATGTGATAATTTGGTTTTGTGAAAGTTTTAAAACGAATTTGGCGATCTCAATTATTTCAGAAGATATGGCTCATATTGAAGTTCACAAAATGGTTATTTTCAGGAATTCATTGACACTGAAAAATTCATTCTTGTTTGAACGATATTACAACACACAGATTTCCTTTCACGTGATTTCAGCATTTTTTTACATTGAAAAAGAAGTTCACAAAATGGTTATTTTCAGGAATTCATTGACACTGAAAATTCACTCTTGTTTGAACTATATTACAACACACATATTTCCTTCTACATGATTAGATTGAAAAAGAAATTTTTTCCGAAATTTCAGGATTCTTTAGAATGTGAACAAAACATCATACTTTCCAAAATGAAAAAGCTCAACATTTCTTGTTTAGTTTAGTACAGAAGGCCAAATTTTCGAAATCAAAAAAAATAAAAGAATTTTTATTGAAAAGGAAATAAATGGCTGAAACCAAGTAATAGAGAATGTGAGAAAAAAAAATTGTCTTTTTAGTGTCCGAAATAGGTGAGTAAGAATTACCGTTTGGTTATATCTGAAGGAGGTATTTTTTAAAGGAAAAGAGGCTGCCAACAAAAAAAAAGTGATCTCCAGATTATCCCTAAACTGCATTTTTAACCATAAAGATGATTGTGGGATATCCTAAGGACATCATTGATCAGAGACAGGATATCCCATGGTTGTCATAAGACATGCATCCTGAGGACATCATGAGGAGTAAGGGTTTGGTAACATTTCCATCTCCAAGGGACAAGTTTCAGATACCTATAAACATCCCCGGGACGTCCCAATCATGCAGAAATTGATCCTAGTTGTGACCTAGTTGTATCCCTGTTTCATTCCTATGACTTGCATGGAACATGCTGAGGACATCCTAACGAAGCGGAGTTTGGTAGCATTTTCATCTCCCAGGGACTTATTTGGGATACCTAGGAACATCCCTTGGACGATCCTCGGACCTCTCATTTTGGTCCCAACAGGGTCATCGTGTTATATGGGTCCGTACTGACTTCTTGTTTCTTGAATCTTAATTTCTCGATGTTTTTAATCTTCTTTTTCTCAATATCATTCCACTACCAGTCGATATGAGACGAGGAGCGGTTGAGAATAACGTGTTATTTATCCTATGCAAATTATCAGCGACAATTTGTATAGGTATTGATATTGTAGCCTCGTATGATCGCTTAGTTCTGTACTGTCTCAATTGAGTTCGTATAGACTGTAACATACTATCAGAAAGTATCAATATCCTGGTCGTAGGGTCTTGAAATTATCCCAGAAATTCGATATTTGTACATCGATATTGCTTGATCATAGTATTGAAGCCCTTCCCAATTTTGATGATAACCGAGCAGTTGAAAACCTTGCGTATATTTATTCAAAGTTATTCACATGTTTTAGCAAGGATATTTAATATACTTACGATAAAATAAGTAATTCATTGAAATATCTTTCTTCATTTTTACGAATACATAATGAGTGAATATCATGTATTATACGTAATCTTGAAGGTGCTTGCTAGAATATGCTGTGATAGTTAAAGTAGAAAACTTTTGATATAGGTAAAAATGAAATTCAAATAGATAGTTCGTGAATAATATAGTTACGAATGAAGAAATCTGCATTGTTCACAGTAAGCTTGTCAAGAGAAAAATAAGATGTCCTGCCCTACCAGGATGACGCTTTTTGCTATAATCCTATACAATAGGAATAATTGGGTCGAAAATCCATTAGAAAACAACTACTTTCCTGGCTTTGGTTAAGAGGCTGGAGTTCAGATGGCGCCCGTGGGTTAGTGAACTCTAGGGAGGCGGCGCCGGCGGTGTCTCAGCTTCTGCCTTGACGTGGATAGTTTGTTGAACCATTTGTTGCAGACCATATTTATTATCTGCAGAGACCTACCCTATTCTGATGAACATTTCCATGCAACTAGCAATTGCGGAGACATCCTTTCAGAAACTCTGCACGGAAATTCATTAGATTTTATTCAACATTCGTCGTGGTATTAGCCAGGAAAGTAGTAGTTTTCTGATGGATTCTCGACCCAATTATTCATATTGTATAGGATTATGGCAATGAGCGTCCTGGTAGGGCAAGTTATCTTGTTTCTCTCTTGACAAGCTTGTTGTGAACAATGCAGATTTCTTCATTTGTATTGGTGGTTAAATTAATCACGTAAGTTTTGGGTATTGCTTTGGTTAAGGGGCTGGAGTTCAGATGGCGCCTGTGATTCAGTGAACTCCAGGCTGCGGGCGGTGTCTCAGCTTCTGCCTTTACATGGATAGTTTGTTGAACCATTTGTTGCAGACCATAGTTGTTATTGTCTGCAGAGACCTACCCTATACTGATGAGGGCAAGAACCCAGAAATCCATCTATAGGTGATCCAAATGTTTCAATGAACATTTCCATGCAACTAGCAATTGCGGAGACATCCTTTTAGGAACTCTGCACGAAAATTCATTAGATGTTATTCAACATTCGTCGTGGTATTAGTCAGGAAAGTAGTTGTTTTCTAATTCTCTACCAAATTATTCATATTGTATAGGATTATGGCAATAAGCGTCGTCCTGGTGGGACAGTACATCTTTTTTCTCTCTAATATAGTAACAGTTCCCAAGTTACATTCGGTGAGTAGCAATCAACAATATATGAATATATAAATGAAATAAATAGTTATTTATGCAACAAGTGCAAAAAGTAGGTGTTTATTGCACTCGACGTGAAATTGTCCAACGATGCCATCAGGTCGAGTTGGACAAACTCTTTTTGCACAAGTTTCATACAATATTTTTTCTGTTCATGCAAAAACCAGAAAATGTTTTATTTAGGTGGCACTAAACTGTAAGGAAGACATTGTTTGTTTAAATCTATCTGCCAAAAGTAATTTAAAAACATTTTGTCTAATTCAGATGATATTCTAAGGAAATAATTTTATTTTTAACAAATTGCATTTTCTAGTAATTTCATAGTCCATTATATAATGAATATGATGAAACATGCAACTATTTAAAACATAATACAATCTCACATAAAATGGGCTAAATTTGGCGTCAATTTGAAAGTTTATGTCTGTCATGATGACAGAACGCTATAGTAGAATGACAGATGAGTGCAATAAAGTACCAGTTTTTCCACCAAATATAGTTCAATAAAGTTTTGTTTTTTGCATGAACGTAGAAAAAATAATAAAAAGTTTCCAGTGTGAAGAGGTGGAGGAGAGAAATCGTGTTTTGGAATTTGTTCAAGTACTGACCAAAATGGATACTAATCAAACACCTGATGAACTGATATGTGGGAATGTTTAGTTTCATAATTGTTAGTCACATCTGTGTATGAATGGTAGTTTTCATTCAACCTTATAATCCAAACAAAAATAAATTTTTATTTGAGGATTACCTTTGAATACAATAACCTTTCTGATAAGAGAACGTAATATAGAAGTTGACGTGACTGTTTGTGGTTATAATATATTCTGTAGCATTTTGTGAAATCTTGTGGTGAGTGTTATTATTTCTTAAAATGATCGCAAAATCAAAAGTTTTTGCAATCGTCATGACAAAACCTTATGTGAGATCAGAAAATCGCATCTGGCATTCTTATTAATTTTATTCAATAAAACAATGCCCCTTCCTTATTGTGGCGGACATTAATAAAAGTGCCCCCGTAACCAACTAGCAACATTTTGCTTCCATTTGGAAAGGGATTATATATGTACAGTTAAATTTTGAAGGGTTCAACGTAGAAACATGAACAGAAAGTCGTTTCGAGGGTTTCACCAATTATACTTTTTGAAATAAAAACTATGGCGATTGCTCAACAGGGGGCGCGGTGGGGCCTATCAACTCAAATTTTCTAAATGGCATGGGGGGTCGAGTGGCACATCATTGAAAAGAGAATTCAATTCTCTTTAAAAGCATCTAAATATTTTTGGAGTTTTGTTCATAACTTTTTTCCAATTTAGATTTTTATGGCTTTCGAAATTTTTGAGTTAATGTGCCTCCAGATCAATCTGTTGAGTAATTGCAATGTTTCTTCTCTCAAAAAGTAGTATCGACAATACCCTTCAAAAAATGTTTGGTTTCATTGTTCCAAATCAAACCGTTCAAAGGACATGGCACTGGTTACATGTATTCCTGGGGCTAAACAGATTGTTTTTTATTTTTGGATATATCATTGTAGAGTTCAAAGGGAACAACTTTCTCCATTACACTTTTTTCTGGCCCTACAGGGTGAGCCAGAAATATGGGTTGATTGTCTTATGCCAATTATGGAAAAATTCTGTCTATGAGTGGATTTTTCTTGTTTTTTGGGTATAAGATCCTGTGGAAAATATCGACTGACTTTGAATGTATCAATTATGGTGTACATACTTACAGGATGAGATAGAAAACGCGTTTTAACTGAAACCCGTTTATTGACTTCTTGCCCAAGTGTAGACTTTTCGTTGAAATGTTCTGAATCCATTTAAGTGTGTCTACAGAGTGAACAAAAATTGTATTAAGTTATGTGAGATGATATTGTGAATAGTTGTGTTCAGAATTCATTTGCCAGCACTGTAATATAATCAAATATGAAATGAAAATTGAGATTTGCTGCCTGTCATTTGCGAGTTTTTTTTTGTTTCGACAATTTTATTACTAACTTGGCTATGCTATACTGTTCATATGCATAAACGCATAACATTGCAGCTGCTACAACTCTTTGAGGGTTGAATTACTCGTTTTGAATATTTTAAAGAAATATCAATAATGTATTCATTTCAAGATCGGATATCTTCAGAAGGTTTCAATTAATACGTGTTTTCGGAATCACCTATACGGTTACACAAACATTTATTTTCATCCTCTTTACAATGTCAAAATCTAGTAGTAAAGAGTATTTTTCATAAATCCATGTTTTGTGTCTGATCATTGGAAAATGTGATTTGGAAAGTTCAATGTACTCATATAGCTCTCATATCAACAGAAATAAAATAAATATTCGCCCATAATTTCGTCTGATCATGTAGGTACATTGGAAAATGTGATTTGGAAAGTTCAATGTACTCATATATCTTTCATATCAACAGAAATAAAATAAATATTCGCCCACAATTTCGTTTCGAGAATTTGTCTTTTTGGGCTCACCATATAAGTATCGTCACAAAAAAGAGTATACAAAACTTCATCTTCATTCTTTATGAAATATCAATAATGAATCTACTCGTATTGTCTCCTATAATTCAACACTATTTTTCGCTCACTGTGTAGACACATTGTAAAATGTATTCAAAAAAGTTAATTGGCTTAATTCAAAGAATATGCTTCAAGAAAGTTAACGGAAAGCCCACATTTGGGCGAGCAGTCAATGAAAGAGTTTCTGAAAAACCGCATTTTCTGGCTCATCCTGTAAGTACCTATGTACAACATGATTGATGTATTCAAAGACAATCAATATTTTTCACAGCATAATACCCCCAAAAATTGAGAAAAATTCACTCGCAGGCAGTATTTTCCATAATTGGCGTTAGAAATTCAACCCATTTTTGTAGCTCACTCTGTAGGGCCAGAAAAAACTGTAAAGAAGAAAGTTGCTTCTTTTGACCCCTACAATGATATATCAAAAAATCAAAAATATCTGTCGAGCCCCAGGAATACATGTATCCAGTGCCCATGTCCTTTATCGAGGTATGAGCAGTATTCAGATCCGCATTTATATTTGATATTTCGAATTTAAATTGCAAAAAAATATATTAACGAAATTCAAAAAAATTAGATGGTTGTAGAGAGAATGGAATAACCTTTTCGACGATGTGCCACTTGACCCCCCATTCCATTTAAAAATTTTGAGTTGATGCCCCCAACGCGCACCCTGGCGATTAAGCACCATCTTTTTTATTTCAAAAAGTAGTATTGGGGAACCCTCGAAACAGTTTTTTATTTATGTTTCTACGTCGAACCGTCCAAAAGTTAACAGGGGGGGGGCTATTAAAAGCCGCACTGTATAGTTTTGCAAGGGAAAGTGGTCTGGACACCGTTTCATCAACGCGAGACAAGAGTTAACTAATAGCGAGGTGTTGTGATTATTTTGGGATGTGTTCTGACCTACCCCCATACTGAGGAGAGACAACATCCTTGAAACTATTATGTAGGAGCCCCCCTAATTGAATAAATTCAAAATTATTTAAGTTGGTCCCAGGAAGCTTTTGAAATAGTACTCTCGACAATGCGGAACAGTATGAATTTGATATAAATCAATACATGTGTCAGTATTAGTCAGTATTAGCCAGTATACTATGTATGTGTATAAAATTTGTTTTGTCGCACTTCACGGAGATGCTTGCGGATGATCCAAAAATCATAAATAATTCAGTAAATATGGAACCATTATACTGAAGCAGCAACCCATACCCTCTTTAGACTATATGCAACAATTTTAAAGTAGTCTGACAGGCCCTACTTATAAATGAATCCAGTAAAGAGAGACAAATTCTAGCAAAAAGTGAAGGATGAATTGTAGCACTCTGAAACTCGGCATATGACATTTCGACATCATGTAGTAAAAAATTGTTTACCAAAAAAATCAGGGGTGGAACTTAAAAAATGTTTATTTAAAATAATATAATTTTTTGTTGTTGTTATTTCAGAAAATATAAGATTTACCAAAAAACGATTTCGATAGGTTGTGAGATAATTCAATTCTCCACAAGAATGATTGTCAGTATTAATACCACAAGTGATTGAATTTTCGCGATAGGTCTGTCGATTCATTTCTGAACGAAACTGAATTGTTTCGAGAAATCACCACGAGTCCGCAGGACGAGTTTATCGGCTACGGAAATGTTTACTACATGTATCCCATAAAGGGATATTTTCAACGGATCAAACCAGTTACGACCTAATTGGTTTGACGTATTTTTGGTTCCTATAACCAAAGGCAGCTTCTCTTTTATTTTCCAAAATTCCACATTTACATGGCAAAGTCCCGAAGTTTCCATTTAATTTCGCTGATAATTTCTTAGGACAAAATTTGTATCTTCCATAATTGGTTTTTCATCACCAAATATTTCATTGAAACTATCACGTCCAACCATAGAAAAAGCAGCATCATCAGTATCTACATCCATGATCACGGGTTACTCATTTAGGTTTACACTGTTTACAGTCACTTGAAAATCTTCTCCAGTTCGAAATTTAGCAGATTCTTAGTTCACTGTGTAGTTGCGATGTTCATCGTTCATTGGACATTGGCAATTTCCCGTTTCTGACATTTCTGCCGTTCCTGACTTTTCTGAACAATTAGCATCAATCGATTTCTGTTGAAAATTTATTTGTCGCTTTACCTTGATATCTTTTGCTCAAACAAGCTCTTTCTATGTGGCCAATTTTATTACAAAATCTCAAAATAGCAATTAGCAGGTGAATAGAAATTACTGCATCTGAAACATATGTTTCTGTTTTGATTGATGATTTTGGGAAGGACTTTCTGTGATCATGTGTTACGCTGCTCCTCACTTGATGATTGGAACAACTTTCACCAAAAGTATTAGTTTTTCCATTCAGCACACAAACATTATTTGCAGCAGCTTCATATGCAATCGATAAATCTTTGAGCTTTTTTGAAATTAAAATCAGTTTCATCTCGGACTTCGCACACTAGGCTATCCCGCAACATTTCATTCAGGATATCTTCCTGTCGTCCGAGTTCTCCGATGTAGTTTGAAATGTTTTCGTTGGGTTTTCGATGGAAATGAAATCTGCCTATCATTCTTGGCTTTTTGGGCGTAAAATGATTGGTAAGTTTTTCAATGATTTCATCGAATGAACGAGTACTGACTGAAGTTGGAGCGGCTGGAAATCTGATATGGAAAAAACAATTGAACGTCACGATTGTGGGCCCTCAGCCAATTGTAACGGCACCATTTTTGTTTTGCGGAAATGCGCTGTTGCCAAGTTGACCTCTTCGGATTACTGGAAATCTGATATAAAAAAAACAATTGAACGACGCCATTGTGGACCCCCAACTAATTCTAGTGGTACTATTTTTGTTTTGCGGAAATGCGCTGTTGCCAAGTTTGACTGACTTGCAAGCTAGGTTAGCTTGCTCAGATTAGGTTTGTGTGTCAATTGCGAACGAAAAACTAATTCATGCATTCTCGACTGACTCGCAAGCTAGGTAAGCTTGCTCAGGTTAGGTTTGTGTGTCAATTGCGAGCGAAAAACGATTTCATGCATTGCTCAGGTTAGGTTTGTGTGTCAATCGCGAGCGAAAAACGATTTCATGAATTCTCGACTGACTCGCAAGCTAGGTTAGCTTGCTCAGGTTAGGTTTGTGTGTCAATTGCTAGCGAAAAACGATTTCATGCATTCTCGACTGACTCGCAAGCTAGGTTAGCTTGCTCAGGTTAGGTTTGTGTGTCAATCGCGAGCGAAAAACGATTTCATGAATTCTCGACTGACTCGCAAGCTAGGTTAGCTTGCTCAGGTTAGGTTTGTGTGTCAATCGCGAGCGAAAAACGATTTCATGAATTTTCGACTGACTCGCAAGCTAGGTTAGCTTGCTCAGGTTAGGTTTGTGTGTCAATTGCGAACGAAAAACTAATTCGTGCATTCTCGACTGACTCGCAAGCTAGGTAAGCTTGCTCAGGTTACGTTTGTGTGTCAATTGCGAGCGAAAAACGATTTCATGCATTCTCGACTGACTCGCAAGCTAGGTTAGCGTGCTCAGGTTAGGTTTGTGTGTCAATCGCGAGCAAAAAACGATTTCATGAATTCTCGACTGACTCGCAAGCTAGGTTAGCTTGCTCAGGTTAGGTTTGTGTGTCAATTGCGAGCGAAAAACGATTTCATGCATTCTCGACTGACTCGCAAGCTAGGTTAGCTTGCTCAGGTTAGGTTTGTGTATCAATTGCGAGCGAAAAACGATTTCATGAATTCTCGACTGACTCGCAAGCTAGGTTAGCTTGCTCAGGTTAGGTTTGTGTGTCAATCGCGAGCGAAAAACGATTTCATGCATTCTCGACTGACTCGCATTTGATTGAATAGAATATTGCCCACTTATCCATATCAATACAAATTTCCAGGTTGCTAGTAATCCGAATTGACTAACCTGGCAACAGCGCATTTCCGCAAAAACAAAATAGTACCATTAGAATTAGTTGAGGGTCCACAATCGCGACGTTCAATTGTTTTTTTCATATCAGATTTCCACATCTCCAAAGTGTCCAAAACTTGGCAACAGCGCATTTCCGCAAAACAAAAATAGTACCACTAGAATTAGTTGAGGGTCCACGCGACGTTCAATTGTTTTTTTCATATCAGATTTCCAGTAATCCGAAGAGGTCAACTTGGCAACAGCGCATTTCCGCAAAACAAAAATGGTACCATATGAATCATCTAATGCCACAGAATCGCGATGTTCAATTTTTTTTTCATAACAGATTTCCAGTAAACCAAATTTTTACCGTTGGAGCAACTATTGAACGTAGTATATCATATGAAAGTGGTCCACACACCGTGAGGAAAACTGCTCTCTTCTTCTCTGCATTCGTTACATCACTCGCCTGCATGAAAAACGTGAGCCCATCTACGTAATTCAACCATTTTAAAGGTTCACTAGGGTTAAATGGTTCAATAAAGCCTATGGCGGATTTAATTATATGGATTTCTTCTCCGACTGCGCCAATGTAGTATCTTTCAATTAGATTGACAGCTAAGGCTGGCAGCCAAATTTTCCGAACATTCCCGATTGATCAGTGGCGTGTATCAGTCAAATAATAGAAGAAGAGAAGATGGGAAAATAAGTACACTTTAGTAGCAATATAATCAAGTCTGATTCGTATAGGCCAAGTAGCACTAATCCCAACAAATGAGCAAAAGCTGTGAATATAGAGTATTAAATATCAAATATCAAATAGCAAGATCGAGAATATGGTTTTTAAAGCGAGGGACTGATATGTTAAAGATTTGAAGATTGTCCAAGGAGTTGGCCAATCGCAGAGATCTGGAGATGAAGCTGTGGTATGAGTAGTTGAATCTGTGAAATGCAACGTAAAAGGTTTGTACCTGTCTAGTTGCACGACTGGGGACAAATAGGGATATTTTAGAGAGGAGCTCCGGACTGTTGCTAAGTCCATTGACAATCTTAAATAGAAGTAATAGGTCTCTTTGTTTCCTGCGTACCTCAAGAGAAGGAAGATTCAATATGCGTTCCAATGCAGCATAGTCGTAGTTTACATGCATCTTGTAGGCTATATATCTAAGAAACTTGTGCTGAACAGCCTCAAGCTTCGTTTTGTATGTCGCATAATGGGGAGACCAAACTGATGAGCAATAGTCGAGGTGAGATCTAACGAGAGAAAAGTAAAGGGATTTAATAGCCGTGATGTTAGTAAAGTCGCAGGTGGTTCTCTTTATAAAGCCTAGCATCTTCATTGATTTCTGAGTGACAGTGGAAATGTGGGATTTGTAGCTAAGTGTGGAGTCTAGGATCGCACCTAGATCTTTGGTTTCAATAGCTGAATGGAGGGTAGAATTATTAATGCTGTAATCAAAGGTGATTGGGTGGGTGGGTGGATAGTAATTGGAAAATTAATATGTATTTATGCCCCGATGCCGTATGCACAGATGGAAAGAACATGTTGTAGAAGAATGAAGCTTAGAATAACGCTGTGTGGATTTTCGAACTCATCCGAGGCTTTCACACTGAAAAAAAAAAATTCTATATTATTTTTTGTCATCTTTTTCTCGAACGACTTTTCAGACAGTATTGTGTCAGGTGCAATCCTTTTCACCTCCAGAACAACGCTATACCAAAATAGTTCCATTCTGAACTGTTCTGTAGCTTCCTGACAAATTTCTTCAAAAAGTATAAACAAAATCATCTGCCAAAGCCGACTAAAGAGTTAAATTTAAAAAGTTTGAAAATATAATAAAATTAATTTCTGAGAAACTAAACATCAACATCAAATTATGTATAGGTACAGTCCATTGCAAGAAGATTCTAAATGTATCAACGAAAGTTGATACATTTAGAATGCCAAAGCTGCCTACAGGGTGAAGCTGAAAAATAAAAAAAAATTGAAAATATAATAACATTATTTTCTCACAAATTAAACATACTGTCAACTTGAAATCATTTACAGTTATAGTCCATTGCGAGTAGAGTCTAGAAGTATCAACGAAATTCTCTGCCAAAGCTGACTACAGGGTGGAGACTTGAATATTTTGAAAATATAATAACATTATTTTCTCACAAACTAAACGAACTGTCAATTGCAAATGATTAACAGGTATAGTCCATTGCAAGTACAGTCTAGAAATATCAACGAAATTCTCTGCCAAAGCTGGCTACTGGGTGAAAACTTGAAAATTTTGAACATATATTAAAAAAAATTCTCATAAACTGAACATACTGTCAACTTCAAATTATGTATAGGTATAGTCCATTGCAAGAAGATTCTAAATGTATCAACAAAATTCTCTGCCAAAGGTGACTACAGGGTGGAAACTTGAATATTTTGAAAATTTAATAACATTATTTTCTCACAAACTAAACATACTGTCAACTTCAAATTATTCACAGCTATAGTCCACTGCAAGTTGAGTTTAAGAGTATCAACGAAATTTTCTGCCAAAGCTGACTACAGTGTGCAAACTTGAAAATTTTGAACATATTATCAACATTTTTTCTCATAAACTGAAATTATGTATAGGTATAGGCCATTGTAAGTCAACTTCAAATTAGGTATAGGTATAGTCCATTGCAAGTAGATTCTGAATGTATCAACGAAATTTGCTAGCAAAGCTGCCTATAGGTGGAAATAAATTATATTTTCAAAATTTTCAAGTTTTCACCCTGTAGTCAGCTTTGGCAGATAATTTAGTTGATATTCTTAGACTTTTTTTGCAATGAACTACACCTGTACATTTATTATATTATAATTTGAAGTTGACAGTATATTTTGTTTTCGAGAATATGTTTTTTTTTAAATTTTCTATATTTACCTGTAGGCAGCTCTGCCAGGGAATTTCGTTGAGACATTTAGAATCTTCTTACAATAGACTATACGTTTACATAATTTGAAGGCGACAGTATGTTTAGTTTGTGAGAAAATAATGTTATTATATGTTCAAAATATTCAGGTTTCCACCCTGTAGTCAGCTTTGGCATATAATTTCGTTGATACTTCTAGACTCTACTTGCAATGGCCTATACCTGTGAATAATTTGAAGTTGACAGTATGTTTAGTTTGTGAGAAAATAATGTTATTATATTTTAAATTTTTTTTTTATTTTTTAGGAAGGAACTTTCTTGATACATTTATAATTTTCTTGCAATGGACTATACCTATAAATAATTTGAAGTTGATAGTATGTTCATTTCCTGAGAAAATAATTTTATTACATTTTCAAGATTTTCAAATTTTCACTCTTTAGTCGGCTTTGGCAGATGATATTGTTTATACTTTTTGAGGAAATTACTCAGGAACAGGAACCGTTCAGAATGCAACTATTTTAGTATTGGGTTGTTTTGCAGGTGAAAAGGATTGCACCTGACACAATGGTGTCTGTACAGTCGTTGGAGTAAAAGATGAAAAAAATAAAACAGAAGTTTTTTTTTTTTTCAGTGTGGAAGCCGTGGATGAATTCAAAAATCCACACAGCGTTGTTCTAAACTTCATTTTTCTCCAACATGTTCTTTCCATCCGTGCATACGGTCATAAAATAGCATAAAATACATATTAATTTTCCAGATTTTACACCTACCAGTTCAATTTTATGATTATCTATCACCTTCACGTAATGTTCAATTTCAAAATAATAATTGATACCATGTATTATCCACCAGTTCATTTCCTGAAATCCAGAATTCAATACAATTTCAGTACCCGCAAGAAAGGAGGGACACACGCCACTGATCATTCGGGAATATTCGAAAAATTGGCTGCTAGCTTCACCTGCCAGCTTCACACTGGTTATAGTTTATAACAATTGCCGATTTTTTTTTCTGGTTTACAAAATGTTTCGACGAATACCTTGCATTAGCAAGAACGTTCAGACCATACCAGCTTTCACCATTCATATAGGTATCTGGAAATATTTCCCTATGGAATATTAGTGCTAAATAATTTTTCATAACTTCGTGGAAACTCAGCAAAACTCACTTGGATATATTGCACATGCTATCCATGTCTAACACATGTTTGACATGCGATATCTTGTTATTGCAGGCCTACCCATCAGCAGCCAGTGCGCTGTATTGATTTCACGTAAGGACATTTCCGCATTGAGCAGATTTTCCTTCGGATTTCCACCGATAGTTAGCGTTAGGGAAAGTCTGTGTGTCATGTGCTCTTCGTTCAGATCGGGGAAAACACAATGTTATTTTGTCATTCGGTGAAATGGGTATTAGCGACACTGAATATCATCTAGTGGAAAAAATTATGTATCATCAATGTATACCGTGAGTACCAGTTCCAAGTAGATATTTTCAAAAGACGTTTCGTATTGTACAAAATCCAGATATTGTACTAAATATACCGGCAGTAGTTAATGTGATCAGATTACTAATTTGTTGAATTTGATTAAAGAAAACTTTTTAAAAAATTGAGTTTATTTCAAATAAACTTGACTTTTTTTAATATTTATGAGAGTTGGGCTATACAGGGTGATTCGTTATTACATATCAAGAAAAAAAGTTTATGTATACACGTGTGTCCTAACTTGCTTCGTTTCCGAGTGATGGAGTGTCAAAAGTTTAATAAAAAATTGGTTTTCCAGGAATTTCTCAAAATTCTTTACACCGATTCCTATTAAACTTCGTGTGTTTCTTAGTAGTAATAGGGTGCTTCTTTTCACATAATCAGATTTTGATTTTGATTTCCTGTGGCGTCGCAGTTGATTGATTCTGTTACTCAGAAACGAAGCCAGACACACGTTTATATGAACTTTTTTCTTAAAATGTGACAATGCATCACCTCCTGAAGTTAATGACATCATTCTATCCTGATTATGGTTACATCAACCTATAGATAATTGACAGAGGTGACAAGTTAAAGAATCGTATTAAAAAATATCAATTTTCGATCGTGAAGAGGAAAGAAAAAATTTCAAAACTTATATTTTGATAAAGTTCAGTACTGAAAGAGGATGTCGCTACTTTGGTTTCCTGTGTGTTTCCAGCATATTGGGAGGTATCGTACCATTTCAATTAGTATCAACATATCTGAAACCTGACTGTGAAAAATGTCAAAGCAGAAAGTTCAGTACAATTAAATTCGATGTATTAGTCCAGTTAAAAGAATTAAAATGATAATATCGACTTTCTCACTATAGTTACAAATTTAATACCTATTATTTCTTGAAATACCGCTCAGAAATTCACAATAAATATCAATCATAATATTATTTATGAATTTTCAAGACTATTGAAGACTTTCTATTCATCTAATTGAAATGAAGTAATGATTCAATGAAAGAAAATGCAGAATAACTTATAAATGGTTTGATTATTTCTGTTTTCAACCTGGCTCCTGTGAAAGGACTATGAAGATAATAATTATATTCTCTTAGAATTAGATTAAACAAAATATTTAAAAAAAATATGAAAAAATCCCTAAAAATTCTATTTATATTCCAGATTAATTCTCTAATCACTTAATAATTCTTAATAAGTAAAATGATATCCTGGAAACAGTTTGTCTCCACAATTAATAACTTGTTCGACTCCCGTGACCGACACGTCGTACAAAATAAGGATGATCAAAGGTATCGACACACACTATAACATATCTTCTCTCATTCAGGAAGGACGCGAAATAACAACGCAACAAGATACCTCGAAGCGGAAAAATCGCTTCAGACAACAATAAGAAAATTATAAACGTGGTGCCTTGAAACTGGCTTTCAATTTCCATTTTCGAAAACGAAATACATGCTCTTTCAAAGACGAAAAACGTCAACATAACCCAATTTGGAATTATACGAAAAACTATTTGTGACTAGACTCCGCCTAGGACATACGAGGATCACACACGAATACGAAAATTGTGAAGGAATTTAAATTCTTGGGAATGGTTTTTGACGAAAAACTGGAATGAAACGCTCATATTCGGCAGCTCAAATAACATTGTGATAATGTTCTCAATTTAATGAAAACGCTATCAAACCAATCTGGGTGAGCTGATTAAGGATCACTCATTCGTACCAAAATTTATTATGTCGCAATAGCGTAGTCGACAGGTAGAAGATCCTTGCGGAAGCAGCTGGACACTGTTCACAATACGGCAATCAGACTTGCAATGGTGCTTACCGAACAAGTTCTGTTGAAAGTCTAGAAAGTCTATATGTCGAAGCAAATGAGCCCCCGATGGAAATCAGAAGACAATTATTGAGTCTAACGTATGCAGCAAAAATCTCTTCAGACCAAGACAACCTTAACGTCCCAACTCACCTTTTCTAATAACCTTGAACGAATCTTTTGCGAAAATCCAACTGTCAGAGCCCCATTGGCTTATAGATATACCTCCTTGCAATACATCTCTCACCGATTTTCCAAAAGATAATGGCCCAACATTCTCTGCCAGAATACTCTGAAATTAAAGCTATAATATTGATTGAAAGTTTGATTTTGTGGAGGAAATCCAATTCTTGACATGATTTTTTGGGTTTATGACCTTCCACAATCTGAAAATTTTTAATCCAATGAAATCTGTACAAGTGTAGAAGGGCAAATTAATTAATTTGCCCGATAAGTTACTGCGTTCACAAGACTGCTGTCTTGAAAGAAATTAATTTTTGTCAGTAACGTACCCTACACTGAATTTGCCTATCTGAAAAAATGAGATCGAATTAACAAAGAATACTTGTCTTTTTTAAAAAAAATTTGACGTTTCGGAGACTGTATCTGCCTCCGTTATCAAAACTTCTTGGAAAGACGCTGAAGAAACTGAATTCGAATTGCGGTTTTGGGAATAAGATCTTTCTTTGACAGAGTCAAATGAAATCTGTCATACATTCTTTTGATTGACATTTGGTATCTTGATACATAGGGTGTTCGGTATCAATCAATCACCATTCTATTAGTTCTTATTTCATCTCTGAGGAGAGGTAACCAGGTGCGGTCCATTTCTATGGAATTGGTTGAAAAGCAATTGTTCGATAAAAGAATGCACGCAGTTTCCTTTAACTTTCTTTTTTCTTGATTTGATTCTCTCAATAAAATTTTCGTATTATTCCATTCCATAATATGATCGCCATCAGATGTTAGAATATGTTCGGATATTTTCGAACCCGTTATTTTTCGATTTCTGATGTAACTTTTATGTTCTTCCTGGCGCACAATCAACGGTCTTGATGTTTCACCTAAAAAGTACTTGATAGATGATTTTCCTATATCCCTCATTTTTGTGTAACGTTGATACGCTGCCTCTGACACACCAGTTTTGCCATAGTGTTTCACTTCACTTCAATTACATGAATAGAAAGTCTTCAAAAGTCTTGAATATTCATGAATAATAATATTATTAAAATTTTTTGTGAATTTCTGAGCCGTATTTCAAGAAATAATATGAAATTTGTAACTATAGTGAGAAAGTCGATAATAGCAGAATTCGATTTTTCAGTTTTTTGCAATTTCCACACCACAAATTTTTTCTATGAGGTAGTACATTTTTTTTGTTTTTATATGAAAACTGAAGTCTTTTCGAAAAAAATGCGCCCCACAGAACTCTCTACAATGAAAAAAAAAAAAAAGCTTTTTCGGGGACTTGAAAAAAACGAGTTTTTCGCGAATAACATTCATTTCTTGAAAACTACTGTACTTTTTGACAAAAATAAAATATATTCTTGCTTGGCCTGAAAAATACTACAATCCTACCAATTTCTGTCAACGTAAAATAAAAACGAAAATATGGGTTTCCTGTGTTTTACTCGGCAATTTTGAGGTTTTGTGAAAAATTTGTCAAAATCAAAGTTGTAGATTTTTGAATTATCTACAACTTTTACATTTAACTTTTTTTGATAAATTACGTATGTGGGCTGTAAATCGTGAAAAACCGATTTCACCCCCTTTCATCCCCCACCCTCCTTGACTGCATGCATTCAGATGTTGAATTTTTGTCCCTGTATTAATTATGCCCTTCTCTACCCTTTTCAACCTAGCTTACCCTGTACGGAATTTTTCCGTGACTTATAGGTATGATGAGCGATTATTTTGCCTGGCCTAATATTACCCGGACGATTGACCGATTCCAAATTTGAAAAAATATATCAGTCAAAATTGTTTTTATTTTTATTTCTTTTTTTATCAAAGCAACTGATATCAAATTAAATAAATTACAATAGTTCAGGAACTAGTCAAGGAAAAAAAATTAAAAATACAATACGGGCAGCAGCAACAATCACAAGGCTTAAGGAGGAAATTATAAAAGATTATTGAAGGAAAAGAATTATTGTTGATTGAAAAAGAAAGAACCATAGCATTGCTATCCAAAGAAAATGAAAAAATTAACAGAAAACTACAATCTGATAGTTTGAATATCGTTGAAAAAGATACAATTATGGATACACTAGATAAAATAAAAACCGAGATTGAAGAATTGGAAATAAATAACATTGGGAAAGGACCTCAACATGATACTGTTTCATATGCAGAAATCACAAAACATAAAAGTATTTTGAAGTTGAAAGAAAATGTGAAGATATGAATAGGACATTCATAAAAGATTATTGAAGGAAAAGAATTATTGTTGATTGAAAAAGAAAGAACCATAGCATTGCTATCCAAAGAAAATGAAAACGATACAATTATGGATACACTAGATAAAATAAAAACCGAGATTGAAGAATTGGAAATAAATAACATTGGGAAAGGACCTCAACATGATACTGTTTCATATGCAAAAATCACAAAACATAAAAGTATTTTGAAGTCGAAAGAAAATGTGAAGATATAAATAGGACATTCATAAAAGATTATTGAAGGAAAAGAATTATTGTTGATTGAAAAAGAAAGAACCATAGCATTGCTATCCAAAGAAAATGAAAACGATACAATTATGGATACACTAGATAAAATAAAAACCGAGATTGAAGAATTGGAAATAAATAACATTGGGAAAGGACCTTAACATGATACTGTTTCATGTGCAGAAATCACAAAACAATCAAAATGTGAAGAGTTTAACGATTCTTCCAAAAGTAACCAACTCACAACCCAAACCCAAATGGATTAAAAAAAATATATAAATATTAATCAGCTGAATATATCTGTTGATACCATGATTTTTTTAAAAACGGTGGTATTGAAATCAAATGTAAGAATGAGAATGATTTCGTGCAACTGAGAAAATAAATAGAACAAAAAAAATAAAAAAAAAACGTATACAATTTTCGCTGAAGTGAATGGGAACTTATTTCATAGGATTTTCAGTGGCCCTGACCAAAGACTATTCATTGACTAGCAAATCTGTATAGTATGTGATGGATATAAAGTAACACAGTGCTATAACTAATAATAATAATAATAGATTTTATTGATAGGAATACAGGCAGATACAGCATATATAGAAAATAGAATGTCCTATCAAATGGCAGGATTCAATGTATGACCATGTTAGAGTACCATGATCATACTTTGTTCTTCTGCTGTTTCCTGTTCAATCATTCTGACCACAAATGCAGGAATACTTCCTTATGCACAAATTACAAAATTGTCCGAATGAAGCTGATAGTCACCCTCAATGTGGAAATTGTACATTCTCCAATTCTAAACGTAATAAGAAATATAAGATCCTTCACTCGGCAGATAATAAGCTATGTCCTAGTTTCGATTATTATCAAAAATTTTCAAAAAGTCTTATAAATTATAGCTTCTTACCAGAGCTGTCCCAAAGTACAGTGCTTAGTGCTCGTGAAAGTGCTCGAAGCACTTGTGTGCTCCTAAGCACTGTGCTCCCGAGCACTTGTGTGCTCCCGAGCACTTTCCTAATTCAGTGCTTAGTGCTAAGTGCTCCGGAGCACTGGAGTGCTCGCGAGCACTTTTCGGGATTACTAATCAAAAAATGGAATTGTTATGGTAATATTTTTAAAAAAATTCTTCAAATACAGATTACGGAATATGCAAATAACTGATCATTTATCGTGATAAGCTGAATGCCATTTCAGTTATTATGTGAGTAGAAAAAGTAACTTAAGTTTTCAATTGACTCGGTTGTTACTTGATCCATAGCACTTCTTGGACTGTTAGAAACGTGAGATTACTAAGCACTAAGCCTTTCCATATACATGAATATTGTCGACATATTTATAATTTATTTATTTATAATTTTGTCAGTTACTATTTCTATCTAAAAAAATAAGTTCAAAATAACTAAATATTACTTCTTCTTTTCAAACTACCTTGACGTATGTATGGTTTTTTTTCAGACTGGTTAAAAAGAGGTTAAACACTCATAAACCGATGCCAAGAAAACCATAAAACCAAACATTCAATCAATCAATATTCCTATTTTATTGGACTCAAATTGTCGATTTCAGCAATTCTATTTCAAAATATTATACAGTGTGACCCATTTAAGATGGAAGCACCCTTCTAAAACTTACATTGTTCAACCGATTGGAATGATTTTTTTTTGTTGGGTAGACATTCAAAAAGTCCACCAGGACACCAAATTTCATGAATAATCTCCATTTCCAGGGCCAACTTATCTTATTTTTCAAGGTAAAAAATCTAAAAAAATGACTAGCAATTTTTTATAAAAATATGACTACACCACTGGATTCACGACATTTTCAAATGGTTCATATGTGAATTACGTTGAAATTCGTCAATCAATAAAAAAGTTATAAGGGAATGAAATTTGGATAATATGCCGTTTAATGAACCCACCAATTCAATTTCAGAACTTTGACTACACAACCGGATTAAGGGAGTCTCGAAATATCACTGACTATAATTTGATTGAAATTTGTTGATAAATAAAAATTATGAGATAGAATGACATTTTCGTAAAATTCCATTTACATATTTCTCAAATGTTATTACCTTATAATTTTTTTATTTATGAACAGACCTCGATGAAATTTTGACTAGTGATATATTGAGACATCCTGAATGCAGTAGTGTATTCCGAATTTCGATAAAAGTTCTGAAATTGAATTGGTGGGCGACATATTTTTAAAATGTCATTCCCTTATAACTTTTTTATTGATTGACGCATTTTAACGTAATTTACATATGAACCATTTGAAAATATCGCGAATCCAGTGGTGTAGTCAGATTTTTTATACAAAAATCACAATTATTTTTTTTTTAGATTTTTTACCTTGAAAAATAAGATAAGCTGGCCCTGGAAATGGAGATTTATTCATGAAATTTGGTATCCTGGTGGACTTTTTAATGTTAGCAGAGTTATGAACGGCCTTTCAGCAACGAGTATTTTATTCACGAGTGCAGCGTTGCGGATTGACTATTTAAAAAACAATTATTGTCTCGAGGAGTTCAGAAATGCCTTACATATACCGTACTTTTTTTACGAATTCATATTATAACTGCAACATTGTATATTGATATCTTTTTTATCATAACAGTTTCAATTGACAGGTCAAGAACGACCTACTCTCTCAGGGTTTTTATCCACTGAAATCAAACAGTACCCCTAGCGATGTACTTAAAAAATGGAGTTGTTATGATAATATTTTAAAAATAATTCTTTAAATACAGATTACGGAATATGTAATTAACTGATCATTTATCGTGATAAGCTGAATGCCATTTTAGTTATTATGTGAGTAGAAAAAGTAACTTAAGTTTTTAATTGACTCGGTTGTTACTTGATGGAAATCCGTGGCACTTCTCTGACTGTTAGAAACGTGAGTTACTAAAACTTGATTTAACACGATAAGATTTCCACAAATGATATTACATCGAGACATGTTTCGCTACACCGTAGCGGTTAATATAATAACTGCTTGAAAAAGCGACAGTGTCGCGAAACATGTCGCGATGTATTATTATTTGTGAAAATCTTACGTGTTTTATTAAGTTTCAGTAGATATATTAGGACAGCGAAACAATAAAATCCGGAACATAACCTCACTTTCTCGGTTTGGGTGCGAGCGTGGCGGCTGCTCGTAGTATAGGATGCGTGAAGACAGTCATGTGTCAACCGCCATCTTGAATCCTACCACGGAACACCACCTATCACGGAATAGTGCCTTTCAGGCGTTGTCATCTGTCATATGTCTCTCTACTCCATGGGCGCGCGAATTTAAATTTAATATTTCCTGTTAGCGGATTTTAATGTGAAATAATGGAAAAAAATAGGCTCGAAATTCTTCCAGATTTGTGATCAGGACCACCAACTTACTACAGATACACCTTTTTCCTGAAAACATTTCAGTCCTGAAAAATCCGAATTTGTCTCACTTCTCATGGAAACACCCCCGTATCTTCCATAATAATTGAGGTAGAATGATGAAACTCTCAGGACCGATGGAAATGATTAAAATGCCACTATCACCTCAATTGGGTTGGCCTAAGTGATATACACTGCCCACCACTCGCGATGGAACAACCCATTTTTACGGTAAAACATACTAGGGGGCAAAATAGGCTCGAAATTATTTCAGATTAGTGATCAGGACCACCAACTTACTACAGATACACTTATTTTCTGAAAACATTTCAGTCCTAAAAAAATCCGAATTTGTCTCACTTCTCATGGAAACACCCTCGTAATTTCCATAATTTTTGAACTAGAACTCTGTAAATTGCAGGAGCGTTAGATAAACCAGCGATGAGTCTCATTCTTCCATGCAGTTGATCTGAGTGACATACACTGCTCGCCAGGGGCGATGAACTAGCCAGTTTTGCGAAAAATTATATTAGGGGACAATATAGGCTCAACGGAATCAGGACACCAATTTCACCAAGAATACATATTTTCGAGTGTAATACCAAAAGAAGTTTCCATTTTATTGGAAAAACTTTCATTTTTCACGAAAACTTTGGTGCTTTGGTAATTGACGAGAAAAAATAACATGATAAAATCACGACACCGAAGGTGGAGTGGAGTGGGGTGTATATCACTTAGGCCAACCCAATTGAGGTGGAAGGTGCATTTTGAACATTTCCATCTATTCTGAGAGCTTCATCATTCTATCTCAATAATTACGGCTGATACGGGGGTGTTTCCATGAGAAGTGAGACAAATTCGGATTTTTAAGAACTGAAATTTTTTCTGGAAAAAAGTGTATCTGTGTAGTGATCACCTGATGTAGTGGTCCTGATCACGAATCTGAAAAAATTTCGAGCATATTTTGACCCCTAGTATGTTATACCGTGAAAATGGGTAGTTCCATCGCGAGTGGTGGGCAGTGTATATCACTTATGGCCAACTCAATTGAGGTGGTAGGTGCATTTTGACCATTTCCATCTCTCCTGAGAGTTTCATCATTCTACCTCAATTATTACGGAAGATACGGGAGTGTTTCCATGAGAAGTGAGACACACTGTTCTCATTTAATTTCATTTGAATTTTTCATTTGGGGATATTGCCAAAGTATAGTTGTTGAAAATCGCCTTTATTAGAGTTCAATGAAATATCTTTCAGGTTGATTCGATACCATTGTGGACCGCTGCCATCAAACTCCGAGTAATGCCATGAGTAACTCCAAGCTCAACCGCACGTCCTTCCTCCTTACTTTTATCTTCACGTGTGTCATTCTCTCCGTGCTTTTCATGTCCAGTTCTTCTTTCAAAACCAAAACCCAAGTGATCACTATCGAATCATCATCGGAGAAGCCGACCAACAGGCATAGCAATATTCCAGGAGCGTATCTGCGTCATGTCCTCCCTGATCCGTCGAATGCAAGCTACTGCAACTTCCACTACAAGTTTCCCACGGATCTGGACTTCGCAACAAGCGATCTGGATTTTGGGCCTGAACTTGAGAAAGAAAGTCCTTACAGAATACTCTACAATGTGATTGGTGCCAAGATGGCGCCCGATACGCCCGCTGTTACGTATGCTACGCATGTTACTGCCGATTTTATGAACTATATTCCGGAACTTTTGAGGTGAGTGAGCTAAACTGGTTTCGTTTTGTAAATGAGTGATGAAAGAGTACTCATCAGGCCTTAGACCAACCAATATAAATTTTTTGTGGAAATTAATTCTAATAGTAAGCGACTTGCGCCATGACTTCGGGGATACTTTATAAATAACTAAAATCCAAATTGCAACCCAAATTTTTTTTTGTGCAATTGTTTAAACAATGATTATTAAAAAAAAGGTCCCTTTTTTTTGTAAATATCTCAAAAGGTACAGTAATGGCTTTACTCATAAGAAGCGGAGGAGAAGTGAGAGACCGGTTGCGCGCACAAGGCGTTTTTTTCTATACAGCGAAGACGTCGCTTCTCGGCGCCCCCTCCACTACTACCTTAGCACGACTCGGCGACGAATTTTCACTCGAAGCGCTGTGTTCAGAAGCATTTTTAACAATGTTCTCCAAACTAATGGGAAAATGTGAGATAGACAAATTGTAGTTTTTAACCTCAACTTCAAAATGCCGCTTTAAAAATTCAAATCGGACCATTTCCCGTAATATGACGCATCATGCAAAATATGGCTGTAATTTTTTTAAAATCCGATTGTAGGAAAACTATTGAAGCGACAAATTCCACCTTTCGGGAACTCAACGTACATGATATTAGCTACCATTTTCCGAAAAATTATTTCTTAATATTGAAAATTGAGGGAGATACGAATTTTTGAAAAAAAGCCTTTTTTCAAGAGTTTTTCCGGCTTTTCTCGGCGAAAAATGGTTGATATGGATGTCAAATGAATGGGCTCCACTGGTAAAATACAGCACACCGTCACGACAAAATGTCGGATTACATTTTTTCCAACCCCCATTACATGGATATCAATGAAAGGACTTGACTATAATAAAATACAGAACACCATGAAAGAATTAAAAATCCAAGATGGAGTCGGAAATAATATGGCGGATTATGGGAATTAGACAGTCAATAAATTAAAACTGGAATTCAGTAATCTAATCAAAGTTTTACATCAACTGAAAATCACATTTTTTCACACGTCGACCTGTGCTCAGTCCCAAATAATGAATTAATAGTAATTTTCCTAACAAGTGCGGAAAGACACTTTCCGCATGAGTTAGGAACAATACTTTTTCTACAAGCGTAGGAAACAAATTTTGCTTTACTTTGAATACACTCTTCAACATTGAATATTTTGCCCATAAAGTGTTCGGCTTCCATGTTTTAGACATTTCTAGAAAATAAGCCAAGAATACTTCTTCTTTATTTGGTGTTTTCACTTTTTTATTGTTGCACCATTCAATAAAACTCGTGTATTGCTTCTCATACCTTTGTGTAGATTTCGTTGGCAATAACTCTAAGTTCGCATCTGTAGCTGCTTGCACGATTTCTTGTGGAAGTTCTTCATCAGATGAATAATCCATTGTGGCAATTTCACTGAATCGAAAATTTTATATAAGTAACGCTTTGTCTGGCACTCTGACAATTACAAACAAATGTGTGTATTGATCGGCATGACAACATCAATTGTTACCTACTCGTTATCAGATCAATCAAAGCCTATATATAGGGTGATTTTCATAACAATACATTTTTATTTATCAATATTTGTTCATTTTTTCAATAAATAGTGCAAAATGATGGATGATTTTGAACAAACTCACTTAGTATTGCAACAAAAAAGCTTGAACTTTCATATTTTGTCACCCACCACTTATATTTTACGAGGATATCATATAAATGTTTTTCCCGCACTAGTGTGGGAAAAAATTTCCCGCACAACTGTGGGAAAATGACACTTTCCAAACTGAATTGCGTGCGGGTAGAGGGTGAATCACGCACGCTTGTAGAAAATAATTTTTTCAGGGTACGAACTTTTCAGAAATCGTATTATAAAATTCAATGTTTTTTCAGATACTGGGATGGTCTTATCAGTGTAGCCGCCTTCGTTCCTGACCTTGACGTAGCTATGGTATTGGAACAACTCAATCAATACTGTTTTTGTCTTCCAGAGATGTCACGCGTTTCAGTGCATCTAGTTTTCCATAAACAATTACCACCGTCGAGAAAAGATGTATATTTCATAAAGCCAACCAACTGCGAAGTGCAGGATTCCTCGAAGCTTCAAACGTATAGGTAATTAACATGTATACAGTGCATTCCATTTGAAACGAGTCACCCTGAATAACTGGTACAATTATTTTCAGGAAAAATT
Source organism: Chrysolina haemoptera (assembly GCA_958298965.1). NCBI lineage: Eukaryota > Metazoa > Arthropoda > Insecta > Coleoptera > Chrysomelidae > Chrysolina > Chrysolina haemoptera. Next base: position 26,939,442 of record OY282597.1, on the reverse strand, counting down.
AAAAAACACGTCAACAATACATATTTTGACATATTCACATTTGATGTTACTTCCCCTATCGCACCCCCAGAGCATGTCACCATTTTTTTTAAAGAGATCACCCTATATTGTTTCGCATTATCAGATGCTCCATGATGAGCAGATTTCAACAAAGTATAAAATATAAGGTCTGAAGCTTATGGTTCGGGAGCTACAAATTATTTGTGTTCAAAACGAGACACCCTAAATAACGATTAAAATTTCCACAAAATTTATTGACTTTGCGACATGTTTCGTTACACAGTATCTTTTTCAAGCGAATGTAGTACATTAAATTATTCTTCATTGAAATTACTTAAATACCTTTCTTACCCATTGCCATAATTAGGGACTACCTATAATTATCAATTGAACAAATTTAACAAAGGGAAACCGTTCAGGTCCAGTTGATCATTCAATAAACAAGATGAATTTTTCTATTTATTATTTTCCAAGAATTCTAAATAATTAAGCCTCATGCCCTTATTTTCCACATGAAGAATTTCGAAGTTTTCATCGAAGTCATGGCCTTCCTCCAAAATATAATTGGGATATGATGAGTGTGTTTTATTGTTTATATAATTCATACGGTGTTCAAGTATGCGGCTTTTGAATGGTCTACCTGTCTGGCCGATATACACTTTGGATCCAAAGTGTATATCGAACAGTGTTATCACAACAAATTGCGTGCTCTTTCTGATAATGAAAAAATATGTAAAGGGTGTAATTAAAAAAAAAAAAAATTGGGGTCACTTCCGGTTAAATCGGAAGTGGTGAATTTTCAGTAGATGCGTCAAAAAATGCGTATTCAAGTACTGAAGCGACATACCAAATTTGAAATCTCTCATAATGGAGCATCTGATGATGCGAAACTATATAGGATGATCCATTAAAAAAAAATGGTGACATACTCTGGGTGTGCGATAGTGGAAGTAACATCAGATGTGAATATGTCAAAATGTGTCCTCCTGTATACTATTGTTGACGTGTTTTTTTATTTTTTCTGAAAATCATTGTTCCAAAAGTTATTCAGGTTGGCTCGTTTTCTCGATGATGCGGAATATATAGGGTGATCCATTCAAAAAAAAAAGTGACATACTCTGGGTGTGCGATAGTGGAAGTAACATCAGATGTGAATATGTCAAAATGTGTCCTCCTGTATACTATTGTTGTCTTTTTTTTTTATTTTTTCTGAAAATCAGTGTTCCGAAAGTTATTCAGGTTGGCTGGTTTTCTCGATGATGCGAAACATATAGAGTGATCCGTTAAAAAAAATGGTGACATGCCCTGGGTGTGCGATACTGGAAGTAACATCGAATGTGAATATGTCAAAATGTGTCCTCCTGTATACTATTGTGGACGTGTTTTTTTATTTTTTCTGAAAATCATTGTTCCAAAAGTGATTCAGGTTGGCTGGTTTTCTCGATGATGCGAAACATATAGAGTGATCCGTTAAAAAAAATTGTGACATGCCCTGGGTGTGCGATACTGGAAGTAACATCGAATGTGAATATGTCAAAATGTGTCCTCCTGTATACTATTGTTGACGTGTTTTTTTATTTTTTCTGAAAATCATTGTTTCAAAAGTTATTCAGGTTGGCTCGTTTTCTCGATGATGCGGAACATATAGGGTGATCCATTAAAAAAAATGGTGACTTGCTCTGGGTGAGCGATAGGGGCAGTAACATCAGATGTAAATATGTCAAAATGTGTCCTCCTGTATAATATTGTTGTCTTTTTTTTTTATTTTTTCTGAAAATCAGTGTTCCGAAAGTTATTCAGGTTGGCTGGTTTTCTCGATGATGCGAAACATATAGAGTGATCCGTTAAAAAAAATGGTGACATGCCCTGGGTGTGCGATACTGGAAGTAACATCGAATGTGAATATGTCAAAATGTGTCCTCCTGTATACTATTGTGGACGTGTTTTTTTATTTTTTCTGAAAATCATTGTTCCAAAAGTTATTCAGGTTGGCTGGTTTTCTCGATGATGCGAAACATATAGAGTGATCCGTTAAAAAAAATGGTGACATGCCCTGGGTGTGCGATACTGGAAGTAACATCGAATGTGAATATGTCAAAATGTGTCCTCCTGTATACTATTGTTGACGTGTTTTTTTATTTTTTCTGAAAATCATTGTTTCAAAAGTTATTCAGGTTGGCTCGTTTTCTCGATGATGCGGAACATATAGGGTGATCCATTAAAAAAAATGGTGACATGCTCTGGGTGAGCGATAGGGGCAGTAACATCAGATGTGAATATGTCAAAATGTGTCCCCCTGTATACTATTGTTGACGTGTTTTTTTATTTTTTCTGAAAATCATTGTACCAACAGTTATTCAGGTTGGCTCGTTTTCTCGATGATGCGGAACATATAGGGTGATCCATTAAAAAAAAATGGTGACATGCTCTGGGTGTGCGATAGTGGAATTAACATCAGATGTGAATATGTCAAAATGTGTCCCCCTGTATACTATTGTTGACGTGTTTTTTTATTTTTTCTGAAAATCATTGTACCAACAGTTATTCAGGTTGGCTGGTTTTCTCGATGATGCGGAACATATAGGGAGATCCATTAAAAAAAATGGTGACATGCTCTGGGTGTGCGATAGTGGAAATAACATCAGATGTGAATATGTCAAAATGTGTCCCCCTGTATACTATTGTTGGCGTGTTTTTTTTTTCTGAAAATCATTGTTCCAAAAAATATTCAGGTTGGCTCGTTTTCTCGATGATGCGGAACATATAGGGTGATCCATTAAAAAAAAATGGTGACTTGCTCTGGGTGAGCGATAGGGGCAGTAACATCAGATGTAAATATGTCAAAATGTGGCCCCCTGTATACTACTGTTGACGTGTTTTTTTATTTTTCCTGATAATCATTGTTCCAACAGTTATTCAGGTTGGCTCGTTTTCTACTCAAATAATTTGTATCTCCCGACCTATAAGCTTCAGACCATTATTATGTTTTATACTTTGTTGAAATCTGCTCGTCATGGAGCATCTGATAATGCGAAACATATAGGGTGATCCGTTAAAAAATTGGTGACATGCTCTGGGTGTGCGATAGGGGAAGTAACATCAAATGTGAATATGTCAAAATGTGTCCCCCTGTATACTATTGTTGACGTGTTTTTTTATTTTTTCTGAAAATCATTGTACCAACAGTTATTCATGTTGGCTCGTTTTCTAGATGATGCGAAATAGTATTGGGCTGATCCATTAAAGAAAAATGGTGACATGCTCTGGGTGTGCGATAGGGGAAGTAACATTAAATGTGAATACGTCAAAATGTGTCCCCCTGTATACTATTGTTGACGTGTTTTTTTATTTTTTCTGAAAATCATTGTACCAACAGTTATTCAGGTTGGCTCGTTTTCTCGATGATGCGGAACATATAGGGTGATCCATTAAAAAAAAATGGTGACATGCTCTGGGTGTGCGATAGTGGAATTAACATCAGATGTGAATATGTCAAAATGTGTCCCCCTGTATACTATTGTTGACGTGTTTTTTTATTTTTTCTGAAAATCATTGTACCAACAGTTATTCAGGTTGCCTCGTTTTCTCGATGATGCGGAACATATAGGGTGATCCATTAAAAAAAAATGGTGACATGCTCTGGGTGTGCGATAGTGGAATTAACATCAGATGTGAATATGTCAAAATGTGTCCCCCTGTATACTATTGTTGACGTGTTTTTTTATTTTTTCTGAAAATCATTGTACCAACAGTTATTCAGGTTGGCTCGTTTTCTCGATGATGCGGAACATATAGGGTGATCCATTAAAAAAAATGGTGACATGCTCTGGGTGTGCGATAGTGGAAATAACATCAGATGTGAATATGTCAAAATGTGTCCCCCTGTATACTATTGTTGGCGTGTTTTTTTTTTCTGAAAATCATTGTTCCAAAAAATATTCAGGTTGGCTCGTTTTCTCGATGATGCGGAACATATAGGGTGATCCATTAAAAAAAAATGGTGACTTGCTCTGGGTGAGCGATAGGGGCAGTAACATCAGATGTAAATATGTCAAAATGTGTCCCCCTGTATACTATTGTTGACGTGTTTTTTTATTTTTCCTGGAAATCATTGTTCCAACAGTTATTCAGGTTGGCTCGTTTTCTACTCAAATAATTGGCATCTCCCGAACTATAAGCTTCAGACCATTATTATGTTTTATACTTTGTTGAAATCTGCTCGTCATGGAGCATCTGATAATGCGAAACATATAGGGTGATCCGTTAAAAAAATGGTGACATGCTCTGGGTGAGCGATAGTGGGAGTAACATCAGATGTGAATATGTCAAAATGTGTCCCCCTGTATACTATTGTTGACGTGTTTTTTTATTTTTTCTGAAAATCATTGTTCTAAAAGTTATTCAGGTTGGCTCGTTTTTTCGATGATGCGAAACATATAGGGTGATCCGTTAAAAAAAAGGTGACATGCTCTGTGAATATGTCAGATTGTGTCCCCCTGTATACTATTGTTGACGTGTTTTTTTATTTTTTCCGAAAATCATTGTTCCAAAAGTTATTCAGGTTGGCTCGTTTTCTCGATGATGCGAAACAATATAGGGTGATCCATTAAAAAAAATGGTGACATGCTCTGGGTGTGCGATAGTGGAATTAACATCAGATGTTAATATGTCAAAATGTGTTCCCCTTGTATACTATTGTTGACTTTTTTTTTATTTTTCTCGAAAATCATTGTTTCAAAAGTTATTCAGGTTGGCTCGTTTTCTCGATGATGCGAAACATAAAGGGTGATCCATTAAGAAAAATGGTGACATGCTCTGGGTGTGCGATAGAGGAAGTAACATCAGATGTGAATATGTCAAAATGTCTCCCCCTGTATACTATTGTTGACGTTTTTTTTTTATTTTTCCCGAAAATCATTGTTCCAAAAGTTATTCATTCCGGTTGGCTCGTTTTCTCTATGATGCGAAACATATAGGGTGATCCATAAAAAAAAATGGTGACATGCTCTGGCGATAGTGGAAGTAACATCAGATGTGAATATGTCAAAATGTGTCCCCCTGTATACTATTGTTGACGTGTTTTTTTATTTTTCCCGAAAATCATTGTTCCAAAAGTTATTTATTCCGGTTCGCTCGTTTTCTCGATGATGCGAAACATATAGGGTGATCCATAAAAAAAAAATGGTGACATGCTCTGGCGATAGTGGAAGTAACATCAGATGTGAATATGTCAAAATGTGTCCCCCTGTAAACTATTGTTGACGTGTTTTTTTATTTTTTCTGGAAATTATTGTTCCAAAAGTTATTCAGGTTGGCTCGTTTTCTACTCAAATAATTGGCATCTCCCGAACTATAAGCTTCAGACCATTATTATGTTTTATACTTTGTTGAAATCTGCTCGTCATGGAGCATCTGATAATGCGAAACATATAGGGTGATCCGTTAAAAAAATGGTGACATGCTCTGGGTGAGCGATAGTGGGAGTAACATCAGATGTGAATATGTCAAAATGTGTCCCCCTGTATACTATTGTTGACGTGTTTTTTTATTTTTTCTGAAAATCATTGTTCCAAAAGTTATTCAGGTTGGCTCGTTTTTTCGATGATGCGAAACATATAGGGTGATCCGTTAAAAAAAGGTGACATGCTCTGTGAATATGTCAGATTGTGTCCCCCTGTATACTATTGTTGACGTGTTTTTTTATTTTTCCCGAAAATCATTGTTCCAAATGTTATTCATTCCGGTTGGCTCGTTTTCTCTATGATGCGAAAAATATAGGGTGATCCATTAAAAAAAATGGTGACATGCTCTGGCGATAGTGGAAGTAACATCAGATGTGAATATGTCAAAATGTGTCCCCCTGTATACTATTGTTGACGTGTTTTTTTATTTTTCCCGAAAATCATTGTTCCAAAAGTTATTTATTCCGGTTCACTCGTTTTCTCGATGATGCGAAACATATAGGGTGATCCATAAAAAAAAATGGTGACATGCTCTGGCGATAGTGGAAGTAACATCAGATGTGAAAATGTCAAAATGTGTCCCCCTGTATACTATTGTTGACGTGTTTTTTTATTTTTTCCCGAAAATCATTGTTCCAAAAGTTATTCAGGTTGGCTCGTTTTTTCGATGATGCGAAACATATAGGGTGATCCGTTAAAAAAAAGGTGACATGCTCTGTGAATATGTCAGATTGTGTCCCCCTGTATACTATTGTTGACGTGTTTTTTTATTTTTCCCGAAAATCATTGTTCCAAAAGTTATTCATTCCGGTTGGCTCGTTTTCTCTATGATGCGAAAAATATAGGGTGATCCATTAAAAAAAATGGTGACATGCTCTGGCGATAGTGGAAGTAACATCAGATGTGAATATGTCAAAATGTGTCCCCCTGTATACTATTGTTGACGTGTTTTTTTATTTTTCCCGAAAATCATTGTTCCAAAAGTTATTTATTCCGGTTCGCTCGTTTTCTCGATGATGCGAAACATATAGGGTGATCCATAAAAAAAAATGGTGACATGCTCTGGCGATAGTGGAAGTAACATCAGATGTGAAAATGTCAAAATGTGTCCCCCTGTATACTATTGTTGACGTGTTTTTTTATTTTTTCCCGAAAATCATTGTTCCAAAAGTTATTCATTCCGGTTCGCTCGTTTTCTCGATGATGCGAAACATATAGAGTGATCCGTTAAAAAAAATGGTGACATGCCCTGGGTGTGCGATACTGGAAGTAACATCGAATGTGAATATGTCAAAATGTGTCCTCCTGTATACTATTGTTGACGTGTTTTTTTATTTTTTCTGAAAATCATTGTTTCAAAAGTTATTCAGGTTGGCTCGTTTTCTCGATGATGCGGAACATATAGGGTGATCCATTAAAAAAAATGGTGACATGCTCTGGGTGAGCGATAGGGGCAGTAACATCAGATGTGAATATGTCAAAATGTGTCCCCCTGTATACTATTGTTGACGTGTTTTTTTATTTTTTCTGAAAATCATTGTACCAACAGTTATTCAGGTTGGCTCGTTTTCTCGATGATGCGGAACATATAGGGTGATCCATTAAAAAAAAATGGTGACATGCTCTGGGTGTGCGATAGTGGAATTAACATCAGATGTGAATATGTCAAAATGTGTCCCCCTGTATACTATTGTTGACGTGTTTTTTTATTTTTTCTGAAAATCATTGTACCAACAGTTATTCAGGTTGGCTGGTTTTCTCGATGATGCGGAACATATAGGGAGATCCATTAAAAAAAATGGTGACATGCTCTGGGTGTGCGATAGTGGAAATAACATCAGATGTGAATATGTCAAAATGTGTCCCCCTGTATACTATTGTTGGCGTGTTTTTTTTTCTGAAAATCATTGTTCCAAAAAATATTCAGGTTGGCTCGTTTTCTCGATGATGCGGAACATATAGGGTGATCCATTAAAAAAAAATGGTGACTTGCTCTGGGTGAGCGATAGGGGCAGTAACATCAGATGTAAATATGTCAAAATGTGGCCCCCTGTATACTACTGTTGACGTGTTTTTTTATTTTTCCTGATAATCATTGTTCCAACAGTTATTCAGGTTGGCTCGTTTTCTACTCAAATAATTTGTATCTCCCGACCTATAAGCTTCAGACCATTATTATGTTTTATACTTTGTTGAAATCTGCTCGTCATGGAGCATCTGATAATGCGAAACATATAGGGTGATCCGTTAAAAAATTGGTGACATGCTCTGGGTGTGCGATAGGGGAAGTAACATCAAATGTGAATATGTCAAAATGTGTCCCCCTGTATACTATTGTTGACGTGTTTTTTTATTTTTTCTGAAAATCATTGTACCAACAGTTATTCATGTTGGCTCGTTTTCTAGATGATGCGAAATAGTATTGGGCTGATCCATTAAAGAAAAATGGTGACATGCTCTGGGTGTGCGATAGGGGAAGTAACATTAAATGTGAATACGTCAAAATGTGTCCCCCTGTATACTATTGTTGACGTGTTTTTTTATTTTTTCTGAAAATCATTGTACCAACAGTTATTCAGGTTGGCTCGTTTTCTCGATGATGCGGAACATATAGGGTGATCCATTAAAAAAAAATGGTGACATGCTCTGGGTGTGCGATAGTGGAATTAACATCAGATGTGAATATGTCAAAATGTGTCCCCCTGTATACTATTGTTGACGTGTTTTTTTATTTTTTCTGAAAATCATTGTACCAACAGTTATTCAGGTTGCCTCGTTTTCTCGATGATGCGGAACATATAGGGTGATCCATTAAAAAAAAATGGTGACATGCTCTGGGTGTGCGATAGTGGAATTAACATCAGATGTGAATATGTCAAAATGTGTCCCCCTGTATACTATTGTTGACGTGTTTTTTTATTTTTTCTGAAAATCATTGTACCAACAGTTATTCAGGTTGGCTCGTTTTCTCGATGATGCGGAACATATAGGGTGATCCATTTAAAAAAATGGTGACATGCTCTGGGTGTGCGATAGTGGAATTAACATCAGATGTGAATATGTCAAAATGTGTCCCCCTGTATACTATTGTTGACGTGTTTTTTTATTTTTTCTGAAAATCATTGTACCAACAGTTATTCAGGTTGGCTGGTTTTCTCGATGATGCGGAACATATAGGGAGATCCATTAAAAAAAATGGTGACATGCTCTGGGTGTGCGATAGTGGAAATAACATCAGATGTGAATATGTCAAAATGTGTCCCCCTGTATACTATTGTTGGCGTGTTTTTTTTTTCTGAAAATCATTGTTCCAAAAAATATTCAGGTTGGCTCGTTTTCTCGATGATGCGGAACATATAGGGTGATCCATTAAAAAAAAATGGTGACTTGCTCTGGGTGAGCGATAGGGGCAGTAACATCAGATGTAAATATGTCAAAATGTGTCCCCCTGTATACTATTGTTGACGTGTTTTTTTATTTTTCCTGGAAATCATTGTTCCAACAGTTATTCAGGTTGGCTCGTTTTCTACTCAAATAATTGGCATCTCCCGAACTATAAGCTTCAGACCATTATTATGTTTTATACTTTGTTGAAATCTGCTCGTCATGGAGCATCTGATAATGCGAAACATATAGGGTGATCCGTTAAAAAAATGGTGACATGCTCTGGGTGAGCGATAGTGGGAGTAACATCAGATGTGAATATGTCAAAATGTGTCCCCCTGTATACTATTGTTGACGTGTTTTTTTATTTTTTCTGAAAATCATTGTTCTAAAAGTTATTCAGGTTGGCTCGTTTTTTCGATGATGCGAAACATATAGGGTGATCCGTTAAAAAAAAGGTGACATGCTCTGTGAATATGTCAGATTGTGTCCCCCTGTATACTATTGTTGACGTGTTTTTTTATTTTTTCCGAAAATCATTGTTCCAAAAGTTATTCAGGTTGGCTCGTTTTCTCGATGATGCGAAACAATATAGGGTGATCCATTAAAAAAAATGGTGACATGCTCTGGGTGTGCGATAGTGGAATTAACATCAGATGTTAATATGTCAAAATGTGTTCCCCTTGTATACTATTGTTGACTTTTTTTTTATTTTTCTCGAAAATCATTGTTTCAAAAGTTATTCAGGTTGGCTCGTTTTCTCGATGATGCGAAACATAAAGGGTGATCCATTAAGAAAAATGGTGACATGCTCTGGGTGTGCGATAGAGGAAGTAACATCAGATGTGAATATGTCAAAATGTCTCCCCCTGTATACTATTGTTGACGTTTTTTTTTTATTTTTCCCGAAAATCATTGTTCCAAAAGTTATTCATTCCGGTTGGCTCGTTTTCTCTATGATGCGAAACATATAGGGTGATCCATAAAAAAAAATGGTGACATGCTCTGGCGATAGTGGAAGTAACATCAGATGTGAATATGTCAAAATGTGTCCCCCTGTATACTATTGTTGACGTGTTTTTTTATTTTTCCCGAAAATCATTGTTCCAAAAGTTATTTATTCCGGTTCGCTCGTTTTCTCGATGATGCGAAACATATAGGGTGATCCATAAAAAAAAAATGGTGACATGCTCTGGCGATAGTGGAAGTAACATCAGATGTGAATATGTCAAAATGTGTCCCCCTGTAAACTATTGTTGACGTGTTTTTTTATTTTTTCTGGAAATTATTGTTCCAAAAGTTATTCAGGTTGGCTCGTTTTCTACTCAAATAATTGGCATCTCCCGAACTATAAGCTTCAGACCATTATTATGTTTTATACTTTGTTGAAATCTGCTCGTCATGGAGCATCTGATAATGCGAAACATATAGGGTGATCCGTTAAAAAAATGGTGACATGCTCTGGGTGAGCGATAGTGGGAGTAACATCAGATGTGAATATGTCAAAATGTGTCCCCCTGTATACTATTGTTGACGTGTTTTTTTATTTTTTCTGAAAATCATTGTTCCAAAAGTTATTCAGGTTGGCTCGTTTTTTCGATGATGCGAAACATATAGGGTGATCCGTTAAAAAAAAGGTGACATGTTCTGTGAATATGTCAGATTGTGTCCCCCTGTATACTATTGTTGACGTGTTTTTTTATTTTTCCCGAAAATCATTGTTCCAAAAGTTATTCATTCCGGTTGGCTCGTTTTCTCTATGATGCGAAAAATATAGGGTGATCCATTAAAAAAAATGGTGACATGCTCTGGCGATAGTGGAAGTAACATCAGATGTGAATATGTCAAAATGTGTCCCCCTGTATACTATTGTTGACGTGTTTTTTTATTTTTCCCGAAAATCATTGTTCCAAAAGTTATTTATTCCGGTTCGCTCGTTTTCTCGATGATGCGAAACATATAGGGTGATCCATAAAAAAAAATGGTGACATGCTCTGGCGATAGTGGAAGTAACATCAGATGTGAAAATGTCAAAATGTGTCCCCCTGTATACTATTGTTGACGTGTTTTTTTATTTTTTCCCGAAAATCATTGTTCCAAAAGTTATTCATTCCGGTTCGCTCGTTTTCTCGATGATGCGAAACATATAGGGTGATCCATAAAAAAAAAATGGTGACATGCTCTGGCGATAGTGGAAGTAACATCAGATGTGAATATGTCAAAATGTGTCCCCCTGTATACTATTGTTGACGTGTTTTTTTTATTTTTCCCGAAAATCATTGTTCCAAAAGTTATTTATTCCGGTTCGCTCGTTTTCTCGATGATGCGAAACATATAGGGTGATCCATAAAAAAAAATGGTGACATGCTCTGGCGATAGTGGAAGTAACATCAGATGTGAATATGTCAAAATGTGTCCCCCTGTATACTATTGTTGACGTGTTTTTTTATTTTTCCCGAAAATCATTGTTCCAAAAGTTATTTATTCCGGTTCGCTCGTTTTCTCGATGATGCGAAACATATAGGGTGATCCATAAAAAAAATGGTGACATGCTCTGGCGATAGTGGAAGTAACATCAGATGTGAATATGTCAAAATGTGTCCCCCTGTATACTATTGTTGACGTGTTTTTTTATTTTTTCTGGAAATCATTGTTCCAAAAGTTATTCAGGTTGGCTCGTTTTCTACTCAAATAATTGGCATCTCCCGAACTATAAGCTTCAGACCATTATTATGTTTTATACTTTGTTGAAATCTGCTCGTCATGGAGCATCTGATAATGCGAAACATATAGGGTGATCCGTTAAAAAAATGGTGACATGCTCTGGGTGAGCGATAGTGGGAGTAACATCAGATGTGAATATGTCAAAATGTGTCCCCCTGTATACTATTGTTGACGTGTTTTTTTATTTTTTCTGAAAATCATTGTTCCAAAAGTTATTCAGGTTGGCTCGTTTTTTCGATGATGCGAAACATATAGGGTGATCCGTTAAAAAAAAGGTGACATGCTCTGTGAATATGTCAGATTGTGTCCCCCTGTATACTATTGTTGACGTGTTTTTTTATTTTTTCCGAAAATCATTGTTCCAAAAGTTATTCAGGTTGGCTCGTTTTCTCGATGATGCGAAACAATATAGGGTGATCCATTAAAAAAAATGGTGACATGCTCTGGGTGTGCGATAGTGGAATTAACATCAGATGTTAATATGTCAAAATGTGTTCCCCTTGTATACTATTGTTGACTTTTTTTTATTTTTCTCGAAAATCATTGTTTCAAAAGTTATTCAGGTTGGCTCGTTTTCTCGATGATGCGAAACATAAAGGGTGATCCATTAAGAAAAATGGTGACATGCTCTGGGTGTGCGATAGTGGAAGTAACATCAGATGTGAATATGTCAAAATGTCTCCCCCTGTATACTATTGTTGACGTTTTTTTTTATTTTTCCCGAAAATCAATGTTCCAAAAGTTATTCATTCCGGTTGGCTCGTTTTCTCTATGATGCGAAAAATATAGGGTGATCCATTAAAAAAAAATGGTGACATGCTCTGGCGATAGTGGAAGTAACATCAGATGTGAATATGTCAAAATGTGTCCCCCTGTATACTATTGTTGACGTGTTTTTTTATTTTTCCCGAAAATCATTGTTCCAAAAGTTATTTATTCCGGTTCGCTCGTTTTCTCGATGATGCGAAACATATAGGGTGATCCATAAAAAAAAATGGTGACATGCTCTGGCGATAGTGGAAGTAACATCAGATGTGAATATGTCAAAATGTGTCCCCCTGTATACTATTGTTGACGTGTTTTTTTATTTTTCCCGAAAATCATTGTTCCAAAAGTTATTCATTCCGGTTGGCTCGTTTTCTCTATGATGCGAAAAATATAGGGTGATCCATTAAAAAAAAATGGTGACATGCTCTGGCGATAGTGGAAGTAACATCAGATGTGAATATGTCAAAATGTGTCCCCCTGTATACTATTGTTGACGTGTTTTTTTATTTTTCCCGAAAATCATTGTTCCAAAAGTTATTTATTCCGGTTCGCTCGTTTTCTCGATGATGCGAAACATATAGGGTGATCCATAAAAAAAAATGGTGACATGCTCTGGCGATAGTGGAAGTAACATCAGATGTGAATATGTCAAAATGTGTCCCCCTGTATACTATTGTTGACGTGTTTTTTTATTTTTCCCGAAAATCATTGTTCCAAAAGTTATTTATTCCGGTTCGCTCGTTTTCTCGATGATGCGAAACATATAGGGTGATCCATAAAAAAAAAAATTGTGACATGCTCTGGCGATAGTGGAAGTAACATCAGATGTGAATATGTCAAAATGTGTCCCCCTGTATACTATTGTTGACGTGTTTTTTTATTTTTCCCGAAAATCATTGTTCCAAAAGTTATTTATTCCGGTTCGCTCGTTTTCTCGATGATGCGAAACATATAGGGTGATCCATAAAAAAAAATGATGACATGCTCTGGCGATAGTGGAAGTAACATCAGATGTGAATATGTCAAAATGTGTCCCCCTGTATACTATTGTTGACGTGTTTTTTTATTTTTCCCGAAAATCATTGTTCCAAAAGTTATTTATTCCGGTTCGCTCGTTTTCTCGATGATGCGAAACATATAGGGTGATCCATAAAAAAAAAATGGTGACATGCTCTGGCGATAGTGGAAGTAACATCAGATGTGAATATGTCAAAATGTGTCCCCCTGTATACTATTGTTGACGTGTTTTTTTATTTTTCCCGAAAATCATTGTTCCAAAAGTTATTTATTCCGGTTCGCTCGTTTTCTCGATGATGCGAAACATATAGGGTGATCCATAAAAAAAAAATGGTGACATGCTCTGGCGATAGTGGAAGTAACATCAGATGTGAATATGTCAAAATGTGTCCCCCTGTATACTATTGTTGACGTGTTTTTTTATTTTTCCCGAAAATCATTGTTCCAAAAGTTATTTATTCCGGTTCGCTCGTTTTCTCGATGATGCGAAACATATAGGGTGATCCATAAAAAAAAAATGGTGACATGCTCTGGCGATAGTGGAAGTAACATCAGATGTGAATATGTCAAAATGTGTCCCCCTGTAAACTATTGTTGACGTGTTTTTTTATTTTTTCTGGAAATCATTGTTCCAAAAGTTATTCAGGTTGGCTCGTTTTCTACTCAAATAATTGGCATCTCCCGAACTATAAGCTTCAGACCATTATTATGTTTTATACTTTGTTGAAATCTGCTCGTCATGGAGCATCTGATAATGCGAAACATATAGGGTGATCCGTTAAAAAAATGGTGACATGCTCTGGGTGAGCGATAGTGGGAGTAACATCAGATGTGAATATGTCAAAATGTGTCCCCCTGTATACTATTGTTGACGTGTTTTTTTATTTTTTCTGAAAATCATTGTTCCAAAAGTTATTCAGGTTGGCTCGTTTTTTCGATGATGCGAAACATATAGGGTGATCCGTTAAAAAAAAGGTGACATGCTCTGTGAATATGTCAGATTGTGTCCCCCTGTATACTATTGTTGACGTGTTTTTTTATTTTTCCCGAAAATCATTGTTCCAAAAGTTATTCATTCCGGTTGGCTCGTTTTCTCTATGATGCGAAAAATATAGGGTGATCCATTAAAAAAAAATGGTGACATGCTCTGGCGATAGTGGAAGTAACATCAGATGTGAATATGTCAAAATGTGTCCCCCTGTATACTATTGTTGACGTGTTTTTTTATTTTTCCCGAAAATCATTGTTCCAAAAGTTATTTATTCCGGTTCGCTCGTTTTCTCGATGATGCGAAACATATAGGGTGATCCATAAAAAAAAATGGTGACATGCTCTGGCGATAAAGGAAGTAACATCAGATGTGAAAATGTCAAAATGTGTCCCCCTGTATACTATTGTTGACGTGTTTTTTTATTTTTCCCGAAAATCATTGTTCCAAAAGTTATTCATTCCGGTTCGCTCGTTTTCTCGATGATGCGAAACATATAGGGTGATCCATAAAAAAAAAATGGTGACATGCTCTGGCGATAGTGGAAGTAACATCAGATGTGAATATGTCAAAATGTGTCCCCCTGTATACTATTGTTGACGTGTTTTTTTATTTTTCCCGAAAATCATTGTTCCAAAAGTTATTTATTCCGGTTCGCTCGTTTTCTCGATGATGCGAAACATATAGGGTGATCCATAAAAAAAAAATGGTGACATGCTCTGGCGATAGTGGAAGTAACATCAGATGTGAATATGTCAAAATGTGTCCCCCTGTATACTATTGTTGACGTGTTTTTTTATTTTTCCCGAAAATCATTGTTCAAAAATTATTTATTCCGGTTCGCTCGTTTTCTCGATGATGCGAAACATATAGGGTGATCCATAAAAAAAAATGGTGACATGCTCTGGCGATAGTGGAAGTAACATCAAATGTGAATATATCAAAATGTGTCCCCCTGTATACTATTGTTGACGTGTTTTTTTATTTTTTCTGAAAATCATTGTTCCAAAAGTTATTCAGGTTGGCTCGTTTTTTCGATGATGCGAAACATATAGGGTGATCCGTTAAAAAAAAGGTGACATGCTCTGTGAATATGTCAGATTGTGTCCCCCTGTATACTATTGTTGACGTGTTTTTTTATTTTTTCCGAAAATCATTGTTCCAAAAGTTATTCAGGTTGGCTCGTTTTCTCGATGATGCGAAACATAAAGGGTGATCCATTAAGAAAAATGGTGACATGCTCTGGCGATAGTGGAAGTAACATCAGATGTGAATATGTCAAAATGTGTCCCCCTGTATACTATTGTTGACGTGTTTTTTTATTTTTTGTGAAAATCATTGTTCCAAAAGTTATTCAGGTTGGCTCGTTTTCTCTATGATGCGAAACATCACTCCACGGGACTCGTGGTGTTACCAAGCAATTTGATCTCGTTGATTTCTGACAGAATTATCGATTGTATTGTGAGCACGAGTCGTATTTATTGAGATAATTTCACGAACCAACCAAGTTATTATTTGAAATTTGATCGAGTAAACAAAGTGAATTCTTCAATAGTTGCAACTAATGAATAATAAACATGAAGTCTGTCAACCTGACGTTTATGTCATATTAGATTACAAGATGTATCATTGCTGTTTATATTTGTGGTTGACTTGACGACGTGGTCTTTCCGGATCGGAAAGAAAGGAAGCGAAAGAAAGCGTGTACTTTCGCGAAATCCCATTCTGATTGGTCCTCATATCGCAGGAGACGCGACTTTCATATAGTGAGTGAAATTGTCGGGCAAATTCATTAATTTGCCCTTCTACACTTGTACAGATTTCTTTGGATTTGTTGCAGTTGATCACGTTTTCATTGCTTTTTTGAGAATGTTTTCTATTTTTTACGTAACAGTTGATTTTATTGAACAAAGTGATAGACTAAATTATTTTGAAGTTAATGTCAAATAATAATTTTTGAATGTTTTTTCGAATTTCCTCCACAAAATCAAACTTTCAATCAATAGTTATTTCATGTTGCAATCAGGATATTGTTATATCGTTTTTGATGGAATATAATAATCATAAATAAAGTATAATCAAAATAATAATAATGAAAAGCAACGGGTGATGGTCTACTGTTGTAGCCGCGTGATGGGTATAGAGGTCCCGGACACCAGATGTAGAGCGTGTCGTGGGTCTCCTGGGATCATAATGCATTTGCTGTCCGCGCGACAAGCTTATGATGTGACAGCCTATATCCAAGGGCATAACGCGACTCTACGAGAGTTTTTCTACCGTCTACGACCCTCGTATGGTATAGACAAGACACCGGTGATACCTCTTGCTCCGAAGGATATTGAGTTCATGGTAGAGTATGAGAAGTGCCGAATCTATTGGAACTACTCATTTCCCACCTTGGGGCATATTCAAGCAAATAAGCTTGACCAGCAAATTGGGACAAGTTCCGTCATAGAGTTTTCCTCTTCTGGCGAAACGATGGTTACTCTTTGAACTCCGTAAGCTCTACCCAAACCATTTTGTTGAAACCGTGCCGGTGGTTCCGATCATGAGGTACTTAGTGGAATGATGGACACGCTGTTTTCTAATCTATCTAGTTCTATGGACAAAATTGAAATTCAGAATGCAAAATACTGTATAAGAATTTTACACAAGGCTTTGTGTTTTTTAAAATAGCTGTTAGAGAATATAAATTTAAAATACTCCCTAATGTGTGAGACATTTACACAATGAGTTTTTCAAATATCTCATCACTGCTTTCTCGTTCTCTAGCTATTCCTTCCTTCTTAACCGGTCGGGGGCTTCATGGAACTGGTGTTGAATAGTGCTTTGGTCTTGCTAGTAAGCCTCAGCCTTAGCGAATTCTAGTATAGCGCGGGTTGTGCCCTCTATCGGTGGGTAGTCTTGTTTGTGATTTATTACACATTTCTTGTTGTACCTTTTGAATAAAAAATTTGTAAAATTCATCCACAATTGTGAATAACACATATTGTGTATAAAAGTCATGAAACTGGGGAAAATTTCACCACAAACCGAAATAAACAATCATTGGTAAAAATATTTTACATCCAGGTGAACTAATTTTCGGTAATTGTATACATTATTTACACATTTTTTCAAACTGTTAAAGGAAAAAATTAACAGAGGTATTTTTTTCCATGCAAGTTTTCACTCTCACCTCTACCACTATTGCGAATATTAACTGTTTATTATGGTGTTCCTGAATCACTACTCAATTTTACTATTGATTGATTCAATCATGTGATTTTTCCTCAATGAAGTCTAAATTTCAGACATTCTGACGAAAAAGTCATGTACCCCATCAACGTCTGTAGGAACGCGGCTAGAACAGCCTCCTTGACGGAAAACGTTATTGTCTCTGATATTCAGCTGATGCCCAGTGGAGGCCTGGCAAAGAAGTTCTTGGACATGGTGGATATTTACAGGATGACAGATTGTCCACATAGGGTTTTCGTTCTTCCCATCTTCGAAGTTGAATCAACCGAAGAGATTCCTCGGACGAAGAAAAAACTGTTGCAGCTGATTCGCCAGGATAAGGCTGTTTATTTTCACAAATTGATATGCTCTCACTGCCAGAGGTTTCCAGGAATTGAGTCTTGGTTGGTGTCAGATCCTGGTGATGTTGTCAAGGTGAGTTTTGCGGTTTTATTGTTCCTCCATTGGTTTATTGGTATCCCTGCCAAAAATATCACATGAAATAAAAAACTATAGACTTATAATGAGAATTTATAAGGATCTGCGTGAAAAGTCTTAACCTACACGAACGTAATCCTGGCACATACACTTTCTGGAAAGTTGTATGAGGATTCAGTCAGATATCTGAAACAAAGCTCAGAGTTCTTTTGGGAGATCGTTTAATAACGATAGTCGTTGCCAACCGATGTTTTTATCCTTTTTACTTCCATATACACCTACTACGTAGGCTAATTGTGGCAAATACCTGTCAGAAAACAACTACTCTCCTGGCTAATACCACGACGGGTATTGAATTATATCCAACAGATACTTGTGCAATGTAACTCATTGCAGAGGAAACAATTGCAAGCGCTCCCTGTAACCAAAAGGCAGAATTTATTTTGATTCGGACAGGGGGACCACCTGCATACTAGTTTCGAGGTTCTTGAAGTGTAGGTCACTACAGACAGCTTCGAAGCCATCTGTTCCTCGTCCGATTCATACCACAATTCCGTCTATTTGGTCAATCTGGTCTTGCGCTGATGAAAAGGGTGTAAGCCGCTTCAACTAGTGGCGAGTAGTTCAAGAAGCACTCCGTTTCTCCGGGTTGAGAGATTCAGTCAGATATCTGAAACAAACTAGTTTTTTTACGAGAATGGAAATCTGAGCATCCCCTCTCAAATGATTATCCAGTGTGACGCCAAGATATTTGACTGTCTTTCTTTCCATCAGTCGCATGGTTTGGTTTTCATTTTTAATTTAGTCAATTAGTTAATATAGTCAAAATTCGGTAGGTTTGGCTCATAACTGGTGAGTGGTAAGTATACTGCTTTATCCATATTAACTGTAAGAAGTTTACTCTTGTAAAAATCCAATAAAACTGGTAGTGCGTTTTGGATTTTCTAGACTGGACCAGTCTAGATCTTTGAAGAAAACAACCGTATCATCGGCAAAACCAGTTATATCACTAGGAATTGGTAAGTTGAATATATCATTGATATAGAGTATAAAAAGGATTGGCCCCAAAACAGTTTCTTGGGGAACTCCGTAGCGTACAGTTTTTTTATTACTCTGAGTGTTATCTATTTGTACACACTGCTGTCGACGATTCAGATAGCTACTAATTAAATTCAGTGATTTTCCTCTAAATCCGATATTTTCCAGACGATTGATCAATTCTGGATGGCTCACCGTACCGAACGCTTTTGCCAAATCGATGAAGACACAAATTGCTGGTTGCATGGAATCTACCGCTGTGTAAATGTTTCTTATTAATTCAGCAATTGCATCTTGAGTCGATTTACCTTCTACAAAGCCAAATTGATTCTCAGAAATTCATTTATATTTTTCCACAAAACTAATTATACTTTTTTTAATAATTTTTTCTATTATTTTGCTAAAATTGGAAAGAATAGAAATCGGCCTATAGTTTGAAAGACAACTTTTTTTTCCTGATTTATGGAGGGGTTTCACAACAGCAATTTTTAAAACATCAGGAAATTCTCCAGTTTCTAAAACCATATTTATGATCGTTTTCAGAGGATATAATAACAGATCAATGCATTTTTTAATTGTCTCTGCTCCAATCCCATCTAATCCAGGGGCTTTATTTAATTTTAGTTCTTGTACAACATGTCGTATTTCGTTTTCATCTGTTGGCGCCATGAATATTGTATTTGGGATTTTATTGCTGAGGAATTTTCGATCTGTTTTTGTTATTTGATTTGCAAGATTTGATCCTACATTAATGAAATAATCATTGAACGATTCTGTTATAATAAAAGAATCCGTTACAATTTTATCATTTACCTGTATTTCCTTTATGTTATTAATAGTTTCTTTCCTTTGTAATTTTTCAACACACTTCCACACACATTGAACAATATATCCATCCATTGGGTTTTCTCTGAGTCTTGCATTATACCTTCACCACTTTTTGCACCATATATAACCATGAACTATCAAATCAATAATTACTAAACTATTTTGTAGTTTTCAGGATAAAATTAACGATAATAATAATAAAAACAATAGTGATTTTTGTATCTAGTGCGCGAAATGCTCTACTATCTCGAAAAAATTTTTTAACTCGGCTGCAGCTCGAACACCAAAGTATTTCGCGATCGAGATGCAAACAAACTTTTTTCTACAAACGTTAAAAGAAATAGGTGTTATAAAATTTTGTCACAATTTGAAAAGTGTTAAAAAAGCCTTATTTAATTATTGTTGAACGTTCAGAAATAAATGATTTCTTTGATTTTTGCTTGGTGGAGGACCATAAAGTTAGAAATAAATGATTTCTTGAATGTTTGCTTGATTGAGGAGTATAGGTTAGAATATGAAAATCCCATATAGTTTACATCAGTGTGCGAAATGGGTATTTCGCACATTATTTGGCGCACGTTGTCATGGTGACGAAGGAAAATGAAAAAAAGTGTCACTTCGCATTTTGTCAATGCCCGAACCTTGTCATTTTTTGACGTTTGCAGAAAAAATAATTATTCAGTAATGGCATAACTGGTTGATTCTGTTTACCAGGATTCAGGATTCGATGGTCTGTATCAGAAATTCCGTATCCAATTTCATTGGGTATCTTGTGGAAACAGTGGGATCAGGATGTGATGGTTAGGATCAGGAATTCCTTATCTACATTTATGTGATTCCTATAAGTTTTGCTATAGAACCCAAAATCACTGAGAATTCACAAGTATCGATAAGAAAAAAAGGATACAACGTATAAGAGTCTGTTTTAGGCAGTGGTGGTGCGAAGAGACTATCTATACACGATTCGATGAGGTATTCCAACTTCAAAAACAATAATATTTTGAAATTTGAATAAAATAAACAATTTATAATCTTATGCGGTATCGTATAAGAAAGTGGGTTAATGATTTGATGGTCTAATGTGTATTTGGAATTCAGTATCCAATCTTATGCGAATCTAAGATTTCATGAGATCCAACAGTAGGAACATTACGAAACTAAAAGGAATATTCTAAACAAAATATTCCTAAGAATATTACCAAAATATTCGAATAGATTATTATTATCATATTAAGCCAGAATATTTCAAAAATATTTCAGAAAGATCACTATCACTAAAAATCACCGAAATGCATCATTCCATGAAAACCTTTTTAGAATAATTCTGAAATATTCTAATAGATTATTATTATCATATTATTCCGTATTTTTAAAACATATCAGAAGAATCATAATGTATGATATATGATAATATATGATATATATTTCAAAATTACTTCAACTGCGAATGATACATTTTTTTTATCATAATCCGATCATCGAGAATGAAATTATATACTTATTATTTCCCTCGTATGTCAAATGTATTTGCTGATAAACGGTTTTCGTTTCTTCCAGAATGAACTGCATTGTTCTTTTATAAGTTGTGAGCACAAAAATCTGAATGTCTGAATGTATGAAATGAATGTAGGTATCTCTAACCGAAGATTGAGTACTTTTTCCTCTACTCAGAAGATGGTGAGGCCTAGACCACATTTCGTAGCGCGGGATCAGAGTAGGCAAATAGCCAGCCACGGTAGAATTCAAGTTGTGATGATAAGAAATACGGACGAGGAACCGGAGGCCGGAGGAACATAAGCCAGGAATCACACTGATCGACTAGGACCGACCGTCCACCTACAACCAAAATTTCCAACACGTATATTCTTATCGCACAACTCACACTGTATAATCGTCATTGACCGTCCTCGACCGTTTTTCAAAGACCATGTTCGAAATTGTAGTCTGCTGAAAATTTTGGTCGGTGTCACACTATCCTGACGTAATGTCATTTTGACACACATTTATGATGAACTTTTGACTTCAACAAAACTCATGTAAATGGGTATATTTCCTAGCGGAAAAATAAAATGTTCTTCTTCAGTATCACTACTGCTCATTATTTAAAGCAAAACTATTGATATTATGAATTTAACTTATTTTCAATATATGAACAGACAATTCACATAACCTCTCGAATGACAAATCATTGTCAGATTTACAAAATTATTCTAGTGGTCGGTCGTGGATGGTCGATCAGTGTGACTTTGAAAGTTTTCATTGATCTACTTCTACTTTTGGTCGTAGGTGGACGGTCGCGGACGGTCGGTCCTGGTCGATCAGTGTGATTCCTCACTAATGGTATCGAAACTATCCCTTTCGTTTATGTAAGAAATAATATGTAATTTACATATTTTTCTATCAGCAGTTGAAGTCGAATATGACTTCTAATTCTGTATGTGCACTTGTGCATATAATAATCCATTGGATTTATTATATTCATATGGAACGTGCCAGGAACAATCTCGCAGAATATCAATGAGGGTTTTTTAAATAATCAAGTGACTGTTCAAAACCTTATGTTCTCATTTACTTTCAAACTATGTGACCTCATAGAAACATGTAGCATTCATTTAATCGCTGATAAACATTTTATGTCTGAAAACACATTCAAATATCATAGATTCATGTTGGAAAATGCCATTAGAAATTAAAGCCTTATGTATCTGTTATGTCTTTTCAATACTGATGAATATCGAATATGCCTCTATACGGATTTGCGGTTTCACTATCCAACTTGGATCTTGTAAATTCTCTTATAGTTTTTTTTATCAGTCATTATGAGACAGTTTTGGCAGGGATAACTTAGATCACTAGTTTTCTGTTTTTTAGCCCCTCACAACAGCTAGAAGAGAAGTGCCTTATCACAGATGGGAACCCATTTATATCGGCACGAAAAGTGAGCCTTTGTACAATGAAATGTTGTCCTGGGAAGGATTGCAAGATAAAATGTTACAGGTGAGGAGTAATTCAATCCACGGTGAATGGAGTACTAGAAGTAGATCAGAGCTGTCCCAAAGCACAGAGCTTAGTGAGGAATCACACTGATCGACCAGGACCGACCGTCCGCGACCGTCCACCTACGACCAAAAGTAGAAATAGATCAATGAAAACTTTCAAAGTCACACTGATCGACCATCCACGACCGACCACTAAAATAATTCTGTAAATCTGACATTAATTTGACATTCGAAAGGTTATGTGAATTATCTGTTAATTTATTATATATACTATATATCAATAGTTTTGCAATTCCTAACAGACATTTTATTTTTCCGGTAGGAATTATACCTATTTACATGAGTTTTGTTGAAGTCAAAAGTTCATCATAAATGTGTGTCAAAATGACATTACGTCAGGATAGTGTGACACCGACCAAAATTTCCAGCAGACTACAATTTCGAACACGGTCTTTGAAAAACGGTCGAGGAGGGTCAATGACGATTATACAGTGTGAGTTGTGCGATAAGAATATACGTATTGGAAATTTTGGTCGTAGGTGGACGGTCGCGGACGGTCGATCCTAGCCGATCAGTGTGATTCCTGGCTTAGTGCTCGTGAGAGTGCTTTAAGCACTTTTGCGCTCCTAACCACTGTGCTCCCGAACACTTTCCCAATTCAGTGCTTAGTGCTACGAAGCATGTAACGAAAAGGCTTAGTGCTTAGTAATCTCGAATTGGGATTACTAAGCACTAAGCCCTTTCATATAAATGAATTTTGTGGAAACATGGTCGCGGCAGATGATACCCGGCGGCACCCCCACCAAAAAAAAAACGTACTTAGGCATCATTTCTTTGACGAAATTCAAAAGAAATCTGCCAAAAATTTTGTTGGGGTGACATTTGCTATCTGTATACAGGGAATGTGCGGTATGTCAATCACCATTCTGTTATTCCCTACTTCTTATCTGTGAATAGGTAACCAGGGGCGTTTTATCCATAAGGCTAATGAGGCTAAAGCCTCAGGCGCCGCAGATTTTAGGGGCGCCGTCAGATCCTAGGAAAAATCCAAAAGTTGACAGCGAAATCGGAGAATTCAATCACTACAGGCGCAGATAAATTTTAAGCCTCAGGCGCCTGTAACCCTTAAAACGCCCCTGTAGGTAACCATGATTTACATATTATCATTTTTAAACTGTGGGAGGTTAAACGGGCAAAAAAATCATTTCAAGAACACACAAAACGAAACATTCAATCAATATACTCATTGTATTTGAATCAAATTGTTGGTTTCAGCAATTCTGTTTCAAAATAGATTATAGTGTAAAAAGTGCTATGAACGTCCTTTCTGTCAAGGGCGGATTCTATCACATGTCACGTGATCGCTGGTATGGCGAAAAACTGAAAAAAATTACTGAGAAAAGGCAAAAACTGGGATAAAATGGCAAGATATCGAAAAAAGTTACTTGAAAAAGTTGCTTAGAATTCAATTTTATACACACTACCAAAGTTTGAAAAGATAATATGAGAAAATTAAAAATGGCAATTTTTTTTTCAAATATTTTAATAGCTGTATAAAAATATCAAATTATTTTCTTATGAATAGTTTGACAATACTGAAACATTTGTATTAAAATGATGATGACCAAACTTTCTCATTTTCTCCACACCAGAGAGCACTAAATTAAAAAAAAATTATTTTGTCAGAACCCTGGCTGTTACATTGGTTCATATCTAACACTTATTTCAGAATTCCACGATTATTGCGATGACAGGGACATCTTAAAATATCGTGTTTTCCCGATTATAATAAATTTTTGATGATAACCTTGTACCAACGTTTCACTTGGCAAATACTCTTAAAAATAGTGCGTCAAATTAAAGAGGCTTAGAGTTTTCAAGATTGCATGCGAAGTGAAACGCTCTGGTACGATTATCATCGAAACGTGATTATAATCTGGAAAACAACATGTTTCTGGAGTGTCATGTCATCGCAATGTTCGCGGAATTCTGATATATCTGTTAGATACGAATCAATGTAACAGCCAAGGTTTTGACAAAATCCAAGTTCTGTCATTATCATTGAAATACAAATGTTTCAGGTTAGTCAAGCTATTCATAAGAAAACAATTTGATATTTTTATACAGCTAAGAAAATAAAAAAAAATTGCCATTTTCAATTTTCTCACATTTTCTCTTCAAACTTTGTATTTACTGCTAGTGTAAATAAAATTCAATTGTAAGCAACTTTTTCGAATAACTTTTTTCGATATCTTGCCATTTTACCCCACCTTTTGCCTTTTCATAGTAATTTTTTTCAATTTGCCGCCATACCAGCGTTCACATGACATGTGTCAAAATCGATTTTCAGGTTATCGGACATGCACAAATTTTTCCCTGTAACATTTTTTCCAATACTCTAATAATAAACTTTTTTCCCATGTGGTACATACTTTTTGGCGGTCACTGTATATAATTAATCCTTAGCTCGCACAAGTTTCGACTTTTGAGGGCTGCCGTTCGTAGGGGGAAGACAGCAGGTTAACGGAAAAAATAACAAAACAAAAAAAATATACAGTGCTTGTCTAAAGCCCGTTCCCCCTACTAATTTTTGAACCACCTGGTATATCGCAACGAAATTTGTAAGGCTCAAATAGGAGATGAAAACCTACTTTTTCCTTTGAAAATTCCAGCTAAAAGTTTCAAAATGGCAGATGAACGCCATATTCAATCATTTTTTTAATTAGAATACCCGGTAATGATTGCAAATTTAAAAAATATTGCATAGCTACATAGCTACATAGCTACATACTATTCTATCGATGAACCGGATCTCATGAAAATGACTGAAGCGATATGCACCTTTTCTTTTCCTTGTATAATTTTTAGCAAAGTTATGACAAATCTTATTTTCGGCCCTGCCTGAACTTGCAGTGGCGGGTTAGCTCAAGCATGAAATGTGACGTAGGCGTTAAACCACGTTTTCTGAGAAAACGAGCGTATTTCATAAGGTATTACTGAATATCATTCTTGTGGAGAATTGAATTATCTCTCAAGCAATTAAAATTGTTTTTTGATAAATCTTATATATTCTGAAATATAAAAAAAAATTATATTTTTTTTTAATGAAAAATATTTTAGGTTCCTCCCCTGATTATTACGTAAACAATTTTTTTCTGATAATATATGATATCGAGATGTCATGTGCCGAGTTTCAGAGTGCTACAAATTCATTCTTCACTTTTTTCTTGAGTTTGTCTGTCGTTACTGGATAACGAGTTGACATTCTCTTGAAATCCCAATTATCTTGTGACAAGCAGTTTTTCGGTTGCCCAGTAATAAAAATTCCTGTATATTTTGTAATAGTCTCTGGATGTGTACTCACAATTTTTTTTCTATTTTAGATGTTGGAGATGTGCCTTATAGGATATAAATTTGTTATTCTCGATGGAGCATATTTGATTCATTGGCCTGGTATGAAGAAAACTAAAACAAAAGATGGGGAAGCATGGAGAGACAGTTATATCAAAGACAATTCTAGAGAGTATCAGAAAATTCTGAAAGACCTACTGAAGAAATATAATCCCAAACCACAGTGCAAAGCTCATTGAATATTCACAATGATATATCAAGTCTTTATCGTTAGTAACTCATAAATTTATCATGAAATATTGTGGTTTCATATACTCTAAAATCCGAATTAAAGACGACCTCCACACATCTATTCAATGGATGAAAAGTGGGCATTTCATATCGAATTTTGTGTCAAAAAATATATCGCCATTGGGTTGCCTGAAAAATACCTGGCCTGATTATGATTGATTTAAAATTCAAAAGTGACTTTTGTTCAAACATTGTACCCATTTATAAAAAATTCATACACATTTTATACCAATCGAAAGTATGAAGCTTATACATAATACAAACCTTGGGCCTTGTTTGTCTTTGGTATCTTGTCTTTTCTAACAATAGACAAAACAGTATGGAGAGAAGGGGCTTCGACTTTGCCAAAATAGGTACTTAACCCAACGTTTTTTGTGTATTTTATAGGGTTCATACTTTCGATTGGTACTTAAACGAGAACAATATATGAAAAGAAGTCATTTTTAATTGATCAATTAATCACAGTCTGGCCATTCACATATCATTGTGACAATAATGTAGTCATTTACCATTAAACACGGCTCTTAAAGCTATTTATGTACCAAGTGCGTTATATAAATCCCGAGGGCCTTTGGCCCGAGGGATGAATGTTGCCCGATGGGCGTTAGGATCTAGTAACGTTCGTGGTACATACAAGATTTTATTTTTCGCGAAAAAATTATCTTAAATGACGTTGTTTACTTCATAAATTTCTTATGGTATTTACTGCGTTCTGGGACCCATGCGACAAAATATTTCTATCACTTTTCTCGACCAAGCATTAAAAAGAGATGGAGATATTTTGTCGCATGCGACATAGGGTAGTAGACATTTGAGAATCGGGCCCCTGGTCGGCAACTGAGCACAAGTGAGCTTCTATGCAATTGCCATGGAAACATTGAAGAGGTTGTTAAGGGTTGTTTATTTAATAAAATGACGCTGCATTTTTGTGAGAATTGACAAGCTTGTTAGTGAAGGAAACTAACATATCATAATGATTATGGAGATTCCACAGAATGTGACGCTGAAAGCTGAAAAAGCGTTAGGATATTTACTGCCTATGAAATCCAAATACTTATACGAGAAGGAGTATGACCATTTTTTGAAATGGAAAGATGAAAACAGAGTGAATACCGTAAATAAAACTGTCTTAATGGCATACTTCCAGGAACTGGCGAGTTTATCTCATGAAAAATATTAATATTTTTTATTTATTTTACATTATCTCAGTCTGAAAAATATAGTGCAAATAGTCTATGGACCAAATACTTATTGCTGAAATCAACATTGATTGTTAAAGAAAACATTAATATATCAGCATTCAGTCAACTAATGGCCTTTCTGAAAGTTAATTTAAAAGGATACATTCCCAAAAAATCAAAGGTGCTGGAAGGTTGGAGTATTACTTTTCATAAGAAAAGCTCCAGATGATTCTTTTTTGCTACTTAAACTTGTTCTGGTAATGGGCGTATTTGGAGGCTTAAGACGTGATGAAATGGTCATGATAACAATTGATGACATTGAAGACAGAGGAGCCATTTTACTGATCAAGGTACCAGGAACCAAGATCTGCACCTCAAAAAGTTTCACCATTGTTGCAGAAAGCGAAATAGGAGCCTTGAACTCAGTTAAAAAGTACATTGCACTACGACCAAAAGGATGTAAACAACGTAAGTTTTTTTTAACCTACAGAAATAATAAATGGATTGAGTTACCTGTAGGTAAAAATACTATAGGAAGTGTTCTTTCTATCATAGCGAAATATCTCAATTTGGTAAACCCGAAAGGTTACACCGGACATTGTCTACGCCGAACGTTGTCAACGATTGTTGTTCAAGGTGGTGCCTCCTTTGAAATATTAAAATTACATGGAAAATGGCAGAGTAGTACGGTAGCGGAGAGCTATATTGAAGAAAGTATCTCCTCGAAGAACAAAATTGCTGCAATGATAGCCCATTCCGTTTCCGAAAAAGAAAATGTTAACGTTCCGAACGAAACCGAATGCACATTGAGGAGTTCATCATCGGTCAACTCACAGAACTTCAAACTTGGTACTAATTTTTCATTAACATTTGAAAATTGTAATTTTTATTTGAGAGAAAATAATCAGTCCTTTTTTTATGTACAGTTATAAATAAAACTTTTCTGAGTAATTAATTTATTGAACTACGGAAAAAAAAATTAGCGGGCTTTATGATTCATAATGCCCTCCTTAACGCCCCGGGCATTATGGGCTTGTTAATAGCAACCGTTGTCAAGGTATTATAACGCAGTAACGGACAAGTGAAAAATAAAAAATATATTAGTTTTTTTTTTAACTGAAATTCAACTATCGGTATTACGAATAAAAGGTGAAACGATTTTTCATATTGCATATAATAGTCTACAGCTATTAAAATAAATATAAATTTTCTCTACTAATGTGATTTTTGAGTAGTTTTACTCTTCCGCACGGCGCAAAAGGTGAAACGATTTTTCATATTGCATATAATAGTCTACAGCTACTAAAATAAATATAAATTTTCTCTACTAATGTGATTTTTGAGTAGTTTTACTCTTCCGCACGGCGCATGTATGCAGAAAAGTACTACTTTGTGCACGCTCGTAGGAAAAATACTCCTCATATATTGAACAGATGAGTGAAGGTCGTCTTCAATTTGGATCTTAGGGCCAGTTGCATGAAATAAAAATCCGTCAAGTATTTGATGTCACGTTAAATATTTAACATGGCGTTATATGCCAGATTGGGTTGCATAGAAACACTGATCAAAGACTTGATGGCACATACTATCTATCTCAGATAAATAATGTAATCGAATATAGTTATTTATGCAACAAGTGCAAAAAGTAAGTGTTTATTGCACTCGACGTGGAATTGAGTTGAGTGCAATAAACAATTTTTGCACGATTTGCATACAACATTTTTTCTACGTTCATGCAAAAAGCAAAAAATGATTTATCAAGGTACGACACTAGGTGTTAGAAAATGAAAAGCACAACTTGAATAATTGATTATTATTATCGATTTGCATTGAAACAGATCACTATCATCTATTTTCCAGTAATAATACTCATTTTAAAACTTTCAATTCTGTAATTGTCAGAAATAATTTTTGACTAACGGTTCTATAACCACAGTTGCATTATAAAAATCAAAATCATAGTAGCCGTGAGCGCGTATGTTATCACGAGGTGTGGTCACAGTACAGACAGTTTGCTCTACGCAGGTAGACGGTTTAGAACAAAGCGGATCAGTTTTGATTATGGAGTTTTTCTCGGGAAGGCTTTGGTTTTGCTCTGGCTGCTAACATTAATACAAAATAATATAGAATATGTAACTATTTAAAACGTATTGCCATTCTCACAAAATATCTGCTAAATATGTAGTGGGTTTGAACATTTATGTTTGCCATGATGACAGCACGTTGTAGTTGAATGACAGATGAGTGCAATAAAGAACTTCTTTTTCCACTAAATATAGTTCAATAAAGTTTTGCTTTTTGCATAAATGTAGAAAAAATATTTAAAATGACGCAATTTTTGAAATGAAAACAAAACAAATCGGGGCCATATAATGTACACACATATTTTCATCTGCATCTAATTCAATATAGCAATATTATATTCTTATCCATATTTATCTTTATTTCTCTTCCCTTCTCAATGGATATGCTCAGTGCCGGATTTAGGGGGGGCTATGGGACCATCAGCCCCCAGCGGTGAATTTTTGAGAGGCGGTAAAGCAATCAGCAATATACTCATCGCTTTTTATAGCCGCCTCTTAAACGGCAGAAGATGAATAAACAAAAGAAAATGGATATTTGTTGTTAAGTTCAAGTTGTGAAATAAATATAATTTGATTCGTTATCGTAATCATTTTATGTTATTGTCATATGCTGGGATAAAAAACAGTGCACGGGTACTTTGAAACTGACAAATGAAATTTATTATTTGGCGGCGGCGCGGCGGCATCTTAATAGCCCCCGGCGTAAGTGAGTATAAATCTGGCACTGGATATGCTGTCCGATTTTTTCCACAATGTATTCATATCTAGAGAGAATAAAAAAAATGGTTTACATGCTTTTGCATCAGAATGATTCAACTAAAAACTATCCTTGATTTTTCAACAATATCCAATATTGCTTTTTTTCATTCTGTTCAATTTTCCCCCTTTTTCTTCTTATAATTCTTCAATTTTTATCTCAGACGAATAACATTGGTTATCGAATAAAAAAATACAAATGACGAAATGACACGTACCTACACACAAATACACTTAACCTAAAAAAGCTAAATGAGACCAGCACCCGGATTACGAACTCTCGATTCGAGTCAAACGATGCATACCTCTTCAACTAATAGCATGTAAAGAAAGAAGATGAATATATCGTTTCTACTCCTGGTGCTGAAACGAGAAAAATAGCACGATTGCCACATCTTTTCCGTCATTAGTAAATGAGACAATAATATAACTTGATCATGTTTTATGCAACGCATCAGATATTTAACATGACGTCAAATGTGACGTGAGTTAATTGATCATAAGATTGATTTTTCGTTATGCAACACCTTAGACTAGTACTGTTTGAAAACAACTCCAATAAACATAATTTGACTTAGATAATTACTTGTTTAATTATTTCAATAGTGATCATTCACAATCAAGCTCGATTGGGTAGTGATCGAAACTGAAACTGAAACTTTCAGACTTCATGCTGATTCATTTCACGTGATGAATCAACTCATTAAAAAAGTAGAAAAACAATAAATGATGACGTTCAAGTGACTTTGACAGCGATAAAATGGTTATTTAACGAACAAGTGTGTTAATAAGGGCGATTAACAATCGAGATAATTTAACGCGTGAGCGGAGCGAGCGCGTTAATGTTTGAGATTGTTAATCGCCATTTTAATTCACGAGTTTGTTACAAAACTTTTCCGTCGACAGAAGTTTTCGAAAATAGAGATATCTCACTTTCAATGTTTATTTATCTAACGTTACGATAAAAAACAATCACTAGTTCCTATTTATATTAACTCTACTCAAAGATAGTTTAATTTTTCTTAGTGGTAGTTTTGTATAATTTTTTATTATTTATTTTCAAATTGAAATAAAAAAAAAAAAAAATTTACCATCGATGGGTTTTGAACTCTCGACCTTAGTGTTGCATGACACGTGAACTCTACCGTTACGCCACGGGATCATATATGATTTTGAGTGACAACTGGTGTAATGAACATTTTCTGAAATTTTATTTGAAAATTGACAAATAAATAATGACAGATAGTACTAACCAATATAAAATGTATAAGAGCAATGTATGTTGGGTTGCATATAAACAAATCGTTGATTACTAGAAAATCATTCATTAACAGGGATCATTAATCAACGATTTTGAGTGCGTTAAAATGCATCATAAATGAACGGTCGACGGAAATAGTATATTAAAGTGTAAGTGGATAAAGAGGTCTTTCAAACACGCGCGAAATTTCGAGCACGACGGCGCAGCCGAAGTGTTTAAAAGATCAGTTATCCACGAACACTTTACGTTATTTTTTTCAATTGGTGCACTTTGAAATCATAAATACTGGTTTCATTATTACAAGTGATGGAAATAAGAACTTATAATGAAAAATGGTTGAATTCGTAAGGTGACATCAGTATAGCTTTCGTTAATGTTTGAATAAAAGTTTTGCATTTGTTCGTAATATTTCATTTGACGTTACAGGATACTCATGTCAGATCAATAATCATAACATAGTCATTCAGACTTCACTGTTCTCGAGTTGTTAATGTATCCATGGAAACTTAAAAAAACGCGCGTTTGTAACAATCGCCATATGGGTTATTTTATTTCTCAAATGCATAAAGTCATATCGAAAGACATTTAATTCGTGAAACAAATACAAAAATCTTAAAACTCGTTCCCATCGGAAATATCTCATTCACGACAAGAAAAAAAACACGTAATCTCCTTATAGAAATTGCGGCCTGTTGTTTAGTCTACCGCGGAAAAAGGCCATTTAAAATATCGAGTTCAGAATAGGGCCTTGTATTAATAGTAAGCAGATCAATGAATGAAACCATTGAGTCGGGAGACTGCTTAGTTGGAAAGCGATACACACGTCCTGTCACTTACGAATTTTGCTGACGGGGGTCAGCTCGCATTAATTTTTAATTTAGGCACTGAACGTGGGAAATACAGATTCAGCAGAAAAATTCGACCATCTTGAATTGGGCGGGACTAATTCATTTTTCATAGTGAAGAAATCTGAATTATGGCCCAACGGACGAAGGACTGATAATTTGGTTCCTGAGGGAGGACTCGAAAAATGGTACCTCCAACGAATGTTGGGAGGGGACCTCTGATCAGAAATGTCGAGGAAAAGACAGTCAGGCGCGCGGTTCGGTAGAAATCAGTCAGAAAACTGAGTTTTCGTTTGTGGTCGGGAGGTCGGTTTATATCTACACATTTTTCCAACGGTTTGTGTGTAATTTTATATCGAAAATTTGCTATCTTAGAAACATCCGAATTCTAGAATCTAAAAAAATTGAAATTATTTCTTGTGATAAATTAAATATATAAAAGACGCGTCTATGACCGGGATTTCAAATAGAGTGTTTCATCCCAGACGATAAATACATAAAGGATTAGCTGTTTTTGTTTTGGTAAGAAACCCAATTGATGTATACATGAACTAACTCATATATGTTTATTTCTCTGCTACGAATGCTTATCTCTTGCACTTAACCAGATCTTCTCAGAACACCAACCCATAGTTTGTTCAAAGTAATAGTTAGGGACATTGGCTCCGGTTAGACGTAGGAATTATAGTGAGTGTCGCTAAGTGGAAGACACAGTTGATAATTCTGATTTGGAAATCGTTGAAAGAACTCCCTAAGAGAACTTATTTTGTTATTGATGTAGAAACGGTTTTAGCATTTTATATAATTTTTGTTTAATTCGACGTTTTCCTTCGTGATTATTTGTAAAATCACCAAGAGACTTCCTCGCAAATTGGACTCATCAAATAGTTTTTTTATTTATCTATATATATAGCCATTTATTTGGTTTTGTTCTATTTACATTTGAGATATTTTTATTATTTTTTTTTCTTAATAGATATCGTTTTTCCGACGGTCGATTATTATTTGTAAATTCCTTCACTACTCCCAAAAAATACCTGAGCAAAGACTTGCAAAACCAAAAGACTGCCTCTTCGTGCAGGCAGCCGAATTCTAGCCCTTACGGCCAGGATAAACCAGATAGACCGAACTTTAATTTTTATTCCTATCTGGCGTCTCCGCACCAGATAATTTTTTTTCTAACATCCTAAAAACCGCGGAGTGGTGATAGCATTGCTGCCAAATTATTTTTATCTGGGTTGTCCTGGGTCACAGAGGTTCTTTGAAAACCTTTAAGGAAATCTGGTCTGGGGAACTTTTCCTCAGATACCTGTAGAGTCAGTGTATCACCGAGAGAAAGAAGAAAAAGCAAAAATAAAGACTGGTACAGGTAAAACAGTTTTCCATAATTAAACTTAACGACCCTCTTAAAGGTCAGTACATTTCGTGACGACAAGTTGATGCGTCACCTTGGGGTAAGGTTACACACCTACAAAAGGGGTACCCCCCAAGTTTAGTACAATTTGGTGACAGAGCGGTGGGATATATCGACATTTATTTGGATAAACCGAGTGAAATTTGGTGAAAACAGCTGTGAAATTTACTTGGAAAACCTAGTCACAATTTCACTAACAAGGGTTGTGGGATTTATTAGGAAAATAAACCCAGTATGTTCAACTAACTAAATATTGCTCAGAGATTATAGGAAAAAAAAATACAAAACTAAGGAGTAAGAGAGTAATTTCGGTGGCAAACGGGACTTTTATTTTTAAAGCTATAGTGTTGGAAAAACGAATATTCTATAAATTCTTTTGAATCATTCCTTAAGAAAAGACTAATTGCATATTTTTCTGTCTCGAGATACAGCGAGTTAATTTAAAAGGTTAAGTTCAAGTTCAGAAAGAAAGCCAATTCGAAGCAGAAAATTTTTGTTTGACTTTGTGAGTGTGTTGTTTATCTATTTATTTCTCATCGAAAGCGAAAGGTCTGAAAAATACATTTTCGGGCAAATCCGGTCAGATATATTTAGCTTTGAGTGTAGGGTCGAATTTTGTCGTTTTAATTAGTAGAAAAATCATTAATTTCAATATTTTGGTCACATTGGGCATTTTTTAGCCGCGTTCCTTGAGATTATACTCAACGGAAGAGTCAGTAACTTTAATAAAATAAATATCTTCAATTTTTCATATACATTTCTATATTTTTTTTTGTTGTTTTGTCTTTTTACCTGCCTTTTGCTGAGTAAATACATAATTTTATGTAAAGTAAAGAACAAGTCATTAGAAAACATATTCCTTCTCATTTTCAGAGATAGATTAATT
Organism: Chrysolina haemoptera; assembly: GCA_958298965.1. NCBI lineage: Eukaryota > Metazoa > Arthropoda > Insecta > Coleoptera > Chrysomelidae > Chrysolina > Chrysolina haemoptera. The sequence goes on along the minus strand of OY282597.1, from coordinate 26,904,511 downwards.
TTGAGTTAGGGAAAATACGGTTTGATTTTTTTTATCAGTTAGGGAATTACAGGGTAGGACGTCGTAGAAGAGGCCATAAAAACAAAGGTTTGAAACTGTCTTGATAACAGCACTCCAAAGTCTAATAACCCTTAGTGACTATAATATTCACCGGCAAGAGAAGAGGACACTGCAGATAGCTAGCTATTCCGGCTAGCTATACACGAAGGATAGTCGTGGGCTTGGGCTGACTCGCAGCTTAAGGAAAACTTGGTTGAAGTTTTCCATTTCAAATTATTGTAGGCGTCGGGAAAACAATTTTTAATGTACTCAGAATAATTCAATTGAATTTTTCTGCCGGGCGGAACGAAACGGTAATCGACAATTTGTCAATATTATTTTTGTAGCGGATTGAGTGTTTTTGGGGAAACCAATTTCCCCTCGTACTGAGAATAATTCAGTTGAATTTTTCTCTCGGGTTTGTTTTTGGCGGTTTTTTTTTTAAGGTAGCGGACATTTTATATTTTGGCATTGACGTCATTTGTCATTATACGGAAAAGACAACTAGCGGAGTTTCGTTGAATTATACGGAAAAGAGAACTATAATCGATTAGAAGTCTTTGGTCTTAAATAAAAGGCAAAATAATTTTGGTTGCGCTCTTTGACGATTGATTTTTCCAATTTTTGTTTGGAGTTTTATTCGGTGACATTTTGACATTTGTTTTTTATTTATTTATTTTTTTTCTATACAGGGTGAAACGGAAGGGTAGTCTAAAACCCGTAAGGTCAATTAATATTTTTTTTAGATTTTCAATTTTTTTTATTTTTGCGTTGAATCTTGATATACAGTGTGAAACGGAAGGGTAGTCTGAAACCCGGGAAGTCAATTAACATTTTAATTTTTTTTAGATTTTTTCATTTTGTTCCGAATCTTGCTATACAGGGCGATACTGAAGGGTAGTCTGGAACCCGTAAAGACAATTAATTTTTTTTTATTTTATTTTTTTTTGCTTTGAATCTTGATATACAGGGTGAAATTGAAGGGTAGTCCGAAACACGTAAGGTCCAATAATATTGTTAATTTGTTTTTTTGAGTTTTCATTTTTGTTTTGAATTTTGCTATACAGGGTGAAACTGAATGGTAGTCAAATAATACTGTCATTTTTTTTTTAATTTTGATTTTTTTGTTTTAAATCTTGCTGAAACTGAAACGTAATCGGAAATTAATAAAATCAATTAATTATTTATTTTTCTGATTTTGATTGTCATATACTACAGGGTGATACAGAAATTCAATTCGAAACCCGTAGAGAATATTAATTTTTTTTTTAACTTTTGGTATTGTATACAAGGTGATTCGGAAGGTAGCTTAAGTCTGAGGACTCCATTGAATAATTTTTGTTTATATTGCGTATATTTGGTGGTAAACCCTAAGTTACCATGCAAACCGGTTCGGGAAATAACCCCCAGGCAGGAGGACCCGCCCCTGCCCCAGTTCTCCGGTTGCCCACTGTCTATTCGTTGGGAATGGTGGCAACCACATTGGATAGTTTTTCGGGTAAAGAGGTGGTTAGATACTTTGAAAAATTGGAATCGCGATCGAAATTGGACGGATGGACTCAAGAGGATACGGGGAAACTCTTTAAATTCAAACTCACCGGAGAAGCCTATAATTTTTTTAAGTCGGATACAGGGTTGGACGCTTTGACTTATCCTGAAATCAAAGCAAAATTTTTAGAAAAGTTTACCCCCATAAAATTACCAGGGGAAAGTCAGTGGAATCTTAGTAAGTGTTTCCAAAGGTCGGATGAGGATGTGTCGTCCTTTTGCACGAGGTTGAGGACACTAGGAGCGAAGTTACTGAAGGAAGATTTGCTGGGAGCCACAACGGAAGAAGAAGCGGGAGTCAAGAAGAAAAACCGGGAACTATTGTTGAATCAATTCAAAGTGGGACTGAGGAAGGATTTGATGAGAGAGGTGGGCATCCTCTTATTGAGGGAAGATAAGCTGGACCTAGAAAAAGCCGAGGAATTGGTGAAATTACAAGAAATGACCGCGATGATGTTGCAGGGAAGAGCAGGAAACTCAAGGGTATCGACAGTGGAGACAGAAAGGACTTGCTATGCATGCGGCAAAAAGGGACACGTCAAGGAAGATTGTCGGAGTTCTAAACCCCATAGGGGAAATTTCAGTTCAGAGGAAGACCAAAGATGTTACAACTGTGGAAGGTATGGCCACTTCGCTAGGGAATGTTACGGCATGAAGTACCAGGACAGAAGCCCAAATAGTTGTTTTGTGTGCCAAGAGAAAGGACATTGGGCGCAAGATTGCCCAAGGAACCGGAATCGAGGAAACGGAGGATACCCGACGAGAGGACAGAGTTCAGGCAGAGGGGGATTTCAACAGTATGCAGGAAGAAGAGACGGAGGTAGAAGAGAGGGTGAGAGACGAGATTGGAGACCATCTACTGGGGCTATCCCAAAGCGAAAACCCGAAGGTAGGTCAGGGCCGCAGGGACCACCAACCAATGACCAAAAATCAAGAAAATTTAAACGAATAAGACCGAAATCATACTGCCAAGATGGAGGTCACAGAGAATACTGGCAGAAAACTTTTTATGCAAAAAGGTATCAAAATTTTCATAGACGACCACCCAGGTACCACCGGAGAGAAAAGGTGAAAATGGTTATACCGGAAGTATCAGCTTTTACAATGAGAGACGTGCCGCATGTTATTAAAATATATTTGAATGGAATATCTTGCTATGCGTTGATAGACACGGGCGCAGCAGTTACGATAGTTCAGGAAGAGATGATAGATAGAAGAAATATAGACCATAGTGAAGCAAATAGATTCCAGTTGTCAAGCGTGACAGGCCATCCTTTGAGAACAAGAGGAACTTCGAGGGTCATAATAGAAAGTGGAGATGGAAAATGGCGGAAAAATTGGAATGCCATAGTTTGCGGAAACCGCACGTTAGGAAACGTTCAAGCAATCCTAGGAAGAGATTTCCTGCAGGCCACTTGGGCCCACATCAGATATGGAACTTACCCAACAGTGAAAATTGAAAGAAAGATTTTCCAGCTTTTATACCCGGAAGAAATCGAGGACACTAGAAGCAGTACCCCTAGGAATATTGGGAAGATTTGGAGGAGAGATAGATATACCAGAGGAAATAATTACTATAGATCTAGGCCTTATGAAGGTGGCCAAGGGAAGAGGATTAATGAAAGAAGAAGGTTGAAAAATAACAGAAGAGGGAGAAAAAGATTTTGGACAAACGTGAGAAGAAGAGAAGAAGATGAAGAAGTAAGCCAAGCGACGCCGAGGACGAGTCACCAAGAGAAGGAAGAATGGTGCCAACGAGTAGGAAAATTCTATGCGAATGAGGAAGACGGAAAAGCAGAGGAAGAACGGAAGATAGGGGAAGAAACGCCGCTGAGAGAAGACAAGGAAGAAGAGAAAAATATAATAGAAGTATGTCACATTGAAGTCCAAACTGAACCACCTTCGGAGGAGGCGAAAGTACCTGTCGAAGAGGAGGCCAAAGAGCTAGAAGAGAGATGGATGGAGACAGAAAAAGATGAGGTAAAAGAAACAGGAGAGGATTCCATGAGCCAAGGAGGCTCACAGCGACTTTGGGAGACAGATATCTTGTTAGAAGAAGACGTTATTATACCTGCAAGAACAGAAGCACTCGTGGCGGCAAAACTGAAGAAAGAAATAGAAGGAGGACTATTAGTATGCGAACCAGTGGACATAGGAGATGGTCAGGTCCACACGGCAACTATCGTGACGGAGAACGCTAGAAGAATCTGGGTACGAGTCATAAACACTTCATGCAAAGAGGTAAAATTAAGCAGAAAGAAAAAAGTAGCTACAGCGGTGTCGTGCGAGAAAATAGAAAAAGAGGTGATCAAGACGGATAGGACGATTGGCGTAGTTAAACTAGGAAATGAAGAACGAAGAAATAGCGGGTTTGTCTTGGATCATTTGGAGGAAGGTACGAAGAATAAGTTGAAGACTTTGATTCAAGAATATCAGGATCTATTTATAGATGAAGACGTGGTGAGAACCAGCACCACGAAAGTCAAGCATAGCATAACCTTGGAGCCAGGAGCACAACCTATATGCAAGGCACCATATAGAATACCTTACCATCAACGAGAAGTTTTGAAAAAAGAGATTGACAGGCTACTGGAAGCGGAAGTTATTCGACCATCATATAGCCCTTGGTCAGCACCGGTGGTGTTGGTCACGAAGAAACTACCTAATGGGGACGAGAAAGTGAGGATGTGTATCGATTACAGAGGGCTCAACAGCGTGACGAAAAAGGAATATTATCCTTTACCAAATATTTCGGATCTGATCCAGGGATATAGTTCAGGGGACGAAGCCCTATTTTCCGTGATGGATGTCGCAGAAGCTTATCATCAGATAGACATGGAAGAAAAAGATATACCCCTCACAGGTTTTAGTACGTTTCAAGGGCACTACGAATATTTAAAAATGCCGTTTGGATTAGTCAATGCGCCGTCAACATTCCAGAGATTTATGAACATAACCTTGTCAGGCTTGACAGGAGACATATGCATGGTCTACCTAGATGACATCATAATTTTTAATTCTACTGGCGCCGAGGACCATATTGGAAGGTTAAGGAAGGTGTTTGAGAGGTTGAGAGAGGTCAACGTCAAATTGAAGCCAAGCAAGTGCAACTTTTTGTTAAAAAAGGTCAAATACCTAGGTCATATGATTACTCAAGATGGAGTATTTCCGGATCCCGAAAAGATAGAGGCAATACATCAGTTTCCGTTACCGAAGAACGTACGAGGAGTAAGATCATTTTTAGGACTAGTGAACTGGTATAGAAGGTTCATACCAAATGCTGCCGAGCTAATTGCTCCACTAACCAACCTGACGAAGAAAGAGGTGAAATTCGAACTGACACCTTCGGTGCTGGAAGCCATCCAGACCTTGAAGGAGACCTTGACATCAGATATGGTACTGGTCTTCCCCGATTTTACACAGCCCTTTGTAGTGGCTGCGGATGCGTCTGGATCAGGGGTGGGAGCAGTTCTTAGCCAAGTACGAGAGGGCTACGAAAGACCTATAGCATATGCCAGCCGAACCTTCAAAAAAGCCGAACAAAATTATGCCACAACAGAGAAAGAACTATTAGGAGTAGTATTTGGGATACAAACATTTCGATGCTACCTGTATGGAAGAAAGTTCACGGTCATATCGGACCATCGACCATTGAAGTGGCTTTTGACCCTAAAGGACCCCGGCTCAAGATTAGTGAGATGGGCATTAACTCTAGCCGAATATGATTTCTCGGTAATCCACAGGAAGGGAAGACTTCACGGAAACGCCGACGCACTGAGTCGAATGTACAACAAAGACGACCACTTTCTCGACCTAGAGTACGAGGAATTCGAGGAATACCGGAAACAACACCAGGTACCTAGAGCCAAGAACATCACTACTCGTCAGGGAGATTTATTCTCCGCTCCGGAAGATTGGGCGCTAGCCCATTGTGTTTCACAGGATTTTGCCATGGGAAAAGGAATTGCGCAACGATTCAAAAGCATATATGGTTCCGTGGACATTCTGAAACAACAAAACAAGAACCTTGGGGAAATAGCGGAATTGAATTTACCGGAACGAAATATCTATTATTTGATAACAAAAGCCGCCTATTATGAAAAACCCTCTTACAGAGCTATGTGGACAGTGCTAAAAGATCTCAGACATTGTTGTGAGAAAAACAAGGATGCCTATTTAGCTATCCCTAAGATAGGATGCGGATTGGATGGACTTTTTTGGGACCAAGTGTTGGAAATGTTAGAATTCGTGTTCCATAATTCAACCATAAAAATTGTTATATATGAGGGCACCTCAAAAGTATGTGTTATTAAGGTGAATCAAGAACCGGACACGGGAATGATACCAGAGTGGGATCGCGAAGAATTACGAGCCGCACAGGAAAAGGACATTTTTTGTCAAGAGATTATTAAGCAAGTGAACGGTGATTGGGAAAAAGAAGAGGACTACTATATGACGAAAGATGGCATTTTATATCGCGCTGAAGAAGACGGAGATAAATTGATTGTTCCAAAGAAATTTACAGCTAGAGTTTTGGAAGATTTCCACGATTCACCGATGGCGGGACACGTAGGGCAACAGAAAACCCTATCTAGTTTGAAACGAAGATTCTTTTGGCCAAATATGCGCACTGAGGTAATCCACTATTGCGCCAGCTGTGAACCCTGCAGTAGAAGAAAGACATCTCCCCATTTGAAGAAAGCGCCACTCCAAAGGTTCACCCCGACTACCGAACCTTGGGAGCTGACATCTATGGACATTGTCGGACCATTGGTGACCTCCCTGAACGGAAACAGATACTTGTTGACATTCCAGGATTACTTCACCAAATACGTCGAAGCAATCCCGCTACCAGACCAGAAAGCGGATACCATCGCACGAGCCTTCGTGGAACAGGTTATCGTGAGACATGGAACACCAAAGAAGCTGCTGACCGACCGAGGGGCAAATTTCACTTCCAGCCTCTTCAAGGAAACGTGCAAGGCCCTGGAGATCGAGAAAATACAGACAGCAAGCTATGCACCGACGACGAATGGGCAAATAGAGAGGATGCACAGGGTGCTCAAAGACATGCTGTCCCATTATATCAGTGAGAGCCAACGAGACTGGGATAACTGGATCCCGTTCGTATTAATGGCCTATAGGGGAAGTACCCACAATTCCACGGGATATAGTCCCTATTTTCTACTCCATGGGAGGGATCAAGTACTCCCTGTAGATGCATTCATAAAATCAAGCAGAGTACGATACGACTACGACGAGAATTACGTAGCAGAATTCCTAGAAAGAATGAGGCAGGTATACACTAACGTATACCAAAATACCGAAAGGGAAAAGGCGAAGAGAATCAAGAGGTTCAATCGCAAGGCAGGAGAACAGGAGTTTGCCATAGGGGATCAAGTGTACATGAAGGACATGGCTGTTAAGAAAGGTTTATCAAGAAAATTGGTACCAAAATGGATTGGACCATACCGAATCATAGGAAAAAAGGGGCCGGTAACTTATAAAATCAAGAAATGCGGAGGAAGAGAGGAACAGATGGTTCACGTGAACAGATTGAAAACCTACGTGGCGAGGGAGGACCCTCTACCAGCGGAAGAAACCAGGAGCAGGGCAGAGAAATACCAAGAATCGGAAGATGACAGGGACCCGGAAGAAGAAATAGAAGAAAGGGCTAAGTCCTACCCAGGGATGATACCGCCGTACGTCGAGATACCGATATTGGGAAGTGACAGTGAGGAAAGTCGGGAAGCGGAAAGCGAGGACCAGTCGGACAGTGAAGAAGATGGGATACTGGACGAACCAGCAGGTCCAGTAAGGCGATCCACGCGCGTCAGAAGGCCGCCAGATCGTTTCATGTACTAAATCAGCGTTGAGAAAGAGGAAATGAGATGGGTGACACTATATATCTAACTGAACTCCGACCCCAAATTCCTATCTCATGAAGCCCGACCAAGGAAACCTTGACCGACCAGGAGTTTTAGTTTACGTCTAATTTTTTTCCGACAACAATGGGTATGATATGTTGTAGAGATAATATAATTTCTTTCTTCTGTTTCAGTAAAAAGAAATCAAACCAGGGACGGAGTTTGATTTTTATTGGTTTATAGGAGGAGGCGAGGCCACCTGGTAAAATTGGTGGTGACACAGACTTTTGTTTAGTAAACCAGACCAAGCATGGAGTATATTTTTAATGAGTTTATAGGTGAGGCGAGGCCACCCGATGAAGACGACGGTAGAGCAGATAATATTTTTTTCCAGCAAAGGAAACTGACCAGACAAGGAGTTTCATTTTTTTTTGTTATAGGTGAGGCAAGGCCATCAAATGTGATGGTGTGTTAAGTAAGCCGAAGTAGTTTTTTTGGGCCTTGCAGCGGAGGCCTAAGAATCATGCTGCCGGGAAGTGTGCCCACCGGGAGGGTAAAAGTCCCCCAAAGCATGGCACAAACCGTGGGGAAAAGGAAGGGAGTGACTCTGAGGTATGGGGCCCCGTTATTCATGACCGCAGCCTGGGACCCGGAGCTGGCGCCTGAAGCCCCGTTACTTATGACTTAGAGGACACTCCTAACATCACCTAATTTAGCGCACAGCTAAATAAAAAAAAAATTCCTCACCCCTTTTCTTTTTATTTTGTACGCTTTTATTAATTTTTTTCTTTTATTTTCATGTCGGTTCTGTTTTTTTCCACATTTGTTACCACCTACTGACAAGTCAATTCAGTATACCCGTTCAGGTGTTTTGATTGGGATTGGTGTTTTTGTTTTGTATTGAAGTAATTTCTGTCTACATCGGGGTAACTGCTCCCTCATCTGAGCAGGCTGATTTCATTTATTTATTTTTCATTTTTTTATCGATTGTTCATATATGTGTCTGCACGACTGACTAGTAGTACAGACCGGGGTAACTGCTCCCTCATCTGAGCAGCCTAATATTAATTTAATTTTTTTCTTTAAACATAAGTAGAGTCACACTCTACTCGATCACATCTGTCCCCATTTTTTTTGTTGGCCATCGGGCCTTATAAGTTTAAGGCAGAGAGCTAAGCTTGTTATCCGTAGGATACGGATATAAAGAGGCATGAATTATTGTATGTTGTGAACGTACTAGAGGTATATGAAAAGCTAGGTGAGGTATCGTACACCGAAGCTTGGGGAATTGGGATTCGTATTGACTATGTAAATTTTTTTTTGTGTTTTGTTTGATGTCTAATTACTCTGTTGTTGCAGGAATGGTAACGGATGCTGAGGAAGATCAAAACGGCGGTTTAGTATATAAGTAAATTATAAACTGGAGCCAAATAGAATAAGTAAATATTTAAGTGTGTCATAGGGTAATCTAACCATACTATTTTATTGTCTAGATTTTTTTTATTTTTGTTTTGTAACCTGTTTTTTTTAACCAAACATTCTTTCGTCAAACACGTGTATTCGAGAAGAAAGAAGACAACATGGGGCCTAGTAGGCCAGCATTAATGGTGGTGGGGATAACCTACCTCCTGTATTCTGGATTCGTCACTCAGGTGAAGACCATCATTGCCTACGATTGTGATGACAAAGACACTGAAATTACAGCAGTTTCGATTCGCGACGTCGCGAGATGTCCAAGTATAGAAACTGCCTACCAAAGTGAAGCCGTGGACGTGAAAGTGATTCAGAGAGACGAATTCTCTCTTCAACATGTGTGGACTTGCCTAATCGAAGTCACACGCATCATAAGTCACTGTGGCATGCACAGTCACAGTTCCATAGTAGCCGGAGGCATTACTAACTTTGTCTACCGGGTTGGTGCGGAAGAGTGCCGTAACATACATCGATACCAAACCATTAATTTGTATCGTCAGAAGATTGGAGGGATAACGATGAATGGCACCACTACAGCCTCACTCACATTAGAAGGAGTGGTGGACGCCGCGGGAACCTGCCAGGGGACAACCTACCACGAAAACGGACAAGTATGGAAAGATGTTGTTATCATAGCGACTGTCAAAATTCAAACGACGGACTACACAGCCAAAATCAAGACGGAGGAGAATGAAGTGAGCCTATTGGGAGGAGTCGTCTGCCCATACCTAAAGGGCTACTGCTTCGACACTACTATAGGGGAAGTTACATGGGATGCCACACCCTTGAGGACCTGTGAGGAGCAGCTGAGCTTGCTCTATCAGGGCAAGGCAGAAAAAGTAAGAAACCAAATTACTACTGAGCAAATTATAGTTGTGGAAGACAATACGAAGGTCTTTGCGGTTACCTTAGTGAAGAAGGTCAACCTCTGTCAGCTAGAGATCTGGCAGACCGAACATCCTAGGATATTGGTAGTAGAAGGGAACCAAGAGAAGTTTCTGATGCCGAAAGTGACAATTCTGCCGCACAATGCAGACCTCATGGCTTACATAAATAGCAAATTTCTATATGTGGAACAGGCATACACCAGGAAGCTGGATCGGCTGTATACAGACACCATCCACCGAAGATGTCTCATGCAGCGCGAGATACTGAAAAACAGATTACTAATGGCACCACTAGTTCCCAGCACCCTGAGTCAGTTGGTAAAAGAAAGCGGAGGATACGTAGGAAGAGTACTAGGCGAGGTCCTATACATAATGAAATGCGTACCCCGAGTAGTCACCATAAGACGAACCGAAAACTGCTACAATGAATTACCGATAATGATGAACAACGAGTCCAAATTCATGGCATCCGTTACCAGAATAGTACAAGCCCACGCTGAAGAGGTGGACTGCAATAGCTTGATGCCCCCCCTTTATTTAATAGACGACCAATGGATGGGACTGAGCCCCTATCCAACCGTTAAGAGAAGACCGGAAGAACTAGCACCAGAAACAAGTCAGAGACTCACTTTCAAACCGATTCAACCCATGGGTTCCTTAGGCATTTACACGCAGGAAGAAATTAGTGCCGCGCAGAGGATACTCACTTTTGGGAACGAGCGAAAGGCTGTTGAAAACATTCTAGCTCGCAGAGTAGCTGGCCTTGAAACCAATAGTCAAGGTTTCTCCACAGTCAGCATTTTTGACGTCGCAGAGATGAAAGAATTAGCCCACAATACCATGCATCAAATTTGGGGCTGGTTCACTGACCTAGGACTTTTCATGAGTGGTCTGATGGGTTTTTATGCAATATTCAGAATGCTAAAGTACGGAATTGGAGTAGTCCTGAACGGAGTACACCTTTACCAAACAGTAGGATGCAGCGTCATAATACTAGCCAGCCTATGGAATACCCTAACCATGTGGATAACTCACCGATACCAAGTGAACCGCCAGCGAGACGAGCCAACTCCCCCTGCAGAATCACCAACCCCAATCGAGGAAGCGCCCGCCATAAATATATACCCACCAATACAACACTGGTCCGAGTGTCCACCAGTTACAACCGACCAGCCAAGATAATCCAGTTTCACAAATAGTAAATTCTCGCGCGAGTGAACGGTACGCCGAAACAAGGCAGTTATATTAACTCAGGGGCAAGTGAAAACCTCAACCATACCAAGGTTCGGCAATGGTATAGTCAAACGTAGTCAAAAGTTTGACAACAGACATTCCGCGTACATAGTCATCAGAACGAGAGGAGGAGACCCCAATAGTCCTGAGATCAGCACGTGAAGGCTATTCCCTACCACCCAACGATCATTCTACAGCACATGGCAGCGAACACAGTGCGTGGAAATATGAGAAATATTGTAAAGTGCGCGCGAAAAGTGAGTAAATTTGTTAGTAGGATGCTGAATTCTATGTATTGAAACATTGGAAAAAAAAAAAATATTGTACTTTTATTCGACATTGATTTTTTTTTGTTATCTGTATTTTTTTTGGACCTCCCCAAATATTGAACAGGACCGGCTCTTTCAGAAAAAACAGTTTAGCGTTTGTTTTTGGTAAAGAAATATTTGAATTCATTGCTTCTTCTATATACCAGGAGCGATCAGAAATGTCGGTCCCAATCAATAGTTTTGTCACCCTGACAAAAAGAAGGAAAAAGCATGGGCGTGCCCATACTTTTTCCAAGGGGATAAACATAGGTAAGAGTAAATTAAGTGAATTGAATAATATGAAAGTTGGTGGTGTTTTGGGAACGCTGTTCTGGAAAAGTTGTGGCATTGGGTATGCCCAAAACTTTTTGAAAGGAGGGAGTAATGTAACAATCGCCATATGGGTTATTTTATTTCTCAAATGCATAAAGTCATATCGAAAGACATTTAATTCGTGAAACAAATACAAAAATCTTAAAACTCGTTCCCATCGGAAATATCTCATTCACGACAAGAAAAAAAACACGTAATCTCCTTATAGAAATTGCGGCCTGTTGTTTAGTCTACCGCGGAAAAAGGCCATTTAAAATATCGAGTTCAGAATAGGGCCTTGTATTAATAGTAAGCAGATCAATGAATGAAACCATTGAGTCGGGAGACTGCTTAGTTGGAAAGCGATACACACGTCCTGTCACTTACGAATTTTGCTGACGGGGGTCAGCTCGCATTAATTTTTAATTTAGGCACTGAACGTGGGAAATACAGATTCAGCAGAAAAATTCGACCATCTTGAATTGGGCGGGACTAATTCATTTTTCATAGTGAAGAAATCTGAATTATGGCCCAACGGACGAAGGACTGATAATTTGGTTCCTGAGGGAGGACTCGAAAAATGGTACCTCCAACGAATGTTGGGAGGGGACCTCTGATCAGAAATGTCGAGGAAAAGACAGTCAGGCGCGCGGTTCGGTAGAAATCAGTCAGAAAACTGAGTTTTCGTTTGTGGTCGGGAGGTCGGTTTATATCTACACATTTTTCCAACGGTTTGTGTGTAATTTTATATCGAAAATTTGCTATCTTAGAAACATCCGAATTCTAGAATCTAAAAAAATTGAAATTATTTCTTGTGATAAATTAAATATATAAAAGACGCGTCTATGACCGGGATTTCAAATAGAGTGTTTCATCCCAGACGATAAATACATAAAGGATTAGCTGTTTTTGTTTTGGTAAGAAACCCAATTGATGTATACATGAACTAACTCATATATGTTTATTTCTCTGCTACGAATGCTTATCTCTTGCACTTAACCAGATCTTCTCAGAACACCAACCCATAGTTTGTTCAAAGTAATAGTTAGGGACATTGGCTCCGGTTAGACGTAGGAATTATAGTGAGTGTCGCTAAGTGGAAGACACAGTTGATAATTCTGATTTGGAAATCGTTGAAAGAACTCCCTAAGAGAACTTATTTTGTTATTGATGTAGAAACGGTTTTAGCATTTTATATAATTTTTGTTTAATTCGACGTTTTCCTTCGTGATTATTTGTAAAATCACCAAGAGACTTCCTCGCAAATTGGACTCATCAAATAGTTTTTTTATTTATCTATATATATAGCCATTTATTTGGTTTTGTTCTATTTACATTTGAGATATTTTTATTATTTTTTTTTCTTAATAGATATCGTTTTTCCGACGGTCGATTATTATTTGTAAATTCCTTCACTACTCCCAAAAAATACCTGAGCAAAGACTTGCAAAACCAAAAGACTGCCTCTTCGTGCAGGCAGCCGAATTCTAGCCCTTACGGCCAGGATAAACCAGATAGACCGAACTTTAATTTTTATTCCTATCTGGCGTCTCCGCACCAGATAATTTTTTTTCTAACATCCTAAAAACCGCGGAGTGGTGATAGCATTGCTGCCAAATTATTTTTATCTGGGTTGTCCTGGGTCACAGAGGTTCTTTGAAAACCTTTAAGGAAATCTGGTCTGGGGAACTTTTCCTCAGATACCTGTAGAGTCAGTGTATCACCGAGAGAAAGAAGAAAAAGCAAAAATAAAGACTGGTACAGGTAAAACAGTTTTCCATAATTAAACTTAACGACCCTCTTAAAGGTCAGTACATTTCGTGACGACAAGTTGATGCGTCACCTTGGGGTAAGGTTACACACCTACAAAAGGGGTACCCCCCAAGTTTAGTACACGTTTTTGAAAGTTCGATTTGCACACTCTGTGGCGTGCTTTAAATAGGTAAAAAGGGACACCAATGAAAAAATGTGCATTGTGATTGATCGATAGATGGCGCGGGGGGGCACAAAAACCTAATTTTTTTAAATGGCATGGGGGGTCGAGTGACACATCGTTGAAAAGAGAATTGGATTCTCATCTAATTTTTTTTAAAATTTCGTTAATATGTTGTTTCACAATAAGCATTTGAAGTGTCATGTAACAAAAAGAAAACAAACTATTATGACATGTAGTATTTAAATAATTAGAAGCAAAATTGTTGTCAATTAACGAAGAAGGTGTTCGAAATGTTCACCTAATACTTGTTGACAATAAAAAATTCGATTCACAAATTCCTGCCGAACATTATTCAACATGTCTGCAGTTATACCAGCACAAACCCGTGTTATTCGTTCTTTAAGTTCTTCCAAAGAGTTGGATTGTTGCTCATACACTTTGGATTTGACGTATCCCCACAGAAAGAAGTCACAAGGTGTAAGGTCTGGTGATCGTGCCGGCCATTCGATTGGTCCACGACGTCCAATCCATCTCATAGGGTATGTTACATCCAAATACTCTCGAACTTGGAACTTGGAAGTGAGGAGGGGCCGCATCTTGCTGGAAGGTGATGTGTTCCTGAAATTCGTTCTCATTTTCTTCTAATATTCCAAGTATGAGTGGTTCAACCGTATCTCTTAGTAAATCCAGGTACAAATTACCGTTTAAGTTTCCTTCCAGAAATAAGGGACCTACAATATGGTCTCCCAGAATTCCAGCCCACACATTTACTTTCTGTGGGAACTGTGTGTGACCTTCTCGAAAGATATGGGGATTTATATCACTCCAGTATCGCACATTTTGTGTATTCACATTTCCGTTCAAAAAAAAAGGTACTTTCATCTGAAAAACAAATATTCCTAATGTAATTGGGGTTCCCAGCTATCTTTTCCTCCATAATTTCACAAAATTCCATTCTTCGGTCTGGGTCGTCTACTAATTTGTATAGATGGAACTTGTGTTTCTTCAAATATTTTTTTACTGTAGCTGTTGAGACCCCAATCGTACTTGCTACACGAGAGGTACTTTGTTGCGTATTTACCACCATTTCGGCAATTATCGAAACCTTTGTCTCTCCCGGAATTGATTTTCGACCAGCTCCACCTTTCCTACGAACACTGCCCAGTTCTGTTGAATTTTTCAACTAGTTCCCTCAAATATTTTCGAGTTATAGGATGTTCAGGAAATTTTTCATTAAAAATTCTCTCCGCTTCGTGGTAGTTCCGATGGGCCTCACCAAAATTATAAATTGCTCCAATTTTTTCTTCGACGTATACGAACCATGATGATATCAAATATTCAAAATAATAATTATAAGTAGACAAAACTCCTCAGTGAATATGAATACAATAATTCATCAATTCATTGTACTTTTATAGGTAACTAATTAATTATTGTCATTTAAACAAATCCAATAAATAGTCCTTTCGTAGTACCTGTTATTACTTTTGTCATTAAAAATAAATGAAATGGATATAATTTCGATATCCTAATACCTAATTAAGCTTTGAAAGGAATTCAAAATGAATTATTATTAATGTTGTGAATTGTCTTTAATGACCGTATTTCGTGGTATTGATTGCAATTGTGAATCACTAGAACAATTAAGGTATTTTTCTTCAAACATTATTATTTTAATACCACCCAAAATATTTTCCGTCCCATTATTTCACATCAAACCCTTCAAAAGTTATTGAGGTAAGGTAAGGAAACGAATTCAGATCCGCTCTTACACTTGACACTTCAAATGCTTATTGTGAAAAAACGTGTCAACGAAATTAAAAAAAAATTAGATGTTATTTGAAAAAATTAGGTTTTTGTGCCCCCCCGCGCCATCTATCGAGCAATCACAATGCGTTATATTTCAAAAAGTAGTATCGGTGAAACCCTCGAAACGTTTTTTTTTTTATCTCTCTACGGCGAACCGTTCAAAAGTTAACAGGGGGGGGACTATAAAAAGCCGCACTGTATAACAAGTTGCAGAATCACCGTGTTTTTCGCACCAGACGTTGTTTGTCTTTGCGTGGACGGTAAAACTATAGGCAGAATTCGCCTCACATAGATCAAATAAAACTCTAAACAAAATTTCGGTGTGATTCTGTATGTGGTTGTTGGAGTTGCGTCAAGCGGAGCCGGCCGGCGGGAACCTCTTGGTCGTTATAAGCGGGTTACGAAACGGAGCGGATTGCATAAGTAGCGTGAAAACTTTCAAGCGCGCACTGCCGGTATGCCTCCTGACCATTCGCATGCGCAGAATTTCCGAGTGAGGTGCTTTCGAAGCGCGAAAATTCAATTAACAGAAATCTGATGTGATTTGATATGCTTATAGAAACAAAAAATAATTCAAATAATTCTGTGTACTTAACAGACGTGGTATCGGAACATGAGCGTAGAGAGTGATCCAACACATCGTATGCAAAAAACTCGCCATTTTGTAACGTGATATAAACAAGTCTATAAACAACTCTTTTTGTAATTTCTCTAATGATGCTTCTGATTAATGTTTTGAGTTTTCATAAATTTTAAATAAAACACATTTTGGGGTTTTTGTGCCCACTCATCCCTTGGTGGGAAGATGTGGTGACACAATGTTTAATTTTTCACTTGTATTAAAGTTTCTATCAATAACGTTCCCTCTCCACAATTTGAACTGAGCTGATGATGAACCTATATAGGTTCGAAACATGTACTACCGTTGATGTGATCGTTAGTTTTTGATCGTTCTACCGTCAAATAACATTTGGTTGTTGTACACTGACCGCCAAAAAGTATGTACCATATGGGAAAAAAGTTTATTATTAGAGTATTGGAAAAAAGATTCTTTGGAAAAGTTTGTGCATGGCCGATAACCTGAAAATCGGTGGTATGGCGGCAAATTGAAAAAAAAATACTATGGCAAAAAGTAAAATGGCAAGATATCGAAAAAAGTTAAATTTTAAAGAAAGATAAGTTTAAAAAAAATAATGTGAGAAAATTGAAAATAACATTTTCCTAGCTGTATAAAAATATCAAATTATTATCTTAAGAATAGCTTGACCATACTGAAACATTTGTATTTCAATGATGACAACAAAACTTTCTCATTTTCTCTACACCAGTAAGCACTAAATTGAAAAAATTGGATTTTGTTAAAACCCTGGCTGTTACATTGGTTCGTATCTAACAGTTATATCAGAATTCCACGACCATTGTGATGACATCGCAATAATCGTAGAGAAAGAGAGAGAGAGAAATAGAGAGAGAGAAAGAGAGAGAGAAAGAGAGAGAAAGAGAGAGAGAAAGAGAGAGAGAAAGAGAGAGAGAAAGAGAGAGAGAGAGATAGCGAGAGAGAGAGAGAGAAAGAGAGAGAGAGCGAGAGAGAGAGAGAGAGAGAGAGAGAGAGAGAGAGAGAGAGAGAGAGAGAAGAGAGAGAGAGCGAGAGAGAGAGAGATTTCTTACCTGGAATGATTGGAGATGTCTGGAGAGAGAAAGCGATGAATGTGCACTTCTATTGGTATTGGTACGTACTCGTCCCAGTAACCTTTTTTGGTACTGTCACGCCGAGGCCCTTTTGTTGTCTCCTAGTGGGGATAGAAATCACAGAGAAGAATCGCGAAAAGGCATGGGCGTTGGTATTCAAGAGATCTTTAACTATAATTAATGATAAACTAATCTAATTTCAAATTAAACTAAAGAGATGAATGGAAACTGTACAGATTCATTGAAACATCTGAAGATGCAAACAAGCAACGAAACATCAACTGAACATGAATTCATCAGGAACACCTGAATATTTGGTAAACAATTTTTTTCTTATTTGGCATGATTCCATCTACTAGCATAACAGTTTTGGTGGTTCTTAAATCGATCCTTGTCTCAAAACCTACTTGTACTGGAAATTTGTCCATACCTATTCAGTCTTCATGTTATTAGGTGTGAGAATGTTGATATTGAACTCCATTTTGAATTTCCTTAACCAATCAATAAATCAGATTATCATTTTTATCATCAATTTGTTATTCGAAAATAACGTCTTAATTTATTATTTGATGATGGTGAGTATTCAGAAGTCAATCATAATATTCTGTCGCTTCATTATACATTCGAATATTAAAAAACTATTATGTTAATAGCATTTCCAGTCAAACCAGATGCAACGAATATCTCACAATAATTGATGTATTCAATAGCTTTCATGGTCTATGTACCTATACCAGGAACAAAAAACATATTATTTTAAAATCATATCATCTGATTCCATTCATATCGTGAACCCGTGTAATGTAATTATTACTAGTAATATCCCCTTAGGTGTAACATACTCAGATTTTGGTAAATTCAGTCGATCACTAGATTTGTTTCATCCTGTAGATCAACTAATTAATGTTATTCTTATCGAGGTCGGCTAGGATGCAAATATTATTTTAATGGGCAGACATACAATTTTCGGCATATTTTGTCGATTCCCACAAAGCCCCTTATAGTCCGGGGGTACTGTCACTTTGGAATGCGTCATACTATGCACGATGGAGTGCTGGGAGGCTGTGCAACCTGTCAAAAAACGTTGAAAAAAAAGTAATAGTATGCACGCTGAATAGGCCTGGGGGAGGGGGGTAATTACCCTCTTTACCCCGTGAACCCAAAGATATTCCTAGAAATTCAATTTATGGCAGAGAGAATGAAATAGCTGAATAAAAGTTGTGATTTGGACGCCATCTACAGAAATTCTGATGAAGTATTTCATTTTCAATGCTGGTCTCTGTAGAAAGTCTTTATTACACTGAAAGAGAAAATACTCCAGACATACAAATAAAACAGTTACTAAAAAAATAGTATTTAATGTTAAACCAAATTCAGGGCTTGATGAGATTTTGAAAATTCTATAATAAATTGTAATCAGGTGGTGTGAAAAAATGTTGGTTCTTTGGACTATATTGTTCGTTATTCAACTGGTCATATACCAACTTACATGTTTTTTAAATATTGGGTTAAATGCATTCAAACCTTATAGTCCGGGAGGTACTGTCACTTTTGAATGCATCATAGTATTAATATTTCACTTCAATATGGTCAATTTCCCGATCAACTGAAAACTAGCACAATCAAACCAATACACAAAGTTAAAAACACATGTTTTCACACATGAATTCCGACCAATAAACACCTTGCCAGGCATTGAGAAAATACTAGAAATGGCTGTATATGATCAGCTTTTGAACTATGTTGAAAGCAATAATCTTCTCAAGACAAATCAATCAGGTTTCCGTAAGGATCACTCTTGCGAATCGGCCTTGCAACTGACCATAAGTAAATGGACCCAATCTATCGACAATGGAGACTATGTTATTGCTGTTTTTTTGGACTTAGGACGGGCTTTCGAAACAATCGATCGTGATATACTACTTAAACAATTGGAAGCTATCGGAATTAAAGGAAATGTACTAAAATGGTTTAAGGACTACTTGAGTGACAGAAAACAAACCACTAAAGTGGATAATTGTTATTCGAATCCTATTGTCACAAAATATGGTGTACCTCAGGGTAGCGTGTTAGGCCCTTTGCTATTTTTAATTTATATTAATAATATCGGTTTATGTCACAGCTGTGATTTTATAAACGTATTTGCTGATGATACACTGTTGTCTGTATCTCATAAGAATTTGGATGTAGCTCTAACAAAAATGAATGCTTGTTTAGAAAAAATAAACAATTACTTGAACATCAATAAATTGAAGTTGAATGCATCCAAAACAAAAGCCATGATTCTAACTACACCATACAAATATAAACAACTTGATATAAATGCCTGCGTATTGGAAATCAATAACGAAAAAATTGAACAGGTAACAGAGTTTAAGTATCTGGGTTTTGTGTTGGACAATAGTTTATCGTTCGATTTACATCACACATATGTAACAAAGAAAATAGCAAAAAAACTGTATTTTTTCACAAGAATTTCCACTCACTTGTCAACTGCTACCAAAATCACGGTATATAACACTAAAATACAACCGCATTTTGACTATTGCAGTACCCTGTTATATGGTTTTGATCAAAACAAAATCAGGTCATTACAAAAATTACAAAATCGAGGTATGAGAGTAATTCTGAAATGCAATCGGTATACTAGTATAGCATTTATGCTAAATACGCTACAGTGGTTCTCAGTACAAGACAGGCGGTACAAAGCAGCAATGATATTTGTATTTAAAACTATTAATAAAATACTGCCTTCATATTTTAATGAATTCATTATATACCGAAATAGTACTCATAATTATGTTACAAGACAAATCAATGATCTTCATCTGCCAAGATGCAGTTTATCTAACTCAATGAAAGTGTTATTTTATAAAGGGTTAAATCAATTCAATAAGTTAAAGACAGCAAAAGTTTATATAGGTATATTTAAAGCAAAACTTAATGATTATATAAAATTGAATAATATAATATTACAATGATTACTCTGTATTTATATATTTAAATAGTTATTTATTACCTATCAATGTTATATGTTAATGTTAGTAAATAAGTAGTTTTTTTAGTGTATAATATCTATGTATTACTTGAATTTCATGTGTATTCATTCATTCATTCATTCATAGTATGCACGATTAAATTAAGTTGTTATTATTAGTACACGTACCACTTATTACTAAACCAAGATTCAGACCGCGTGACCGCGGTGGGTGGAGTTGTGGGAGGCTGTGCAACTTGTCAAAAAACCTTGAAAAAAAGTAATAGTATGCACGCTGAATATTTTGTCGTTGGTAGATCATGTAATACTCATCACGAAATCAATTGTCAGACCCTTGAGTAGCGGTGGGTTGCACAGATACACGGTGTTGAATATGAAAAATTAAATATATTTTTTATTCATAACTTCCATAATTTGGAAATTTTACAGTTTAATTCGAAGAAATATTTTTGTTCAACAAGAGCTTTGTTTTCAAGGAAAAATTACATTTTTAGTTGCCACCAGTGGTGTACAAAAAGGCTATATTGGTCACAAAGCTACT
Organism: Chrysolina haemoptera; assembly: GCA_958298965.1. Taxonomy (NCBI): domain Eukaryota; kingdom Metazoa; phylum Arthropoda; class Insecta; order Coleoptera; family Chrysomelidae; genus Chrysolina; species Chrysolina haemoptera. The sequence goes on along the minus strand of OY282597.1, from coordinate 26,883,871 downwards.
TTTTTGCAGAAATACACTAATAATGAAATTTTTTTTTTGCTGAAGTGAATTGTATCTTCCGTAATCATTCGAGAAGAACTGTGTAAATTTCAGGATGAGTCTAAACCTTATCTGTGGTTGATCTGAGTGAAATACAATGCTCGACAATATACTTGTGCTCAAAATTTCAACGAATTCGGAATCAGGACAACAATATTACTACCAGTACAGATTTTCGAAGTTTTCACTTCTGAAAAACCCAGTGTGTCTCACTTTTCATGGAAACGCCCCCGTATCTTCCGTAACTATTTGAGTGAAACTCTGTACACTTTCGGATCGGTAGATGTACAAGCGATCAGTCTGAATCATGCCTGAAGTTGATCTGAGGGACTGCTCGCCAGAAGCGACAGACTTAGCGTGTCCCACTTTGAGCAGCCACATCCTCGTATTTTCTTGACAGTGAAGTGATTTCAAAATTTGTTTTTTATTACATATAGTACCCAAAAATATCTACCTTCAGGTTGATGAAATATTCGTATATCCATTTTCCACGGCTACCTACGACCAATTGAAAGGTGAAAAATTGGGAAAACATACTAGGCATTTTTTTATCGCAAAAATAACACCATGATCTGTTTCAGAACACCCTAAAACCCTCAAATCTCAGTGATAATTCATTAAAATATACAGGGTGTCGTCTGTAACTAACAACATTTTTTATTTGTTATTCATCCGCAATGTTTGGTAGTTTTCGATTTTTTTCCTTGGTCACGAAGTACCTGAAAATGTTCAAATAATACTGTAGAGAATGTTCCAATATTACTCTTTCATGGCTACCAAATTGAAAAGTGAAAATTGCGAAAAATATACCAGCGATTTTTTTATCGCAAAAATAACACAAAGTTCTATCCCAGAACACTCTGAAACCCCTAAATAACAGTACTTGATTATTTAAAATATATAGGGTGTCATCCGTAATGATTAGTTGTTTTCGATTTTTTTCCATAATCACTAATTACTTAAGACTGTTCGAATAATGTTGATGAAAATATTCAAATATTACTTTTTCATGGCTAGCTGACCAGTCGAAAAGTGAAAAAGTGTGGAACACACATCAAGGACTTTTGTAGCACAAACGTAACAGCGGATTCTGGTTCGGGAGACCCTAAAATTCCAAGACTTCAATTCTTGAATCATAAAAATATACAGGGTGTCATCTATAGCTGGCAGAATTGATAACGCTTATTTATTCGTAGCGTTTAGTTGATTTACAAAATTTCTTCTCGAGTCATAAAGTACCCAAAAACGTTCAATTGGTGCTGTACAAAATACCAAATATTACTTTTTGATGCCTAGATATGATCAGTTGAAAGTTGAATTATAAAGGAAAACATACTGAAGATTCTTTTGTCTCCGAGCTAACACCAAATTCTGGTTTACAACACCATAAAGGCCCCGGATCCTATTGTTCGAATCATGAAATTACATAGGAAGTCATCTGTAGATAGAAACATGTCTAACCTTTATTAAATAAATTTTGTTGCTAGTTTTACAGATGAAACCTTGTATATTTTAATGAGTTAAGTAATTTGATCTGAGTGATTTAGATTGTTTCGAACCACAATTTGGTTTTGTGATGAAAACAAGCTCTGAAATGTTTCCCAGTTTTCCTATTTCTGAATATTATAAATAAAAATATAATCACGAGTATAATCATTTCTTTCACAAAACTAACACCGGATTCTCGTTCTCAACAAGCTTAACAAGATTTTTGAATAAAAAGTGAGATATGTTACCATTTACAGGATGATATCCTGTATAATTTCATTACCCGGGCAACGAATTCTGGAGGTTTTGCGGTATATTCTGAACCAGGATATGTTGTCTCGTTAATAGAAGGATGTTTACCACAATTTTTCAATTTTCAACTGGTCATATATAGCCATGGAAGTATAATATTTCGTTTTTTTTTACACTGTATCAATTAAATATTTTGGGTGCTTCTTGATTGGAAATGAAATATTCAGAAACAATTCAACATTACGGATAAATAAAAGTTATCAAATTTGCTAGCTACAGATGATACCCTGTATATTTATAGATTTAAGTATTGAGGTGGGGATTTGAGGGTGTTCTGATCCAAAAATGTTTGTGCTTAAAATATCCTTAATGTATTTTCCCCATTTTTTCGTCTCTCAACTCGTCATAGCAAGCCATGAAAAAGTACTATTTGGTTATTTTCTAAGGCAGTAATTGAACATTTTAGGTACTTTGTTACTATAGAAAAAAAAAATCAAAAACAACCAAAGATTATACGGATGAAAACAAATTGAAAATGTTTCTAGTCTGTAAGAGACCCTGTATATTTCAATGAGATCTGGAGGTTTAAACATGTTCCGAACCAGAATCTGATGTTAGTTTCGAAGTAAAAAATATTTTAGTATATTTTTTCCCAGTTTATCACTTTTCAACTGGTCATAGCAAGCCATGAAAAAGTAAAATTTGGGTATTTCTTATACTCAGCATTAACACGTTCAGGCCCTTTCTGACAAAAAAAATCGAAAGCAACCGATTATTTCGGATGGATAAAAATTAATAATGTTGCTAGTAACAGATGCCACCCTGTATATTTTAATGAATGAAGCACTTAGATCTAGGGGTTTTAGGGTGTTCTGAAACAGAATTTCGTGTTTTTTTTCACTTTTCAGTTGGTCGTAGGTAGCCGTGGAAAATAGATATAAGAATATTTCATCAACCTCAAGTTAGATATGTTTGGGTACTATATGTTATGAAAATAGTTATTTACCTAACAAGTGCGGAAAGTAGTACTTTTCCGCACGCGACGGCAGTTGCACGAACGACGCGTAGCGGAGTTCGGGCATGCCGTTAAGGCGGAAAAGACATTTTCCGTAAGAGTTAGGTACAACATTTTTCCTACGAGTGTTTTTGTCCATCTTATTTATGAAAAAACAAGGTTTTTAATAAACACGTTTTTATAATAATGCTACAAAATGACTAATACGACAGAATAGTTACATAGATCATTTAGTTAGTTGTAAATATTCTCATTTTCAAAAATACAAGAATCGTGCGGAAAAGTAAAAATCGTACGGAAAAGTAAAAATCGTGCGGGAAAGTAACTTTTCCGCACGATTTTAAATCGTACGGAAAAGTACAACTTTCAAAACGAAAAATCGTGCGGAAAAGTTACTTTTCCGCACGATTTTTTGTTTTTTGTTTAAAATCGTGCGGAAAAGTTACTTTCCCGCACGATTTTTACTTTTCCGTACGATTTTTACTTTTCCGCACGATTTTTGTATTGTTGAAAATGATGATATTTACGACTAACTAAATGATCTATGTAACTATTCTGTCTTATTAGTCATTTTGTAGCATTTTTATAAAAACTTGTTTATTAAAAACCTTGTTTTTTCATAAATAAGATGGACAAAAACACTCGTAGGAAAAATATTGTACCTAACTCTTACGGAAAATGTCTTTTCCGCCCTTAACGGCTTGTCCGAACTCCGCTCCGCGTCGTTCGTGCAACTGCCGTCGCGTGCGGAAAAGTACTACTTTCCGCACTTGTTAGGTAAATAACTATTTGATATCACTGTACTGTCAAGAAAATACGAGGGTGTGGCTGCTCAAAGTGGGACACACTGTATAAGGGGACAATATAGGCTCAAAATTCCATCGGATTACCTATCAGGACACCAATTTCACTACCAATGTAGATTTTCGCTTGAAAATATTCAGTTCTAAAAACCCAGTTTGTCTCAGTTTTCATGGAAACACCCCGTAACTTCCGCAACTATGGGCGTGGGACTCTGTAAATTGTGGGATCGCTAGATATTCAAGTAATGAGTCTGAATCTTGCCTGAAGTTGATCTGAGTGACATACACTGCACGCCAGGGGGTGTTTCCATGAAAATTAAGACAAATTTGGTTTTTCAGAACTGAAAATTTTTCAGCAAAAATCTGTACTGTAAGTAAAATTGGTGTCCTGATTCCGAATCCGTTAGAGTTTTGGGTCTATAATGTCCCCTAATGTGGCTTTTTGCAAAGCTGGGTAAGTCCATCGCTCTTGGCGAGCAGGGTATTTCACTCAGATCAACTTCATGCAAGATTTATACTCATCCTGAAATTTACAGAGTTCTTCTCAAGTAATTACGGAAGATACTGGGGTGTTTCCATGATAAGTGAGATACACTGTATGTTAGTTAGGAGAAAAATGCTTTATAATTTTCCAGTTTCAACATCCTGTATTTCTGCAAGAGAGTAGCTTTGTGAAAAAATGCATGTGAGAGTAGTATTGATATTTTTGGTAGAATATCCATCACAAATTTGAAGCAGTGATTTGGATTACACAATTCACTTCGGCAAAACAATTTTTTCATTATTAGTATGTATTCATAAAAGCCCAATTATCTTGAAAACGATTGATTTTTTCGGGTTCAATCATACAATTCTTACTTAAAATTGAATGAAGAAATCAAAAAATGATAATTTTCCTGATTTTACCAGTGGCGTAAAAAATAGGGGAGGAAAGGGATCAATATACCCTTATTGTCTGGTGGCAACTAACAATGTAATTTTCCTTTTAAAATAAAGCTCTTATTTAACAAAAACATTTCTCCGAATTATACTGAAAAATTTCCAAAACTGTGGAAGTTATGAATAAAAAATAGATTTAATTTTTCATTTTCAACACCCTGTATCTGTGCAACCCACCGCTACTCAAGGGTCTGACAATTGATTTCGTGATGAGTATCACATGATCTACCAAAGATAAAAAATTCAGCGTGCATACTATGACTTATTCCAAAGTGACAGTACCTCCCGGCTATTATATCCGTATGCAAAGTCCCTTTACACTTTTTCTTCAAGCAGTATTGTTCATAGTTTTTTAATAAAAACACTGGTACAACTGTGTAGGAAATGATATGATGCGTTTCCTCATAAATTCAAAGCAAATGACACACTTAACGAAGAAACTTGATCGCTTGGCACCCAATTAGGGATAACGGCGGAATTTTGAGGATAAGTGTACCATAGAATATCAAATATCGAATACCGAATTATAGCTAATTTGGCAAGATAACAAATCTTGTCCACTAGTGCCACCCAGATGGATAGAAACCCTGGTGGATTGACTGATTCGCTTTTGTTTCACCCAAAGTTGTTAATGCTGTAACACAGTATAACACATACAGTAGTCCGACTAAGCGTCGGCGCCTTTGATGTTGATGTCCAGGAGTTTCATTTTTTATAAAGCTGACGTCATTTGCACAAATGACATTTCTCCCTACTAGAAGCCCAACCACAGCGTATATACACTGCTCGACATAACAAATTTTGAAATAAACTGCTCGTAAAAATTTAGTCGTTGGAAATCATGTTGAGCATTCGAAAAGAAGAAAAAATTATAATTTGATAAATAAAAATATGATTTCAGGTAGACTTTAAGAATTAAAATCTGGCATATTATGTTCCTATCGGGTGTGCCGAAATGGAATGTTATTTCAATTGGAGATTCAACATTAGATGCCAGCGGCAAAGTGGTGGAAATTGAACTTTACTCTCAAGTACATTATGTCAAAAGATGATCAGAATATTCACCATGATTTCCATCACTTATCAATAAATAATATAGATTCATTGAAATGCACATAAACATTGGTCAAAATCTTAGGAATTTTGACGAATACAATATTTACAATGTACTTATGAATAGTTTCAAAACTCGACACCAGAGGGAGTATGCCTTATGTTGAATTCCTAATACAAATAAAACAAGATGGTGGACATCTACTAAGTATATTTATTAGTACGACGACGACGACGAGAAAAATTAAGAGATAGTCGAAATTGTAATGTGCAAAATATATTAGTAAAATCGCCAGAAAAATTAAGTTCAACTCAGTAAAAAAGCATCTCAACTGAAACTCACTTTTTTACATTTGATATGCCCTGAGCTGAATTTTGGTTTTGAAAAAAATCTCTAATAATTTGGATACACTTTAATCAGAAAAAAATAAACTTTATTCAGACAAAAAAATACATATTCACCTATTGCTAAACAATTCTTATAATATATGGCTTTTTTAAATAAAATATTGGAGACAAATTTACAAATGTAGAAGGTTTTGCAATTTTTGATTTTTTTTCTCTCTTTTGACGTTTTAAGATCACGATTAATAAATTTTAAAGAATAAAATATTCTTACTCGCAAATAATCATGCGGAAAGAGCGAACAGGAATGGGAAAAAGGCACTTCTTATACTGCTCCCAACCGTCCTTCCTATCGATACCTTTGGAAATTGTTTGCTGAATATAATCCTAAAATAGGTAACTTAATTCAGGATTTTCCCTCGAGTTGTTCGGACATACTACGCAAAATCTGCGTTGTTTTTTAAACACAAAATCAGCTACAACTCTCGTCATTCCACTATTCAAACAAAAACACTGTAAACGAATAAACGATTAAACGAATGAATGATTGATAATTATGTTGACTATATTTATACTCCCAACAGGTAAGCAAAGGATGTAGTAAAAAGGTTATATGTGGTTATGTTCCCAAAATTAACATGTTGCCAATGTCAATTCTTAAATTATCGTAATTCCAGATGCATGAAATGGCTCATTAGTACCAATAATAGGATTTCAATAAAATATAAGGTATAAACTTCAAAATTAACGCCTTAAATTCCAAAATTGATTAATCAGTATATTAATTCATGAGTATATTTTACTAGCACTAGTAATCATTACTACAGTAGATTGGGTGAAAATTCTGAAATGCGACAACTATGTAGGGATTGCCTGTATTTCTTAAACTCGTCGTTTGCTCAAGTCCACGCGTCGATGACCGTGGACGTGCGCAATGAAAACTCCAACCATAATTTGGCCGGAGAAATATTACTGTATATGTCTTATAGGTACTGTGGCTGTAATAAGATGGGATTAGCTTTCCCGTTGTCAGTAGATGGCGCATTATCAAAAAATAGCCGAGTTTACAACATTCCGAAGCAGTGAGTCATACTTTTTTTGGAATATTTGAAAATTGACTGTTTATGACTTGATCTTGATTCACTTATTCCAAATTCAGAGAAAAAATATCAATGTCTATAATAGATAACACTGAGCAAACGTTTTCAATAAGTACCTATCTTTTTTAAATATGTTTGAGGTGTTTTCTATGAAAATGTATGAATGCATGATTTTCAATATTTTTTATTGAACTATAAGTTATACAAAATCATAGTTAGTGAAATAATTATCAAGCTGGTTTTTGTATTAAAGAAGCTACACACTTAATACTTACTATTGAAGGTAGGGTTAAGATCCTTGTTTTGTTGTTTAAGCGAAATCACGCTCAAAATGGCTGCACATGACTTTGCCCGTACATATCACATATCCAACTAGTTAATTTAAAATTACTGTTCTGATTTTTGATGAAATAAGCACGTTAAACATGTTATGTCTTATTTTTTAACAAAATTGAATAAATACGAAATTGAAACTCTGTGACTCTCTGATTTTGTCATCTTTGGCGTACTGTAATGTAGTTTATTGGCCTGCTCTGATCTACAGAGATAAAAAAAGCTTACAAAAAATACAGAACTCGTGCATTAGATACGGTTATGGCCTTCGGAAATTTGACCACATTAGTAATATGTTTCGTTGGTCGAATTGGCTTAGTCTTGATGAAAGATTCACCCTCCACATGGCTTGTCTTATCTATAAGATTAATCAGACTCAAACCCCGAGATATCTCTATTCAAAGCTGATTAAAGGATCTCAGACCCACAATCGACCTACTCGAACTTGTAATTTATACAATATACCTGTCCACTCCACCGCTACGTTTCAAAAATCTTTCTCATATGTTGCAGTAAAAATATTTAACTCTGTTCCTGAATTCATAAAGAACAAAAATACACTTTTTTCCTTCCGAGAACATATGAAATCCCACCTACTCTCCTTGAGAAATAATTAGTCGTGTTGTTGGAGTATTTTGTTTATGGGGTTATTTCCACATTTATGTTTAGAAATTTTTGAATTGTAATTTCTATTTTAGTTTGATAAACAAATTTGTAATTTCTTTGTTGTAGCTATAATTATCTTTTGTATCTATTATGAGGTCTCTCAGCTGGTTGGTATTTTGGGGGGGTTATGTGGAAGAACAACTATGTTGAACATCGCCTCCCAAGAGTAATTGTCTTTTGTTAATTATTGTATTGTAAAGAAAAAATAAAGACCCATTATTATTATTATTATTATTATTATTATTATTATAAATGTAAACATGTCATGCCAATTGTCCAACGTCATCATGACAAGTATTCATTTTTCAATCTATAATGACTTCACCGCCATCTACGAACGATCGTGAAGCTAATCCGATCTAATAAAATATGAAGAATCACGTAGGCCGTACTTTAACATTTTTGGTAGGCCGATTTCACAGGTATAAATGAACGCACCAGGGTTTCTATCCATCTTGGACGGGTGTGAAGTTGTCCACATCCACAAATATACTCCAAGAAAAAAGTTAGGTCAATATATTTTCAGTGATTACGAAAGGAATAACGAGCGAAAACATATTCTAATCGAGCAGTGCAGTCATAATAATATGATCTCCCACCTTATTAGACCCCCCTTCCGTTTGCCAGGCCTTCAGAGGGTGGTAAAGGGGTAATTTCTAGGAAATAAATCAATAACTTTTCCAAGTGAGCTAGTACCGCATTCTGCTTTCAGTATGTGTTTCATGAAGCAAAAATGAAACGAATAACATCCCCCACATAGTTAGTCAGCCCTCCAGAGGGTGGTAGACGGGGTATTTTCGAAGATATAATTCAATAACTCTTTCAAATGAGCTAGTACCGCATTCTGCTTTCAGTATGTATTCCATGAAGCAAAAATGAAACGAATAACATCCCCCACATAGTTAGTCAGCCCTCGAGAGGATGGTAGAGGGGGTAGTTTCGAAGATATAATTCAATAACTCTTTCAAATGAGCTAGTACCGCATTCTGCTTTTAGTATGTGTTTCATGAAGCAAAAATGAAATGAATAACATCCCCCACATAGTTAGTCAGCCCTCGAGAGGGTGGTAGAGGGGGTAGTTTCGAAGATATAATTCAATAACTCTTTCAAATGAGCTAGTACCGCATTCTGCTTTTAGTATGTGTTTCATGAAGCAAAAATGAAATGAATAACATCCCCCACATAGTTAGTCAGCCCTCGAGAGGGTGGTAGAGGGGGTAGTTTCGAGGATATAATTCAATAACTCTTTCAAATGAGCTAGTACCGCATTCTGCTTTCAGTATGTGTTTCATGAAGCAAAAATGAAACGAATAACATCCCCCACATAGTTAGTCAGCCCTCGAGAGGGTGGTAGAGGGGGTATTTTCGAAGATATAATTCAATAACTCTTTCAAATGAGCTAGTACCGCATTCTGCTTTTAGTATGTATTCCATGAAGCAAAAATGAAACGAATAACATCCCCCACATAGTTAGTCAGCCCTCGAGAGGGTGGTAGAGGGGGTAGTTTCGAGGATATAATTCAATAACTCTTTCAAATGAGCTAGTACCGCATTCTGCTTTTAGTATGTGTTTCATGAAGCAAAAATGAAACGAATAACATCCTCCACATAGTTAGTCAGCCCTCGAGAGGGTGGTAGAGGGGGTAGTTTCGAGGATATAATTCAATAACTCTTTCAAATGAGCTAGTACCGCATTCTGCTTTCAGTATGTGTTTCATGAAGCAAAAATGAAACGAATAACATCCCCCACATAGTTAGTCAGCCCTCGAGAGGGTGGTAGAGGGGGTATTTTCGAAGATATAATTCAATAACTCTTTCAAATGAGCTAGGACCGCATTCTGCTTTTAGTATGTGTTTCATGAAGCAAAAATGAAACGAATAACATCCTCCACATAGTTAGTCAGCCCTCGAGAGGGTGGTAGAGGGGGTAGTTTCGAGGATATAATTCAATAACTCTTTCAAATGAGCTAGTACCGCATTCTGCTTTCAGTATGTATTTCATGAAGCAAAAATGAAACGAATAACATCCCCCACATAGTTAGTCAGCCCTCGAGAGGGTGGTAGAGGGGGTATTTTCGAAGATATAATTCAATAACTCTTTCAAATGAGCTAGTACCGCATTCTGCTTTTAGTATGTGTTTCATGAAGCAAAAATGAAACGAATAACATCCTCCACATAGTTAGTCAGCCCTCGAGAGGGTGGTAGAGGGGGTAGTTTCGAGGATATAATTCAATAACTCTTTCAAATGAGCTAGTACCGCATTCTGCTTTCAGTATGTGTTTCATGAAGCAAAAATGAAACGAATAACATCCCCCACATAGTTAGTCAGCCCTCGAGAGGGTGGTAGAGGGGGTATTTTCGAAGATATAATTCAATAACTCTTTCAAATGAGCTAGTACCGCATTCTGCTTTTAGTATGTATTCCATGAAGCAAAAATGAAACGAATAACATCCCCCACATAGTTAGTCAGCCCTCGAGAGGGTGGTAGAGGGGGTAGTTTCGAAGATATAATTCAATAACTCTTTCAAATGAGCTAGTACCGCATTCTGCTTTTAGTATGTGTTTCATGAAGCAAAAATGAAATGAATAACATTCCCCACATAGTTAGTCAGCCCTCGAGAGGGTGATAGAGGGGGTAGTTTCGAGGATATAATTCAATAACTCTTTCAAATGATCTAGTACCGCATTCTGCTCCTGATATGTGTTTCATGAAGGAAAAATGAATCGAACAACATCCCCCATATCAGCTCTCGAGAGGGGGTAGTTTAGAGGGTATAATTCAATAACTTTTTCAAATGAATAAAATTATTGAATAAATCAAGTTAACAATGCTCAACCATTAAATAATCCCCTAATAATACCCTATACACTGTTTGGAAATTTGCACCAATTTTCATCAAGAATAACATTTTTTGACAAATGGATAATAAACAAGTTTTCCATATGGTTAAAACTTTTTGAAAGTCACTGTATACTTAATTTCTATACTCATTGCTAAATGTGAAAAAAATGGGTATTAGCAGAGGAAGTGGATATTACAAAAAATAGCTTCAGTTCATCGTATGTTTCTTCTATTTCCAGAGGTGTCATGTTATACAATTTTCAATTAAGAATGTGTCCTTTTTCAGCATAAATACCGAGGGGGAAACAACTAGTCATTGTACACCTAATTACTAATTACTTTCAATGAAAAATAATGGGAAAAGTTGTAGGGTCCAGGTTATAATGCGGTACTAGCTCATTTGAAAGAGTTATTGAATTATATCCTCGAAACTACCCCTTCTACCACCCTCTCGAGGGCTGACTAACTATATGGGGGATGTTGTTCGATTCATTTTTCCTTCATGAAACACATACTAAACGTAGAATGCGGTACTAGCTCATTTGGAAAAGTTATTGATTTATTTCCTAGAAATTACCCCTTTACCACCCTCTGAGGGCCTGGCAAACGGAAGAGGGGTCTAATAAGGTGGGAGATCATTCTATTACGACTGCACTGCTCTCGATTAGAATATGTTTTCGCTCGTTATTCCTTTCGTAATCACTGAAAATATATTGACCTAACTTTTTTCTTGGAGTATATTTGTGGATGTGGACAACTTCACACCCGTCCATCTTGGTGCCACCCATCACTAGAGACAACTGCAGTCGTATCGATCCTCACTCAAGCCACTGTTGTCGAACTTGGGATAGTAAGTATAGTAGAATCATATCTGAAATTGTTATATTAGTCCGGTGGCAGGAAGGGTTTTCATAGCCGATGAAGTGCGACGGGATCATCCAAGATATTCTCATGTATTTTTACCCGCTGAATCCGAATTTCGAGGGTGAATAGCCGTGAAAGCACCCAGAAAATTGTAATGGACGATTTTCCGAGAAAAATCAAAAAATCCATTTTTTCCAAAAACGAATGACGTCATAATATTCTTTATAAAATTCTCTACAAAAAAATATCTGAAAGTTTTTCTCCAAAAAGCAACGTTTTCGAGTAAAACGTGCTCGAAGTTCGAAAAAATGCGATTTTTCTCAATTTTCTTTACTCTCTCATTCAGTCACATAATGATATTTCCAGGATCAACTTGTTCCAAATTATTCATATATTTCTCGACTATGAATAACAGAAGAAATATTCTTGAAAACATTCGTGTGGATTTTCCGGCATTGAATTTCCCAATACTTTTACCTTGCATGGAACCGGCATTTTTTTATTCGCGAAGCTTACGTCGTGGACGAATTTCTTATAGTGTCAATCAAAACGGGTTCTGCATTTATTTTGTCATGATCAAAAGCATTTCTGTAGCGGAAAAACAGAAAATTTTACTTACAAGTAAAAAAATTGTCTGAGGAAAATTCGTTTTCTTTGGTAATGTTTTCAGCAGAGCTGTTTGATGGTATTCTTCTCCTTTCAATTCATATAGAAATTCATACTGTAAGTGTATCACTATCATCTGATACATGTGACTGATTAACAACAACAACACACAACTCATTGACAGTCACAGGTAGGAAGGTAAGGGTTTCGTTTCCCCCAGTTCGCACAAGTCTCTATCAAAGACTTTTGAGGGTTGCTCATAAGGGTAAGACCGTTGAAGGATAGTGATTTACGTAACAAGTCCGGAAAACACTGTTTTTTTTGGACGAGTGGACAAATCGAGACACATTTATTTATTATATTTCTTGGTAGAAGCAAATTTCGAACAATTTAATTCTTATTTGTATTTAATATTGAAATTGGAACAAAAGATAGGTACTAACAAAAACATTATAATTCTTATTTATATTAATATTTATATTAAAATTTGAGTATTTCCCAGACTAGTCCGGAAAGTACGTACTTCCCGGACTAGTCCGGAAAGTACGTACTTCCTGGACTAGTCCGTCAAATAACAATTATAATTTTCATCAAAATTTTATGTTGGCAATAACTATCCAAACCGTTCTTATATTTAATATCCTCACTTTTCGCGAATTTTGCCTGAACAATAATTTCATCATGATACGAAGGTGTAAAAGGGCCAACAACAAAATATTTTTCAAAACATTTGGAATTGCCATTTCGAAGTGACAATTGCCACTTTAAACTGACAATTGTCACTTTGAAATGACAATTGTCACTTTGAACTGACAATTGTCACTTTGAACTGACAATTGTCACTTTAAATTGGCAATTGTCACTTTGAACTGGCAATTGCCACGTTGAACTAAAAATTTTCGTTTTGAACTGGCAATTGTCACTGGCAGTGAATGTATTTTTCATAGTGACAATTGCCAGTTCAAAGTGACAATTGCCAGTTCAACATGACAATTGCCAGTTCAAAGTGCAAATTGCCAGTTCAAAGTGACAATTGTAAGTTCAAAGTGGCAATTGTCAGTTCATAGCGACAATTGTCAGTTCAAAGTGTCAATTGAAAATGACAATTGCCAGTTTTCACGTTGAAATGGCAATTGTCAGTTCAAAGTGGCAATTGTCACTTCAAAGTGGCAATTCCAAATGTTTTGAAAAATATTTTGTTGCTGACCCTTCTACGCCTTCGTAGTATTGTGTGGTGCCAAAGGTATTACTTTTTTTAGCCCCATGGTATTGAATTTAAGTTCAAAACGAAAAATAGCACTTTGTAGTTGATGATGTTAACAACGAGAATATTGAATGAATCTAAACAGACATATCTCAAAGTTTACCTTCTTGGTCATATTTTTCGGTTTGATAAGATCAGAAAGAGCATCGTATAAAACTTGTATAACAGAACAAACAATAAGAAGCTTATTTTCCTTTGAAATTTCTTTCGCCAGATTGGACCCAAAGCAAGTAGTGGACATATAAGCTGATTACTCCCATTAAAAATAAGTCAACAAGAGCACTTGAAAGGCATCAGAAGAATTGTGGAAAAATTGTGAGCCATACTTCCCAGAGAGTATCAACTTGTCATGGAGAATTATTGGGATAATGCAGACTTCTCAGAAAAGTTACGCCGGAAATAATTCTTTCACATTTATGGTTTGCGAAATCACTTCAGACGAAATGCTGATGGAATGTTTCTGGAGTGTAGGCATTGATAACAGATTTTGCCTACAAGTGTATTCATGTCATGGAGTATTTTTCCATAATAATATCGAAAATCGTTTTTTTCGGCAACCGTCCGGGAAGCACCTACTTCCCGGACGATTTTTCTTTGAGAAAGTATCACTTCCCGGACTAGTCCGGGAAGTACGTACTTTCCGGACTAGTCCGGGAAATGCTCGAATTTCAATATAAATATTTATATAAATAAGAATTAGAATGTTTCTGTTACTACCTATCTTCTGTTCGCATTTCGATATTTAATACAAATAAGAATTAAAATGTTCGAAATTTTCTTCTACAAAGAAATATAAAAAATAAATGTGTCTCAATTTGTTATTCTACACGGTTGCCGAAAAAATTGTGTCCTCAACACGTCCGAAAACAGTTTTTTTGGACTCGCAGACTTCCAGGACTCGCTACGCTCGTCCTAGAATCTTGTCCACTCGTCCAAAAAACAGTGTTTCTCGGACTTGTTACGTAAATTACTATTTTATGGGTTCGTCTCGTGTTTCCTAACTACTGAACGAAACTACAGAGGGTGATTCGTTAAGACTGACAGTTTTTCAAGTAAAATTACTGATGGAAAAATATTAAGCTGAAAGAAATTTATCCAACAGAAAATAATAGTTTAAAAAAACTAAAGAACACGCTTTACTTCCCATGGACTGAAAAGTAAAGAATAATTGACAATTTAATTTTTCAAATTTAAAAAAAGCGTTGTAGCTTTCGATCTATATTCTTATATTTTTTAGTTTAACCTTTAACAATACAGAGCGTTCAAGAGCTCAAGAGAACTGTATATCAAGCACCCCATGCTTTTTTACATTTGAGAAATTAAATTGTCAATTATTTTTTACTAAGTACCAATTTTGAATCGAATCTGACCATAATCACAAATCTCGTCCGCCATCTTGGAGCCGCCATTTTCAATTAATGAATTTTGATGAAAAAAATCATAATCTCTGACTCCGAAAACCCTTATATACCAATTTTGAATTGAATCGGGCCATTATCACAAATCTCGTCCGCCATCTTGGAGCCGACATTTTGTTTTTTTACAACAAAAAAATGTCATATTGCATTGTCACCGGAACTATGAACACCTGCCAAATTTCAAATCATTCGGACGTCTGGAAATGGGTGAAAATCACGCCCTAAGGAGTCAGTTACAAACATACAAGTGAAACTAATATAAAGCGTGTAAAAATAAGTTCGTGTGTTTTTTGTCAAGATGAATCAACGGCAAAACATAAATACAACACAATAATAATCACCTTCATTAAAACATTTATTTGAAGGGGCCGTTATTAGCAAAGCAATGGACAAGTTTCAAGATATTGTTAATACCATATTTAACGCAATGGAATCAAAATATAGATCAAAATGAATAAATCGGGAAAAAACAAAATTAAAATCCGTCAATAAATAACTGAGATATATATTATATAGGTTTAAGTATTTTGCCGCGCAACGTCTGTGGCTTCTGCTCGTTTTTGACGTAATACACTAGGATCCCACGCCTATTTTCAAAAATGATTAATAACAGACTGAATCTACGAATCTACCCGAGTAGATTCATTTTGTCGAGACGCCCAACTTTTTCCTCTACAAAATTTCTCGAGAGTGGTAGCTAATAAACTGCGCAGGCGTCAATCATGTCGATTTGGTGAGTGCAAATAAGTCATCAATAACAGATAGTTTTTAAGTTGAACCTCGAGATAATTCGCCAAACTACTTGAAAAAACTTTTGTCCTACAAAAAGGATTCTAGGACTGAAGAGTCAGGGCTCTCGTTTATGTCGCGTGACGTCACACTAGATGAAATTATTCTTTCAAGCGCAACTTCAAAGTCCTATAACTTTTTCATTTCTAGAGATAATTTAATGATTCTTTCACATTTTTGTTTCGTTTCACTTCAATTTTTATAATTCATTTTTCTTGAAAAGTGTGTCAACAATTAATACTGAACTATCATTGCTGACAGAAATTGAAGGGACGGCCGCTCACTAGATGAAGTCTGGTTTTGAGGAACAGGCATTTTTATCGTGATAAAAAAGGATGCAACTTTTGTTTCGCTGTCAAAATGACATCAACTTCGAAACCCAATTCGACTTTTCACCCAAGCTTGCGTAGTTTTTGAGCAATTAGTTTTTATAGATAGGTCGCGCGCGAAGAAATAACTTTTGTTCAAAATTTTTTTTCTACGACAGTTATTATATTACCAAATTGTAGCAAAAATTGTCGTATTAGGTACCAAATTATAACATTTGACGAAAAATACTGCATTTTCTAGAGTGCATAAATATATACACTGTGTCTCAAAACTCAACGTCATCCTTTGGAGGGCTGATAGTCCAGATCATGACTGACCAGAATATCACAATATGACCGTAGTAAAATATTGATAGAGATGATTTTTGTTCAAAAATATATGAATAGGATATTCATAAAATCTGTTGTGAAATCATCTGCGGCTGAAAGGCAAACTCTAGTCGCCATTTTCCATCGTTCAAGATAATCTCTTTGGAGGTAAGTATTCATGTTGAAAAGGGGAACATTCTCCATGAAAATTGAAAAATGAAAAGTGTAATTTTTTTGTGATATCTAACAGAGAACAACTACTTCCCCGGCTAAAGCCACGCTGGACATTGAACTACCTTTGATGAAACGAAAGAACACTCTTTTGTCTTATTTCCACTAGATTTTTATTGTTACGACTGGTTTCGGGTTTTATCCCATTATCAAGTATAGTTTTATCAAGTATAGTATTATCAAGTTAGTTTTTATACTTGATAATGGGATAAAACCCGAAACCGGTCGTAACAATAAAAATCTAGTGGAAATAAAACAAAAGAGTGTTCTTTCGTTTCATCAAAGTGATCATGAATTTCCACAAAATAAACAAGTCATCAATCACACAAACATTGAACTACATCTGATAGATATTGTGAAAAGACTAACTCAAAAGAAAAAATCTGAAAGTGAAAATTCGAATTTTCATTCAGATGAATTAATTTCAGGTTAATTTTTTTGATTATCTCTAGTTTTCATTAAAAATTCATGAAATAAATTAGATAAGGAGAATGTAATTAAACAATATCACTAACAGAAATCGTTCATTTCATTGAAGCAAGGTTCGCTTCTCTCGCATTCAATCGCCAATACATTTTGGTCAACGAATTTCGCTTTGCCAAGCTCTTCAAGAGGATTGATAGAATTGGAAACAACAGGCTCCTCAGAAAAAAATTACATTTTTCATTTTTCAGTTTTTATGTTGAATGTTCCCCTTTTCTACATAAATTAACTAATTTGTGCTAAAGTCAATATTTGGAATCTTGACAAACATTCTACTCCAAAATTATCAGCTATGCTGATGATACGGTCTTGATCTGCAAAGATGATGACTGGTTTAACCTGAAATTGAAATTAGAACAGGACTTGAGTCAGATAAAGTTGTGGTTCGATTATAGGCTATTATCAATAAACTTTGAGAAAACATTCTACTTACCTTTCAGTAGCTACGATATGGCCCTACCAAATTGCTCTCTCTGATATGGCCATCATAAGGAATGTCAAAATAATTAAATACCTAGGTATAATCCTAGATAGTCACCTCAGATGGAATCACCACATTCATTACCTGGTGAAAAAATTACGATGCATTCTGTATAAATTCAAAAATATAACCAGTATTCTCAATTCCGAACAAAAAATAATGATATACAAAAGTTTAGTTGAATCACATATAAATTATGGCATCATTGGCTGGGATGGAGTTTCCAAAACCCACCTACATTCCCTAGAGGTAATGCAAAAACGCTTTCTCAGATGTATTTTGCATAGATACTTACTATACCTACCCAAGTGACCTCCTCTTCGAAGAAACGGAGATATTCGATCCAAGACTGCTGTTCTTTATTAGTTTAACCACAGCCCAATATACACACAGAAATGAATTGACTAGTTTGGACCATCCGACACAAAAAAACTATAGTGATTCCAAGCATGCACAAAGCAATAGGTCAAAAAAATTATTATTAGGCCCCAAACTCTTTAGCTCATTACCAATAAACCTGAAATATGAGGCAAATCCAAAAATGTTCAAAAAAAATCTCAAAAAATATATGAAACTAATACCCCGTGCATATATAACTGAAAAAATTAAACATTAACTTGAAATTTTCAAGCTATATATTGTAATACACTTTCCAAATATATCTGTCAATAGATATATTTCACACAATAATATCTTATTCCAGTCCCAGGTCCTTCAATACCATGATGTCTGTTTTCTACCCATGTTTTTAAATAATGGATTGTCACGTCATGTATGTTCATCCTGATATTAAGTCATAACGAGTTCTCTTATGTCCTATACACCATGTGCATATCGCTACTATACGAAATTTCTCATGATAAACTATCTCTAAATATATAGTCTACTATATTGTGCCCCTACTAACATGTCTAAATTTAATTGTAATCGTTTCTTAATACAAACAAATTCAACCTATATGTAGTCAATATGAATACTATATTTTTATCACCGTTTCTACATTACGCCATGT
Organism: Chrysolina haemoptera; assembly: GCA_958298965.1. Classification (NCBI taxonomy): domain Eukaryota; kingdom Metazoa; phylum Arthropoda; class Insecta; order Coleoptera; family Chrysomelidae; genus Chrysolina; species Chrysolina haemoptera. Next base: position 26,865,208 of record OY282597.1, on the reverse strand, counting down.
ACATTCTTCCTGATTCCACGATCCTTATATCATGTATAATAATACTATGTTAATAACTTATTTCTTAATTTAAGTCTACTGTACTATGTCCCGTACTTTATATATCTTAATTACTTGTAATCGTTTGTTGTTTCGATTTATTCACCATGTATTAATAAATGTATGTTTGTTCAAAAAGTGAATAAACTATTATTATTAGTCGATATTGATTCTCTTGTAAACTAGAGCTCATACATAAAAATTATTGGAAAACTTTCTTTCAGGAAATCTATCGAACTTTAATTCTAGTCATGATTTTTTTTCGATGTTGCCATGGGTTGACGAGTTGTAGGCGAAAACAGTCTTTGTTAGCCAAAGGAGGTTTGTATAGGATTGAAGCCCGTCAAAACGAATTACTGTGGTTTTATGATACATGGGACCTCTACTAACAGTTTACGAGAGAACATTTCTATATGCGAGCGGATAATTGTGTAGGGCATTTCTACACCGACTGTACTATTTCGTCAGTAGAATTTATATTTTAATGATGTAGAAATATTCATAAAAGGTGGAAGGTGAACGAGAAACATCTTAATTATTCTCATTCTGTGTTCCAGAAGGTGTTTGTTGTGATACATCATTCTAAAAAGCATTGAACGCTCTTGAAAATACCGGTCCGGTTGATGTTAAATTTGAGATTAGCAATTCTATCTCAAAGATTTTTCGAGACCTGGGATGAATAAGTTGGCGAAAACGCTTGTTCGTAAATAGTTGTTTGAAGGAGACAAATATGAATGTTACTCAGAAATTCCGATATATATATACAGGGTGTCCCAAAATAAAGGGGACAAACTCCGAGGGTAGAATTCTCACTTCATTTTAAGGCTGAAAGTTCCAATAAACGTATACCATAATATGAGTATTAACCGAGTTACAGGGTGTAGAAAGTGACACAAAAAAATATATTTTCCAGAATAACTCAATAACGGCTTAACTTTTCTTAATGAAATTTGGTATATCACTTAATAGCATTCAGTTTCATATTTCATAGCAAATCATGTGTTTGTAACTCTAAACAGGGGCGTACGGCAGGTGGGTACCCCTATTCGCCCCTCCCCAACTTTCACGCCACTGGATTAACATCGATTTCGTCTTCTTTTTCTTAATCCCCAATATTTTCTATACAAAAAAGGAATGCGATTCGTTTCACAAATATCAACGGTTTTAGAGATATTTGAAGTTGAATAAATGGGTACGGATACTTATTAGTGATTATTTTGTAAGTGGCTATGTAAGTTATAGATATCGGGAAATTTTGATGAACAAAATCCCTCATTGCAAGGCATGAAATATGTTGGTTATGTTATAAATAGTTCCTTTCAAAAATAGTAAAGATTTTGATACGCACGAACTTATTCAACTTCAAATATCTCGAAAACAGTTGATATTTGTGAATAGAAACGTTTCCCTTTTTTGTATAGGAAATATTGGGGATTGAGAAAAAAAAGACGAAATTGATATTAATCCAGTAGCGTGAAAGTTGGGGAGGGGCGAATAGGGGTACCCACCTGTCGTACGCCCCTGTTTAGAGTTACAAACACATTATTTGCCTTGAAATATGAAACTGAATGCTGTCAAGCGATGTACCAAATTTCATTAAGAAAAGTTATGGAGTTATTCTGGAAAATATATTTTTTTGTGTCACTTTCAACACTCCTGTAACTCGGTTAATACTCATTTTAGGCTATATGTTTATTGGAACTTTCAGCCTTAAAATGTCGTGAGGATTCTAATCTCGGAGTTTGTCCCCTTTATTCTGAGACACCATGTATATATGCAGGATATGAATGAGCGATTATTTTCAACATTTAGTGGAAAGAATGCCGATTTTATGGGTATAAGTAAAACAATTTTTTTTCCCATGTATAAGTGGGACCTGTCACACTACTTTAAAATTGTTGCATATAGTCCAATGAGGGTATGGGTTACTGCTTCAGTATAATAATTCTATATTTACTAAATTATTCATGACATTCGGATCATCTGCAAACATCTCCGTGAAGTGCGACAAAATACATTTTAGGTACTCAAATACTGGCATATTATATTTGCATGAGAAGGTAGGAGTCTTCAGAAACGATATGAACTTTTGGTTTTCCTTCTCAGATCATGTTTAGCACAGTTATGAGCAATCAAATATTCGGCTCCGCCAGAACTTTCAGCGGCGAGTAAGGGTGAACTTGAAATTTGAAGTCGGCGTTCAATAACGTTTTCTGAGAAAACGAGCGCATTTCATAAGAAATTACTGGGAATAATTTTTGTGAAAAATTGAATTTGTTTCCACCTTGTTGAGTTGTTTTTTCGATAAATCATATACTTTCCAAGATTACAGCAAAAATCTATTTATATATTTTTAAACGAAAAAAAAAAAAAATGTTCCACCCCTGGAATTTTGGTGAACTATTTTTTTCCGTGTTTATCATGGTTCCAACTACTAGCATACCAAGTATGGTGGTGCCACAATCGATTCTTGTCTCAAAACTCAATCGTACTGGATTAAGAATATTTGCCAAGAATCTAACGAATTCATATCAGCGTTCGCAAAGGTCAGCGGTGGTTTTCTATTGGATATTTTCCGATGATACTCCATTTGTATAGAATGTTGGGAACGGCCCAATACCTCACTACATAAAGGTTAAGATTTCTAGATATTAGCAATTGAAAAATCAATCAGGCTTGTGATCATGAACGGTTCAAATTCATCGAAGCATAGTTAATTCCTTAAAAATGTTATCTTGATTTTGAAAAGCACTTGAAATTGCTATTAAAGCGCCACCTGGAGGAATAATATAATAGCCATGCAGTTTTTATTGACAGTGTCTTCAAGCGCTGGCGCTGTAGAGAATAACGTGTTCCAACGCGATCTCACTAAAACCAACGTTATGAAATATGACCTATTCACAATGACTTGGATTTCGATTATACAAGTATTTCTAACTTCATAAACGGGAACGTTATTCGATGAGATAATCAACACAACCCTCGTCAGATGTAATTGAAAAGAGAGTCTGATTAATTCAATATAAATGGCATCGTTACGACATCAATTGAGAAAATGATTTTCCAGTTTTTTTGGCCACGTGTCGTTGGATATGAGATACATTCTGCCTTTCTCCGAATAAAGTGATATACATTATCCAGAGATTTGACGAATATTCAGTTGAAGTATAAGGTTATATTCCCTTTTTGATGGGTTTTCCATCTGAACCTTATATAAACGATGCGGAGGGCTAACTCTTATTGCGGAGGCAGAGGTCATGGTACGATTGTTGGTGAATGAACCCACAGTTGCGGATCCAGGGTACTGGTATGGGAGGGTAATGAATATAAATATTCTCATTTAAGGAAAGTAAAATATGAATATGTTTCCAATAGACATATGAAATATGGAAAACAACCAATAAAGTGGTTCGGTATGTAAGAATTGCGAATAAAAGTATTTGAAACACTCAAATTACGATATTTTGAAACATACTGCGTTCATCCTCAGACCTTAGAACGGCAGTATGAGTATTTTTGAATAGGCTTGGGGGGAGGGGGGTAATTACCCCCTTTTCCCCTCCTGGATCCGCCACCGTGAACCCAAAGATATTCCTAGAAATTCAATTTATGGCAGAGAGAATGAAATAGCTAAATAAAAGTTGTCATTTGGACGCCATCTACAGAAATTCTGATGACGTATTTCATTCTCAATGCCAGTCTCTGTAGAAAGTCTTTATTACACTGAGAGAGAAAATACTCCAGACATACAAATAAAACAATTACTAAAAAAATAGTATTTAATGTTAAACCAAATTCAGAGCTTGATGAGATTTTGAAAATTCTATAATAAATTGTAATCAGGTTGTGTGAAAAAATGTTGCTTCTTTGGACTATATTGTTCGTTATTCAAATGGTCATATAAATGTTTTTTAAATATTGGCTTAAATGCATTCAAACCTTATAGTCCGGGACGTACTGTCACTTTGGAATGCATCATAGTATGCACGATGGAATTTAGTTGTTATTATAGTACATATACCACTTATTACTAAACCAAGAATCAGACCTTGCGACCGCGGTGGCTGGAGTGGTGGGAGGCTGTGCAACTTGTCAAAAAAAGTAATAGTATAGTATGCACGCTGAATTTTTTGTCGTTGGTAGATCATGTAATACTCATCACGAAATCAGTATTCAGTTCCTTGAGTAGCGGTGGGTTGCACAGATACAGGGTGTTGAATATAAAAAATTGAATCTATTTTTTACTCATAACTTCCACAGTTTTGGGAATTTTACAGTTTAATTCGAAGAAATATTTTTCTTCTTTAAGAGCTTTATTTTAAAAGGAAAATAAAGTTTCTAGTTGCCACCAGTGGCGTACAAAAAGGGTTTATTGGTCCCTTTCCTCCCCTATTTTTTACGGCACTGGTAAAATCAGTAAAATTATTATTCTCAGATTTCTTCATTCAATTTTAATTAAAAAATATATTAATGTTTGAACCCGACAAAATCAATCGTTTTCAAGATAATTGCGCTTTTATGAATACATACTAATAATGAAAAAATTCACAGTTCTTCTCGAATAATTATAGAAGATGCTGGGGTGTTTCCATGAGAAGTTAGATACACTGTAGGTTAGTCAGGAGAAAAATACTTTATAATCTTCCAGTTTCAACACCCTTTATTTCTGCGAGAAAGTAGCTATGTGAAAAAATGCATGTCATAGTAGCATTGATATTTTTGGTAGAATATCCATCACAAATTTGAAGCAGTAATTTGGATTACACAATTCACTTCGGCAAAATATTTTTTTTTTACTTTCACTATAAGTATGTATTCATAAAAGCGCAATTATCTTGAAAACGATTGATTTTTTCGGGTTCAAACATGTTTTACTCAAAATTCTGATTTTACCAGTGGTGTAAAAAATGGGGGAGGAAAGGGACCAATATACCCTTTTTGTACGCCTCTGGTGGCAACTAACAATGTAATTTTTATTTCAAAATAAAGCTCTTATTTAAGAAAAACATTTTTTTCGGATTAAAGTGTCCAAAACTGTGGGAGTTATGAATAAAAAATAGATTTAATTTTTTATTTTCAACACCCTGTATCTGTGCAACCCTTCGCTACTCAAAGGTCTGACGATTGATTTGGTGATGAGTATCACATGATCTACCAACGATAAAACATTCAGTGTGCATACTATGACGTATTCCAAAGAGGCAGTACAGCCTGGGCTATTACATGCTCTTCATGACCAATAGGTTTATAGTACTCTTCCTAGAAACAACCAAAATCTTCTCCGGTAAATACATATTTCAAGTTCTTCGGGATCCTTGGTTCTTATATTCAGTAACCGCAGCTCTGGAACTCTCCTGAAGCCACCACCTCGTTCTGGACACCTGATCGAGTGTGTTTTTCTAGTTGGCTAGTTGGCTAGTTATTATAGGTCGCTATAGTTCTTCAATATTCTGGTAATTTGGTAATCGGCCACCAACATCATCGCTCATTTAATGGCGAGAATTGAAGACTGAATTAGCTGAATTGCAGTCTTGGAGTTTTTCAGTTTGAATACTCACAAAGAGTCAAACAAGCTTTCAAATAAGCTTTTAAAAAAGCTTTTCAATTTTAATTCGTTTTTCAATCTTAAATTTAGTAAATTATAAATAAACTTTTCAGTTTAATAAGCTTTACAATCTCAAATTTTGTAAATTATAATCTGGTAGAACTACACACATGAAAAAAGGAGAAATTGTTGTAAAACATGTCCTATGTCGCCTTTTGAAAACTCATGAAAATTCATTGGAAATAAAATAATTTTAAAAGTATTATAAATGACAAAAATATGTATTCCAATGAATTCCACTTTGAATTTTAAATAGATAGTTACCTCTTTATAAATGTTATTCTTAGAAACTGATTGGATGATTTTCAAAATAAAAATTTAAATCATCACCGAATTCTTCAAGTGAGACCAGACGCAGAAATGGACGAAATGGAGGATAAACGGAAATTCAAAATTTAATCCCCTCCTCACATCAATGTCAACAAACAGTGTTACCAATTGTCACACTATCAAAGAACAGCTTATTAACTGCTGGTTCATATTTAGATAGAATGAAACCAACATCTTACCTATGCATGAAAGCTTCAATTATCTATATCTCTCTGTGTGATTGTTATAAATCACATCTATGGTTTGGACGGAATTCTCTCATTTCGTCGGAACTGGGTAATTGCTTTAACTCTCGAACCAAATAAAAAAGAAGAAGTAACTATCTATGAAATGTTGAGAAGAATTCAAATAATTCAAACACGACTTTGACAGTTGAGTATAACCAAAATTGTTTTAAAATATACAAACATATCTTATTGATTTTATTAAATAATTTATTATTCAGCTTTGATGAAGTATTCAGCAGGGTTCTTCGAGCTGTAAAATAAGAATTATCAAAAACATTGTGAGTCATATTCAGAAACTTATACTCAGTTGGTGTTTTGTTCACATTGCCATGCTCTACAGTAAATACGAAGAAATTTAACGTTTGTGGAAATACAACCGTTGTAGAAGAAAATCGTCATCTAAGGAAAAATTGCCACGATTTTACTCTCACTAATTTATTGAATATGTTTTTTTCATACAGCCTTCAGAAATTCCAAAAGAACACCAATACCTACATATAGTTTCTCTCTGTGCTCTCTGTTCTTTGAATAATACAGGATTTTCCTTATTGTTCGAGTTGAAAGTAACAAAAAAAACTTGGTAGTGAATAAGTCTCGATGTTTGGACAACGCCACTTCAAATGCTTGGAGCTGGGCATTTTCTTAGTATTGAGAGTTGTAGAAAAAGTCATATTCACACAAGGATGTACAACTTTGAACATTTGCCAGTCCATGCCGACCGCTTTTCGTGGTAAAATCGAACAAACATCATGAAACAATGACGAGAATTGGATACAAATGCCAAATTCGAATCTTGTGGAATGTACAAACCGGCCAGTAATAACAAATTTTTTTACCAAATACTTATCTGAGACTGATGTAGCGGCATCAACAATAAAATTTTAATATTCATTGAAATTTTATAAATCTTCGAAAGATTTTTTAATGTTTACAAAGTGGTTTCACTGACGGTCCGAACTGAAAAACCCACGAAAAATAAAAAGCGTTATTCTCTCTCGTGTAGAAAGCCCCGAAAATTTCAACCAAACATCACAAGCTCATTTTCAGTGTTTTAGTCTAGTCTACAAGAGCCATTTTGTTGAATTTTTCTTCAACGGCACCGAAAATTATGGCTCGTTTGATTCGAAATGACCTCTAGAAACTTTTTCAAAATGTTGAAGGTGCGCCGGCAAAAGTTGCAAAAGTTACAAAAGTTATAAACAATTCAGTAACAAATAAAAGGGGTTTGATTTTTTTTGCAAATATCTCGGAAACAATTAAAGAAATCCAAAATTTGAAAAACTCCCACTTTCCGGAACTCTACCACCAGAATTTATAATTTTAACTTAGAGGTGAAAACTGCGCTAAAATCGGGTTATGCGCGTTCTGCGTGCGCTGACTGATACGAACCCTTGAACAATAAAAATTATTTTAATCCATAAAATGTCAATATTAAGAAATAAAAAAAATCACGTACCTTTTAGACACTTGTCTTGATCAAATGAAAATCCATGGGAATTTTTTTTTCCCGTCGTTCAATATTTTATCAGATATACTTTTGATGTTAATTAACTAGTTTTCAATAACTAAGTTTCAACTTCACATAAAAACCCTGATAATTGTTAAACTAGAAACCTCAAAATTTTTTCACTTCCTGGTCCTATTCTTAAAAGGCTTTAAAAAAGATCCATATTGGAAAAAAGAAAAAAAGGTTGATTTTCCACTTTGTTAAAAAAAAATCTTAGAGACGAACGCCAATATGCGTATCAACCAGGCAAGCCAACAGACTCAGCACTGGACCTAGACGACTTTAACAGGCTACTAGGAGTCCTTGGAAGAGATAGCCATTACAACATTTATAGACGAATGGACGAACTAATCGAAAGGCTATGTTGGAAATCAGAAGCTCCTGTATTCAAAAGTTGTTCAAGTTTGTGTTCTTGATTGATATCTGAAATGTATGTTTTAATTTTGACATATACGAAAAAATATTGTCAATTTATTGAAATATAAAACTCGTTGCATTCAGTACATTAATATCTCCAATCAGCATTTTAGAAGTAACTGAGATTTCTCCGGGTAGGTGATCTTTTCATTACAGGCTATCTTCCAGAGGCTTTTATTGCCTAGGATATGCCAAGCCTAGTTACTTTGGCAATAAAGTTCAGCAATATTTTTTTTAATTTTTTTAGGAACGAATATGTCACAGAATTGAGCAAAATAAGTATTTTTTTTTTTTGATTCTAGCACTGGTAATAATTTCTCACCTCTCCAGGACCGGTATATGAATTCTGCCAATTCCATATTTCAGTATAATAATCACAATCAATTGAAAAAAGAATCCACATAATAATTTAATTTTATTTATATAATTTATAATAAATAATTTTTCCGGGCGTCCAGGGCCGGCTTCACTCCAGCAATGAATCTAAACTTCCTTATTAGGAACTCTGCCAGTTTTATATTCCAGCATAACAAAGAGAATTGTTCACGAATATAATTCACATGTTCAAAATATTTTTTTCGGGCGTCATTCTCTTTGTTATGCTGTGATATGAAACTGGCAGAGTTCCTTATAAGGAAGTTAAGATTTATTGCTGGAGAGAAGCCGGCCCTGGAAGCCCGAAAAAATTATTCTGAAGATATGGATTCTTTTCTCAACCGATCCTGATTATAACCCTGAAATATGAAGCCGGCCCTAGACGTCCGGAAAAATTGTTCTGAAGATGTGGATTATTTTCTCAACCAATCCTGATTGTTACCACAAAATACGAAACTGGCAAGTTCCCAATAAGGAAGTTAAGATTCATTGCTGGAGTGAAGCCGGCCCTGGACGCCCGGAAAAAATATTCCGAATATGTGATTTATTTTCTCAACTGATTGTGATTGTTATACTAAAATATGAAATTGGAAGAATTCATAATGAGGAAGTTATGAATTATTGTCTGGGCCATACCGGTCCTGGAAACGTGAAAAATTATTACCAGTGCTAGAATAAAAAAAATACTTATTTTGCTCAATTCTGTGAACTACTTCGTTCCTAAAAAAATAAAAAAATTATTGCTGAACTTTATTACCAAACTAGGCTGATATGCCGACGACCTCGCGATTATAGCAAAAGGCAAATTCTCAAGGACAGTCTCGTAGCTTGCACACTCAGCCCTAGATATAATCGACAGGTGGCGTAAAGAGGAGCTGACAGTGAAACCTCATAAAACGGGAATAGTCCAAAAAAAAGGACTGGAAGGACTTAGGTCACCTGTACTGAACGGGATAGAAATTCCATTTGCCCAAGAGGCAAAATACTTAGGAGTAATCTTCGACCATAAGTTAATTTGGAACCAACACCTATAAAAAGTTATGGGAAAAAGTACAGTAGCCCTCAACCTGTGCATGAGAATGTGCGGAAACAATTGGGTGCTACAACCAAAAATGACTACATGGCTCTTCGCCAGAGTCATCAGACCCATGATAACGTATGGGTCGGTGGTATGGTGGTCACAGACCAAGCGGGTAGGAATGGTTCGATGGCTCGGAGGACTGCAAAGAGAAGCATGTCTGAGTGCCACCGGGGCCATGAGATCCACCCCAACAGCTGCCTTAAGCTAAGTACAGACCGGCCAACAATCGCCCGGATACATGTGGTCAACACTGTTGCCAACATGTATCCCATCAACGCGCAACAAGTTGACAGATACACGGCAACAGAGCGCCGATGTTGTGCGGCAAGACATCAAATAATTTTATTGAGTGTTGCATGTATCCGTGTTTTCCATTTCAAACGGAAAACATCGCTCTGTTTGGACGGTGTTGCTAACAAGTAACGTCGAAGAAGACTAGTGAGGTATCATCTATTCGGTAATCGGTGCTTTATTTTGATTTGTACAACTTACGTTAATGTCAACTTCATATAATAATATGAACATATTTTTTCACGGTAGCTTGGTCAATTTCGCTGTTTAGTTTTACAGTTACATTTATTTAGAAATGATTTATACTGCATAATATTTGCAGAACGTAAGTACCACAAAAATATAAAAAAAGCTGGAAGATACCTATATAAAATATATCTCCATAGTATGTTTGTGCGTACGTTTATTATTTGTTGACACAAGAGAGTGTAGTTCCTTGTTTTCTACAGCCAATATGTTATGGACCAAAGAGCAAGTGGTAGAACTCATTGAAATGCTGCATACGTCTTCTTCACTATGGGACATTTCATGCCGAGCATATCGAGATAGAAATCTGAAATATGATGCAATGTCGAAGATGGCTTCGCACTTTCAAACAAATGTGGATGAAATATCAAAACCTTTTTGTAAATACTAGGCACCTACTTGTATTGCCAACTTCTTCGAAATCTGATTTTGTAAGTCTGACAAAATTGCGGAACGAACTACCATCGTTCAGGAGGTTGTCACCATAGGTTCTCCCATTTTGTAAAAACTGTCGCTGCCACCATCTTTTTTTTCGTCTCTGGGCGTGGGAAGCTATTATGATAAAAGCAGCACCAACACCAGCAGCAGTGCGTTTAGTTTCAACGTTCAACTGGTTTTGGTTTGGACGCGCAACACTGTTGACAACATGTCGCCAGACACAAGTTGTTGTGTCCAACAAATATGTTGCCAACACCCGTCAACATGTTGCCAACAGTTGGCAACATTTTGTTGTCTGGTTTGTACATCGCTTTTTAGAGGTCTTGCTCAACCTGCTTCCCCTACACATATACATTCAAGGCGAAGCCAGGCCAGTCATGGGCAGGCTGTTTGGAGGAGAAACACCCATAAGCAATATGCACGGGAGAGACTACAACAAGCTATACGAAGAGTTGGAAAAAGACACAGTTACAAGAATGTCACAGATGGCATACTTCCCAGATATAGCTTTGATAAATCTTTAAAGCCGAGTATAACGTGGATGCGTGGAAGGAGGGACCTTCCATCAATGGGAAAATCGCTGTCTACACTGATGGCTCAAACACTGATGAAGGTTCAGGAGCCAGCATTTACGGAACCAAGCCGAAGATGAAAATATCATTGAGCCTGGGCGAACAAGCGATGATATTTCAAAAGGAAATCGTCGCAATACACCATTGTGCACAAGAGCTAATGAGGCATGAGTTTTTAGAAAAAAACAGTGACGTATACTCAAATAGCCAAGCTGCAATAAAAGCAGTCAACTCAATACTTGCTTGGGGCTGCATAGAAGCCTTAAAAGAGCTTGGCAGTCAGAACAGACTGACCCTAGCCTGGGTACCAGCACACACACGTTATAGAGGCAATGAAGAGGCCGATACACTAGCCCGAGAAAGAGCCAGTAAGTAACTAATGCCCTGAATGGCCTAGAACCGTTTGGCGTTGTGTTAGACCCTCAAAACTCCTTTCTTATCGCACTGTCATTAGCAGTCATCGACATAATCTCAAACTAGACAGTCAGATAAGTCCTTTGATTGAAACTGCCCCAATGACAAGCAAGAGTAAAAAAGAGTAAAAATGTCATTAAATAGCCAATAATAGTTTTGGAGTGAAAAAAAGTGGGTGTTTGCTGAGTCAGCAGAAATACGCCAATATCTATTTGGCGTTGAACCCCAAAGTGTCAATCGAAAAAAAAAACCTACAAAGTGAAATTTTTAGGAAATTTTATGTTCTTTCATTTTGAATTGAACAGTTTTTCACAAAAAAATTGTAGTTTTCGAGTTATAAGCGAAAAATTACAAAGAAATAGATTTCCATCAAAAACTGTTGTTGGCAAACTCCAGATTCGAATTCAGCACTCCAAAAAACGTGTGAAACGAAATAAATCAAAACTACCCCAAAATTTTCCCGCCAGGGGCCCTGTCGAATACAAAGAACACCGCACATTTAGTACGTAAAATGGCTTTCGGCTAATTCTGCTGAAATTTTGATATATTATGGATCTTGGAATTCTCATTACGTAGTCCAATTAACAGATCGATCCTATGACCAGTTTTCGAGCTACAGGGTGTCAAAAATTCGATTTTCGCTATCTTGGGTGTCATGCATCGATTTGATTTTTGTGCTATAATTCGAAATTGAACTGTCTTAGAAATGAACCATTCACATCTAAGTTGTAGCTCATGGGTCCCTTCATACGAATAAAAAATAATATCTCACAAAGGGTATTACATTACAGCATGACAAAACAATGTACACAGAAATAAATAAAAATCAACACCATAATCTTTTTGATTTTCACTCAATCCGTTAAAATTAAAAAACAAACGGCTAGAATTTGACAATGTTTTCATAGAGTATGAGTCTTGATCAATTACATGAGGATTCATATGATTGCTCGTCCAACAGTATCTAGTTTTCCAGGTACAGGGTGACAATTTGAATGATTTCAAATGCTACATTTCATGAATAAAATTGTATAATCATCACGAATTGTCCATAACTGGTACTAGGATATGAAAGTTAAACACACTCATGGAATAATCCTTCCTATCACCCCCCCTCCCATTATAGCCAAACCCCATCACCCCCTCAATTTACTGCAACCTACATTCCAATAATTTCAATAGAAATCTCCACTTATGATACCTCATTGAATAGCTGGTGAAATTGATCTATTCTCCCTCCTCGTCAAACAGTTAATCAACTTTTATTTTTGTGAACATTTCTGCGTATGGAAATGAAATGAAAAAACGCATCATCAATATTTTATATAACTGAATAGGTATTTTCATACTTAGTAATTAGTTATAAAAAATATATTGGATAAATGAAGTTACAAAACCTGCAAAATAGTAGTTTTTATATACTATTTACAATTATTAGCATCTTCAGTTTCAAAAATGAAATACTAATAGCTATCACAGCTCTTGAATGAGGAGGCCATCTTGATATTTACACTCGTCAGCCATCCTGAAGTCGCCATATTCAATTTATGAATTTTAACAAAACATGCATGACCTTTCATTCCAAATATTCCCGTATACCAATTTTGAAGAGTCAGATTGTAATAATTGCAAAACTCATCATTGAAATTTGAAAATACCTATTCAGGTAAATAAAATATTTATGATGTGTTTTTCCATTTCATTTTCGTAGGAAGAGGTGTTTACAAAAAAAATATTTAATTACTTGTTTGATGAAGATGAAGAAGGAAGGAAGGAAGGGAAGATCATTTTTTACCAGATATTCAATGAGATATCACAAGTAGAGATGTCTATTGAGAGTATTTGAATGCTGGTGGCTGTAAATCAGGGGAGTGATGGGAGTTGGCTATAAGAGGGGGGGGGTGAAGAGGATTGTTTTCTGAGCCAGTTCAACTTTCATATCCTGGTAACATTTATAGACAATTCGTTATGATTATATAATTCATAACATAAAGCAGTTCAAAGCATTCAAATTGTCACCCTGTACATGGAAAACTATATACTGTTGGTCAGGCAATCATATGAATCCTCATGTAGTGGATTAAAACCCATACTTCCTGAAGAAATAAGCAAATTCTAGCCGTTTGTTTTCTAGTTTTAACGGATTCAGTGAAAATCGAAACGATTATGGTATTGATTTTTAACTATTTCTATGAACATTTTCTTGCCAAGCTGTGGTCCAACACCCTTTGTGAGCTATTATTGTTCATTAGTATGAAGTGGCTCATGAGCTACAACTTAGATGGAATAAGTTTATTTCTAAGACAGTTCAATTTCGAACTAGAGCACAAAAATCAAATCGATTCATGATACCCAAAATAGCGAAAATCGAATTTTTGACACCCCTGTAGCTCGAAAACCGGTTATAGGATCGATATGTGAATTGGACTACGTAATGAGGTTGCCAAGATCTACAATATATCAAAATTTAAGCAAAATTAGCCGAAAGTCATTTTACGTACTAAATGTGCGGGGTCCTATACTGAATTACTTCTGGAAAACCATAACGTACATAATTAAAAACTTTTCCTAGAATATTACCCGTCCTAGTTTTCGAGACATGAGTTCAAACTTTTTTTTAGTATTGTTGGCAGATATCGATTGTCCTAATGGGCATATCACCACACAAACACGTGAAGTCTTCACAGACCACGATTACTTTGATATAAATATTAGGTGAATATAACCACTGTATTTTGGCAAATCAATATTCACAACGATTACAAAATATCATAGTTACTCAATATTATCATTTTTCATTGATGTTTGATTCATGATAATGCCAGACGCATAATACCGTTCGAACTAACACGAGAAAGTAGTTATTCCATTTTTTACAATACAGGGCGCCTAAAACTTCTAATAACTTTTTCTAATAATAGATTTAACCTTGCGAATCTGAAAAGTGGGCAAACATGAAGATGGGCATAATCATATAAATTTCGGTACAAATTAGGAAGTGGTCATATCGATTCAATAATCTCATCGACAAAACATCATGAATTCTCTGGTGAGTAATTTATTCGTTATGTATATATTTGCAAATTTTGGTTATTTAAATGAACGCGATGTGTATGTTTGTTATGGGGGATTCAACCAATAATTTTTAGTACAAAAAGATTGCCAGACCAATTTTACAAAGAACTTTCGGAGGTGATTCGAACAGGAAATAATTTGGTGGAAAGTCAATCAATTATACTCCACTCATTTTCGTCAAACGAACCACTATAATAAATAAAAAAATTACATATTTTAGTTTTTTGTAATCAATTAGTTCTTTAAACAAAAATTCTTATGAGTTCATGGGTTATAAAAAATTTTGAAATTAAATCTTTCACTAAGCAATTCTGGTTTCGATGTCTTTTATTTATTACATATTTTAGTTTCTTGTAATCAATGAGGTCTTCAAACAAAAATTCTCGTGAGTTCATGGGTTATAAAAAAGTTTTACATTAAATCTTCCACTAAGCAATTCTGGTTTCGATGTCTTTTATTGTTCTGTAGTCAAGATCACCAATAAAGTAGTTGAAGACACGAATTAGCTTACTTTGAAAACGTTCATTAGCTCACAGCGATGTGTATTCTCATAATAAATTCGCCAGTTTTGAAAATTTCCACTCATTAGATATCCTGTAATCATTGGAAACAAATAATCTAACCTAACCCAACCTAACCTAACCTAACCTAACCATTGGACACATCTGGGAATAATAGGGTATGAAAAATAATTTAAAAATTTCTATTGATACTACTCATTATTTTTTGTGAAAAATTAACTGTTTGAATAAATTAATGTTTATGCCAATTTTGAGAATATGGTTCTTGAATCTGTATATATTCATAAGACGATTCGAAATTGGAGAGTCATAAAAATTGAATAATGATAATATTCTTTAAAAAAATGCTTAGCAAATAATCTTACCTAACCTAACCTAACCATTGGAAACATCTGGGAATAATAGGGTGTGAAAAATAATTTAAAAATTTCTATTGATACTTTCGTGAAAAATTAACTGTTTGAATAAATTAATGCTTATGCCAATTTTGAGAATATGGTTCTTGAATCTGTATATATTCATAAGACGATTCGAAATTGGATAGTCATAAAATTTGAATAACGATAATATTCTTTTAAAAAATGCTTAGCAAATAATCTAACCTAACCAACCTAACCTAACCTAATCATTGGAAACATCTGGGAATAATAGGGTATGAAAAATTATTTAAAAATTTCTATTGGTACTACTCATTATTCTTTGTGAAAAATTTACTGTTTGAATAAATTAATGCTTATGCCAATTTTGAGAATATGGTTCTTGAATCTGTATATATTCATAAGACGATTCGAAATTGGATAGTCATAAAATTTTAATAACGATAATATTCTTTTAAAAAATGCTTAGCAAATAATCTAACCTAACTTAACCTAACCTAACCATTGGAAACATCTGGGAATAATAGGGTATGAAAAATAATTTAAATATTTCTATTGATACTACTCATGAAAATTCGTGAAAAATTAACTATTTAAATAAATTAATGCTTATGCCAATTTTGAGAATATGGTTCTTGAATCTGTATATATTCATAAGACGATTCGAAATTGGATAGTCATAAAAATTGAATAATGATAATATTCTTTAAAAAAATGCTTAGCAAATAATCTTACCTAACCTAACCTAACCATTGGAAACATCTGGGAATAATAGGGTGTGAAAAATAATTTAAAAATTTCTATTGATACTACTCATTATTTTTCGTGAAAAATTAACTGTTTGAATAAATTAATGCTTATGCCAATTTTGAGAATATGGTTCTTGAATCTGTATATATTCATAAGACGATTCGAAATTGGATAGTCATAAAATTTGAATAACGATAATATTCTTTTAAAAAATGCTTAGCAAATAATCTAACCTAACCAACCTAACCTAACCTAACCATTGGAAACATCTGGGAATAATAGGGTATGAAAAATTATTTAAAAATTTCTATTGGTACTACTCATTATTCTTTGTGAAAAATTTACTGTTTGAATAAATTAATGCTTATGCCAATTTTGAGAATATGGTTCTTGAATCTGTATATATTCATAAGACGATTCGAAATTGGATGGTCATAAAATTTTAATAACGATAATATTCTTTTAAAAAATGCTTAGCAAATAATCTAACCTAACTTAACCTAACCTAACCATTGGAAACATCTGGGAATAATAGGGTATGAAAAATAATTTAAGTATTTCTATTGATACTACTCATGAAAATTCGTGAAAAATTAACTATTTAAATAAATTAATGCTTATGCCAATTTTGAGAATATGGTTCTTGAATCTGTATATATTCATAAGACGATTCGAAATTGGATAGTCATAAAATTTTAATACCGATAATATTCTTTTAAAAAATGCTTAGCAAATAATAATCTAACCTAACCTAACCTAACCTAACCATTGGAAACATCTGGGTATAATAGGGTATGAAAAATAATTTAAAAATTTCTATTGATACTTCTCATTATATTTCGTGAAAAATTAACTGTTTGAATAAATTAATGCTTATGCCAATTTTGAGAATATGGTTCTTGAATCTGTATATATTCATAAGACGATTCGAAATTGGATAGTCATAAAATTTGAATAACGATAATATTCTTTTAAAAAATGCTTAGCAAATAATCTAACCTAACTTAACCTAACCTAACCATTGGAAACATCTGGGAATAATAGGGTATGAAAAATAATTTGAAAATTCCTATTGATACTACTCAATAAAATTCGTGAAAAATTAACTATTTGAATAAATTAATGCTTATGCCAATTTTGAGAATATGGTTCTTGAATCTGTATATATTCATAAGACGATTCGAAATTGGATAGTCATAAAATTTGAATAACGATAATATTCTTTTAAAAATGCTTAGCAAATAATCAGTTTTCAGTTTTTTAAATCTTGAACAAACAATAGGAGCTTGTAGAATGTTTGTAAACATTCGATTTTGATATGATAACAATTCTTTTCGATTATTTGTAATGTTTGTAAAGACATAAAAATTCTTAGTCAACAATGGGAATGTCATCATTCATATGGAAATTATCCCCTCTGTAAGTTATTCACCCAAGAACTTCATGAGAAACAGTTATCTCCTTTGAGATATTATGGGAGTTTTTGATTCATATCTGAACTTATCTCAAAAAACTGTTTTCGGACGTGTTGCGTACATCATTTATTTGGAAACCTTGTAGATTAACAAATCAATGAGGCACATTTCTTATTGTATTAATATTTATATTAAAATTGGATTTTTCCCGGACTAGGACGGAAGAATGCTACTTTCTCAAAGAAAAAGGTGTCTTTTGATTTTTGACTTGTTTTTCGAGAATCTGGTAAAAGTTGTTGATAATATTATATTTTATCATTGGATATTAAGCTTCCTTTAAGTTAAATCTTTTTTACAAATTATTAACATCATGATATCATAACAACACCTAATAAATTAGTTACCATATAATACTTCTGTTACTTTATAAAAGATACCAAATGGCACGCCCGAATGACAATAACGTGACATAACCAAAGTTGTTGATTTCATTTTCACATCATCGTTGTCAATGTCAATGATACTATAAAGCTTTGAATGTAACTTGATTATAATGCAATTTAAATAAATCTCGGAGGTTGCACAGGCGACATCCTCGATTATTATATAAATCACATAATAATCGCGTTACATTAATAGCTATAATATCATAATTTTCCTTCAATAATATAAACAAAAAAAATTGAATTCCTGAAATTGGAATTATCGAGTTCATTTCTGAATGAAAAAAACAATAAATTCTACATGCAATTTTTCTGCTTCAAATGTATTTAAAAACACTAAAATGAACTCTACTTCTTGAATATGGTTCTTTCAATTCAAAGTTGATATTTTGATGGAAATCAATTCTATATAAAAAAAAATATTCGAATATTCCTTAGGTGAAAAACCTAATTTTTATACATAGATAGAATCACACACATACACTTCAATAATGGAAAACCTTTTTTGCAATTCGGCTAGACCGATTTTAAAGAATTTTTTTGTGTTTGTTTGAGTGGTTCCTTGTAGAGAATAAATTTTTTCATTGTTCGACAGAATTCTTCTATTTTTTGCATATCGAACGTATAAACACAAAAATTCAACCGCCTTCTTCCCCACCACCCCCTCGTATAGTTATTATTATTATATTATTTTTGTACATTCATGCAAAAAGCAAAACTTTATTGAACTATATATGTGAAAAAAAAGTTCTTTATTACACTAGTGCAATTAAGTTTTTATTGCACTCATCTGTCATTCTATAAACAGTTACATACTTTATATTATTTTGTATTAATGTTAGCAGCCAGAGTTAAAAAAACAATGCCTTTCCGAGAATAACTTTATAATCGAAATTGATCCGCTTTTTTCTAAACCGCCTACATACATAGAGCAAACTGTACTATGACATTAAGGTAAAAAACGATTAAAATTTCCACAAAATTTATCGTCTTTTCGACATGTTTCGATACACAGTATCTTTTTCAAGCTAATGTAGTACATTAAACTATTCTTCATTGAATTTACTTAAATACCTTTCTTACTCATTAACATAATTAGGGACTACCTATAATTATCGCTAATACCTAGACTCATACAACTTATAAAATTGACATGACAATGAACCTACCTGGAAATCTCAAAACACAACCAAGGCTCAATTGAACAAATTTAACAAAGGGGAACCGTTCAGGTCCAGTTGATCATTTAATAAACAAGATGAATTTTCCAATTTATTAATTTCCAAGAATTCTAAATAATTAAGCCTAATACCATTATTTTCCACATGAAGAATTTCGAAGTTTTCATCGAAGTCATGGCCTTCCTCCCAAATATGATTGGCATATGATGAGTGTGTTTTATTGTTTACATAATTCATACGGTGTTCACGTATGCGGCTTTTAAATGGTCTACCTGTCTGGCCGATATATACTTTGGAGCAAGATCCACAATTCAATTTATAGACTCCTGATTTTTCAGATTTCTGTGTTTTATCTTTATTATTCTTGATAAACCTTCCCAGTGTGTTATCTGTTCTATATGCTACTCTTAAGTTTTGTTTATGCAAAAATGAAGCTATTTTTTCCGTGACGGGTCCTGAATAAGTTAAGGTTCTATAATTATTGTCAAGGTTCCTCAAAGTGGGGTACACTTCCTGGATAGCCTTTCTATGTAGTTTTTCAGCAAGAATATTTTTTATTAATTCAACTTGATATAATATATATTTATGTCAATTTTATAAGTTGTATGAGTCTAGGTATTAGCGATAATTATAGGTAGTCCCTAATTATGTTAATGAGTAAGAAAGGTATTTAAGTAAATTTAATGAAGAATAGTTTAATGTACTACATTCGTTTGAAAAAGATACTGTGTATCGAAACATGTCGCAAAGACAATAAATTTTTTTGGAAATTTTAATCGTTTTTTACCTTAGTGTCATAACTATGGATTTCCATCAAGTAACGGCCACGTCAATAAAAAAAAAATGTCTGTACTATGACCACACCTCGTAATAACATACGCGCTCACGGCTACTATGATTTTTATTTTTATAATGCAACAGTGGTTATAGAAACGTCAGTAAAAAATTAATTCTGACAATTACAGAATTGAAAGTGTAAAAATGAGTATTATTAATGGAAAAATAGATGATAGTAATCTGTTTCAATGCAGATCAATAGTAATGATTAATTATTTAAGTTGCGCTTTTTATTTTCCTGCACCTAGTACCGCACCTTAATAAATCATTTTTTTCTTTTTGCATGAACGTAGAAAAAATGTTGTATGCAACTCGTACTTTTTGCAAATATAACTATTCAATTCAAGTTTGGCGCATGCTCACTAGATAGTTGAATGGGATGACATAAATTCCTCTACACTCAATTACCGCACTAGAGCTTAGCTTAGGCAAATTGTCACACCGGGCAAAATATGTCAGTGGGTTCATTATAATATTAATATTGTCCTCAAATTATACTTATACGTTTTCAAAATATTGAATGTCTCGATGCGAAACTTTGAAATGGGTCGAATTTAAGATCTAGAGTTAGAGGTCGCAATTAAAAAACATGCGATTTAAAGCGGTGAATGTGTGATATATTTGTGAAGATCATTCCGGAAATAACTCTACAATTTGTTACAGATCATCGCACTCGCCTTCTTGGCTGTAGTAAATGCTGCTTCAGTTCCAATTACTGATGTTAAGTTCATACCCATTCTCAAACAAGACGCTGAAGTTAATTTCGATGGCAGTTACCACAGCAACTTCGAAACGGCCAACGGTATCGTATCTGAGGAACACGGTGTTCTGAAAAATGCCGGAGATGAGAAGAATCAAGCTGAAGAAGTAGTGGGTTCAGTCTCGTACACATCACCTGAAGGAATTCCAATCGTTCTCAAATATATCGCCAACGAAAATGGATTCGCAGCTCAAGGTGATCATCTTCCACAGGCTCCCATAGATACCAACACCCCTCCACCAACCCCACTGCTGATTCAGCGTTCTTTGGAATGGAATGCCGCCCACCCTGAAAAAGAAACACTCAAGACCGTCTGAACTTTTCAACAATGATTGACTGATTTTTTTGTGATGATTAAAATATAAAATATCCACGGTATTTTCATTTATCTTATCACTAGTTTTGATTTCTTCCATTTCATACGTTATTTGGAGTGATGAATCCGAATTTGAAGTTTGCTTAAAACATATCTTGACGGAACAGAAAAAACAATGCAAAAAATGATAAAATAGTAATATATGTATCAAGTGAGTAAAGTGATACTTCATACAGTATTTTTTCTACAACTGTAAATAAAAAAAACCATTTCATATTTTTTTGCAAATATGAAATGAATTTGGCATATTTTTATTGATTCATTATTCGAACAAAGTTCGAAGAGTATGCCGAAGAGTTGAGTTTCAAACAAATGAAACGAACAATTTCGACAGAGTCAAAATCCCTTTCTCTTCACACTATCCCGCAAAATGAAAAATTTGAAGCGAATATTAAAATAACATATTCATCGAGGTCAATATTACTATTATTAATGTTGACTTGACTTTCGAATAACTAGTCCATCGAAGTAACTTTTCTTAGATTTGTATTTAAAATAAAGAAACAATCCTCGTGAAGCAACGAATACGTTTTTCTTTCTTTAAACTATGTCAAGAAAATCTCATATTTGCACTATCCACGATTTTCTCCGTTCTATCTTCATCACTTTTCATTTCTACTTAAATTAAATTAATAGTTATCAAGAATTTGTTAACTGGATAGATGCACAATTTCACAACTTTCAGTAAGTATTGTTGTCAATTAGTTTCTGAAGGCCAAACTGCCATAGCTACCTTGGATAACCTAGTGTAGATTACGTCCAATAGTTCCTTATATAAAAACTAAAAACTGTTAAAACTGTTAGACTGTTAGTTTTTATACTTGATAATGGGATAAAACCCGAAACCGGTCGTAACAATAAAAATCTAGTGGAAATAAGACAAAAGAGTGTTCTTTCGTTTCATCAAAGTGATGGTAATAGGCATATCCTAGGCAATGAAAGCCTCGTGAAGATAGCCTTCCATTCGTCCATTAGAATAGGCCAAAGTAGGGGCGATAGCACCCCTCCCTACGGACATCCCCTGTTTGCTCTAGGTGTTAGTGTTATTCCGCCGATTGTTGATGTAATGACCCTGTTTTTTATGTTAGCGTTTATCCACTGATGTCTATGAATGTCATGGCTATCTCTTTGTTTTCCACGGACTTCATTAGTAGCCTGTTGAGGTCGTCCCGTGCTAAGTCTGTTGACTTGCCTGGTTGATACGTATATTGGCGTTCGTTAAGCGAGCTTCTTTGTAGTACTTCATCTCTTTTGTATCTGTCTATCAGCCTTTCCAATGTTTACATTAGACTTATGGGACGATATGCCTTGGATGTCTTGTCGCCTATTCTGCCTACCTTTGGGAGATATATGACTTTCACCTCTTGCCACATAGTAGGTATATGTCATAGTGCTATGCAAGCCTTGAATATATACGGCACAGGTATGGAATAAGTATTCCCTGTCCCTTTTGGAGAAATGTTGGGTATATTTCATTTACTACAGAGGATTTGTATGGTTTGAATTCACTGATAGCCCACCCGATTCTATTTGGTCTCGATATTTTCAAAGCAATCCTCCATTCTAAAGCTGTTCGTTGTCAAGGCTGGAAAGTGTGCTTTTGTGAGCATCCTTTGTCAATCTTTTTCAAGAAACTTACTTGGTTTACAGTACCTTTTTTGGCTATAACCTTATGGATTCTGGAGCACGTGATTGTATTCTGGCCTTACTAATTTCTTTGTTGTACCGCGTGAGTATACCCTATGTGATCCAATCTTGGTTGGATTTTACTCTGCTGAAAAGTTTCCGCACCCTGCCTCCGAGGGTTTCTAGATGCTCATTCCACCAGACCGTTTTGCTATTTTGGTTATTTTGAGCCTTTTTTTCTCAGCACAGCTTTCCTCGTAGGCTTCGACTATTGCCTTGCCTACTTCGTCTACTGCCCTCTCAAGGCTCTCCCTGTCTCATATTTCAGTCACGGGTCTCTCGAGAGACTCACTGAGTGAAGCTGAGTATCATTCCCAGTTGATCTCTCTTAGGTTTCTATATTCGACTAGAGTAAGCAGTGGGGTAATTAGATCGTATAATATATATTATATAATAATAATAATAATAATAATAATAATGATAATAAAAAATAATAATAATAATAGGGGCGGGGATTTGGCGCAGTGGTTAGTGCTGCGGCTCGTGATCAAAAGGTCGCGGGCTCGATCCCCAGACAGAGCAAGGTTTTTTCAGTTTCAGATGTCAAAATCTGAGTGATTGAACCTTGTTGCTGGCTGGGGATGATCCTCCACGATTCACTGTTGCGTTAATAATTAACAGTGCTGCTCCTAAGGTGGCGTATGGAGTTAGTAACAAGGCCTATCCAGAACACGTGGCTAATGACCATAGCAGTCGATGCCAACACACACAAAAAAATAATAATAATAATAATGGCTTTTATTGATAGGAAAATAAGAAGTACATCGCCTATCAAAAGGCAGGATTCAATAGACGAACTAGAGACCTAGGTGTCTAGCACGTTTCTTGATCTTCCATCCAACCATACATACTAGTGTAATAAAGAACAATATGTTAGCAATTTACCGATAGTAATGTACGTTTAAACTTACTGTTCAGATATGAATTGAATAACAAAACTAATATAGAACAAAATGAAGCAGAATAAATAGTAGAGAAGCAGCTAATATAATAATTTTTGTACGATTTCGGACCTCATTAAATAATTTGTATGTAATTTTTGAATAAGTTACCTGTACCTACCTTCATTATATGATCTAAATAAAGTATGCGCAGAGAACTGGTAGGAATCCACTTATTAACTTCAATAGAGAATTAGAGTCAGCTGAAATATGCCAATTTACAAGTAGTCCTTGAGCTCGAACGGTTCGTCGTAGAAAAAAACTTGTATTATAATATTTATAGAAATCGTTATGCTCTTTCATTCCTGAAATGAAGGTTATCGACGAGAAATTTGTAGTTTTCAACTTATAAGCAATAAACCTCAGACGAAAGAGATTTTTTAGTTTTTTTTGTAATTTTGTTCCGTCACGAAAATTTGTTAGCAAACTTCAGACTCGGATTCAGCACCCCAAAACACATAAAGAATGGAAGTAACCACAACTACCCCAAAACTTTCTGGGTAGAAATACAATTCGATTAGATTATTTGAGAAACTTGGAATAAAGTTTGGAAAACTGCTCTTTTTGTTTATTAAAAAACAACTACAACATTATATATTATTACATCAACATGGATACTAAAAAACAAAATTCATAGCCATATAAAATAACAAATTATTTCATTTCAACAAATTTGACTACCAAGAAAACTAAAGGAATAGAATTGTCCACCATATCGTCAGGAGGTCCTCAATTCTTGAAAGAATCAAAAAAAAGTTGGACAAAGACGTTTGTTATAAATGAAACTCTGGAAGAAATTTTTGGTTCACTTCGTAATCCGAATAGGTTTCTAAATGGTTGAGAATGAAACAGAAAAAAATTGATGGAAGTGTGTACAAGAGAGGCATTTCGAAAAGGAATAATCAATATCCAGAAAAACCTTCTTAATTGCATATCTCCGTACTCCGTAGTCGATGTTTTTTCGACATCGTATCAATTTGGACATGATACTCTGTTGAACAATCTCAGGTAGATATTCTAGATTATTCTTGAAACAAACAGTTGAATCAACAGTGAGAAATTGTCAATTCTGTAAGATAAAGAAGGCGAAACTATTCCAACCAGAGATGGCACCATTACCAGAATCTGGTCTCAAAGAATATGGAAGACCTTATAGTTATTGTGGATTATATAATTTTGGACCCCTTCTGATTAAAGTGAAAAGAAGTATGGAAAAAAGTTATGTAGCTTTGTTAACATGCTTCAACACCAGAACCATCCACATAGAATTAGCGTCTTCCCTGACCACAGATTTGGCATTGATGGCAATACATAGATCTATGGGAAGAAGAGGCCAACTCACAGAGCTCCATTCTGAAAATGGTAACAATTCCATTGGAACCGAGAATGAAATGAAGCAAAGTCTTTTGGAAATGAATTAAAGAAAAATTATTGAAAATTTGTGGAAATTTAAATTCAAATGGCTTTTCAATACTGCAGCACCGTTAATGGATGGTGTATGGGAACGTATGAGATTTTTCAAAAAGGCTTTACATAATACTGAAAGAGCAACACCTCTTTGAAGAATTATTACGTACACCACTCACTGTAGCAGGTCTGGGACTGTTTGTGTGATCTGACCGAGCTGGGTAGTCGTAACAATGTGACCCTAGCTTGGGTGCCAGGCCACGAGGGACACCTGGGCAATGAGCGGGCCGACACACTAGCCAGAGAAGGCTCTTCGGCAGCGCTCATTGGGCCGGAACCCTTCTGCGGCGTAGCAAAATCCACCACAAAAGCCCACACCAAACAGTAGGTACAAAACAAATCTCAAGAGTGGTGGGAAACCCAACCAGGATTGAGACAGGCCAAGGAGTTCATCAAAAGACGCTCGCCAAAATTCACGACGGAACTCCTCAGCTATAAAAGGAGGATCGTCAGACAAGTAGTAGGTCTGCTGACAGGTCATTGTAGGCTTAACAGACATATAAATATTATAGGTCTGGCGGAAGAAGCAATTTGCAGGTTCTGCCAGGAAGAAGAGGAAACCGCAATACATGTAATGTGCCAGTGCGAAGAACTAGCAAGGGTGCGGTTTCTACAACTTTGAGATGAGAAACCAAGAGCGGAAAGCTATCTCGAGAGGCCATTATCAAATCTGCTCAGTTTGATAAACTGGACGAAGCTAGATGATGTGCTATAAGCAATCGGAGCCTTCACAATAGATCTGAAAAGGTCGCAGTGCCGAGCTAGCCCAGTTTGGTGGAGTCCCGCCTTAAAATCTGGTCAAATCAGTGTTTAACCAGGGTGGGGGATTTTTTAAAGGAGCGTGTTTCAGGAAGAGTCCTCTTCATTTGTACTGCTCCCCATTGACATTGTCCGTTACTCTTAGCAATAGTCATGAATGCAACTACGTCACACAGAGCAATCGGAGGCATAAGTTCAATCAGTTATTTTACATCGATGACATTGAGTGATATGAGACGGGCACGCATTCCATGGCAAACTAATCGAATGTCAGTCGTTGATGATGTATACATTTTTCCATATCTAGTGACCTTTGCTGACTGGTCCATGTACAAATTATCTGTCGAATCGCGTTAAATTTACATAAGTACATAATTTTACATCCGTACCTTGAAAAGCACAAAAAAAACTTGAATTGAAGATTGATTAAAACAGTATTGATATTCAATCGAGTGTTTTATTGATTCACCAGCCTTCCATGCTACACGCCTCTACACCACGATCCTTCCAGATATACCGGGTGTGCACGGAAGGTGGCTCGCCCCTATAACTTTTTTATTTTTGAAGATATTGGAATGAAATTTGAAGGATCTATACAATACATAAAACTGCATTTTTAGTCAAGTCACTCAGTTTCATGCAACTTCAGGTATCACCGGAAGTGATATAATTTTTCGATTTTTAAATGAGACACCAGGTATATTTTCACTTTTTTTTGACTCCATATGACATTCTGGATATAACTATGTATCATTTTTTACTTTTTCCAACCAAAATTTTTTAAAATTTTGAAATTTATTTTTTAATCGTATAGCCCTACGTTCAAATTATTAATTTTAGTCCTAAAGTATTAGGAAAAATACAACTTTACGGTTTTCGGTTAAAATGCATCTGCTGGGTAAAATTTAATATTTAAATTATTATTACTATTTTTTTTTTCAAATCGCAACATAGTGGCTCATCGGGTCAGAAAAAAAAAGCATTTCATTACGATTAATTTGATACCACACACTATTAGTTCTCCAAGAAATTTTCACCAACAAACTTAAAAATATTACGGTTGATCTTTTTTTTGATATTAACATAATATTAAAATTCATCGAGTAGCCTGTGACCAACACAAATGATATAATAGAACCATCAATTCAAAAACTAATACCTCCTTGCATAATTGATATCATCAACTTGTTTTTCAATCAATAGCGTATACAATAGCTTCCTCATTTAGATTTGGAGAAGTGAGGTAACGACAAGTAATCTTTTTTTTCAATACTCTTTAATTACTTTGTTCTATCAGTTATGTAGTTTTCAGGTTACCCAATTGACATAATTCTCGTCAAACCGTGATTTCGATGGGCGATAGACACGAATATTGCCACTATTTTTGAGGATTGGAAAACTTTTTCATCCGTAAAAATAACACGATTCCAAAATTATTCGTCATAAGCCATGTATTCTAAAGCAAACCCCATTCTTGCTTCTTTGTGACTATTGATTAATAATGGTTTCCTTGCTGATGCGTGGCATTTCAATTCATACTGTGCTACTCTGCGACGACCCGTGCGACAGGATACTGGAACAGCATCAACTGCTGTTGAAAATGGATTTGCTCTTAAATTGTTAATCAAAGCAGCATCCTGTTCAGCTGGTGACTATCTCGGACGTCCTGAGCCTGGATTTCTATTAATTCTTCCATCGTTTTGCCATCTTCTTAAGGGTCTGCATCCCTGAAAAAAAGGGGGACGGAAACGATTTCTTTCTTCTGATTGATGAAGGAATGTATGAGTGTATACAGATAAAAATAACAAAAAAAATATTTTGAAAGTATTAACTGAATGAAAAGGATATTTCTTCCCATTTTTGTGCAGTTTTGATCAGTGCCACCATCAAAATGAACGAATATTTTGATGATGTTTCCTTGTATTATTGAAGTCTATCAATTACTTGATAGAATGACGGTCTCGTTTTCCTCTCACACAATTCGGTTTATTTGTGAATAATATTACAAAAAAGTGTTGTTTTTGCGAAATGAATTTCCTTGCATTATTCCATTCGAATTGGGAAATAGCCAATTTTATAACCGTCGAGCTATAAAGGAATGTTTCAGCCGTCGACTAGTGAAAATTAATTATTAATTACAAGTCTTGAATCCAAAATAGAACTGAATTTCTTTACGCACCTCACGTTGCTCCTCCAATACGTCTGATAACGTAAATTTTTTTTTTTTAACAAACAATATTAAATGAAAGTACATTCCATTTAACTTACTCGAAATTGTTTTCTCTAACTTATTTGGACATGAACTTTACCGATGATGCAACTATTTGTGGATATATTCCAAAATTCGGGAAAATATAAAATTCACTGGTCGGGTGGAAATTCAAAAAAATATAATTTAAAAAATTACTAGTTTTTATACAACTTGTTTTCTGTGTGTGGGGGTGGGTGCGTGTAGGTGTGTTTGTGTGTGCATGTATACATTTTTTGTTTATTTCAAATTTGAAAAGGAAATTGAATTCTTGACATGATTTGTTTGGGTATTTAACCTTCCACAATCTGTCAATTCAGTCATCCAGTCGACTTGTTTGGCAGGAATTCATCAGTTGGAAGACAATAAATACATCATGACATTTTCAGATTGAGAAAAATTTAAGATGGCGGCTCCTGTTGGAAGAGTATCGTGATTACTGATTCGATATCATTCTGAATTGATGCTTTTGAGTTCGGATATCATGTTATTTTTGCGAACATTTCAGAATTGGAAGTAGCAGCTCCAAAATAGCAGAAGAAATTTTCGATTATATATTTGGTGTGAAGCAAAGTTTCTACATACATAATAAGTATTACTTCTAAAAGAAATGATTACTTGTTGACATTACAATGTTCTGGTCTTGATACTGTTCACTTTTGAGTCAAAATTAGAGCCATAAGTTCTGTTTCTCAATGCTTGCCTGGAATTGACAATATGGAAGTGTTTCCTAATCTAACTCATTTGACATAATTTCAGGTGTGTGATTATGAACACTCGATTCGTAGCGAAACTGACATTTCTATATGACAAACCCAATATAAAACTTTCACTATTATGGATCAAGTGTTCATAATTACAACCCAGTTCTGATGCACGGTTTAATACTAAAGATTAATTGTAAGCCTCATTTTTCAACTTAGCTCAATATTCCAATCTTATCTTACTATTAAGGGCTTTTTGGGATTTCCCAGTGGTGTTACCACTATAGCCCAATAATAAATATCTTGAATTTATTAATTTTAACAAAATATTAAAAATCACCGAGCCCGAAAACCCCCACAGACAAATTTTTAATGAAATCACAAAACTTGTCCGCCATCTTGGAGCCGTCATCTCAAAAACAATAATTAAAAAAAAAAAGATTAACTATCTCCTACACCGAAAACCCACACATACGAAATCTGAATCAAATCCGACTATAATCGCAAATCTCGTCGCCATCTTGAATTTATTAATTTCAACAAACGATTCCTAATCTCCACCCCCGAAAACCCTCTCATACCAATTTTGAATCGAAAAATCTGAAAAAATATTACAATGCATCAAAATCTTCAAAAAATAATATACGATAAAGACTTCATACGCCAGCACTGTATATTCATGCTGCATGCATGTCATTAGCTTTTATTCAGTATTCTAGATGAGACCATCGGTATAACTTTTTGTTGTACACTTTTCTTCCCAAAATTCTCATTCAAAACATCATCGAAATAGTTTCCGCCCGTTAATCAATTATACCTACTATTTTTAACGCTTCATATTATACAGATTTTCAGTTTTTTTTATTTTACTTTCAATTTTCGATTCATTCTGTGATTGGACCACAATATTTAATCTCAAATGCTCGTACAAATTTTCAGATTACCGCGAAAGCGAATAGGAAAAACAATCACCGAAATACTTAATTCGGTCCTGTACCGCGCGAAACTTGACAAGCTGGAAATGGCAGTTCGAACATGAACTGCCATCTAGCGATATAAGTTTCTTATACTAAGGGCTAAAGACCGTTTTAAAATACGTGAAACTCACTCACATTGAAAAATGTAAAATTTTTGTGATGATTCCACCTTTCGTCGCTGCATTTATATGCGGCATGATTACTGTCTGATTTGGAATTGTTTGACAGATGTCAAATATTCAATGCTGCAATATGTCAACTTGTTAAAGCTGAGTTACTTGTCCTAAAATGCAGTTTTAAGTCGCATACAAATCCTCCAATTTTTTTTTGACACGATCAGCCACTATGTTGTCATTCAAAAATTAAAAGTTAAATTTTACACAGTAGATGCATTTTAACCGAAAACCGTAAAGTTGTATTTTTCCCAATACCTACTTTAGGACTAAAATTAATAATTCGAACGTATCCATAGCCCTCTAGCTTGAAAATTGAATATCGAAACAAAAAGAATATGGTCACAAAAAGTAACAAGTGAACAAGTGATACATAGTTGTATTCAGAATGTCATATGAAGACAAAAAAGGTGAAAATATACCGGGTGTCTCATTTAAAAATCGAAAGTTTATATCACTTCCGGTGAGATCGAAAGTTGCACGAATATGAGTAACTTATCAAAAAAAATGCAGTTTTATGCTTCATACAGATCCTCCTAATTTCATTTCAATATCTGCAAAACCAAAAAAGTTATGGGGGCGAGCCACTTTTCGTGGACACCCGGTATATTGTGATGGGCCTTGAAATAATTCAGAGTGCTTCATTTAGCCTTGTCTTCGCTACAATACTCCGTAGTTCAGATGTTAAATCTCCTATGTATCTGGGAGCATTTGGTTTTTCTTCATCTAGCGTTTTGAACACCTTATAGTCTTGACAACTATAGAGTTACCAACGTAGCAGAACATGAGAAATTCTCATTCATTGCGCGAACCCTCATGTTGAGTGCCTTATCAATGCATACAATAGTACGTTGTACGAAATTTTTTTAAATTTAATGTTCCCCCAGCGCCATCTGTCCTGTAATTGCAATGTTTCTTCTCTCAAAAAGTAGTATCGTTAATACCCTTCAAAATATTTTTGGTTTCATTGTTCCACATCAAATCGTTCAAATTCATCGAGGTATAAGTAGTATTCAGATCCGCATTTATATTTGATATTTCGAATTTAAATTGCAAACAAAATATTAACGAAATTCAAAAAAAAAAGTTAGATGGTTGTAAAGAGAATGGAATTTCCTTTTCGACGATGTGCCACTTGACCCCCCATGCCATTTAAAAATTTTGAGTCGATGGGCCCCCTCGCGCCCCCTATTGAGCAATCACCATTTTTTTTTATTTCAAAGAGTAGTATTGGTGAAACCCTCGAAACGGTTTTTCATGCATGTTTCTACGTCAAACCGTTCAAAAGTTAACAGGGGGGACTACTAAAAGCCGCACTGTATGTGTTTTATTACTCTGAGGTATATGACAATTCTGTCATACTCGGCATTCCTTAAAATGCGTCACTCTCGCTTCCAACACAAATATCTAGGCAAATATACATATCGTATAAGACGAGGTAAGTTAGACCAAAACAAAGAAAGTAAAAGAAAGATAGCATTAAAGCTGATGTTAAGAAGAAAAGAGACCGTATATTCCTGGATCTGTGGAAGCTAATGGCGATAACGCCTTAGAGTGGAAAATTTCTAAGTGTAAATGAAAAATACAACACATATATAGTAATATACTGTTGCGTCTTCGGG
The DNA here is from genome assembly GCA_958298965.1 of Chrysolina haemoptera. Classification (NCBI taxonomy): domain Eukaryota; kingdom Metazoa; phylum Arthropoda; class Insecta; order Coleoptera; family Chrysomelidae; genus Chrysolina; species Chrysolina haemoptera. The sequence continues at coordinate 26,833,354 of OY282597.1, read as the reverse complement.
TTCAAAAATAAGTGTACACTGCTATGAACTCGCCTTTATTATTCAAAGTTCACTTGACAACACTGTAATACAAGTCACTGTCAAAACTGAAAATATGATATCAAAATACTTGTATCCAAGGTAACTCAACTTGAGTTAGAGTTCGAAAGGGTGGCAAAATTTTGGTAGCCTAGGGCGTCAGAGGACCTCTGAACTCAAGGTAACTTTTCCTAACTGACTAACTCCATCTCACAAATGCATTGCTTATATATAAAATTAAAGTTCTAGAAAAATGAAGAAATCAATAGAACACAATAAGAATGTTCGACGATTGATCCAGAACAAAAGTTAGTGCTTCTAGATTTTTCCATCTAATTCATCGAACGATCTCGAACAATTCGAGAAGTCTTTATGAAATTTTAGGTCTGTAACAATACTTTTGATGGTATACTAAAAATTCAAATATAATCTAATATTTGTATTCGACAAATATTTAATAATTTCATTCTGATAGATATAAAATCAATCGTCATTAACAAAGTTATGGCCATAAATACGTACGTCTTCCTTATTGATAAGTCCAATGGTGTTATGAAATATCCCGAATGATGTTGAGAAATTATTCCTTCATGGTGCCTTCTGGCTCACGCTACGTCGGTAACAATGGAACCTGTAGATGCTAAAATTTACACTGAATTTGTTATTTTTAATAAAAGAAAACATTTTTGCCATCCAATCAATGAAACTTCTTTGATTCTTGACTAGGTATTAAGCCTTGGGATGAAATACGGTTCAATTATTCTTCCATACTAGTTCCACACTGAATTTCTACAATATTGAATATCCATTATTGTTTTTTTGTAGTAGAAAGAAACATGAAGATTACAATATTATGACAGCCAAAACCATGACACTCTTTCCCGAAAAGAAATTCAGAAACATTAATTTAGTTTCTGCGAAAGGAAAATGAATGGATCAGGCCAGGAATTGGAAGCCGGGAAAGGTAGATATATTCTAGAAGTTCCAGCAAAAAACACATTATTTAGTAAGAAAGCACAAAGTTCTTGTAGATGATTTTAATGAAACGATTCCTCTTCACAGCTAAAGAAAATATTGAATCACAAAGGTTCCTCAGCTCAAGGTCAGAACCATGGGAAGAAGTCAGTCACCGAAACACTGAAATGAAGATTTCCATTTAGGAAGAACAACAAGTGAGAGTAGTCTCTGTTTGCTTTTGAATGTTATTTTGAATATTGACTAATGAAAAAATTAATAATTCTTTACATCATAATTTGTGAAATCATCAAATAGGCACAAAGATTATCTCAAAGTTTTTCCCTGTAACTCAATTAAATATACATATATATTTGAAAACACGGTTTTCATCATCCTCTCTTGGACACAAATTGGTAGAAAAGGTCTCAAGAGAAACAATTCATCACGAGCACAGTAGTTATTTTAAAGTTTCAACCAAAATAACTGATCTATCTCATTGGAAGTTGTTGAAGTTCTCAGTTGAACATATGAGTGTGTCTTCAAATGAGTGCTTCATGTAATTTCACCTCCAGGGTTTAAGTTTATATTGTTTCACCCTTGTTCTCTTAATTACCTCTCCATCCAGCCTACCTGCAAACTCCCTATATAACTAGGCTTAGAGTTCAATTGTATTAGTTAGTTTTTATACTTGATAATGGGATAAAACCCGAAACCGGTCGTAACAATAAAAAATCTAGTGGAAATAAGACAAAAGAGTGTTCTTTCGTTTCATCAAAGTGAACTATAATAATTGCCTTTTTCAATTTACAAATTGATGCTCAGATTTGGTTTGTGGTTTTCTTGTCGAGAATATGCACCCCATTCGAATTCTCAACACGAGTTGCATCAATATTCATTAATTAAATTCTCATCTTCTAAAAATTCTCATAATTTCAACTCCAACCGAACAATTAATAATTCGAGAGGATTAAAAAACATGACCATCATACTATGTAACAAAGAATACACTTAGGTAATGTTGGTTGCATATGCGTGAATCAAAATAAGAAGTTTTCATCAAGTGTAGAAGATAAAAACTCTTTGATTTGTTGAGATGTTAAACTTTCCGAATATTATTCCATTTCACACTAGTTTTCATTTATTTTCAATAAAGAATTCTGCTTTGTAGAGAAATAATTTGAACAATAATTCCACCAAAAATAAAGTCGCCATAATAATGTGTTTAAAATGTTAATTTATATAGAAATATGTACAGTCACGTCCGACATGAAGTTCGAAGCATATGGAAAACTTCTTTATTATTCATTTGTGAAAAAAAATCATTCTTCATAAAAACCTCTGCTTCATCCCAAACCTTAATTGCGAACACCAGAATTGAATTTTTCACGACCCTAGACGAGGAAGATTTAAAAACATGCTTTGTTTTCGAAAAAATATGATCCCATCAATTTATTTTTCATGATAGAATTAAGTCACTGGGAAATATTGTTCGGAATGTTGATCCAGAAATTTAAATCATTGCCATCTATGACCAATTTAATTTTTCAACTTTTTTCCCCATTTTCTCCTCATAGCCATGTACAATTTTATACATCCTCACCTTTCTCGCTGCTATCAGAAAATCAAATTTATTGACAGAGCTGGGCCGGGTACTGATAAATTGTACTCGAATATTGGGTACCGGGTACTTCCAATAATTTAAGAACGAGTACAGAGTACCAAGTACTGTACTATTACACATGCTCTCGAGTACAGTACTCCGAGTAAAAGTACTCGAATTCTAAGACTACTTTTTGCAAGTACTTTCTCATCAAGTTGTATGTAGCAAGTCCAAAAATAATATTTTCACCACATTTTGAACCTCATAAATAATCATGAACTATCAAATCAATAATGACTAAACTATTTTGTAGTTTTCAGTCCATAAAGTATAAAATCAATGAAACAGTTCATTAGAAATGTATTATTAATAAATATAAAAACAAAATAATTATTGAGTAATGGCATAACTGGTTAATTCTGTTTGCCAGGTTTGAGTTCATAATAACTAATTTTGATAATTTATAAAGCCTTTGGAGTTTTGAGGTTGCTGGGCGAGGCATGCTGGACTGGACAGACAGACCAGGCGCAGACGCGTTGCATAATAAAGTACTCGTAAAAATGTACTCTCATAAGAAGCGCGAGTATCGGATACTTTTAACCGATATGTACGGGTACGAGTACCGAGTACTTTATATAAAATGTACTGGGTAATGGTTACAGAGTACCAGAAATGTACTCAAGAGTACAATATTCGGGTATTTGTACTGAGTACTTCCCAACTCTGTTTATTGAAATATGGGAAGGAATTTCGCAAAATCTTGCTGCAAATTTTGCCAGAATAAAAATTAATAGAATAATGTAGTATATTTGTAACAAAAAATTTTATTCGAAGTGTAAAAATAAATTCATTTTCATTTTGGTATCATGACTAAGCTACTTAAGGATAATCCAATGCATGGAGCCTTTTTCAAGAACATCGAAGACCTTGGGTTATCCATAATTTTACCTTTCCTTTCCTCAGGTCAAGGGGGCTGAGGTCGGAGACCAAAGGAATTCATAAATGCCTGCAAGGACGGGTGCCTTCAACACCCTGGTCATCCGTGGTCGCGTGATGGGTATAGAGGTCCAAGACACCAGATGCAGAGCGTGTCCTGGGGCTCCTGAGACCATACTGCATTTGCTGTCCGCTATCTACAGGCATACCTCGGCTCGTACGGTAAAGACGAGACACCGGTGTTGCCTTATACTCCGGGGGATATTGAGTCCGTTGTGAAGAATGAGACGTGCCGAATCTGTTGGAACTACTCATGCAGAAGGCCGTCATCCTTGGTTATATGGATTGGCAATATGTGTGTTGTAACATAGTTCAAACAGTAATGAATTTTGCATGTTTTCACTATCCAGAATGTATTTCTGAAAATAACCATTTTGTGAACTTCAATATAGGCCATATCTTCTGAAATAACTGAAATCGCCAAATTTATTTTTAAGCTTTCACAGAACCAAACTACCACATGCAATAACAAAAAATTAGATCCGCGAATTCTCCCTAAACTGCAATTGATCATAGAGAATGGTCAATGAGAATGAATAAGGACTAAATTAATGAAAATATTTGTGAATGTATATATATGTTTCCTCAATTTTTTTTCCATACAACAAATAGAATAAATACAAATGTCTGCTTGAATTGCCAAAATAATAAGTAAATATTTGCACGATCATTTTCTTTTTTTAAAAAGGCAGCCAACTCTAATGGAGGTTTGCTTCGGTTTCATTCTTTGATTGAACATTTGTCTTGATGCCTTCTGAAAGAAAAAAATATTTCAAATTCACTTTTACACATGTATATATGTATGTACGTATGGGTGTGTACAAGATGGATAGAAACCCTGGTGGATTGACTGATTCGCTTTTGTTTCACCCAAAGTTGTTAATGCTGTAATAAGATGGGATTAGCTTTCCCGTTGTCAGTAGATGGCGCATTATCAAAAAATAGCCGAGTTTACATTCCGAAGTACTGAGTCATATTTTTTTTTTGGAATATTTGAAATTTGACTGTTTATGACTATGTTTATAATTTTTGATTAACTATGATTTACATTTCATCGGGATATTTATCGTTTTTTTTCTGTTCTTTTACTACTTTTCGTTCAGTTCGCAATTAGTTATTTGTTTATTGTTGAGTTTTCTGTAATTCTTGTATTTGTAGTGCATAATGTTTTTTCAAGTTTGTACTTGGACATCGCTGCGTTTGTATGAAAGATCTAAGGTTAGTATCATTGTTTAAATATCCCGTACATATCACATATCCAACTAGTTAATTTAAAATTACTGTTCTGATTTTTGATGAAATTAGCACGTTAAACATGTTATGTCGTATTTTTTAACAAAATTGAATAAATACGAAATGTAAACATGTCATGACAATGACAATTGCCCAACGTCATCATGACAAGTATTCATTTATCAATCTGCAATGACTTTACCGCCATCTACGAACGATCGTGAAGCTAATCCGATCTAATAAAATATGAAGAATCACGTAGGCCGTATCTTAACAGTTTTGGTAGGCCGATTTCACAGGTATAAATGAACGCACCAGGGTTTCTATCCATCTTGGGTGTGTATGTGGGTATGTTATTGTAGTTGGAGTGCCCATCTGCAAAAAATTTACTGATAGATACTCTCTCCAAACTTTCTGTATGGTTTCATTGGACCTAGTCTGCCACCATTTTCCTCTGGGACTTTTCTTGTTTCGGGGGCGTTTTTCCAAAAAAAATTCCGAAACACGTCGTTTTGACGACTACAAAAAATGTATAGATACTGTTCTATTTTCAAGTTGAATAGCTTAAACACTTGAACTGAATCTCGAAAATAAAATTCTCTGACAATGAACATGGGTCATTGGGGGTGTCTGCCCCCTCAAACATGTCGGAAAAACGACCATAGGAAAATTTATTAAAAACCAGCTGATTTTCTCAGGATCCATTCATTGAGAGCAATGAAACCAACTTTCCATATTGTCTGACACAGATCATGGGGCGCTTTTCCAGTGTGACGCGTTAAAGTGGTCGATTTCACGACCACAAAAAATTTATAGATATACGTCAGACATGGCAATATTATATGTAGAAAGGCAGTACTTGAAATGTGGCATAAGTGTCTGACACGTATATTGGGGCGTAACTAGAGTCTGACGAAAAAATACAATCTTTCAATTATCACAATAAAATACATATTCCAGTTTGTATTAATCATTAATGATTACGAAACTGCAGGGGATGATTTATTAGGACGTTTTTGAGAAAAAAAGTCCCTATGAATCTATATGTCCGGAGTTGCTTCGTTTCTGAGATATAAGGCGTTGAAGTTTACAAAAAAAATTGTATTTATTAAATATCATGAATATCCCCGAACCGATTTGGTTAAAGTTTATTACAGTTATTTGAACTAATGTGTAGAAAAAACCCTACTATCATTGTCAGCTAGTCTCCAAAGCAGGTGTTCATGATACGCAATAGAATGGCTTTCATTTCTTTTTCTCGAAAACCAAGCTGGATACGAAGAAAACACAGGAGACCAAAAAGATTTATTTTCAGTGGCCTGATTAAAAAAAAAAATTAGACCCACAAAACAAAGTCAGTAGCGTATTTTTTTCACAATATTTTTGGCTGTTGTGCCCACTGAGACGCCACTGGCCCTAATAATTTCAATCTAATTTTAATTTAAATAAGCGCCTTATCAGTTCAAATAAATATACCAAATTTCACCCGAATCGGTATGAAGATATTCATGACATTGTTCAAATACCGTTTTTATTTAACTTCAACGCCCTGTATCTCAGAAACGAAGCAACTCCGGATATATATTCATACTCATAGGGACTTTATTTCTTAAAACCACCTGACAAATCACCCTCTGCAGTTTTGTTCCGTAGTTAGGAAACACACAAAAAAAAGTTGCGGAATTTTTTTTGGAAAACGCCCCCAAAACAAAAGAAGTCTCATAGGAAAACGTGTCAGACTAGGTCCAATGAAGCCATACAGAAAGTTTGGAGAGAATATCTATACATTTTTTGTGGTCGTGAAATCGGCCACTTTGACGCGTTAGACTGGAAAAACGCCTCATGATCTGTGTTAGACAATACGAAAAGTTAGTTTCATAGTTCTCAATGAATGGATCCTGAGGAAATCAGCAGGTTATTAATACATTTTTCTATGGTAGTTTTTCCGACATGTTCGAGGGGGCAGACACCCCCAATTACCCATGTTCATTGTCAGAGAATTTTATTTTCTGGATTCAGTTCAAGTGTTTTAGCTATTCAACTAGAAAATAAAACAGTATCTCTGCATTTTTTGCAGTCGTCAAAACGACGTGTTACGGATTTTTTTTTGGAAAAACGCCCCCGAAACAAGGAAAGTCGCAGAGGAAAACGTTGGCAGACTACGTTCAATGAAGTCACACAGAAAGTTTGGAGAGAGTATCTATCAGTACAATTTTTGCCGATGGGCACTCTAAGTATTGTATATATTAGTCTAAGATAAGATAAGATAAGATCTTTATTTTCCAGTAGACAACATAACATTGTATAGGAATAGTGAAACACTTAAATCTAGGTAAATATAAAAACACAAAAATTTCAGATATCAGTAAAAATAAAAAAATATCAACCACAATAAAAGTGATCTTGATATTCTAAACAAACAAGACTACGGTTCTACAACATAAACTCTCCAACACTATACAGACATTTTTCTATACATTCACTTTCTTTTATATATTTTGGCAATTTATTAAATATCCTGGGCGCCATAGAGGAAGGGGAGTTGAATGATATGCTAAATTTATTAAACGGTACATGAAGGTAATTTTTGGTTCGGGTATCAAATTGATGTTTGACGGTATTCGTACTGAATAAAGTACCTCTGTTCTCGAATGAGTATACAGAGAGTTCAAAAATAAATAAGGAAGGTAGTGTTAAAATTTTTTGGTTCTTGAAGACATCCCTGCAGCTTGTACGGCCCGGTATACCAACAAGACAACGCAAAACTCGCTTTTGGGCAATGAATACATCGTTCGAGGACACAGATAAACCCCATAAGCATATACCATATCGCAATCTGCTGTCAGCTTGTGCATAATAGAGTGCAAGTAGCTGATTTATTTCCAATACTTTCCTAGTGGTTCTGAATTGATACGATAATGAATTCATTTTTATTTCCCTCATGCCAACCATTATGTCTGTTCCGCCCTTGTTCCTCAACTCTTATTAAGAATGCTTTATCAGGCGTAGGTACATCATTCGTTAGTCAATCCTGGTGTAAGATATTGATGAATAAATTCAACTAACCTCAAAAATCTGTCCTAAACGGATAAACACTTGACACAAACTCACTCACAACTACCAAAATGGCGTACAGCGTAGTTCTTACATCGAACTATTTCGTTTTTTTTTCGTGTTCATTACGAGTGACGACCTTTCATGCAATGGTGCCAACTAAAAATGCCACATGTTGTCCCACGAACATTGATGGTTACTAATCGATATATCCTAAGGAAGTATATGATAAACAAATCAGTAAAACGCAAAGTCGTCTCCACAATTTAATTTCCCATCTAGTTCAAAAGGAAGTTGAAACGGTGAATGACCGCTATCAATCAGATAGCCATCAAAAAGTAGAAGTAGAACATGTTTCGGTCCTATATAGAACCATCATCAGCTATTCAAGAAAATTATGGAGAAGAAAATAAAGTAGTGTGATATAAAATGTTAAAATATTATGTAATTAAATAATTTTTAAAAAACCACATTGTTAATTATTGTGTTGAAGTGAACTAATAAGTAACAAAAAATATTCAACACAATAATTAACAATGTGGTTTTTTAAAAATTATTTAATTACATAATATTTTAACATTTTATATCACACTACTTTATTTTCTTCTCCATAATTTTCTTGAATAGCTGATGATGGTTCTATATAGGACCGAAACATGTTCTACTTCTACTTTTTGATGGCTATCTGATTGATAGCGGTCATTCTCCGTTTCAACTTCCTTTTGAACTAGATGGGAAATTAAATTGTGGAGACGACTTTGCGTTTTACTGATTTGTATATCCATACCACTCCACTTTGAGACATAATGGACTTCTACCACAGGTTAGTATATGATAAGAAGGGTAACCGGACAGAACAGAACATGAAAGAACAGAACAAGAAGGAACAGAACATGACAAAACAGAACATAAAAAAACAGGACAGTGAATAAACAGAACAATGGTAAAACAGAACAATGGTTAAACAGGACCATGCCATAACAGAACCGAGTAAAAAGAGAACACTGAAATAAAAGAACCTTGATAAAACAGAACTCTGTTAAATAAGAACAACTCTATATATGTTGAGAAGAAATACGTCAACACGTCGTTGTGGCCATCATCATCGGGAAAAGTTGCAGCTAGGTCATCGAATATAGATCGCACGTCCTGTGCTGGTACAAACGACAGAGCAGCCAGAGACTTCAGTTTCAATTTGACGTCAATGTCAGACTCATAACCGTTTTTTAAGCCAGCACTGTTGATTCTCCGCAATAAACTCTGAGATAGATGGAAGTAGCAGCCCTTAATTTCCGCTTCCGGGAAGGCAGTGCGAGCAGCAGTAATGCATGCTTTCTCGAAGTCAACTAAAATCTTCTGAGGTGCGATGCTGGGCACTAAATCCTTTAAGATTGTGAACATACGACGGTATGTATCGCAGTTCTTTTTTTGCAGCAGAAAGTAAATGCAAGGTGTATAGCTGTTGCCAATCTTAGCATGCCACGTATATAGTTGGTAAAATATATTGGGGGCTTTGTCGAATGTTCCGTCTCCATATATTACATCCTTATCCAATTCTCGGAGCAGCTCACCATTTCCAATTACCAAAATCCTATCTTGATCGTCCGCTCCTGTGTCGTGCAAAATCAGGTCTGCATAATTTTCGTGATAAGAAGTCCTGAGGACATGCTTAGGATCGTGTTCCTGAGGACGTCTCACCATAATCAACCAGGATGAATTTAGGATATTCTAGGGATGTCATCTGGACACAGTTTCAGAATGTCCAGGGGAACCCTTTGGGAGGTCCGTGGGTCTTGATTCGGACACTGATTTGGGATGTTCTGCGGATCCAGTTGGGAGTGTTTACATTGTCCTAGGAACATCCCAAGTAGCAATTCAACGTTGCGGCAACGTGTTCGAAAAAGTTGTGCAACCAAACAGAAGTTGCGTTGCCGACGTCAACACAAAGTTGTCACAAACCTGTTTCACACCAATTTGGTCAATCATTTTTGGGGTTTCACAACGTTTCTGCGGCAACTGTAGGTAGCAGTTGGTCGTTTCCTAAACGTTGCTGAATTTACTTAAGAACAACTGCACACCAGCGCCCTCTCAAGCAACAATGACAGTTTATTTTCTATGGTGTTCAGAAAATAGTTGATTTATCAACCAAATAATTACTGATGGCCAAAATGGAGACTAAGAAAAAACTTTCTGGCAACTACTACCGCAAGTTAATATCAAAATATTTCATGCTCAATATTACCGAAAAATAACGATTACGAAACAGAAATTGGCAACGCAATACATTTTACTTTCAAATATACATTGTTTCATGCTAAAAAACACGTGGGCTTTCAATCTGTTGCAAAGTTTTCAAATGTCAAGAATAAGAAATATATATTTTCATAAACAATTTTCAATGTTGATATCGATTCATGCGTGAACTGAATACGGAATACCTATGAATTATTTCTAGAAAACTAAAATGAGGCTTTAAAATCCTTTGTAAATGTTTGTTTTACATCCCAAGTTTTAATGGCCGACCTTGTTTTCAAATAGAATTACACTTCCAATATGGTTTAGGAGTATATACAAGTCGTCAACGAGACTTTGGTTGTCAGGTAACTAAAAATATACTAATTTTTAACGTTAGTCTACCATACAACCAACTTTATACCCGAAGCGCGACTGGAGTTGCTTATCGGACCAAAAACTGAACCAATTCCAACTAACGAATATATTCCGCTCCACATTTTGTAACCCGTCTCTTTCGCGTTTTTCCCTCAGTTCTTCCAAATTATTAAACTGTTGTACATGGTCATAATAAAGTTGTTTCTCCTGGCTATAATACAGTTGTTCCTCTGAAAAAGTAGTTGCTTTCCTCAATATCTTTCTATTCAGGTTAGCACTTGTTCCTAAAGAAATTAAACTTAATAGTTCCAAACTGTCTGTCTTCATGTTAGCTTTTGCCCGTGAAGTTTCTTCACGACTTTTTTTATCTGTAAGAGAAGACAGTGAATTAGTAAGCACTTTTCATTTCCAATACGAAAGTTAGGTTAGGATCATTCTGCTCCTTTTTCCTTTACTATAAATACATTTTAGCAAACAATGGTTGTTGTTACTGAATTAAAAAATATATAATAAATTGGGTATAATTATTATCTAAATTTGGCCTACACGTCCTCTGCAGTAAATATTTGAAGGAAGGTTAGTTGTGAAAACGTTTTCAATTTAACTGAAAAATTACCCACTGCTTAGTTGAATCTCACAAGGTCGCTTTACTGTCGGGAAAACGTTTAAAATAACTGAAGTTGTCACTTAAACGTTTTTAGAACGTTATTCCCATACCCAGAATATTTACTACTTGTAGTCGGTTGAGTAAACGTTATGACAACGTCGTAGCTTGACTGATATCATGCTCAACGTTGAAACAACGTTGACCGGTAGTTTAGAGAGCGTCGTTTCATAAATGACTAATTTCTACACCAACTACAACGTTCATTTTGGTGTATTATGTGGTTGTCGTCGCCAAAATGCTACTTGGGATCGATGGGATGAATATTCGGGATGTCCCGTGGAAGAGACGGATGATCAAACGGGGAATTCCTGAGGACATTGTGTGCTATCTGGGGTGTGTAATGTGCCTCCTTTCTGAATAATTATATCTTACTTTGAATTGAAGTTCGTTATCCTAAGTTCATCAAGTTTATTAACATATCCAAATACGTGGCGCTTCTGCGTACATTCACACCGTGCCGTGACATTAAACTTTTTGCGAACTTTTTTCTGGTCTACGTTATCAGTCGCCTGGCCTATTAACAATATTGCATTATATTTTTGTCACTATCGAATGCAAATTCTGCACTCCAATTGTAGCTATCATCACACAAAAATGTGTTAAAAGGGGGAACATTCTCCATGAAAATTGAATACCTCCCAAGAGGTTATCTTGAACGATGGAAAATAGCGACTAAATTTTGTCTTTCGGTCGCAGATGACTCCAAAATAGATTTTATGAATTTCCTATTCATATTTTCGAACTAAAAACAAAAATGTGATTTCTCCAATTTCGATTCCTTTAATATCAAGAACAGTATTTCAGCAAGTCAACATCACAGCGATTACAAAACATCATAACCACTTAAGATTATTAGTTTTCATTGAAGTTTGATTCTTGGTACAGTTGAAATACATGAAATACCGTTTGAACAAACACGAGAAAGTAGTAAATTATTCGATGTTTGCTTATACACGGCGCCTCAATCATCTTCGAATTACCTTCACTATTGATAAATTCAACCTTGAGAATATAAACAGTGGGCAGATAATGTAGTTATGAAGATGGGTATTAATATATCCGAAATGATATAAATTTCGGTACAGATTAAAAAATTGTCATATCGATTTCAATAATCTCATCGTTAATACATCATGAAATCAGTGGTGAGTAATTTTGTCATTATGTATATTTTGCAATTTTTTGTCGCTTCGACTGGACGCATTAGATATTTATGATGTGGGATTCAACCAATACTTGTCGAGTGAAAAAAGAAGTGTCATTCACAAATTTTACCTAGGGAGAAGAAAAAAATGAGTTATTCATATAAACATCTCAGTTTATAAAATTCCGAGCATTTTACAACTTTTAAATTTTAAGTAGGATAAGGGGTGGGCATGTGCATTCAATTTATGAACTATACTGAACGATTTCAAAATATTGAAGGGCAAGTTTCGGAACTTCAAACCTAGATCCACCAGTAATTTATTGATGAAAAATACCACACTTGGGGTCCAATGTGATCCTGATGACAATGGGGTTTCTGATGGAGAAAATAGCAAAAATGAAACTAAATTCTCGAGACATTAAGATGACCTTTTTTCAGAAAAGACGCCTATATAAATGAACTCAAAACGCAAAACTTTATCTTAATAGAAAATTTGATCCAAATCATTAGAGCCGTTTCAGAGATCCAAAAATTCATATTATCATTATTAATATTATGAGTAAAATCACATTTTTTCATGGAAAGCGCCTATATACATGAACTTGATCAGCAATACCTTACCTAAACATGAAATTTGATCCAAATCGTTGAAGCCGTTTTCGCGATCCAAAAATTATCATTATTATTATTATTATCATCAGTGAAATCGTGTTTTTCCAAGACAGATGCGTAGGCATCTTTCTGAAACCAATACCTTCTATACATGTTGAATGAAAGCTTGCCTTCAAAAGTGTTTTATTTACATTAAGTTATATTTTGTGAAACAGAATGGGAAGTGGGTCAGGATATCTTTGAGATTTACTTTTCATAACAGACCTATCACATTGTCTAAATTGATAAGAGCCAGTGTTATTTAAAGTTATAAGCGGGCGCCACCGGAATTGTAAACAAACAAGTCCTCAAGCTTACCCTTATCAAAATCTTTCTCTTCCAGTAGAAAATTCAATCTAAAATTAATTTGTTTGTTACCAGGAAAGGAATGAATAAAATCGACATCAATAAAGTATTCAAAATTCAATAACAAGAAAATATTTCGTGGTTTACCTCCATAATCTCAAATGTCATACTATCCATGACACAGAAGTGTACCTATTACCAGTTGCTAACTTTGTGAATATGTGTAAATTATTTCGACCCAACCAGTCGCAAAACAAAGAAACGACAGTTGACCATTAACGATGTAAATACTACAGTACCGAATATGAATTTGTGAGATTCAACCATATGATTGTATGATCTTCCATATAATAAGATGTAGTTATCTTCTTATACAAGGCCTTGTAATGGACGCACAGGTGTAATAATTTGTGGAAGAATTTGCTAGGTATTATGTAGCATTCATTAGGACAAACTGATCATATTTCTTAAAGGTAAATATATCAACATAAAGTTGTATGATCGGTATCTGATATTACTCAAATTTTCATAGGTAGTGGCGACAAATAGAAACCATATAACCTGGTATGTAAAAACTGCCAATCACGAAAATAATGTCTATGAACCTTGTAAAAGTAGTACTTTACCAGAGATGTCTTTGATATCCCCTTACTGTCCTTCTATGGGCTTGGCTAGGTTTTCCAGTAGTGTGTATCGAGTGCAACTCCTGTGGAAGGTGCAACGTGCTAGTTTTTATTTGACCGGATCAAGTTTGGATAAAATTCTGGTACGTAGATTTACTCTCTGTGATGCAACGGTGAATTTAATGATTCATCCGCTGCACAACAACTGCCTCCGAGAGCATACAATAATGTAGTCAGTTTTGTTGTTGGCTAGGTGATCCCATACAAGTCTCGACCACGTAACAGCCTTCCTTGTTTTCAACAAAAATATGCAAATGTTGCAAAGGGTCCTCTGCAAGTTTACAGTGGACGATATCTGATAAACCTTAAGGTCCTTAAGCCCTTTCGTTTGCTCATTTAATCCAATTGAAACATGGTTTTTCAAACCATGATCATTAATTATAAAACATTAATAATATTTATCATAAATTCCTACGAAAACTTATGATGTGAACGTATATAACGTATAAACCATATTAAATAAATCAATAAACCAGCAAGCTGCACACCCAAAAAAAAATCTATTTTAGCATGTTCCTTCAGATACTCCATTTTGTCAATTTTTTCATTTACCCACAGGGGTTCTAAGTCAAAAATTCATAATAAAAATGAACTTTTTCTTCTTATTTTTACAAATATTGTTATCACCCACCTGTTAGTTTTTTCAAACTCCACCATGAAAAAATTTCAAAGATTTTGGAAAACTATTTCTCTCACAACATCAGCTAAGTGATTTCGTTGGTTTCGGAACCAATGGCAAAATGGACGAGGGCCCTGTAGGAATTAATTTGCTACGCAAAATCCGTATTTTTTTTGTCTATTTACAAAATCATGAGTTTAAATGCGAGAAATTTCATTGGTCAACAAAATGACGTAGGTCCTGACGTAGGTTCTGACGTAGTTTTCAACCAGAGAATTTGGCCTTAACTCTGCCTTAACTCAGCCGTAACTCCCTAAAATCAAACTGAGGTGATCGTGTATGCGGGTCACCGAACGGAAGATCTGTTCGTCTACCCAAAGTGCAGGGTTGCCAGATATCATGGAAGTAATGGAAACTAGAAAAGTTGTAACGGAACAAACGTGACGTAAGTAATTCTGTCAGAAATCAACGAGATCAAATTGATCAAATAGATCAAAGCAATTTGATCGAGTTAAAGATTTCTGATAGAATTATCGATTGTATTGTGAGCACGAGTCGTATTTATTGAGATAATTTCACGAACCAACCAAGTTTTTATTTGAAATTTGATCTAGTAAATAAAGTGAATTCTTCAATAGTTGCAACTAATGAATAATAAACATGAAGTCTGTCAACCTGACGTTTATGTCATATTAGATTACAAGATGTATCATTGCTGTTTATATTTGTGGTTGACTTGACGACGTGGTCTTTCCGGATCGGAAAGAAAGGAAGCGAAAGGAAGCGTGTACTTTCGCGAAATCCCATTCTGATTGGTCCTCATATCGCCGGAGACGCGACTTTCATATAGTGAGTGAAATTGTCGCGGAAATTCTTGTAGAATTCTGGGAAGTAAAATACCATTAATTTGTTGATTGCATGCCAAATATCCCTCCTAGTTTTTCGTCGGCTTGTTTGGAAAATATCCCCTATTTTACAGAAACCCCACATTTCACAAAAATCATATAAATTATTTTCTCATCTGAACTGAATTGGCCGAGACTGCGGAAGTTCATCCTGGCTATATTGAGTATTCATTTAGCATTGAAGAACTCGCACTGGTTGGTATAAAATTAATCGAATTGGATTTTTCTTTGTTCACCCTGTTGCAGAGCACACAATGAAAAAGTATAATGGATTCGAGATCAAGGTGACATTGTACCATCATTGAGGTGTGGTATTCGCAAAATAAATAGGCGTTTTGTCAATTCTTGGAATTGTTTAGAATTCTTAGCAAAGAGCTTCACTTTTCATCTTGACACCCTGTATCGCGAAAACTAGTCGGCCGATTTTTTTGTGCCCATAGACACTTTTGTCGAGGAAGCCAAAATCTACAACACAACATACCAAAAATTCATGGAACTTAGCCGAGAGCCATTTTCCATAATGATTTTGCGGGGTCCTTTCCATTTCAGAGTATTATTTCAGATCTAAGTTTTCAATTTGTTTCAGATCATCGCCTTCGCTTTCTTGGCTG
Organism: Chrysolina haemoptera; assembly: GCA_958298965.1. Taxonomy (NCBI): domain Eukaryota; kingdom Metazoa; phylum Arthropoda; class Insecta; order Coleoptera; family Chrysomelidae; genus Chrysolina; species Chrysolina haemoptera. The sequence continues at coordinate 26,817,297 of OY282597.1, read as the reverse complement.
TAGTACATGCTGCTACGGTTCCAATTACTGATGTTAAGTTCATACCCATACTCAAACAAGACGCTGAAGTTAATTTCGATGGCAGCTACCACAACTCTTTCGAAACGGCCAACGGTATCGTATCTGAGGAACACGGTGTTCTGAAAAATGCCGGAGATGAGAAGACTCAAGCTGAAGAAGTAGTGGGTTCGGTTTCGTACACGTCACCTGAAGGAATTCCAATCGTTCTCAAATATATCGCCAACGAAAATGGATTCTCAGCTCAAGGTGATCATCTTCCACAGGCTCCTGTAGATACTAACACCCCCCCACCAACACCACTGGCAATTCTGAAGTCTTTGGAATGGAATGCTGCCCACCCTGAGGAAGAAACACCCGAGACCGCCTGAACATCCCCTCATAAACTGACATTGTTGATAATGATTACAAGACGAAAATTTTCGAGAAATATTTATTTGTTTTATTTTGTGCTGCGTAACCTCACTTTTAGTTTAATTAAAAAAAATTACAATTCGTTAGATTCGAGAAAGCCGGCAATATGTCTATTCGTTGATCTTGCTAAAGCGTTTGACACTGTTAGCCACCCAGACTTGTTAGAAACTCTCGAAAGTATTGGATTCAGAGGAGCTCCCTATCTACTGATGGATAATCAAAATCAGTGTGTAATTATAGATAACGAAGTGAGCAGCAATAGAGTTGTCAATTTTGGTGTCCCTCAAGGAACAGTTCTTGGTCCTATTTTATTCATCGTTTATATAAATTCACTGTTCAATATACCCATTCCCGCCGATGACACTGCCTTCTTTTTTGAAGACAGCAACTGGGTAAACTTAAAACAAAAGGTAATATCTGCATTTCCCATCATCATTGAATATTTTAATAGTAAGTTGCTCACATTAAACTTCAAAAAAACTGGCTACGAAACGAGCCTCAGATTATTCTGCTATTAATATTCCAATTGATGATGAGGAGATACAGATAGCGTCATCTAAAACAATTAAATATCAAGGCATCACGATTGACAGTAACCTAAAATGGAATGTACATATAAGCATCCTTACAAAAAAACTCAGATACCTAGTTAGTATGTTCAAATAATTGAAAATTATTCTTGATCTTAGACACTTGAAAATAATTCACTACGCATTGGTGCAAACACACCTATCGTATGGTATCATTGCTTGGGGAGGGGTCACAAATTATTACTTAATAGTTATTTATGCAACAAGTGCAAAAAGTAAGTGTTTATTGCACTCGACGTGAAATTGTCCGAGGAGGCCATTAGGCCGATTTGGACAACACGTTGATTGCAATAAACAATTTTTGCACGAGTTGCATACAACATTTTTTCTACGTTCATGCAAAAAGCAAAAAAATGATTCATTAAGGTACGGCACTAGGTGTTGGAAAATGAAAAGAGCAAGTTAAATGATTGATTATTAATATCGATTTGCATCGAAACAGACATTATCATCTATTTTCCATTAATAATACTCATTTTAAAACTTTCAATTCTCTAATTGTCAGAAATAATTTTTGACTGATGTTTCTATAACCACAATTGCATTATAAAAATCAAAATCATAGTAGCACGTATAGAGCGTGTACGTTATCACGAGGTGTGGTCATAGTACAGACAGTTTGCTCCATGCAGGTAGACGGTTTAGAACAAAGCGGATCAGCTTTGATTATGGAGTTTTTCTCGGGAAGTCTTCGGTTTAGCTCTGGCTGCTAACATTAATACAAAATAATATAAAATATGTAACTGTTGAAAACGTATGGCCAATCTCACAGAATATCTGCTAAATATGTAGTGGGTTTGAACATTTATGCTTGTCATGATGACAGCACGTTGAAGTTAAATGACAGATGAGTGCAATAAAAACTTTATTGCACTAGTGCAATAAATAACTTCTTTTTTCACTAAATATAGTTCAATAAAGTTTTGCTTTTTGCATGAATGTAGAAAAATAATTTAGAAACACTTCAAAAATGGATCATGAAAATTATGTTGAATAAATCATACACTTACCCAAGCAACGATCTGTACAATGAGAACGGAATAATGGACATTCGGCATATATTTGCGTTAACACTGATAGTGCATCTGCGAAAACATATGACAGAAGCAAAAAAAATCAATTGATCATGTATACAATACAAGGTATCGAATCAATTCCATTAATATACCAAGAATGATGAAAACTATCGGACAACGCTCTCACACCTACCTTGCGCCTAGGTTATATCGTGTCATACATATAGTCATTACAAACTATTCAACTCCCTTTCATTCTTTAAATATAAAATAAAATCATGGATACTAAGTATTCCCAGGATAGAAATGCATAGGTTAATTGATATAAAAACCACTGATAACTTTATTTGTTTAGTTTTTCATTAAATTTTCATTATTTTTTCATTATGCGAGATTTCTATATTCATTTGTTGATATGTAATAAGATCGAATATCATGCTACCATTAGCTACAATGGAAATTAGGATAGTTCCAATATAAATGCTCTTTACCCATGCACGTACAGGCTCTGCCTTTGTGAGTTTCTATTATTTATTTACCGGATTGTTGATGTTATTATTTACATGAAGTTTTCTTGTTTTTTTTGTTGATTCAATGTATACAAAATGCTATTTTATGAATAAATATTATTATTATTATTATTATTATTATTATTATTATCTTTATAAAGCAGTAACCACCGACAAATGTAAGCCACAAGTGAAGAATGAATCGTATCACTTTGAAACTCGGCACATGACTTCTTCACATCATGTATTGTTAGAAAAAAAATTGTTCACCAAAATATCATGGGTAGAAAATTTATTTAAAAAAATTGTTTTTTTTTGTGTGGTTTCGGAATGTATAAGATTAATCAAAAAACAATTTTCCACAAGAAATAAACCTAGTAATTTCTCACAAAATGCACTCGCTTTCTTAGAAAACCTTGAATTCCGATATCAAATTTCATGCTCTCGTTAACCCGCCACTACAATTTCCGGCAGGGCCGAAAATTTGATTTGTCATAACTTGGCTAAAAATCATAGTAGAAGGAAAAGAAAAAGTGTGTATCGTTCCTGAAGACTTCTACTTCCTCATGCAAATAATAATAATAATAATAATAAAACTAATAATAGTAATACTCCCTCATAAACACTCGTAGAGTATACCCAAAGGCATATCCTGTGCGGGTAGAACACGGCTATTATCATTATTTGCCGTGGCGCTCCGGGCGACTTTCTGATTTTTGGTGGCGTATTCACTTTTCAGCTGCAGAAAAACCAGGAAAACCTACAGCACCACCTCGGGTGGCCGGCATGCACTCCAAGCTAGCACTAGGCGAGATTGACATCTAGACAACACACAATACACTTGCTTTCAACAAGGCCTGTGGTGGTCTATCGATTCCGATATTGAGTATTTGAGAAAAAATCCCTCGTGCCTACATCGGGCTCGAACCGACTACCGCTATACTGAAGTTCTGAACGGCCTGCGCCTTAGACCGCCAAACCACCGACCACCTCTAAATATAACAGTACCTAAAGTGTGTTTTTGTCCCACTTCACATAACCCTTCTACGATATTTACGATATTTACGATATTTACGGAGGATCATGGATATTTCAGTTTTCAACTCACCCATAATCCCGGTAATATCTTCAGGAAATGTTGAAAAATAATCGCTCATACACATCCTACATGAAAAATGAAGTATATGATTTGCTTGAGGTTTGCTCTTTACGATAGTGTTATTGAACATATACGCAAGATGCGAATAAGCGATTATTTTCAACATTTACTGAAGAGAATGCCGGTTTTATGGGTGAATTGAAAATGAGGCAGAAGTAAAACAGTTTTTTTATGCATGACCTGTCACAATACTTTAAAGTATGATTTGCTGCTTAAGTATAATAATTCCATATTCACTAAATTATTCATGATTTTCGGATCATCCGCAAACATCTCGCTAAAGTGCGACAAAACACATGTTAGATACACAAATACTCGCTTATTATGTTTGCATCAAAAGGTAGGAGTCTTCAGAAACGATAAGAACTTTTCCTTTTCCTTCTTCGATTATTTTTAGTAGAGTTATGACCAATCAAATATTCGGCTCCGCCAGAACTTTCAGTGGCGTGAACCTGAAAGTTGATGTCGGCGTTCAATCACGGTTTTTGAGAAAACGAGCGCATTCCATAGGAAATCACTAGGAATAATTTTTGTGGAGAACTGAATTGTCTTTCACCTTGTCGAGTTGTCTTTCCGATAAATCACATACTTTCCAGGATTACGGCAAAAACCTATTTATTTACTTTTGAACGAAAAAAAATATAATACGTTTCCCCCCTGGAATTTTGATAAACAATTTTTTTTTCGTGTTTTCCATGGTTCAAACAACTAGTATACTAAGTTTGGTGGTGCTACAATCGATCCTCGTCTCAAAACCCAATCGTACTGGATTATTATTCAAAATATCATTCAAATAGGAATTTCGGTAAACTTTATGGAATACGCCTTTTATTCTCCCAGTATAGCTCGCTAATATGGCTATGTAGTAGGCGGGTCGATGGATGATTTCTCTTTATTATTATTTAGCTTGTGGTTCGCCTCCCGCAGAGGAGAAAATTATGCTCCTGTTGTTTATGACACAGCCGCCCTACGAAGCTTGTTCGAGGTACCTAATGAATTCTTCAATTAATGTCAATATAATACGCACAAAAGTTTTCAATAGAGTTATATCCAACTAGAAGACAAAGCTTTACCAATTATAGAAATTGGCCGTTTATTTGTTCTCCTAATTCAATGTCATAGAACATTATTAATTTTATGAAATGTGTATGCCTTCTTCAATAATTCATAAGGGTATAATGATACATTTCGTTTATACATGCACTTCACTTTACCGCCCGGTTCAGCGAGCGTAAAGTGGCACTTTATCGCCCGCGGGCCGTAAAGTAGACAAAATTCTCAAATTGTGTATCTTTACACATCATTTCATGCAAGATCACACGATTTAGAATTATTTCAGTTCAGTAGAGAAATAATCTTCATAACATCTCTTCATAACCGACATTTTTTCAACATTTAATCAAGATACATTTCGTTTATGCACTAGCGGGCGGTAAAGTACACTTTACCGCCCGGTTCAGCGAGCGTAAAGTGGCACTTTATCGTCCGCGGGCCGTAAAGTAGACAAAATTCTCAAATTGTCTATCTTTACACATCATTTCATGCAAGATCACACGATTTAGAATTATTTCATTTCAGTAGAGAAATAATCTTCATAACATCTCTTCATAACCGACATTTTTTCAACATTTCATTAAGTCATAATTTTGAATATTGTAAATTTTGTTGTTTATAGTTACTGATGTTGAATATGAGATATTCTCTTGAACATAATTATTACATATTGAAAGCTTCGTTACAGCACCTGCATCGATACGAGAACAATTATTCGTTTCAGAAGTGGATGGTTGGTTCAAATAACTATCTGGTATCATTCCGGCACAATCGTTGGCAAATTTTTCAGTGGTAATCAATTTATTTGAAATAGATTCTTCAATATAGTTCTCAGCTACTATAGTTTCACATTCCCTATACTATGTTACTCTTAATAATAATTATATACATAACGTATAAAACGTGTAGACCACTGTGATTCGAATCAGTATTTGTAATTCGCGCTATAAAACCGCTATACATAAATAACAATTTTGAATATCAACAAAGTAAATATATCGAGAGAGGACATGATTATACATGATTATTCTTCTCATGCTGAAATATGCGTTTTTAGATTGGTTGAAATTTTTGTGTTGATAAATGTATTTGCACCTAAAAACAGTGCATGATACAAAGGACCCCGCACTTTTCTTATGGAAAAAAACTTTCGATTAAATTCCTTGAAATTTTAGATCTAGAGATATTGATTCAATTGTTTTTTTTTTAGGCGGTCATCATTCATATTCTCAAAAAGAAAAAGTATTCCGATTCTCAAATGACACCTGTTTTAATTATCAATTATCTACAGGGTAATCTTCTCCAGATAGCACCTCATATTGGCTGAATCTTGTTTTCATATTGGGCCAATATGGATATATTGTAAATGTAAAAATAATATTGAACCAATATTGGTTCATATTCAAAACAATATTTCATTAATAATATTGGTGGAATATTGGCTCAACCTGTCCTGAATGTATATTGTTTCATGAAATATTGGGTCAATATTGGTTCAACAATTTTCACCAATATCGATAGAGCGATATTGCCTACATGTTGTTTCCAGCATCTAGCTCAAATATTGCGATTTCCAATTTACTCTCATATCGATTTTAAAGAAAAAAAACAATATTGTATACCAAGTTTGATAGCACATTAGTGGAATATTATTTAATCCATATTCAAAAAATTATATTGGCCCTATATTGATTGAGATTGTTACGAAAAGTGGTAAACTGAAGTAGAAACGAAGTTGTAGAATTTTTAAATTATTCGACATTTTCTGGAAATATATCATCAATGTTTCCAAGGCAACATATTCACTTTGAATATTTCACCAATATTTGCAAATGATATTGTACCAATATCTCTAAATATTTTGGGGCCAATATTGCTTTCTCAATATTTCACTAATATTATTTTTATAATGTCCAAGTAATATTGTGCCAATATCCCGAAATAATTATAATTTTACCTCGCCAATATTAAAAAAAAAAAAATCTCCGACCCCAAAAACCATACCTATTTTGAATCGAATCTGACCGTATTCACAATACTCGTCCATCATCGTGGGCCGCAATCTTGAATTCATAAATTTTTACGAAAAATTCATAATCTCTGACCCCGAAAACCCTTACACATTAATTTTAAATCGAATCAGACCATAATGACATCTTGCCATCTTTAATTTATGAATTTTGACAAAAAATTCTAAATATACGACCTAAAAAAACCTCGCATACCAATTTTGAATCGAATCTGACCATAACCACAAATCCCGTCCGCCATCTTGAAACCGTCATTTCGAATTCATGAATTTTGATAAAAAAAAATCATAATCTCTGACTCCGAAAACCCTTATATACCAATTTTGAATGGAATCGGACCATTATCACAAATCTCGTCCACCATCTTGGAGCCGCCATTTTGTTTTTCATAACAAAAAAGATGTCATATTGTATTGTCACCGGAACTATGAACACCGGCCAAATTTCATATCATTCGGACGTCTGGAAATGGGTGAAAATCACGCCCTAAGGAGTCAGTTACAAACATAGAAACATACAAACAAACATACAAGTGAAGCTAAGATAAAGCGTGTAATTATACGTGTAGAGGGTGTTTTCGATTCAATTCCGAGAGTTCCACCATCTGCCGACGACGTCGTTTCGTTGTTTACAACTCGTCAGGACAGCTTTATGGAGCTCCCGAAATCAAAACGAAACAAAATTGTTGACTACCTGCCAACGAGTAGAAAAATTTCTAACTTTGGATTCCGTGGTTCGTTCCAAATTAAGTTTCAACTAGTGACTGTAGATGTCACAAGTTATTATTTTAAATTATATTATAGCTCTGAAGACGCGAACCATATACAGTGCGGCTTTTAATAGTCCCCTCCCTGTTAACTTTTGAACGGTTCGACGTAGAAACATAAAAAAAACGTTTTCCAGGGTTTCACCAATACTACTTTTTTAAATAAAAAAATGGTGATTGCCCGACGGGGGGGGGGCGGGGGACACATCAATTCAAAATTTTTAAGGGCATAGGGGGTCAAGTATCACATCATCGAAAAGGAAATTCTATCCTCTTTACAACCATATAATTTTTTTTTTTATCAAAAATTATGTTATAAAAAAACTTGAATTATTTCATAAGCAACGCATTTTTTTTATAACAATTATTTAAACAATAGAAGATAAAAATTATTAAAAATCATTTTTAAGTAGCTTCTGATCATGAGAAAACGGATCAATAATAATATTATGAATACATTTTTTTTTTCAATGTTTAATAAAGCTTTATAATCTTTCATCATAGTAAATTGTTAATAACAAAACAAAAATCAACAATTTTTGAATTTTTCCAACGGGAATTTATTCTAAGACCTTGGAGAAATAGCTCTACGAAAGGAAAAAGTTCTCAGATTGATAGTTTAACAATTATCGCACTGGCAATGTTAATGTTCATGCTACAAAAAATTGTTAATTAATTAATAGAAGATAAAAATTATTAAAAATTATTTTTAAGTAGCTTCTGATCATGAGAAAACGGATCAATAATAATATTATGAATAAATTTTTTTTTTCAATGTTTAATAAAGCTTTATAATCTTTCATCATAGTAAATTGTTAATAACAAAACGAAAATCAACATTTTTTTAATTTATCCAACGGGAATTTATTCTAAGACCTTCGAGAAATAGCTCTACGAAAGGAAAAAGTTCTCAGATTGATAGTTTAACAATTATCGCACTTGCAATGTTAATGTTCATGCTACAAAAAATTGTTAATTAATTAATGGACTTATTGAAAAATCCCAAAAAAAATGTTTCGACTACGGATTATTGTTCATTGATCTGTCCTGTAGGCGCCTGAATTTTTTCAATTTTTTATTTTAATATTTAATAAGTTTAAATATTATTTATTCATTAAAGGTCCGAAGGGGGCGTGGCTTGCGCAAGTCGGAGTACCCGTTTTCAGGCGTATTTTCAACCCTCTGGGAAAATTATAAATATTGTTCCTACAATTCCGAAAGTCGAGACTTTTTCTAGAAAATTTCTTCCTCTTTTTGAACCTTTTTTTAAATTTGAAAAATCTTTATTAGTTTTTGTGATATTTCCAAAAAACTAAACCCTATTTTTTTTAGTTAATTGGTAATAACTTTTGCAATTTTTGCAAGCGGAACTTCATTCTTTTCTAAAATCTAGATGCCATTCCGAATCGAATGACACCTCAATCATAATTTTCGGAAACTGCTGAAAAAAGTTGACCAAAAAAGCACTTGTTAACTAGACTATTATGTATTTGCCTTATTTATACATGCGGTAACCAAAAAGGTACCATTCTCGACACTGTCTTCTGTGTGTAGTCTTCTCTTTGTATTTCAAAATATCATTTTCTTTTGATGTTTTCAGAAATTCCGAAATGTATTTGTCCACGGACCCTTAGTTTTCATCTAGAAATTAAATCAACTTGATACTAAAACTCGCTCCCACTCTACTAAATTTTTTTTGAGAAATGCAGTGCCTAAATAATTATCATTTTAATATTTCACTGACGTATAGAATTAGTAAATTTGGTTATTCTTAGTTGTGAACCCTGGGTAAGTTGGTATTGTCACATGACAATATGGCGACGGTGAATATGGTCAATTGCTTCTGTGACAGTCAGTTGTGTTTTTGAATCGTGCTTGCTCGGTGAAATACAATTTTCTTTGAAGTTGCTTTAAAATTACACGCACTCCAATGTCTACGTAAGGTTAGTTTGTTCTGGTTCGATTATACCAAATAATTACTCATCTCAAAATGTATATATTCAATTTCCATCAGTCAAATGTCTACGTGAGGTTAGTGCGTTCTGGTTCGATTATACCAAATGATTACTCCTCTCAAAATGTATGTATTCAATTTTCACACACTACACTGAAAAAAATGTGGTACGTTATATCAATAAATGCCGTTTTTTACCTCTCTGTTCATTGGCAAAATACATTTTTCATCGTGGCAATGAATAAATATTCATTGACTTTTGTAGGTATTTATTGATACAACGAATTCAAGTTTATTGAGATCAAAGATGATCGTTTCTTACATTTATGAACAGTTTTCGTTGCTCTTGCGGAAAAGTTTATTGAGGTGAGGAAAGGGGTGCACTGAAACAATTTGAAATTGTTCATCATATCAATGAATATAATTCATGGTCCCACAGCACTGATGTATATATTTTCAGAAAATATAGTACATTATATTAATGAATACCTCGTCGTTTATTGGCACAATACATTTTTCATCGAGTCAACGAATAACTATTCACTGAAATATGTATGTTTTTATTGTTACAATAAATTCAAGTTTATCGAGATCAATGATGATCTATTTTCAGACCTATGAACATATTTCGTTGCGTCTATGAAAAAGATTATTGAAATAAAGAAAAAAGTACATTTAAACAATGTATACTATTTTATGAATAAAATGTGGTACATTATATCAATGAATACCGTTTATTACCTTTCCGTTCATTGGCACAATACATTTTTCGTCGTGACAATGATTCAAGTTCATTGAGATCAATGATGATCTTTTTTTACATTTATGAACAGGTTTCGTTGCTGCTATGGAAAAGTTCATTGAGGTAATGAAAGGGGTACACTGAATCCATTTGAAATTGTTCATCATATCAATAAACGTAATTAATGGTCCCAGAGATGATTTTATTGTTACAATGAATCTAAGTTTATCGAAATCAATGATAATCTATTTTCAGATCTACACACAGGTTTTATTGGGGCTATGGAAAGATCATATAAGGTGTAACGAAGTTACTTAGTCCCAGTTTTGTTAGGCAGATAGAAGCAACATTTTCCTCCCATTCTATAACTCCGTAATTAATATGTTCATGAATATAATAATAAGCCTTATGTCGAACCAAGCCACCTCGTGTTTAAATATACTCATAAATTTTGCCGGCATCTGTTCAGCCGAATCCTCGCATAGAAATCTCCATTGCTGGCAAGTTAGCTTTAGCTGGTAGTACACAGCGCCTCCACCAGAGGGACCACTCCGCACGACTTCGTTGTTTGCACAGAGCCGGTTAACTTAAGCAGACAGAAGCGATCGTTGAAGCATCTTCTCAGGTAGCACAGACTACAGAGACATCCAAAGAGCTCCGAAAGGAGCCAGCCGAAATAAAAGATAACTTGGAGATACGCCTTCCAATCAGGATTGCGATGTTCTGATGAATGCATGTTTAATTATTTTGCATATCTTTCGGAAACTCACTGTATGCTCAATATCAGTGGGAGGCCTTCTTGCATTTACGAATGATATGCAATGATTGAATAAATACCACTTATTCAAATGATAATAAAATAATTAGTTCAATGTATGAAAGCATCACGAGAATAAACTGAAACATAGATTTAATGTATATCAATTATTTAAACAAGGAATAACCGATATTTAATAATCACCGTTCATTGAATTGATGAATAATATCTATCGTCGAAATAATCTAAATCATTATATCAATCATACAACATTCATTCGAAGAACGAACAATAATAATTAATCTGATGAATACACTTTCATCAGTTGAACGAATACAATTCATTGCTTGGGTGATCACTCTTAATTCGTTTGAAGAATGGAATTCATTACCATAACGAACCTATTTAATGTACTTGATCATGATATCAATGAAAGCATTCATTGATATTAATAAGATCCGTATTCATAGTATGGATAACCAGTGGTACATTGACATAACGATTGCGTTCATTGGACCAATATTAATGAAGATAAATATTGAGTCACTGAACTTTTTCATTGTATTCAGGTACCAATTTTTTTTTGTGTACATTAATTTATTTTGTGGTGAGTTCAAGCTTGAGATTAGTGCAAATTTATCGGGAATTAAATGACACATAGAAACCCGGTACACCTAAAATATCGGGAATCGAATTACATATTTTTTCTGACCCTCCTTTATCTAGGAACCAAATTACATGTTCCCAATCAAAGAGTATTGCAAGTCTGGATGTCATCGTGGGAATCACTAAACAGCTTCCTGAATTGCTCGATGATTGCTTCTTGGCCCCCTCCCCATAAGAAGTTTCAACTTCGTGCCTTCGTGGGCGACTCTCAGGAACGCATGCTCTTCCGAAAAGGGAGGCGTCTCCGCATTATATTGGCGCCCCGACGCTATTCTCGTTCATTCAGCCACGACATACCAACTATCTGTGACACGGAGGTTTTTCGTTTTGAGTTTTCGTTCTTTGCGACATGAAGTACACTTGGTTGATGCTCGCTTCGAGTTTGGTGCTAGTTTTAGCTGAGTTTGTACCTTCGACTGAAGCCGGACCACCATACGTTGACGATGGTAAGTGTTTTTCTGCAGATACAGAAGTTACCTGATTTGTATATGAGTGGTTGTGCAACAAGTGAGCGAAGTTTTACTTTTCCATAAGTGCGGAACTGGAAAGAGAGCACCATGTAATTTTTCTACGACTGTTCATATTGTGTTGGGAATAAATGAGAGCCTTATGAAGTATTCCTTTGAAAGGATTGTCAAAAGTTATGATTGACTATAATATGTAGCGGTAAATTTGCGATAACTGTCTTGAACGTCGCATGATCAACATTTAATTTTTTTTATAGGTAACAACAGAAGTGCATTTTTTCTATATCTCTTGCTGAAGTGAGCATATGCATTTGATATTTGAGAACTTAACCATAACATCCTACATAGATGATAAAGCCAAATACTGTATATATAATGCTTATTTTCTAAGCATATATAGATACATGATAACAATATGGGGTACATGTGGAATAACAACATTAAATAAAATTCAAGTACTACAAAATAGGGTGATAAAAGTTTTATTCAACTTGGACTATAGAATGTCCACAGACAATGCATATACACAAGTAAAACTAGATAAATTAGAGAAAATTCTCAAAATTGAACAATGTAAATTTGTATATAAACTAGTAAATAGTCAATTGAAAACGAATACTGAAATGAGTCAAAGAAGTCAAGTACACACACATGATACAAGACAGAAACATGAACTAAATATACAAAAGCCTCGAACAAATAAAGTTCTCAATAATCCAATTGATAGAGCGATAAAAGCTTATAATGAAGTACCGGAGGATATAAAGAATTTTGCAAGTTTCAATAAATTTAAGTTTTTACTCAAAAACTGATGCTTGTCCAAATTACAAACTTGATTTCCTATATTTTAACAATTTTTTAATTATTTATTTTATTGTTCAAAATGTGAGCAAACACACTTGTTGTCAACAATTTTATGATCCCGAGACCGACCAAACCAGGCCGATTTGGGACCACTTTGTATTGTATAATTGTAAATCATTTCTATTGAATAAAAGTCTTTCAAAAAAAAAAAAAAAACATCATAACGTATATTTTGCTAACGATATCGATATTATCAATAGCGAAATGAACGTTGGGTAATTTTGAAATAAGTTGTGGTGAAGTGAATAAACTATTCTCCGATTTGCTGGAAATTTTCATTTTAAGGTCAATTTTTAATGAACTAGGTTTTGATTTTCTTGCACTTTGTCGATTGAAAAATTTACATCCATCATTTGAGAGACTAAATAGCTTCTTTTATTTCCAGATGATTGAAAAAATGGTATTCCTCATTTATTCAAAAAGTTATTAGAAAACATGTGGCGAACAGATTCAGTTCAGTAAAAAATTAATCCAGTACGATTGCATGGGTTTTGAGACTAGGATCGATTGTAGCACCACCAAACTTATGCTAGTAGTTGGAACCATGATAAACACGAAAAACAATTGTTTACCAAAGTTCTAGTAATAAAACTTTTTTTTTTTTCGTTTAAAAATGAATAAATAGATTTATTATTTATATGATTTATCGGGGGTAATACCACAAGAGCTCAGATTTAGCCGGATATTTTTTGTGGTTGTTTTCGAATACTTACTTTCATTGGCAATTTAACGAGAGCTGTTCTGACAAAATCACGAGAGCGTAGCTCGAGTGATTTTGTCAGAACAGATCGAGTTAAATTACCTACATGAAAGTAAGTATGAGAAAACCACCGGAAAAAATATCCTGCTAGATCTGAGCTCGCGTGGTATTTGGTAAGACAATCCCATGAATAAAAAACTCAATTCAATTAAACTTTATTTAACAAACTAAACGAACAATGAGTAGAAACATAATGTTTAGAAAGAACAATTGTTAAAAATACAATTATGATATACAATTGGTCCAGTAGACATTTGCTCCTTTACTGATGTAGACTTTGTTGTTGACAACATGGATGTTGTTGACACTGTGGCTAATTCATTATCCAAAGCTTTATCTCGGAGATTTGTCACAAGATGCGAATGATGCTCATTATCAAGTTGTAGATAAGGCTTTATAGACTTGGAAGAGGAATGTCCAGTTATTTTAATTAAGTCTTGTTCATTAATACCTGCCTTAGCTAAAGTTGATACGGCGCTTGAGCGATGAGAATGATTAGAAATTTTTTTATTCTTTGTATCCAGTCCAATTTTTTCAGCTGAAATTTTCGTCCACTTAAGAATTTCGTTGACTCCTATAGGAACATTTTTGTACCAACCTTTTGATGAATCATTTTTCCAAAACGGATTGGGAGTTATAAATAATCTATCAGTTGTAATATGGTTCGGTCTATGTGACAATATTTTATAAAACAATGTCACTGGGCATATGCTAGGGTTTTCTATGTTCTTTATTAGCCATTTACTATCGCAGCACTTGTTTGAGCCACCCTGACATGTTTTGGAAAAAACTGTATTATATTCAATGCGACCTGTTAAATCACCATTATTTGATTTTTCTTCTTTAAAATAGTGTACTTTACACTTTGCAGCTTCACCTCCTCGCCAAGCTAATTCATATGCAGCGATATGAAAAAATCTTTTTAAAAGACCTATGGGACTATTCTCATCCCATATTAATGCCATTTTAACAATTTCACTTTTAGTTAATGCTGTTGAACTATTCTTACGTTTTTGTAAATTACCTTGTAAGTTCTTTCGCTTAGAATTACGTGCACGGGATTTCTTAAATGCCAAATCAGTGAAAGGGTTGAAAGTAACATTAAATTTTTCGAAATACATGTTTTGCAACATTTTCGCTGTTGTGTTCCACATTGTTTTCACCACGTATTCTTTATAATCCTCTCCATTCTGTTTCTTCATATTAAAGCCCCAGTCCATCAATATTCCTGCCATATTTTCCACTGACTGTTCGGTTTCCAAATTGAAGTTTCGTTGTTTACAAAATTCACTAAATTGATTCCATATGGAGGAATGAGTTTTTATTGTATTTTCTGGAGTTGATTTTTCAATCTCCCTTACTATTTCTGCCTCGCAAATATTTCCAAATCTCGACATACTTTTTGGAATTGTTATATGCTGTTTAATTCTTTCTGTTTTTGACATTTACAATTGTCAAACTGATGCGACGCCCAACTCTTGATAAACAAACAGTAAATGCTAGCGTTGCTACGGTAACGTAATTTATCCGATATTTTTATCCACTTGCAAATTCTCTTCCTTCCTATTTAGCCGATAGCAAACTACGATTTTTGTATTCACAAATGGGAATTTTTATACATGAGTGGGATTGTCGGGAAAACAACTTCACGAGGTGAAAGACAATTCAATTTTCCACAAAAATTATTCCCAGTGATTGCTTATGAAATGCGCTGATATCAACTTTCAGGTTCACGCTTACCCACCGCTGTCAGTTCTGGCGTAGCCGAATATTTCATTGGTCATAACTCTGCTGAAAATGATCGGAGAAGGAAAAGGAAAAGTTCATATCATTCCTAAAGGCTCCTACCTTCTCATGCAAACATGAAATGCGAGTATTTGTGTACCCAAAACGTGTTTTATCGCACTTCACGGAGATGTTTGCGGATGATCCGAAAATCATGAATAATTTCGTGAATATGGAATTATTATATTGAAGCAGCAACCCAAGCCCCTTTTTGGACTATATACAACAATTTTAAAGTAGTGTGACGGGTCCTACTTATACATGCCAAAATAAAAACTTTGTTTTACTCCTGCCTCATTTTCAACTTCATTCTCTTCAGTGAATGTTGAAAACTATCGCTTTTTCATATCCTGCATATATGTTCAATAACACTATTGTGAATTTTGTGGAGAAAATCCGATTCTCGACATGATTTTTTGCAAACCTCAAGCTTGAAATGATATACTTCATTTTTCATGTAGGATGTGCTTAAGCCATTATTTTCATCATTAACTCAAAAAATTGCCGGGATTATAGGTGAGTTGAAAACTGAGGCAGGAGTAAAACCAAGTTTTTTCTTTGGCCTGTCTAAGTTAGACGTGTCTCACTAGTCTAAAATCGTTGCATGTGGTCCAAAGAGGGTACTGATTCCTCTGCTTCAGTGAAACTATTTCATATCAACTTAAATATCCATGACTTTCGGATCCTCCGTGAATATTGTACGTAGTAGGGTTATGTGAAGTGGGACAAAACACATTTTGGGTACTCAGATACTCACATGTTATATTTGCATGAGGAGAAGAAGTCTTCAGGAACGATACACACTTTTTCTTTTCCTTCTACTATAATTTTTAGCCAAGTTATGACAAATCAAATTATTGGCCCTCAAGGAAATTGTAGTGGCGGTTAACGCGAGCATGAAATTTGATATCGGAATTCAATCTGGTTTTCTGAGAGAACGAGTGAATCTTGTAAGAAATTCCTAGGTAAACGCAGATGACTAAACCTATATCAGGTTATCAACAATGAGAACGACTATTTGAACCTTCAGACAGACCTTGATTCTATCTCTTTATTTTGTAAAGGAAACGACTTAAGACTAAACGAGGGAAAATGCAAAAGCATATCATTCTCACGCAAAAAATGTATCCTCCACACTGAATACACTATAAATGAAACCAAATTGGACAAGCTAGAGAAAACTAAAGACCTGGGAGTGATATTCAGTGACAATTTCAGTTTCAACAACCACATAGATTACATAACTAGAGATGCAAACCGAAAACTAAGTTTTGTTCTGAGAAATTCAAAAGAATTCAAATGGGATGTGGGCATCCTTCTATTCAACTCGTTTGTCAGATCGAAACTAAGATGCACATAATATAGAAAATATAAAGTATCCGCCTTTATGATTGCCTATAAAACACAGCTGGAACTCTTTGAGATGAACACTCTGGCTGATCGCCGAAGAATGAATGATGCGCTATTTATTTTCAATATTTTTAACCAAGTTATCGATACACCTGAGATGCTGTCTGCAATAAATACACTTATTCCAGATAACAGACTCAGAAATCGAAATCGTGTTTTCATGACAAATGTCAAATTGGAATCTTCACTCAATCGCTGCCTTAAGGAAATTAATGACATAAATAAAAAGCATTCGTTTTTCGATTGTTTCAACACCACAGCAACTGAAATAAAGCACAAAATACTAATGTGATATCTTATGATTGTTAGATGACTATCATTTATTTTATCATTTTATGTATTTTAACCACTATTTTTACTATAAATTTGCTCCTATTAACCAGTACTACTCTGTGATTGTTAGATGTTTGTATTATTTATTTTATATACTATTTGTACAACTTATCATAGTACTAGGTTTAGACTTATGTATTACACTGTGTACATGTCAATAGGTAATAACCTGTTGGTAATGCAGTATAGTAGTAGTAGTAGTAATCATGGAGAGGCCGCTGCCGCAGCCAGGCAAGTAGGCCCCAATGGGCCCTTTTTGCCATCCCCTGCTCTCCACATAACTACATCGCCTCTTCTAGTCTTCCTTTCCGAACCTTTGTGACCTTCTAGCGAAGGTCAGTATGTCCGTCCACTCTAGTCGATGAGTTCCTCTTGTTGGAGTTTTTCGACTCCGAAGATTTCGAATCTTAGCCTCCCGTACGCCTCACACTCGCCAAGGAAGTGAGACGAAGTTTCTTCGTCTTCTTCGCACATATGGCAAGTGGGGTTGTCTTTTATACCCATTAGTGACAGGTGTCTACCTAGTTTGTTATGGCCTGTTAGTATTCCTACAAGGAGGCGTAGTGTTTGGCGATCTCTGCCTAAAAGCCACGTCATCCTTGACTTGCTGGAGCCGGCCACAAAGTCTTTTGACTGCCTGCAGCCGGCGGTATTCCTCCAAGATTCGTTTAGTTCTCTTTCCACCCATTCATCTAGGGCAGAAGAGATTTGACCTCTTGCAATGCCTAGTACTGGCTCCGGTCCACAGAACGGCGCAGCGGAACCGGTTCTGGCAAGCTCATCTGCCACCTCGTTTCCCGGCACCCCCCTGTGACCAGGGACCCATACCAACTCGACTTCCTTTGTTTCCGCTAATTTCTCAAGAGCATCTCCGCATTCCTGTACCAAAACTGAGCTTGGTCTAGGATGACAGATAGCTTTGAGCGCTGCCTGACTATCCGAACAGATATAAATTTTCTGTTCGGGCCCTTCTTCCACCTCTTGCCTCGTAGCTACGGTTAGAATGGCGTACACCCCGGCTTGGAAAACTGTTGTGTATCTTCCTAGAGCGTAGCTTTCTCGTATATCTCTTCCTTCCAGGTAGATGCCTGCGCCAGAAGCCTGTCTGTCAGTCAGACGCGAACCGTCCGTGTAACATACTAGGCCTCCTGGACGAAGCTTCTCCGTATTTCCTTCCCATTGTTCTCTGCTCGGAATAGTAAGCGCAAACTTCCTATTCCATCGCAGTCTGTCTTGTGCGCTTTTCACTCTGAGGACGGAAATAGGAATTTCCTGCTCCGCCCACTTTGCGATTTCCGCATGTCCTATCATCTCTCCTTCGTTTACCCAGACCTCCGAGTCTCGCATCCTTAAATGAGCTGCCATTGCCTCCTTCTTGATCCATATCGGGAGGGGTGGTAGGCTCGACAGTATAAATAAATTCTATTCTATTCTATTCTATATTTCTTGTGGAGAATTGAATTATCTTTCGCCTTGTTGAAATTATTTCTTGATGAATCTTATAATTTTCGAAACAACAGCAAAAAAAAGTTAATTTTTTTTAAATAATTTTTTTTTTGGGTTCCAACCCTGATTTTTTGGTAAACATTTTTTTTTCTAATAATACATGATGTCAAGAAGTCATGTGCCAAATTTCAAAGTGCTACGATTCATTCTTCACTCGTGGCTTACATTTTTTGACAGATATTCTCATAAATATTTATATTAGTACAATTACTGAATTGAAAAGATATTTTCATTTTGAACGATATGCTTGAATAATTCACGTTTTCTTAATTCAGAATGTTTCTGCGATCATTTTGCTGTTATTTATTGAATTTGTGACGCTTTTCATCCAGGCCAAAATAAGAATACCCACCATCGGGATACCGGAATTGGTAATAGATACAGTTCTGCATAAAAAAAAAGTGAAATTAAGAGGTTGGGTTGACATCTTTCAATGATAATCTATAAAAAAATCGTGATGGTGGCCAAAAATAATCTGAAACCCCTCTGATAGCCAACTTTTTTCATTCAACCAAAACTTTATACAGGGTGTAACCTAAGTACGTTAAAATATTCAAGTGTCCTATTCCTGAGACAATTTTAAGAAAAAAGTTTGAATAAACTTGTGTCCGGAAATGCTTCGTTTCGGACATACAGGGCGTTGAATTTGAATTTTTTTGTACGATTTTTAAAAATAACTTCTGCAAAAATTAAGTTATTTGCACGAAATTTGGCACCCGGGGTTTTTTTAATAATTATAATAATTTCGTATTATTTTTCATGTAACATCTAGAGGGCGCTGCGTACGCTGTCATTATTTATTTCAAATTGCCCTAACATTTTTGACAGTAAACTTTTGGTACTTTTCATGAAAAAATCTTATTCCCACACCTTTTCCAATTAAAAAAGGTATACTTCCACAACAACGCTGGAGGTGATCTTTTTCGAGATATTTACAATTTTCTATATCAATGCATTTTACTTAGCTCCTAGGGCGCTAAGTGAAGTTGCTTAGAAAAATTTTAACAATCTGTATCTCGAAAACGAATCATTTTCCGATAAACATTTTATAGGAAAAAAGTTGTTTATTTTGACGAGATCTACCACATACTTAGTTTTTGGAATGTTCTCAGCAACTTCACTTATATATACAAGCTTATATATACTTTTTTTCCTAAAATTGTCTCAGGAATACGTCACTTGAATATTTTAACGAACTTATGCCTTTCGCAAATTCCCTTCATTATATTATAGTTGGATTATTCATAATCCATTTTGATATAAAATTATGGCATTTCGTCGAGTATGCCCACTTCCACATGTGAAATATTTATCACTATACATGATATAATACTCGTTGGCTTTATATTATCGAAGTGCTTTCTGCGGTTGCCCATATTCTATGTGGGTTCTGGAGTTATCGTAGGACCTACTACAAATAGCAAACAGTATTCAATTACAAGCAAGTTGATGGATAAGAGCAGTGGCTTTTCTTCCTGACCAGGTCTGCACTGATGATCTTCAGAATGGTGAAACTAGTATGCAGATCGATCTGTTTTGATTAACATTTCCTCGTTGTTATAGAAAGCACTGCAAAGAGTATGTTCCTGTAGAAGCTTTTCCTAGTATTTTTGTTCCGAATTTTTTTTTTATTTAATAGTCTGATGATGACCGTATTTATCCACTGATGTTGCAATGCAACTCTTCTATTAGTTCAATATTTTAAAATGACAATTTAATTCATGCACTAAAAATGCCATATGCCGCGGTGTTTTTTATTATTACAGCGAAAAAAGTTTGCCAAATTTTCCAGCGACAAAACCGAACCTAACTTTTGAAAGCATGGCAACCAGCATTGTAAACATATTTTTGATGACATTATGTCACATAATCATTAAATTGCCTTACCGAATTACACTCTAGCTTTTTCTTGTCAAAGAAAACTTGACATTTATAATTCGAATTTTGTTGCCATTAGGACAATTCAACTCAAAAAACTGCCAGAAAAAATTACTCGTCCTGCGAAGGGGAGGTTTTTTCGTTGAATTGTCAGGCAACAAAATTCTCATTACTACATGTCAAGTTTACTTCGAAAAAAAAAAGATCTCGTATAATTATAAGTGACAATTTAATTGATGTATAAAAAATCGCATATGCCACAGTGCCATTGTCACTTTGACAGCGGCAAAAGTTAGCTTCAATTTTTACAGCGACAAATACACTATTTACAGTCACTGTCACTGTCACTTATTCACTTTCACTGTCACTGTCAACCTAAAAACACTCCACACTCACCTAGTTGACAGTTATTCTCGTCGAATTGCCAGGAAACAGTTTCTCATTGAACAACCCAAATTTACCCTAATAAAGTGAATAAAGTTCTTGGGACCGTCACACATATTTTCAACATACAGTTATAGTAAATATTTACTTCATTCTATTCCATTTCACCTCTATACAAACAATCCTTAAATGAAATGTCTCATTTAACATTATGGCGGACCGTTATCGATCATTTGTTGGATGCATGGAAAATAGGTATCTGATATTTGCTTTCACAAAATAATGACCTATTCACTGACGATAATGGATAAGCCAAAAATAGAAATTGATAGAACACTAAAATTAACATATTTTGTATTTTTTTTATCAGCAGTGCCAGAACACTGAAGAAAAAAAAGTAATCTTTTCAAATATTTTGGTATTATTCTTAGGAATATTTAGTTCATAATAGTTCACTTGGTTTCGTAATGTTCTTACTGTTGGATCTCATAAAATCTCATAGGAATCGCTACTTTGATTGACGACTTGATTATTTTGTGGAAATTCATGTTCACTAAGGATACACTAAAAAACAGTTTTGTCTATTTCCCACGATAATTTTATATTTGTTGACTAGTTTCGGTCATTACACCATTTTCAAAACTAACTATATTACATCCAAATCTGAATATTTATACCTATATTGCCTAACCTAGGTTATACCTTAATTAGTAGCGGTATATCGATTCTCAGAATCAATATCAATAATAAATGAACAAAAACAATTAATTTGATAGTGAGGTATTGGGAATTGGGTTATAGGTTCAGGAGAGGGCTATGGTTTAAATCGAATTGTTCGTTGAGGATAATACAATTGGGGGTTTTCTTTGACTTGTTTATTTCTATAGATTCCATATATTCCAACCAGGGAAGATGATGAATTTGTTGTCTCGTATGTCATGTATTCGGGTATGCTTATAAATTATTTCTACTTATAAATCCTCATAGAACTTTCCAAAAAGTGTATGTGCCAGGGTCCTTATACATTCTCATAATTAGTCTGTATTTTTCATGAGATTTCATGTGATAATTTTGGCAGAAAGTCACTTTCTTTTTTAAGCCTTTTTGATTTAGCGTGTGTGAAAACTTTCCAAAAAAAAAAAGATGGCTTTCTTCCAAATTATTTTCCCAATAGACGGAAAATCAGGTAAATGCTCGTGGAGGCATCGAAATGTAAAACATTTTGCTCTCGTGGTTAGATATGTGAGTATGTACTTTTTATTTCATACATGAATATTGTATCAACCAACTCTTGTCCTTTTGATAGAATAAAAGTATAATAATATACAAGTTTTCGGTTATCATCGAACTCTTCCTCGTCTGTCAAAGGATCAGAAGAAGGTCGCGATGTCCATCTTTCACCAGAGTAGGAGTCTGCAAAATCAACTGATGCTGTAATGGGATCACTGGAAACTCCATAAATCACGTTATTGCCTGTGCGGCGATGCGTCATAAACATGATTTTTTCTTCTAGGGTGGTAAACAAATACCCCTTGGCCCTTCTCTGGATACGCCCACGATATCATGACGGTTGAGTTTCTAAACTAACATTATTTAATTCCAACCTCAGTTGTTTTATTGTGTTTTTTATTATTATTAAAAGAAGACCGCATCAACCATTACAGGTTATTAGCGGTGGTACAGTAGTAATAATAACAATTTCACTAAATATAAGATTATAAGATAAAACGATTGTATATGCTTCGGGTGTTGGAAAGGTCTAGATTGGTCCAGTTGAGATCAGATGTAGTTGTCAATTCTGATCATCTTCAGAAACTTCATGAGGTTCTGCAAGTTGCGTTTATCGAGGTTCTGCTGGAGGTTGTTCGTTAGGCCGTTGAGTTGTCGTTCATGGGACCTGGGATGATATGCTTAACTGTGACATTGACCTGGCAAATTTCGCATTTCTCGTTTTTTTTTGGTAAGGAGATGTTGGTGCGTGAGTTTGGTGTGGCCAATGCGTAGTCTAGAAAGGATGACCTGATTCCTTCTATTTATTCCATTGAAGCTGTAGGGTGTAATGTCAAGGTTGATTTCTCTTAGTTTATTGCTGATGGTTTGCCACCTGGTACGCCATAGCTCTCTTGTATAACTCTTAATATGGTCCTTGAGATCGCAGTAAGGTATGTATTGTATTTTCTCCTAATCGACGACTCAGAAAACATGGAATGAATTTCTCCAATGTCACCCCTCTCCAACCCCCTCAACAACCCCCTGCCTGCAACTTACTACTCACAACAGCTGCTGTCATCACCAACACGGCCAAGTACACTTTTAGTCTACCATCCACCTGCACAATATACACAGGAGAATTATACGCCATATCGGAAGCCTTAACACATGCAACTAGCAAAAAAACGGTTATATTTACTAATTCCCTTAGTGCAATACATGGCATCTGCCAATTATACCCAAAGCACCCGATTCTACAACGCATCAAATCACAAATAGACGCATTGAAAAACAAAAAAAAATACTGGACATTGCTTGGATACCCTCACATATCGACATTACTGGAAACGAAATAGCAGGTACTGCTGATAGAGAAGCATCTACTGAACCTGATATAAAGAATTAATTCCTTCGTCTGGCACTCTCTGTCAAGCATTACTATATTTTTTATTTTGAAAAGTAGAATCTGTGATACACCCAAACCAGAGATTCACTACTTGACTTGATTTTCTAACAACTTGACTTGACTTGACTTGAAATCAAGACAAGCTCAAGTCTAGTATTTATTTTTGAAATTCAAGTCGAGTCAAGTAGTTCACATCAAGTACTTGTAAATCAAGCTACCTTCTTGACTATTGCTTTTTTTGTATTAATCTGATTAACTGCCGAAACGCAATAACAATAAAAATATATGGATGCAAAATAAACAAAACTGGAGTTAGTAAAATACAGGACAATAATATTCACGTAATGGCAAAGTTGGTTATATTTTTAAAATGCCCTGTACAAAAATGTATAGCATGTGCCACAATTTTTACTAGATTGCTTGAATCCTATAGATTTTTGTATATATTCAAAATTGAATAAAAAATCATTAAAGAAAATAAGATATGGAAATGTTTTTGACCCACTGAGTAAATTATTCAATCTGTCACAAATTACTACATAGTTATAGCGAAATTGTGCTATGCCTATTCGATCCTGTAGAGATATTACCAATTTTTTTTTAGTAGTCTTTAATGTAGCAGTAGCAACCTGGTCAGAAAACAACAGACTACCTCTAAATATAGGAAAATGTTTTTCGGTGTCTTTTTCGAGGAAAAAAAATATTCAACTCGAATATACTATAAACAATAATGTTCTCGCTGATAAAAATGTTGTGAAAGACTTAGGTGTTTACTTTGACAGAGAACTCAATTTCAATCATCATGTGAATACAATAATCAATAAAGGGTATAAGATATTAGGATTCGCAATTAGGAACTCTTGTAGATTCACAGATATGAAAACGTTGATAACGGTATACAACACCTACGTCAGGAGCATACTGGAATACGCATCTATCATCTGGTCGCCGTACTACGAAAAATACAAAAATGAAATAGAAAAAATTCAAAAAAAATTCCTTAGATATCTTTACTTCAAAAAAACTGGAATTTACTGCTTTGATATACCTTATGTGACGCTTTTGAGAGAATTTAATTTCATTAAACTAGAGCACAGGCGAGAAATTGCTTCCGCACTATGAAATCGATTCCACGTATTTCTTAGGAAAATTGATTTATTGGCAGTCTAATTATAATCACAGAACCACATCTCTATTCGCTCTCCCTAAAGCTTACACTAATCTTGGCAAAAATGCACCTCTCTACAGACTGTGCAAAGTTATAAATGATTTAGATCCCACCATAATATCTAAAAATCCTTCTGTTTTCAGAAATGAAATATTTTTACGTTATCACAGAATAATTGGAAAATGATAACGAACACATTCAAGTATACATATAAATCAAACCAATCGAAACGAAACAAATCGAGGTAAAAACGCACCTCTCTACAAACTACAAACTAATGACAAACCAATGTCAGAATTAAGTTAGATTTTTTTCTTCCTTCAGTTACTAACCATTATATGTTATATATGTGATATATTTATATATAAATAGACATTCTTCGTTTATCAATCACATATTAAAAATAGTGTATAATGATAAATCTCACTCTTAGAAACTGCTAATATAACAGAATATTTTTTGTAGCTCACTAAATTAATTAATAGTTGAAATTGTAATCAATTAATGGAATGTATTTTCTGTAGATTACATATAAATAAAATTAAATTAAATAAATAAAATAAAATAAAATGTGTTGAGCTTGCAAATATCGCCTTAGTGAGGATGTTCCGCAGTTAGTCAGGTGGCAGGGAGGGTTTTCGTAGCTGATGAAGTGCGATGGGATTACCCAAGTTATTCTTATGTATTTTGACCCGCTGAATCCGAATTTCGAGGGTGATAAGCCGTGAAAGCATCCGGAAAATTTTTATGGACGATTTTCCGAGAGAAATCGAAAAATCCATTTTTTTCCAAAAATAAATGTCATAATATTTTGCATGAAATTCTCTACAAAAAAGGTCTCTACAAGTTTTTCTTGAAAATGCACCGTTTTCCAGAATCCACACGAATAATTTTTTCAAGAATGTCCCGTTTGTTATTCATAGTCGAGACATATATGAATAATTTGGGACAAGGTGATCCTGAAAATATCATCATGTGACTGAATGAGAGAGCACAGAAAATTGAGAAATTCGCATTTTTTTGAATTTCGAGCACATTTTACTAGAAAACGGTGCATTTTAAAGAAAAATTTGTAGACACCTTTTTTGTAGAGAATTTTATGTAGTATATTGAAGCGTTATTTGTTTTTGGAAAATATGGATTTTTTTATTTTCCTCGGAAAATTCTTTTACTTTTAAGCAAAATTTTCCGTTTTTTCGCTACTGAAATGCTTTATGATCATGGAAAAATATGTGCTGAACCCGATTTTATTGACACTATAAGAGATTTGTCCACTACGTGAGCTTCACGAATAAAAAATGCCGGAAAATCCACAAGAATGACTTTAACAAGACATATATGAATGATTTGGGACAAGGTGATCCTGAAAATATCATTATGTGACTGAATGAGAGAGCACAGAAAATTGAGAAAATCGCATTTTTTGAATTTCGAGCACAATTTACTAGAAAACGGTGCATTTTAAAGAAAAATTTGTAGATACCTTTTTTGCAGAGAATTTTATGTAGTATATTGAAGCGTTATTTGTTTTTGGAAAATATGGATTTTTTTATTTTCCTCGAGAAATTCTTTTACTTTTAAGCAAAATTTTCCGTTTTTCCGCTACTGAAATGCTTTATGATCATGAAAAAATATGTGCTGAACCCGATTTTATTGACACTATAAGAAATTTGTCCACTACGTGAGCTTCGCGAAAAAAAAAATGCCGGAAAATCCACAAGAATGACTTTAACAAGAATGTCTCTTCTGTTATTCATAGTCGAGATATATATGAAAAATTTGGGAGGTGATCCTGAAAATATCATTATGAGAGAGCACTGAAAATTGAGAATATCGCATTTTTTCGAATTTCGATTTTACTGGAAAACGGAGTATTTTCAAGAAAAAACTTGTAGATACCTTTTTTGTATGCAAAATATTATAACATCATTTGTTTTTGAAAAAAATGGATTTTTCGTTTTCATTCGGAAAATCGTCCATAAAAATTTTCCGGGTGCTTTCACGGCCTATTACCCTCGAAATTCAGATTTAGCGAGTCAAAATACATTAGAATAACTTGGGTGATCCCGTCGCGCCTCATCGGCTACGAAAACCCTCCCTGCCACCGGACTAAGTTTTTCATTTTCAAAACCGCCGTACATAAGGTAAGCAGTATTTTTATTACCCTTAGGCCGACTATGAAACAATCCGTATTTTTTTTCGTTTTATTAGGTACACTTTTATTAACTTCTACTCGTTTGGCCTTTGATGGCGCCTACCCTGCGCTTTCTACTTCTGTTTCGATGTCATCAAATTCTGACACTTTTCCATCTACGATATATTCTAACCCGCTGCTTTGAAAAGGTTCCGATTCCATTACAGACAAATCACTTAAATCAGACAAAAACAATTATTCTTTAGCTGTTTATCCTTGATCAACGGTATCGCTATCAAGTAATATCAAGTAGTTTGATTTCACGACTCAAGTATTTAAGAAACAATTCAAGCTATTTGGCTTGATGAATCCCTGCCCCAAAACGGGTCTTTTTTTATTTTTATACGTCAAAAGTTAACACTAAAAACGACTAAAAAACGCCGAAACATCGTGAGTAAAGCAAGCGGTTTTCTTAATTCTCTCGCTACTTGTGCTATTTTCGTTTAGTAAAACTTTGCTTTTCTGAACTTGTATAATTTTCTAAAAACGTTTCCACGTGGTAAACATTCAGCTGTATTTTATGATGGAAACACTCGAAATTAGAATAAAACGCAGCCTTGGTAAAGTTAATTACGGAAAGCGTACTGGTATTGAATTAACTAAGTTTCAACTCCACATTCAATTAATATCGAGAGGTTGAGCTGTTTATTGGAGAAGTGGAAACATTATTCACTAATATTTGAATTTTATAGTTGCCAAATATGGCACCACCAAGAAATTATTACTGGCTTCAGACTTGATTAGGCTTGGTTACTTTTGAACTTATCAACAGAGAGTTGAAGAAATCTGCATTGCATTGTTCACAATAAGTTTGCCAAGATAGAAACAAGATGTCCTGCAATACCAGGACCACGCTTATTGTCATCATCCCATACAATAGGAATAATTGGATCGAAAATTCATCAGAAAACAACTACTTTCCTGGCAAATATTACGACGAACGTTGATTTACATCTAACGAATTTCCGTGCAGAGTCCTGCAAGGATGTCTCCGCAATTGCTAGTTGCATGGAAATGTTCATTGAAACATTTGGACCACCTATAGATCGATTTCTGGGTTCTTGCCCTCATCAGTATAGGGTAGGTCTCTGCTGACAATAACTAATGTCTGCAACAAACGATTCAACAAAATCTCCATGCAAAGGCAGAAGCTGAGACACCGCCCGCAGCCTAGCGTTCACTAAACCACGGGCGCCACCTGAACTCCAGCCCCTCAACCAAAGCAATAGCCAGAACTTGCGTGATTAATCTAACCACTAATACAAATTAAATAAATCTGCATTGCATTGTTTACAATAAGCTTGTCAAGAGAGAAACAAGATGTCCTGCAATACCAGGACCACGCAGGAATAGGTGTCTCAGCTTCTGCCTTTACATGGAGATTTTGTTGAATCGTTTGTTGCAGACATTAGTTATTTTCTGCAGAGACCTGCCCTATACTGATGAGGGCAAGAACCCAGAAATCGATCGATAGGTGGTCCAAATGTTCCAATGAACATTTCCTTGCAACTAGCAATTGCGGAGACATCCTTGTAGGACTCTGCACGGAAATTCATTAGATGTAATTCAACGTTCGTCGTGGTATTAGCCAGGAAAGTAGTTGATTTCCAATGGATTTTCGACCCAATTATTCCTATTGTATAGGATTATGGCAATAAGAGTGGTCCTGGTATTGCAACACATCTTGTTTCTCTATTATCAACTAAGAGGTTGTTTCTCAGGAAATTACTATGATGAGATAGTAGGATCTGCAAAAATCGATAATGTTGTTCATAGTTCGGTTAACTAATGCCCTTCTTCAGTACTTGTAATCAGGCCAACGTCTCTCCACCTCGCTTTGTTATTATTGTTATCATGCTTTCATGGATACTCAAGATATCTCTGAAATATCAATAAAGTTCTGCAATTCTTTGTACTTTAAATTCCCGAATGGGTACAAATTGAGTGGGACCAATATTGCACATCCTACCAAATAACTCCAAAGAAGTTAGCACGATGAAACAAGTAAAAATATGAAGGATTTATTGTACAAATAAGTCACATTTTTCATTTTTCAATTTTCATGGAGAATGTTCCCATTTTCAACAGGAATACCTCCCAAGAGGTTATCTTGAACGATGGAAAATAGCGACTAAAGTTTGTCTTTCAGTCGCAGATGATTCCACAATAGATTTTTTGTACAACTGACATTAAAAATGACGTTTTTAATTCATTGACACATGAACTAAAAACTGACGTTTTCACAAAATCACTTTTAACACTAGTGTTAAAAGTACTTTTAACACTAGTGTTAAAAGTAAAATGACAGATGAGATGATGGATACTCAGTAATATAGATTTCTCTAATAGAAACACTTTAATCAGATATTAATACTATTATAACAATCAGAATCAAAATTACTTATAAATATGTATTTGGCAATTTGTACAATTTGTGATATTAACTGACGAAGTAACTGCAGAAGCTTCATCGCCAATCAATGATGGTGCTATTATTGAAGTGGGATGATCAAATAATGCTGGGAGAGAACTAGAACTTATACCAGGAAACATTTTATCAGCTATTTTATTTTTATTTTCAATGGAATCCTCGATATAACCCTCAGCTACAGTTGAGGACTTCCACCCGCCATGTCGTTTTATTGTAGTCAAATTTGCTCCTGAATTCGCTAACAGAGATGCTGAAGATCTTCGAAAGCAATGGCCGGTAAACTGCTGCGGATCTGGTAATTTCAGAAATTCAGCAATAGTGGAAGGCATCTTCCCAAAAGTATTTATTCCAACTGGTTGAATAGTGCATTTGTAGTTAGAGTAATTCAGGAAAAATCGACGGTGAGTAACAGAAGTTGGGCGTGATACAGCATATTCACGGTAATAATTCACGTAGTGTCCAACGATGCAAAAACTTCTTTGAATGTTGGTTTTGGTATCTGAAATATGAATTAGTAATGACTGTATAGTTTCTTCAATGTCATCTACGCTCAATTTGCAGAGTTCTTCACGACGGCACGCTCCAAATAATCCAAAAATGGTTGCCACTTTAATCATAAGATATTTGGTATTGGGAGCTTCATTTAAAAATCTGTCAATCTGTTCCCTTGTCAGAATTTTCGATTTTTTCGGACGGTATCCGACACTTTTTCGTTTCAAAAATGCGACTAATTTATGGTATTTACTTATATCCACGTTTTTCTTGATTTTCAGTTCAGCTTTTATCATAGAGAATTTAGACCACAGTGTTGATGATTTCCATAACTTCGATTTTTCTTCGAAATAAACTAAAAGTACGCTTTCGCTGAACTTGCCTTCAACTTTCTTCAGTTGACTCCATTCGATGAATCCATTATAAGCAATATCATATTGCTGCCGTGATTTTTCAGGCAACAGATCTAAAGTTGCTCTGTTTGCAGCTTCTTGAATTTCTGGTGGAAGAAAATCATCTGAATCATCCATTCCAACTTCCATTATATTTATATTTGCAACAGTAATAGCTACGAACACAAAGAAGCTAGGATCGTTTATTAATTTGTGGTAACTAATGAACAACAATTATTAGGCAGTTGTTTTTTACCTGCCTGTCATGATTGCAATTTAGATTTGAAATACAAAATATGGTTGTCAATTATAAAGTCCATGTAGCTAGATCCGTAGAGCATCTGACTTGTAATCCAAAGATCGTGTGTTCGAATCCTTATGGGTCTTATTTTTTTTTTGTTTTTTTCTTACTAGCAGTAACTGTTGAACAAAAAATTTTGTATGATACATTTGTTAAAAGTGATTTTATTTTGCTCGTGGGGTTGCTCCACTCGCTAACGCTCGTTTCGCAATATTCCCCACTCACAAAATAAAATGCCACTTTTAACACTTGTATCATAAATAACTATTATGAATTTCCTATTCATATTTTCGAACTAAAAGTTACCATTAGGGTTGCTTTATTTTTATTTTTAGTACCATAGAGACGTGTTTTGGGTATATGGAAAATGGTAACAATTTAGTGTCTGAATTGTAATTATGAAATAGAAGTAGTTCTGTGTACAAACATCGTTCTACACGGTACTACTAGAGACGATTTTCAATAGTTCAGATTATTCTCTTTGCCTAATATATCATTTCGTTAGTCGCGGGTCTTGGTGCGACAAAAATGATCGCGGGTGTATCTCTCAGATACTCAACTAAAATTGATGAAATAACTTTCCAAATTATGGAACTCTTAATTCATTAGGCTTGAGGATGATTATTAGTAACGTTTGAATGCGCAATACTTTTTATATGATATGCAATGCTATATAAATAGTTCCCCACACTTAGAATGGCGGTCGCAAGTATCTCTCAGATACAATTAACTTTTTAATAGTTTTTTCAAAATCCAAGAGCAATATAATCAGAGGGATTCTATAGATAAAACTAAAAGTATCGAATTTATATATCCGTACTATTTTTACACTTCAATTTCTAGACTCTCGAATGCGAAGTGTAAAAATAGTATGAATGCCGATAAGGGCCCCATTCCATACAGCCCTTCGTTCAAGTTCATAAAACAATGAACGTTTCTTTCCTTCACAATTCATTAGTCTTCATTCTTTATCATTACTTAGTTTATTTATTCGTTATTTTACTACTAATAATTTTTTCTCGTTTTCGAATATGTTGGTAAAGTAAATATTTTTGATCAAACTGTCATCAAATACGAAACAAGTAGTTTAGAGCAGGAAGTTTCTGTTTTAAAGTAAACAATTCGAGTAGATATTTGAGGTAGGTAGAATTGAGGGTCACTAAAAATAGATAATGAGTGCAAGCGGAACTAACATTGTCCTTTAATCTGCACGACATTCATTTCATTTTTTAGCCGACCGTACATAAAGGCAAAGCACCTCACGCATTATACGACCAAAATCTTGACAAGTGACTGCAGGCTACCAAGTCTCTTTCTGGGATTTTTATGGTCTGAGAAAATTTTTGTTTTTTTTTCAGCCATTTTGACGGGAGTCCAAAGAAATCTGAAAGAGGTTTTCTGCACATCTCGATCTCCTCTGTTCAATAGTATTTTTAGTTTTGCGGTAGTGCGTGTCTTTTTGGTATTTTCGAAGTCTGAGAAAAAAAAATAAAAAATTCAGTCATATTGGCGAGAGTTCAAAGGAATCGAAAAGAAGTTTGATGCACATCTCGATCTCATCTTTCTCGAAGTATTTTTATTGTTTAGCAGCGCTTTTGTTTCATTGATTTTCATAGTCTGGAAAGATTTTTGTTGTAGCAGCGCGTCTGTTTCTGAAATTTTTGTAGTCTGGAAAAACACTTAATATTTTTTTTGTTTTATCGACGGGAGTCTAAAGAAATCTGGAAGTTGTTCCATACGCAACTCAATCTCATTATTCCGATGTTATTTTTATTTTTGTATCAGCGCAGTGCTTTCTAGAGTTTTCATAATCCGGAGTACTATCTGATTTTTTTTCAGTCATATTTGTGGGCGTCCGGATATACTTTTCTGAACACCATAGGTTTGGAATGGAATATTTTTTTATCTCCTTCAAATGATTCATAATTTCTATGTAGGTATAACAGATTTTCATCGTGTCTTCCTGATATATTCCGGCAATATGTATATTGCTCTCAGTCAGAAAGTGTGGCTGAACATTTTTTATTGAAAACATATTCTCACATGAGATCTGGCAACATTGCCAGTAAATAACGCGGAAAAGTGTGGCTAACTTCACATAAATCAATTCATGCATGAAAATTATTGGAATAGCAACTGAACTCTGTATTATTATATTCGAATTTCGGCTTCAAAAAGTTCACATATTCGGTAGAACCGATAGCATCCTCGGCATCCAGACCTGTAGCGATTCCTTTCGATTACGTTACACGAATTCCGACCTCACATTCCTTCTCCGGTCGGGCAAAACCACTATCATTCATTCTCAATATTCTGAATATCCTCAAATTCCAAAATGAGCTCAGTCGACGGCTGAAAATGTGAAACATGCACATTGAAATAATATTGGTATTTATTCCAACTCCGAAAACAAATTTCCAAGGTGGGTAGAATTCTCTCAATATTTATCATTCTGATGGCGGCGTCTGAAATGGGACGGACATTCAACAGGCTTTTCCGGAGGAAAGTCAGGCCTCGTTTTCAGGCGTTATGTATACGTCCTGTCGCAGTGCAAGATAGTCGCGGTTTTCCTTTTACGCTCTGGGAGTGTCTAATGGTACGACTGGATCTAAAGAAGTTTCTTGTCATATAGAGAATAACCATGTTTCTGTTTCTCTGTATTTTACTAAAAGATAAAAATTTGTTAAATATACAGGGTATCATCTGTAGTTATCAAATTTGATAACTTTTATTTATCCCAAATGTTGAATTGTTTCTGAATATTTCTTTTCCAATCAAGAAGCACCCAAAATATTTAATTGATACTGTATGAAAAAAAAACGAAATATTATACTTCCATGGCTAAATATGACCAGTTGAAAATTGAAAAATTCTGGTAAACATCCTTCTATTTCCGAGACAACATATCCTGGTTCAGAATATACCTCAAAACCTCCAGAATTCGTTGACCGGGTAATGAAATTATACAGGATATCATCCTGTAAATGGTAACATATCTCACTTTTCATTCATAAATCGTGTTAAGCTTGTTGAGAACGAGAATCCGGTGTTAGTTTTGTGAAAGAAATGATTATACTCGTGATTATATTTTTATTTACAATATTCAGAAATAGGAACACTGGGAAACATTTCAGAGCTTGTTTTCATCACAAAACCAAATTGTGGTTCGAAACAATCTAAATCACTCAGATCTAATTAATTAAATCATTAAAATATACAAGGTGTCATCTGTAAAACTAGCAAAAAAAATTATTTAAAAAGAGTTAGACATGTTTCCATTTACAGATGACTTCCTATGTAATTTCATGATTCGAACAACAGGATCCGGGGCCTTTATGGTGTTCAAAACCAGAATTTGGTGTCAGTTTGGAGACAAAAGAATCTTCAGTACGTTTTCCTTTATAATTCAACTTTCAACTGATTATATCTAGGCATCAAAAAGTAATATTTGGTATTTTGTATAACATCAATTGAACGTTTTTGGGTACTTTATGACTCGAGAAGAAAATTTGTAAATCAACTAAACGCTACGAATAAATAAGCGTTATCAATTCTGCCAGCTATAGATGACACCCTGTATATTTTTATGATTCAAGAATTGGGGTCTTGGAATTTTAGGGTCTCCTGAACCAGAATCCGCTGTTACGTTTGTGCTACAAAAGTCCTTGATGTGTGTTCCACACTTTTTCACTTTTCGACTGGTCATAGCTAGCCATGAGAAAGTAATAATTGAATATTTTCTACAACATTATTCGAATATTCTTAAGTAATTGGTGATTATGGAAAAAATCGAAAACAACTAAACATTACGGATGAATAAAAATCAATACTATGTCAGTTACAGGTGACACCCTGTATATTTTAAATAATTAAATACTGCTATTTGGGGGTTTCTGGGATAGTGTTATTTTTGCGATAAAAAAATCCCTGGTATATTTTTCCCAATTTTTCACTTTTCAATTTGGTAGCCATGAAAAAGTAATATTGGAACATTCCCTACAGCAATATTTGAACATTTTCAGGTACTTCGTGACCATACGGAAAAAATCGAAAAGTACCAAACATTGCGGATGAATAACAAATAAAAAATGTTGTTAGTTACAGATGACACCCTGTATATTTTAATGAATTATCACTGGGATTTGGGGGTTCTAGGGTGTTCTGAAACAGATCCTGGTGTTATTTTTGCGATAAAAAAATGCCTAGTATGTTTTTCCCAATATTTCACTTTTCAATTGGTCGTAGGTAGCCGTGGAAAATGGATATACGAATATTTCATCAACCTGAAGGAAGATATTTCTGGGTACTATATGTAATAAAAAACAAATTTTGAAATCACTTTATGCACTGTCAAGAAAATACGTGTGTATGGCTGCTCAAAGTGGGACACAGTGTATAAATAGATAATAACAATGGGATGTGATGAAAAAGGTTAGTTTGTGACACTACAGTCAGTCAATCAACTGAAACAACGAAAACTTCTTTGAAAAATACCTAGATGGGTCTTTTACGTTTCTCATCCATCCTCATGAAAAACACAGAAGAGAATGCAAGTAATTTCCTTCCAGTTGTGAACTCACCACATTCACATAATCCAATACTGGAAGTAGAACACGAATTATTTCTACGAACAACGCGAAGCGAGATACAGATATTTTTTTGTATGTGAATATGTTACTGGATATTTCACGAGGGATTTTTGTTCATCCAGTTCTTCAACAACACCGACAGTATTTTCATGTCAGGTGATATCAAACAGTGCAGACGCCGACGTTTTTTACTGCCCTAGTCAAGTTTTTTCCCTCGGGAATAGTTATTTGTATACTAAGGCCGTAAAATGCTTTTTCGCGTTCCGAGAGAGAGATTATCGCCGAGGCCGCTCCGGCCGAGGCAAGATAATCTCGAGGTCGCGAAAACATTTCGCGGCCATAGTATACACAATATTTTTCGTGCAACCGTGAAAATTACATAATTTCAATAAACATTATGTCTCTTTAGAAAAGACAGCGTTTCAACGCGAATAGAGAAAATTACACCTCAATATCACAATGTTTCTATGGAGATGAAATATTTAGCAATACAAATCAATTTGACATTTCTCGTGAAGTCGTGAAGATGTCCGATAGCGATAGTGATATTTCAGTTACTTGCACTCCTCCTGAGCTGAGAGATCTCATAGACTCAGCACTTTCTGATTTGATACCCAAAAAATCTAAACGGAAATATGAAAAATGTTACAGCAACTTCAAAGATTGGTGTGTCAACCAAAATGTCAAGACGGTGTCAGAAAACATATTATTAGGATATTTTATGCAGCGATCAAAAGTTGTGAAGAGTTCAACTTTATGGAGCATTTATTCTTATTCTGTGTTAAAGACTATGCTTAACGTACGAGATGGAATTGACGTAAAGAAGTTTTTAAAATTGGTACCATTCCTTAAGAAAAAGTCAGTTGGTTATCGAGCAAAGAAATCAAAAGTTTTTACGCACGAGCAAATTGATTCATTCCTCAAACAAGCTAGTGATGCAAATCATCTACTGTGGAAGGTATATAAATATGGAAAAAAAGTGAAGTATGATGTTTTATTCATAATAATTATTATTATAGGTAGTTTTGATAATGGGAATATCAGGAGCATTGCGACGAGATGAATTAGTGAGAATGACCCTCGAAGATATTCAGGAAGACAAAACTGTATTGATGTAACTGTTCCTGATACTAAAACTGATCAAAAGCGTGTTTTTACCATTACTAATCAAGATTATATAAGAATTTACTATAAATATGTAACTCTTCGACCAAAACATACTGCTATTCGTCGTCTATTTCTGAGATATGAAAATGGAAAGTGCTCGGCACAGGTTGTTGGAGTGCATACGATTGGAAAAATACCTAGTATGATTGCAAAATATCTCGGCTTACCAAATAGTGAGGCATACACAGGCCACAGTTTTAGAAGAAGTTCCGCCACGCTGCTTGCCAATACAGGTGCTGATATATCAGTTCTTAAACGCCACGGTGGATGGAAGTCCACTACTGTAGCGGAAGGATATGTCGAGGATTCCATCCATAATAAGAACAAAATTTCCGATGCAATTTCTGGCACTGTAGCATCTAGTTCAAATGTAGTCAATCGCAAAATGTTAATGTCCAAAGAAAATAATACGTTTTTGTCTAATGTAAATAATGATTGTTCAGAAACAATAGATTTAGTTGCTTCATCTTCAGGGATGAATATCAGTAATAATATAAACAGTACAATCAATGTTAATATATATATCAAAGATAAAGTATGTTTCTGTTGTGAATTTGGAAATAGTTTTTGGTTCGAAATACATTATTGTCATATTTCAGAAATGTCAAATGCTGTAGTGGCGTTCAGTTTGCCGGCAGTCACTATGGGAACGGCCGTAAAAATTTTTGTCGGCCGTCACTCTGGGTAAAGGCCGCAAAATATCTGTTGCGGCTGCAAAATGCTTGTTTTGCGTCCGGTTGCACGAAAAATACTTTCTTTTGGTTGACTGGTGACGCGTACCTATCACAGAGTTGAAGTAGGTTGTTGTTACTCACGAATGTGAAGTGTAGACGAGATTCTGAATACCTTGAGTTTTATCACAATATTGACAAAAATTCCAAGCTTATGTGGATCAGTTTTCAATGCTTGTCCCGTCAATATAAATACAGGGTGTTATTTAATAAATACGTTGACAAACCGGGAGGTGATTTTTTGAAAGTTTTCAGGACAAAAAGTTCATATAAACATATGTCCCGTACGGCTTGGTTTTCGAGATACAGGGTGATAAAAATACATTTTTTTCAAGATTTTTTGGAGTTAACTCTGACACTTTTGACCATAATAAGATCAAATTAGGCAAGTACAATCCTTTCGATAGTACGCACGATACAAAATAATATATTTTTCTAATAATTCACAGGGTCCTCTTTTTTTCAGAGTCAAGCCTTGTTCAACCCTTCAGAATTTTTTTCCGCCGACACTGACATATTATTATGAGACAAGAATAATCAATGTTGTTTCATTTAACATCTTTTTGTTCTGTTGAAGTTTTTCATTTACTTGTACGGTTCGTGATCTACAATGAAAATATTAATGTATATTTTCCAGTAACGCATAACATAAAGAAATTTCAGAAGCCAATATCTCTCAAACTTCGAGAGGTGATTCTTTGACAGTTTTCAGGACGAAAAGTTCATAAAAACGTATGTCCAAAACAGCTTTGTTTTCGAGATACAGGGTGATAAAAATAAATTTTTTTCAATATTTATTGGAGTAGACTTCTACATTTTCGACAATAATCATTTCAAATTAGGCAAGTACAATCCATTCAATATGACACACGATAAAAAATAATTCATTTCTCAAATGATTCACAGGGTCCTACTTTTTTCAGAGTTAAGACTTGTTCAACCCTTCAGAATTTTTTTTCTGCCACCACTGAGAGATTGTGAGAATAATGATGTTTCATTTAACATCTTTTTGGTTTCTTGAAGTTTTTCATTTACTTGTACGGTTCAGGAGCTATAATAAAAATATTAATACAAACATTTTCCAGTGTCCCATAACATTACAAAATGTGAAAATAAAACACTTTCAATAATTATGGTAAATTGAAAGAAATATTTTTTCAGAATTAAAAAAATCTATGATGAAAAAAGAAGGACCCTGTGAATTATTTGAGAAATTAATTATTTTGTATCGTGCATACTATTGAACTTGCCCAATTGGAACTGATTATTGTCGAAAATGTCGAAGTTCACTCCAAAAAATCTTGAAAAATAGTAATTTATGTATCAAGTGAGTAAAGTGATAATTTTTTTTACGAAATGGAAAATTTGAAGCGAATATTAAAATAACATTCATCGAGGTCAATATTATTAGTGTTAATGTTGACTTGACTTTCGAATAACTGGTCCATCGAAGTAACTTTTCATTTTCTTAGATTTGTATTCAAAATAAATAAACAATCCTCGTGAAGCAACGAATACCTTTTTCTTTCTTTGAACTATGTCAAGGAAATCTCATATTTGCACTATCCACGATTTTCTCCGTTCAATCTTCATCACTTTTCATTTCTACTTAAATTAAATTTATAGGTATCAAGAATTCGTTATCTGGATAGATGCCCAATTTCACAAATTTCATTAATTATTGTTGTCAACTAGTTTCTGACGGCCAAACAGCCACGTTGGATTACCTAGTGTAGATTAGGTCCAATAGTTCCTTAGAAGTATATGCTATTATTGTGAATATATTCGCCTCGATTGTTTGGAATTTTGATAATACTTTCAATTAGTAAGAATGCTGAGGACATTATTGGCGAAACATTTGTAAGTCGGATATTTATAAGTTATTATTTGTCAAAGAAAATGAGAAATGGCTTTTTGGCAGGATTTCGTTATTATTCGGATGTCATTGTTGTTGCATGAAATTGTCGGTCGCCTAGCAACAGCTGTTAAAAAAAGTGCACTTTTTTACGATTTTCCGTTTAATAATGAAATCGTATGTTGATAGTGAAATATTGTAATACTTTACGCACACAAACCACACAAAAAAAGTGGAATTTTTTGACAGTTGTAGAAAAATTTATTTTATCACCCTGCCTATCGAAAACAAAGCCGTTTGGGATGTTCATATGAACTTTTCGACCTGAAAAGTGAAGAAAAAGGGATTTCGACTACGTCGAAATTATTCGTTTCATTTCTTTGAAACTCAGCTCTCCGGCATACTCTTAGAACTTTGTTCGAATGATGAATCAATAAAAATATGCCAAATTCATTTCATATTTGCAAAAAATAGGAATTGGTTATTTTTTTGACAGTTGTAGAAAAAATACTGTATGAAACTAGTGAGTAAAGTTTTTTTTATTCGTAGGAATGCCTACGGCGTCGTGCGTCAACATTTCCTACTCGTGAAAAAAGTATCACTTTACTCATTTGATACATAAATTACTATTATACCATGATAGAATCATCAGAAAAGTACTCAAAAATTTCTTATTCCGAAGTTATTCATTTAATTCTTTCAATAGCAACTTTAAAGAACCCTATATTTTCAACGTTCGACGTTGATATGTGAAAACTCTTACCATAATACTTAAAAACAAACTCACACCTATGAAATAAAAAAAAGTTTGTCGGCAACAATGTTTGGACTTTCTCTAAAAATTCGCATGTGGCGCAATTTTCATAGTTTCATTATGTTACTATAGAAATGGGTATAACTGGTTTTAAACGAAAAAAGTTAAAATTGGAGATAGGTGTTCCAAAACGTGTGTGCTTTCGTGACCTTTCTCGTAAATGAATATTGGGAAAAATAGCGCCGCTTGCGAACATTGTGAAAGAAAGTGACAGAAAATATTGAAACTCTGCAATAGTAGTTTACCTAACAAGTGCGGAAAGTGATGACGACGCGTTAGCGGAGTTCGGCCATCTGCAATCGCGTGCGAAAAAGACACTTTACGCTCGTGTTAGGTACACTATTTTTTCTACTAGCGGAAAAAACAGCCAAAAGTTAACATAAAGAACATTTATTATTAAATATATATTAAACTATACAACCATACTTGGTAAGCTTTCTATTTTAACCTTCTGTGACGCAATATTTAAATGTCATTATAATCCACAGAAACTAAACAAATCTACTTTTCCGCACTAGTGCGGAAAAGTGACTCTTTCAAAACCATAATATCGTGCGGAAAAGTGGCTAGTAGAAAAAAATATTTACCCATAGTAATATAACAAACCTATGAAAATTGCGCCACATGCAAATTTTTAGAAAAAGTCCAAAGATATATAGTGTTGCCAACAACATGTATTGTATGATCCTTGTATTTTGAAAATTTGCGTTTGGCTTAAGGTTTTTCACGTATTATGGCTTGATGGTTTTCATTTATTACCGTTGAACGTGAAAAAGTTGAAAAGTTGGGGTTCTTTGAAGTTCCTATTGAAAGAATAAAGTAAATAACTTCGGAATAGGATAATTATAAGAATTTTTCTGTGTTGGTATGAAAGAAGTATTGCTTTTTCAAACTGTCGACGTAAACTCGATTTTAAACAGGAAAATATCTCAATTCTAATATGGGATAATATGCACGAAAAACAATGTGTGTAGTTTTTTCCACAATTGTTTGAAATATTTAAATAAATTGTGTCTGGAATGGTTACAGAAACAATTTTGTGTAGACATTTCGCACACTATTGTGTATCTTAATTTATTGTAATAATATATCCATATTGTGTATATTTCATTCAATTAATTTTTTACACAATATTGTTTAAATTGGTTAACAACACTGTTGTGTATAAAAGTTACAGAAATTTTAGTTTTTTTTGTATGATTCTGTTGACTATATAATTAAAATATACACAATATTGTGTTATTATTTTACACATATTGTGTATAAAGGTCACCAAGTTGGGGAAAACTTCACTACAAACCGAAATAAACAATCACTGGTAAAAATATATTACAACCAGGTGTACTAATTTTGGACAATTGCACATTTTATTTACACTTTTGAAGGAAAATACCCGAATAACCCGTATTTTCTGTTTTTGTAACTTTTGAATGAAATATCGTTTATTTTCCCGTTCTATCGCATATTATTTGAAATATTGTCTAGAGCCCATGATATATGACATATTATTTACTTTTGTTTTCATGTTGTTGATTTGAATGTCAATAAATTATAAAAACGAAAAGTCAAGCACATTTTCTACACCACAGTGACTACTTTCAAATCACCCTGTTTCTCAGAAACTGATCATACGATTTGATTATGGTCCATTCGAAGTGTTACCTACAGTTCGAAATTCACAATATACCAGAGTTTCATTGAATTCTGCAATCAACCAAAATCCCATGAATTGCATGCGGGGTCTTTTTGAATCAAGACTTCTCAATGCACATTTTCTTATCGTCCTCGAATGTGGGAGTTCGAGATATGCGTTTGTTATTCAAACATCGAGAAAGTGGAATCGAAAGCATTCTTGTGATTCACAATGGTTGTGAAATTCGAGCGACAAAAGTTTTCTCACCCATCAATAGTTGAAGAGGGTTGTTAGTTGTTTGGAGCAGTCTATATGGAATTTACCTCCCGGTTCCCGATGTATACAAAACAAATGTAAGAACAGTTCAGAGGTCTCATGACCATTATTGTGAGTAGTGATTGTTTACCAAGAAGGCCAGTTTCAAGTGTGCGGATAACGATGTATTTTTTGTATGGCGGCGTTTTCATATCACGATTCTATTTTCCCAGTTCGAGAAATTTACTGGTCCGGAAATAATGATAATAAACATAGGAGAAATGATTTTCAATAGTATAAAAGTACACTCCTATACAAACAGCCACCAATAATTTAGTTTGATTCAAATTGGGATAATTCGGTTCAGGATTCTACGCACCATACCTATTACTTTCTGATGAAACACCTATTGTGGAGAATGATGCGAAAACTTGAATTTCGAAGTGATTTTTTCATTATTCATTAGAGTTTTTCCTGTCGAATATTGATAACATTTCGCCTAGTATATTAAACTCCTCAAAACACCCAACAACCTAAACACCTGAACTAAAAAAATACAAAATATCTGTTTTCACAATAATTTTATTAGATAGAATATGAGGAATAGCTATTTGCATTACTAGGGAGAAAAGTGCCACTTTTCCTCCCGCCGGATGTAGTTTACAGTAGACATCCAAGGGGGGAAAAGGCACTTTACTCCCATGTAACACATATGATTTTTCCTCCTACCCACTCAATGAACCTCTTTTTGTAGATTTAAAACGCATCTCAACTGCTTTGGTCTAAAACGGACCTATACTTTCATGATGGAAAGTATAGACAATACAGTCATGTCCATCTGAGAATCTGCGGTGGTGCAATGGCTAGCGTCTTGGGCTTGTCTCAGAAGGCGGAACTGTTCGGGGAACATTTCGCCAACGGACACAAAAGGGCGCCTGACGTTAGTGAGGGACATAGACAGAAAATGAAGATAATGGAAGACTTTCGTGAATCTATGTCCTCCCTATTGGCCCTCATAGATTTGCCAAAGTAATGACGAACTATGAGGAGCTGACGGGAGTCATTAAAAGACTTCCGACGAAAAAGGCGCCTGGGCCAGATGGCTTGGACGCCGTAACTCTCAGAAACCTGCCGCGGAAAGTCCTCGTCCAAATGATCCACCTGATCAACGCCATTATAAAGTGGGGGTGTTACCCAGATTGTCTGAAGAAAGCACTGGTGATACCGATTCTGAAACCGGGTAAGGATGGCCACAAACTCGATAGCTACCGACCCATTTCGCTCTTGAGCGTGATCGCTAAAGTCGTCGAGAAGATCCTCCTGAGACGACTGTTGAGTCTTGAGGGGAAACTCAAAATGATCCCCGCTGAGCAATTCGGCTTTAGACAAGGACACAG
This sequence comes from Chrysolina haemoptera, assembly GCA_958298965.1. Classification (NCBI taxonomy): domain Eukaryota; kingdom Metazoa; phylum Arthropoda; class Insecta; order Coleoptera; family Chrysomelidae; genus Chrysolina; species Chrysolina haemoptera. Next base: position 26,774,200 of record OY282597.1, on the reverse strand, counting down.
TACCACGTCGCAGGTTGTAAGGATTGTTCACGGGGTGAAAGAGGCAACACAGTTATGGTCCTGCTGGACATGAAAAAAGCCTTCGACTCGGTATGGGTGGAAGGTCTTATCTCTAAAATGCTGGGTGCAGGCATGCCCTCGTACCTAGTAAAATTGGTGAATTCTTTCCTTGTTGGGAGGACGTTTATGGTGCGGGTAAATAATACTCGCTCCGCGGAGTTCCCGATTGAAGCAGGTGTCCCGCAGGGTTCATGTTTGTCCCCACATCTGTATTCGCTACATACGTATGATCTCCCTCAGTGCGAAAGACCGGATATGGGCACGGCGGTGTACGCTGATGACACCGCCATTTTTGCCCATTCCTTCTCAAGCGCCGCTGCCCAGTACAGGATCCAAGTCCACTTGGATAGGAAGATCATACCGTATTTGGCGGATAACAAGATTGAGGTCAATCCGGCTAAGTCGGAGACGATCAACTTCACGAAAAAGTATACTCACTCAAAACTCCATCGGAAGTTGAGAATCAATGACGAGGCCGTTGATAATGTGAACCACGCGAGGTACCTGGGGGTACACCTGGACAAGCGACTCAATTTCGGACGTCATATCACCCTTGCTATCCAGAGGGCGGGAGCTGCGTTAAAACGCACCTATCCTCTGATAGCAAGGGGCTCGAAACTCTCAGTAGAGAATAAATTGCTTATTTACAAACAGCTCATAAGACTTACAATGACGTACGCTTGTCCAGTGTTCTGCAGCCTTAAGCCAACTCCACTGGCGAGATTGGATAGGATGCAGAACAAAGTACTCCGTATTATCACCGGTAGCAGACGATACCTTCGATTGGAAGCTCTTAGGGAGCTTGCAGGCGTCGACTCGATCCCGACAGTTATAAGCAACTTGTTCTACAAGTTCTATGAGTACATGCTCAATAAAAGTCCCCTCACCAGGGAAATCACCAAGCTCAGAGTGTATGATAATGAGCCCCGCAAGCACGGCGGGCTCATTTATCAAGCGCTCGATATCTTTAAAGAACGAAGGGATGAACCGGTTCCATAGGGAACCAAATCGAAAGTATAACTGAAACGTAGAGTACCTCGACCCGGTTTTTTGCTTCAGCCTTTTCCGGGATTCAACCTTGAAACAACCAGCCTCATAACCTGCAAAGAGCAATATCTGCATAGAATAAAAATTAACAACACGCATGAGCTTTGCAGGAGGCGTGTATCATGCCGAACTACAACCGTGATGTAATGAAATGTCCGGCCAGCGTTACCACCAGCGCGAGCGGACTACAGCGCCCTCTCGCGGAGGTGGCTATGTTCGCTTAGCAAGGCGCTCTTCTGCTACCCTGATCGGAGCAGAAGAGATGCTAATATTGCGCCTATCTTCCCGTCCTTCCCCTAGCCCCCTGGGTTATGTAGAACGAGAATGATATTTGAAATGACATGTCACTACACATGAAATGTTCATATTTGACAATTTATAAAAATATTTTTAGTTAGTTAGTTAGTTAGTAATGGGCTTATAATCCGAAGGTCCCGGGTTCAGCTCCTGGCAATAGCAACTTTTTTTTTAAGAACGTTATTTGACTTTTTTCTTGTTAGTGATTTGAATTATTGTACATTTAGATAGCTTATACATTTCGGATTGCTATTGAGTGATTTTCCCATTAAGTAATGTTATGTGCCTATTTGAATGAAGTGTCGATAATTTTTTTCTGAGAGCTGCGCTTGTAGAAAATATAATGTGTGTATTTCGAGCACAAATTATCGTAGTTCTCCTGCATCTGCAGGTGGTCTTCCCCAGCCAAATGAAGGATAATCTACTGTTTAATTATCAAGCATTGCACAAATATGTAGTTAAAAGTCCGTAGTGGTATTAACTAGGGAAGTAGTTGTTTTCTGTCATGTTTACCAGTTTCATCGCGTGAGACCAGAGCAACCGAATAATCGGAATGATAAGTTGATTCGAACAGGTAACAGATGTCTTCAGAGCTGTCTGTGTTGACCTACCCTGTCATTGATAAGAGAAACTAATCTGCAGGTGGTGTCCCTGTACGAATCAAAACAAAATTCGGGTAGTTTGTTGCAGGGAGCACATGTAATTTTCTCCTCTGCAGTGAGGGACATTGCATAAGTATATGTTAGATATAATGCAATACCCGTCGTTGTATTAGCCAGGGAAGTAGTTATTTTTTGACAGGTATTTGCCACTTCGTTGTGTATTTTGGAGTAAAAAGGGTGAAACATCGGTCGGAAACGACTATCGTTCAATTAGATTGTTGATACTCAGTACACAAAAATAGCTTTCGTCAAACTGAAAAAGATTAACAATATGCGACTTGTATGAAGCAAAAGAACTGAAATATCTAGTCAAAGCTCCAAAATTCCGACTTTAAAGTCGGAATTTCCGAGTTTAAAGTCGGAATTTTCGACTTTGAAGTCGGAAAAATAAAATTCCAACTTTTTATTTTTGTCAGAAAAGCAATGGGGGACAAAATTAAGCAAAAATTGTGTTTTTTAGGGATTCTAGGTCTGGTATTGAATTCACGGGTTTTCTGAAAACCGAAATAGCTCAGAAAATAAATCATAACTACCGCATCAGGACCCCTGCCAGTTTCATATTTCGGATGGACAATAACAATGGTATGGGAAAACAACCACATGTTCAGAATGATTTTTCCGGACGTCCAGGGCCGGCTTCACTCCAGCAATAAATAACAACTTCTTTAAATAAATCTCTACAGGTGGATTATTTTCTTTTACGAAACTGTCAGAGTTGCTAATAAGGTGGTTAAGATTTTTAGATGGGGTGAAACCGGCCACTGACACCCGGTAAAATTATTCTGAACCAATATTTATTTTTTTCAAGCGATTCTTATTGTCTTACTCAAATATAAAACTGACAGAGTTCCTTATGAGTGAGTTGAGATATATATTGCTGGAGTGAAACCGATCCTAGAGATATATTCTGGTAGTGAAACCGGCCCTGAACGCCCGGATTGTCATTGTCTAACCGAAATATGAAACTGGCAGAGTTCCTAACAAGGAAGTTGTGATTTATTGCTGTAGTGAAGCCGGCCCTGGACGTACAAAAAATTATTCTGAACAAGTGGTTTTTGTTTTCTCATGCCATTATGATTGTTCACTTGAAATTTGAAACTGGCAGAGTTCCTTATAAGGAACTTATGATTTATTGCTGGAATGAAGACGGCCCTGGACACCCGGTAAAATTATTCTGAACATGTGTAGTCGAAATGAGAAACTGCAGAGTTCCTAATGCGGAAGTTATCACTTATTTCTATGCCGCTATGCCGCTTCAGAAAACCTGTGAATTCAATACCAGAGCTAGAAACCCTAAAAAACACACAAGTTTTGCTCAATTTTGTCCCCCACTATTTGTCTGACAAAAAAAAAACAAAAAATATTGCCGAACTTTATTGCTGAAGTAACTGGACTAAAATTGGGGCTGGGAAAAGGGTACCACTTTGAAACGAATCGAAAAGACAAAAAAGCCGATCCGAATTCAAACTTTGAAAATGAATTTATTCACAACCGTTACAGAATTTGACAATTCTGAAATCAAATTCGATAATTTTTGATTTTTGTTCGAAAATATGAATAGGATATTCATAAAATCTGTTGTGGAATCATCTGCGACTGAAAGACAAACTTTAGTCGTTATTTTCCATCGTTCAAGATAACCTCTTGGGAGATATTCATGTTTTAAATGGGAACATTCTCCATGAAAAATGAAAAATATGATTTTTTTGTAATATCTAACAGAAAACAACTACTTCCCCGGCTAAGGCCACGTTGGACATTGAACTACATCTGATAGATATTGTAAAAAGACTAATTGAAAAAGAAAAATCTGATAGTGAAAATTCGAATTTTCAATCAGATAGTTGATTTTTTTAATTATCCCTAGTTTTCATTAGAAATTCTTTAAAAAAATTAGATAAGGAGAATGTTATTGAAAAATATCACTCACAGAAATCGTTCATTTCATTGAAGCAAGGTTCGCTTCTCTCGCATTTAATCCACAATACAATTTGATATTACAAATAAATTACATTTTTCATTTTTCAGTTTTCATGGAGATTATTTCCCTTTTCTTTCTTTTTTCTAGTTACGGAATCCATTTCCCTTCATCGTATATAACATTCTGGTTATAAGATTATTGGGTTTAATAAAATATGATTTCCTTGCCGAATAATTAGCTCCACTAATTGCAATTTGCAATTATCTTTAGTATTAATGTCTGGAAAACCGAGTGTGCCTAACTTTATTGAAATTAAGTGAACAGTTACGTATAGCTTATTCCAAATTTTCATTAAATTTCCATCAGAATTTTGCTTTTCCCGTTTCACGAGTTTACAGGCGCCGAGGCAACAAATCTTCTTTCATCTGTTTGCAGATTCTCATTTAATTCTTTGAAATTGGGATTGAATGGAATTCAAGATATTAAGAAAAGTTTCTGTGAAATTACATTCCATTGAATCGAGGTTATTTTGATGTTGAAAATTCTTGTATCAGTGGGTGCTCTTGATGATTAATTAGAGGTGTAATAATAATAATAATAATAATAATAAGGACATTCCCTCTAAGATAGGCCGTGGGTACACTGAGTGGGCGGAGGGCGGAAAGGAGGAAATGAACATTTTTTTTGTGCCTTCAATATATTCGTCTATCTATAGAAACAGCACATATCAAATATCAGACCCCAATTCGCAATATTTAATTTGCAATAAACAATCGAAATGACTGCCAGCTATTCATTTCAAAAGCAGCTCGTTCGATCGGAAGACTAAAACCGTTCTCTGCCGCCAGGCGCCATGTCTCAACGAGCTGTATGACGTCATAATCGGCCCCAGCCATGTTTGGTGCGTTACTTTAATGATTCGAATTATACAGTTTTGAATTTCTCATATTTATCAAATAAAAAGTAACAATGACTCTTGTCTTGAACAGTGGTTCTTCAATAGTATATATTTACGTTTGTGGGTGTTTTTTTTTCAAATTCAATTTTTGTGCAAGTGCCTCATTCCTGCGAGTATAAGGGCCGGTATTATAAACATGTTTGAACTTTAATTTTAACAGTCAAGTTAACTTTTACTTTAGAATGTCAGTTTTATAAAGGTCCCATTTTTTATTTTAAATTTGCTTTAATGTGTACAGATTCTCTGAATAATCGAAATCGGTTTTTGAATAATTATATTTCATTCCATAAGTTGAAATAGTCTAACCGATATCTAAACATTCTTGGTCGTATCTCATCGTTGGTTGAAAGTTCCTCAAAAATAAAGTGGATATCGTTTTAACAAAGTCAGAAAAATAATACAACAATAAACTCAAGTATGTACTAAATTATTGAAAGAGAAACTGTCGAAAACAATCATTTCCTACAAATTTAACTTCAACTGATACCCATTCCACCGGATAAAGTTAACTCCTTCATCTAGAAGTTAACTACAAGATGTGACGTCATTCCACAAGTTAACTTCTAGTTTTCTGTCAAAATAGTTTTATAATACTTTACTTACGAGTTTCATACGGTATTTTTCAACTTTCAATTAGATCTCATCACTTCTTCTATGATTAGCGCAGTCTTCGTAAACTATAGTTGGCTCAGTATTAAAAGAGATACTGTAACGATTCAAGCCGGCCCTGAATCGGCTCTCATTGCCGCGAGCGCAGATAACAATCGCCTATCACCTTCGATACCAACAGACCAAATCGTTCCCCTTCTAGCGCCATCTAGTCGCGGCGAGAAATTCCAGATGGTTCCGGAAACTTGACACTACGCTATATGAAGAAATATTTGTTGTCAGAGAGAAGGTTTTTGAATCAGAACTTAGCTTAGTAATCCGAACAATAGAGAGTGCAGTGAGTGGAATATTCAACAACTGGTGTAGAAAGTAAGAAGTAGAAATAAATTACGCGCTTTGCAGAGGACAGTTGAACTTGTTTCGCGTGAAACAGACCTGTGATCGGGAAGAAAGTGATTTGTTGCGCGGTGAACTTTAGATTGGTGGAGAATATCCGTGAAAGACTAGTGGCCCGCATGAGTGTGCGAAGTGGACAGTTATGCGTACAACGAAAAAATAAATTGATGAACTTTTGGTGTGAAATAGACTGATGATTTCTCGTTCAAGGACAGAAATGTACAAAAATTCACTGCTGGACCTGAAGTTGAACTCGAATGAAGTTAAAATGGGGGTGAGAGAAGTCAGTGTCAGTTCTGAAATGGAAAAGGTTTACTTGAAGCCGACGAGAAAACTCCCTAGGCAAATTACCGCCAACAATTCGCAACTGCCGCTAAAGTAAATAGATGGAATGCAACGGAAAAAGCTTTGGCACTAATAATGGCAATAATGGCAATGAAAAAGAACTTGGACTCAACCATTTCTAGCTGAGAAACCGCAGCCAGGAAGTGAGTGAATCCCTACAGCTAACATGGCACAATTAGTTCGCCTTGCATACTCAGCCAAACCGAACAATGTAATGGAGCCATTAGCGGTTTACACATTCTTGGATGGACATTGAGACCAAGAAATACGGAAATCATTGATACCAGCTCGTCCAATCCAACTCGTAGACGCACTGGTCCGCACTCTGGAGTTCGGGCGGCAAAACAAAGGTCGATGTATTGAGGAGGATCCACAGGAGCCAGTCGACCTGGAATCCACGATAAGAAAAGTGATAAGGAAAGTGATTCCGGAGACGAGATTGATGGGATGCCAGAATTGTAGGAAACGTGGCCACGTGCGTAGCGAATGCCCAACATTCAAAAAATCGACACCAACGAAAGTCAATGAGAAAACAAAAGTGTATTCGTGGAAGGTCTCGTTAACAACGAGTCTCGCACCATGCTACTATAAACAAATCCGACAAGAACAATTCTCGGACCTACTTTTGCTAAAACACCGTCAAGAATTGAACTCCGGGCACTGGTTGCAGACATCGAGGACGATGCAATCATTGGAATGTACATAATGCATTCCAGAAGGTTCGAGCTGAACTTCAAAGACCGCTCCCTACGTGTCAACGGAGAAGTGCTGGTGCTTCAAGGGAGAAGCGAAATGATCCGAGTCGTGTTTACTGAAGACATGAGCATAACCAAGATGGCAGAAACCATTCTAGAAGCTCGCCTGGATGGCGGAGCGAGCGGCGAGAGCTTGGTAATATTCGAGACCGAGCTACATTATGGAAAAATTGGACGAAGAATTGCTTTTGGGAAGACGTTAATCAGCGTCGATAAACTCATACCAGTAAGGGCCATGAATGTCAATTACCATCCTTTGAAGGAGGGAACAACTTTGGGCAACTGCTCGCCAATTACCTCTGTGGCTAGGAGTGTACGTGGTACCTTTAGACAAGACAACAATCTACCCGCAGAATTGATAATGCTAGTTGCCATTTATTCAAGAGGCATAAAACTGGCACATAGGTTAAAAAACTCAGTGAAGAGATACCAAGACGTCTTTGACACCGGACAAGGAAATGGGGGTAGAAGGAAGGTGGTCCAGCACAATATTGAAACTGGAGATGCCCGACCAATTTGTCAATCAGCCAGAAGACTCCCTCTTGCCAAAAAGGAAGAGGCTGACAGGATAGTCAGCGATATGGGAAAAAAAGGAGTATTTGAACGATCTGACAGTCCCTGGTCATCTTCAGTTGTACTGGTAAAGAAGGAATACGGGTCCACACAATTATGCGTAGACTACCGACAACTGAACAACGTGACAAAGAAAGACAGCTACCCGCTACCTAGAATACATGACACCGTGGACACGCTAGCTGGCCCTACAATCTTCCCAATCCTAGTCTTGAAGAGCGGATATCGGCAGGTGGAACTGGCTCCAGAATATTCGAGAAAAAACAGCTTTCACCGTCGGCTCAGGGCTCTGGCAATTCACCAATATGCCATTTGGATTTTGTAATGCTCCAGCCACTCCTGAGAGACTAATGGGGACAGTGTCGAAAGGACTCTCCTGGAAGACGTGCTTGGTATACCTCGATGACATCATCGTAGTCGGCAGATCGTTCGAAGATCACCTGAGAAATTTGGAGGATGTATTTCTGCGTCTCAGCAACTCTGGATTGAAACTGAGCCCTGAGAAATGCCACATATTTCAGAAGGAAGTCCACTACCTTGGTCATATTGTCTCTGAAGAAGGAGTAGCAGTAGACGACCAGACAATTAAAACTCTTGAAGATATCCACCAGCACAAATTTTTTCTTGGCCTGCGTACCTACTATCGTCGGTACGTGCTAGGGTTTGGTAACATCGCCAAACTATCAACCAGGCTCACGGAAGGACAGACGAAGTTTCAGTAATTCGCGAAATGCCAAGATTTGTTCAGGAAGGTAAAGGGGGTGTTATTCAACGCACCAATTCTAAGCTATCCCCTTCCGAACGGAAAATTCATTCTGGACACGGAGAATGAAACACATCCATGAAAGAGTCCGTTTGAACATTCAGAATGCTAGCGACTGAATGAAAGAGACCTATGACATCAAAGCCGATGCCGGAGGATTTCAGGTTGGAGATCTGGTTTGGCTGTACAACCCCAAACGTTGTCGTGATAGGTGATAGGTTACCAAAGTTGTGTCTCGTGGTAAGGCCCTTACAAGATCTTGAAGAGGATACATGACATGGTCTACCGAATCAAAAAGCCACCTAGAGAAAAACCCAGAGTGGTCCATTTCAATAGGTTGGCCCCTTACGCTGAAAACTACGACCAAGTCCGCACCCTCAGACCACCGGAGGATGCGATGACGTTCCAGAAATTCATGTCCTTGTACTCAAACGGACAAAAAGTTCAATATGGGGTTATTCGAAAGAAACCACGAGACCTTTTTAAGGTGCCTGCCGGTTACGCGCTAGCACACTGTGTGGCAGAAGTTCTCCAAATGTCCAGAGGCATCGCTGTGGTGTTCTCCAAGAAGTTCGGTCGACTCTATGAACTACGGCAACAAAACCCGGGAGTTGGAGGGGTGTTACAGTTGCGAAAATGCCAGAGAAGCACCTTCTATCTACTCACCAAGAAGCAATTTCGAGACAAACCGTCCTATGAAGACGTATGGAATTGCCTTGCGAAATTGAGGGACATGATGGTGAAGCAGAATTTCGTGGACCTTGCAATCCCAAAATTGTCCTGCGGGCTCAACGTACTGAATTAAAGAGTTATGAGGAGCATGTTGGAGACGATATTCCAATTCACTGGGGTCAAGATTTTGGTATGCTGTAATCATCGTACACGACCAAACGTGGAGACGGTGGAGTGCTACTTTCATCAAACAGCAAGGTGCAAATATAGAGAATCTTGCAAATATCGACACACCCCAAAAGATGACATTTCGGGATGAAATATATCTAAGAAGGGGGCAATGTAACGATTCCTACTCAAGCCGTCCCTGAATCGGCTCTCATCGCCTCGAGCGCAGATACCGAGTCATCCGCTGTCACCTTCGATAACAACAGAACAATTCGTTCCGCGACTAGAAATTCCAGATGGTACCGGAAACCTGACACTACGCTATATAAAGAAATCTTTGTGGTCAGAGAGGAAGTTTGGAATCAGAGCCAGAGCTTAGATATTCGAACAATAGAGAGTGCAGTGAGTGGAATATTTAAATAATAATCATAACCGAACTGTTAACATAAATTAGATTATTTGTGTCGAAATTTAAACGGTTAGATATTTTTTTTCGTTTTTTCGTTACAATACTAAACTATTCAAATATCATGCATTAGAAATTGTACGTTCAAGATTTACTTCAGATATTTATAGATTCAGTTCAACACTTCGACGTAATTTGACAAAATATTAAAACTAGAGACAAATGAGTCATGGACCAAATGATATTATCTGAAAAAATATCATAGACACCTACGAACACGAATAAATAATGTTCATCACGTTCATCAAAATAATACAAAAAAAGTTGACACCAGAGCTGTCCCAAAGCACAGTGCTTAGTGCTCCCGAGCACTTTCTTAATTCAGTGCATTTAACGAAAAGGCGTAGTGCTTAATAATCTCGAAAAGTGCTCGCGAGCACTCCATTACATTAACATTATTCCTATTTTATTGGAATCAAATTGTTGATTTCAGCAATTCTATTTAAAAATAGTATATTATGTTAGCAGAGTTATAAACGTCCTTTCAGTAACGGGTATTTTATTCACGAGTGCAGCTTTGCGGAACGACTGTTTAAAAAACAATTGTTTCGAGGGGTTCATAATTGTTTTACATATACCGTACTTTTTTTACGAATTCATATTATAACCACAAAATTGTATGTTTTTAAGTTGATATCTTTTTTATCAGAACAGTTTCAATTGACAGATCAAGAACGACCTACTCTCTCAGGGTTTTTAACCACTGAAATCAAACAGTAACCCTAGCGATGTACTCAAAAAAATGGAGTTGCTATGGTAATTCTTTTAAAAAAATTCTTCAAATACAGATTACGACGAAATATGTTATTAATTGATCATTCATCGTGGTACGCTGAATGCCATTTTAGATATTATGCGAGTAGAAAAAATTGTTTAAGTTTTTAATTGACTCGGTTGTTACTTGATGGAAATCCATAACACTTCTTAGACTGTTAAAACGTGAGTTACTCAAACTTGACTTGACGCGATAAGATTTCAACAAATGATATTTCATCAAGACATGTTACGCTACACTGTAGTTTTCCAATCGGTTAATATAATAACTGCCTGAAAAAGCAACAGTGTAGCGAAACATGTCGCGATGTATTATTATTTGTGAAAATCTTACGTGATTTCGGAGCACCTTTCAAGAGTGCTTAGAGCTTAGTGCTCGAAGCACTTTCTGTCAGTGCTCGGCACAGCTCTGGTTGACACGAACAGATTTTGGCAATGAGAAAGATACGTAGGTAGGTGTAAACAGATAATTGTTTAAATTCATGAAAATCACATTGAAAAAACTTGAAATATGTTGAGAATATGAATTGAAAAATCTGGAAGGTTTTGGTATAAACAAGACTGAGATGAACACTACTCGTCGTTACTTCTCAGTTGTATCAAATAGTATTCGACGAGAGAGCTTTTTTACATGAAAGTTAAGTACTCCCAAAGCCCCAGAAAATTATTTAAATGGCAACTGAACCTCAGATATATTGAATATTTTCAACATCTGTATTGGTATACTCAGAAATCACATAACGTATCGTTGTTCTTCAACTAACTTTTATAATTTCTTGAATGAATAGTATATTATTTAGTATATCATTTCAAGATAACTCTGTCAATACACCGCCGGTTTTCAACGAATTCATGTTTATAGTAGGAATTTTCAAGGTTCCATGATTTCTTTCATCGGAACATCAGACACTTCTTGAATTTCTCGAGATAATTTCTGATAGTGGCATATTCTCATCAAGCCCCCATTTTTGCATGTTGTATGTATTTTCCTTCCTTCGTTTTTCGCCCAAATTCGTTCGCCACGTTAACGTTATCTCGAATAATGGGTTCAGACAAAATGTAAATGACCTATTTTCAGAGGAGAATACGCTCTTTTTCTTATCTCTTGCTCCATTCTGTCACATTTTCAACGAGGGAACACTTTTTTTGGTTTTATTTTAACCCAAAATTCTCGTAGATGCTGAATCGAAGTTTTATTGCATAAATACAGAAGTTCCATCAGCTCAGTTCCAGTACACATAACTGTAGTGGAATTTAGCGTATGGATGTATGTGAACAAAGTATAAGCATCACTTTGCATAATTGTTAAAAATTCTTAAAAAGAAACGTCATTGCGTTAGAAAATCACTCTATCAAAGATAAGTATCCTTTGTGCATTCCACAATAATAATTTAAGTGAAAGTTGGAATGTTCAAGAGTCATGGTTTAGAATCTTGAGCGCTGACAAGTCCAAAATTGCAGAAAACATCGTTGGTCAACTGAAATTGATATTGAAATGTACGTACTGGTAGTCATTGTTCACTCACCTCCGATCCACTTTGGGATCTTTCAGGTTGAGTGACTGTCACAATTTTTGGATTTTTTGACTGGGGAAATTTTCGATTTTCGACAGTGACGTCAAACCAATATGTTCGCTTTGCAAAATCAGAAAACTCCTTTCATTCTGTAATCTTCCAAAAATTAAAAAAAATCAAAAGTGTGCCAGAGAGTTTCAAATAAATGAAACGAAAAATTTCGACATAATCGAATTTCCCATCTCTTCACACTATCACACGAAGTGGAAAATTTAATAAAAACCCAGTAAACACAAATTGATCTCTGAGATGTGGACTTTTTGCTTTTTCATAGTAATTTTTTCCAATTTTCCGCCATACCAGCGATCACGTGGCATGTGTCAAAATCGATTTTTAGGTTATCGGACATGCAAAAACTTTTCCCTAGATTTTTTCTCCAATACTCTAATAATAAACTTTTTTCTCTATGGTACATACTTTTTGGCGGTCATTGCATAAACTGAACCGTTGTTTTTTGTTAACTCTGGTTTTCACGAAAAGGAAAAATCCTATATTGTTCAGACAACATCGTGAGAGCCGAGGGAAAGTAGGAAGAAATTGGTGTTTTCTTAAATTTCTGCAGGCACACCTCCCGAGGCAGCTAGTTTCAAAGCTTTGCCATTCGGTGAAAGCACAAAGTCTAGTAAAGAGATGTTCGACATGTCTCCAAAGTGATGGCGTATAAATATGAGGACTGAGCTCGACGGGTCAGTCTCGATAGAACCGCTAACGGTGGAACGATCGATGATATTTCGGAAGAGCATCTTTCTTGAAAATATCTATAAAATAGAAACAGATCCCCAACCTTTCTGCGGTGTTCTAGAGAAGTTAGCAAGCTTGTGAGAGAAGTATAATGGACGAGACTCATGGCTCTTTTTTGTCAGAATTTAAAAGTTTTAATGTGTGTTTGGGTGCTGGGTCTTGCACTACATATATGGGAACAGTATTTCAAGACAGGTCGGATCGGACGATGGTTTGTGGTTTTCAAGGAAGAATAAAGATTCAGGACCAGATTTGCTGTGGATTTGTGGCAAAATTATAGACCTACCAAGTATTGGCGTTCGTGATACAACGTCAGTTCTACAGGTCGTATTTTTTATGTCGTACCACTATTGGCATCTCGAAAACGGTAAACGATACGAAGTTGGTTAAATTAGACAAAAGTTGCCTATTTTAGTGAACAATGAAATGTTGTTTCCAAATCGGAAGTATTACAAACCGTTTTCAAAATATACGGGGAAAACTGAAATTACCCATTTTCTTTTCTTTGGCATGGCATATAGGGGCAGAAATGTAGAAACAAATAACAGGTAAGATACATATCTGAAGTCGGTAAGATAAGGACTACTTAAATTCTTTAAAAAAAAATGCAGGTCCGTATTCGAAAAAATAGAGTTGAGGGTGGCCCCGAGGAACGAAACGTCGTTTTGAAAATTGAAGTATGGCACGTGAAAGAAAATTCAAAACAGATAAGAAAGTTTCCCGAACACATTTCCCTATTCCTAAAAATAGGGGCGCCAACGCAAAGAAAATAAAACGGGTAATTTCGGTTTTCCCCGTATATTTTGAAAACAGTTCGTAATACTTCCGATTTGGAAACATCGTTTCATTGTTCACTAAAATAAGCAACTTTTGTCTAATTTAACCAACTTCGTATCATTTACCGTTTTCGAGATGCCAATAGTGGTACGACATAAAAAATACGACCTGTATATAGCCATTGAATGAATTTTAATACAGCTTTCCTAACAACATCATATTTCCTTTAATTTTTCAAATGAAGTGCCTCCCAAATACCTTCACAGCGCATCAGTGAGCTTACAGCCGTAGTAAATTAACATTTCATACAAAAACATTTCCATACAAAAAGTAAAAATCCGAAATGAGACAAACATGGAAGAGATAATTAATTGCATGTGGTGTACCTCATCAGGAGACAGTGTTAGGACCGATGTTATTCACAATACATATATTTGAATAACTTATTTTTACAAGAAATTTCTGGAAAAATCTTAAGCTTTGCCGACAACACAGTCATTGTATATAAAGCAAATCATTGGTATGATCTGAAGACAAAAACTGAAAATGGTCTGAATAATTTGAAAGATTGGTTTGATAGCAGACTTCTCAATTAATTTTAGTAAAACTCACTACCTGCCATTTAGTAGTACTAAAACGTTTCTTCCAAATTTCGACTTAACCATTCAAAAAAAATTGTATATAGGACCTGTCAAAAAAATCAAATATATAGGTATTTTCTTGGACCTCACCTGAGATGGGATCGGCATATAATATACCTCACAAAAAACTACGCTGTATTTTTCATAGATTTAAGCAGGTAAACACATATCTTGATTTGAGCACAAAAAAAAACTGTTTATCAAAGCTTAGTTGAGTCTCACCTGAACTATGGTATCATAGATAGATAGATAGATAGATAGATTTATTTAAAGCTTTCAATTTAAACAGTTGAAAACTCAAGTCGTACCAAAAATCATCAATAATTTACATCACACTAAAGATAATACAAAACACAAATATAACCAAAATACACAATTACCATAAGTATAAAAAATTTATATATATATATATCACAGTCATTGGTAAAGGTAAATTGTACTCTAACTACAAATAAGGTTTCTTATCCAGAAATTCTTTCAATGAATATGGCTCAATGCCACACAACAGATCAAAAACATGTTTTTTAAAATTTTGTCTTGTGCGATATTCTTTAATATTCAAGGGTAAATTGTTATAAAATTTAATGGATGCATAATGTGGCCCTTTCTCTGTATTTGTAAGTCTATGCTTAGGAACAATAAAATTGGTTTTCTGTCTTGTAGAATATTCATGTCTGTATGTGTCTGCTTCAAAATTTGATATATTATCATATACCAAAAGTACACAAGCATATATGTAAATGGCATATACGGTAAGCATTTTGTTGGATTTGAAGGTACCACGACAAGAATCTGTATATTTCATATTCAACATGGTCTTTAAGATACGTTTCTGCATGATGAAAATACGTTCTAGTTGGGTACTCCCTCCCCATACTAATAGGATGGGGAGGGGTTTCACGAACCTACTTGAATATGCTTGAAATATCACAAAAAGGTTTCTGAGAATTATATTGAATGAAGATAGCAGATACCCTAGCGATTCTCTATACAGTATCGGAAACTTTTCATCTGAGGTAAGGACAGAAATCTACGCGAGCAACAAGGGACGCAATGATATGATAATACCCCATTTGTGAAAGAGATTTAAAAAAGGAAATTCACAAAATAATTAAAGGGTAAAAAAAATCATCATGCAATGAAAATAAGTATCTGCCAAAAACAAAATAAAAAAATTGAAAAAAAAAACATTTTACCTTTTTATTTTGATTTACAAGTCACATTTTATTACATTATTATCATTAACATTCTTGTAACTAGCTGTAGGATATTATAACTCGTTCTTTGTACATGAATAATATATACTATTATATTTGTTTAATATTTTATAATAGTTGTTATATGTAATTAGCAAAATATTCTCCCACACACAGGGCTTGCCCTCAGTGGAATAACATTTCATTCATCTATTATAGTTTATGTATTTCATTGTTTTGCCATAACGATGAATAAATATTATAAATTGATGAATGTAGCCGTTACTATGTGGTAGGAGATCATCATGAAAAATGGGAAAAGTAAATTTCTATGTTTTTGTACCACTTTATATTTATAACCTTTAGTTACTGCAGTTTCGTCCTATATGGACATTTTGAATTATAGTTTTGAAAATGTCCATATAGGACGAAACTGCAGTAACTAAAAGTTATAAATATAAAGTGGTACAAAAACATAGAAATTTACTTTTCCCATTTTTCATAATAAATATTATTATTATTATACAAATAGTGTTGTACGTCTGATTATATCTATGTTTGCCAAATTTGTTCATCTGTATCGAGCACTTGGTTGAGTGGAAGATCAGAAAACGCTTTCCATTCTCCTTTTACGAAGAATGCATGGAAACGTACTCTGAAATCCGCCCTTTCCAGGAAAATTGTTATTGAATCCGAAATCAAGACGATTATTATGAATTTTTCCATTCAGATGATCGATCGACTTTGTGAGTAGGAAACAGTTTTCTGTGATATGAAAAGTATTCCGGGGCAAGAAATATTGCCCGCAATTTCAACCCCAATATCCTTCAAAATATCTCTGTCCCAATAATCCAATACATAATTTCCGATGATAAACAGGATTAACAGTATTCAAAGAATATGTACGTCAGAGAAAACCAAACTGAAAACCCATTTCATGCTCACCGACAAGTTGTCACTTTATTTATGTTAATCCATCTCATCGTTATTGGAGATGAAGAGTCAACAGGTTTTTCGTACGCATACACTTATTTAAAATCCTCGTCGCTTCGAAGTTGAATTGCTTTTCGCCATCTTTTCGTTTTATATGCATGCACATCTCTCGAAATAATGTCAAGGGATATTATCAGTACAGGTTTAAATAAATCCATTTGGCACCTGATAAATGAATCGAATATTGTTTGTTTGTGTGTATGTTCTCAATATTCCCAAAGTTAGATGAAAATTCATCCAATTGTTTCCGTGAATTTATAGAAAAGTCCAGAATTCAACAAAACATTTTTTTATTATCCATCAAGTTTATTTTGAATCTGCTCCACGCTTCATGGTCCACAAATTTATATTTCATATGTTTTCTCTTGTTGAGGTCCCAGTAGAACCATTGAGAAAATGAACAAAAGCAAAAAAATATCGAAATATAATGGTTTCGACAACTGTAACAATATTCGTAGATTTCAATAAAAAAAGAGATCAATATTTCAATTATTTTCACTTCTTGATTGAAATAACCAACTACAAGTACTTCACAAATAAATGATTATTGTTCAAATAGCATTTTCAGTACAATAGCAGTCGTTATTTTCAAAAATCAGGGGTGGAACCTAAAAACTTTTTCATTTAAAAAAAATATATATTTTTTTGTTGTTATTTTGGAAAAGATGAGATTTATCGAAAAACGATTTCGATAGGTTGAGAGATAATTCAATTCTCGTCAAGAATGATTTCCAGTAATACCTTATGAAATACGCTCGTTTTCTCAGAAAACGTGGTTTAACGCTGACGTCACATTTCATGCTCGCGCTAACCCGGCACTGCAAGTTCAGGCAGGGCCGAAAATAAAATTTGTCATAACTTTACTAAAAATTATAGTAGAAGGAAACGAAACAGTGCATATCGATCCTGAAGACTTCTACTTCCTCATGCAAATATAACATGTATCTGAGTACCTAAAATGTGTTTTGTCCCACTTCACATAACCCTTCTACGAAATTTACGGAGGATCCGAAAGTCATGCATATTTTTGTTGATATGAAATAATTATACTGAAGCAGAAATCAGTACCCTCTTTGGACAATATACAACAATTTAGGACTAGTGAGACAAGTCTCACTTATACATGCCAAAGAAAAAACTGGGTTTAACTCCTTCCTCAGTTTTCAACTCACCCATAATCCCGGCAATTTCTTCATAAATGTTGAAAATAATCATACACATCCTACATAAAATACGCGAAGCGCATAATAACAAAAAAAACCGATACTAATTTTTGAAACTAAAGTTATTATTATTGAATAGGAAATTGAAAAAACTTACAGTCTAACTCCACCAAAAATATTCTTTATTGTAGCTGTCATGCAGTCAGAAGACTGACATCACGTTGAAATCATGTAGTCAGAAGACTAACATTAAGAGGGAGGACATGTTTCGAAGGATTAATCCTTCATCTTCAGCAAATTATGAGTTAGTTACAAGTCGATCTAAGGAAAAACAAAACGGTTACCAAAGAGTTATGAATAACAATAAAATGTGTGAACCTACCATATTATGGTGAAAAAAACACAATCAATGGGAAACATTTTTTAAAATTCTTAAACTAAAAATTTGGTCATAACCAAAGACCATGTGGTCCGCATCTGGAGCGGAGGCCATACCACTGATGTCAGGAACCATGGATGGTCCATCTAACAATAAATATTAACATATTGAAAATAACTTTGATAATTAAACTGTGACCATGTAGCAATGTTTACAAAATAACAAGTAAGAAGAGAAAGTGACAATAAATTTGACATGAATGACATCTGTCATGTGGACAGTCCTGAATCAAGGTGACAGAGAAGAGAGTGAGATGTCCCATGCTTCATGGAACTAGAAAATTAAGAAAATGACATCTACAGACAGAACCATAGAGCGAACGAATTAATGATTTCAATTTGTAAAGATTATTGGGTATTTAATAAAAAATTTAACCAAAAGAATGTAAGTAAATCATTGAAAATTAAGGGGAATGAAACAGGTATCAAAATAGTAAAGAGTTTAAAAGTTTCAAACTGTCAAACTAGGTCTGTTCGTTCAAACATTGTAAATCTGAATTTTCAATCGGTTGATTAATTTCAAGAGTCTCAAGTAAGTTGAGTCTCTTGCCTTTATCGCAAACATGTAAAATTTTTAAGTTAGTCTTCTAACTACATGATTTCAACGTGATGTCAGTCTTCTGACTGCATGACAGCTACAATAAAGAATATTTTTGGTGGAGTTAGACTGTAAGTTTTTTCAATTTCCTATTGAATCTCACCTCCACTGTATGCAATGGATCGTCTCCGATGGATTATTATTATTGCTCGACTGGGGGGGGGGGCAAGGGGGTGAAGTCCACATGATTGAAAAAGGAACTCAATTGTCTTCTCAACCATTTAATTATTTTATTGAATTTTGGTGGTATTTTCATTTGCAATTCTCATTCGGCTTAAGGTAGAAAATGGAACCAAAAATATTTTAAAGGGTATTCTACTTTTTGGGAAAAGGTACATTGCAATAACTCGACAGATGGAGCTGCGGGCACTACAATTTGAACATTTCGAAAAGCATAAAGGTCGAAACTGTGATAAAAAATATTCACGAAATTCGAAAATATTAAAGTGGTTGTCAACGACATAACACTTCACCCATATACCATATACAATGTTTGTGTTGATGTGCCCCAAGCCCTCTGTCGAGCAATCACAATTCAATAAAGTATTATCGGTGATACCTTCAAACCATTTTTTTCGATGTTCACCATGTTTGTGTCACCATGGTTCACCAGTAGCCAGTAGTGAACCATCCTGTATCGTGTTTTCAGTTCAATGCAATATTTCCCTTTTCTATATAAACCCTAACTAAGACTAATTACAGTTATTACTGTACCCAACCCGCTTCTATTGCTACCGACTGAATCATAAAACTTTTGATTTATCTCGAGTAAAAATAAATCTCATTACTTCAATTTTTGTTCCAGATGAGAATTACTCTCCTGGGGAGGACGACTACCAGGAAAATTCCATCGACCGCCTGCTTCAGTCAGCTCAGAAGTGAGTGCTTAGTTTGTATTTTCATTTAGTGGGGTCTATTCGACGAGCCCCCAACTAGACTCTAATGGATGATAAAGAATGAAATTTTTGAACGTGAAAGCAGATGATTGGATGATTAGTTTATAGCGTTGCAATGCACTTTATTGCTTCTCTAGCAGCACGTAGGTTTTAGAACAACTAGGCAACGCTAGACCCCATTATAATGAATGTATTTTTTTGTCAGCATTCTTTTATTTGCTCTGGTTTATTACAACTGGCCTTTTTAGCTACTGAAATTATATCACTGTAGTGTATTGTTTTATTTTGAACATACTTCGGTGTTACTCTCATTCAGCTATTGCCAAAAAGAAGGCTGTTTCTCATACACAATGATCTCAATTTGCTTGGCTCAGCTTATTTTTATATTGTTTCTGCAAATCTTCGGACAAACTTTGTTGAACTACTTGTATTCTGTGACTACTCAATCCAATATGAAGAAAATAATTGAAGCGCAAGCAAATAATGCTTCTTATCAATTCCAAAGAACGCTCATGAAAAACTTCATCAATGTCTGCTTCAAGAAATAATTCTGTTTAATAAGTTTTGGCGTAAATTTGATTTCTTCCATTTCAAACGTCTTTTGGATTGTTGAATCCGAATCTGAAGTTTGCTAACAAAATTTCTTGACGGAACATTGAAAAAAATGCAAAAAAATTGTACAAAATCAATTTTTTTTGGAGTTCTTCGCTTATGACTCAAAAAATAACTTTTTCATTCAAAATGAAAGTACATAAAATTTCCTACAAACTCCAGTGTTCAGATTTTTTTTCCGAAAAACAGTTCGGGCTCAAACGCCAAATAAAAATTGGCGTATTTCTGCTGAGTCAGCAAACACCCACTTTTTTTACTCCAAATCTATTATTGGCTACTTAATGACATTTTTAGTGTATTAATCAAGGAATTATATTGTAATGAAACTGAAAGTACTTTTTTTTGTCAATAGAGGACTTATCTGACAGTCTAGTTTGAGGTTATATGTCGATGACTGCTACTGACACTGCGATAAGAAAGGAGTGTTGAGAATCTCAAATAAAGCAAAACGATTCTGGGCCATTAAGGGCGTTACTTGCTCTTTCTCGGGCTATTGTATCGGCCTCTTTATTGCCTCTAGAACCTGTCTGTGCTGGTACCCAGGCTAGAGTCAGTCTTTTCTTACTCCCAAGCTCTTTTAGGGCTTCTATTGAGCCCCAAACATGTATTGGGGTAACTTGCATTGAGTTGACTGCTTTCATTGCAGGTTGGATATCTGAGTATATGACAATGTTTTTTTCTGAAAACTCGAGCCTGATTAGCTCTTGTGGACAATGGTATATGGCGACGATTTCCGCTTGGAATATCTTCGCTTGTTTGCCCAGGCTCATTGACATTCCATCTTCGACTTGGTTCCGTAAATGCCAGCTCCTGAAACTTCATCAGTTTTTGAACCATCAGTGTAGACAGCGATTTTCGCATTGATGGGAGGTCCCTCCTTCCACGCATCCCTGTCCGTTATACTTGTCTTAAAAGTTTTGTCAAAGCTATATCTGGGAAGTATTCCATCTGATGGCATTCTTGTAACTGGGTCGTTTTCCAACTCTTCGTATAGCTTGTTGTAGTCTATTCCGTGCATATTGCTTATGGGTGCTTGTCCTCTAAGCAGCCTGACCAGGCTTCGCCTTGTATGTATATGTGTATGGGAGGCAGGTTGATCAAGACCTCTAAGGCGGCTGTTGGGGTGGTTCTCATGGCCCTGGTGGCACTCAGATATGCTTTTCTTTGCAGTCCTTCGACCCGTCGATTAATTCCTACCTGCTTGGTCTTTGGCCACTATACCACCGACCCATACATTATCATGGATCTGATAACTTTGCCATAGAGCCATGTAGTCATTTTTGGTTGTAGCTGCACATTCTCTTGCACAGATTGAAGGCTACTGTACTCTTTTCTATAACTTTTTGTAGGTGTTCGTTCTAAGTTAACTTATGGTCGAACATTACTCTTAAGTATTTTGCCTCTTGTGCAAATAGAATTTCTATTCCGTTCAGTACAGGTGACCTGAGTCCTTCCAGTACTTTTTGTGAGACTGTGCTGGTTCAATGAGGGTTCACTGTCATCTCATCCTATTTACACCACCTGTCGATAATATCTAGGGCTGACTGTGTAAGCTCCAAGAGTTTGTCTTTTGCAATAATCGCGAGGTTGTCGGCATATCCTAGACAATTAAAGCCTCTGGAGAATAGCCTTTCAATCAATGCTTCCATCAGAATGGCCTAAAGTAGGGACTATAGCACCACTCGCTGCGACATCCCCTGGTTGCTCTATCTGTTAGTGTTATTTCACCAGTTGCTGGTGTAATGACCTCGGTAATGACCCTGTTTTCCAAGTTAGCGTTTATCGTAGTGGGAGAGAAACCTCGTTTTTACTAGAGCTATAGACTTGGTGGATGCATTGTTGAAGGCCTATGATGTCTATAAATGTTGTAATAGCTATGTCTTTGTCTTCATTAGTAGCCTGTTGACTAATGCTAAGTCTGTTGACTTGCCTGGTTAATACGCATATTGGCGTTCGTTGAGCGAACTTGTTTGTAGTACCCCATCTCTTATGTATCTATCTAGGAGCCTTTCCAACGTTTTGAGTGGAAAAATTATTAAACATATGGGACGATATGCCTTGGGTGTATTGTCGCCCATTCTCCCTACTTTCGCCTTTTGCCACATCGTTGGTCGTATGGCGTAGTGCTATGCAAACCCTTGAATATACGGAACAGGTATGGAATAAGTATGTCCTGTTCCTTTTTGGAGAAAAAGCGGGTATATTCAATCTACTCCAGGGGATTTGTCTGAGAGCCCACCTAATTCTATGTGATCTCGATATTTCCCCCAGCAAGCATCCATTCCAAATTCGCCTGTTTTGCCTGCTTCTGGTGCTGCCTACTGTTGTCGGGCCATTAAGAATTACTGAGGCTGGAAAGTGTGCATCCTTAGACTCTCCTCGAATCTTGTAGTATAGGCATTGTCGTTCTTTTTCAGTACTTCCTTTGGCTAAATCCTTATGGATTCTTGAGCACATAAGGGTTTCTGTTACCTCTTCTCAGAACTTCTTCCATAACTGTCTTCTGGCCTTTCTAATTTCTAAGTTTTGTCGATTTCGGACCTCATTAGATAACTTGTATGTAATTTTTTATTGCCTGTTCCTTTATGATTCGTTCTAAATAAGGCATGCGCAGAGAACTGGGGGGTGTTCACTAATCAACTTCAATAATAAATTTGAGCTTTGTAATGAAAAAGCGGGATTTTTCCGATTCAGCTAAAATATGCCAATTTACAAGTAGCCCTTGAGCCCGAACGGATCGTCGTAAAAAAAACTTGTATGGTAAAATTTAAGTAAGTTATCAACAAAAAATTTTTAGTTTTCAACTTATAAACAATAAACCGCAGAAAAAGAGATATTTTTTTTATTTTTTTGCATTTTTTTCAATGTTCCGTCACGAATATTTGTTAGCAAACCTCAGATTCGGATTCAGCACCCCAAAAAAACATAGATAATGGAAGTAATCAAAACTACCCCTAACTTTTTTGGTAGAAATTCAATTTGATCAGATTATCTGTACTGTTTCTAATTTCTGATTTCACATTTTCTAGAACAATGTGTTGTTCATCACTACTGACCCTAACTTCCCATCCTTCAGTTTTCACAAAAAATGGAATCTGGAAATCCAGTGTTTCACGTTTCTAATATTGAAGTTAGTTCTGTTGTTGGAAATTGGGAGACCCCGACTATGTTTCAAAGTTTATTTATACTCATGAAGTTGAATGGTAGCTCAGAGAGCAAAGAGAAGTTGATGAACTTTGTCACGAAGTCTGCATTCACAGTGGCTTGTTGTTTTATAGAATAGAAAACTTTGTAATCCTAGAAATATTAGAAATTGCTTTATAACCACTACGTCGACTAGTTTTACCACAACATTTAGTGAAAACAGACGGAAATTCTTATAGTGTTGAGAAAATATCAACGAACATACAAACTTGGGTTGCCTCCAGAAAAAATACTTCATTACTTCATCATTTCATAGGTAAGCGTTTGATCGAAGTGATCAAATATAGTGAAAAAAACTTCTCATTGGAATAAGTTTCACCAATTTTTTTCAATATTGCAATTTGTCGTACTGTAAACGTAGATCATATCAGTCAAACTATGAATGAAATTGTTTACACTCTTTAATGAAAAAGTATATTGTGCAACAAGTTACTTTTCCCACATGTTGCACACTATACTTTTTCTACAACTGCACAAATTTAAAGAATACAAGTATTGAAACTCAACATTTATTTTCATTGTTAGCAAAACTAGAATAGCAGTATCCTACCTTTCAACAGTTGAATAAATTATTTATAATTGTCTTAATAAAAGTATAAAAAAAATATATTTAATATTTAAAAAAAAATTGCCTGGCCCGGATGTCGAACCCGGACCGCCTGCGTAACAAATAAATAAACAAATAGATAAAAGTACATTTCCTGCAATGTTACATCTCTAAAATCCTTAAGGAATCTCAATAAAATCACACTTCTTAAATCTTCAAGCTCATCCCGGGGAAAAAGGAGGAAACAGGCTGATTCACGTTCCATTACACTATGGAGCCCTTAGTACTTTTCATTTGTTCAATAGTACATATAGGTATAAACAAAATTTGAAATATAATGATTAAATCGACTACAAAAAGCCTGGATAATTTGAGCAAAAAATCGAAATAAAATCTTAAAATAGTTTACTTCTTAATCAAAACACGAATAAAAACTGCTTTAAGAATTTGAAAAACTTCTATAAGTAATATGACAGTTCTTGATCTATGTGACAACTATTCAAAGCTGAACAGCAGCCAACTAGTTTTTGTCGATATTTGTTGATTCTCCATAGAAATGTATACAGCATCGGAAAGTTGTCATCGGGGTATAGACAACAACAAGGAACGCATTGATATGATAATACCACATAAACAAAAGAGAAGCGCTACTGTATGACTCTCCTACTACCTCGTCGGACGAATTAACAGCCACGTTGATATCCCTTTCTCTAGCGAGTCGAGGAGAAATTGTAATGCTCAATATAACAGCAAGCTATTCTTTACGCTCGTATGAAACCAGCATACCCCGATGAAAACTTTCCGATACCGTATGGTGTGGGCAAAGTGCCGTGAGAAATAATATTTCTCACAGTATGAGCAAAACATACACTGATAAAAAGGATGTCTTCAATCAAATATATATATCCTCTTGAACAGAATAATCTTCTGAAAAGAATAATTATTTCTAGTTGATGAATATACTGTTATTTCAAAATTATTGAACTGTTTGCTCCTTTACATAAATTCTCTTGAAATGAATTTGTTTGCATTAATACATTCCAACTCTTCACCATAGAGAATACCTACTTGTGAAAAATGCTCCTTTTGACTCAAGAACATAATTTCTTGGGAAGGTCAGGAGGAAGCAGCACGTGGCACAGTCAACCAATGAGCTTTACTCTAGCACTGCGACTGCCGACTAGGACCTCTATCCTGTTTATGGTTACCCGCGTTTCGCGTTTGGTTTGGGGGTTGTGTTTGAATCATAATTTAAGTTGTTTGTTTTATATTTGTCACAGCGGTTATGTGCAAATGTGCTGCTACAGAAGTGCAATATAGAGGTCCAATTATTTCTGCACGATTTGAATTTAGGTCATTTATGGACCAGTTGTGAAGGTAGGTTGAAGATATTTTTGTTTTCAACAGGTGTGTGATAATGGCGAATGACGCTGTCGTTTGTACATTCGATCGCATTTCTATGCGTCACCGAAGAGGTACCTACGTTGATTATATAGTTTCTGAAATTCAAATATTACAAAACTATTCTCATATATAACCATTATACCTCTATTGTTCGCAGTTCTCTGTTTGTTGAACTGTACGATATGAACATGGCTTCCATGGCATATTTTTAAAATCAAGTGCACATTTGTACTGACCCTCCAATTGCAGATAACCTTGAATCAAAAATGTATTGCATTATGAAGAAGAATATTGTTCGTTATTGAAGTTGAAATATTCTTGCCCCAAACAACTCCCATTATTCAGTGAAGAAAGTGTTCATATGTCTAAAAACAGTTTCCTGTCAAGTGGTCAAGAGGATTCCGTCATAAAATCCAACTAATATTTGGTTGGACCTATTCAAGAATACAATCGACTTGAATCAATGCAATTATGCACTGATGCAAAAAATCCTTTTTATCAGTGTAGTTTTGAAAGTGAGTAAGCTATGAGAAATACGCTACTTTTCATAGCAGTTGTAGAAAAAATGTATTCTTCCACTTACCCCTACACCCCTACCTATCAGAAAAATAACTGATAAGGAAAAATGTTGTAGACAGGAGCACAAACTTCTTACTAGATAGCCATCCGAGATCCGTTAACTACGCTGAGACACGCCAGCGGGCAGACACGCTGTGGTCTAGAGAAAATTTCGAAAAATTTTTATTGCTTCAAAAAAGAAAATTCTTACCACTCATGGTTACATTATGTTCCAAATAACAACCCATTTTCTAAAGTGCTCCAATTTCGGAAACACCCTGTATATTATGGCTACCAACACTGACATCACTGACAACAGCTATATCGGGCGAAATTAGCATACAAATTCAGAAATCGGAGTGACAGTTTTCAGCGGATAGTGTTGCCGTCTAGACAAGACAAGACAATCTTGTCTTGAAATTTCAAGACAAGAGTTGTATGCGCGTAAGTCTTGACTAAATAAGCTTAGTGCGGTCTTATCTTGATCACAAAAGTCTAGATTATTATTCAAGACCCTAGATAAGACGGTTACATACGATTTGTAACAGAAAATTCAATGAATTACTGTAGACAATATTTATGTCAGAACATTCGAAAATTATTTACGAAAAATATGGTAAATTATTTGATGAAGAAGATCAACATTTGCGTTGTATTGCTCACGTGCTAAATTTAGCTGTGCAAGACTTATTGAAGATATTAAAAATTGAAAATGACGGCGCTGACGCTGAAATTGAAGCTGACATTGAAGACGAAGGAATGGAAATCGATAACGAAAACTGTGATGAAGAAGGAAATACCAATGTTGTCACTTCCGCTGAGCATTATGCAAAAAAATCAAGGCGTCGGAGCAATGGCAGCTTAATTTAATAATTTTAAATAATTTAATATTTTCTTATGAATAGCTTGACCATACTGAAATATTTGTATTCCAATGATAATAACAAAACTTTCTCATTTTCTCCACACCAGAGAGTACTAAATTAGAAAAATTTTATTTTGTCAGAACCCTTTTACATGGTTCGTATCTAACAGTTATATCAGAATTCCACGATTATTGCGATGATGGAGAAATCCAAAAATATCGTGTTTTTCTGAATATAATAAATTTTTGATGATAATCGTGCACGAACGTTTCACTTCGCACATAATCTTAAAAATAGTGCGTCAAATTAAAGAGGCTAGAGTTTTCAACATTGCATGCGAAGTGAAACGCTCTGGCATGATTATCATCGAAACTTGATTATAATCTGGAAAACACCATGTTTCTGGAGTGTCATGTCATCACAATGGTCGTGGAATTCTGATATAACTCTTAGATACGAACCACTGTAACAGCCAGGGTTTTAACAAAATCCAATTTTTTAAATGTAGCGCTCACTGGAGCAGGGAAATGAGAAAGTTTTGTCATTATCATTGAAATACAAATGTTTCAGCATAGTCGAGCTATTCATAGGATAATAATTTGATATTTTTATACAGCTTGGAAAATATTTTTAAAAAATTGCTATATTAAATTTTCTCTCATTATCTCTTCAAACTTTGTATATGTATATAAAATATAATTCTTAGCAACTTTTTCAAATACCTTTTTTTGATATCTTGCCATTTTACCCCACTTTTTGTCTTTTCATAGTAATTTTTTTCAATTTGCCGCCATACCAGCGACCACGTGACATATGTCAAAATCGATTTTTAGGTTATCGAACATGCACGAACTTTTCCCAAGAATCTTTTTCCTAATACTCTAATAATAAACTTTTTTCCCATATGGTACATACTTTTTGGCGGTCACTGTATAACTAATGTATGACTCGGCAATAATCACGTTACGTTTAGTCGCAAACTTCCACGAATTAATTGATTTCCACTGTACAATACCGTTTGGGGCTTGTGAAACTGAATGCTGTTTTCATGTAAACGCGTAATGAGGAAATAGCACTCGGGAATTCCTTGGGAACAAGTGGTGGTCCTGAATAATATTGAATCAACACCCTCTTGCATCAGTTAATGAATGCGAAAGAGCAATTAAGATTTTTATGTCATGGGTTGGTGTTTCAGTGGGATGCTACACAGTAAAAAATAATTGAGTGTGATTTTAATCACTGGGATTCACAATGGAAAACAACATCAAAATATCATGGACTCATCAATTTTATCAGGCACTTGATGAAATGTTGTGAATTTTGCTGAAATAGGTGAACATTAATGTAATTTCGGTGTTTTTTGGAATTGGTGAAATATCAATCAAGAAAAACACTAGAAATTCACAATGAAAAGGGGATTACAGTGCTTTTATACATCGTCATGCAAAATTTACACCGATTTACATGAAATTGAAACCAAGTAATGATGAGTACTTGATAAAATGTTGAACAATTTGCTAGAATGAGAGAATGTGAATCTTATTTTGGTGTTATTTACAGATTCTGAATAGTTTATTCAGGAGCGACACCAGAAATTCACAATTACAGAGGTTTCACGGTGCCTGTATACAACGTGATACCAAACGTATACCGATAATATAAAATTTACATTATTTTATCAGGTAAACGATAGTATGGTGTTAATTGTGAAGAAATTATCAGACGCCGGTTAAGCTAGCAGAACCACTTTGGAATTTTAAATTTATTTTAAGGCCATAATTTTAGGCTGATTTTAGGCTAATTTAGCACCCTATTCCCGATTTTTTTTCCTCTTCTATTGTAAGAGATATCGGGGGTTCTGCACTCTTAACGTTTAGCTGGCAGAACCAAATCGCTAAACGAATGTTTATGAAAAATCTGATTACGTCATAATTTTGGGCTCATTTTAGGCTCACGTTTGAACCTATTGCCAATTTTTTTGGGAATGCCTTTTTTTTTAAATCCTGGGTTCTGTTAGCTTTACCGTTAAGCTGGCAGAACCAAATCGCCTTACGAATGTTTATAAAAAATCCGATCACGTCATAATTTTAGGCTCATTAAAAAACGCATTCCAAAAAAAAATGGGCAATAGATTCAAACGTGAGACTAAAATTATGAATTGATCAGACTTTTCATAAACATTCGTTTATCGATTTGGTTCTGCCAGTTTAACGGTAAAGCTAGCAAAACCCAGGTTTAAAAAAAAACGCATTCCAAAAAATCGGCAATAGGTTCAAACGTGAGCCTGAAATGAGCCTAAAATTTTCACTTGATTTTTTTCAAGACGATTTATTTAACCTTTTGGTACAGCCGGCTCAATGTTGAGCTTACAGAACCTATGATTTCTACTTCAACTGAAGAGCAAAAAAATATATGATTGGGTAATAAATTCGCCTGAATAGAACCTAAAATTACTGTCCAACTGGATTTGTTCTGAGTTGTTTCTTTATGGTGGGGTTCTGCCAGCTTAAAGGTAAAGCTAGCAGAACCCAGGTTGTTTAAAAAAAAACGCATTCCAAAAAATCGGCAATAGTTTCAAACGTGAGCCTGAAATGAGCCTAAAATTATGACGTGATCAGATTTTTCATAAACATTCGTTTAGCGATTTGGTATTGCCAACTTAACGTTCCGCTAGCAGAGCCCAGGATTTTTTAAAAAACGCATTTCAAAAAACTCGGCAATGAGTTCAAACGTGAGCCTAAAATGAGCCTAAAATTATGACTTGATCAGATTTCTCATAAACATTTGTTTAGCGATTTGGTTCTGGCTAGCTTAACGGTAAAGCTAGCAGAACTCAGTTTTTTTTTATAACGCATTCCAAAAAAATCGGCAATAGGTTAAAACGTGAGACTAAAATTATGAATTGATCAGACTTTTCATGAACATTCGTTTAGCGATTTGGTTCTACCAGTTTAACGGTAAAGCTAGCAGAACCCAGGTTGTTTAAAAAAAACGCATTCCAAAAAATCGGCAATAGTTTCAAACGTGAGCCTGAAATGAGCCTAAAATTATGACGTGATCAGATTTTTCATAAACATTCGTTTAGCGATTTGGTATTGCCAACTTAACGTTCTGCTAGCAGAACCCAGGATTTTTTTAAAAACGCATTTCAAAAAAATCGGCAATGAGTTCAAACGTAAGCCTAAAATTATGACTTGATCAGATTTCTCATAAACATTTGTTTAGCGATTTGGTTCTGGCTAGCTTAACGGTAAAGCTAGCAGAACTCAGTTTTTTTTTTATAACTTATTCCAAAAAAATCGGCAATAGGTTAAAACGTGAGACTAAAATTATGAATTGATCAGACTTTTCATGAACATTCGTTTAGCGATTTGGTTCTACCAGTTTAACGGTAAAGCTAGCAGAACCCAGGTTGTTTAAAAAAAACGCATTCCAAAAAATCGGCAATAGTTTCAAACGTGAGCCTGAAATGAGCCTAAAATTATGACGTGATCAGATTTTTCATAAACATTCGTTTAGAGATTTGGTATTGCCAACTTAACGTTCTGCTAGCAGAACCCAGGATTTTTTTAAAAACGCATTTCAAAAAAATCGGCAATGAGTTCAAACGTAAGCCTAAAATTATGACTTGATCAGATTTCTCATAAACATTTGTTTAGCGATTTGGTTCTGGCTAGCTTAACGGTAAAGCTAGCAGAACTCAGTTTTTTTTTTTATAACTTATTCCAAAAAAATCGGCAATAGGTTAAAACGTGAGACTAAAATTGTGAATTGATCAGACTTTTCATGAACATTCGTTTAGCGATTTGGTTCTACCAGTTTAACGGTAAAGCTAGCAGAACCCAGGTTGTTTAAAAAAAACGCATTCCAAAAAATCGGCAATAGTTTCAAACGTGAGCCTGAAATGAGCCTAAAATTATGACGTGATCAGATTTTTCATAAACATTCGTTTAGCGATTTGGTATTGCCAACTTAACGTTCTGCTAGCAGAACCCAGGATTTTTTTAAAAACGCATTTCAAAAAAATCGGCAATGAGTTCAAACGTAAGCCTAAAATTATGACTTGATCAGATTTCTCATAAACATTTGTTTAGCGATTTGGTTCTGGCTAGCTTAACGGTAAAGCTAGCAGAACTCAATTTTTTTTTTATAACGCATTCCAAAAAAATCGGCAATAGATTCAAACGTGAGCCTAAAATGAGCCTAAAATTATGACGTGATTAGATTTTTCATAACGATTTGGTTAGGCTTTTGGTACAGACGGCTCAATGGTGAGGTTACAGAACCTATGATTTCTACTTCAACTGAAGAGCAAAAAAATATATGATTGGGTAATAAATTCGCCTGAATAGAACCTAAAATTACTGTCCAACTGGATTTGTTCTGAGTTGTTTCTTTATGGTGGGGTTCTGCCAGCTTAACGGTAAAGCTAGCAGAACCCAGGTGGTTTTTAAAAAAATGCATTCCAAAAAATCTGCAATAGGTTCAAACGTAAGCCTGAAATGAGCCTAAAATTATGACGTGATCAGATTTTTCATAAACATTCGTTTAGCGATTTGGTATTGCCAACTTAACGTTCTGCTAGCAGAACCCAGGAGTTTTTAAAAACGCATTTCAAAAAAATCGGCAATAAGTTCAAACGTGAGCCTAAAATGAGCCTAAAATTATGACTCCATCAGATTTCTCATAAACATTTGTTTAGCGATTTGGTTCTGGCTAGCTTAACGGTAAAGCTAGCAGAAATCAGTTTTTTTTATAACGCATTCCAAAAAAATCGGCAATAGGTTCAAACGTGAGCCCAAAATTATGACGTAATCAAATTTTTCATCAACATTCGTTTAGCGATTTGGTTCTGCCAGCTTAACGTTAAGCTAGCAGCCCGCGATATCTCCCACAATTAAAGAGAAAAAAAAATCGGGAATAGGAATTAGCCTAAAATTATGGCCTAAAAATTAATTTGAAATTCCAAAGTGGTTCTGCTAGCTTCACGGGGGTAATTATCAGACATGATTGTAGTCGAAATATTACTTCGACTTTACGAGATGTATATTCAAGAAAAACACCAAGATATTGTAATGAAACAAATTTTACGGTGCAATTGTGCCCTTCTTTTTGAATTAGAATAACAATAACGTGAATTTGAATAACACTCGGGTTGTGATGAATCCTACCTAAATGAAATATTAATGAAGACACTGATGTTGCAAGCTAGTCAATTTTACTAAGTTTTCTGTCATGTCGTTTTGTGGCCTGCATCCATCCAGTTGGAATTATCAGTAGAATGCTCCGTTGCTAGCAGTTCACCATTACCCGATAGTACCCAGCGCCTCCACTAGAGGGCCCACTCTACAGGACATCGTTGTTTGCACAGAGCATATGAATTTAAGATACGAACGTAGCATTTTTCAGGCAGCACAGAGAAATCTGAATAGCTCAGAAATGAGGAAGCCGAAATAAAGGAAAATACCGAGACAGCAGAGCCCGACCTAAGATGCCTAAACACCCTGATGTACCGACTTATACCTGCAAATCTGTGGGATAAAACTAGAGACATTCGCCAACTTGATTACGAGAAAACAAATGAAACCGTTGGCTGTTTTTCGAATATCCCGCGTAAGATGTCTAAAAACCCTGGTGTGCCGACTGATTAGATTTTTACTTGAAGGAAGAAACTTTGTATTTCGTGCAAAATATTTTTATTTTAAAAATTGTAGCAAAGCGCTTTCGACTGTTAAGTCATCATCAGTGCGTACCTGCAAGTAAGTAATGATTGAAAATGAATTTGATAAAATTGAAAATTTTTGAAATTTGAAAGTTATGAAAATTGAGGTTACTTACTCGTCAGGTGTACAAGAAGCCATATACATGTACACCTGACGAGTGAGTAACCTCACTTTTCATAACTTTCAAATTTCAAAAATTTTCAATTTTATCAAATTCATTTTCAATCACTACTTACTTGCAGGTACGCACTGATGATGACTTAACAGTCGAAAGCGCTTTGCTACAATTTTTAAAATAAAAATATTTTGCACGAAATACAAAGTTTCTTCCTTCAAGTATATTGAAGCGTGCACACAGCTTGACAATTTCACTTGATTAGATTTTGTTTGGAACTTTTTGAAGACATAACAAACGGATTAGTGATCTACTTTTATAATCCACTCCAGAGATGGCGTCATCTTCCTCGTGTCAACACTGTCAACATTCCAAGGATATGGTGATTGTGATTGCTAATTGAATTTTAAGGAATTTTATTAAACTTTTTGATTACCATACGAAAGTAATAGTCCATAATCGAAATGGAAGATCAAAAGTTTTATTGAAAAAATAACACCACTAAAATTGTGTAATTTTTTCCAAAAAAAAAATCTAAAACCATTTTAAAGTCAATAGATGTGGTGTAATAAAAAAAATGTGCAATTTTCTTATAGTATTGATGTGTTTCTTCATTTTCCTTATATTTTAATAATTTGATCATGTTCCGTTTTTGTGCCGACAAACCAGAAAGGTGAACAAAGTAGGTAACTAATTTATATTCAATACAGAAATTGAGTACCCACCACTTAGAATCTGAACATACTTTGAAACAGACATTTTATTTCAAAACGCCATGCATGTTGACAATATTTTATGGCAAAAATGTTTTTTAATCAATTCAATCAACTCTGGATGCGTTTTTATATCTTACCGTTTCTTGAAATCTTCCATGAGTAGCGAAAGTCCGCGATGAAGTAAAAAACATAAATTTTTCTCCCAATGAAATCTATCAATGTTTCTTCAGTAAGCTTGTTAAAGTTTTGGTTATTTACCATGCATTCCTTTTATTTTAAAATGGGGAAATCTTTTTAGTGTAGTTGATCAAAAAATACACTTTTCTGTCGAACAAAATTGCACAATAGAAATATTTTCACTATTAAATGTCATATTGCACGGTTTTTTAAAAGTGGAAGAACAATATAACACTTTAAATCATCACAAATATCAAATCCCAAATGCAATTAAACCAAGAATTAAACTCAAATCCACAAAATTATTCTTTATTTCTTTAAAAAAGTTTATAGTGAAAACTCGGTCACAAATGCACAGATATCAGCGCGAGAGCATGCACTGCGCATAAGATTGACAGGTGCTAATGGTGAATTTCCATGCGATGCAGCTAAACTGCAATACTTCTATGTGAAATGTGAGTTAATTATATTTCAGCAAAAAAATTAATAAATCATGTCGAAAATGTTATAAATAGAACTGATTGGGGACAGTGATTCCGTATATTCCAATAATTATATTGTTTTATTAATTTCATGTTCGTGAATCGTGGGCAAAACTTCAAACTTCTGTTCATGAAAATTAACCCTAACAAGAAAACCGACGGTGACTCAAGTGTCGCGGAATATTTGAAAAACAGCCCACGGATTCATTTGTTTTCTCGTAATCAAGTTGGCGAATGTCTCTCGTTTTATCCCACAGATTTACAGGTATAGGTCGGTACACCGGGGTTTTCAGGCTCTCGCGCTGATATCTGCAGATATCAGCGCACATGTGCATTTCTTTTCAATAAGCACATCTTCCTGCTACTGAAGGAGCCGCCAAACAAAATGTCTTCAAAGTTTATTTGCATTTGCAAAAATGGTTGGGCAACGACAAAAGGATTACTTACTCAGTGTGGATGGAAAATTACGAATAGTCATTAATGCCAGTTTATACTGATGATCCATTGATAACAGATGAGATATTAAAAAAATCTCATGCAGCTGTATCAGTGGTTGCAAAACAAAAATCTGTGGCTGCATAAAGCAATTTCTACAATGTTCGAGTGTTTGCACACATTGTGATTCCAGTGAATGCGAATTTTGAGACGCCTTCCATCGAAATAGATGAAGAATTGCACAACGTCATGTATAGTCTGCTCACAGACATTATGGAAGAAGAATATCTCGGCCCCTAGTGATTGTAGAAATCCAATTTTTTTATGCGTGAAATCATGCTAGGAATCTATTTTCATAAAAATTATTTCTATGAAAACAAAAATAAGGTATTTATTAAGAAAAAACATTTAAAAAAATTGTGCAATTGTTTTCAAGTCATTTTTTGACACTTAAAATTAAAAACATCAATATCCTCATTCGATTATATTAAAGCACAACTCTTACAGAAAAAAATGAACCCTGAATGGTTACTGTAGCATCATTCCTCGAGCAAGAGTGGCATCTTTTTTGAGAAAACTTCATATATTTTAAAAAATAATCAATATTTCATAGTTTTTCAAAAAAATACTTTTTTGGCTTGCCATAGGCTACACATACAGTAATTAACAAGTTTTAATATCTTACAGTTAACGAGTTATAGAAAACCCTATTTTTCACGGTTTTTTCAATATAACTCGAAAAGTATCAATGCTATCAAAAAAGTATAACCCATTCAATTGATAGATCTATTTAATACCTACAATTTCATCCTTAAACTTTTTTCGATCGGAGCTGTAGTTTTTTAGTTATCAACAAAAAATCGCTTTTCACAACTTTGCGAATTTTTTAGGTTATGTAATCGGTAATCCCGATCGAGTCGCATGAAATAGAAACTCATTCTGAATTTCGATTTCCTATACGCTCATACTTTTTGTTTTCGGATATTAATTTCTGCACGCACTTTTTCCTATTGCTTGGACTAAAATTCGTTTTCACTACAGAACTGGCAGCAAGAATATTTGCGAAATTCATTGAAGACTGTGAATTGCCTATTCACCACAAATCCTCAAACAATCACGATCTAATAACGCCAGAGTCGAGAACAATTTTCGTAATTAAGTAAAACACGCAGAAATTTTCTCAAGCAACCCAAGTTTGTATACAATCTCATCACAAGCGCCTCAATTGTCCGTACGGTAGAATTAAACACATGCCACAGTAGAGTTGGACGTTGTTTGCCGTGTAAGTCGTTCAAGCATTTCAGCAATTTCCTGGGAGATAGGAGTCGAAAGAAGGCGCAAATGGGCCACGGTTTTTTCTTTTTTTCAATCTCGACTATCTCGGGATCTCGAGATCTCGACATCTCGACATCTAAGTCAGCTGTTTGTTGAAAGCTGACCTAGAAGACCGAAAATTATGATTTCCGTCAACCGTTCATTTATGATGTATTCTAACGCACTCAAAATCGTTGATTAATGACCCCTGTTATTGAATGATTTTCTATTAATCAACGATTTGATTATATGCAACCCAACATACATTGTTCTTATACATTTTATATTGGTGAGTACTATCTGCCATTATTTACTTGTCAATTTTCAAATAAAATTTCAGAAAATATTCATTGCACCAGTTGTCACTCAAATTCATATATATATTCACGTGGCATAATGGTAAAGTTCGCCAGGCCGCTAACAATAAGGTCGAGTGTTCAAAACCCACCAGGAGTAGAATTTTTTTTATTTCAATTTGAAAATAAATAATAAAAAATAAAATAAAACTAACACTAAGAAAAATAAAATTATCTTTGAGTAGAGTTAATATAAATAGGAAATGGAAATAGAAATAGGAATTGGTTGTTTGCAGATATTTCAAAAACTATTTGAGATTTGAAATTTTTTAAAAAGATCCTCGAAGAGCAGGATTTTCCTCTCGGTACTGTACCAACAATATTATAAATTATTTTAATCAACTATGCTTTTGTTGGATAATTAATTTTTACCTGTTGAAAGGTATCCTAAAACCCTGATGATTTCCAAATTAAAATACAAGATTTTTTTTTACTTCTTGCAGCTGTTCGCGAAAAGATTTATAAAAGATCTCATTATTTTTCGATCATTCTTATTGTTTTGTTTCTTCATTGCGGAAAATTACATAAGAATAATTTTGAAAAAAAAAGTTAACCTCTATTGTTTAAATAATAGTTATAAAGAAATGCACTGTTGATAAGAATTTCTTAATTTTTTTTTGAGAAGCTAATCCTTGACGAAAATAATTATTTATGAGGAAAAAATCATTCTTGAAAAAAATTATTGCTAAAAAACGCTCCGCACTTGCTAATTGGAAGCTGATTTTTTTTGCTACATGTTTATATTGGGAAACCATTTTTTCAACATGATTTACCACGTACAAACAAATTTTTATAAACAAATGAATTTTTGCGCTATATTTCTCAAATAAAAAAAATACTAAAAATAACCATGTAGGTACATTCCTCCATGGATTTTGTTTTCTAGATCATTCAAAACTCCATACAAAAATGCACATGGTGTTTTTAGTAGGTATTGTTCCAGTATTTATAAAAATATAGAGCAAAAATCTTTGTTTATAACAAATTGTTTGTTTAATATACAAATGAAAAGTAATTTCCTCCATAATATGGATATGTTGGGGATGGTTGAAAAAAAAATCCAGTTGCCTAATTACAATTATTCTCAGTTTTCAATGCCTGAGATTGTTAATAAAAAAGTGAAAAATAGAAATTTCTTATCGAAAAGGGGAACATTCTTCATTAAAATTGAAACATGAAATATGTGATTTGTTTTAATATATAACAGAAAACAACTACAGCTGCAGATGATTCCACAACAGATTTTATGAACATCCCATTCATATTTTCGAACAAAGCTCAGAAATTTCTTGATTTTTCCAACGGAGATCTTTTTTAAATCTTTCCACAAATAGCTCCAAGGAGTAAAATAATGAAAGTTTTCAGTTTAGAAATAATCAGCGTTTTTATGTCAACTTTCATCAGGTAAAACAAACAGTGAAATTCAAGTTAGGTTTGAGATATTTCAATAGCTATCAACTATGGAAACAATCGACTGTTACAAACTCAAACTAACACATCAATATATCCAATGAAGTTGAATAGTATAAAAAAAGAAAAGGAGAATATTTTCACTTATAATCTCCCTAGTGCTTGAATTATTGCCGGAAATTTTTCGAGTACATGAATTTTTTGAAAATTACCCGAGTCGCGCAGCGACGAGAGTGATTTTCTTAAAAAATTCATGTACGAGATAAATTTCCAGCAATTAATTCAAGCACGCGGGGGATTCGGTAAGAAAATTTCACACCAAAATATATTTAATTAATTCAACTGACTTGTAGATTATTCTGAGAGAAAACAAGTTGTAACATCAGTGGGCCATGAATGGTTTTTGTTGATATAATGACAGTTACGCGTTGGTATTAGTGGCGGTGTTTGTATGTGAGAAAGGAAAATTCATTTTGCGACATTTTCAACCTAAAATTGCATTGCACATCACGCAGAACCAAAATAGTTTTGACTGGTCCATGCGGATTGTCTATTGGGAAGTGATGTGGAAAGGAATGGTTGCAAATTTCAGCCGAGTATTCACGAAAAGATAAGTTGAATAAAATTGTTTCAAATATTAAGTTCATCAAGTCAAGCATAGATAGATTTGATTGATATACATTTTTTACCGATGGACCTATTCATCGTTGAAATGCAAGTTCTCAAAATATTTTCAGACACATTCGAAATATTTAGTGAATATATAATTATGAAATATTATCTCCTTTCATATGAAAAATAACATTCCATTTGTACATAAAAGCAAAATGTTAACATCACATGTCAAATATTTGACAGAAAAATTTCCACTTATTAATTTCCCTTAGGGTACCCAGGAGCATAAAAATTTCCGGAAATTTTTTGGGTTGCCATGGCAACTAAATAAAAACCAATTTTTTGATTGGCTGAAAGAGTGAGGTGTGAAATGTTCAGTCTAAGAATGTAGAGTTAGGATGGTGGGTATGTAAAGCTCATACAGCAGGTGGCTGTATGGGATGGAATATTCCAGGAATAATTTTTTTTTTAAAGTACCTACCATAACAATACATTTTGAAATATTCAACTTTGTTGCCCTCTAGCGGCTCTTCTGATCATACGATCTTATAGATTAACAAAATTGTTTTAGTTCTATAACAAAATCACGGTTAATTAAAAAGTTGGATTAAAAATTTTTTGTTGACGGATTATTGTTTATTTATGTGTTGAGATAGTATAAATAGTTATTTATTATACAAGGGAAAAAAGTATTACATTTTACCTCGAAGTTGTGTTGTATCCCGACGCGAATGTTTGGCAGTAACATTTGGATAATAATACAGGGTGGCCCAGTGAAAACGAAACAAGGCCGATATTTCATATTTCTCGTACGCAGAAAAACAAACGCTTGGACCCGTCGATTTTTATTGCGAGGGCGACATCTTTTGCGCATATCCTCAACTTTGTCCCTTCAAGCACCTCGGAGGGGTTAGCTCCAACTCTATAATCTTTTATGGGAGTAGGGTTCATGTGATACCGCATTTTGAAGGTCAACGAATTCTCTTTCCGACATTTTATATATTTTTTTGATTTGATGCCAGCTTTTTGCAGGGAGCTCCTGGACTATAAGTAGTTATTGTTGCTATGGAATTCAGTGCTTCTGTAAGAAATACGAAAAACTCAGTTTTTTCTCAAACCATTGCCATGAACACAATTCAAAGAGCCGGTTTTTCAATGTTCAGTCAAAGTCTATGCTACGTGACTAATGGTTAGAATGTGAGTTTATGCCTTTATGTGATCAGATGTAACGTTCATTCTAACCACTAGTCAAATTTAGCCGTCAGTCAAACTACGCTAACAGGATTTTGAAAAACCGGCCCTAACAATTCAAGTTAAAAGTTGATACGAATTCATGTCAATGTTGACTTGTTAGTATATTAACAATGATTTATCGAGAACTACTGCATCAAATTCCAAAAACTGGAAAGCGTTGGAAAGATAATCCAATTACCTTCAAAATGCTCACATGAACCCTACTCCCATTAAAGATTTAAGGGTTTGAGCTAACCCCTCCGAGGGGCTTGAAGTGACAAAGTTGAGAAAAGATGCGCCCATTGGAATAAAAATCGGTGGGTCCAAGAGTTTTTTTTCCTGCGGAGGATAAATATGGAATATCGCCCAAGTAGCATTTTGGCGACGCCAACCACATAATACACCAAAATTAACGTTGTAGTTAGTGTAGAATTTAGTCATTTATGAAACGACGCTCTCTAAGCCAGGAATCAGACTGATCGACTATGACCGACCGTCCGCGACCGTCCACCTACGACCAAAATTTCCAACACGTATATTCTTATCGCACAACTCACACTGTATAATCGTCATTGACCGTCCTCGACCGTTTTTCAAAGACCATGTTCGAAATTGTAGTCTGCTGGAAATTTTGGTCGGTGTCACACTATCCTGACATGTCATTTTGACACATATTTATGATGAACTTTTGACTTCAACAAAACTCATGTAAATAGGTATATTTCCTACCGAAAAAAAAAAATATCTGTTAAAAACTATTGATATTATGAATTTAACGTATTTTCAATAAATGAACAGACAA
Organism: Chrysolina haemoptera; assembly: GCA_958298965.1. Classification (NCBI taxonomy): domain Eukaryota; kingdom Metazoa; phylum Arthropoda; class Insecta; order Coleoptera; family Chrysomelidae; genus Chrysolina; species Chrysolina haemoptera. Next base: position 26,734,148 of record OY282597.1, on the reverse strand, counting down.
TACACATAACCTTTCGAATGTCAAATTAATGTCAGATTTACAAAATTATTCTAGTGGTCGGTCGTGGATGGTCGATCAGTGTGACTTTGAAAGTTTTCATTGATCTACTTCTACTTTTGGTCGTAGGTGGACGGTCACGGACGCGGTCGGTCCTGGTCGATCAGTGTGATTCCTCACTAAACCACCGGTCAAAGTTGTTTTAACGTTGAGCATGACATCAGTCAAGCTACGACGTTGTCATAACGATTACTCCACCGACTACAAGTAGTGAATATTATGGGAATGGGAATAACGTTCTAAACACGTTTAAGTGACAACTTTAGTCATTTTAAACGTTTTTCTGACGGTAAAGCGACCTTGTGAGATTCAACTAAGCAGTGGGTAATTTTTTAGTTGAGTTGAAAACATTTTCGCGGAGTCATCTTCAAAACTAACCTTCTTCCAAATATTTACTGCAAAGAACGTGTAGGACAAATTTAGATATTAATAACTTACCCAATTTATTATATATTTTTTATTTCAGTCACAAGAACCATTGTTTGCCAAATTGTTTGTCAAAAAATTTATTTATGGTAAAGCAAAAGGGAGTATAATGATCCTAACCTAACATTCGAATCGGAAATGAAAAGTGCTTACAAATACACTGCCTACAGACAAAAAATAAGTCGTGATTTGAGGAAAAAACGCGGAAGAGGCGGGTTACAAAATGTTGACCGGAATGTATTCGTTAGTTAGAATTGGTTCAGTTTTTAGTCCGATAAGCAACTCCAGTCGCGCTTCGGGTTTAAAGTTAATTGCCTGGCAGACTAACGTTAAAAATTAGTATATTTTTAGTTATCTGACAACGAATGTAATTCTATTTGGAAACATGGCCGGCCATTGAAACTTGGGATGTAAAACAAACATTTACAAAGAATTTTAAAGCCTCATTTTAGTTTTCTAGAAATAATTCATAGGTATCCAGTTTAGTTCACGCTTGAATCGATATCAACATTAAAAATTGTTTTTGAAAATATATATTCTTTATTCTTGACATTTGAAATCTTCTCAACAGATTGAAAGCCCGCGTGTTTTTTAGCATAAAAAAATGGTATATTTGACAGTAAAATGTACTGCGTTGGCAATTTCTGTTTCGTAATCGTTATTTTTTGGTAATATTAAGCATGAAATATTTCGATAATAACTTGCGGTAACAGTTACCAGAAAGTTTTTTCTTAGTATCCATCTTGGCCATCAGTAATTTTTTGGTTGATAAATCAACTATTTTCTGAACACCATAGAAAATAAACTGTCATTGCCGCTTGAGAGGGCGTTGGTGTGCAGTTGTTCTTAAGTAAATTCAGCAACGTTTAAGAAACGACCAACTGCTACCTATAGTTGCAGCAGAAAAGTTGTAAAAACCCAAAAATGATTGACCAAATTGGTGTAAAACAGGGTTGTGAAAACGTTGTGTTGCAACTTATGTTTGGTTGCACAACTTTTTCGAACGCGTTGCCGCAACGTTTAATTGCTACTTGGGCGGCCTTGTCTCCTTTTCGCTGGGCCACCCTGTATATTCAAGTCCATGTGACTTATACCACACGAGTCATAAAACTGCGACAAATCTTCTGCAAACTCAAATGCTTGGACGACCTTAGTTCAGTGTTAGACCTTCGAAACAGTGGTTGTAAAGTGATTTTCAATTTTCATTCCAGACGTTCCTCCCTAATTTACCTTTTCAGGAGGGCATGTGTCCGACGAGGAGGGAATTGTGACCACAGGCCGAATGATTGCTGCTACAACAGCTCATGCAGATGCAATCTGTGGGGATCAAACTGCAGGTGCCAGCGGATGGGACTCTTCCAAAAATGGGGTTAAGTTCTAGGCTGTACCAGCACTGATGTGGGGTGATGACTTGATGAAACAATCTCAAATCCTCATTTAGTTAAAACTGCTTGTTTGTTTCAGTAAAATTCCGTGAATGAACTACTAAAGTGATTCTTTAATTTTTTTCACCCCACAGGATTTCAAAAGAAGCATCAGAAGTGTCAAATTTGCTTTTACCGTTTTCCTAATTTTCTCTCAAAGAACTGATTTTTATAAGCTGCTTCTTGGGGGCGAGTTTGACACTTTTGAGGCAGACCACTGCGCTACCTTGGCTGACGATATTATCGAAATTTAAAAATTATTTTCTTTGATACATCACATTTTTCCGTTTCAATGACGGAAAAAATACAAAACAAAAAAACAATCACTGGTTGCTCTCTGAGAAATAATCCAACCTCATTTTGCATACAGAAAACTCGACAACGATTTCCGGATGAAAAAAAAAGTTTCAGGGCATACAAGAAGTTATTCGCTATAATATCGTCAACAAACACATTGATTTGATTCAAGCAACTTGATATTTTCTTGTATGTCCAAAGCCAGCTGCGTACTCACTAAGGGTTAATCCAGCCACATCCTCAGTGTGTTTGCATGTCCGGCCTAATCCCGAATATTATTATATATCATATTGTAATTATGTATTTATGTATAGATGTGATGCCATCAAGAAGGCACTGTTTCTCATAATAGTGATATTGAACCGTGGATATGTAACGGAAAACCTATAAAAATAAAGTAGTTGATATATGTATATCTAACGTTTCTATATGTATGTATATGTGAAGAGGGTACAACATTCACAATTCTGTCAATACTAATTATACTAATTGGCCTAAAATTTGTGTTTTATTTTTTGTAATATTGCATTGCCACAATAATAACCTTTTCCGACGACCACATGCGAAAATGACAAATAGCACACTATTTAGTTACTTCGAAAATGACAAATATCACCCTAGAGATGAAAAGCTAAATATCATTAATATCACTCTAGAGTGATATGTGTAGCTATAGCTATGTTAAGTGTGCTTTGAAAATAATATTACGAAAACGTCAGATAAACTTAAGAAGTGTCAGGTTTGCATATGCATCATTCTTATCATATACAAAACCGTAGTATCTAAAATTCCATAAAACATGGATACAGAGATTAATAGTGGTGATCAATTTCTACAATAATTCTAAGTGGTAATCTAATTCAATTATTACTTTTCTTTGTAATATTCCTGAATTAAAGTACTTAATCAAAAAATATATTCAGTTTTTTGCAATTATGCATTGATCTGTGGTCGTCGAAAAAATAGTGTACGTTACTTGTGTGGAAAGTGGCATTTCTTACTCGTGGAACATGGGTCACTTTCTACACTTTCCCACGAGTAAGAAATGGCACTTTCCACACTAGTAACGTAATATACTATTTGATCCTTTCCGATAGAATATTCAATTGAAACATTGAAAACATAAAAGCTCATAACTTTACTGATTATTCCTTGGATCCAAATTCAGAGTGAAATAAAATTATCTGTCACATGTGTGGAAAGTTTGGACATGAAAAGCAAGATTATCGTGTCAATAATTGAAATTGGTATCCAGTATAATTGGGTTTTGAGACGAGGATCGATTGTAACACCACCAAACTTGTTACGCTAGTAGTTGGAACCCTGATAAACACGAAAAAAATTGTTTACCGAAATTCCAGGAGTGAATATACTTTTTTTCGTTCAAAATTAAATAAATAGATTTTTGCTCGAATCTTGGAAAGTAAGATTCATCGGAAAAACAACTCAACAAGGTGAAAGATAATTCAATTCTCCACATAAATTATTCCAAGTAATTTCTTTTGAAATGCGCTCGTTTTCGTAGAAAACGTGATTGAACGCCGACATCAACTTTCAGATTCACGCTTACCCGCCACTGAAAGTTCTGACGGAGCCGAATATTCGATTGGTCATAACTCTGCTGAAAATGATCGGAGAAGGAAAAGGAAAAGTTCATATCGTTTCTGAAAACTCCTACCTTCTCATGCAAATATAATATGCGAGTATTTGTGTACCTAAAATATGTTTTGTCGCAGTTCACGGAGATGTTTGCGGATGATCCGAAAATCATGAATAATTTAGTGAATATGGAATTATTATACTGAAGTAGAACTAGTTACCTACACAAACAGAAAATAACGTTAATTTATTACAACTTGAGAATATTTCTGGTTGAAACTCGTGATTTGGATAAAATATGTCATACCTTTGGAAATGCACCACTTTTATAATAATAATAATAATAATAATAATAATAATAATAATACTCCCTCATAAACACTCGTAGAGTGTACCCAAAGGCATGGCCTGTGCGGGTAGAGGACGGCTATTATTATTATTTGCCGTGGCGCTCCGGGGCGACTTACTGATTTTTGGTGGCGTATTCACTTTTCGGCTGCAGGAAAACCCGGAAAACCTACAGCACCACCTCGGGTGGCCGTCGTGCACTCCAAGCTAGCACTAGACGAGATTGGCATCTAGACAACAGACAATACACTTGCTTTCAATAAGGACTGTGGTCAATCTATCACAAAATGGTATTCAATTTACCGGGGTCGTCACAAACGTTCTCCAAAATATACCATTTCTGCGTTGTTACTTTACTTATTATAGAATTGAAATATTTTCTAGTTTAATTTCAAGATTTTCCTGAATAATAATTATAATTTAAAAAAGTAATACTATTTTGTACAAACATGTTACTTTTGCTATGTCGGGGTCATCAGAAAAGTACTTAAAAATATCTTTTTTCGAAGTTATTTACTTACTTCATTCTTTCAATACGAACTTTAAAGAACCCTATCTTTTCAACGTTTATCGTTTATATGTGATAACCCTCAAGCTCCAATACGTGCAAAACCTTGAGTCAAACTTACATTTTTGAAATACGAGGGTACTACAAAAAATGTTTGTCGGTGACACTATATCTTTCTTTAAAAATTCGCATGTGGCGCAATTTCTATAGGTTTACTATATTACTATAGGTAATAGGTATATTTGAAGATGGGTTGGATAAAAAAATAAAACTGGAGATAAGTGTGATGGAAAAGATAAAAACTCTGCCGCAGGCGAATTTTCACCTCAAAGATATATGGGAGCTCTGGGGGTAATTACTAATCACTCCCTCTCTTGGAACCCCTCTTCTTGATAATCTTGATTTTTTTTTGTTCAATTAGTATCAATGACCCCAGAGCTCCTTATATATTATTGGAGTTTTGCTAAAAATTCGGCTGCGGCAGGGTTTTTATTTTTTCTGTCACTTTTTTCACAATGTTATTAAAATTGCGCCACATGAGTATCTTCAGTAGAGAAAGCAGAAAGATATAGTGTCGCCTACAAATATGTTTTATAGTACCCTCGTATTTAAAAAATGTAGGCTCGGCTCAAGGTTTGTCACGTATTATAGCTTGAGGGTTTTCACACATTAACGTTAAACATTGAAAACTTCGGAATAGGATATTTTTAAGTACTTTTCTGATGAAAAATACTGTATTTGTAATAAAACAGTATAGCTTTTTCAAACTATCATCATTACTCAGAAAAATATCGAAATTAAACTAGAACATATCTCAATTCTAATAAGTACGGTAAACAACGTCGAAACGGGATATCTTTGAGAACTTTTGAGACAACCCTGGTAAATTAAATACTATTATGTATTATAAAAATGGTGCGTTTCCAAAGGCATGACATTATTTAGCCAAATCACGAGAATATTTCTGGCTTATTCTCGTGTAACTACTTTTAAAATCACCCTGTTTCGCAGAAAAGATTTGATCATGGTCCATTGAATTTCGCAATAAACCAAAATCCCATTCATTCTGTGCGGGGTCCTTTATTTAAGAATGTACCTAACACATTTTTTTATTATTGATAATGTTCCATTTACAGGGTGTTTCTTAAGTACGTGTAGAAAATTTAGGACCATATTCCTGACATAAAAATAACTAGAAAAGTTCCCATAAACATTTGTCCGAAAATTATTCGTTTTTGAGATACAGAGTGTCAAAGTTGAATACTTATTTTCGTTTTTTTGTGAATGAATTTCAAAATAATTGTGATATTCGATTGAAGTTCAGCATCTGGGAGTATTTTTAAATGACAAGATTAAATTCTAGTTAGATTGTCTCTTTTCAGTCATTTGCAATTTCATAACTTTTTTGTGCGTACCTGTATCACGTTTTCTAGTAGAAAATTGGATTTTTCTGAAATTTTTATATGAAAAAAGATGTTCTTGCGCCCCCTTTACCCCTTACCAAATAGACAAACCAACATTCAATTATGTAATTGAAAAATAATCCGAGATACCAAATTTTACTAAAATATCACAAATATTTTGAAATTCATTCACAAAAAACAGAAATGAGAATGCAACTTTTACACTCTGTATCTCAGAAACGAACAACTTGCAGACATATGATTATAGGAACTTTGCTTATTATCTTGACGTTAGCAACATGCTCCTGAATTTTCTACACGTACTTAAGAAACACCCTGTATATCTGATTCTATGAAAACACGTAACTTTCTAACTATCCCAGTTTAGTTTTTGGTATCCAGAAACTACCAGAAAGTTTACTGGGAAATTCTGAAAGTTTCAGAATTTCCATTGACTAAGAGCCTAATTCAATTTTCAATAACTCGTTTTAAGCAACACTCAGGAGTATCGAACCAGCCAGCCACTTGGGGACCTGAATTGATTTACCTAATTCAGTTACGTAATAAAAATAAAATCTATATTAAAATTCCCGATAGCCTTTCCAATTTTCTTGATGGCAATTTAGTAATCCCGATGAGAACTGTAGCCTATTTGATTGACGCACTACTTTCAAGTTTGTTTGCTGAGTAAATAAACTGAAAATAATGTTGCTCAATAGGCCTTTTCATTTAGATGACAAATGACTAACTTTGTTTACCTGACAGCCCCAACGGCAGTGAGGGCGAATATTTTTTCTTTTTAAAGAATATAAAACAATCGTTCCGAGTTTTCTCATGGATAGTTAACTTGAATTTACATGGAGAAGAAAATTCACCATCAGAAAAATTCGTACAGGTACATTATTTTGTTTAAGAAGTTTTTGGTTGTATAAAGTAGGTAAACATTACGTAACTATATATTTATTTATTATACAAGGGAAAAAAGTATTAGATTTTAGCTCCAGATGCGAAGCGGAGGGAGACAACAAACCTCATCTTTCGTTTGTGAGATTTAGCCCATTATAAGTTTTTAAATTGTCACACATTATTGATACACCTTGTAAATTATTATTTATACCATTGGATAGCATTTTTTATAGGTTTTCCAATGATGTATCACAAGTAGGGGTCTGCCTATTAAACTTTTTTAGTTTGGGTAGGTGGGGCCTAGGGGGTTGATGGAGCCTAGGGGGTGGATGGGGGCGAGTTCTCTTTTATGTCATTTTAGTAACCTCTTGCTATCCTAGAAACAGTTTTGAGCATTTTTTGATATCATCTTTCGGTTGTGAGATATAGCCCATTGTAAGTTTTTAAATTGTCACACATTATTGATACACCCTGCACAATTATTATTAATACCATTGGATAGCATTTTTTATAGGTTTTCCCGGATTTTTTCAGTGGAAAATTCAATTCACCGATCCTGTCACTTTGAAAACTGTTTTGTACATTGACTATGAAACGATTCCTTCAATACTTTTTAGGATATTAGCAAGAAACCAAAACAGTTGTATTTTTTTCACTATTTCTTGTTTGAAAAATTCCACAAATCAATTTAGCCGGGGCGGAAACCGGAGTTTTCATTTACAAACTATCTTATAAAAAGTAGTATCGGCCATTTGCGTCTTTTATTTTGTGTGAATGTGAAAAGAGCCTCTTATTTTTATATACAGCTTAGCCTAATAACAATTAGATTGAATGAAAAACTCAATAAACGTTGAATTTTATCTGAGCATAGTCCATCACGTAGTAAGTATTTTTTTTCTTTCATATTCTGTCCACAACCGACTATTCATTCTTGCACCAATAATTTCGCTTCTTAAATGTATTTGAGAAGAAAGATAGATAAGCATCATTTGTTTCCATGGGCATGTAATTTGCCCAAAATGTCACAGAGACCGCAAAAACTCGGGCATTACGTTGCTTTAATTTATTTTGTAATTAAACACTCTCACATTTTCTGCTGTAGTTGGAATAATAACTCTGTCATTAGAGTGAATAAATCCTTCCACTTTCGAGTCAGGAGCAATTACTTTTTTCGTGAGAGGACCCAAACTTCAGATTAAACTTGGGGTAGAGTGTGGGCGTTTTTGGTCTTTGTATATGTACAGACAGCGCTTCAAAACTGAGGTTTTTCTGCTCACATATCTATCGTAAATAAAATAACATTTTCGTATTAGAACACTGTCAGTGACGTAATTTGACAGTTGGCAAACATTCGATGGGGGGATAGTCGGGTCTAGGAAAGTTCACGAAAAGCAATTCACCGAACACACAGTTAACCGAAATAAATAAAATTGAATAAATAAATATATCAACCAAAAGATATGCCAGTGCATGGAAATTAAATACATACATTTTGCGGAAGTAATTATTTTGTCTGATCTAACCAGAACATAAAAACCTATAGAACAGTACAGAAGTCATGGCAATAAATACGTGATATTATATTTTCTCAGATCATCGTATTCTTTTGATTGTAAAAATAACTAAGTTAGGTTAGGAAACCACAAGGCAAGAGATAAGACATAGCAGAGGACCACAAATGGCACAAATCACAGACTTCACGATGCACTGCGTCACAAGTTTGAAATAGAAGACTATTTTTGGAAAAAATAATTGGAGTATTGTTAGAGAAATAATAAACAATCAAGAGTGTGATTTAAGTCGCCATCCCAACGACTTGAGAATGTGAACTCACTGAAATATAGACGACAATAAAAGGAACGCAATAAGCGCTCTGTGATTGGTCACTGCAATGGCGGGAAGTTCAAACGAAAAGGTAAGAATGAGGCAAATTGAGTTGAAAATGCGTGAATTACTAGCAAATAATCTAACGTGACCTGACTAACCTAGCGCGAACAGAATAACTATGCAAATAGACCAACCAATATAAATTTTTTGTGGAAATTATTTCTAATAGTAAGCGACTTGCGCCATGATTTCGGGGATACTTTATAAATAACTAAAATCCAAATTGCAACTCAAAATTTTTTTTGTGCAATTGTTTAAACAATGATTATTAAAAAAAAGGATCCTTTTTTTGGTTTTTTGTAAATATCTCAAAAGGTACTGGACGAATGGCTTCACTCATAAAAGACCGTTTGTAGAGAATGAAAAAACCTACAAAATGGTTTTTGGAAAATCCCGATACGACCATTTTTCGCCGAGAAAAACCGGAAAAACGGCCTTTTTTCAAAAATTCGTATCTCCCTCAATTTTCAATATTAAGAAATAATTTTTCGGGAAATGGTAGCTAATATCATGAACTTTGAGCTTCCGAAAGGTGGAAATTGTCGCTTCAATAGTTTTCCTACAATCGGGTTTTAAAAAAATTACAGCCATATTTTGCATGATGCGTCATATTACGGGAAAAATGGTCCGATTTGAATTTTTAAAGCGGCATTTTGAAGTTGAGGTTAAAAACTACAATATGTCTATCTCACATTTTCCCATAAGTTTGGAGAACATTGTTAAAAATGCTTCTGAACACAGCGCTTCGAGTGAAAATTCGTCGCCGAGTGGTGCTAAGGTAGTAGTGGAGGGGGCGCCGAGAAGCGGAGAAGAAGTGAGAGACCGGTTGCATGAAAATTAAAAAACAAAGTAATTATTAAAAAATGTATTATCAAATTATCATTTATTATTAATAATTTAACACAAATTTTATTCTCTGTAAAAATAGAGAAGTAACATTATTTTTTTAATAAAACAAATTAAAAGAACAAAACGTTTTAAGTGCCATCATTTATGGCATTAATGTCTTTCTTCTTCTCGGCAGATAAAGGTACAGGTGTCTCGACCATGTCAACTTGAAGGTCTTCAAAATTCGCCTAGTAATTCCAGATTTAGGCACGTGAGTTGATATCCATGGAGCAAATTCGCCGTAACTTTTCTTTGTATGAATTACACCAAAATCTTGAGATGTTATTCGAATCATCGTTGCCGAAGATATCTGCAGCTTTTTGGTATTAATCATAGTTTTAGCCAGATTCATCCAATTAAAAAAGGTTTTATTATCCACTACCAAGAATAGTTTTTTTGCCAGCATTTGCAATAAGCTCAATAAGGTCTTTTGGAATCAGTGGCTTTGCATACTTTTTCGTTTTTTCAATGATCGCAAAATCTCGATCGCAGGCCAGAAATGTATGACCCTTCACAGGAAATTTAAGAGTAATTTCCGAAAAGACACCTTTTTCAATTATAACGAGGAACATTACAAGTACATCTTGGTTCTTGTTTTGTCCACCACAGTTATCTGACCACAAAATTAATTTCTTTTTATCTGTAGTATGTCCTATTGCACTAAAAGTGAGAAACTTGTAAAGACAAGAAGCGATCTCGTTGGAACCCTTTTGCCCAACAGTTTCATCCCAGAGAAACATGATGCCCTTTCCTTCGTCCTCCAAATGAATTCCCATAGAGACAACCGCAAGCTGACGACGGTAGTACATCTGTGTATGGGTTAATGTTGGGAGGTACATCTGTTGCTGGAGGTCACACTGAACCACATGAACATCTGATTTAGCCCTAATAACACATAATGTCCTAGGGACGTCCCTATTTGGTACAATCCATGTCCGAATGTCCCGGACCTGAAAACGTTGTCAATAGGACGTCCCATTCAGTACATTTTTCATAATTTCCACGAATATCACTCCCATGGATGTCCTACGGATGTCCCAAAGGAGATTTTTAAAAAAAATTTCATTAGGGATGTACATCGGACGTCCCAATCGTTACATTTTATATAATGTCCCTGCAAGGACGTCCAATGGTCAACCCAGATGGTACATTCAATAAAATCTCTTGATCATAATATTCTATGTACGTCCCATTCGGTACATCTTGAATCATGTCCCTGCATGGACGACAATAGGACATCCCAAAGAGTACATTTCCCAAAAAGTTTTGAGAATAGTAGACTATGAATATCCCAATCGGTACATCTCGACGAACGAGACGTTCGTTGGAAATGAACATAGGACGTCTCAATCGGTACATTTTATATAACGTCTAAGCAAGGACGTCCATGGGACCACCCAGATGGTACATTAATAAAATCTCACGATCGCAATATGTTATGTACGTCCCAATTGGTACATCTTATGTGATGTCCCTGCATGGACGACTGAAGGATATCCCAAATAGTACATTTCCCAAAAATTTCAAAAAGGGTAGACTATGAATATCCTAATCAGTACATCTCATATAATGTCTCGTTAGGCATGTATATCGGACGTCCCAATCGGTACGTATTATATAATGTCTCTGCAAAAACGTCCATGGGACGACTCAGATGATATATTGAATAAAATCATATTCGATGTACGTCTCAATCGGTATATCCTGCATGGACGACCGTTTGATAGTACCAGATAGTACATTCATTATTTGACATTACCTAAAAACAATATCCTATGTACGTCCCAATAATTGATACACCTCATATAATGTCAATGCGAGGATGTTCATGGCACGTCCTGGATAGCATTTGTAAAAAAGCCGGATGTTCCAAATAGAACATCGTATTTAATTCCCTAGACAGAACGTCCATGGGATGACCCCAATGGGAGCAGAAAATGATATTTTGAAAGAAAAAACTCAAAAAAATAAGTATCACGATAGAAATCACAGTATTCGATGGAGATCCGACGGGACGTTCGTTGAACGTATCTAGAGAAATTCAATGGATGTCTATCCGGCGGGTTGTTCGACGGACGTCTGTCGGACGTTCAATGAACATCCGTCAGGACGTAGGATGGATGTCCAGCAGCATTGATGAGGACGCCCGATGCATATATTTAACGACTTTCAGTGCCCGTCCAATGGATGTTCTTGCTGCTCAAATGCTGGATTTCAGGTTTAGGTTCTTGAATGATGTTCCAGGGATATCCTGAAAGGACGTCCCTAGATGTTCTACAAGTGAGACATTTATGCGTCCCACAGACGTCCAATGGACGTCCATTGCTCATTATTGTGCTAATAGGGAGGGCATCTAGAGTCGTCTACATCTTTTTTCATTACCTTTCTGGCCTTCACAGCTTGCTTGTGATGAAAGTCCAATTTTTGCTTAGCGAGGTTTTTTACTTCTTCAGTTGGAGCAGTATCTATTTAGATTTTAGAAGAGTCACACGTCGGGCATGAGTCAACTCTCGGAGGCTTGAATGAAAGATTAAACTTGGTCAAAAATATTTCGTGAAACCATTGCCTAGATACTGGTGGCAGTGGATCCATCACGATGCTTTTCTAAAAACCCTTGGTATAGTTTGACCACACTAAGTTCTGTTGGGAGATATTTCCTATTAGGGGCGTTATTTCGACCATAATGGCTTTCTTGAGCTGGTATTGAGTTCATGTACTCGATAATCTTTTCTTTCCATTGAGGCTCGCGTTTTTTTCTTTTTCCACCACGTCCATCTTTTACAGATTCGTCGTTATTAACAATTTTTTCGGACAACATCTGCACACGGCGTTGACTGATACCAAAAGTTTCGCAAAACGTCTTTTTACACACCTGAAAACTATCATTATTGCACTAACAGAATACAGTACCAATAACGAAAAGTAACGCACCTGAACTTTCCGACATGCCTCTAATTATAAGACTGTATTTGAATGTACGTTGTCGCCTGCTTTTGGTTGCATCGTCATAATTGCCATGTCTCCTTCTGTTTATTAAACAAAGCCGTATAAGAGTTTTTAGGTAAATCTGCTGTTCATTATACTTTATACTCTCCGAGCTTCCAGAAGTCATGAAATAATTGTTTACGGCATTCCACTGTCCAACAGGTACCTACAGGAAAACTGGCATTTGCAAGAAACCTACAACAAAGTAAATTATTACATTTATAATTTGCACAAAATATTATTTACGGTTTTCATCACCGTTTAGTCATTAAGTGTACAATAACAATGGTAAAATTATATAAAGGATACCGCACACTTTTATAGGGAAATTGGCCCCCTGTCGAATCGGCTGAATTTTTGATATGTTGTAGTCCAAGTCATTCCAAACAAAAAGTCCAATTGGCAAAACTTTTTCTATAGGCTAGTTTTGACGGTAGAGGGCGTTGAATATTCTCATTTTCTCTCTGTTTTTAAACAACAAAAAACGTTACCCTGAATAATTTTCACTATTCTGAGTAATCAAGATATAAACATTCATCAATATAAGATAATATTAAAAGTATTGTTCATTGGTGACATTACACATGGTCAATTATACAGTGTGTTCCATCTTGTATGGTCAAACTAATACCTCAAGTTGATGATAAAACTCTTGTTATTAACACGCTTATATTAGCTTCACTTGTATATATGTATGTCTCTATGTAATTAATTCCGGTGACAATGCAATATGACATTTTTGTAACAGAAAAAAAGAAAATGGCGGCTCCATGATGGCGGACGAGATTTGTGATTATGGTCCGATTTAATTCAAAATTGGTATGATGAAAGGATTTTCTGGGTCAGAGATTATGATGTTTTTTTCAATATTCATAAATTCAAAATGGCGGCTCCAAGATGCTGGATGAGATTTGTGATTGTGGTCAGATTCGATTCAAAATTGGTATGTGGGGGTTTTTTAGGTCATATGTTTCGAATTTTTTGTCAAAAATCTATAAATTAAAGATGGCGGCTCCAAGATGGCGGACGATTTTTGTCATTATGATCTGATTCGATTCAAAATTAGTTTCGGGGTTAGAGATTATGAATTTTTTGTCAAAATTCATGAATTGAAGATGGCAACCCAAAATGGTGGTCGAGTTTCGTGATTACTGTCAGATTCGATTAAAAATTATGAGGTATGAGGGATGAGGTATGAGGTATGAGGGAGTTTTCGGGGTCGAAGATTTAGATTTTTCGGTCATAAAAAATATTATGTAGTTTAAAAATACTAAAGAACACGCTTTACTTCCACAATGGACTAAAAAGTAAAAAATAATTGACAATTCGTTCCACCATACAACCCATTTTTTTTCGTATCGCCCTGTATTGAACTTGAAATTGAACTTTAAAACGCATTATTAAAATATTATAGTCCAGATTCGTTTTAAAAATTGTTCGAGAATGGGCTACTGGATAATATGAAAACATTGCATCCCAACTGCAAAAAATTATGTAATTTAAAAGTACTAAAGAATACGCTTCACTTCCAACATGGACTAAACAGTAGAAAATATTTTACAATTGAATTTCTCAAATGTGAATAAAGCCTGGGTGCTTCCGATCTACATTCTTATATTTTTTATTTTAATATAACAATACTGAGCGTCTAAGAGCTCAAGAGAATTTCTTCAAGCACCCTATGCTTTTTTTACATTGAATTGTCAATTATTTTTTACTTTTTAGTCCATTTTGAAAAATATTTAAACTACATAATATTTTTTTATGACTGAAAAATCTAAATCTCCGATCCCGAAAACCCCCTTACACCAATTTTGAATTGAATCGGACCATAATCACAAATCTCGTCCGCCATCATGGAGCCGCCATTTTCTTTTTTTCTGTTACAAAAATGTCATATTGCATTGTCACCGCAATCAATTACATAGACACATACATACATACAAGTGAAGCTAATATAAGCGTGTTAATAACAAGAGTTTTATCATCAAGTTCAGGTATTAGTTTGACCATACAAGATGGAACACACTGTATAATTGACCATGTGTAATGTCACCAATGAACAATATTTTTAATATTATCTTATATTGATGAATGTTTATATCTTGATTACTCAGAATAGTGAAAATTATTCAGGGTAACGTTTTTTGTTGTTTAAAAATAGAGAGAAAATGAGAATTCTCAAAGCCCTCTACCGTCAAAACTAGCCTATAGAAAAAGTTTTGCCAATCAAAAATTCAGCCGATTCGACAGGGGGCCAATTTCCCTATAAAAGTGTGCGGTGTTCTTTAAATAACGTTTCTTATCAAAATGGTGTAAAATTTTTGTCACACACACCTCACTTGGCTCGATTTTTTCACTTACTTCTTGATTTGTCGTATTAACGTACTTTAAACCCTTGTTTCCACAAAATTTTCTTATCGATTTTTCCATTTATTTTCATTAACACCATGTTTTCTCGACGACCTCGACGTTGATGCACCGTCTGCTTCTGCCATTTTGAATGAACTAATATTTGCAGCTCATATTTGGCACTTGAAACGTTATAACATGCTGTTTCACAATATTCAGGCTAGATGGCTTTCGTAACCCTTCAACTTTAGAGTGCAAGTACACGCCGGCACATACAACGTTTTACTGCAATAAAACATATGTGAGGTCGTGGGGCACTTAAAACGTTATGGTTTGGCACTCCTCAAATATTTATTATTTTGCCGCGTTTATGAAAGGCAGATTTATATTACCATATTTGCTACTTTCGAGATTGGAAAAGTTCTCATCAGACTTATCTCAAGATCTTATGTTCTAATCTTGTTTCCAAGGATGCTGAACCAATAATAATAATATGAAGTAATTATGTTTGTTTCCCTGGTAATCTTAGAGCTGACGGTTTGAAAAAAGGTTTTTTAGTTCTCATTAGACTATAAAAGTTTCTTTAACTTTGGTTCTGTCACCTTGAAACATTTTCATGATTAAATCACAAAATTTGACTAACTTGTCATTTATCAATTTCAAAAGCACATATCATTATATTTATAGGTCATTTTCTATGCTATAACTTCATTGTCATTGTTAACTTTTGATACAATGTCAATTTTTATTCATTTAGTTAGACAATAGACTAAGCTTCAGCAGACATGTGTTACTCTGCCTGTTGAAACTTTCTTAAATCATTTCTGTTTATGGTACCTCTTGGTTTTGGGATACCCTTTTGTCGCTTTGGGGAGTGTGAAGGTTCTCATTAGACCTATCTCATGATCCTGAGCATGGAATTGGTTTCACAAATTACCAAGGGACTGTGTCTTAAGCCTGGTTCTGTGCACTTCGGGTGGAGGTTCTCATTAGACCTTTTCCCGGTTTGTCATATTTCCTTGGGTTTGGATGAACAGAACTATAAATAGATTTACAGATCAATTTGACTAATTGGTCATTCAACAATTTTCATAACATAGATCAGTGTTTCCAGAAGTTCATGTTCAAAGCCAATTGTCATTGTCAACTTTTGACACAATGTCAATTTCATTCATATTTCATTTAGTTTGACAGTATACTAAGTTCAGCAGACATGTGTTACTCTGCCTGTTGCAACTTTTATCCAACTCAATCCTGGAATAAGGATTTTTTAAAATGTTAATCATATGATGTCCCGTTTTAAATTTTTACATGGTCCTATGGACACATGATATTTTTATGGTATGGCTCTTGTACACCTGACGAGTAAGTAATTTTTCAATTTTTCAAAATTCACATTATCAACATTTCTTAAATTCATTTCAATGTCACTTACTTACAGGTACGCACTGATGATGACTTTATAGTCGAAAGCGCTTTGCTATGATTTTATAAATAAATTTCTGCACGAAATACAAACCTTTTCTTCATCCAATTAGATTTATATTTGTTGGTTCCACATACTTTTGCACTCAATATATTAGAAACAAAAAAAAATAAAGGAGACAACAAGTCATTTTTTTGTGTGTGACAGAAAAGTTTTTGATAGAAAGTGAACGAAAAAAAATTGCCGCTATGAGAAACGTGTGTGCCTATTAAACTTGAACTCGACGAAAGAACAATCCTGAATCTTCAAGAGAAACGCAGAAGTGCCGGCCGGCCCAGAAGATCACGCCAATCACAGAAAATGGTAAGCCACAATATTGTCTGCCAATCTTTCGCTTAAAACTTCAACTTCATACCTAGAAACCTTACAGCCCACGCTCAAAAGAGAACATAAACTATTCAGTTGTTTCAATAATAATAATAATAATAATAATAATAATAATAATAAATCGACTTTATTCAACAAAAGACCACATAAATATGGAATTTGGTGAAAAGGTGGAGTGTCAGCAGTTGCTGTTTTTCAACTCAACCTTTACAACAACAACAAAAAAAAATGGATTATAATCATCAACAATCAATATACATAAATCATATCGCCAGTTGTATAAATCTATTATTAGTGTATTGATACCTTTTCAAACTGACACATATTGGTGAAAAGAAAGGAAAAAAGAAAATACATAATCAATCAAGCCAGAGGTCGTGTCAGGATGAGTTTATGAAGTAGGTAAGGCCATAGAAATATATATTATATACCTAATCTAGAATGATAATCACATAGGCCGAAAGTGTTGTAAACAGTGATGCGATTCGACAACTTCAAATTGTAGCAACGTTTACACCAAATTTGTACTAAATTGTACTCAAACTTAACAATACTCATGGTTATCACTCTATGCGATTAAAAGTGAAGAACACCCATTCTGCGCATGCGCAGAACTTTTTTTTGGAATATCCCAGGTGGAACGAAAAAACGACTGAATTGACCTTATTAGTTGAGCGCCATGTTTAGATGTGACTCTCAAAGATGGAATTCCGTGTACCATAGAATTCTATTGTCGACAGAATAAGTGAGATGGCATTTTGGTTGAATCCATTGAAGAGACAGAGACCACGAATTTGGCGCTTAGCTAATAAGGTCAATAGAGCCATATATTTTCTACATATATATTTAGTATTCTCAAATGTTGGATTGGAATAGCCAGCGGATTTTGAGTAAAACTTTGTTTTCGCCAAATATGTCATACGTCATATGTCATATTATCGATTTTGTTTCATTTTCATATATGATTTGGGAAGTGGCAACATTGATGGGAATGATCGTATAAAAAAGGCTTTTCTTTTGATTGAATTTGACTCTATTCAACTAATCATAAATTCATAAATAACCACAGAGTGACAGAACAACAAAATAGGGATATTGTACTAGATTGGAGGAAGTTGTACTTTTGTACTGAATGTTGACTGATTGTACTAAATTTAGTACAATTGTACCAAAATCGCATCACTGGTTGTAAAAAGTTCAGACAGGTCAGCTATGCGCATGCGCGTCATCAGTTCTGTTTGTGACAGGCCCGGTTTCAGTAAAATATGATACTGGGTGAAGGTTAACCAACGAAATATTCACCAAATGTATGTTGTACTACTACTGTTATTTTTATATTCAGATTATCAATTCTCACTCTCAGGGAAAATGTTCTTGGTTTATTTTTATATTACACAAGGCAGTTGGGAAAATGGTAGGAAAACTCTATGTGTATTTGTACCTGCTATTTATCCGATTTGAGAACATCTTTTTACAAATATTTATGAAGGCCATCAGCTTTGTTTTTTATTGGGTATACAGGATGAGTCACAAAACGATTTGAACTCTGTAATCAAGCATGAGTAACAAAATTAACTGAATAGCAAAACTCTCTTTTGCAGTCAGTGCCATAATAAAAACAGAATTAAAAAAATTATTTACTATCAAATATTAATCTTATAAACAACTTGCTTTGATCATATTACTGGATCAGTATATTCGACGGCAGTTTTTTTCTAGAGTGTTTGAATCAATCAGATCTATAACAATGACTAATTTTGTACAAATGTTACCAACATCTTTGGGTTTTCTTTCACATTGATATGTAGAATTAGAATTTTTCACTTAGAAAAATCACATTAGAAGGGCCAATTTAAGAATTGGAACTTGCAGAATTGTTCAAAAACCAAAAGGAAAAGAAAACCTCAACATGCATTTGAATGAATTCTGTTAACGAAAATATTAATTATGTAATTATAAAAGTACAAATGATTGGGTGTTACCCTCGAAATGCAGAGCAACCGTATATACGTGTTTCAGACTATTGGTCATCTTCAGTACGGTGTAGCCATGTGTATAGATGTGCAACACCTGATTGGGAAGTAAGAAACGTGTATATGTTTGCTCTGCATTTCGATAATTTGTCTTTTTATATTTTCATATAGGTATGGCCCCTTACTAAATTACTTTCATTCTAAATAAATATATAGGTACATTAATTTTAGATTCAATGACTGAAAATTGGTAAACAGAGGGGAATAACGGAGATCTTCAGTCAGGAACGTAAACATTAAAAACTCTTTATTGCTATGTACCAAGCTTACGTCCCAAGTTTGAGACTTCTTCAGGGTCCTAAAATGTATATTACTTAGTACAATTTTTTAAGGAATCAAAGTAAATACTTACTTGAAATTCAAAATCAATAGCTTTCAAATCATCAAATGTCAGTGTAGAAGATATAGCACAATTTCTACCTATTTATTTTAATTATATACAGTATGTTTATGTTTTTATACAAAGTTTATACACGTTTGTTTTCAATCTCATTTTACTGTAAGTATTTAGTGTGATTCCTAAAGCAGCCCCTCTGAACATCACTGGCAATGTAGGCTAGCCCAGAAGGAGAAGTCTGCCGTGGCATTGCACGCCTACGAAGAAGGTATCCATGATATCCAGTTTCAAAGTAGTGAAGTGCTCTCAACCGCAAAACACTACCATGTTCGTCTTAATAGGGAAGCCATAGAAATACATAAACATAAAAATAATTTCAACAGAAGGGAGGAATCTCTAAATCTCAACAAAGCCTGGTACCCAGCTTTGAAAAACACGAAAATAATACAATCCGATAACACAATCAAGCAGGTAGGACGGTGCAATCACGACTCATTAATTAGGCAAGTAGACAATGGCAACATTCCATCCGGTCAGGTAACCCAGTCATCCCAAGAAAAGATTTTTCTACTGTTGTATCAGTTTTACGTCGCTCTGTGAGTAAAACCTCGTAGTATTTTGTTTTTCAAGTCGGTCGTCGGAAAAGTAAAGTGTAAAACTCGTGCGGAAACTGGTTATTTCATACTCGTGTGACAAGATGATAAATCACTTGTCTATGGCTCGTGGTTTATTATCTCCTCACACTCGTATGAATTATCCTATTTTCCGCACAAGTTGGACCTACCTATTTCAATGAGTAAAAGATGTTACTAACCAATAGTTGTGTCTGATTTTGATATCTCGTCTAGCTCTTTTGATTTCTCCTTTATACCCTTCGCTGTCTGTTGATGTATCATCTCGACTTTTTTTCAAACTTCCAGGAGAATTTGTAGAGGAATCAATTAAACTCATTAGCGAGCTGAAATATAAATTGATTTATGTACAATTCCAACATTATCAAAACATAATATATTTAGACGATCTACTTGAAATATGTAAATTTCGCACTGAAAACTAGCATGGAAAATAACGTATTAGTGTAGCTATCGAATATTACATAAAATAGTTCCCAAACAGATTACATTCCTACGACATGAAAAATTAAATAAGACACACTTCATCCTAAAACTATGTTTTTCTGTGAAAATTATAAGTAGGTGTAATGGAATTCACGCAAAATTCAATTTATTTTTCAATGTTCTGTGAGTGAAATGCCGTAGTATTTTATTTTCCGGGTCGGTCATCGGAAAAGTATGCGGTAAAACTCGTGCGACAAGATGAGAAACCACTCGCATACGGCACATGGTTTATCATCTCGCCACACTCGTATGAAATATCCTATTTTTCCCACTAGTTGCACAATATACTATAGCACTAAACTGGAAAATGTACAAAAGAAAAATTATTAAAATTAGTTTCAGCTAATATTATGAATTTTTCTTTCTCAAATTTATATTTATAGAATTGAATGCTTCGATATAGAAGTATTCAGGAATAATTTTTTGTAGTAATTAATTTAAAGAGAATAACTATTTCTAGGAGTATTTCTAGTTGTGTTACCTTGATGCAATTTCCACAATAGGGGTGCATGAAATGGTGTGACCAGGAGCATTTTCCTTATCACAGAAAAACACTTCCATATCATCCATTTCGACACTGACTTTCTCAGGCAATTCTTCATGTTTGGTATATGTATTTTCTTGTATTTCTTGTAGAACTCTAGAACTAATTCAAGAAAATTCAGAAAATATTATAAGCGGTGTAACTACAAACTCAAAATTTGTTTGCATAAAGTTGTGTTACTAACCATCCTTGGGCAAGAATATTATCACTTTTGCGGAGACAAAGTGTTGGTACTGCATTGGCTTTCAAATGGATTCTATTGCCCTTTCTAACTAAATCATCCTGAGAAAAATGCCTGCTGCAAATTACATTTTTCTCGCTCAATTGCTCTGCATAGGGGTCTCTCCCTAAAGCCCTTAACCAAGAATTGTGCCTCTTTTTTGTCAAGCTAAAATAATTAGGTATTTTGGACAAAGTAGATACATTAAAAAAGTTATTAGTTACCAAAAATAATTCATCCCAGGTATTTTACCTTTACTTTCACACCACAGCACTAAACAGTTCATTGTTTATCTGAAGAAAGAAACCGGAAGAAACTGTTTTATTGAAAAATATCGTAAAGCAACGGATTAATGCAAATTCACTGAAGATAACACTACCTATACAGTAGAGGACAATTAAAATTTTAAAATCATATCAAAACAACTAAACCGAAAACCGACTCTGACCTCTGACATGTTTGTCAGTTGATGAATAAACACTGTTGCATGATATTTATAATTACAGTGACATAGGTGCATTATTACATTAAATAAGTTTCTTTCGCTCCTAAAATTGAGATTAATCTATCTCTAAAACGTTCTTTAGATATCAAAAAGTCTTGACAGTGCTGAAAAATGCCTCTCTTTTAAATGGAATGGGTTTAATTTCCTCATGACACAATACTTTGAATTGGAACGACAAATGATTTTAAAACTTGGCAACGATCTACCCAAACTGAACTGATGACGAGCATGCGCAGTTCGTAAACAGGCGTACATACGCGGCATGCTTTTCGCCGTGAAGTTTAGTGGGGTTATCGTTCTAGATTAAGTATATAATATATATTTCTATGGGTAAGGCACGTCTTATTTCTGCCAATTTTTGATTAGAAGTAGTTTCAATTTCTTCTTGAAGTTAAGCAAATGGTAAGACCTAAATTCACTGGGTAGCGAATTGTAATATTTTGGTGCGATATACGAGAAGCTTCGAGTGAATATTGACGTGCGATGTTTGGGAATAACGAGGATTTTACTGTTGCGTGTCACAAATCTGTTTATGTTGGAAAATGATGCCAGTCTATTAAAAAGATAATCAGGTTTTCGGGAAACTAAAATTTTATGTACGTTCGTTAATAAATGCAAATTTCTGAGTTTTTATAGTCTCAACCAACCGGATTGTTTCATTTTTGTTGATATGTGATCAAACTTACGGATTCCATAACATAGGCGAAGACAGGAATTCTGTATCCGCTGCAGGCGATGGGCATCAGACTGTAACAAGGCGGGGCCATAGATGCAATCTCCATATGAAATTTTTGAAAAAATCAGCGATTCACAAAGTTTCATTTTAAGTTGTGTGGAAAGAATGTCTCTATTTGGGTATAACTGTCGCAACGTGTTATAAGAACTTCGACATAGGTAACTAACATGCTTGGTAAATCTCAGTTCTGGATCAAAGTATAGTCCTAAATTCTTACACTCATTAGCCATAGGCAGTTTGTTGTTTCCAATATATATCTCGAATGATATCAAGGCAGATTCTCTCATTTTCTGTGGCCCAAATAACATGGCTACCGATTTTTTTGGATTCAGTTTCAGCTTATGAGCGGATGAAATATCGGATAATGACTGAAGGTCGTTATTGATGGTAATCTGAGCTTCTTGAAGGTTACCACAATGGCACAATATATTTGGGTATCGTCTGCGTAATGGTGTACAGTTGATTCGATACAAGAGCGGTGGAAGTCAGAAATATATATACTGAAAAATCACTCTTTTCCCTCCAGATCCTGAAAATGTTTATGGTTAACCTCGTATAAAAGCATTCGGGTGAGAGAATATCGAAAGTGGGGCAATAGAATTATCACACTAAGTTCGGGTATTTCGCCCTAATTGCTTGAATCACAGATCAAACTAGTTGTTCACCTATATTAGCTAATTCACTAATTGGCTGATTCACTTCGGTCAATTACACGCAGCGTTAATAAGGTGGGTTGATATTACGAGTTGGTTTTTGGGACGAGTAAACTGGGCGCAATGAAATTTGTATTCCTCGTCGCAGAGCCGTAACTAGGTGGATGGCGCCCGTGGCGAATATGTATGTTTGAGACCCCTAACAATAGTAATAACTCAGATAGCTAATACCGTAATTTGAGGTGAATTCGGACAGTAGGGGTTAACCCGGACAAAGACGCCTATGCGCAAATGTTAGCCAAGGTCATTAAATCGATTCGTTGAAAATATGCAGTTCTTGTTGTTTCTTGTTCAGATGCCATTTGTGTCACACGGGAGACGTTTGTGCCAATAATTAGAAGCCTCAGTCAACGTGCAGGTACGCATTTTGTTATTCTTCGTTTTTTATGTTTTGAAGAACCTTCAAAAAGAAACTCTTGCACCCAAAAAACTGTTGGGTTTATGAAATTGAAATTGCCAAAAGTCATTTGGTGTTTTATTGGCAATGAGTGTGCATAACCAGATTTCTTGAATTTTTTTTTTTTTTTTTAAATAAAATAGTTGACAAAAAATTGTTTACAGTTGGGGTGGATCCAGACAGAATGGTGCGACAATATAAGAAGAAAGTTGGAGTTAGATTTATGAGTTATAAGAAAGAAAATTTACAGAAAGCAGTTGAAGACGTGCAAAGAATAAGAAAAATTTTAAGGCAAGCATCTGAATGCTACGAAGTCCCAAAGTCTACTATTTTTGACGGAATAAAAGGTAAATCTCTTCAAAAACAAGGTGGGCAATGTGCCATTTCCTCGGAAGAAGAAAAACTACTTGCTCATGGCATTTTAAAATTTAGTGAATGGGGGTTTCCCATAACACGTAATGATATCAGATTATTAGTCAAAAATTATTTATTAGAAAGGGGAAAACCGTCAAACCATTTGAAGGAAATCTACCAGGCATAGAGTGGTTCTACAATTTTCTTCAAAGTAATAACGTTTTAACAGAACGTATGGCCCAAAATATAAAACGATCAAGAGCAAGTATCACCAAGGAGATAGTACTAGACTATTTTAATAACTTGAAAAAAAGTGTTGATAGGAGATAACCTGTCAAGCCACATTTCTATCCGTGTTCTTGAAGCTTGCGAACATAATGATATTAACTTTGTGTTGCTACCACCCAATGCTACACATTTGCTACAGCCTTTAGACGTTGCTTTCTTTGCTCCCTTTGAGAAGTCTTGGAGAAACGTTCTGACGAATTGTAAGAGTAAAAACAAAGGATGTATTCCCAAATCTGAGTTTCCCATTGTTTTTAAACAAGCTATTGAAACCGTTACAAACTTAGAAACCAACATTAAGTCTGGTTTCCGATCCTGTGGAATCGTTCCACTAAATGCTGATATTGTATTAAAAAGAATACCGGACTCTCAAATACCAGAAAATCAAACAAAAAATGAGGAACATTGGACCAAAACTTTTCAAGAATTTCTTCGGGAAAGCAGGTTGGTCACAACTCAAGAAAATAAAAAAAGCCGTGGCAAAAAGTTGCAGATACCTCCAGGTAAAGGAAAAACATCTGATGATCTGAATCCATCCTCTAGCAAAGCAACAATTCGATCTGAGTGACTATTGGATAGTAACGAAGATGAAGCAATTTCTGAAGAGGACATAACCGAAAATGAACATGTTGAGGAGGAGGAATCTGGAACTGAAACTGACACTGAGACTGCAAAAAATGAAACCGATAAGACTGATTGTTCTATTGATGTAAATAGTTTTGTAATTGTGAGATTTATTTCGCAAGCGAAAAAACAAAAAATTGCTGATAAGTATTATGTTGGCTGTGTTACAGAAATAATTGACAGAACAAAAAATATGTACCTTGTTACCTTTCTAAGGAAACAAACAACAGAAAAAATGGGGATTAATTTTACATATCCTTCAGTTAAAGACGAAAGTATTGTTGATGTCGTTCAAATTTTTAAAGTCCTTAAAACAGTAAAAAACTTGAAACGGAATAGATATTAATGTCCTGAGTTGTTAAGACTGAGTGTAAGAATTGAGTAATTTTTTTTTATTATTTTTTAGAATTCCTTCTTGTGTTAAGTTTCAGAGTTGCTTTTTTATTTGTTTTTATTTAAATTTCAAGAATTATATTTTTTGTTACCAACACTTATTTTTTATATAAGTAATATAGTTTTATATAATGTTATAAACAATAAAGATTTATAAATCAAGCATATAGATACAGTTTGTTACAGAAAAAAACAATTTTTGCTGCTTAAATTTTTTTTTTAAATAATTTTTATCCGGATTCACATCAATAGATGGGCTAACATAAATTATAACGGAAAATAAAGGTGTGTCCATATTCACCCCACACATAGGGGTGAATTCGGACAGTATATAAAAAAATATATATATGAAGCAATTAGAAATTTATTATTTTGGTTATTAAAATACATTCCTGAGATATTGAAGCATTTATATTATTTTTTTGAAAATTTTTGTACACTGCATTTGAAATTTATCAACAAAAAACTACGAAAACTACGAAAACTGTCCGACTTCACCCCAGATTGGTATTATTCAGATCCAAAGTCATTTTGGTGCCCCCTGCGGGCTAACCAAAAGTCATTGTGGAGCCCCCTGCGGGCTAGCCAAAAGTCATTGTGGCGCCCCCTGCGGGCTAGCGCCCGCGGCCAAAGCTTTCCTTGCCCCGCCCACGTTACGGCCCTGCCTCGTCGTAGTGATGAGAACTCGTTGATCAAAAAGGGTATTCCAAATTCTAAACTTGATGGCTTATAAGACGCTTCTGCAGAACCAACAGATATTGATATTGAACATTATGTGAATGTGATAGATAATCATAAAATCAAACTGGTGGGTGAAAAACCTGGAAAATTAATATGTTTTTTATGTCCCGATGGCCGTTTGCTCGGATGGAAAGAAAATGTTGGTTAAAAATGAAGTTAACAATAACGCTGTGTGGATTTTTGAATTCATCCGAGGCTTCAACACTGAAAAAAAAAATCTATATTATTTTTTGAAATTACTGATGGGCAAAATTATTTCGTTGAAGGAAGAAATTTATCCGATAAAAAAAATACTCTTGTGCTTTTACTGTTCAATAATGTCCCTTCCATACCTTTTTTCAACCATTCCTTAGTATTTTTGTACCAAAATCACACACTTTCCATTATTCCGAGTATCTCTTGAATGGTAAAAGACCTAAAGTGAAATATTGCCAGAGATTCATTATTCCAGTACAATTCAATATTGTCATTGGAGCACTGGAATGACCACTAGTTCTGAACAACGAACTCTCATTCTATATCAGCAAAGTTGAGTCAAAGGAATAATTTTCAGAAAGCGTGTGTTCAAAAATATGACAATCGTTTTTTTGTATTCACTCTTCGTTCTGTAACCATACCAATAATTGCCTTTTCCACTACACTGATAAAAAGGATGTCTTCAATCAAATATATATATCGTCTTGAACAGAATAATCTTCTGAAAAGAATAATTATTTCTAATTGATGAATATACTCTTATTTCAAACTGTTTGCTTCTTAACATAAATTATCTTAAAATGAATTTGTTTTCATTAATACATTCCAACTCTTTAGAGAACACCTACTTGTGAAAAATGCTCCTTTTGACTCAAGAACATAATTTCTTGGGGAAGGTCAGGAGGAAGCAGCACGTGGCACAGTCAGCCAATGAGCGTCACTCTAGTGGATGCACGCGAAACCCCGCCACCGGAACGGCACGAACCCACGCGAAAGCGAGCACTGCGACTGCCGACTGGGACCTCTATCCTGTTTGCTGTTACCCGCGTTTGGTTTGGGGGTTGTGTTTGAATCATAATTTTAGTTGTAAGTTTTGTATTTGTCGCAGTGGTTATGTGCAAATGTGCTGCTACAGACGTGCAATATGGAGGTCCAATTATTTCTGCACGATTTGAATTTAGGTCATTTATGGACCAGTTGTGAAGGTAGGTTGAAGATATTTTTGTTTTCAACAGGTGTGTGATAATGGCGAATGATGCTACGTTGATTATATAGTTTCTGAAATTATAATATTACAAAACTATTCTCATATATAACCATTATACCTCAATTGTTCGCAGTTGTTCTCTGTTTGTTGAACTGTACCATATGAACATGGTTTCCATGGCATATTTTTATAACCAAGTGCACATTTGTACTGAACGTCCAAAGGCAGATAATCTTGAATCAAAAATGTATTGCATTATGAAGAACAATATTGTTCGTTATTGAAGTTGAAATATTTTTGCCTCAACCAACTCACACCATCGAACAAAGAAAGTATTCACAATAGGGTTCATTATCAAAGTTGAAATATTCTTGCACCAAACAACTCCCATTATTCGGTGAAGAAAGTGTTCATATGTCTCAAAACAGTTTCCTTTCAAGTGGTCAAGAGGATTCCATAAAAAAATCAAACTAATATTTGGTTGGACCTATTCAAGAATACAATCGACTTGAATCAATGCAATTATGCATTGATGCAAAAAATCTTTTTTATCAGTGTAGCAGTATTTCATTTCCAGTTGTTCGAAACCAACCTTTTTCATGCCTGTGAAATTCATTGATCATTTGGAATGTTATTCTGTATTCTATAGCGGTAGAAACTCTACTACGTAGTGAAAAGGTCATGTATTTCCCGCATTCGATCAAATCTACCCACTTGATGTTCCTACATTACTTATTCAAATTTTGACGTCGAGGGGAGGACCAGATATACGGAATCGATAACGCAGCCTCGCAATCAGAACAAATCCAAACTCAAATAAAAGTATTGCCTTAATAACACCCTCAACATTCCGGTAGTCGCGCGTATCTGATAGATACATGACCGTAAAAAGCCGGAAAGAGAATGAGCTCACGTCAGGTGAGCTCACGTGCTATTAGGTTGTCACGATGTAACCATGATAGCATGCTTAGAAATACACTACTATCACTTTCTTCTACGGATGCTATACAATGTGCCACTTCTCTCATCGCTTTCATATGTTCAAAACGAAAGATTTCTCACGCAGTAGGAAATACAGTGAGAAGTAATTTCTCACAGTGAGAAATAATTTCTCACTGTTATCACGATAACCCAAGTCAGTCATGAATTGTTACATGTCAGATTGATATGACACGTTCTACACGTTGACAACGCTACCATATCAACGTGTCATATCCAAGTAGCCCATTGTTAGCGTTTCTATAACAACAAAACAGAAGCACTACATAATTATTGCTGTCAACTTACCCAACGAAAATAGTTTTATTGTTATTTGTTATAATATAAACAGTTCAGATTCATTAAATATTGAATATATTGAAAAGCAATAGATGTTCGCAATAATTTGCTACCAAGCACATTAAGAGCAAAATATGAAATCGCTTACAGAAACTTTATGGACTGGAAAATGAAAGCCAAGGTAAATTCTTGTTCCGAAAATACCTTGTTTATTTTGAAGAGTTGTCAAGAAGATTGAAATCATCAACATTATGGTCTCAGTACTCGATGCTGAAGGGTACCTTAATGATTAAAAACTGTGTTGATACATCAAAATACGTAAAACTACGTGCATTATTAAAACGTAAATCTGAAAAATATGTTCCAAAACAGTCAAAAACTTTAACTTCTGAAGAAATTCAACAATTTTTAAAAGATGCACCTGATGAAAAGTATTTGCTAAAGGTATGAATTGAAAATTTTTAAATTGTTATAGGAAAATGAATGTTTGGTTTTGATTTCAGGCTGCTTTAGCTATTGGCCTTACAGGGGCATGCCGTTGTGATGAACTTTGAAAATTAAAAGTTGATGACATGGAAGATCTTAATTCGGCCCTTTTAATAAAATTACCCGATACTAAAACCTAGAAATTTCACAGTCACAGGAGAATTCTACAAAATTTACAAAAAATATGTGAAGCTACTACCATGCACAAATGAAACACGTTTTTTTTTTTAATTACAAAAATAGCAAATGTACGAAACAGACTGTGGGGATAAATTAATTTGGCACCATGGCGAAAGAAATAGCGAAATTTTTGCAATTACCGAACCCTGAATTATATACTGGCCACTGCTTCCAAAGGTCATCTGCGACTATTTTAGTTAATGCAGGGGCAGATCTTTTAACTTTAAAATGCCATGGGGGTTGGAAATCCAGCAATGTTGCTGAATCTTATATCGACAACTCCATAGCTAACAAAATGAAAATTTCAAAAAGTGTAGTAGAATCCATTCAGCCTCCAGTGCCATTAGAACCTGAACTCAACAATGCTGTGGAAGCTCAGTACGTTTCCCCATCAACTTCAATTTCGACCGCAGCTGATATTTCAATTACCGAAAACATGTTGATACAAAACAACCTACCAGGAATTACTTTACAAAATAGTTCAAATATAGCTGTTAATTACTATTTTGAATGAAATATAAAAATAAGTTAATGACATACAAGTATTATTATATTTGTATTTTAATTTTCAATACTTGAAAACAACGCATCCGTAGAAAAAGTACAATGTACAATTCGTGAGAAAACGACATATTTCTCACTTGTTGTACAATATACTATTTATGATGTAGTACCCAAATGGGTAGGTTTGATTTCGGTCTTGTTTGTGCTATTTGCTTTATTTAGTGCATTTTCTTACTTTTTGAAACATGCACTAAATGAAGCAACATCACAAACCAAGAAAATAATGTGCTCACCTGGTATACCTAGATCCTTTCCAGTTTCCTCCCAAGCTGCTTGCCGAATATGTTGGTCCCGATATTCACGCAATCCATAATAATATAATACAGCATGCTCTCTTACTTTTTCTATTAAGATCTTATCCATTTTCCGATATCAACAACCACAAGTAACCCCAAACCGATGTATACTGTGAGCTCACGCAGGTACAAATAGGTACCTTTACATTCACGCGCAATCACGCGCGATTGGAGCGCCACGGTCCAATCGCGCGCGAAAGAATGTCAGTGTAAAGGTAAATAATCACTCGGTGTTTAGACGTGTTGAAACCTGCAACGTACGTACTTTCCCAAGGGATTTTGTGCAGTTGAGTTGTTCAAGTTGATTTCACCATCACGCGGTCAAGCTCGTGTAGTGTCAAGACTGTGAGTATGTTATGTTCTTATCAGTTGTTGTAGCTGTAGTTTGTTTTTATAATATGAAATATGAAATAGACAATTTCTATTAAATAAAGAAGACTGACTCACCTTTAAATACGTTTTCTTCAAAACCTAGCTCATATATGGCTTTACATGTCTCTGGTATAATTTGACATAATGCTGGTGCTGATATTCCGGTAGAAAATTTTAAATCTTCGAACGAACGGCCTGTAGCTAAATATCTTAACGTTGCTGTTAATCTTTCTTCGACTGTTATACTTTCACGTATGCTTGTATCTTTTTTAGCAATTAAAGGGGCAACCAGATTCAACACTATGCGAAATGATTCTGCATCCATTCGCAAATAATTTTAAAAATCCATTGTTAACTTATCACGCAACTCATTTAACAAAGGCATATGCCCATATTTGTTCCGATTTTGCATCCATGCTTTTACCCAACAACTCCTTTTTTGACGATTATTTATTTTAAAGTATTCAGATAGGCCAGGCACAGAGCTACCTTTATCTTTCGTTTTCGGTTTTTTATTTTGTCCATTTTGGTCAAACCGTATATAAAACTGTTTAAATGTTTACCACTCCACGAGCCACGACTACCGCGAGTGAAAGTTGGCACTTTTTGATTTACACTAGCAGTTTTATCGTCTACGATTCTCGGTCCAGGCCTAAACCACGCGATTGGCATGTTGCAATTTTAGGGAGACATATTTTACAACGCGACACTCTTGGCCACGCGAAAACACGCGCGATCGGACGTGGCGCTCCAATCGCGCGTGATTGCGCGTGAATGTAAAGGTACCGAATGTGTGGACTTGCAGAAACTTAGCACATGCTCTTACGCAAGCGGTTGGAAATGTAACGTAATAAGCATGAGGAGACCTCAGTGTGCTTCTTATGCATAAAAATACCATGTTTAACAGCGTTTCACACTTTTTGTCTGTAACGTGATAGCACGTGAGGTCACGTGAGCACACATGACGTGAGCTCAGTCTGTTTCCGGTTTAAGAGCTCCCGCGCACGAGCGGTTATTCAACCGATCAACCGCTGCGGTGGTTCAACCGCCTGAATCCGACGTATTGTTTGTAATGCACGTAAACGCACTAGGCGGCTTGTACCCGCCGCTGTTGAAAAAACGCATCACGACCTATTCAGCGAACGGAGCGGTTGCCGCTTATTCAAATGAAACTGATGTTCTCGAACGGGCTACCGCGCATAAGCGGTTGAACTGCCGTCAGGGGTATTCAGTTTGTGGCTTTCTTGTGCTTGGGGTAGTTAACAAAATGACTGGATCTGTCTATTGCGATAGTGAGAAATTAATTATCGAAGTTGAAAAAAGACCAGCTCTGTATAACAAACAATTACCAGAATACAGCGATAAAAATATAAAAGAAAAGCTCTGGGTAGAAGTGTGTGAAGCTGTAGTACCGGAATGGTGTAATTTAGCTGCAGAAGAAGGAAAGAAGAAAGGTAAGTGCGTAGTTAACAAAGATGTACTACATTGCTTTGTAAAACAGATATGTGCATACAGGGTCATTTCATATCAATTTGAGCCTCATAGTAAAACAGTAAGCTAATAATAAAAATAAGTACTGTTTGTAGTTGATTACTGCAGTAAGTACATATAACTTCAAAATATAGTGTCAAGAATTATATTTGTGTATTCGACTATATTTTCTCATACTGCCAAGGTACACATCCCTCCGGAGTAGTAAAGTAATGGGTGAAATATTCTCGGATATCATTCCCTTTTAGAGTGCTTCGAACTCCAAGTGCCACTATATTGTCCATAGAACATGCATGCAGAGTATCTTCAAATATTATTCCATCTCGCTTCCTAACAAAATTATGGAGAATGCAACATGCCTTCACTATATCATCACAAAAAGATGGGTTAACATCAAGAGCACAATGTAAAATTCGCCATTTATTAGAGAGTATTCCAAAGGCACATTCGACCATTCTTCGTGCTCTTGTTAATCTGTAATTGTAAACCCTTTGTGATATTGTCAATTTTCTACGTGGATATGGACTTAAAATACTTTCTGTTAAGCCAAAAGCTTCATCTGCTACCATGACGAATGGCATAGGTGTTCCCTTGTCATCTCCACGTAAAGTGCTACGTGCGGGAATGTGCAATTCTTTATTTTCCATTTTTTTGTACAAATTTGAACGTTTAAAGATATTCGCGTCACATTCTGCACCATAGGTACCAACATCGATATAAATAAAACAGTAATCTGCATCTACTACCGCTAAAAGAACCATGGAGAAAAATGATTTATAATTGAAAAACAACGATCCACTCTCATTGGGTTTTTTCAAACGGATATGTTTCCCGTCGATGGCACCAATGCAGTGCGGAAAATTTGTCCTTTCTTCAAATTGGGTTGCAATCTGTAGCCAGTCGTTTTCTATTTTTGGGGCCATAAATACAGGTTGTAGGCATATCCATATTGCTTTGCACGTCGTTTGTACAATCTCCCGAATAGTGGTAGCTCCAAGTAAATATTCATAATGTAACGAATAAAAACTGTTTCCTGTCGCTAGGTATCTGAAACAAAAAATAATTCAGCTTTTATTTGTTTGCAGGTAACGACGTCCAACGGAAATGGAAAAATTCAAGAGACAGTTTTCGGAAGGAACTGAATCTGCAAAAGACGATGACATCAGGACAAGGACATAAAAAAAGACGAAAATATTTGTATTTTGAGCAACTTCTGTTTCTGCTACCCACAATCAAAGAACGAGAGACAAGTGGCAACTGTAGTCCATTCCCTACCAAGGAAATACAGGAAGACGCAGTAGATGTCCCTATCGCAAAGTCTCACCCAAACAACGACATTCCAGGTTCAGATGCTTTGCAAACTACATACAACAGCAAATACAAATAAACGACGTAAGAAACCCACTTACGAGGAATCCTTATTAGCAATTCTTCAAGATCAACAAAAAGACGATATTGATGACGATAAAAGTTTTTTACTCTCGTTATGGCCATCACTAAGAAAACTATCTGCGCAGCAGAAATTACGAGTGAAAATGGGATTTCTACAAGTTTTGCAAGAGGTTTCTTACACGTTACCTGGCCATACCGATATAGCTCCTTCCACAAACCAACGTATACCTACCCGCTTTCCTTATTAGCAACAAGTGCATTCAGGCGACATAATCTCCAGCCACAACTGGACTACAGCCCCTTCAACCTCAACCCCTCACCCAACATTCTCACGTCACATTCCACATGAACCAAATACATCTGTTGGGAACTATTATTCATCATTCACAACCAGCCCTCAACAATCACCTTTTTCACCAGATGATAGTTCGCTCCTCTCTACGTCTGAGTCAGAACTACTTGAACTTCATTAATATATCTTTAATGTAATATCATACTTACTTTAAATTCAAATGTAATATGCTGATATTTTTTTGTCATACAGCTTAAGTTTCAATAAATACAACCTTTTTCTTACCTGAGAGTTACTGCCAACCTTTCTTCTGCTCCTACAGCCATTCTCATGTTTGTATTTTTGTATGTAACATGACGTCGTATCATATTCAACAGTTCATCAAATGAGCTCTTGCTCATTCTAAAATAACAAAAAAAATTCTTTGGGTGTGTACATAAATCAGCGTATATTTTATGAAATTGTCCCTTTAGTAATCGTTGTCCTACTAATGGATGAACCCAATATCTTTTTTTCTTGCGCTTTTGTCGTAAACGTAATAATGCAGCACATAGAGTAGCAATTTTAGCGACCTTCATGTTCAAACTGCGACGCGGCAGGCGGCACCTACCTGCTCGTCTGCTCACTACTCATTGAACTAGCGATTTCTCGCCGCGACGGCCAAATAACCGCGCGGTGAAACAACCTCTCGTGCGCGGGAGCTCTAACGCGTTGTTTGTGAATCTGCTGATTAGTGGGGTTGTTCTGCCGTCTACCTTCCTGTCTTACAAGCTGTGAAATGTTAAAATCTGTAAGAACTCGTTGCAGTGAATTGGTCAGCTGAAAAGTGCTACTTGTATCTGACAGATACGCCGAGATCAATAATTGAGTTTTATTAATATGCGCACAAATATTTATTTTATTAACGTAATTGCGATTCTTTTTGTTTTATCTAGAGTCCCACTGAATATTTTCCTCGGGGATTTTGAAAAGACATATAAAGTAAATTGTATCTGACAGATACTTGCGACCACCATTGTAACTGTGGGGAACTATCCCATTTATTTATATAGCATTGCATATACAAAGTATTGCGCATTCAAGCGTTGTTAACTATCA
Source organism: Chrysolina haemoptera (assembly GCA_958298965.1). Taxonomy (NCBI): domain Eukaryota; kingdom Metazoa; phylum Arthropoda; class Insecta; order Coleoptera; family Chrysomelidae; genus Chrysolina; species Chrysolina haemoptera. The sequence continues at coordinate 26,699,623 of OY282597.1, read as the reverse complement.
TCCTCAAGTCTAATGAATTAACAGTTTCAAAAATTGGAAAGTTATTCCATCAATTTTATTTGAGTATCTGAGAGATACACCTGCAATCATTTTTGTCGCGCCAAGACCCGCGACTAACGAAAGATTAAATTAGCTTCACCCGTATCCATAATAATGATAATGGTAATAAATGCTTTTATTGTTAGGATACTCAGTACAGATACTTAACCTAACAAAAGGCAGGATTCAATCTTCGCACATGAAAAACCATTGCAGAGCTTTGTCTTCCATCCAACCATTAAAAATAAACTCGTGATAATTCCCAATTTCAACATAAATAACAAAAAATAAATAAAAAAAATACATAAATCATAACTGGAGAAGTTACAGACTACAGAAAAGAAGATCATACCAAAGATTGAAAACTAAAAATAATATAAAAAAATCAAAACATGTCATATTTCTATATTCAAAATATTTTTTGTCGATTAAATATTGTTTCAGTTTTTTCTTGAAAGTTTTGAGTGGAAGTAACTCGAATTCAGCCGGTAACCGGCTGTATTTAAGTTACGACTAGTTTTTTTTAAAGTCTTTTTTCACTGAATTTCAATATATGGTAATATGAAATATACATATCTATATGTATGTATGTAACGGAATCTTTGAACGTAATTTTCACCCATTTCTAGACGTCCGATGATTTTAAGTTTTGCATGTGTTGATAAATCCGGTGACAATGCAATATAACATTTTTGTCCATTTTTGTCCAAGTTACATTGAAAGAAATATCTTTTAGCTGTACTACAAAATTGTACAAAAGTACAATTTCAACTGTTATATGATTTCTGAATTGAATAGGCGCCAGCATAGTTCGCCCTTCAGACGGATCAGTCTTTTTTTCAAAATAATTATTTTATTACTGGTTGATAGACTTTCACTGAATACCTCATTCAAATATTGTATTTTCAATACCATCTTCTAACTGCAATCGTGTTCTTTGACAAATCTAAAAGGCCCCCATACACTTAGATACAAGCTGCGATCTAGTTATCGATGCAGAGGTTTCATGGTGCAAGTTTCTCGAACTGCAAATGATTCCACAACAGATTTTAAGAATATACTACTATGGGAATACAATTTCCATGACAGGTTTATGTCGAAAATAACTTTCAAAGTGTTACCGCAGAAAAAATATTTCCATCATTTCTAGCCTTGATGTGTATACTTGCTTCTGAAGAGGCTGCTTTCCAATACTTTCAATCTCCCTGACGAACTTTCATTTCATTTCATTTCATTTCATTTATTTTCAGTCACGAAAGAATATAATACAGTAACATGACTATACAATACACTAATGTGACAATGTCAGAAGGTAGATAATTCCAAAAGACTAACCAATTTGGCAAAAAGAAAAGAAAAAACACGACATATAAATGTATAAATAAAAGCAGAGATTTAAAAACAGATAGAAATGATCAGAAATCACTATAAAATTCCTCCAGCGAATAGTAGGTTTTCTTCAATAATAACTGTTTCATCTTCCTCTTGAACATATGAATATTTCTCAAGTTTTGTACATCTTTAGGAAGAGTATTAAATAGTTTGCAACCATTATAAAAGGTACCCCTTTGATATAGGCTGGAAGAATGTTTCGATGGAAGCAATCTGTTTTTCATACGAGTTTCATAGGTATGTTCTACTATTTCAGATTCAAAATATGATTTATTTTTGAAAACAAAGCAGACAACATCATAGATATAAATCGATATCATTGTGAGAATTGAGAGGCTCTTGAAGTGTTCTCTACATGATTCTAGTGGTCCGATTTTTGACACGATACGAACTGCCCTTTTTTGTAACATGAAAATTCTTTGAGCATCCGTGTAGTTCCCCCAGTGCATTATACCATACTTCAGGTTTGAGTGGAAACATCCAAAATATAAATGACAATATTCTTGCTACATTGTTGGGCTGATATACAGAGTGCATAGCATGTTTTAGCAAGTTTCGAGGCCAAATTATTGATATGTGTCCCATCTCAAGTTACAGTGGAGGGTGAGACCTAAAAGTTTTGTTGTGTCATAGCAAAAAATATCAGTGTTGTTCAGAGCAATAGTATTAGGAGTTTCAACCTGAGAATGACCAGTTCTAAAAGTAATCAATAATGATTTTTCATTTGGCTCACATTCTGATACACATGGTCTGCTTGGGTTATAACATCATCGATGTTATCGGACACAAAAAGGAAATTAGTATCGTCAGCATAAGCTACGAGTCGAGTAGTAGCATGACTCATCTGTTCTAGTAAATCATTGATATAAATGAGAAACAGAGTGGGCCCCAATATGGATCCTTGTGGTACTCCAACCCAGACTGAAATGAAATCAGAGACAAAGCCATTGCATTTGACCTGTTGGTATCTATTCCCAAGATAAGAATCAAACCACTGAAGCGCAAGGCCCCTAATGCCATATCTCTGCAATTTGTATAGGAGAACTTCATGATTCACGCAATCAAAGTCCTTGGAGAAATCAATAAACAATCCTAACGCAACTTTTTTCTTGTCTAAAGCCCTAGTTATCTCATCAACAAACTCACACAGTGCTGTGTCGGTACTCTTACTCTTTAAAATACCATGCTGGCAATCTGAAAGCATTTTATTTTCTATCAGGGATTTCAAAAGCATTTCATTCACGAGAGTCTCAATTACTTTCCCAAATCTTGAGCATAAGGTTATGGCCCTGTAATTGGTGATTTGTTCCGTATTTCCTTTTTTATATAGCATAATAACACTGGCTTGTTTCAATTTTGATGGAAAAACTCCCTGAGATATAGATAAGTTAACTATATGGGTAAGTGGTTCGTTAATTACTTCGCTTATTTTTTTAAGTATTGCATTCGATATTTCATCACAGCCTGATGAATTAGAGTTTTTCATGTTCTTTATTACGTCTTCAACCTCATAAGGTTGAGCTGGACTGTTTTGTATACTGCTATCTATGAAATCGTAGTCAATTGTTTTCGTGTTATCATTTGCAGAGGTAAAATGACCAGAAGTGAAGAAATTGTTTGTGCTTGACAAAGCGAAATAGATTTTTATCGACAAAAATGTATTGGGGATTAAATGCGAGAGAAGCGAACCTTACTTCAATAAAATGAACGATTTCTGTGAGTGATATTTTTTAATTAAATTCTCCCTATCTAATTTATTTAATGCATTTTCAATGAAAAGTAGAGGTTATTAAAAAAATCAACTATCTGAATGAAAATGCATATTTTCACTTTCAGATCTTTTTCTTTTCAGTTAGGTTCTTTTCACAATATCTATCAGATGTAGTTTAATTTCCACCGTGGCTTTAGCCGGGGAAGTATTTGTTTTCTGTTAGATATTACAAAAAAATCAATTTTTTTTTCCAATTTTCATAAAGAATCTTCTCTTTTTCAACATGAATACCTCTCAAGAAATTATCTTTAACGATGGAAAATAGCGACTAAAGTTTCTCTTTCAGTCGCAAATGATTCCACAACAGATTTTATGAATATCTTATTCATATTTTCGAACAAAAATCAAAATATCAATTCATACTTCAGCCACAGTAAAGAAAAGATGTTCTAAGTCAAACTCTCTCCGAATAATTAATTTATTTACTCTCGTGTCAAACTTGGAAATGTTTGCGAATTTGGGGAATGATCAGGGATGATATTTTCTTGGTTTCCACCATTTTGCGATACCTTTGTATTTTTTCTCTACAAATAAATACAATTCCATTAAATTTTTTAACAATGTTGTCGGGCTTGTACGAGGAGAAGATCAGTATAGTTCCTTCGTTATTTTTCCCAGTTTTGCTAAAGTGATTGGCCTATCAAGTTTACTTTATGGAATCGGCTTGAACTGTACCAAATTCATTCACTACTTGTAAGTGTGTCATGTTTTCCTACGATATATTTCGATTTCCGATAGTTTGCGTACATCAATAAATACGAATAAACAATTCTATCATAACAGGTGACCGCTATACTCGCGTGTTCCGCCACTGCAAGGCAAGGCCCCCTTCCCATTACACACGCCAACTTGCGGCACACCTCACCAAGGTAGTTACGACTTTGGTTGGCTTAGTTCGAACAAAACCTTGTATAAACATACCTACGTCCATCAAAACCAGTTAAAATTACTGCAAACCGCGGCGGTCTTCAATTTCGACAAGCAGGAACAGCAGGAAAATGTAAGCGTTCACGGTGATCGGTGATACCTAGCAGGAATCGAATTCTTTTGGCAGGACGTGCCTTTTCAGTAAACAACTATCGATTTGTGACATGTGTTTGTGAGCTCATGCGCCATTCTAGTGTTGTTGTTATGGTCGGTTGTGATTTGTGATATATTCGAAAATATGTGTTGTTTGTGATATGGCGGAGATAAAGCCGTTGTATTCAACATGTGTTGCGGTTCTAGGATTCATTTGTTTCGTAGTTGGCGCCACTGCAGTTGGGATACCGATGTGGGGATATTTCGACACACCGTACGGTGAGTTCGAATTTTTACGTTGGATGATGCTTTGCTTCGAAATCGTTGGTGCCATGAACGAACTGGCACTTATCGTGCATATTTATGCAACAGTTTTTAGTCATAAGAACGAATATTCGTCTATGATTGGTTGGACTGTTGATTCCGACCAGTAATATTGAAATATCCAGCAATAATCTTTCTATAACCCATAGATTATTTTAATTTCCGAGTCCCTACACGAAATTTTTCATACAATAAATATAAGAATATTTCTGCAGGATTTCTTCACAGATTATCAACGGTTGTTTTTCGGAAGACGAGTTTGCCGATAAGATTTGAAAGATGGATCGTTTTTATGTTAATTATATATGTGCACGGACGGAGCACGTCAAATTTAAAATCGACTTTTCCCGCGTTTATTCACATAATTGAGAATTGACCGTTCGTGTATGCGTTTGAAAGGGCAAAATTAAAGTTATTCCGAAAAGAAATCGATATGTTCTCGGATAATATAAACAATTAATATTCCTAACACTAATAGTTATTTATGCAACAAGTGCAAAAAGTAGGTGTTTATTGCACTCGACGTGAAATTGTCAAACGAGGCCATTAGGCCGAGTTGGACAACATGTCGAGTGCAATAAACTCTTTTTGCACGAGTTTCATACAATATTTTTTCTACGTTCATGCAAAAACCAGAAAATGTTTCATTTAGGTAGCACTAAACTGTAAGGAAGACATTGTTTGTTTAAATCTATCTGTTAAAAGTAATTCAAAAACATTTTGTGTAATTCAGCATTTTCTAGTAATTTCATAGTCCATTATGTAATGAATATGATGAAACATGCAACTATTTAAAACGTAATACAATCTCACAGAAAATGGGCTAAATTTGGCGTCGATTTGAAAGTTTATGTCTGTCATGATGACAGAACGCTATAGTAGAATGACAGATAAAGACAATAAAGAGACAGTTTTTCCACCAAATATAGTTCAATAAAGTTTTGTTTTTTGCATGAACGTAGAAAAACACTTTTAGCTCAAGTAGAACTCCAATGGAATTATCGGGAATTAATAGGTGATGGGGTCCTCTTAAAACAATCAGAACAACATTTCACTGAAAACTGTTCCCATGAGACGTTATCAGTCTCTTACGTTGGTTGCTTTAGGAACATTTTGATATATTTCATGTTTAGAAGTTTCAAATAGTTAATACTGGCGAGATTATTTAAATAATCGTAAAAATGTAAAATAGTTATTTATGCAACAAGTGCAAAAAGTGATGTTTATTGCACTCGACCTGAAATTGTCCAACGAGGCCATCAGGCCGAGTTGCCCAGTATAGGATCCAAGTTCACTTGGATAGGAAGGTCGTACCCTATTCGGTAGAGAACAAGATAGTGGTGAACCCGGCGAAGTCAGATAATTTCAACTTCACTACAAAGTACACTCACACAAAACATTACAGGAAGATGATGATCGATGGCGAATCTGTGGAAAACGTGAACACTGCGAGGTACCTGGAACTACAACGTCTTAACTTCGGTAGATATCTAACCCTGGCTATACAGACGGCCGGGCCGGTGGGGCACTCAACCGCACCTACCCTCTTAAAGCTAGAGTATCCAAACTGAGTCTAGACAACAAATTGTTGATCTATAAGCAGATCATAAGACCATCGCTAACTCATGCTTGTCCAGTGTTTTGCAGCTTAAAAACGACCCCATTGTTGAGGTTGGATAGGATGCAAAACCAGGTACTTCGTATCATAACCAATAGCAGAAGATACATTCGATTGGATACTCTGAGGAAGTTTGCTGGCGTCGGCTCAGTTCCGACATATAAGAAACTTGTCCTACAAATTCTATAAATACTACATACATGAAAGCCCTTTCACCAAGGACATAACTAAGCTCAGGGTGTACGATAATGAGCCCCGCAAACACGGCGGGCTTATTTATCAAGCGCTGAATATCTTCCACGAGCAAAGGGAAGAACCGGTTCCCTAGGGAACCAAGTCGAAAGTCAGATCTAAAGCGCGAAGTACCTTGACCCGGTTTTGCTCCAGCCTTTTCCGGGATGATAATCGAAACAACAAACCTCATCAACTTATAGCAAGCATGTATCAGCAGAAAGCGTGTATCTTACCGACTATCACCGCAGGTAATGAAATGTCCGGCTTTACGTTAACACCAGCGTGGCCGCACAAGGGCGCCCCCTCTCGGTGGCCCTAGGTTTGGTCTGGCAGGGCGCTCTCCTGTTGTTCTAATCGAGGGCAGGAGAGTTTCTACTTCTGCGCCCGTTTCTCACCCTTTTCTCTCCCCCCTGGGTTGGAAGGAGTGCTTGTATGGAATTTTATGTGACAAGTCATTATTTGTGTAATTTAAAATAGTTAAGCTATGTAATAAAAATCTTATTAATTGATTGATTGATTGATTGTCTGCCTTGTACCCAAGTAACACACCATATTGGGACAATATTTGTACAATATTGTGAAAATATTAGCAAAATATTCAAATAATAATATTGGCGAGAAAAAAATGTGAACATTCGGCGATATTGGTCCAATTTAAAAAATAATATTGGTCCAATATTGGCCTCAAAATGTAAGGCGATATTTGTACAATATCGCTGTAGCACACTCTCATTGGAATAATATTGGTAAAATATTGGCAGAATATTAAAACGTAATATTGGCGAGATAAAATTATAATTATTTCGGGACAAATAATATTAGTGAAGTATTGAGGAAGCAATATTGGCCCCCAAATATTTAGGGATATTGGTACAATATCATTTGCATATATTGGTAAAATATTCAAAGTGAATATGTTGCCTTGGAAACATTGATGAAATATTTCCGAAAAATGTCGAAAAATTTAAAAATTCTACAATTTCGTTTCTACTTCAATTTATCACTGAGTGGATTGACTTGTAAACGCATTGTGAGAAACCTCATTTAATATATTTTACTATGACTCAGCTGTTGTTCCATATGTGGGGCCACCTAGCGGTTTCTTACCCAAGTTCAATCATGATTTATTTCAATATTGTTTATTGAATATTCGGCCAATATTCAAATTTCAATCCTAGTGATAAATGTGTTTTGCAATATTGTATTAATATTGTCTTTCAAATATTGGCACAAGGTTTTCGTAACAATCTCAATCAATATAATTTTTAGAATATGGATTAAATAATATTCCACCAATGTGCTATCAAACTTGGATATAAAATATTGTTTTTTATCTCTAAAATCGATGTGAGAGTAATATTGAAATCGCAATATTGGAGCTAGATACTGGAAACAATATATGGGTAATATCGATATTGGTGAAAATTATTGAACCAATATTGACCCAATATTTCATGAAACAATATACATTCAGAACAGGTTGAGCCAATATTCATCCAATATTAATAATGAAATATTGCTTTTCCAATATGAAACCATATTGGTTCATTATTATTTTTACATTCACAATGGAATTGGCCCAATATGAAAACAAGATTCAGCCAACATTAGGTGCTACCTGGGTTATGTGACAAGTCAGTATTTGTTCAATCTGGAATAGTTGAGCTATGTAATAAAAATCTTATTGATTGATTGATTGATTATCTGCCTTGTAATCCCGGTTTTTTGCCTCAGCCTTTTCCGGGAGTTCTTCATCGAAACAACCTACCTCAAAAACCACAAATAGGATTATCTACATCGAATTTAGGAGACAACACACATAAGCATTGCAGGAGGCGTGTTCTACCGACTAGCCGAACATGATCCGACAAAAAGTCCGGCCCAGCGTCAACACCAGCGCGGGCGGACTCTGGCGCCCCTTCACGGGGGGGCTATCTCTGCCTTTGCAAAACACCCCCCCCCCTGCGGCCTGAGAGGAAGCGGGGGGTGGCTACTAATGCGCCCGTTTTCCTATCCCCCATGACCACCCCTGGATTATGAGGAGAGAAGAAGATTGTTGTGACTTGTTGTTGGACATGAATATGTAGATGAAAAAATGCAAGAATAAATATTTTTTGATTTTGATTTTGCCTTGTAATCCAAAGATCGTGTGTTCGGATCCTTATGGATCTTATAATTTTTTTTGTTTTCTTATTACTAGCTTGTGGGGTTGCTCCACTCGCTATTACTCGTTTCGCAATATTTCCCACTCAAAATAAAATGCCACTTTTAACACTTGTACCATAAATAACTATTACGGTAAAAAAGAAGAGTATTCATGCTTCGCATGAATCCCATGCATAGGATTTTGCACACTCATAGATCTATAAAAAATTAATATTTTCCCAAATTTTTTACTGAAAACCACCCGGAACATATTAAAATAAGTGATTGTACAGCAGAGTTTGTCAAGGACAAAATGATAAATTATACATTTTGGCAACACAGCTTATATTCGTATCCTGTATTTTGACATAATACATAATATGTACTCTAGATTCTAGAAATATCACTGACTATAATTTCATATAAAAAATTATGATGTAAAATGACAATTTTATTGAAATTCCATTAAGATATTTTTCATATTTTATTATCTTATTATTTTTTTATTTATTTATCAAGACGTCCTGAGTACAGTGGTGTAGTCCGAATTTTGATAAACATTCTGAAACTGAATTGATGGGTTGATTTAACGGCATATTTTTCAAGTTTCATTCTCTTATAACTTTTTTATTGAGTTATTCACAATTTAACCATTTAAAAATGTCGCGAATCCAGTGGTGTGGTCAGATTCTTTCTAAAAGTAATTTTTGTAGATAGATTTTAGAAATAAAGATTCATACATGAAATTTGGTGTCCTAGTAGACTTTTTGAATGTCTACCTAATGGAAAAAAATCATTCCAATCGGTTGGAAAATGTAGATTTTATGAGGGTGCTCGGGTCTTAGGTGGGTCACACTGTATATGGATTTTTGACACTAATGGCAATTAATCTCACTACTTGGCACTTGAATCAGCAAACGAACGTCTCTTGGTTTTATAGTTTATAAACAATGAATGAAGCGAAAAATTTGTATACAAGTGTATATCATACACATGGCCTTATAACCCCAACATGCCTTTCGTTGGTTCTTAGACTTAAATAAGTTTTAAATTTAAACAGATAATGTTTTTACAAATATCGATACTTCCTGTTGCCTGACTAGTAAGCACTGAAGATGACGCCAGTCGAAAGCGCTTTGCAATAAATAATAAAAATATACACTTATATACAAATTCTTCGCTTCATTCATTACTAACAAGTGTATTCAGCTTCCCGCATTCATAGTTTATAACCACTTTCAAGATTATATTTAACTAAAAATTGTAATCCACTATTTTATAAACAACATCGTAGAAAAAATAGCATTTCCTATTCGAGATGAATTAAATTTTTTTCATCTCTTGTTGAACATACCTAACTAACATACCTATTCATAACACTTGCTGCCAGGGTCGAAAGCTATAAGTAGTCAGGTTTGCTATTAACCTCTAATCACGAAAGATAACAGAGGTGACAGTTTGTCGATACTTGATAATTATGTCTCCTGTAACCCATAATAGGTGAAACTCACATTCACCGTCTGGAGAAGAGGAAACAGTGGCGGTGCATAGGGCGATTGAGCCGGCTATCGGAAGCTTAAGAGCATAGCGAGTGATAAATAGCTTATATTCATAGTGGACTCAGAGCTGTGCCGAGCACTGACAAAAAGGACTTCGAGCACAAAGCTTTAAGCACTCTTGAAAAGTGCTCCGAAATCGAGCACTAAGCACTTTTATTTCGGAAATGCTCGCGATTACTAAGCACTTTCAAAAAGTAGTTTCAGTCAGGGAACACTAAGCACTAAGCACTTTACAGACTGTTAGGTACTTAAGTTACTGAAACTTAATCAGACACGTGAGATTTTCACAAATAATAAAACATCACGACATATTTCGCTACACTGGCAAGCAGTTAATGGGTCGTATGCATAAACCTGTAGCAAATGCTTTTACTCGGATTCCTTGAAAGAAACCTATTCATTTTGTTAATCAATGAGAGAGACAAACATATAGTATAAGCATGTGCTAGCTTTTATGCATACGACCCATTATATTAACTGCTTGGAAAACTACAGTGTAGCGAAACATGCTTCGATTTGATGAAATCTTATCGTGTTAAATCAAGTTTCAGTAACTCACGTTTCTGGTAGTCTAAGAAATGCTATGGATTTCCATCAAGTAACAACCGAGTCAATTAAAAACTTTAGTTATTTTTTCTACTCACATAATATCTAAAATGGGATTCAGAATACCACGATGGATGATCAATTAATTACATATTCCGTAATCTATATTTAAAGAATTTTTTAAAAAATATTACCATAGCAACTCCATTTTCTTAAGTACATCACTAGGGTTCTTGACCTGTCAATTGAAACTGTTATGATAAAAAAGATATCAACTTAAAAATAAACAATTTTGTGGTTATAATATGATTTTTTAAAAAAAGTATGGTATATGTAAAGCATTTATGAACTCCTCGACGAGACAATTGTTTTTTAAACAGTCGTTCCGCAACGCTGCCCTCGTGAATAAAATACTCGTTACTGAAAGGACGTTTATAACTCTGCTAACATAATATACTATTTTGAAATAAAATTGCTGAAATCAACAATTTCATTCCAATGAAATCGGAATATTGATTGAATGTTTGGTTTTGTGGTTTTCTTGACATCGTTTTTTGAGTGTTTAACCTCGCACAGTCTGAAAAAAAAAAACAAAACACGTAAATCAAAATCAAATCAAAATGGGCCGCATATGGTTACAAAGAAAAGAAGTTTGAAATAACAAAATGGTAATTGACATACCGCACATCCACTGTATCAAGATAGCGAATGTCATCCATATGAAATTTTTGGTACACTTTTTTTGACTCTCGTCAAAGAAATAACAATTAGACTCGATAATAAAAAAAAATTGTTTTAAAGGTTTTGATAACAGAGACATATTTGGTCTCCGACACATCAAGGTAGTTTGAAAAGAAGGAGTAATTTTTAGTTATTTTGAACTCACTTTTTTTAGGTAAGAAAAGTAACTGACAAAATTGTACTATTTTTTCAAGGCAGTAATTTTCCAAACGCTGTACTTATCGTAGAATAGTAATTTATGTATCAAGTTAGTAAAGTGACACTTTACTCACGAGTTTCATACAGTATTTTTTCTACAACTGTCAAAAAAATAAACAATTCATATTTTTTTGCAAATATGAAATGAATTTGGCATATTTTTATTGATTCATTATTCGAACAGAGTTTGAAGAATATGCCGGAGAGTTGCGTTTCAAACAAATGAAACAAATAATTTCGACAGAATCGAAATCCCTTTCTCTTCACACTATCCCGCAAAATGGAAAATATGAAGCGAATATTAAAATAACATATTCATCGAGGTCAATATTATTATTATTAATGTTGACTTGACTTTCGAATAACTAGTCCATCGAACTAACTTTTCATTTTCTTAGATTTGTATTCAAAATAAATAAACAATCCTCGTGAAGCAAAGAATACCTTTTTCTTTTTTTGAACTATGTCAAGCAAATCTCATATTTGCACTATCCACGATTTTCTCCGTTCAATCTTCATCACTTTTCATTTCTACTTAAATTAAATTTATAGTTATCAAGAATTCGTTATCTGGATAGATGCCCAATTTCACAAATTTCAACTAGTTTCTGCCGGCCAAACAGCCATAGCTACCTTGGATTACCTAGTGTAGATTAGGTCCAATAGTTCCTTAGAGGTATATGCTATTATTTTGAGTATATTCGCTGCGATAGTTTGGAATTTTGATAATACTTATTTAATAGTAAGAATGCTAAGAATATTATTGGTGGAGAACTGGCTTTATGACAGGATTTTGTTATTATTCGGATCTGTCACTGTTGTTGCATGAAACTGTCGGTTGCCTAGCAACTAAAAAATGTGCACTTTTTTACGTTTTTCCGTTTAATAATGAAATCTTATGTTGATGGTGAAATATTGTAATACTTTACGCACACAAACCACACAAGAAAAGTGGACTTTTTTTGACAGTTGAAGAAAAAATTGATTTTTTGTTAGGGGGTATCGCCAGGTGCCATCTGTTTCGACAAGATTCAGTTATATGGAAAGGCTTAGCACTCCGGAGTACTTTTCGGGATTACTAAGCACTAAGCCTTTTCGTTAATTGCTTCGGAGCACTAAGCACTGAATTGAGAAAGTGCTCCGGAGAATGCTTAGGAGCACAAAAGTGCTTCGAGCACTGTCACGAACACTAAGCACTGTGCTTTGGGACAGCTCTGATACTGGAGGACAATCAAAGACATGTTTCACTTCAAATTTTATACTTTAGGATGTAATTATTTATTTCTAAAAAATAACTGTTTTGTGAAGCGCAAACCTCAAGCTTGAAATCACGTACTTAATTTTTTATGTAGGATGTGTATATGAGCGATTATTTTCAACATTTACTGCAGACATTGCCAGGATTATGGGTGCATGAGTTGAAAACTGAGGCAGGAGTAAAAGCCAGTTTTTTTTGGCATACATAAGTGAGATTTGTCTCACTAGTCTAAAATCGTTGCATATGATCCATAAAGGGCACTGATTCCTGCTTCAGTATATCGTAGAAGGGTTATGTAGGACAGAACACATTTTGGGTACTCAGATTTTCACATATTTTATTTACATGAGGAAGTAGAAGTCTTCAAGAACGATATACACTTTTTCTTTTTCTACTACTATAATTTTTAGCAAAGTTATGAAAAATCTTATTCTTGGCCCTGCCGCAAGTTGCAGTGGCGGGTTAACGCAAGTCTGAAATTCGATGTCGGAATTTAATCAGGTTTTCTGAGAAAACGAGCGCATTTTGTAAGAAATCACTAAGTATATTTCTTGTGGATAATTGAATTATCTTTCGTGCCTTGTTGAAATTGTTTCTTGATAAATATTATTGAATTATCTTTCGTGCCTTGTTGAAATTGTTTCTTGATAAATATTATACTTTCCGAAACAACAGCAAAAAAAATAATTTTTTTTCGAATTAATTTTTTTTGTGTTTCATCCCATATTTTTTGATAAACAACATGATGTCAAGAAGATGTGCCGAGTTTCAAAGTGCTACGATTCATTCTTCACTTGTGGCTTACATTTGTCTGTGGTATGCAAAAAATAATTGTGTCCGATTAGCCAGGAAAGTAGTTGTTTTCTGATGGATTTTCGACCCAATTATTCCTATTGTATAGGATTATGGCAATAAGCGTCGTCCTGGTAGTGCAGGACATCTTGTTTCTCTATTAGGGGAAATGAAAGAACCGACCTCCTCGCAAAAAATGCAGCAAATAGCGAAGTCACTCAATATACAAACACATTTGTCCAATCCGATTTCAAAACAGTTGTGAGGAGCAGTTTGTTCAACAGCTGGCAACAACAATGGAACACTAGCGGGACAAACTGAGCGAAATAAAGATGTCAGTAAAACAATGGAAATATACCCCAATGCCTAGGAAATATCATGTACTTCTGACAAGACTTCGTATAGAACATACTCGACTTACCCATGGCTACATCATAGGCAAAACAGAAGAACCACCAGAGCTGTCCCAAAGCACATTGCTTAGTGCCTGTGAAAGTGATCGAAGCACTTTTGTGCTCCCGAGCACTTTCCGAATTCAGTGCTTAGTGCTTAGTGCTCCGAAGCATTTAACGGAAAGTCTTAGTGCTTAGTAATCCCAAAAAGTGCTCGCGAGCACTACAGTGCTCCAGAGCACTTTTCGGGATTACTGAGCACTAACCCTTTCTATACAGGCTGATTCACGGTGAATGGCACATTAGACGTTTCTGGTGAAACAGACAACGGATCACTTGGAAAATTTAATGAAGGGCATATTCGGACATTCTCAAGCCAACTAAAATATTTTCGACACTGCGGTGTTGCCGCTTCTATTAGAAAGCAGTAGCAACTTTGATTTTTCAAATGGAACACTCTGTATATAATATTATTTTTGGAATCTCCAACAATTGCCCGACAACTTTTCTTGATATTTCCCTATACCTATCTGTTACCGTTTTCGAAATAAAAATTAATTTCAATTTTTTCTTCGAAAATCATGACTTCTAAAAATGCCGATATCTTTTAGTTAAGAAGTACTATGATATCGAAATTTGGTTTGGAGTTAGGTGATACTTGGACACTTCCCACACGTTAGCCTAATCTCCGTTACTTCAATACAGGGTGGTAAAAAAATACAGTTTTTTCGTTTGCTTGAAAAAGTTGCTGAAATTTGATTATTTTAAATGGAACACCCTGTATATTATTGAAAATTCGGAAAGCTGCTGAAATTTGCTTTCTTTCTATGTATATCATACCTATACCTAACTAGTCAAGTTTCGGACTTATGAGCATTTATTTGTGAAAATGTCCATTCAGAATGGTATTTCCATTCGGTATTTGGTAAGCAGGCCATGATTACTATTTGACAGTAGCGTTGTGACATTCTCCTAATAATATCGACATTTTCGTCACTTCCGAAGTTGCAAAACGATGGAACAAAACTATTCAAACGAAGTTCTTACGAATTTGTTTATTATTTTTGGACAGTGTGATAAAATTATCAGCAGAACATGTAGAAAGTTCAATGAAATGTATCCGAATCTACCGCCAATGTACCTCAAAATATTTATACGAATTCAGAACAATTTCAATATGTTTGGATAAACTTTAAAAAAGCACCAAGAAACTTGAAATTGGAAATATCGATATGAATAATTATAAAAAGTAAAACAATCATGTGGAATATTTCAAAATATGTTCGAATCGCTGGCCGTTCACTTCCAAGCACTTTAAAATGCGGGTGTTGACTGCTTTCGTGGTGGCAGATCTGATCCCCACAAATAAAAATCTAATGGATTGAGATCGGGTGATCTCGCTGGCCAATTCCATGGTCCCAAGCGCCTCATCCACCGATCGTCAAAAAGTCTTTCCAGTTCTGCGCTCACTTCTCTTGTGCAATGTGCAGGAGCTCCGTCTAGTTGGTACCAACAGTTTCGATAATCTTCGAGTGGCAGATTATCCACGAAACTCTCTACAGTATTCTCCAAAATATTCAGGTAGCTTCTGGATGTTAATGACTCCTCGTATATCACGTACCTCAATTTGTTGTCCATCAACATGCAGAAGACATTAAAACTAAATTTAAATCCGGCTTCTTTTGTGACGTGAGGATTTTCACTGGACCAATAATGACGATTTTTTCTATTGAAAATCCCTTCTCTCGAAAATTTCGATTCATCAGTCCAAATAATTTTATTTAAAAAAAGTGGATCTTCTTGAATGCGTGTCAACAACATTTCACAAAATTCTACTCTCTGTTGAGGGTCTTGAGGCTTCATTGCTTGAATTTTGGTGAATTTATAATCATGCATTTTATGTCTTCGCAAGATTCTTTGAACCGATGAATATTTTATACCCAAATCTTCTTCAGCACTTCTTATCGATGACTCGGGAAATGCGTGAAAATATGCTAAGACATTAATCTGGTTGTCTTCAGAAGTTACGGGTCGAGGCAAGTTTCTTGGTGCTTTTGAAGTTGATCCAAATGCATTGAAATTGTTCTGAATTCGTATAAATTTCTTGAGGTTCATTGGCGGTAGATTCGGATACATTTCATTGAACTTTCTACATGTTCTGCTGATAATTTTATCACACTGTCCAAAAATAATAAACAAATTCATAAGAACTTCGTTTGAATAGTTTTGTTCCATCGTTTTGAAGGTATTTGCAACTTCTGAAGTGACGAAAATGTTGGTATTATTAGGAGAATATCACAACGCTACTGTCAAATAGTAATCATGGCCTGCTTACCAAATACCGAATGGAAATACCATTCTGAAGGGACATTTTCACAAATAAATGCTCATAAGTCCGAAACTTGACTAGTTAGGTATAGGTATGATATACATAGGAAGAAAGCAAATTTCAGCAGCTTTCCGAATTTTCAAGAATATACAGGGTGTTCCATTTAAAATAATCAAATTTCAGCAACTTTTTCAAGCAAACGAAAAAACTGTATTTTTTTACCACCCTGTATTGAAGTAACGGAGATTAGGCTGACGTGTGGGAAGTGTCCAAGTATCACCTAACTCCAAACCAAATTTCGATATCATAGTACTTCTTAACTAAAAATATCGGCATTTTTAGAAGTCATGATTTTCGAAGAAAAAAATTGAAATTAATTTTTATTTCGAAAACGGTAACAGATAGGTATAGGGAAATATCAAGAAAAGTCGTCGGGCAATTGTTGGAGATTCCAAAAATAATATTATATACAGAGTGTTCCATTTGAAAAATCAAAGTTGCTACTGCTTTCTAATAGAAGCGGCAACACCGCATTGTCGAAAATATTTTAGTTGGCTTGAGAATGTCCGAATATGCCCTCCATTAAATTTTCAAAGTGATCCGTTGTCTGGTTCACCAGAAACGTCTAATGTGCCATCCACCGTGAATCAGCCTGTATAAATGAATCTTGTCGAACCATGAAGTCGCGGTAGATGGCACCCGCCGAGACACCCCACCAAAAAATCAATTTTTTACGATGAGTACTGCGTTTAGAAGATTACTGTCTTGAATAGTACAATTTTTTCAGTTACTTTTTCTATCTAAAAAATAAGTTCAAAATTACTAATTATTATTTCTCCTTTTCAAACTACGTTGACGTATCGGAGACCAAATCTGTCTCCGTTATCAAAACCTTTAAAACAATAATGTTATTATCGAGTCAAATTGTCATTTCTTTGACGAAAGTCAAAAAAGTCTACCGAAAATTTCGTATGGATGACATTTGCTATCTTGTTACAGGGGATGTGCAGTATGTCAATTACCATTCTGCTATTTCAAACTTCTTTTATGTGTAAATATACAGGGTGTTCCTTAAAGACATGCTAATATTTGAGGGGATAATTTTTTGACTTATTTTAAGGAAAAAACTTTCTATAAACGTATGTCCTAAAAGTCCTAACTTTTGAGATACAGGGTGATAAAGTTTTGAAAAAAAATCAGTTTTTTAATAATAACTGAGATAATATTGTAGACGTTTTTACAAAATTTGGTACATGTCTTCTATGCATCAAGGTGCATTTTTTAATGCACATTTTCTCAACCAGTGGCGTCCGTACGAGTTTTGCATTGAATATTTTTGGAGAAAAAAATTCTACGCCACTGCTTTCTCCTGAAAAAAAAAAATACTTTTGAGATCCTCATTTATTTTTGAGCAAACTTGATCTCTTGAGTTTTCTTTGTCCGCCACATGGTTTTCGCTTAAAAAAATAAAAATCGTTTCATTTCAGGATCAATTCTTCAAAAATCTGATGCGGTGTGGAAATGTTTGTGCATCGACTGAAAGCAAATTGAGGGATCAGATTTGTTCCAAAATGAATTAGAATACAAAAAAATGTGTAATTCTTGTCAGATGCTCGGTTCTTGATTAAAATAATTAAATTGAAATTGCTTCATATCGCAGTAGGTACCTAACATTTTGTTGACAATAAATCGTCCGATAGTAATTTAGCTACCTCTTTATAATTGATATTTCTTTTCACCACTTCTTAATCTTTTCACTTCTCCCAAGTGCTTGAATTATTACCTGAATGGATTTACGATATTAATTCAGCTACCTATCTTAAATACAGTTTATCATAATCCTTGGATAGGTCGCGGGGGACCTCAGCAATGGCCAGTAAGATCCCCTGATCTCAACAGTTTAGATTTCTTTTTATGGGGGCACCTTAAAACTCTAGTGTATAAAACTCCCGTTAATACTTTAGAAGATTTAAGAGAGCGAATAGTTGCCTCGTGTGAAACAATTCGAAATACGCCGGGAATATTTCAACGTGTGCGTAATTTCATGCGGAAGCATGCCTATTAAGTGAAGGTGGCCATTTCCAACAATTTTTATAATCAGTGTTAGTATTGTCAATAACTAATGAATTTGATCCGTTCATTTAAACTTACTTTTATAAAATAAAATAAAATTCGTTTTTGTACAAGCTGAAATCCATATTTTTTTGATTCTCATTCATTTTGGAACAAATCTGACCCCTTTATTTGCTTTAAGTCGATGCACTATCATTTCCACACCAGATCAGATTTTTGAGGAATTGATCCTGAAGTAAAACGATTTTTATTTTTTTAAGCGAAAACCATGCGGCGGACAAAGAAAACTCAAGAGATTAAATTTGCTCAAAAATAAATGAGGATTTCAAAAGAATTTTTTTTTGGAGAAAGCAGTGGTGTAGTATTTTTTTCTTCAAAAATATTCAATGCAAAACCCGTACGGACGCCACTGGTTGAGAAAATGAAAATGTTTGTGCATTAAAAAATGCACCTTGATGCATAGAAGACATGTACCAAATTTTATAAAAACGTCTACAATATTATCTCAATTATTATTAAAAAACTGTTTTTTTTTCAAAACTGTATCACCCTATATCTCAAAAGCTAGGACTTTTAGGACATACGTTTATAGAAAGTTTTTTCCTTAAAAGAAGTCAAAGAATCACCCCCTCAAATATTAGCATGTCTTTAAGGAACACCCTGTATAATGCGGCCCATTTAGATTTGATTGTGATTTTCATGTTTTGTTTTTTTTTTTCAGACTCTGCGAGGTTAAACACACAATCAATACTCCTATATTATTGGAATCAAATTGTTGATTTCAGCAATTCTATCTCGAAATAGTAGTTTACCTAACAAGTGCGGATAGTGATACTTTTGGATAAAAAATATGGAAAATAACCAACATCTCAAATACCGTTAGAGATAGGTATAGGGGAGTATGAGGCAGAAATAATCAGAAAGGAATGACAAGTTCAAAAATGCGGTAATATACAGGGTGACCCATTTGAAATAACAAAGATGCTGTTACTTACTGGTATAAGCGGCATCGCTGCATTGCTGAAAATATTTTAGATCGATAGACCAAAAGCAACTACTTGAGAAACCAAATTTTCAGAATGATCCTATGTCCCGTTCTCCGTAAACGTCTAAGGTACCATCGACCGTGACCCACCCTGTATTAAACTATACAACCATACTTGGTAAGCTATCTATTTTAACCTTCTGCGATCCAATATTTGAATGTCAGTATAATCCACAAAAACTAAATAAATCTACTTTTCCACACTAAAATGTTTTTTCCGCACTAAAAACAATGCGGAAAAAACCGCACTAGTGCGGAAAAGTGACTCTTTCAAAACTATAATGACGCTAGTAGAAAATAGTATATTGCAGAGTTATAAACGTCCTTTCAGTAACGAGTATTGTATTCAAGAGTGCAGCGTTGCGGAACGACTGTTTAAAAAACAATTGTCTCGAGGAGTTCACGAATGCTTTACATATACCGTACTTTTTTTACGAATTCATTATATAACCACAAAATTATATGTTTTCAAGTTGATATCTTTTTTTATCATAGGTAACAGTTTCAGTTGACAGGTCCAGAACGACCTACTCTCTCAGGGTTTTCAACCAGAGAAATCAAACAGTAGAGGCTTCAAAATATGCGTATTCCAGTAATATAGCGACACACCAAATTTTAAATCTGTATCTTCAAAACTATAGAAAAATTGGGGGCGTACTTCACCTCGTGGTCACCCGGTATACTGAAATCATTGTTAGAACTGACAGGGTTTTGAAGTGTTCCCTACATGAGTCCACTGGTCCAATTTGACTTCAAATACGAACAGCTCTTTTCTGTAAAGTGAAAATTCGATAGGCTTCTGTAGAATTTCTCCGGTGCATTATAGCATACTTCCGATATGAATGGAATCAACAAAAAAAAAGGACTTTCAACAATACCTTTCCTACATTGTTGAGGAGTTATGCAGAGTGCATTATACATTTTTGCTAGTTTTGATAACAAGGCATTAATGTGACGGTTCCATTTCAAATTACTTTGCAGGGTGGATTCATGCAACATCACTAAAACTGAAATTAATTTAAGATTTAGATGAATTTTAAATTAAGAATATCAAGGCAACAGCAATTTAACGAAATTTAGAAAGTACTAGACATGCGCATATTGTTCCAACTGTCAATTTTTGAAACGTCTTAGGGTATTCTTTGATCAGAAAACAAAAGGTGAATCCCAACCTAAGATTATCGTATTTTGTTGTTTTTTGTTTTATCTATTCTGGTCTGGTGTTTGCAGTACAGCATGAAAACTATCACCCAGAGAAGTGAGTATGGTTTAGTACTGAGTACATTTATTATTGCTTCTGCGGAAGCCTCTGGTGTTGTGAGGAATAAGAGATATAGAAAATATGGCGTCAAACCTATGCTGAAATTGCGAACATGACATAACCTCTTTCCTTTTTGAAAGCAATCAGCTGTGAGTAAAGAGACTACGCATGCGCCGTTTCTAATTTATGGAAGAAATTAAGTTATTAGTTGAAAGTTGGCCATCTTTCTTAGTTTTAATGTTAATTTTGATTGCTTAATTTCTTGCGTGAACACCTCCATTTCATTACATTGTTTTGTATTCTTTAACTTGTGGTAGAAGTCCATTATATCTCGAAGTGGAGTGGTATAGTTATACAAATCAGTAAAACGCAAAGTCGTCTCCACAATTTAATATCATCATCTAGTGTAGTGAGATGGTGAACGGTAAACGTTAACAATCAGTTAAACGTCTAATTAGTAGTAGTAGGTAGTACATGTTTCGGACTTATATAAGTCCATCATCAGCTAATTAATGAAATCTACAATAAAGGAAGAATAATGTAACTAAAGACAATATAGCACAATATAAAATTACTTACATGGAGAAGAAATTTGTAGTATCATGTTAAAAATTGTAATAAAGGTTATGAATACAACATTGTTTTTTATTTTTAAGAATAACAAACTAAGAAAAGGGGGGAAGGCTGACGAGCCTTAAGTCCCTTATTCCTGTAAGGAGAATTTTTGTTTTTGGAAACCACATCGGTTGAAATGTTAAGTGGCAGAGAAAATTGGATGACAGCAAATGTGATATGAACTGGTGAAGCTGAAGGCAGAACGGAAGCACTGTCAAAGAAACTTCATGTCAAAATTGACACAGAACAATGACAAGAGACCTCAACACACAGAACAATATAGGTGGAACTACGTCCAAAACCAACAATGTCCAGAGTAAGAGATCTAGCGCCACATATCTATACCAGTGACACGAGGAGAATTCAAAACAATAAGAACCGAAGAAAATATGAAAACACAATTGTCACGAAACTGCTATACCATTCCACACCATGAAGCGAGAAAACTCCCCCCAACGTCCGCAACAAGGAACGGACCCACATCACAGAAGTAGACAGAGTGACCGTAGCACAACCGAACAAATCCCACACTTCCACACTAAAGGTGTGACCTTTTCATGTGGAAACAAAGGACAAGCACGATCAAGAACAAACAACCACTCCAATCTACACCACTACACAAGGGGTCCGACATTGCTGAACAGACAGCAAAAGGAAAACCCCAGCCTAGAGAAGAATAAACAACAGCTGCATGACAACGTGTTAAGGTACAAAATTATTATATTTTATATTCACCAGCTTCACCAGTTCATATCACATTTGCTGTCATCCAATTTTCTCTGCCACTTAACATTTCAACCGATGTGGTTTCCAAAAACAAAAATTCTCCTTACAGGAATAAGGGACTTAGGGCTCGTCAGCCTTCCCCCCTTTTCTTAGTTTGTTATTCTTAAAAATAAAAAACAATGTTGTATTCATAACCTTTATTACAATTTTTAACATGATACTACAAATTTCTTCTCCATGTAAGTAATTTTATATTGTGCTATATTGTCTTTAGTTACATTATTCTTCCTTTATTATCATTAATTAACTGATGATGGACTTATATAAGTCCGAAACATGTACTACCTACTACTACTATTTAGACGTTTAACTGATTGTTAACGTTTACCGTTCACCATCTCACTACACTAGATGATGATATTAAATTGTGGAGACGACTTTGCGTTTTACTGATTTGTATATTTGTATTCTTTATTTTAGTTTTAAATTCATTTAGGTTTAGATTTATGAATCCACCTTAAAACCTAAAATAATAATAATAATACATTCTTACATTCTATGTATCTGAGAAAAAAAAAACTTAGGATAGCCTAAACATTTCTGAAAGTAAAATTTCCGAAGGCGACCGAGGTAGCGCAGTTGCCAAAGCGCTCGGCTCATGATCCAAGGATGTTGGGAGAACTTTTATGGTGCGGCTTAATAACACTCGCTCCGCTGAGTTTCCGATCGAGGCGGGTGTCCTGCAGGGCTGAAGTTTGTCGCCACACTTGTACTCCTTAAATACGTACGACTTCCCTCAGTGCGGGAGAGCGGATATGGGCACGGCGATATACGCAGATGATACCGCCATTTTTGCCCATTCGTTCTCAAGCGTCGCTGCCCAATATAGGATCCAAGTTCACTTGGATAGGGAGGTCGTACCCTATTTGGCGGAGAACAAGATTGTGGTTAATCCGGCCAAGTCAGAGACCATCAACTTCACTAAGAAGTATACGCACTCGAAACTTTATAGGAAGTTGATGATCAATGGCGAGGCTGTTGAGAACGTGAACACTGCGAGATACCTGGGGGTACAGCTGGACAGGCGTCTGAACTTCGGGAGACACATAACCCTGGCTATACAGAGGGCTGGAGCTGCGCTCAAACGCACCTACCCTCTGATAGCCAGAGGCTCGAAACTGAGTCAGGACAATAAAGTCCTGATTTATAAGCAGATAATCAGACCTGCGATGACATACGCTTGTCCGGTGTTTTGCAGCCTGAAAATGACCCCTCTCATGAGGCTAGACAGGATGCAAAACAAGGTACTCCGTGTTATTACAAACAGTAGAAGATACCTTCGATTGGAGACTTTAAGGGAGCTTGCTGGCGTCGACTCAGTTCCGACATATATACGCAACTTGTCATACAAGTTCTATAAATACCACATCGATAAAAGTCCTCTTACCAAGGACATTACCAGGCTCAGGGTGTACGATAATGAGCCCCGCAAACACGGGGGGCTCATATATCAAGCGCTGGATATCTTCCAGCGAAGGAAGGAACCGGTTCCGTAGGGAACCTAGACGAAAGTAAAAACTAAAACGCGAAGTACCTTGACCCGGTTTTTTTGCCTCAGCCTTTTCCGGGGTTATCATCGAAACAACCAGCCTCACAAACTAACTGCAAGCATTATCTACATTGAATGCAATATACAACACGCATTAGCTTTGCAGGAGGCGTGTATCTTACCGAATAGTACCACAATGTTATGAAATGCCCGGCTTTGCGTTACCATCAGCGCGGTCGGGTAATGGCGTCCTCTCGCGGGGGCTCTAGGCTCGACCTGGCAGGGCGTCCTCCTGCTCTCTTCATCGAGAGTAGAAAGGATCGCTACTTCTGCGTCCGTCTATCCATCCTCCCCTGACCCCCCTGGGTTAAGAAGAATGAATGGATGTTAGTGGCATGTCATATGTTGTGAAATGTTTCTGTATCGTTAACTTTGGAAATAAACCCCTATTTATTATTTATTTATTTATGATCCAAGGGTCGTGAGTTCGATTCTTCAATGAACCAGACTTTTTTTCGTTAGAAATTAATTCTGGGTTATTGAAGAATACCTTTCCCACGTTTCATGATTGACGGGACTACGAATAATCATGCTGCTTCTAAGGTGGCGTATGGAGTTAGTAACAAGGCCTATCCAGAACACGTGGCTAATGACCATAGTAGTCGATGCCAACACACCAAAGAAAAAAAAAATAATAATAATATTTATTCACCTTTGTTTGCCATATACATATGAATAAGGTATGTCAGTTCGCATGGTGAGTTGAAATAAATAAATAACAAATAATTATCTACAGTGTGATATACAATACAACAAATTACATAAAATGATAGTCATATAAAAGTTGATAATCTAAATAAAATATTAATAAAATATCAAGAGAAATTCCATATATCACTTAGTGGACACGTGCTCCATGAATTCGTCTATTGAATAGAAAACGTTATTACCCAAATATCGCTTTAGGTATGTTTGGAAACTCTTCAGTGTACCGTGATTTTTAAAGTGTGGGGGTAATTTATTATAGATCAAGGAACCAGCATAGACAGGTGATTTTTTATAGTTTACATGATTGTACTGTGGTTGATGTAAATTCTGGGCATTTCGAGTGTTATAGCTATGTATATCATTATTTTTCAATAAAATATTTGTTTTTCCAAAAATGAACGATAAGAGCTTGTACACATATATTGCCAATAGGGTTAGAATCTTGTTATTTTTAAATGTGTTACGACAACTGTCTCTGTAGCCTATATCAAAGATAAGTCTAAGTATGCGTTTTTGCATTGTAAATATTCGAGAGCTTTCTGATGCTTGGCCCCAGACGATAATGCTCTGACTCAGAATTGAGTAAACTTGAGCATAGTAGATTTGTATCAAGGATTTTATTGACATGTCAATTTTTAGGGAATGTAGCATAAAGTATGTTTTGTTTAATTTTTTGCAAATATGTTCTATGTGTTCCCTGAAATTTAGATTACAGTCGAAGAATGTTCCAAGAAATCGTGTATGCCAGACTGAGTTTATTGATAGGTTTTTGTCTTCTACTTTTATGTCAATAGTCCTTTGTTCTATTCTGCTACCGCCGTATGAGAATTGGAGAAATATTGTTTTTTCTAGATTCAGGACCAACCCATTTCGATCACACCATTTGTTGAACGAAGCGATTATTTGTTTAACCTTTTCGCTTAGTGGAATCAGAACTTGAAATATCAGTGTTGTTTAAGACTATTTCATCAGGAGTTCATGTGGGAACGTATCGAAAACTGTGAAACCTTAAGCACGATTCGTCAAATCATGGATCTCGTTAGAAGCGAATTCAGCCCCACTGAATTTGCTGCTCGTAAATTTTCGTGAAGGGTCGAATAAAAGATATGACCTGTTCAAACAATGAATATATATTAAACACCAAGGATTAAACTGAACATGCTGACGTATTTTTACACTACCTCATAAACTGCGATCCTTGCACGATAATAATCCGTTATGCTTTATCCATCATTGGAAATTACAGAGAATGTGAACATAAAACACTCCAATTCGGCTACAAGCCAAAATGATACAATATATGTATAAAAACAAACCCATGGGTGCAGCCATTCCTGATTTTTTCTCAATGAGAGGATCTGAGTTCAATTCGAAAGGAATACTAATGGTACAGTAATGGCAGACAAATGTAAGCCACAAGTGAAGAATGAATTGTAGCACTTTGAACCTCGGCACTGACAAAATCAGGGGTAGAACCCAAAAAAATTTTAAATAAAAAAAATATTATAACTTTTTTTGCTGTTTTTTTCGGAAAGTATAATATTCATCAAGAAACAATTTCAACAAGGCGAAAAATAATTCAATTCTCCACAAGAAATATAACCAGTAATTTCTCAGAAAATGCTCTTGTTTTCTCAGAAAACCTCATTGAATTCCGATATAAAATTTCAGCCTCGCGTTAACCCATTTCCGGCAGGGCCGAAAATTAGATTTGTCATAACTTTGCTAAAAATTATAGTAGAAGGGAAAGAAAAAGTGCATATCGTTCCTGAAGACTTCTACTTCCTCATGCAAATATAACATGTGAGTATCTGAGTACCCAAAATGTGTTTCATTCCACTTCACATAAATTTTCTACGATATTCACGGAGGATCCAAAAGTCATGGATATTTTAGTTGAAATGAAATAATTATACTGAAGCAGGAATCAGTACCCTCTTTGGACCATAGGCAGCGACTTAAGACTAGTGAAGCAAGTCTGTCTTATACATGCCAAAGGGTAAACTGAGTTTGCCTCAGTTTTCAACTCACCCATAATTCTGGCAATTTCTTCAGTAGATGTTGAAAATAATCGCTCATACACATGCTAGATAAAAAATTAATTATATGATTTTTAGCTTGAGGTTAGCACTTCACAATAGTGATTGAACGTGTATGCATGCGATATGAATAAGCAATGCCGGTTTCATGAGTAAGTTGAAAATGAGGCAGGAGTAAAACAAAGTTTTTTTTGGCATGTACAAGTGGAACCTGTCACACACTACTCTGAAATTGTTGCGTATAGTCCAAAGAGGGTATGGGTTGCTGATTTAGTATAATAATTCCATATTTACCAAATTATTCATGATTTTCGGATCATCCGCAAACATCTCGGTGAAGTGCGACAAAATACATTTTATGTACTCAAAAACTCGCATAAGAAGGAGAAGGAGGCTTCAGAAACGACATGAACTTTTCCTTTTCCTTCTCCGTTTATTTTTGGCAGAGTTATGACCAATCAAATATTCGGCTCCGCCAGAACTCTCAGTGGCTGTAAGCGTGAACCTGAAATTTCATGTCGGCGTTCAATCCCGTTTTCTGAGAAAACGAGCAAATTTCATAAAAAATTACTAGGAATCATTTTTGTGGAAAATTGAACAAAAAAAAATATGTTCCACCCCCGGAATTTCGGTAAAAAATTTGTTTTATGTTTATCATGGTTCCAACAGCTAGCATACCAAGTTTGGTGGTGTTACAATCGATACTCGTCTCAAAACCCATTTGTAACAAAATGTACCAGTACCTGACACCGTAAGGGTCAGATAAATTCGGTTTCCCATATACAAAAATGAAACGTAAAACACTTATGCAACTCTTGTCAGGAATGACTTGTTAATATAATGAATTAATTATGTAATGAACAGAATACTGTAAAATTGAAGAAATTTGGAATATAGGTTATTTTTTAGTTTTGCCTTATTATAATCCAGTAGCTGACATCCCAATTTTA
Source organism: Chrysolina haemoptera (assembly GCA_958298965.1). Classification (NCBI taxonomy): domain Eukaryota; kingdom Metazoa; phylum Arthropoda; class Insecta; order Coleoptera; family Chrysomelidae; genus Chrysolina; species Chrysolina haemoptera. The sequence goes on along the minus strand of OY282597.1, from coordinate 26,672,239 downwards.
TGCTTAGCCCTTAGCCTTACTTTATGTGCACCACTGCCTGATTTTTTATTTAAATCAAAAGAATAAAAAATGAATAGATATAAAATGAACAAAAGCTTTTATTCGAGATGAATAAGTGTCAATTTATGGCGAATACAATGCCATGTCACGAACAAAATAACTGCATACCATAAAATATTTTCTTTTTCTGGCCACATGTGATTTAAACCACTCTTTTCCATTTCTTTTACCAAGTATGTAATTTCAAGTTTATTAATTTGTTTTACCTGGATAGTATTTGCCATCGTATACAGGGTGTCCCACGACGAATAAGACAGGGAACATCTCGGAAATCACGAGTAGTAGAGAATTGTAATTTTGAGGGTTTAAATTAAAGCAATTGGTGCAGTTTCTTCTGACATTATGTTTTTTGATATTATGTTACAAGTACTCCAATATCCTTTGTCCCACGACGTTTCATTATTAAAATTTGAATGAGAATTATAATTTTGCCTTATTTTAATTATCACAGGAAATATAAGACTGCCAAATCTACAGGGTGATCCTGAACTTTGCCAATTGCTCGTTTCAGACGTCGTGGGACAAACGATATTGAAGTACCTGTATATAGTTCTTAAATTAATCGTTTTAGACCACAAATGTGATAGTTTGTTGGAATCGTTTCATCAGGGGGTACATAGAAATGCCGAAATATATAAGCTGTCCCATCAATAATTTTGAAACCGATGTCACGTGACCGAAAACAAAGAGTTCATTTGGTAACATAATATCAAAAAAAGCTGTACCAATTGCTTTCATTCACAACTACAAAATTACGATTCTCCTAATGTTGAGTTTCGAAATATTCTCTGTTCTAATCGTCGTGGGACAAAAACAAAATCTTCTTTCGAGTTTTCTTCACTAAAAGTGTGGTCTCACTCTCTAAGGACCGTTCATCTCAGTTCTCACCTCTTATTCAAGAATTATTTCAATCGATGAATCGGACGAATCATCTGTGATATTTTTCTTGGAATTCACTTTGGCTTTCTTTGCGTTTTCTTTTTCTCTATTGTCAGCACTTTTAGCTTTCTTATTTTCTTTCTCTATTTATTTTCCTCTTTCTTCCGTTTTCTTTCAACTTTCTCCTGCTCTTTTCTTGTACTTTCTTTTTCATTCTTTTTGAATATTGTTTTTCCTTCTCACCAGAAACGATAACGGTTTTTTTCCTAAACGCTTCTTAATGCTTTTCAGCTTAGTTTGGGGCAAAATGAATGCCCCCTGGAAGAACTCAGCATATCAACAAAGTAACAAATTACCAGTAGCTGACCCTGAATATTCTAACAGCTGAACCGTGGGTCAGGTATTGGAAGCACTGCATATATAATTGTGGTAATTTTAATGATATTGGTCTTTAATATACTATCTAATAGAGCATAACTTTAAACGATTTCATGAAAACCCTCTAGCTGACACAAGTGTTAGGCATTGGCTTAACCATCAGTTTTGTTCACTAGCCAGTACCTGACACCCCATTCTAAAAATACAAAATACATTTCACTTAAAAATTCGCTACTAAAACAACATTTATACTTGATACCGTAGTGATCAGTACAATTGAATTGCAAAAAATAAGTATTCCCTTTTTTTATCCTCTATATTCATTCACGTAGGACCTTGATAAATATATTTATGAAACACTCCTTTTCAAACCCTTTCGTGTAAATATTCTGGCAAACATATTAATTCAGTATTACCAATCTGAAAGTATGAAAACTCGATAGATAACACTCGTACCAATCTTAATAAATCAATATATTCAGAACATGGACAGAATATTGCTTAATTTTGTATGAACAATGAAACGTGTCAGGCTTAGGGATATTGGTACTTTTACGTTATTGGATTATTATGCTTTATCCATCTTTGGAAATTACAGAGAATGCGAACACATCCAATTCGGCTACAAGCCAAAATAATACAATATATGAAAACAAAAACATGGGGGTGCAACCATTCCTGATTTTTTCTCAATGAGAGGATCCGAGTTCAATTCGAAAGGAATACTCAGCAGTTTGCTCAGTTTCTCAAGGTTGATTTGGAAAACTTATGAGCGCTTGGAAGATAAGGAAACGGAACTAAAATAAAATTACCAATATAGGTATTTCATAATTTATAAGCTCAGTTCCTTTATCTTAGAATCCTTCAATGTCATCGTAGAATTAGATATTTTCTGAGGTGTGTCGGAAATACTCACATTGTGTTGAATATTTCACTCATCTTAAAATTCTCACCTAATCTGACCAATCGCAAGCCAAAGACAACTCGTGTTGTCGGGACAATTTCACTCACTATATGAAAGTTGCGTCTCCTGCGACATGAGGACCAATCAGAATGGGATTTCGCGAAAGTACACGCTTCCTTTCTTTCCGATCCGGAAAGACCACGTCGTCAAGTCAACCACAAATATAAACAGCAATACATCTTGTAATCTAATATGACGTAAACGTCAGGTTGACAGACTTCATGTTTATTATTCATTAGTTGCAACTATTGAATAATTCACTTTGTTTACTCGATTAAATTTCAAATAATAACTTGGTTGGTTCGTGAAATTATCTCAATAAATACGACTCGTGCTCACAATACAATCGATAATTCTGTCAGAAATCTTTAACTCGATCAAATTGCTTTGACCACGAGTCCCGTAGGGACGAGTGGTGTTACCAACCAATTTGATCTCGTTGATTTCTGACAGAATTATCGATAGTATTGCGACCACTCGTGGTATTACCCCCGATAACACCAGCTGTCTTTCAATTCTGATTGGAGGATCAGCTTCGGTATTTTCAGCGACGTAACCATGCTTAAATGAATACGTTTGACAGTTCGATCAATAATTAATATAGCTGGATATGTCAGAACTCGTGTCAGAATGAGTCGCTTCACTGCAAATTCAAATGAAATTATGAAACGAAACATTATAATATTGACGATTTTAATAATTTGTTCATGACTATAACACATTGTTCGTATTTATATTAATTAATATTTATTCGTGAAATAGTCTAATAAAAATCAACTCGTTATTGAATTTATCTCATAAGTCTGTCTTTTATTTCTGTACTCAGCTGAATTGTTTCGAGAAAACACCACGAGTCCGCAGGAAGTCCGAAGCAATTCAGTTTCGTTCAGAAATAAATCGACAGACTCATCGCGAAAATTCAATCACTCGTGGTATTACTCCTGAGAATTTTGTGAAGTTCAGACCAAGGAGTTCAGAAGAAATTAATTTTTTCATTTCACCTTTGTATACGATTTCCTGTTGAAACTAGATCTTGAAGTCGGTTGATGTTTAAGGTGATATCAACTTTCCACGACAAGAATTACAGTAAAAAAAAATCTTTTTGCACAATTACAACAGGTAGTGATGAACTTAAAACGTACGTATCTACTGGAATATCATCAGTGATTAATCAAAATTCAAATGAAATTTGAACAGCATAACTGTGAATTCAAGTTGCAAATAGTATTAGCCCAAATTCATTCTACTGGCAGTAAGTATTATATACATTTTTTGGATTTTCATTGTTAGCTATAGGTGGTATTTATATTTCAGAAAGGAAATATTTTGCTAACGAGAAATTGAAAAAAATTCTAGTAGGACTACCGCTATAAGGAAACAGACAGAAATAGTATATTCTGTAACAAGGTTAGAATGAAATATTCGATGTGAGGGGAACTTCCGAGCGCGAGCTGAAAGCGAGCGCGAGGAACCACGAGCATAACGAATTTTCGGGGGTAATACCACGAGTGGTCGCAATACTATCGATAATTCTGTCAGAAATCAACGAGATCAAATTGCTTGGTAACACCACTCGTCCCTACGGGACTCGTGCAAAGCAATTTGATTGAGTTAAAGATTTCTGAGAGAATTATCGATTGTATTGTGAGCACGAGTCGTATTTATTGAGATAATTTTACGAACCAACCAAGTTATTATTATAGTTGCAACTAATGAATAATAAACATGAAGTCTGTCAACCTGACGTTTATGTCATATTAGATTACAAGATGTATCATTGCTGTTTATATTTGTGGTTGACTTGACGACGTGGTCTTTCCGGATCGGAAAGAAAGGAAGCGAAAGGAAGCGTGTACTTTCGCGAAATCCCATTCTGATTGGTCCTCATATCGCAGGAGACGCGACTTTCATATAGTGAGTGAAATTGTCATTCTAAACGAGTAACAGACTATGCTTTCTCCACAACCACAAATTTTACATATAATCAAATGGAAAGCAAACGAAAAATTATTTTGACATTTCATTTGACATCTTGTCACAAAAGCATAAGACAGCAAGTGTTTTAGAATATGTATTCAATATCAAGAGCGTGAATGTTATCATTCTGTTTTCAAGTATGATTTCAGAATTGGCAAAATCGGTGAAGGTTGTGGAGAAAAACATTCCGTCCTCCAATCAGGCTATGTAAAAAGAAACATAAGGGTCAAACATTTTTGTTATATTAGTCAAACTGAGGAACAAAATCCGCTTATGAATCGTCCCATTCTTGAACATCAGTGACCCCGACTCGTGTTCCAAAACACTGCTTCCATAAAATATCATTGTCAAACTAAAGGTACAGTCAGCTTGATTCAGACTCGACGCAAGAACTCGTTACAGTTATAACCACATAAAAAATAATAGAAACAACCGTTATGCGAAGGCCGTAAAATCAAGTGAATGTAAGAATTGAGAAAATGGACAACTTATTTCTTCCGAATGCTTTCACAGGAAGTACATTAGGAATTTATAACAGCAATTCATGAAAAGAAGTAGAGGACCAACATTTTAAGGCGTTTATTGGACGGAGGTATACCAGGTGATATATTTTCCGACGTTAAGCACTTGATTATAGGTATTGAAAAGAGGAACATTCTCCATGAAATTTGGAAAATGAAAAATGTGATTTATTTGTAATATCTAACAGAAAAAACCACTTCGCCGTCTAAAGCCACGCTGGATATTGAACTACATGTGATAGATATTGTGAAAAGACTAAGTAACTGAAAAGAAAAAATCTGAAAGTAAAAATTGGCATTTTCATTCAGAAAGTTGATTTTTTATTTTTCTATTTTATAGCTTTCATTGAAAATTCATTAAATAAATTAGATGAGGAGAATGCTATTGAAAAATATCTCTGACAGAAATCGTTCATTTCATTGAAGCAAGGTTCGCTTCTCTCGCATTTAATCCTCGATACATGTTGGTCGACGAAAATCTATTTCGCTTTGCAATGCTCATCAGGTAGTGATAAAATGAAAACGTACCTTATTGCTGAAATACTATCAGTTATTAATAAAAATTGAAATGAAATTTGGATAGCAGAACTGTGATTAATATTTTCAGTAACATTGTCCATATCTAATTTATTTAATGAATTTTCAATTAAAACTAAAGAAAATATAAAAAAACAACTATCTGAATGAAAATGCAAATTTTCACTTTCAGATGTTTTCTTTTCAATTAGAGTCTTTTTACAATATCAATCAGATATAGTTCAATGTCCAGCGTGCATGGCGTCAGCCGGGAAAGCAGTTGTTCTCTGTTAGATATTACAAATAAATCACAATTTCCATTTTTCAGTTTTCATGAAGAATGTTCCTCTTTTCAACATGAATACCTCCCAAAAGGTTATCTTGAACGATGGAAAATAGCGACTAAAGTTTGTCTTTCAGCCGCAGATGGTTCCACAACAGATTGTATGAGTATCCTATTCATATTGTCGAACAAAAATCAAAATGCAATGCCCATGACAGGTCTATGTCAAAAAATAACTTTCAAAGTGTCACCGCAGAAGAAATGTTTTCCTCCATTTCCATTCTTGATGTGTATAATTGCTTCTGAGCCTGTTCTGAAATTTAATTGGTAGGTTGATTAAACGGCATATTTTTCAAATTTCATTCCCTTATAACTTTTTTATTGATTGACGTATTCAAACGTAATTCACATATGAACCATTTGAAAATGTCGCGAATCCAGTGGTGTAGTCAGATTTTTTCTAAAAAAATCGGTAGTAAATTTTTTAGTTTCTTGACCTTGAAAAATAAGATTAGTTGGCCCTGGAAATGGAGATTTGACCATAAAATTTAGTGTCTTAGTAGACTTTTTGAATGTCTACCTAACAAAAAAAAAATCATTCCAATCGGTTGAAAAATGTAAGTTTTATAAGGGTGCTTCCATCTTAAATGGGTCACATTGTATATTCCGGTCAATGTAAAAGGTTGCAAACCTACACAACTGTTCGGAATATTTTTTCGATTTATCTGTCAAGTTTGCTTTTGGAAATTTCTCTTATAGTATCAAAGAAAAACAATAATAACGATAAAAAAAAATTCCGTGAACTTGATTTGGTTACAAACTTGATTTGGTTACAAACCTGATTTGTGATATGAAACAATATATTCAATACTTCTCCAAGTTTGCAGAACTCTTGGAATTTTCTTAACGAGTATACTGCAAAATTAAAGATTTTTTTTACGAATTTTTCTATTTATTCAATTAAATGGAATACAGAAATACAAATTAATTCAAAAATACAAAGGCGTTCAATAAAATAATATCAGGATGAAAATCTTTATTGAAGTCTGGGACTTGAAGTGATGGCGCATTTGCTGTTTTAGTTGGAGGAAAACCCGGAAAAGCCCATAACACCATTAGAAATGAGATTACCAACTCTCTCGTAGAAAAGGATACATGCTCTCTGGGATATGAAAAAATCAGTCTTGGATGATACACGGGAGTCATCAAAGAGGTTCCAAAAATTAGAATAAGGGTGTTTGCAATATGCTGTATAGTGTCCATTGGAAATGCTGCTGCTATGATTAGATATGGCTTGGATATTAGAGTAGAGTAGAGTAGTTTATTTGACCATGTTATGTACATAAAACATTTATGGCAAGTCACAAAAACAATATTGATTCAAGATCAATATTGACATATGGCATTATGAAGTCAATAAAAAAATATAAAACTATGAAAAAATCTGAAATATATAAAAATATTCAAAACTACAGAATTGCATTTAAAATATCAAGGAATTTGACAAAATATTAAAACAACAATTTTAAACGTACATAAAGAAGCACATAAAGAAGTACAATCCTGAGTTTTCCAGGGAGTAAAGAATAAAGAATAGAACAGTATAAAAAAATACATCGAAATTTAAAATTACAAACATAATGAACTCGCTGAGGCAATGTAGCTGTCAATATCATAAAAGCAATGACTAAGTAGAAATGTTTTTACTGCCTTTTTAAATTTTTTGAACTCCAATACTTTGACTGAGCTATCAAGGATATTGTAGAGTTTGAGATTCAATGAGTTTTTGCAGCTTACAGCTAATCTGTGCCGAGGAGTAGTCAGCAGATCGGCAGATCTTGTGTTAAAGCAATGTGAGTCAGAATGTCTAGAGAAATTGCTCAAATTTTTGTGTATTTCTAAAAGGACTGTAAATATGTATAACGTGGGCAGGGGCATGATACCAAGTTCAATAAAGTGTTGTTGACAATGATCTCTAAAACCCAAGTTTGCCAAAATTCTGTTAGCTTTATTCTGACATTTGAAAACTGCTATAGCATTTTTTGAATTTCCCCAAAGTAGAATACCATAAGTGAGCACAGAATGAAATAAAGAAAAGTATGTCATTCTCAAAACACTGTAATTTGTGAGAGGTTTCAGTTGTCGTAGTAAAAACAGAGTAGAAGATAATTTCCGAACCACGTGATCTACATGATTGGACCAATTCAGTCTATCGTCAATAACGAGACCAAGAAACGTAACATGACTTCCATTTTGGTATGTCGTGTTAGAAGAAATTACAACCCCTTGAGTTTTGCTTTCATTCAATTTAAGTTTATTTTCAGCAAACCATTGTTTTGCCGAGGTTAGGCTCTCAGATTTGTATTCGGTTAGGATGTTATATGATTTAGCACACAAGGGTTGTGTCGTCAGCGAATAAAACACATTTTGTAGGTGCCATGTATTGACACAAGTCATTGATATAAACAATGAAGAGAAAGGGTCCCAGGACCGAACCTTGTGGTACACCATGTTCAATTTTTTTGAAGTCAGATTTAACATTGTTCAACTCTATACATTGGAATCTTTCTGAGAGGTAAGAACGAATTAGATTTAAAGTGGTGCCTCTTATTCCATAGTGACTCAGTTTTTCAATTAATATGTCATGCGATATGCAATCAAAGGCCTTCGTTAAATCGCATAGAGTCAGGCAAGTATGCCTGTTTTGATCAATGCCCTCAACTATGTCAGTCACAATTTTGAAGGCGGCTTGTGTCGTGGATTTATTTTTGCGGAAACCATATTGTGACTCGCTGAAATAGAATCTCTTTTCGAAATAGGAGTACAATCTTTCTTTCAGAATATATTCAATGATTTTACCGATGATGGAAATAATGCTGATTGGACGATAGTTATCTAGCAAGGACTTTGGAGATTTTGAGTGCTTCTGGGAAGAAGCCATTATGAAAAATTTGATTTATCAAGTCGGTAAGAGGTGGAACGATTAGTTCTGCTACAGACTTTATTAGACGACTGTTTAAATCATAGATATCGCGAGAGCTAGATGAGCTCAGTTTATTGATTGCAGCAAATACTTCTTGTGAACATACAGGTTCCAAGAAGAAAGAGTGAACAGGAGAAGGAAAATTTCTGAAGTTATATGTGCTATGAGAGTTTAGCATCGGAAGAGATTTGATGGTTTTCTCGGAAATTGTACAGAAAAATACATTAAAATCATTTTCTGAAAATTCTTTTATGCATTTCTTGTGATGTGATTTATTTATTTCTGAATTTATTATATTCCAACACGCTCGAGATAAGTTTGGAGAGTTGACAATATATTCATCATACGCCTGTTTTTTTTGCCGCGACAGTTCTCTGTTATACCCTTTCTTCATTACTTTATATGCTTCAGCATCCTCGGGTCGTCTAGACGCTTTGGATATTATTTTTATTGCTTCTTAGTTACTCTTCATGACTTTCAGAGCATCGTTATACCATTTCAATTTGAAAGGGCGTCTTGTTCGTAATTACTTTTTCGGAAAACACACGCTTGCTGAATTTTGGAGGTTATCAATAAAAAAATTACATTTTGAGTTAAGGTCATGATCTTTAGAATCCAGCATACTCCAATTTACTTCAGAAAGAATTAATTTTAATTGATTCAAACCTGCTTGTGTTATCGTGAGTCTATTAGTGATGTCTTCATTATTAGGGTCATCAAGAGATTCATTCATTGTCAAGAATTGACCATTGTGGTCAGAAAGGCTGGGATCAAGAACACCAACATCAAAAAGGTGATCGCTTAAGTCTGTAATGATATTGTCAATGCATGTAGAAGATGTTGGCGTGACTCTGGTATAGTCTAAGATTTTTGGAGAGAGTCCAAAAGACGCTATAACTTCTCTAAGGTTGAGAAGCGTAGGAGTTTGTGACATGAAATCTATGTTGTAATCACCAAGGAGCACAATTTGGGTTTTAAGCTTCGAATATTTGAACAATAAGCCTTCAAGGTTATTCAGGAATACGTTAACATCTCCTGCACATGGTCTATAGAGACAGATTATTAGGATATTTGAAAGCTGAAAATGAATACCACAGAACTCAGAATGTAGTTCCTCATTAAACTCACCCAGATCCAAAGTATTGAAATTCAAATCATTTCTGCAGTATATGGCAACACCGCCATGTTGTCGAACCTTCCTACAAAAGTAAGCAGCTACCTGGTAGTTATTGATATTAATAGTCATCAGATTATCCTCATTCATCCAATGCTCAGAAAAACAAATAATATCAAATCTATATTCATCTAAAAAAACACTTATATTATTCACCTTGTTTGAAAGACATTGTATATTGATATGAAAAATTGAGTCCATCCTGAGCAGAATATTGAACCAAATTCAAATTTTGTATGGAAAAACCAATCACATTGTCCAACTTACTGCCATCAGTCGAAGAAACACGATTTAAATGTATAAATAAAATATTTGGAAATGCTTGTATGCGAATCATCTTTTTGAATTCCCTTTTCATTTCACAAGTTGAACAGTAGGGCTCGCATCGTCAGTCAAAGTCTCCTTTTCTGTCAACAGTTCAATACATTGTTTTAAATTCACGACTTCGTTTGGTAAGTCTGGAATAGGGATTGAAAGTACCGAGAAATGTTGAAAAGTAACGGAGAACTAATTACAAAAAGTACATCTCAATACAGACTTCATCAGCTGACCGGAAAATGTATCCACAATTTTGAAATTATGAGTTAATTGCCATTTTGACAATGCATGTTGCGTCGTACTTCAGAAGAGGTTGCAAACTGAGATTTATGACTTTCTCGATGTACCATTCACTTGACCAAAGTTTGAAAACTTTTGGAATTATTGTTAAATTTTCGATTTTTCATGCTTATCTCTACTGGCCTATTGATAAACTACTCATTTTCAACACGAAACCTTCCCAAGTTTTCGAATTGAAACCCACGTTGCTGTTTTGTATAAAGAAAGATCATCCCATCGTTCATTATGCTTCATTTATTAACACCCACACGCTCATGCAACAAGAATTTGCTGTGCTCGCTATAAAGTAACGAATTTGAACGAAAGGTTTTATTAAACTTTCTCGGCTGTAACTTTACCTTTTGCTCTTTCGTCAGCGTCTCGCTCACGGTGAAGGCCGAAGGCGAGGGAATATTCACCAACATTTTTAGCATTCTCAAGGAGTGATGATTAAGATGAAGTATTAACTACGATATCCTTTAAATTCCCCGACAATGGGGGTTAGAAAATGCTTCACGTGCAATAAATTTCATTATATTTTCCTGAACCAACATTATTTACTCATTTAAGAGACCTAATTCCTGAAGGACATCGAAAATAAAATGGAAACGCCAGCGAAGTTCAGTTCTCCCGAGGCTTCAAATTGGGATGTTTAATAATGCTAGTTTGCTGAAAGTTCTTTTAGTTTTTTGAAGACATATACAGTGTGGGCCATAAAGTTTGCAACAATATGGGGAAAAATTTCATCATTAGAGTTACAATATAGTGATTTATGTATCAAGTGAGTAAAGTAATACTTTACTCACGAGTTTCATACAGTATTTTTTCTACAACTGTCAAAAAAAAATAACCAATTCATATTTTTTTGCAAATATGAAATGGATTTGGCATATTAGTGGTGCTATTTCATTTCGGATTTTATCAATATGTTCATTCCATGATAGTCTTTCATCAATGTATAAACCAAAAAATGATATTGTTTGCTGATAATTTATGGTTTTGTTGTGTACATTAATTGAAAGAGTTGGAATATCCACAACCTTTCTTGAAATATTCATGAAAGAAGATTTGTTGAAATTTAGTGTCAATTTATGTTTTTGTTACCAAACTAAAATGTAATCAATATCATTTTTTATTCTATTTGTTATATCATCATGATTATTGGAAAAGTAAATGATTGTGGTGTCATCAGCGAACAACAATAGTACCCCACGAAGAGTTAATTTTGATAATGAGTTTATATATACTGAAAATAAAACTGGACCAAGAATAGATCCTTGTGGTACACCACAATTTATATCTTTCAGAGAACTTCGATTGTTTCCTAAATAAACATATTGTTTTCTATCACATAAACAGTTGTGAAACCATTTATGTAGAGTTCCTCTAACACCAATACTATATAATTTTTTGAGTGATATTTCGTGATCAACTGTGTCAAATGCTTTACACAAATCCAAAGACAAGATGGTACATTTCTGATCATTGTCAAGTTGAATTTGAATATTTGACACAGCGTCCATCACTGCTTAGGGCCGGTTTTTCAATGTTCAGTCAAAGTCTATGCTACGTGACTAATGGTTAGAATGTGAGTTTATTCCTTTATGCGAACAGATGTAACGTTCATTCTAACCACTAGTCAAATTTAGCCGTCAGCCAAACTACGCTAACAGGATATTGAAAAACCGGCCCTTAGAGTACTAATTCAGAAAACAAATGTCACAATCACGCGCGTGCTGACATGCTGATTTACTCGAAGAATTTTTTTTTCTTTAATAAAATTAAAAAAACAGGTGAAATAATATCAAAACATATTTATTAGTTACAGTTCCACAGTTTACATGTTAACAAATCAAAATAACATAAACTCAACATACAGTTTAAACAACAACAACACACAACAAAAAACTATTTTACTACTTTTTCAACAAAACTTTGATTTCTTTTGAAGATTCTGCATATGAGTCAAGAATTGACTCAACACTTGGAATAAGATCTCTCTCCGTGCTAATTATGATTACTTTCCAATAACTCATTCCCCGTGAAATGTTTTTAATTATTTTCAATTAAGAAAAAGTTTTTTCACATTGTACCTGTGTACAGGAAAGTATAAGAACGAACTGATACAATGTGAAAAGATTCTTATAAGCAGCACCGTGAAAATTATATACTGATATAAAATAAAGAAAACACAGGAAAAACACGTTTTGCAATTTTTACAAGTAGCAGAACTAGAAGATTTATTTTTTACACATTTTTCATCATCTTCGCACTCGATATGATATTCATGTTTTTTCATTGAAGGATTCTGTATTCAGAAGTTTTGATAATTCTGAGAAGTTTTTACAAAACACCGTTAACTCTTCTATCATTTGTACTTCTTTACACTTTGCCAAATAATACAGTTTGGAAAATGGTTCTCTGAATTCTACTAAATTTGAATTTATCTCATCAACTCTCATCGGATCCAATGAAACGAGGACTTTCAATAGCCATTCATTCTTCAAAAATCGTTCATTGAAGCCTGTCTAATATAAGTGTGAATGTATCGCCTTTGTATCGAATTTGCGGCGTCCAGTCCGCTGACTCGTCTTCACAAAGTTCATCTGGCATTTTCTTCTTTCGTCTTACTTTAGTTTCAGCGAAATCCTGTTTCATATCTAATTTTTCTAGGTGATCAGTTTTATGGAAAACGATGTTACAAAAATCTAAACTTTTCTCGTATATCGTATTGAAGTTATTCCTTATTCCGTCGGTGTTACTTTTGAATAACTTTATTTGGTACCAGGCTACTAGGAAGTCTAGACCCTTAATCTGCAGATATTTTGACAATGGGGTTGCACAAGTGAAAATTTCCAGAATCTGGAAAGCTGTTAGAATGACATCGAAGCGACATCAGTTACGTAATAATGCACGAGCCTCTGAAGCTGTGTTACCATCTGTAGTGTTACTATAACCCAGGTGGTGAAGAGCTTCAAGGAGATATATGAAGCGATATCGGCTAATAAAATAAAACTAACTAATATTGTATCTTTAGTTTCATGATTTGTCCCTATTGTACTGATTACTCCGCTTGTTGTTGGCACAGTTGTGTGACTTGAGATCCTCAGGCTCGGAATAGTATTGGTGGAATCATTTCCTTCTTTTGTTCTGTGAGCGGTAGTCTCGCGCCACTGTTCTGTGTCAATTTTGACATAAGAGTAATCATGACAGTGGTTCCGGCTTTGCTGTCAGTTGTCACCCTGTCAGTTCATCTTATAATTCATATCCGTCTGTACAGTCAACAATCACGTGCATTGATCCAATTTCAAACTTTTTTCTGCTCGATGTCTAAACTACTTAATTCTCCTATAAGACTAAGGGGCTCAAGGCTTCATAGCCTCCCCAACATAAAAATATTTTTTGTTACTTATTAGTTCACTTCAACACAATAATTAACAATGTGGTTTTTTAAAAATTATTTAATTACATAATATTTTAACATTTTATATCACACTACTTTATTTTCTTCTCCATGTAAGTATAGCCTTATATTAGCCTGTTGTCTTTAGTACACAGTCTTTCTTTTATTGTAGAATTTTCTTGAATAGCTGATGATGGTTCTATATAGGACCGAAACATGTTCTACTTCTACTTTTTGATGGCTATCTGATTGATAGCGGTCATTCACCGTTTCAACTTCCTTTTGAACTAGATGGGAAATTAAATTGTGGAGACGACTTTGCGTTTTACTGATTTGGATATCGGCTACTATTGGGTACAGCAGAGCTGTGAAACACAGCTGTCAGTGCTGCATCTTCACTGTTTCACCTGGTTTCCGAAATTTTCTTCAGTGTTCTCAGTTTTTCTAATTAATTAATAACAAATAATGTCCCGATCCGATCATGAATATGACGCAACTGTTGCCGACTCGTCGAGTCGCCGCCCGCCGGAGCTAGATTTTTCGCATTTCGGCCTCCTAAGCGAATATTGACAATCATTTTACATACATACAGAGTGAGGAATAGCTGAGGAGTTGTTTTTTTTTTCATTCAAAGAGTGTGTGGATATTACAGCACCCCCGCACCACGGCTCAACACGCTACTGGTCACAATCCGGCCCTGAGAGACGAGCCTTCCATTTACGTCTTAATGATGCAGACCAACAAAGTCAAATCCAATCGTTGTACAACATCTATTTGGCCATGCTAAAATGAGTTAGAATGCACCGTTCACCTATTATGACTGAGACCGGTATCTAAACCGGTTGAGCTCGATTTGGTATGCCATTAGAGACTGCATAGATGATTATTACAGCAGTATTCGTAATTGAAAGTGGTAGGCACTTTCGAAACATCGCGTTTAGCTGAACAAAGATCATTCAATCGTTTGGTTCACCTTTTTTTTTCAGAAAACTTATGACATTTGCGTTATTATTACTAAATACTGATACAAAGGAGTAACTATTGGCTCTGATTCAATTACTAATCAGCAGCAATACGAATCAGTGGCGTTGCCAGAATTTTCCTTCAGGGGCGGCCCTAGTATAAAGAATTTTTTACATAATAAAATCTTGCAATTCAAATTGTCAAAAATGTCTGAACTTCCGAAGATTTTGTGGGTGTCCCGTGCCCCTTGGGCCCCCTCCATATCTACGCCACTGATCCAAACTGATTGCAAACTAGAGAACGGAATGGGGAAAACAATATATTACTAAAATATGGCCGGTTCTTCCGTACACATCCTGTATATTCAAGTGAATTATCGATTGGTGAGAATTTGATCAAAATCTGTTTATGAATAAGCAAATTATAAAATGATAAGATTTTTTTTTTCTAAAATTCCTCCAAACAACATTCTACGAAGGCGTAAAAGGGCCAACAACAAAATATTTTTCGAAACATTTGGAATTGCCACTTTGAACTGACAATTGTCTTTTTGAACTGACAATTGCCACTTTCAATTGGCAATTGCCACTTTAAACTGGCAATTGTCACTTCAAACTGGCAATTGTCACTTCGAACTGGCAATTGCCGCTTTGAACTGACAATTATCACTTTGAACTGACAATTGTCACTTTGAACTGAGAATTGTCACTTTGAACTGGCAATTATCACTTTGAACTGGCAATTGTTAATTGCAAAAAAAAACAATATTTATGCATGCAGTTGGCAATAAATATCTTTTTTAGTAACAATTTACAAAGTGGCAATTGCCAGTTCAAAGTGACAATTGCCAGTTCAAAGTGACAATTGCCAGTTCAAAGTGACAATTGCCAGTTCAAAGTGACAATTGCCATTTCAAAGTGGCAATTGTCAGTTCGAAGTGACAATTGCCAGTTCAAAGTGACAATTGCCATTTGAAAGTGGCAATTGTCAGTTCAAAGTGACAATTGTCAGTTCAAAGTGACAATTGTCAGTTGAAAGTGGCAATTGCTAGTTTGAGGTGACAATTGCCAGTTTAAAGTGGCAATTGTCAGTTCAAAGTGGCAATTACAAATGTTTCAAAAAATATTTTGTTGTTGGCCCTTATACGCCTTCGTAACATTCTTTTCAAATTTTATTATTTTAATTTTTTTTTATTTATGAATAGATTTCGATGGAATTCTGGCCAAATATATTTCGAAATATTCTGAATCAAGTGGTGTAGTCAGAATTTTGATAAAAGTTCTGAAATTAAAGTTTTGGATTGATTAATTGACATAATTTTCAAAGTTTATTCCCATATAACTTTTTTATTGAAGGACGCATTCCTACGTAATTTTCACATACACCATTTGAAAATGTCGTGGAATCCAGTGGTGTCATCAAATTCTATTTAAAAATATCGCTAATATGTTTTTTGGATTTTTGACCTTGAAAAAAATTCGAAGTAGGCCTTGAAATTTTTATATTTATTTCGAATTTATTGCTCTCAACTAGAACTATTGAGGCTCTATCTTTTGAAAAAAAAAAAATTCTGAAACGGATAATAAATAACAATTTTCAATTTTAGAGAGGTGGCCCGCTTTTAAATGTGTCACTCTGTATGAGCAATTCGGTTCAGAGTAGCACTATGGAGATCCCAGTAGCGTAGAGGGTCACAGCGAAACGAATAGAAGTTAAATAATATTATCATTTGGGAGGAAGACTTTAATGTTGTCCGACCTACAAATGAAGGATAATTTGCTGTATAACTACAATAAGCAATTGCAACTGAGTCTTCTTGGAAGAACGTTGCACAAATATCTGTCAGATGTAATTCAATGTCCGTCGTTATATTAGCCAGGGAAGTAGTTGTTTTCTGTCAGATTTTTGCCTCATATTTTCCACATGGTGGAAATATTCGGAGAGAAGGGTACTTCGACATTGTCGATTTTAATATTTAATTTATTTGATACTCTCCGGCAAAAATTCTCGAATATTATCATTGTTGGTGGCGCGGTAGTCTGACCCGTGTTGCTCATATAAATACATTGAAATTCTCTATGTTATGAAATCGCTTCACCGTACGGTATAGAGCAGGTTTTATGGGATACTTCTTTATATTTTTAGATTTCAGTATGTGTATTATGAATATTTTCTGCTTCAGCATTATTATTATTGCCGTCTGAACCTTGGCAAATATTCCCCTCCTAGTATTTTGTTCCACTTCATATTCTCCTCGCCTCTTATGTTGTTTACTATTGAATATCCTGAACTGACACTTCTTCAGTGTGATTTTCAACTTTTTTTCAGAACAAGCATTTTACTACTAATTTACTCTGTTCCTGAAAAATATGCAGTTCTGCAAAAACCAAAATATGTTTGTCTTCTCATGGAAACACCCCCGATAGATACATTTGGAATGTACTTGCCATCCACTACTTTGCAATATCTGATGATAAAATATGTATATTCAGAATACTTTTTTTTAAATCTTTTATTTATCATTATTATCAAAATAAAAATATCTAACCTGAGTCCGGAGAAAGAGGGTAAGAAAGAATGAAAGTGTTGTAAGTTATAGTAATTATGAAATGTGTGTTGGTGTCAATAATCTATTCACTTGTAACATAATTCACCTGGTCCAATGTAATGGGAAAAAATAAGTCATATTTCGTTCAAAACTCATCTGAGAGGAAACAATCTCGTAGTATTCCCATGTGCACATAGCGGAACGGAATTCCGTTTTTTCCCATCACGGCTACAGCGCCGGAAGCTATTACACATTTTCAATGAAACTAGCGTTAGCATAATAACGAACAGGGCCGACTTCAGAGAGAAGCAAACATTCTGGCCAGCGTTTATTACTAATCTGACGCAGGCTAAGATTACAAATTACCGGACAGTGATTTCTTCATATCTTTTCAGTGAATACTAAAACATATAAAAAAACATATACATAACAGATTAAAATTTTTAGCGTTATTTATTCAAAACATTAATTTAAAATATATTTATTCAAGTTCAAGATAGATTCATGGATAAATGCTGAAAACGTCTTCCTTTTCCCTAATGAGCGTTTCGAATTCTGTAATGCTGTAGAGACTGTTTTCCGATAGAATATTGCGCAGTCTGCGTTTGAAAAGTGCATTCGGTAGTTTTCGAAACTGTACAGGCAGCATATTATATAGCTGTATGTCGATGTTATACGTTCTCTTCAATCTCCTTTGGGGGTGGGTCAAGTTTTGCCTATTTCTCGTATTATAGTTGTGTAAGTCTTTTTGTGTAGTGTAGGTGTCCAGATGTGTTTTAATATGTAGCAGTTTTTGGTAGATGATTACTGAATATACTGTCATTACTTTTAGTGTGGAGAATAGCGTTCTACAACTTGTGTCGGTTAACTTAAGCAGACAGAAGCGATCATTGAAGCATCTTCTCAGGTAGCACAGACTACAGAGACATCCGAAGAGCTCCGAAAGGAGCCAGCCGAAATAAAAGATAACTTGGAGATATGCCTTCCAATCAGGATTGCGATGTTCTGATGAATGCATGTTAATCATTTTGCATATCTTTCGGAAACTCACTGTATGCTCAATATCAGTGGGAGGCCTTCATTGCATTTACGAATGATATGCAATGATTAACTAAATACCACTTATTTAAATGATAAACAAAATAATTAGTTCAATGTGTGAAAGCATCACGAAAATAAACTGAAACATTGATTTAATGTATATCAATTATTGAATCAAGGAATAACCGATACTTAATAATCATCGTTCATTGGATTGATGAAAAATATCCATCGTCGAACTAATCTGAATCATTATATCAATCATACAACATTCATTCGAAGAATGGACAATAATAACTGATTTGGTGAATACAGTTTCCCCAGTTGAACGAATACAATTTATTGCTTGGGGGAACACTCTTCATTCGTTTGATGAATGGAATTCATTATCATAACGAACCTATTTAATGTACTTGAACATGATATCAATGAAAGCATTCATTGATATTATTAAGATCCGTATTCACAGTATGGATAACCAGTGGTACATTGACATAACGATTGCGTTAATTGGACCAATATTGATAAAAATATTCATTGAGTCACTGAACTTTTGCATTGTATTCAGGTACCAACTTTTTTCTGTGTAACTCTTACGGAAAATGTCTTATCATTCAAGGAGGTTGTTCAGAAATGAAAACAATATTCAAATTTGAAATCACAGCCCGAGTAGTTTACTTTTGATAAAATTTCTATTTTTTGTTCCGCCCTGTACACCGTTTGGAAATTTGAAATTTTGACAACTCATATACAAGTATCCTGCAATGCACTAATTTTTATGACGAATAAAATTTTCTGACAAATCGATAATAAAAGTATGTTTCATCCGTTGAACAGAACGGTGAAGGTCGACCTCCCTTCGGCTCCTGTACTAGTAGGATGAATCAGGAAATGAAAAGAACTGAATTCACAGTATTTTTGTGTCACAACTCATATGCTACTGCTCCAATAATTATCCCACAAATAAGTCACGAATGAATGAACAAACACAAGAAACCAAACGAAATCCCGAAATGTTCGCCTCCCTTCCCCAATCCCATCGAACAAAAAGAAAAAAAATATCTCACATGATTTCCTTCCGTCGTATCTTATTTGAACGGTAGCTATATAATTCGGAAGGCCTCCCACGGTCATTTTCGCTATCAACTATATATTAATTTTTGATCATATAAGACACCGTATTCCCATTAGGAATCCATAAAATTACTCAGGCGTTAAATAGTATTTTCCGCTACGGTTGGCAGGCAATATCGAGGAAAAAAATGATTATTGTCTTGGAGAGTATTGACACCAGAATATAACGACAGAGTGAAATGAACAAAGAAAAGAAATAAATGATAGATAGATAGATAAATACACTTTATTGTCTAAATGAAAAACATTTGTCGACAAAGTCAAAAAACATTACACTGTTTACATATGTTGTCAGCATTTGTAAGATGTCTTAGGATAAATTACACATAAAGATATAGCTAAAAATAAAAATACAAAAATTTTTTCAAAATTCAAAGTTACAAGAAAGACAAACAAAATAACATGTAAAAAAATATTATAGCATCACAGAATAAAATATTAAATATGGAGTATGGCAATGTAGATTAAATATAGAATATAGAACGACAAGAACGACTAGAAAACAAATGCAAGATACTCCTCTGAATTGTAAAAGCATTTCCCCATCAGAAGTATTTTAACAGATTTTCGGAAATGTTTTGTATCGCTAATGTCTCTGATTTGACTATGTGAATGATTATAAATTTGCTTGCTTCTATAAATCAAAGACTGTTTCGTGAGAGTTGAAGTGGGGAGAGGGAGAGTCAGTTTTTTTTTCCTGACGTGTAAATAGATTAGTGTCAGCGAAATGGTACTAGGCAGATTGGTAAAGCTTTGATGAATTCAATGGTAATACTGGTATTAAATTAGTCAAAAATAATGAATGTATAGAAATTACTGCGGAGACCACTGTGATGAGTAGTGTAATCAAATTTTGATAAATTCAAAGAAGTTTCTTTTCGCTCAAATTGGGAATCTTTCGTTGTTGTTGATAAACCCCGTGTACTCATTGTGGCTGACTGACCAGATCTGACCCAAATTTAGCTGGCTGTCTGACATAACTTCAATTTACAAGCAATAAAAAATGTTTATAGATTTCGATATAGTGTACCTGATGAAACAGTTTTCAGTTTCGTTCGACTGATAGTCTGATCACATTATGTGTGAACTACTATTAATTGTTATCAACTATTAAACAAACTAGTCCACGTAAATTCAGAGATTTTTTTTTCTCTGGCTCTTGGACTATTACTAGTTTGTAAGTCTTGCCTCTCATAATTTAACAATTGCTAAGTTGCCAGTAGATTTGTCATAACTTTGCTAAAAATTATAGCAGAAGGAAAAGAAAAAGTGCATATCGTTCCAGAACACTTCTACTTCCTCATACAAATGTATTATGTGAGTATCTGAGTACCTAAAATGTGTTCTGTCCCACTTCACATGGATATTTCACTTGATATGAAATAATTATACTGAAGCCGGAATCAGTACCCTCTTTGGACCATATGCAACGATTTAAGACTAGTGAGAAAAGTCTTACTTATACATGCCAAAGGAAAAACTGGGTTTTACGCCTGCCTCAGTTTTCAACTCACCCATAATCCCGGCAATTTCTTTAGTAAATGTTGAAAATGATCGCTCATAAACATCCTATATAAAAAATAAAGTATGTGATTTCAAGCTTGAGGTTTGCACTTCTAAATAGTGTTATTAAATATAGATATGCAGGATATGAATAAGCGATAATTTTCAATTTAGTGAACAGAATGCCGATTTTATGGGTAAATTGAAAATGAGGCAGGAGTAAAACAAAGTATTTTTTTTGACATGTATAAGTGGGACCTGTCACACTACTTTGAAATTGTTGCATGTAGTCCAAAGAGAGTATGGTATGCTGCTTCAGTATAATAATTCCATTTTTACTAAATTATTCATGATTTTCAGATCATTCGCAAACATCTCCGTGAATTGCGACAAAAAACATTTATGACCAATCAAATATTCGGCTCCGCCAGAACTTTCAGCGGCGGGTAAGGGTGAACGTGAAATTTGATGTCGGCGTTCAATCACGTTTTCTGGGAAAACGAACGTATTTCATAAGAAATTACTCGGAATAATTTTTGTGGAAAATTGAATTGCTTCCTGTTGAGTTGTTTTTTTGATAAATCATATACTTTCCAATATTACAGAAAAAATCTATCATATCTATCATCTATCATTTATCATATCTATATATATATATATATAGGTTAGGAGAGAGGAAGTCTTTGCTGACCAGTTAAGATAAAGCTAGGAAAACTTGTTGGGTACGCAGCATGCAGGAAGTATACTCTTATAACACTTGTTCCAATATTTCGACAACGTTTATTGTCATCCTCAGGGAAAGCTACAATATTATTAAAATACAATGAAACAATGACTAACAGTGGATTCCAAAACTACTTACAGTGTCGGTGAGGTTATGTGCATAGATATTATAAAATAGACGTTAACAATTGCAATGTACATATTACAACAAATTGTGAGAGTCCTTAAAGGTCATCATCAACAATTATTGAACTTTTATAGTTAAAAAACATTTATTATAATAAAATTGAAAAATTATTTCCTCATACCGGTATTTTAACGTCGGCATGGGAGAAGAAGAATTTAATTTAGGTTAACAAGTGAGGTTAGGTACGATCCTGCATGGAACAGTACTAAAAAGAGGAACATTGACAGACTGAACCTACCATGGAACGAGACCTTGTCATTCAAACATGGAATGGCACAGAACACCATAGAAAAGACATCATATCATTAATTAATTATTTCCAGTACTCCCTCTATAGGTGGAAATAATTAATTAATGATATGATGTCTTTTCTATGGTGTTCTGTGCCATTCCATGTTTGAATGACAAGGTCTCGTTCCATGGTAGGTTCAGTCTGTCAATGTTCCTCTTTTTAGTACTGTTCCATGCAGGATCGTACCTAACCTCACTTGTTAACCTAAATTAAATTCTTCTTCTCCCATGCCGACGTTAAAATACCGGTATGAGGAAATAATTTTTCAATTTTATTATAATAAATGTTTTTTAACTATAAAAGTTCAATAATTGTTGATGATGACCTTTAAGGACTCTCACAATTTGTTGTAATATGTACATTGCAATTGTTAACGTCTATTTTATAATATCTATGCACATAACCTCACCGACACTGTAAGTAGTTTTGGAATCCACTGTTAGTCATTGTTTCATTGTATTTTAATAATATTGTAGCTTTCCCTGAGGATGACAATAAACGTTGTCGAAATATTGGAACAAGTGTTATAAGAGTATACTTCCTGCATGCTGCGTACCCAACAAGTTTTCCTAGCTTTATATATATATATATATATATATATATATATATATATGGAAACTGGAAGTTCGGGTTAAACCGCGTCTAGAATTTGTTGAAATTTGACGTTTCGGCTCCGATTTTGGAGCCATTTTCAAGAAAAAAGATAAAATGATTGAAAGGGTGTGAAGTTAGATTCTACACTGAGGTCTCAATCTGCCCACTCCTCAGGTCTAGTTTCGTATATATACGAAATTCCGTGTTCCGAGTGTCCAAGAACATACATTGGCCAAACTAACAGAAGAGTAACTTCCAGAATATATGAACACGAACTAGCAGTCAGACAAGCATCTTCTTCCTCCGCATCGTGAAGAAACAGGCCACAAAATAGACTTTAAAAACACTAAAACAATTGGCAAGGAGAACACTCTGCAAACTAGGATCATCCGGGAAGCCCTGGAAATGGAAAAGCGCCCCAACTGACTTAATACCCGTGATGATGGACGTAGACTTCCTATTACTTGGAAACCACTCATTTCTCGTCTCCCGACACCTGGCAACAGCGCAATCTCCGCACCACATCGCGCAAGTCCAGACTCCGAATCACCACGCACGCCCAATATGGCCGCCATGACAAGTATAAATACAGCTGCACAACCGACAAATGTTCAGTTCTCTCGACGGAGTAGGCAGATTGAGACCTTAGAGAGAACAAGTGACGAGACCTGGGGAGTAGGCAGTGTAGAATCTAACTTCACACCCTTTCAATCATTTTATCTTTTTTCTCCAAATTTTTTCCAAAATCGGAGCCGAAACGTCGAATTTCAACAAATTCTAGACGCGGTTCGACCCGAACACTATATATATATATATATATATATATATATATATATATATATATATATATAGACGCGGTTCGACCCGAACACTATATATATATATATATATATATATATATATATATATAGTGTTCGGGTCGAACCGCGTCTAGAATTTGTATATATATATATATATATATATATATATATATATATATTTTTTTTTTTTAAACGAAAAAAAAAATATTTCACCCCTGGAATTTTTTTCGTGTTTATCATGGTTTCAACTACTAGCATACCAAATTTGTTGTTGCTACAATCGATTCTTGTCTCAAAACCCAATCGTACTAGATTATAGGTAGAAACGACTGACACTACACATATAGCCATTACTATTGTAATCCGCGCGGAAAATTCAAAAACTTTTGACTTCGAAGGTTAGAGAAGTATACCTTAAAATCGCCTTGTAAAATTTTCAATTTTAGACCATACACTTCAATCTTGCCTGCACAATTTTAGTTGTCCGATTGAAATTGACAACAAGATTGTAATGTATGGGGCCCTTTGAGCAGTAACTCGTGAAATCGTTTTTGACAAATGAAAAATAATTATCACTGAATTTACGATAGTCATATAACCTTAAATATTCTACATCAATCAATTTCTGATAAATAGTACATAATTAAACAACAGGATGGTTGCTGATTGCTACTTATTGATGAAGGCTACCGATGAAAACAACAGCGATTAGATACTATTGTTAAAAAAAATAACTGAAGGCCACAGTAATCAAACTTTTGAAGAATCAGCTAAAAACTATTGAATCCAGAATATTTGAAGAATCTGATGGTCCTGGATGGTGTATAGCTGAGTTTAGGCGTGGCTGATTCGTGCGCATTATACTAGTTTATCAGTATCATGGTCCCTACGAAGCGTTGAGGATTATTCGTATTTGGCTTTGTCACTTGTCAGAGACTTGTTGTGCATAGCCGGTCTCTATGAAGAGAACGATTTACTGCCGAAGATTCTGAAAACAAATAGTCCGAGAGCTAGCGACAAAGGATTGATGTTTCCAATTTGTATTTGTACATTATCAAAATAGACTGCTCACAAATAGAGACAGTGTTGATAATGTTCAACAAAATATGATGTAAAAAAAATTATTTGCTCGTCGTTAACCGTTAGCGACACAGGAACTCTTACAATGTACTTCATCAATCACAAACCTACTTCCTGGGCACCACTGCCAGCTCTTCCTTCAATTCAGTTAAACCCGTTGCTCACGGTCGAATAGTTTAAGCAAACTTGCCTTGAAGTTATCATTCCTGAGCAATTAAAATTTTGTATGCATTTCAAAAGTTATGGCCACGGTATTTTCGTCTTCTTCTGCTGTTTTGAAGTCATTATTCATAATTTTTTTAGCTAGTTCTGTTTCCTGCAATTGCATAGGGGCCACCAAAAAATGTTTTCTTCTGTTGTTTTCATGCTCAATTTTCTATTTTTTGAAAATTGCGATTTCCTACTCACTTTTTTTATTGAATTTGACTAAAACCCATTCAACAAATTTCACGCTCATATGAAAAAGTCCTACTCTACGAACTTCTATCATAAATAACTACTTTGTATAATAAGAAACTTACATTATCGTTTTGATTTAAGAAAAAAATTCCTTAGAACTGTCGCTCTTGGAAGTTCCCTGCAGTAACAACTTTTCGTTTTATCTGTCTCACATACGTTGGTATAAATGCTAAGTCCCCATAACTAATTCCATTCCGACGTTAATATATCAGAGAACATTGCTCCAATGATAACAATTTGAAATATTTTCCATACACCACAGTATGAATAAGACAATTTCACAAATTAATGTACCTCATGAAAAAAAATTGCTATAGAGAAACAAGTAGCTTTGGATCCAATCATATATTAAATTTAGTCTATGGAATATTGCAGATCCATGCGACTCTGGTTCTCTTACGCAAAACTTTTTTGAATATTCTTGTATTTTTCAATTTGGATCTATTGTTCGTAAGGAGGCACTCGGGGTGCTGATATTTGGTTCTTTGTTGCAAATCAATGGATATATAAAATTAGGTCTGTCTGGTATTAATATTTCATACTTTTACGAATTGTCGGTTGGTTCCTTATTATATAACTGGGTCCAATTATAAGAGAGAATTTATGAGATCCAAGTTGGATAGTGAAACCACAAATCGGTGTGAGCCATATTCGATATTCATCAGTACTTGAAATACATTACTGATACGTCGTATTGCTTTAATTTCTATTGGCATTTCCTAACGTGAATCTATGATATTCAATGTTTTTTCAGGAATAAAAATGTAATCCGTTTATATCAGCAATTTCTGAGATGAATGCTACATGTTCCTATATGAGGTCATCCAGTTTAAAAATAAATGAGAACATATGCGATTTTAGAGCAGTAACTTGATTACTAAAAAAAATATCACTGATATTCTGCGAGACTGTTCCTGGCACGTTCCATATGACTTCAACTGCTGTGTAAATTACACATTCATTTCTAACAGAAACGAAAAGGAAGTATATAGTATCTGTTCCGTATAGACAGTTTTAATTATCATCTATTTCTCGTCCGTATTATCACAATTCGCATTCAACAATGGCTGGCTATTTGCCCACTCTCATCCCGCACTAAGAAATGTGGTCTAAGCAGCACCATCTTTCGAGTAGAAATAGAAGTACTCTGGAAGAAGTTTCCAGTCAGAGATACATTCAGAAATTCAGAGCTTTGTGCTCACGACTTGTAAAAGAAAAGTACCATGCAGCTCATTCGAAACGAAACGAAAACGGTTCATCAGTGAATACATTTGACATATGAGGGAAATAATAAATAGATAAATTCATTCTCGATGATCCGATTATGATGAAAAAAATTGATCATTTGTAATTGAAGTCATGTTGAATTATATAGGTTTTCCTGGAATGTTGCATTTCGTTGACGTTGTGTGATAGTGATCTTTCTGAAATATTTTTAAAATATTCTGGCTTAATATGATAATAATAATCTATTTGATGGCTAATGACCATAGCAATCGATATATTACTATATATTTTGGTAATATTCTTAGGAATATTTAGTTTAGAATATTCCATTTGGTTTCGTAATGTTCCTACTGTTGGTTCTCATGAACTCTCATAGGATTCGCATAAGATTGGATATGGAATTCCAAATACAGATTCGACCATCAAATCCTCAACCCACTTTTTTATACGATACCAAATAAGGTTATAAATTTTGTGTTTTATCCTCAATCCTCATTCAAAACATTATTGTTATTTAAATTGGAATACCTCATTTGCACCACCACTGTCTAAAACAAATGTCTTATATACTTCTCTTCTTAACGGTACTCCTAAATTCTCAGTGATATTTGAGTTTTATGAATCGCATAAATTTAGATAAGGAAGTGGCTGATCCAAACAATCACATCCTGATCCCACTCCCAAGTAGCATTTTGGCGACGACAACCACATAATACACCAAAGTTAACGTTGCAGTTGGTGTAGAAATTAGTCATTTATGAAACGACGCTCTCTAAACCACCGGTCAACGTTGTTTTAACGTTGAACATAACATCAGTCAGGCTACGACGTTGTCATAACGTTTACTCAACCGACTACAAGTAGTAAATATTCTGGGAATGTGAATAATGTTCTGAAAACATTTAAGTGACAACTTCAGTTATTTTAAACGTTTTCCCGACGGTAAAGCGAACTTGTGAGATTCAACTAAGCATTCAACTAAGCAGTAGGTAATTTTTCAGTTGAGTTGAAAACGTTTTCACGGAGTCATCTTCACAACTAACCTTCCTTGAAATATTTACTGCAGAGGGCGTGTAGGCCAAATTTAGATAATGATAATTTACCCAATTTATTATATTTTTTTCATTTCATTGACAAGGATCATTGTTTGCTAAATTGTTTGAAAGAAAATGTATTTTTAGTAAAGGAAAAAGGACTAGAATGATGCTAACCTAACTTTCGGATCGTAAATGAAAAGTGACTATAAATACAATGCCTTCTCATACAGACAAAAAAAATAAGTCGTAAATAAACTTCACGAGCACAAGCTTACATAAAGACAGACAGTTTGGAAATCTTAAGTTTAATGTCTTTAGGAACAAGTGCCAACCTGTGAAGCGGAATGTATTCATTAGTTAAAATTGGGTCAGTTTTCAGTCCGATAAGCAACTCGTGCTTCAGTTATGAAGTTAATTGTCTGGCAGACTAACGTTAAAAAGTAGTATATTTTTAGTTATCTGACAACCAAGGTCGCGTTACAACTTGTATACTCCTACGCCATATTGGAAGTGTAATACTCTTTGGAAACAAGGTGTGCCATTAAAACTTGGAATGTAAAACAAACAAAGGATTCTCTCATTTTAGTTTTCTAAAAATAATTCATAGGTAATCCGTTTAGTTTTTTACTCTAGACAATTGAAATCTTCGCAACAGATTGAAAGCCGCGTGTTTTTTAGCATGAAACAATGGTATATTTGACAGTAAAATGTAATGCGTTGGCATTTTCTGTTCCGTAATCGTTATTTTTCGGTAATATTGAGCATGAAATATTTCGATATTAACTTGCGGTAGAAGTTGCCAGAAAGTTTTTTCTCAGTGTCCATTTTGGCCACAAGTAATTATTTGGTTGATAAATCAACTATTTTCCGAACACCATAGAAAATAAACTGTCATCGCCCCTTGAGAGGGCGCTGGTGTGCAGTTGTTCTTGAGTAAATTCAGCAACGTTTAGGAAACGACAAACTGTTACCTACAGTTGCAGCAGAAACGTTGTAAAAACCCAAAAATGATTGACCAAAGTGGTGTAAAACAGGGTTGTGACAACTTTGTGTTGACGTCGGCAACGCAACTTATGTTTGGTTGCACAACTTTTCCGAACACGTTGCCGCAACGTTGAATTGCTACTTGGGCTGTTTCCACAAGATACCCAATAAAATTGAATACGGAATTCCTGATACAGACCATTTCATGAAATATTTTTGGCAGGGATATCCGACAAGTTCAGTCTTCACACCACTTTTTTGCATCCTCGACATCAACGTTTCTTTGTGAGAGATCGTCCTTTCAACCAAGACAAAGCTTTCGAACTCATCGGTGTACCAAAATTTAACAAGCATACAATTTTTATGTGTCAATCTCGGTTTCAACGATCTTGAAGATTGAATTATTCTCGCAGACACAAGGAAATGAAAAAATGCTCACAGTGTTTTCCCATATTAAATTTTCACACGGCCTTTCCATCACCACAATGGCTCCTAAATATTTTTGAAGTCTCAGCATCTAGGCATTCAATTGAAACTCACAAGCATTTAGGTGTCACGATAAATCGTGGTACAGGTTCTCATACTCAACATTTTGTTTGATATTATCTGCAATCTCGTTTATTCGGAAGACTGCTCACTACTTCCGAAGACCGTGAATTTAAGATAAATAATCGCATGGGAATCACATTTGAAATGCAATTCAACGAAATAGGACTATTATTTCTACGTGGAAAGTGGAACGAATCCGAATGAAAGCATCTATTGAACACTAACTGGGTTGGCAGGAACTAGGCATGGCAGTGAAATGGGATAATTTGTTTCTCTTTATCTAGTCTGTGAGTGACCTGAAAACTAGAGAATGGTGAACGTGATTGATTAATTCATAAGGATTTGAATACAAGCCATACAACGGTTGTTCACTAGAGTACACAGACATTTGTAATCGGGAGCGATTATGTAAGTTTATTGGTACCTTTGTTTCAGATGACTTTTACAGAGTTAGTCAAATGTATGTATGGACCTACCCATTTTTCTCAGTTGATATTAGAACTATCGAAAAAAAATTTGGAAGAAAGTTGAAGGATATTTCACTCTGCATCTTTTTGTGTAATCAAATATTGGTTGAAAATCATGAATAAATTAGTAAATATGGAATTATTATACTGAAGCAGCTACCCATACCATCTCTGGACTATATGCAACAATTTTAAAGTACGCACATTATCTGTGAGATACTCGAGGGCTATCATCTGTCTGTCCACTACCTATTGAACTTTCATATTCTGCGTTAATTTTTGATTTCTCTACTTTCGAGATATTATGGAGTTTCTGTGTTCAATTTGATAAAATATTTTTTCAAAGTAGTTTCATTTTCGAATGCTGTATAGAAATCAATATTTTAAATATTTATCCAACACATGACAGTTATGACTGTCAATATTAATGTCATTTTAGAGAAGTGAACTATCAAATAACACACTAGTGAGTTATAATCCATAAGTCACTAGTGAGTTAAAGAGTCCTCAATATAGCCCTCCGCGACAGCGGAAGACTTCCATCCTCCATGTTGCTTCAACATTGTTATGTCCCCACCAGAATGCACCAGCAACGTGGCCGAAGTTCTGCGAAAGCAGTACCCGGTATACTCTTTCGCATGGGATAGTCCCAGAAAAGTAGCAATTTCTTCTGGCATTTTACCGAATTTGTGAATGCCAATGAATTGATGATGTGCTTTACCGTTCGCATACTTATAGAAAACACGCCGATTATTTAAATTCGAGGGTCTGGAGGCTGCATATTTTCTGTAAACGCTTAAATATTCCGTTACTACAAAAGATCTTGATCTTTTGGTCTTAGTATTTGGTAGCATAATTAGCAATTTGTCGCCCATATCATTTATATCATCTGTTTTCATTTGCAAAAGCTCATCACATCTGCAAGCCCCAGCGACTGCAACAATAAGTACAACCTAAAATATAAATTCAAAATTAGTTCTGTAATCCATAATAGATCATTTTCAATATTCCTACCTTCGTACACAAATACAGTTCATCTGGGGCATCTGATAAACATTTCTCGATTTCTTCTCTTTGAAAAACTCGGGATTTTTTTGCATGGAAACCGTCTGACTGGCGTTTCAAAAAAGCCCGTAACTTCAGGTATTTTGCCAAATCAATGTTATTTTTTATGTTCAGAGTAGCTTTCATAGCCGAGCGACGCTCGGCTATGAAACACCAGCCGCGGCATTAAATCTTGTGCTTTTATGCCTAGTAAAATAAATACCTATATTGTACAACTGTCATTAAAAATGACGTTTTTAATTCATTGACATATGAACTGACGTTTTTACAAAATCACTTTAACACCTGTGTTAAAAATACTTTAAACAGTAAAATGACAGATGAGATGATGGACATCGGTAATATAGATCTCTCTGATAGAAACACTTCAATCAGATATTATAATCAGAACACCTAATCAAGAGCACATTTATAAAAGTTCACACATGTATTTGACCGTTTGTGCAATTTGTAATACTAATTCCTTTTGAAGTTACAAACGAAGTAGAATTCAGTCCAACTGTGGAAGTTCCTTCATCACTGGCAAATAATGACGTTCATAAATAAAGAGTGTTGAGGTTTTTATAGTTTGAGCCTCTGCCTGTCTGCCTTGTAATCCAAAGATCGTGCGTTCGAATTTTTATGAACCTTATATTTTTTTTTGTTTTTTTCTTACTATCAGTAACTGTTGTACAAAAAAATTTGTATGATACATTTGTTAAAAGTGATTTTATTTTGCTCTACTCGCTAACGCTCGTTTCGCAATATTCCCCACTCAAAAAATAAAATGCTACTTTTAACACTTGTATCATAAATAACTATATTAAAATGGATGTGATCAATAACAAGATCATATTATTTATAAACTACAGCAATTGAAATTTCAAAATAATAATTTTTAATTAAATTAAATAAAAATTATTAAATAAAAATTAAATAAAATTAACAATACTGTTGTAGAAAAAACTCAGTATGACACATGTTCGTAAAGCTTTTGTGTACTTGATTGTTTGTTAAACTGGGCTGCGCCTCATTCAACAAACTTCACGCTCATATCAACATTTTAAGTTGCCTAACTTGTATCACGAATAGGTATTAGTTTATGAAAAATAAAGATCTAAAAAAATATGGTTTCTGAAAGCTTGAGGCCCCATTTCGAGTGTACTGATATTTCAGCTTATTTTTGAATTTTTTTCACGTTTATTCTTTATCTCTTGCATTCATTGATTACCATGTAAAGTTATCACAAAAGAATATATATTTGCTTTAATTGACATTTTCTTCCTCGAGAGTGATTTTCAATTTTCCACCGAGTTCGCCAAATTTTGGTTGGCATTGAAAATAGCAGACGTCGAATACTTAATGAAAGTGCTGAAATGCAATTAGTTTAACACCCCATTTTAATTATTGAAGCGACAGCTTTCGCCTGCAAGTTAATCGATAATTGCTCCCATGTAAATCATATTCGACATAGGAGCTCGAGAAATGAAATATTCATATTTGCGTATAGCAGGTATTGCTCATTAATTATTATGCATAATGATATTTTGTTTCACATCACATTGATGAAACAACAATCTTCAAATCAGTTTATTAATCCAGTACGATTGGGTTCTGAGACGAGGATCGATTGTACCACCACCAAACTTGTTATGCTAGAAGTTGGTACCATGATAAACACGAAAAAAAATTGTTTACCAAAATTCCAGGGGTGGACATATTTTTTTTTTCGCTTAAAAATAAATAAATAGATTTTGGCTGTAATCTTGGAAAGTATATTATTTATCAGAAAAACAACTCAACTAGGTGGAAGACAATTTAATTCTCTACAAAAATTATTCCCTGTAATTGTGAAATGCATTCGTTTTCTCAGAAAACGTGATTGAACGCTGACATCAACTTTCAGGTTCACCTTTACCCTCTGCTCAAAATTCTGGCAGAGCCGAATATTTGATTGGACATAACTTTGCTAAAAATGATCGGAGAAAAAAAAAGGAGAAGACTCCTACCTTCTTATGCAAACATAATATACGAGTATTTGTGTACCCAAAATGTGTTTTGTCGCACTTCACGGAAATGTTTGCGGATGATCCGAAAATCATGAATAAACTTGGATTATAGCTATAATCTAAGTGAATAAATTAGTAAATATGGAATTATTATACTGAAGCAGCTAGCCATACCCTCTCTGGACTATATGCAACAATTTTAACCCTTAGCTGGTGACGCGGAGTCTGTCAGACTCCGCGCGCCATTTACTTACACTTTTCCTCCACTATAGGTGAGTTCGGATTGGTTATAAGGAGTTGGAGCAGAGTGAGAGTGGAGCTAAAGTGGATAAAGACAGGTGGCAAATTTTGAAGCACCGCGGTTTTCTGTCCGAAGTTCCCGAACGACTTTTTTGATAATAAAGAGAACCTGTATATCAAAGTGTATATCTACTAACACAATTGATCACCTATTTTCAAATAATGATTTATCGGTGCTTCGACTTGGCCTTGCTCGAATTGCATAACATTTTTAGGAAAAAGAGCTGCTCTAGCTTGTGCCCTCATAGGTCGAGGTGGTACTTTTGGAGTCACAAAACCCGAACGCTGAAATTCGCACTCCTTGGACGCTTTTCATTATACCCGAACGCATATGGTGCTTACCGAGTGAATAGAGTCAAAAGAGTGAGCAAGCCGAACTCAGCTTATGAATTCGAGCAAGTTCATGTGGAATGCAGTAGCTTCATAACTTTTAGTGTAATTCAAGCTGTGAAAGAGGTATCACAATTGCTCTTTCGCAAACTCGGCAACGTTACTAGTGGAGTCTCTGAGACTCCGTGTCACCAGTTGTGTTACAAATAAAAAACTGCATCATGTCAAAATTTCGCGAAGAAGTTAACCTTTTAGATCCCGATTTTGAAGAAAAGTGTTTACAATGGTATCTATCATATCCAGAATTCTCAAAATAGAGGAAAATCCTGGGGAAACTAAAGAAACTAAATTGGAAATCCGCAAATACTGCTACATATGTCCATCTCAGAAGAAAAGAAAAACATATGTTATATTTGTTTTGAATGTAAAAGACCTATATGCCTCCAATGTTCACGAAAATGCTGTTTGCAGTGCTGTGAAAATAAAAATGACTAGCGTTTATTTTGGCTAACAACTACCGGGTGGTGAATTGTTTAGTTGTTAATTTTTCAGAGAGACATTTATGTTGTGTTATGGAATAATCTCTTTACTTACGCCAGACACGATTTTTAATTCGATTTTTGTCTTAGTTGGTTTTTTATCGTTTAAAATTACATTACTCTTTTTTTCATTTAAGATATAGCAATATCTCTGGTATTTCCTAAAAATTGTTATATTGCAAACACTTTTGTTCTTTATTTTGCAATAAAATTATAAAGAAAAGGTTACCTATTAGTTTTTTTCAGATATTGATTTAATTTTTATTTTACTAATATTGTGAAGCTTCATCTTATATATAAGAGTCTATCAGACTCCATGTCACCAACTATGCGACTCAAATGACATGCCACCAGCTAAGGGTTAAAGTAGTGTGACAGGTCCTACTTATACAGTGACCGCCAAAAAGTATGTACCATATGGGAAAAAAGTTTATTATTGGAGTATTCGAAAAAAGATTCTTGGGAAAAGTTTGTGCATGTCCGTTAACCTAAAAATCGATTTTGACACATGTCACGTGATTGCTGGTATGGCGGCAAATTGAAAAAAATTACTATGAATAAGCAAAAAGTCGGGTAAAATGGCAAGATATCGAAAAAAGTTATTTGAAAAAGGTGCTTAGAATTCAGTTTTATACACATATACGAAGTTTGAGAAAATAATGTGAGAATATTAAAAATAGCAATTTTTTCAAATATTTTTCTAGCTGTAGAAAAATAGCAAATTATTTTCCTATGAATAGCTTGACCATACTGAACTATTTGTATTCCGATGATAATAACAAAACTTTCTCATTTTCTCCACACCAGACAGCACTAAATTACAAAAATTTAATTTTGTCAGAACCCTTGCTGTTACATTGGTTCGTATCTAACAGTTATATCACAATTTCACTATTATTGCGATGATAGGAAAATCCAAAAATATCGTGTTTTTCCGATTATAATCAATTTTTGATGATAATCGTACACGAACGTTTCACTTCGCACGTAATCTTAAAAATAGTGCGTCAAATTAAAGAGGCTTGAGTTTTCAACATTGCAGGCGAAGTACAAAACCGGCATTCCCTTCAGTAAATGTTGAAAATAATCACTTATTCATATCCTGCATATATGTTCAATGACACTTGCTTGAAATCACATAATTAATTTTTCATGTAGGATGTATATGAGCGATTATTTTCAACATTTACTGAACAAATTACCGGGATTATGGGTGAGTTGAAAACTGAGGCAGGAGTAAAACCCAGTTTTTTCTTTGGCATGTCTGAGTGAGACATGTCTCACTAGTCTAAAATCGTTGCATATGGTCTAAAGAGGGTACTGATTCGTGCTTCAGTATAACTTTCATATCAACTAAAATATCCATGATTTTCGGATCCTCCGTAAATATCGTAGAAGTGGGACAAAACTCATTTTGGGTACTCAGATACTCACATGTTATATTTGCATGAGGAAGTACAAGTCTTCAGGAACGATATGCACTTTTTCTTATGTTATGTTATGACAAATCTAATTTTCGACCCTGCGGAAATGGCAGTGGCAGGTTAAGGCGAGCCTGAAATTTTATATCGGAATTCAATCCAGAGAAAACGGGTGCATTTTGTAAGAAAGTACTAAGTATATTTCTTGTGGAGAATTGAATTATTTTCGCCTTGTTCCTTGATAAATCTTATACTTTCCGAAACAACAGCAAAAACATATAATTTTTTTAAATATTTTTTTTTTGTTCTACCCCTGATTTTTTGGTAAACAATTTTTTTTCAACAATACATGATGTCAGGAAGTCATGTGGTTAGTTTCAAAGTGCTACGAGTCATTCTTCAGTTGTGGCTCAGATTTGTCTGTCGTTACTGTACTATATTCAGTTTTGTTGATTGATAATAATGATTATGATGAAGGCGAAAAATGCATAACTGAATTAATGTTGAATACAAACGAGCATAAAGTTTCATTTCACAGAAAACTTACAAAATTAAATAATGGACTAGAGATGGAGAGAAATTTAAAGTTTCCCTACGCTACATACACCCGAACTCTAAGATGGAAAGCTTATCCTTTGGCCTTGATTATACAGGGTGTTATGTTAGTACGTGGCCAAACTTGACGGTGTGATTCTTTGAGTGATACTAAGACAAAAAGTTTATATACACATATGTCCGATAATGCTTCGTTTACAAGATACAGGGTGTCAATATTTTTAAAAGAAATAATTTTTTTCTTAAATATCTTAAAATTCCTTCAACCGATTTTGTTAAATTTTGGCACTGATATTAAGGGGAGTAAGGGGTTAATTCAACCCCAACTGGATCAAAATTATTGTATCCATTGGCGTCCATTGGCTGTCCATTTGCCAGAAAAAATGTGGTCCACTGGTTTTTTGCAGTTTTTGTATATGTTTCACATTGAGCAACTGAAACTACATTTTTTTTATAATTAGAATTTTTTTCATATTTTGCTTTGTTTTTCAGAAAATATAGAAAAATATCTGTGGGAGAACATATTGAAAAATTGTAACTACAAATCCATCGAATATTTTTAGTTTTTTACATATCTAACGTGTATTCTAGTGTTAAAATTTTTTATGAAAATGAAAACAAGCATGTACAACCAACGAACCATGAAAAAAATTATGATCTTTGTTGATATTGTATTATCCAGAATATGCTTCCATCCTAATTTGTAGTTTATTCATCAAATGAGGATCTCAACATGAATAGGGATGAAAATTGAATAATAACATTCAATTTGTAGGTAAATACATATTCCTTCAATTAGTGTCTATACACTGTTAGACGAACATAGTTGATACATTTTGTCAAAGAGAAAAGAGATTGCTACAGTTATGCGATAATTCACAGGATGTAGGTATCAAGAAATGGGATTTTTGGGTCACCGAGAAATTCCTTTATACATTTAGTTCGAGTACTTACAGAGAATAAATCGATGATGTATAACGAAACCTATACGAAATATGCACGACACAGACATGCTTGAAATATACCGTGTGATACAGAAGACCTGCAGCAGCCTGAAGGTTTTTAATCGAAGGGATACAAATTGAAATTCAGTAGTGGTATGTGAATTATGATAGCTTTCTTCGAAGCTCATTTTTTTTCAACAACAAAATACCTCAATTGCTTTTTTTCAAATGTCTTCCTCTATATATCTCTAGCTTATCTTATTTTCCTGTAAACTTTCTCGTCAACCTTGTATAACAAATTGGTATTCGTTTCTCAATTGCCAGTTCGATGCTTGGTGGGCCCAAACATTTCACTCACTGAGAATAATAGTATATTGTACAACAAGTGAGAAATATGTCGTTTTCTCACGAATTGTACATTGTACTTTTTCTACGGCTGCGTTGTTTTCAAGTATTGAAAATTAAAGTACATATATAATAATACTTGTATGTCATTAACTCATTTTTATATTTTATTTAAAATAGTAATCAACAGTTATATTTGAACTATTTTGTAAAGTAATTCCTGGTAGGTTGTTTTGGTTCAACATGTTTTCGGTAATTGAAATATTAGCTGCTGTCGAAGTTGAAGTTGATAGGGAAACGTACTGAGCTTCCACAGCATTGTTGTGTTCAGGTTCAAATGGCACTGGAGGCTGAATTGATTCTACTATACTTTTTGAAATATTCATTTTATCAGCTATGGAGTTGTCGATATAAGACTCAGCAATATTGCTGGATTTCCAACCCCCATGGCGTTTTAAAGTTAAAAGATCTCCTCCTGCATTAACTGAAATAGTCGCAGATGACCTTCGGAAACTGTGGCCAGTATTTAATTCAGGGTTCGGTAATTGCAAAAATTTCGCTATTTCTTTCGCAATGGTGCCAAATTTTTTTATCCCCACAGGCTGTTTCGTACATTCGCTATTTTTGTAATTTGAAAAAAAACGTGTTTCATTTGTGCAGGGTAGAAGCTTCACATTTTTTTTGTAAATTTGGTAGAATTCTCCTATGACTGTGAAATTTCTAGGAACCTCAGTTTTAGTATCGGGTAATTTTATTAAAAGGGCCGAATTAAGATCTTCCATGTCATCAATTTTTAATTTCAAGTTCATCACAACGGCATGCCCCTGTAAGGCCAATACCTAAAGCAGCCTGAAATCAAAACCAAACATTCATTTTCCGATAACAATTTGAAAATTTTCAATTCATACCTTTATCAGCAAATACTTTTCATCAGGTGCATCTTTTAAAATTTGTTGAATTTCTTCAGAAGTTGATGTTTTTGACTGTTTTGGAACATATTTTTCAGATTTGCGTTTTAAAAATGCACGTAGTTTTACGTATTTCGATATATCAACACAGTTTTTAATCATCAAAGTACTCCTCAGCATCGAGTACTGAGACCATAAGGTTGATGATTTCAATCTTTTCGACAACTCTTCAAAATAAACTAACAAGGTATTTTCGGAACAAGAATTTACCTTGGCTTTCATTTTCCAGTCCATAAAGTTTCTGTAAGCGATTTCATATTTTTCTCTTGATGTGCTTGGTAGCAAATTATTGCAAACATCTATTGCTTTCTGAATAATTTCTGGAGGTGTATTTTCCGACTCTAAATCTTCGTATTCCATTATATTCAATATTTAATGAATCTGAACTGTTTATATTATAACAAATAACAATAAAATTATTTTCGTTGGGTAAATTGACAGCAATAATTATGCAGTGCTTCGGTTTTGTTGTTATAGAAACGCTAACAATGGGCTACTTGGATATGGCACGCGAATCGTCGGCGTAGCGTTGTCAACGTGGAGGACGAGTCATATCAATCTGACATGTAAGAAATCTTTCGTTTTAAACGTATGAAAGCGATGAGAGAAGTGGCACATTGTATAGCATCCGTAGAAAAAGAGTATTTTTTCCTTTTACCACATGGGTAATTCAATTTCTAGATGCGCATTATGATAACCAAGTTATCTTTAGCAGTAGGTATAACTGAACTGAAATAAATAATTAGACCTATCTCATTTACACGTCTAGGGATAGAATGATTTCTGTGGTAAGGGGGGAAAATATTTTTTGTTTCTTCGAATTCCAAAGATCATAAATGAGCTGAAACAGAATGGACCACCAGTTAACGAGGCAATCACGTATTCCAGAGAATATTTTCTTTGACATCTAGGTAACCATACATGCTGACATTTTTCTTTACACATGGAATATATCAGATAAGGAATGAGAGAGGAAACTTTATTGCCGTTACGCTATTGAATACGTGAGATTATAAGTGGCGAAATCGAAGGGAGATAGTGGATGTGCAAAATATTGTACCCGCCACTAGCTGTCATTTATGGATATGGATATAACAGGTGGTATTTCATATAGAGTTCGTCAAATGTATGAACTCGTCAATTTTTCTCAGGTAATATGAGAGTTATCAAAAAAATGTTGAATGTATAAGGTGTAGGGTTTTATTCAAAAAGCATATATGATAGAAATTTATTTTAACTTTTAATCAAGTTTTCTTGGAACTAACACGATACCAAACTAATCAACCAAAAAGTCATCGAACTACTTCGCTACGTATCTAACCAAATTTTAGGACCATTTACAGAAAAAATTTCAAGCAATTGCTTTTAAAATATATAGAATATATTTCTATTTAAGATACATCTATAATTTACATCAAACTGAGCAAAGATTTGAAATGGTTTTCTCATTTTCTTAAAGAAATACATCGATATACAGTAACACAGTAATACAGTAACTGAAACTTGATAGCTTAATAAAACATGAAACAACAGAA
Source organism: Chrysolina haemoptera (assembly GCA_958298965.1). Classification (NCBI taxonomy): domain Eukaryota; kingdom Metazoa; phylum Arthropoda; class Insecta; order Coleoptera; family Chrysomelidae; genus Chrysolina; species Chrysolina haemoptera. Next base: position 26,632,926 of record OY282597.1, on the reverse strand, counting down.
GTTTCAACAGCCAAACACCCATTGACCCAACCGCCACCTTAAAAACAATAACAAACCCAATTTTTGTTGGAGTGATTACAAAATTATGTCTCTATCGGAGCTAAAAACTACTTTGTTTTTAGAGATACGTATCAATTTTCTTAACAACAACCAGTGAATAAATCACATATAATGAATAGTAGCAAATACAAAAATTTTACTGCTTATGTTAAAAGTGATTTTTTGAACTATTGCTCTGAGTATATTCTGTAGCTGTTTTTCAGAAATTTCACTGATGGCAGTTCTCACTCCCATTTCCAAATCTTTGCAGTTGCATACTAGAGTTCTGCATACCTTCTCTTCGAAGTGACCCTATTTTGTTAAAAAATAATAAAAAAAAAATAGTTAAAATTGTTTTTTCCGTTAACCAGCTATCGTTCCCTTACGATGCCCTCAAAAGTCGAAACTTGTGCGAGCCAAGGATTAACGAGGTCTTGCCTTTCAACGTGCGATTCCTAGCACTTTCTCGGGCCATCAGATAAAAATCTGTAGTCGTTAGGATTTGAACCTAGCCGACCTAATTGGAACAGGATGTATAAACATTTCACTAGCATCCTTCAATCAATTGGTCGGTGGTCTGGCGGTCTAAGGCGCAGGCCGTTCAGAACTTCAGTTTAGCGGTAGTCGGTTCAAGCCCGATGTTAGTACGAGGGATTTTTTCTCAAGTACGCAATATCGGAATCGATAGACGACCACAGTCCTTGTTGAAAGCAAGTGTATTGTGTGTTGTCTAGATGCCAATCTCGTCTAGTGCTAGCTTGGAGTGCACGCCGGCCACCCGAGGTGGTGCTGTAGGTTTTCCGGGTTTTCCTGCAGCTGAAAAGTGAATACGCCACCAAAAATCAGTAAGTCGCCCGGAGCGCCACGGCAACTAATAAAAATAGACGTCCTCTACCCGCACAGGCTATGCCTTTGGGTACACTCTACGAGTGTTTATGAGGGAGTATTATTATTATTATTATTATTATTATTATTATTATTAATTATCATGATTGTTTCGAACGATTTGGTAATCGGTTAATTATTTCCTTGCCAAATAAGTATTATATTCATCAAATATCGATTCAAGAAACTCTGTCAACATGGACAAATACATTCTGTGTAAATTAGAGCCTCAATAGAACCTTGTTCCATAGTTAATTTTATTTGGATATTTCATTGTTATCACAAAAACACGGATGAACAACAAATCTACTGATGCAGAAATCAATCGAAACGAGTAATCACAACAAAAGTGCAAGCGATACGCTGATATTTACATTCAACATTTTATGGCTTTATTTCAATGAAAATCTCAGTACACTCAAAATTTATTATAAAACTGGGTCATTTGTGGAATTCTTTCAAAATATATTTTTCTCTATAACCATTTATTCTTTGATTCTTTAACACTGGCCATCATAACTATTGCATCTCATCATTGGAGATTGAAAATTCATCGAATAAACGGATGAGTCGACATGTTAATATTCAGGACATGAAGAAATCTGCATTGTTCACAATAAGCTTGTCAAGAGAAAAACAAGTTGTCCTGCCCAACAGGACAACGCTTATTGCCATAGTCCTATACAATAGAAATAATTGGGTCGAAAATCCAGCAGAAAACAACTATTTTTCTGGCTAATACCACGACGAACGTTGAATTACATCCAATGAATGTCCGTGCAGAGTCTTACAAGGATGTCTCCGCAATTGCTAGTTAGATGGAAATGTTCATTGAAGCATTTGGACCACCTATAGATCGATTTCTGGGCTTGTCCTCATCAGTATAGAGTAGGTCTCTGCAGACAATAAATAATGTCTGCAACAAATAGTTCGACAAACTTTCCATGTCTAGGCAGATGCTGAGACACCGCCAGCAGCCTAGCGTTCACTAAACCACGGGCGCCATCTGAACTCCAGCCCCTCAACCAAAGCAATACCCAAAACTTGCATGATTAATTTAACCACCAATACAAATAAAGAAATCTGCATTGTTTACAATAAGCTTGCCAAGAGAGAAACAAGATGCCCTGCAATTCCAGGACCACGCTTATTGCCATAATCCTATACAATAGGAATAATTCGGTCGAAAATTCTTGCATAGGATTATGGTAATATGAGTCGTCCTGGTAGGGCAGGATATCTTGTTTCTTTATTGACAAGCTTATTGTGAACAATGCAGATTTCTTCATTTGTATTGGTGGTTAAATTAATCATGCAAGTTTTGGGTATTGCTTTGGTTGAGGGGCTGGAGTTCAGATGGCGCCCGTGGTTTAGTGAACGCTAGGCTGCGGGCTGTGTCTCAGCTTCTACCTTCACATGGAGATTTTGTTGAACCATTTGTTGCAAACATCAGTTATTGTCTGCAGAGACCTACCCTATACTGATGAGGGCAAGCCCAGAAATCGATCTATAGGTGGTCCAAATGCTTCAATGAACATTTCCATGCTACTAGCAATTGCGGAGACCTCCTTGTAGGAACTCGGCACGGAAATTCATTAGATGTAATTCAACGTTCGTCGTGGTATTAGCCAGGAAAGAAGTTATTTGGATTCTCGACCCAATTATTCCTATTGTATAGGATTATGGCAATAAGCGCCGTCCTGGTGGGGCGGCAGGAAGTTCAAAAGAAATTTTAGACAGGCTGAACAATTCAGTAATTGGACAAATCAAGAACGAAATCTACGTAAATCGAGAGGCCGCTAAAAGAGTTTTTGAAATACTTAAATTCAAAACTTTCAAGTACTTGATTCATCAGCATTAATACGGAGGCAATTATAACAGGATTGTTTACTGTGATTGGTTTTTGCGAAGGTATAGGATGGAAAATTGTTTCAATCACCGAATTCTCTTTTTGATGGAGCCATGATTTTCCAACATGTATTTATTCAATCGTAACAACACGCGCCATTGGACGCAATAAAATACGAGAATTGCGAAGCAAGGCAAGGGATGATTTAGATTCCGCGTATGGTTAGAATTAATTGAATGAGAATAATCGGACCAACTATTTTTGCATGCCAATTTACTGGGAAAAAGTTTTTGGTGTTTTTTCAGAATCAAATAGAACTGAGACTAGGATAAATACTACGTAGGTAATATGAGACCAATTGGTATTCCAACAAAATGGATCATCTACACACAACAAAATTATTGTTGTGAATTTTTCAAATGATGGATTTGGAGAATCGGAGGAACAAATCTGGATCCGTTGAATGGATAACCAGATCTCCAGATATTGCGTTGTTGAATTTGTTTATTTATAGGGTCACTTCGAAGTGAAGGTATGCAGAACTCTAGTATGCAACTGCAAATATTTGGAAATGGGAGTGAGAACTGCCGTCAGTGAAATCACCGAAGAACAGCAACAGAATATTATACTCAGAGCAATAGTTCAAAAAAATAAGAGATGCAAGGCAAACGATCGACGCCACTTTTAACATGAGCAGTAAAATTTTTGCATTTGCTGCCATTCAATATGTGTGATTTATTCACTAATTGTTGTGAAGAAAGTTGATACGTATCTCCAAAAACAAAGTATTTTTTAGCTCAGATACAGACATAATTTTGTAATCACTCCAATAGAAATTAGGTTTGTTGTTGTTTTTAGGATGGCCGTTGGGTCAGTGGATTTTTGGCTGTTGAAACTTCTGTTGTTTCATCATGTTTTATCAAACTATCAATTTCAGTTACAGTATATCGATGACACCATGTTTTTCTTTAAGAAAATGAGAAAACCATTCCGAATTTTTGCTCAGTTTGATGCAAATTATAGATGTATATTCAAGCATATGTAAATAGAAATTTTTTCTCTATATTTTAAAAATCACCGATTGAAATTTGTTGTGTAAATGGTCCTAAAATTTGGTTAGATACGTAGTAAAGTAGTTCGATGACGAAGAAACACATGGTTGCATTGATATTATTCAAAAATTGAAACTTGATAGCATGATGACAACGCCAATGGTATAATGGTACAGTGTGACCCATTTAAAATGGAAGCACCATCAGAAAACTCTCATTTCTTAACCGATTGGAATAACTTTTTTTTCATCTGGTAGACCAAATTACCTTTTAAGGACAGAAATCTAAAAAAGTTATTGGCGATTTTTTCAGAAAAAGTCTGACTTCACCACTGCGCTTCCAACATTTTTATATGGTTCATATTGAAATTAAGTTGGAATGCGTCAATAAGTGATAGGGAAATGAAATTTGAAAACTATGCCGTTTAATCAACCCGACAATACAATATCAGAACTGTTATCAAAATTCGGAGTACACCTCTGATCATAATTTAATTGAAATCTGTTCATGAATAGGCAAATCATAGGATATTAAAATTTGAAAAATATGTTGATGGAATTTTAGGCAAATATCATTTTATCTTATTTTTTTTTTTTCATTATCGTTAACAGATTTCTATGAATTTTGATCAGTGTGATTTAAAAACTACATGAATCCATTGGTGTAGTCAGAGTTCTTATTAAAGTTTTGAAATTGAAGTGGTGGGTTAATTGAACGGAATATTTCTCAAATGTTATTCTTCAGAAACTTTCTTATTTTAACAATAACTATTTCGAAATTTCGTCAATCCAGTGGTGTTGTTGTTTTTTTTTAATTGCTAATTATTTCTTCAGATTTTTTACTTTGAAAAATAGTGGACTTTTTGAATGTCTTCCTGAAGAAAAAAAATTCATTTCACTCGGTTGAAAAATGTATCTTTTATGAGGGCACTTCCATTTTAAATGAGTCACAGTGTATCAGAAAGGACATAGCACTGGATACATGTATTCCTGGGGCTCGATTGATTTTTTTGAATTTTTTTATAAAACGGACAATTTTATTTATGATGTTTGCCTAAACCACACATATTTTCATAAGTTATGTCGATACCAATCAATATACGAAATATCGATCCCAATGAAGAAAGCAAGAATTTTCATTTTTATTACCCATATTTGAGTTCTTCCTTTTAGAGAATACGGGACAATGTAATAAAACCAAGTCGGCCAGAGTGACGAGCGTTTGGATACCTATTTATAGATAGCCTCGAAGCGTTCAAGGTTAAACTTACTATGACGAGTATTTTTATTTTACTGCCAAATGTGTTGAAGTAAGACACTTAGATTTCTTTTATTTTGAGACTGCTCTCCTATCAAATAGAATTCGTACCTCGTCCTTTTACCCGCAAATATACTTTGACTTTTTCAGAAGGTAAACCCCTTCTTAAAGAAAGGGTGATCTTGCATCCAATATCATATTATGTATGCATGCATATTTTCCTTGGATCCTCTCTGAGAATATGCAAAATTATTTGTTCACAATCCAGCGAATTGAAAGCGTATTCCATGTAATATGTAATATAACTCCGTTTTGAACAGCAAACCTATTTATAATCGCTTTTTATTAGCACATTGATGCCATCTGTTTGTGGTTATGATCCCATTCGTGTGCATTTGGGTGATCAATTGAACGATTAGTACGTAGTGCGGCATGAAAAAGGACCAATTATATTGAATGGTTGTATGATTTGAAACTGATTTAAAACATGGATCAGTTCAGGGGGAGATTATTTTCAAACGTTGAATCGTGGTTAGTGCGATTCAAACGACCAATCATTCAATAACAATGTTTTCTTCTCATTTTTGTATTCATTGGTGTACTAGACGATGGTAATTCATTTCTAGATCCCCTTCAGAAACTTTTTTATTGATCTACGAGGGATGGTAATGAAAATAGAAGAAAACCACCCAAATCGAAGAATAATATAGCAACAAAGATTCGTGTATCCATTTAAAATTATCAAAAAATTACCACCACTTGTGTATTACTGTTGACAATTGCACTGCGGTGACGTCATGGGTGCCATAATAGGGAATTACACTAGTCATTTTTTATTTTTTCTTCAAATACCTACTTACAAGTCAAACCGCATGAAAAAAGATTTTTAATTTTTTTTATTATTGTATTTGATCCAGAAAAAACAGAATTGGAGGAAAATTCAAAAAGTAGCTATTTTCGCGCGAACTATTACCGGTACTTCATTGGACTAATATAGATGACGTCAAAGTCTCTCTATAACGGGTGACCACGAGGTGAGGTACGCCATCCAATACCATTTAAGCCGCCCCGGAGCGCCGATCAATCATTTTGATGTTTTTCCTTTGTTCTTGTTAGTTTCACTATGTTAATAAAGTTGTTTTGAAGTACAGATTTCAAATTTGGTATGTCGCTGTAATACATGAATACGCATATTTTGACCCCTCTACTGAAAATTCACCACTTCGGGTTTAACCGGAAGTGACCACATACCTTTTTTTTTCAAACGACACCTTGTACATATTTTTTCATTATCCGAAAGAGCACGCAATTTGTGATAACATTGTTCTTTGAAATTGGAAATCGGTTGAAAAATGGCGGAGATACAGTTGATTGTTCAGTCAAACGAAGTTGGCCTTGAAATTCAACTTACTTAAATCATCACAACTGACAAACGACATCAGAAGTTATCAGAGTAAGCCTCGGAGTGCGATTCAGAAAACTGAGTTTCTTGTGTAATTGCAGCTCCCATATAATCCAACAATTGTCAAAAATTTCCTAGAAACGCAATGGTATCCATAAAGTAATGCTCATAACTGCTATTTCTCAAATGGCAACATGTTCTTTTCACTTCGTCATGATGAAAACTGATTAATTATCAGATTACTCGTCTGAAAATTTTGAAGAATTCCGAAAGAAATTGCAAATACAAGATGTTTTATCATGAGTGTTCTCAAAATTAGATATTCTTCAACGAAGGCGGCCATGAACATAAAAAGCGAAACAAAAAAGTAGCATTGATTAAATACGTAGAACAAACTTTGACTTCGTTGAGGTAATATGAGCTTTTGTGTATTGCTTTGTTATGTTCTAAGCCGCCTACGTTGAAGAACATTCAATTTTAGGAACACTCATCATGAAACCTGATTGTATCTTCGTTTCCTTTACAAATTCTCCAAAACTTTTCACACGAGTAATCATTTAAAAATAATAAGTAATGTTGTAGTGAGGTAAAAATAAATGCATTACTGCTCAAGGCTCAGAGATCTGGCGGCTTATTGAATAACAAACCGGGCGTAGCCGAGTTCCTCCACCTACCTGGGGTAATCGTAATCCTGTATACGAATTCCACCACGGTACCCTATAACTTTTTTAGTATTGCAGATATTGACAGATCTGTGACACCTAAGACTGCAAGTGACTCAGATGCGTGCAACTTCCGGTCTCATCGGAAGTGATATAAACTTTCGATTTATAAATGAGACACCCGGTATATTTTCACCTTTTTTGACATTCTGAATACAACTACTTATCTATCACTTGTTACTTTTTGTGACCATATATTTTGCTTTATTGTGATATTTAATTTTTAATCTAGAGGGCTGTGGATACGTTAAAATTATCAAGTTTAGTCCTGAAGTAGGTATTGGGAAAAATACAACTTTGCGGTTTTCCGTTAAAATACATCTGCTGTGTAAAATTTAATTTTCGATTTATTCCCACTATTTTATTTTCAAATGACAACATAGTGGATGGTCGGGTCAGAAAACAAAATTGGAAGATTCGTATACGACTTAAAACTGCATTTCTTGACAAGTAGGTAACTAAGCTTCAGCAAGTTCTATCGGTTTTGTGGAATATTGTTTTCAGTCGAAATATTTCTGTTAAGGACATACAATTCCATGTAAGAATTTTTATTACTGATTTTTTTAAATGGACGTTGTGTGAATTTCATTACGATTATGTTAATACCGCTTCACTGTTTCAAACAAACTTCCGTTAAAAAAACTTGAAAAGATTGCTTTAGATCTTTCTTAAAATGAAATAACATTTCAGATTAAAATGAGATTCACATACATTGGGTGAACTGGGGCGTACGTAACTGATAAAACAAGGTACCTAATTGGAATGTATTAAAAATACATCTTACCTCACTTCTCCACATCCAAATTAGAAAACTATTGTGCATCATCATCATATCATATGTGTTGGTCACAGGTTAATCGATGAATTTTGATAGTATTTTAATTTCAAAAAGAAAGATGTACCGTAATATTTTTAAGTTTCTTCGAGACCTATAATAGTGAGCGGTATCAAATTAATCGTAATAAAACGCTCTTTTTTTTTCTGACACGACGAGCCACTATGTTACCTTTTGAAAAAAATAGTAACAATAATTCAAAAATTAAATTTTACCCAGCAGATGCATTTCAACCGAAAACCGTAAAATTGTATTTTTCCGAATAGTTTATGACTAAAATTAATAATTTGAACGTATTCATAGCCCTCTAGATTCAAAAATGAATTTTAAAATTTTAAAAATTTTTGGTTACAAAAAGTAATAAAATATACATGGTTGTATTGAGAATGTCATATGGAGACAAAAAAAAGTGAAAATATAAAGGAGTATTTCATTTAAAAATCTAAAGTTTCTATCACTTCCGGTGAGACCGGATGTTGCATGAAGCTGAGTCACTTGTCAAAAAATGAAGTTTTATGTATTATATAGATCCTTCAAATTTCATTCCAATATGTTCAAAAACAAAAAACTTATAGGGGTGAGCCACCTTCAGTGGACACCCGATATAGGATTATAGAAATATAATAAAAGAATTATTTTCTATTTCTACTCATATTACAAAAACCAAAAACAATAGGTGTGTAAGTGCGTGGAAACTGAATACATGCATTTTGCCAGGAGTAATTATTTAGTCTGATCTAACCAGAACGAACTTACCTAACCTAACGTATACATTTCAGTGCTTTTTTATTAAGAAAAAGGCAAAAAGCTAGTGGGACATGATGGCCATTTTTATAACCATGAATAGTAAACAGTTGTTGAGAGAAATTGGTACAATTTACGCCTGGTGTAGTAATTAATACAAATTTGAGGGAGTTTTTCCACCTATCTGATGGTAACAGTGGAGAAATTCGGCTATGGATATAATCCCAAAAAACAGAAGACAGATTTTAGTTCGAAAATATGAATAGGACATTCATAAAATCTGTTGTGGAATCATCTGCGACTGAAAGACAAACTTTAGTCGCTATTTTCCATCGTTCAAGATAACCTCTTGGGAGTTATTCATGTTGAAAAGGGGAACATTCTCCATGGAAATTGACAAATGAAAAATGTGATTTATTTGTATTATCTAACAGAAAACAACTACTTCTCCGGCATAAGCCACGCTGGACATTAAACTACATCTGATATATATTGTGAAAAGACTTTAACTGAAAAGGAAAGGCAAAATCTGAAAGTGAAAATTCGCATTTTCATTCAGATAGCTGATTTTCTTAATTCTTTCTTGCTTTCATTGAAAAAAAATCATTAAATTAATTAGATAAGGAGAATGTTATTTAAAAAATATCAGTCACGGAAATCGTTCATTTCATTGAAGCAAGGTTCGTTTCTCTCGCATTTAATCCCCAATACATTTTGCCGGGGAAGTAGTTTTTTTCTGTTAGATATTACAAATAAATCACATTTTTCATTTTTCAATTTCCATGGAGAATGTTCCCCTTTTCAACAAGACAGATTATTATCGCAGGTAAAGTGGGGGAACTCCGGCTACACCGACAACAGCAAATATTTTCAAATTTTGACCTAGTCCAAGTTCACGAAGAGAAACATGATCAATAATGTTGGAAAGACACATAATAGTATGTACCTACACCACTGAAACAAAGGGCATGAACGTGCTTCGCCTATCTGTCTCTGAAATCATTGTTGTTGGTGCAAATGTTACGCTCTGTAAAGTCGAACACTAGGCGGGTGCATAATAATTCGTTCTATTCCAACCAGTCGTTTGTGATAATATGGTATATGTTACTCCAAACGCTGTCTAGCGTTATCTTATGAATAGAAGAACGAACATATAAAGTCGATGGAAAACACCTGAGAGGGCATTAGTTTCCATTACATCACTTTGCACAATGCTGAGTATTATTAAGTATTATAGAAACCTTTTATTACTTCACCAATTATTTGAACATCGTTGAATGGACTGTGTTGCATTAATTTTCGTTACTACCCACATACTCAAGGATTGAGCCCCAGATAGCACACATTGCCCAGATAACACAAAGACGTCCTCAGTACGTCCACAGGACATAAATCTAAGACATTCAAGACGTCCCGAAGACGTCCATTGCTGGACATAAGACGTCCTTAGGATGTCCTGGGTACATCCGATGTTACAAATTGGAACGTTTTGGGGACGTCCATTATATATCCCTGTAAGGTCTTCCATGGACGTCCCTTGGATATCAATTCTCAAGGTTTTCTATAACCCCTGATCCTAGTCAATAGAAAGTGACATACCAACTAGAAAAAGTCAAAAGGATAATGATGGAAAGTGATTTTCGAAAAAACATTTATAAATTATTTTACATTCCGACACAAACATTTACATCAATCACAAAACATAATACCCGCCATCTAAACGACTCGAGACTGTGAACTCACTTAACTATAGACGACAATAAAAGGAACGCAATGAGCGCTCTGTGATTGGTCACTGCAATGGCAGGAAGTTTGAACGAAAAGATGAGAATGAGGCAAATTGAGTTGAAAATGCGTGAATTACTAGCAAACCTAACCTGACCGACTAACCTAGCGCGAACAGAATAACCATGCAAAATTGATAACGATATAACGACTATTCATCTAATACTGGTGACAACTGGAGAAACTCACTGTGCTAAATAATCTCAGTGGAAAATATATGAAATTTATGACGGAAAATTGAACCAAAACACGTTTTAAATTTTTGAAAAAGGCACAAGACACGAAAATAATATAAGTCGGTAATTTGAATTTGGCCTGAGTTTGGACGTCCTGGGGACGTCCTGGGGAAACTCGTATCGGACATCCCAAAAACGTTCCGAGTCGTACGTCCCCAGGATGTCCATATTAGGTTCTCGGACGTTCGGACCTAAATGGGACATAAAATGGACATCCTCGGGACGTCCAGTGCTATCTGGGTGTCCATCTCGATTAGTACCCATCAATGTCCGTGGGACAACATGTGTCATTTTCAGTTGGCGCTACTGCTCGAAATGTTGTCACTCGTCACTCGTTCTCTCGTAATGAACACGAACTAATCCATTGTAAGGTGTAAGAACTTTACGCCGAACGCCATTTTGTTGGGCAGCTGTGAGTGAGTCAATATCTCACATCAGGATTGAGTAACGAATGATACCTATACGTCCCAGAAAAATGGATAAGGCATTTTTAATAAAAATTGAGAATCAAAAGCGAAGCAGACCTAGTGGTTGACCATTCCAATCCAATGGCTGAAGCATGAGGTCGATAGACACATACTAAGATGCCTAAAAACCCTGGTGTACCGAGTTATACTTGCAAATCTGTGGGATAAAACGAGAGAGATTCGCAACTTGATTACGAGAAAACAAATGAATCCGTGGGCTGTTTTTCGAATATCCCGCCACACTTGAGTGCACCGCCACTGTCGGTTTTCTTGTTAGGGTTAATTTTCATGAACAGAAGTTTGAAGTTTTGCCCACGATTCACGAACATGAAATTAATAAAACAATATAATTATTGGAATATGCGGAATCACTGTCCCCAATCAGATCTATTTGTTACATTTTCGACATGATTTATTAATTTTTTTGCTGAAATACAATTACCTCACATTTCACATAGAAGTATTGCAGTTTAGCTGCATCGCGTGGAAATTCATCATTAGCACCTGTCAATTTATGCGCAGCGCATGCTCCCGCGCTGATATCTGTGCATTTGTGTCCGAGTTTTCACTATAAACTTTTTTAAAGAAATAAGGAATAATTTTGTGGCTTTGAGTTTAATTGCATTTGGGATTTGATATTTGTGATGAGTTAATGTGTTAAATTGTTCTTCCACTTTTAAAAAACCGTTCAATATGACATGTAATAGTGAAAATATTTGTATTGTGCAATTTTGTTCCACAGAAAAGTGTAGTTTTCGATCAAATACCCTAAAAAGATTTCACCATTTCAAAATAAAAGGAATGCATGGAAAATAACCAAAACCTTAACAAGCTTACTGAAGACAAAACATTGATATATTTCAGTGGGAAAGAAGAAAAATTTATATTTTTTGTTTTATCGCGGTCTTTCGCTACTTATGGAAGATTTCAAGAAACGGTAAGATATAAAAACGCATCCAGAGTTGATTGAATTGATTAGAAAATTTCACACCTCACTTTTTCAGCCAATCAAAAAATTGATTTTTATTTAGTTGCCGTGGCAACCCAAAAAATTTCCGGAAATTTTTATCCTCCTGGGTACCCTGGGCGAAATTAATAAGTGGAAATTTTTCTGTCAAATATTTGACATGTGATAGTTAACATTTTGCTTTCATGTACAAATGGAATGTTATTTTTCATATTAAAGGAGATAATATTTCATAATTATATATTCACTAAATATTTCGAATGTGTCTGAAAATATTTTGAGAACTTGCATTTCAACAATGAATAGGTCCATCGGTAAAAAATGTATATCAATCAAATCTATCTATGCTTGACTTGATGAACTTAATATTTGAAACAATTTTATTCAACTTATCTTTTCGTGAATACTCGGCTGAAATTTGCAAGAATTCTTTTCCACATCACTTCCCAATAGACAATCCGCATGGACCAGTCAAAACTATTTTAGTTCTGCGTGATGTGCAATGTAATTTTAGGCTGAAAATGTCGCAAAATGAATTTTCCTTTCTCACATACAAACACCGCCACTAATACTAACGCGTAACTGTCATTATACTTCTTAACCACGTTCTAATAGACCACCATGTAGTAACGCCTCTGGCGCGAGAATGTCACTGTTATCAAGCAAAAAAAGGAATTTATCATGCGATCCCGACAATATCCAACTCGTCAATACGTTTTCAGTGCGCGTAGTGTTTGTCACGTTTTAAAATTAAATACCTACCGACAATGCCAAGAAGAAATAAACTCAAAGATCTTTCCAGAAAACTGGAGTGCCTTCAAGATGAAATTATGAAGATGAGACAAGATTCTCATACAAGTAAGTACCTATCTAAGTAGTTTGGTAAATTACGGAGTAGACAAAGGGTTATTGTTTATGCAATGACCCCACGAAGAATCGGCTGTTATTAATCTTATAATTAATAACTTCTGCTGATCTTCATGCCGGCTTTTTCATGTAATACCCCATTTCACGTGAAATTCAAGCTATATTCAAAATTCCAGTACCTATCTAACCAGTTGGGAAAGTACTGAAAATAAATAAGGTTATTGTTTATGCAATGACCCCACAAAGATTCGGCGGTTATTAATCTTATAATTAATACCTTCTGCTGGTCTTTATACAGGGTTTTATTTCTTTAATGCCCTATTCTATGTGATATTCCAGCCATTGATGTTAATCTTATGATTAATACAATGGACTGTTCATGTAATTGTTAGTGACTCTTACTTATGCATTGACATTCGTAATGCGTGGAATATTTCAGTCAGGATAATCTTATAATTATCAACTCACTGATTGCATTTCTTTGAATGGTCTTATTAGAAAAAGACCAGGAATCTTTCTTTTGGAACGATTTTTTCACATGCTAAGGCTTCCATGGTCTTTTCAGGTGAAAGCGAGGGGGAGAGAGGTTTTGACACCTCCAGGCCACCAAAAAGGAGTAGGAAGCGGGTTCGAGCTTTTTCTTCATCTTCGGACGAAGAAACATCGAGGGAAGTTACAACAGCACTCATCCATGGTTCCCCTATATCGAGGGCAGTTCAAAATCAAGATACCACCTTGTGCGCAGATTCCCTATTGGGAACTGACCCAACCAAGTTGAATACTGCAGGGCCACCCTTAGACGCAGATCTAGTAGTCCGTTGGACAAATTACCTAACGGAAGGTATTGATAAGGAGGCCAGGGACGATTTTCAAAAACTTTTCTTCCCAGAGAACTGCCCGCAGTTGGCAGCTCCCTCCCTCAATGTCGAAGCAGATAGGCTTATGTCATCTTCAGATAAGAAAAAGGATGCGCTGTTAGCGTCTTTCCAAGACAAGCTTGGTCGCGGTCTAACGCTGTTGGGAGACGTTATTTCCTTGCTCTTGTCTCAAAAGGTTCCAGCTGAAATACGGACGTTGTTGACCCCTAAGGTGGCTTTATCTTCGAAACAATTTTGCGAAGTGCATTACCTCTTATCTAAGCATCGCAGACATCAAATTTTTCCTTTATTCACTCCTGCTACACAAAAAGTTGCTCAAGAGTCAACACTAGATTCCGAACTTTTTGGGAAACATTTTGCTGAAAAATGCAAGACAAATTTGGCAGTGGAGAAGTCGGCAATAGAGATCAGAGCTAAGAAAACTGTATTCAAAAAGCAGCCCGCACGGAGCACCCCAAATTTTTCACAGCGTCAGGCTCCAAAAACCAGGATGAAATCAGAGGTGAGATCCTTCCAATCATCCAAGAGAAGGCAGCCGCCCGGGAAAAAACAGTACAGGACGTACCTTCCACAGCGCGACCACATCAGCCATTAGAGGTAGAAACTCCTGTCAAATTTGCGGGGAGAATTCGCCTTTTTTATGATCAATGGCAAATGATAACTGCGGACCCAAAAATTTTGAAGTGGGTTCTTGGATATGAAATTCCATTTCATTCCAAACCTCATCAGAACAGCATACCTCGGTCTTTTCCTCCTTCTGAGGAAAATCTTATGAGACAAAGTTTGAATATACTTTTAAACAAAGGTTATATTTCCAGATGTGTTCATGAAAAAGGCGAATTTCTTTCGTCATATTTTTTGGTGCCCAAGTCTAATGGAGGGTTTAGATTTGTATTAAATTTGAAAAATCTCAACACCTTTGTCGCAACCGATCATTTCAAACTGGAAAATTTCAAAACGGTAAAAGAAATAATTTCAGTAAACTCTTTTATGTGTACGGTGGATTTGAAAGATGCTTATTACTCTATTCCTATTGCCAAACATTTTAAAAAATTTTTGAGGTTCTCGTTCAATGGATGTTTACTAGAATTCAATGTTTTGCCGTTTGGATTATCATCGGCACCATATGTATTTTGTAAAATTTTCAAACCAATCCTAAATTACCTTAGATCCAGAGGATATTTGAGTGTCAATTATTTGGATGACCTCCTCATCCTTGCTTCCTCAGAGAAATCGTGCTTAGAAAATGTAGAAGTCACAATAAGTATTCTCCAAAAATTGGGGTTTGTTGTGAATTTTGAAAAATCCTGTTTGAATCCAAGTCAGAGAGTAAAATTTTTAGGGTTTTTCTGGGATAGTCATAATATGATCCTCAAATTACCTGAAGATAAGGCGTTTCGTGCTTCTCAATACATATTTGAAACAATAAAACGCAAATCAATAAGTATTCGTTCATTTGCCAAACTTATTGGTTATCTAGTGTCGATATGTCCCACATTTTTGTATGGTTGGGTTTATACGAAAAGCTTAGAGTATTGTAAATGTAAAGCATTGAAAAAATCAAATAATAATTATAATGCCTGTATGACACTATCTGAAGACTGTTTGATAGACTTAAAATGGTGGACGAGAAACATATATAAATCAGGCTGTCCATTTTCTCGTAGAAATTATCATTTTGAATTGTACTCGGATGCGTCTGGTTATGGTTGGGGTGCTCTCTGTCAAGGTAATCAAACGGGCGGATTTTGGAACATTTCGGAGAAGGAGAGGCATATAAATTTCTTGGAACTGTTAGCAGTTTTTTACGCATTAAAGGCCTTCGTTAGGAATAAGGGAAACCTCAATATACTACTCAGAATTGACAATATTACTGCTGTTGCCTGCATCAACAAGATGGGCAGCTCAAGGAACTCTTCTCTGGCCTTTTTGGCAAAATCTATTTGGCAATGGTGTGAAAGTAGACATATTTTCTTATTTGCGTATTACATTAGATCTAAAGAGAACACAATAGCCGACATGGAATCGCGATCAACTCATACCGAAACAGAATATTCTTTATCAGATTATGCTTTTCAAAAGATTATTGATCATTTTGGTAGTCCAACAATCGATCTATTTGCTTCTTATGCAAACACCAAATGTAAAAATTATATCTCATGGAGAGCTGATCCAGGTTCCTTGTCTGTAGATGCATTCTCCTTGTTGTGGACAGATCTAAAATTTTATGCCTTCCCACCCTTTCCGTTAATTCTTAAAACAATCAAGAGAATAATACAGGATCACGCAGAGGGCATCATCGTGGTTCCACTTTGGAAAAACCAACCATGGTTTCCACTTTTTCTAAATCATCTTGTTGGAGAACCTCTTTACTTCAAGCCACAACCTGATCTTATGCTTTCACCTTTCAGGGAGAGCCACCCCATTTGGCCAAACATTACCCTGGTTGCCGGCAGGTTGTCAGGGAAGCATTCATAGGACATGGTATCGCCGATGATGTTATTCCAGTCATGATTTCATCCCTTAGTAAAAACACTCTGAGGCAGTACAACTGTACCTTCAAAAAATGGTGGCCTTATTGCCAACGGAATGAAATAGCTTTTTACAATCCATCTGTAAATAATATATTATCCTTTTTAAATGAAGAATTTCAAAAGGGTGCGCTATACAATACCCTTAATTGTCATATATCTGCACTTAAAATAATTTCTCATTTGTCTGATGACAAGTTATTATTGAAAAGATTTATGAGAGGTATTTTCAAAGAAAAGCCTGTCTTTCCAAGATATGAAGTTACTTGGGATCCACAAGTAGTCTTAGATTATCTTTCGACTTTATTTCCCTTGGAAAGCTTGACATTAGAAATTCTCACTCACAAATTGGTGATGTTAATGTCGCTGATTACGGCTCATCGAGTCCAAACTCTTTCCAAAATCAAAATGACCGATATCAAACAATTCGATAATGGTGATTATAAAATATTAATCTCTGAATTAATTAAAACTTCTTCTCCAAATAGACCACAACCTATTTTGATTATTCCATCCATTCAAGATAGACCTGATATTTGTGTTGCACGAACATTGAGACAATATATAAAAATAACAGCTTCTGTAAGGGGAGTCAATGATAACTTATTTCTTACACATAAAAGACCTTATCACAGTGCATCAGCTCAAACGATATCCAGGTGGTTGAAAGAAGTTTTGAATAAATCTGGGATTGATACTAGTCTTTTCAAAGCTCACAGTGTGAGACATGCATCAACATCCGCAGCATTTCGTTCAGGTGTCAATATTGAAACCATCAGAAGTGCTGCTGGATGGACAGAGAAATCACAAGTCTTCAATAAATTTTACAACAGACCCCTTTTGTCAGAGGCAACATTTTCTGGAAACTGGGTTTGTAATTAATTATGTTGTTTATTAGTTGTTCACATTTTGATTGTGAACTGATATTATTGTTGTTAAATAAATTAATTATATATTCTTGAATAGAATTGTGTTCTTATGTATATAGTATCATTACCTCACTTATAGGTCAGAGGCTCGGGACACAAATCTGATAGTAATGAGGGCTTTAAACATCTACATGGTGGTCTATTAGAACGTGGTTAAGAAGTATAATGTAAGATTAAACGACTTACCTGTAGGGAAGTTCAATCTTCATTATACGAGTAACCACGTTCGTATAGACCAACCCTTCCCTCCCAGATTACCCTTGAATAAATCAGATTTGTGGATTTGTACTTCAAACGTATTGACGAGTTGGATATTGTCGGGATCGCATGATAAATTCCTTTTTTTGCTTGATAACAGTGACATTCTCGCGCCAGAGGCGTTACTACATGGTGGTCTATACGAACGTGGTTACTCGTATAATGAAGATTGAACTTCCCTACAGGTAAGTCGTTTAATCTTACATTATATCAACAAAAACCATTCATGGCCCACTGATGTTACAACTTGTTTTCTCTCAGAATAATCTACAAGTCAGTTGAATTAACCATTAATTTAATATATTTTGGTGTGAAATTTTCTTGCCGAATCCCCCGCGTGTATGTTCAGATTCTAAGTGGTAAGTACTCAATTTCTGTACTGAATATAAATGAGTTACCTACTTTGTTCATCTTTCTGGATTGTCGGCATGAAAACGGAACAGTATCAAATTATTAAAATATAAGGAAAATGAAGAAACACATCAATTATATAAGAAAATTGCACATATTTTTTATTACACCACAACTATTGACTTTCAAATGGTTTTTAGTTTTTTTTTTTGGAAAAAATTACACAATTTTAGTAGTGTTATTTTTTCAATAAAACTTGATATTCCACTTCGAGTATGGACTCTTACTTTCGTATGGCATACAAAAGTTTGAAAAAATTCCCTAAAATTCAATTAGCAATCACAATCACCATTTCCTTGGAATGTTGACACGAGGAAGATGACGCCATCTCTGGAGTGGATTACAAAAGTAGACAACTAATTCATTTGTTTTGTCTTCAAAAAATTCTAAACAAAATCTAATCAGTCGGTACACCAGGATTTTTAGACATCTTAACACATACATACATACACCCACATACATAATATACTACCTGGTGTCCCAAGTTATCGTATACAGGCAATAAGTATTTCCCTCATTTGACAAGATAATTAAAAAATAGGAAAACTGCAATTGTCTGATGGTCTACACTATGAAATAGAATCACTGTCATTAATTTTTTGACATAAGAAGCTTCCTTTTTTTTCAAAAGAAAAAAATAAGGCTACTCCTATTCTGTCAAGATTTTATAAACATGGGCGTAGGCAATTTTTCATTTTTATAAGGATAATTATCATAAGGAAAAAGGTCACAAAATGTTAATGATTTTGTTCTTATTGATAAAAAAATACCAAGTATGTGCTATCGTTGTGTTCCAAATAGAATAACAAACAATTTTTTATTGCAATATACAGGTGATGCCATTTGAAAATAAAAAGTGAGGGGTAGCTACCATAGGGCTGACAAAAGAAATTTATTTCATTGTACGTCATCATGAAGGTACGATAATGGCATTCAAAGCAGTTTTTCTATTTTTTAATTATCTTGTCAAATAAGCCAGTTATTTCCAGTATACCTACCCAGTATACGTGAAAAATTGAATTAGAAATAATTTATTCTTCAAGAAGAAATACTCAATAATTGATGAATGAAACCGCGGCAACTTCGAAAAATCAATTAAAGAGTTGGCTACCTTTCTAAAAGAAGAAAATGATTATTCAAATATTTTTTTTAAGAAATATAAGCAGAAATTTGTATTCGATTTATTTGTTTGATAGAAAAAAAAATTAGGTAATAGGTATATATATTTTTACAAATATTTTCTTTCATTTAGTCCTTATATTCGTTCTTACTGACCATTTACTATGATCAAATGCCATATTGCTTCTAAAAAAATGCAGTTTGGGAAGAATTCAAGGATCTCCTTTTTTTAGCATATAGTAGTTTATTTCTGTAAAAGCTTAAAAATAAATACAAAATCTGGCGATCACAATTATTTCAAAAGATATGACCCATATTGAAGTTCAGAAAATATTATTTTAAGGCGCCCATTTCAGACATACACATTCCCTTCCACATAATTTCAGCATTTTTTCACAAAAAACCTAATTTTTAAACTTAATAATTGGGGATGTCCTACGGACATCATTTTTTATTAGTCCCAGAATATACCAGGGTTGTCATAAACATGCATCCTGAGGACATCATAATGATGCAGGGTTTGGTAACATTTCCGTCTCCCAGGAAGAAGTTTTGGTTACCTATAAAAATTCCCGATACGTCCCAATGATGCAGAAATTGATCCTAGTTGTGACCAAGTTGTATCCCTGTTTCATCCCTATGACTTGCATGGGACATCCTGAGGACATCCTAACGAGGCGGAGTTTGGTAACATTTCCATCTCCCAGGGACTCATTTGGGATACCTAGGAGCATCCCTCGGACACATTTGGAATCTCCCTTATTGGTTTCAAAATGGTCATTGTGCTATCTGGGAGGATGAGAGGATGAGAAAGGTATCTGTTCGAAGGCTGGCCTCTTTCGCTCGATTATCATGTATAATAACTGACCAGTTATTATAAGTATACGGATTCATTTAACATATCACAGAAACCCAAATATCAAATACTCAACAGTCATTCGTGATTATAACTCCTTGCAACTAGTAAACGACCAAAATAATTATATTCACAATAAGCAATTACAACTGGGTCTCCTTGGAAGAACGTTGCACATACATCTGTCAGATGTAATTCAATGTCCGCCGTGGTATTAGCCAGGGAAGTAGTTGTTCATCACATTAAAAAAAATGAAACGCACCCTGTATCTCAATGAAAGGTAATATTAAAAAACTTGATTCACCAGGGAATTCCCTTATCTTTTGTTCAATCAACAGTGGCAATAAAAAATTTGTTTCTATTCAAAAATGATCTGTCAATTGTTCAAGGGTACGCCCCTGTTTACAGTTACAAACACATGATTTACCTTGAAATATGAAACTGAATGCTGTCAAGTGACATACCAAATTTCATTAAAAAAAGTTAAACCGTTATGGAGTTATTCTGGAAAATATATTTTTTGTGTCACTTTCAACACCCTGTAACTTGGTTAATACTCATTTTAGGGTATATGTTTATTGGAACTTTCAGCCTTAAAATGAAGTGAGGATTCTATCCTTGGAGTTTGTCCCCTTTATTCTGGGACACCCTGTATATGTTCATCTTCAGTTTACAGTACAAAAGAAGAGGGAATAATGTGTGGGGACAAAAAAATTAAAGAATTTTGAACTAGGAACAATCAACATGTCGTGAGTGTTCCCAGTTAAAAAGTTTTTGATTTTTTTGTCCCCTTGCTGGTGAAACTCTTCCTACATTCATTATGATACACAATGTTTTCTTTTGCAGATAAAATTTGCTCTCTTTGCATAAGAATGCGTGATCCACAAATATCCTTCCTTTTTTCTCCTGCTGATAATAACGAAAGCAAGCCTTGTATCCGAGGATTTTTCATAATATTTTTTTCATTAAAGGAAACAAATGACACACAGCATAATTGAACGAATTGTTGCAAACTGCCCAACTACAATCCTGTTATGTCGCGACAAGCATAATATTCATTGCCGTGCGTACCTACATTTTTGAAAAATCATATCTCAAAAACTATGCTACGTATACACATTTTTGTTAGTTCAAAAACTTTTATGGCTATTTGTCAACATTTCATTCGCTGCATATATTCACAAAAAAATTGAAAACAAAAAAGTTTGTCGATTATTGAAAAAAGCATTACATGAAAAGTAATATCTTGCGTTCCGAATCAATTTACGAAAAACTTATGATTATTTATCATGTTATCATACTTGCGTGAAAAACAGGAAAGAGTTCTCTTTCTATTGTAGACAAAAATTATTTCCATACCTCCTGTAATTTCAGAGTTATGGGGTGATATTCATCAAGAAACGTGTTTTAGAAAAACCTTTTTTTTCAGTTTTTTCTAAAAAAAAAAGTTCTTTCCGACTCAAAAATGTCGTCCAATGGTATTCTAATAGAAAAATATATACCTCACTGTATTGTGGAACTGGTTATACCTCGAAAAAAAATTTTTCGAAAACGCAAGGACTTTTTGGGTGGATTTTACTCTACTAATATGATGTCAAGAAGTCATGTGCCCAGTTTCAAAGTGCTACGATTCATTCTTCACTTGTGACTTACATTATTTGTTTGTGGTTACCAGAGCCGGCCTAAGTAAGCGCGAGGCCTGGGGCCAACTTGTGCGAGGCCCTTATATACTTTATTAATCATTTGATATTTTTATCCTTTGAAGAAATTCCTACTGAATGTTCTCATTTATTCACCTTCCCCTTACTACCTATCGGATGTGCCTACTAAATATATGTTCAAAATATAAAACACATAATTTAAATCAATAATTTATTTGGCGGAAAAAACACTTTTGAATGTTTTGACAATATAATAATTATACTAGATAAAATGATATGGGAAAGATAACAACATCTAAACAAAGCAATTTTATAAAATATTACGTAATTTTATTTTATATTTCTTCTGGTGAATTTTCTAAATTTATCGCGGTCTCGGGCGACTCTCGGCCCATAATAACGATAATGAATCTATCTGCGACTACAAAAACACGTTCACGTTAATGTCTTCAATATACAGTGCGCATCATAAGTGTTACCCCCCCTATCTAACTCGTTACGGGACTCTTGTTAGGAAAATCGCCGAGACACGTCGATTTTTGATTTCTACAGTGTACATTCTCGTTTGAATAGTGCACCCCTAATTTCATCCCTGACTGAAGGGGAGCAACCCTGTCAAAACATTCAAATAGCATGGGGTGGTGAGTGATAGCTCATTTGAAAGGGGGTTTTATTCTCTATTCAACCGTGCAAAGGAATTGAAATATGCTACATTATTTCAAGAGTTATGAATGTTTAAGACTAAGGACAATTAACGTAGCGCACTCACCCTTCGAATTACAAATTCGGCCCTGTATGATATCGGTGTTAGGTCAGACGTCAAGTGAGACGTATTTGTCGTGTGCGTAGATATTAACTGGTAGGCGAGGTGGCGCAGTGGTTTAGCGCTAGTCTCATGATCCAAGGGTCCTGAGTACGATTCTCCAATGAACCAGACTTTTTTTCATTAGAAATTAATTCTGGGTTATTGAAGAATGCCTTTCCCACGTTTTCATGATTGACGGGACTACGAATAATCATGCTGCTCCATAGGTGGCGCAAGGAGTTAGTAACAAGGCCTAGCCAGAACACTTGTATGAATGGGTTATATGTTGTGACACATGTCCGCCGTCTACGACGTGCCAGAAATATTCAGGAAAAAAAATATTTAATAATATGTGATTTTTGAAAAATACACTTGGGATGCAGTATGGCTTCGAGCCAGACTACTGCATTCCCCCGATACACCTCAACTGTCTACGCCGGTTGAAGGCCGGATGGCAACGAATTTGCCGCAGTTGGGGATGTCCATATAGCGCCTTAAAGGAAGCTGAGGACAATAAATGATGAGAGAGAGAGAGATATTAATGCACGTTTTTGTAGGTGTTTTTGGGTGTTTGCGGATAAATGGTCAATACAAGAAAAGATATCACGGATAGTGCGAGTCACTGTATTCTAGCTGTTAGTTGTGCTTGCTATTCATCTTCAAATAATGGTTGCACCACGTGCGTTGAATGAGAAATGCGAAGCAATTGTAATTTTGGGTGAGGCTCATCGAAATTATCATGAGGCAGTACGAATGTTCAATGAACGTTTTCCGGATCACCCTATTGATAGACATTATTTCAAACAATTAGTGGCAAAATTTTATGAGACCGGTAGTGTGCAAAATAAACCACGTTCTGGGCGATCAATTACAGGAGAAGATAAACAAGTGGACATTATGAGCGAGTTTGTGAATAACCCGTCCTCATCGAGTGGAACTGTAGCCTTGAATTGTGAGGTTTCGCAGAATTCTGAAAAAAAATAAAAAAATTTCATCCCTGCAAAATAAAAATGGTGCATGAACTGACGGACGATGATCCAGACCGCCGTCTAGAATATTGTGAAATAGTATCTAACAATATTTTACAAAATCCCAGCTATTTAAAACATATTTGTTTCAGTGATGAGGCTACTTTTTTTTAAACGGTCATGTGCATAGACAAAATGTGAGGTACTGGTCCGATGAAAATCCTCGACTTTTTCGCGAAACTCATACCCAGTTTCCCCAAAAAGTTAATGTGTGGGCAGGAATACTGTGTGACCATATTATCGGTCCGCTATTCATTGACGAAAATTTGACGGGTGCCCTCTATTTGGAAATGCTGGAAACAGTGATAGATCCACTCATAGTGGCAACTGTCGAAAATAATCCAGACGAATTTGACATGGACATTATACTGCAACAAGATGGAGCTCCTCCTCATTTTGCAGTTGCTGTCAGGACATATTTGAATACTGTTTATGCAGGACGATGGATCGGGCATCGAGGATCTGTGGAATGGCCTCCAAGATCACCAGATCTAACTACTTTAGATTTTTTCCTATGGGGTTACCTAAAATCTAAAGTCTACGAGACTCAGTGTCACTCTACACAAAATAGACTCTATTTTTGCCAGGAGGTCAACGGGGAACATTTTGAACATTTACTGTAATAACAGAAAAAGTTAGTGTTAGTTTAGTTGCTTTCCTGTTTGTGGTGTAATTCTTTGCACGGTTGAATAGAGAATAAAAGCCCCTTTTAAATGAGCTATCACTGACCACCCCATGCTATCTAAAATTTTTGTCAGGGTTGCTCCCCTCCAGTCAGGGATGAAATTAGGGGTGCACTATTCATACGAAAATGTACACTGTAGAAATCAAAAATCGACGTGTTTCGGCAATTTTCCTAACAAGAGTCCAGTAACGAGTTAGATAGGGGGGGTAACACTTATGATGCGCACTGTATGTACACGAAATATTCAGTTATTATTAAATACGAAACTATGATGTTCAACGCTTGAACCCAACTAATGACATGTCGTTCTAATACGTGATCATCCTAAATGTAGATAGGCGGGAAAGTGGTAAAGTACAGTTTCGTACTTAGGAGCTTGTTTTTTTTTTATTTGTAATCAGTGATTTTATTAACGAAACCTTCGGTAGCGCGAGGCCTGTACAGGCGCGAGCCCCGTTTGGCCACCCTTAACCCAGATGTTACCACCGTCCTTTTAAAAGCCAAATAACAGAATTCTATATTATGGCGCTTGAACTTGTAATTGATAGATGGCGCCAATGAATTTAGTTTTAAATATAATTTATTCCTTCACTGACAACAGGTGCACGTGCTGTTTTTTAATGATCAGCTGTAAACTGGTTTTAAGTTTGATTGTTTTGGTGACACGCGACATGGAAAATTCCAGGTAGGACTAAAACAAATTAGATTATAATTTTTTGAAAGGTAACTAAGAAACAGTTCAAATAAAGTTGAAATTAGTTTATGTTACAGATATTGCTGAAAAATTTAGGTTATGTGTTCCGCAAAATGCATTTATTTGAAGTGTTCTTTTAAAAGGACGGTGGTGAAATAAGGGTCTATAATTTGTGATAACTTTTTTTAGGTATTATTGGACAAGACCGTTAAAACTTCCCGAACTTTTAGATGAACTAGAAAATGAGGACTTGCCTGTGCCCGACCACATTACAATTTTTCCACCAGAGAACGCTACTGGGAATATCACCGACGAGGACTCTGGGGAAGAAGATGAAGTTGGCTTCAACAATTTGTCCGGAAGCCAACTACGCACAGAAGAAGAGTTGAATATTGAGATGGACTGGGAAAGTGAAGATGAACTTTCTGTTGCAGCTTTCGTTAGAAGAAACAAAGATAAATCTATGATAAACCAAAAGTCTGCCTATAAGTGGATCAATCGGGATATAATTCAAACCTTACCGCCTTGGAAAAACTACTATGGTCCAGTAAACGAGTATACACCTCTAGAAGCTTTTTCTTTGTTTTTTGATAAAGAGATTTTTGAGATGCTCATCAACTATAGTAACCTCTATGCTTGTCATAAAAATAAAACTGGAGACATCACTGAGAGCGAAATGAAATGTTTCATCGGAGTTTTGCTTTTTAGTAGATATTCCAGTCATCCAAGGCGTTATATGTACTGGGAAAATTCCAAAGATACGAATAATACTGTCGTATGTGAAGCTATATCCAGAAATAGGTTTACTTACATAATGGAAAATTTACACTGTTGTGACAATCGTAACCTAACAGTAACAGATAAATTTACAAAAATTCGACCTCTTGTTGAAGCCCTGAATAAAAAGTTTTTAGAAATGTCGCCACCAGAAGAAATGCATAGTATTGATGAATCTATGGTGCCATATTTCGGTATAGGCACGGTTCAAAACAGTTTATAAAGGGTAAGCCCATCAGGTAGGGTTATAAGTTATGGATGGGTACAACAAAATATGGGTATATAGAATGGTTTGAACCCTACCAAGGTGCAACACCAAATATTTCTGAAAATTTTAAAAGTTGGGGACTTGGTGCAAGTGTGGTTTTAGAATTTGCTCAACGCTTACAAAAAAGATATCCGGACCCTAACTTTCATTTATATTTCGACAATTATTTTACGACTCTGAAATTAGTAACAATGCTAAAATCATCAGGTTTCAAAGCCACTGCCACTCACTATCAGGAAAAATCGTTTAGGAAAAGAATGCCCACTCTCTCATTCCTCGGTTCTAAAAAAACAAAACAGAGTGACTTTTGAGTGTGTTACTTCTGAGGACGATAATATTATTTTATGCAAATGGCATGATAATAATGTTGTAACTGTCGCTTCAAATCACAGTAAAGTATATCCCCTAAATGAGGTCAAGAGATTTTCTCAAAAGGAGAAAAAACATATTTTTGTGACTCAACCCAGCTTAGTAAAAAAATATAATGAAAATATGGGGGGCGTGGACCGTGCTGACCAAAATATTAGCCTCTACAGGACTTTAATAAGAGGAAAAAAATGGTATTTTCCCCTCATTTGCCAATGTCTTGACATGAGTGTCCAAAATGCTTGGCAAATATACAGACTAGGTCGGGGAAAAAAGACCAGTTGCGATTCAGACAATCACTAGCTCTCACTTTATTAGAAACAAATAAAAAAACAAATAAAAGAGGGCCAAGCCGTCAATCTAAAAACATTCACGAACATTCTCGCTATGACCGTCTTGATCACCTCATTCTCTGTCAAGAAAAACAAACGCGTTGTTTTTTTTGCCACAAAAAATGCAACTTCATATGCCGTAAGTGTAATTTGACGTTACACCCAAAAACATGTTTTTATTCCTACCATACATTGTAAAATATATTTTTTAGTTAGTACCTATTAGTTCTAGGATTTACGATTAGTTTTCAGTTTTTTAGGATTATTTTGTTCGCCTATATTACCAGCGTCCTTTTAAAAGGACGTCTTTTTTTTGTATGAAGGAGGCATTGAAATAAAAGATGACAAATATAAATGTTTTTTAGTTATGCCCAATAAATACGAAAATAACAAGAAAAAAAAAGTTTATGAAAAAAATGTTTTGGTAATATCTGGGTTAAGGCCGGCTCTGGTGGTTACTGTACTATCAATGATACGTTGTGGATGCAGAGCAGTCCGACACTGCTCGCAGGGACATCCCTTTTGTCTGGGAAATGATAAGTCAGGTGTACTTGACACCGTGAAAGGTTACAGGTGGTATTCTATCATTTCCAACTACCGAGACAGAGCCGTTTGGTCATCGACCCCAGGAAGCGTACGACTGGCACATTTTGTTACTCATGGAAGCGAGTCTGTCTCGTTTTTCGAATGTTTCTTAGAATTATTGTTGTTCGTAGTAATTGCATTGAATGAATCACTGAAGGACGTGGATTGGAAAGTGTGATGCACAGGGTGATTTACTCAAATTGAATATTTATTTATTCATTTATTAGAAACAAACAGGCAGAGCCCAATTACATGTTTCTTAGTATTTCAGAGTACAATATGCAATAAGTAAGTAATAATAAATAGTATAAGTAGTAATATAAGTAAGTAATAAGTAGTAATAATGCATAATTAACTATGATAACAATGTATTTTATGGTTTGACTAGAACTGTAGAAATAAAGAAAAAAAAAACAAAAGAAATATTAAGACAACTGAATAGATGGGACTTCGTACCAGACACCATCAATTCCATGAACTCATAATATTCTTCAAGATGATTTTGAGTTTATTAGTTGAAATATCAAAAAAGCCATAACTTATTGTATGTGAGTATTGATTGTACTGTCTGCATATTCTAATGATTGGGGTATTACTTTTATTTATATGAAAGGATGTTTGTCGTGGTCGAATTCCTGGGGGCGGTACATAGAGAGATACTCTACTGAGTAGAAACATACTGTCTACCTCACTATTCTACAATTTACCCAAGAATATTAAGCCAATAAAGATTCTTCGTCGTTCAAGGGTCTCTAGACCGAATTCTTCTCTGATAGGGCTGTATGATGTGAGTTCAGGAGAAACTTTGTATTTTTTGTAATAAAGATATTTTAAGAATTTATTTTGTGTAGTTTCTATCATTTGTTTCATATTTTTTTGCCCAGGATCCCATATCATACTTGCATATTCTATTTTGCTTCGCACAACTGTAACAAATAGATATTTGTATCAGTAAATGATTGTGTACTACGCTTCAAGAAACCTACCAGCTTGTTAGCCTCCTTAGCGACGTTTTGAATGTGCCTAGTAAACTTCAGATCGCTTTGAAATATCACACCGAGATCACATATTTCATCGATTCGTTCAAGGACTGTGTTTTGCATTGTGTAGATAAAATTATGTCGATTTTTATTTTTACTGTAAGTGATAACTTTTCATTTAGATAAATTGAATGCAAATTTATTTTTCTCGGACCATGTCGATATATTATCTATGTCGTTTTGGAGCTCTAAATAATCATTAAGGTCTTCAATATTTTTGTACATTTTGAAGTCATCTGCATACAGTATACAGTCTGATGACACCGCTTTTGGGAGATCATTGATAAACATTGTAAAAAGTAATGGCCCGAAGTTCGAGCCTTGCGGTACTCCTGAGCCTGCCAAAAATGACTGCGATTCCTCACCTTTGTAGATAACATGTTGAGTTCTTTCCTTCAGATATGATACAAAAAATTGTAGTAAATGATTACTAAATCCGTAGAATTTCAGTTTAGCTAGCAATATGTCATGATTGACTTTATCGAATGCTTTAGCAAAATCCGTGTTAATACAATCTACTTGTGTTTTAGTATCAATGCTTTCAAACATTTTAGTAGTAAAAGTGAGTAAATTGGTTTCTATAGACTTTTTTCTAGTGAACCCATGTTGCTCAACTACAATATGTGATTTGATGAAATTATATAGTTTCTCATGAATGATAAATTCAAATATTTTTGCGATACAGTTGAGTACAGCAATTGGACGATAATTATTTATTTCATTTCTTTCACCTTTTTTGAATATTGGAGTTATTCGAGTTTGTTTAAATTTTTCTGGGAATATACCATTTTTTAATGATTTGTTATATATAATCAAGAGTGGATATGCTAATATATCTTTGCATGCTTTGAAAATATAACATGGAATACCTTTTTGGTTTGAATTTTTGGAATGCTTGCTCAAGATCGCAATAGGAGATTGTATCAAAATGTATATTTTGTGAATTATGAGTAGTACTCCATTGAACGTTATTGAACGAAGAAAATTATTCTCATTGACAAATTACTTTTCCTACGAGCGTGCGGAAAAGTTACTTTTCCGCACGATTTTTCGTTTTGAAAGTTGTACTTTTCCGTACGATTTAAAATCGTGCGGAAAAGTTACTTTCCCGCACGATTTTTACTTTTCCGTACGATTTTTACTTTTCCGCACGATTTTTGTATTGTTGAAAATGAGGATATTTAGGACTAACTAAATGATCTATGTAACTATTCTGTCTTATGGGTCATTTTGTAGCATTATTATAAAAACTTGTTTATTAAAAACCTTGTTTTTTTATAAATAAGATGGATAAAAACACTCGTAGGAAAAATATTGTAACTAACTCTTACGGAAAATGTGTTTTCCGCCCTTAACGGCTTGCCCGAACTCCGCTCCGCGTCGTTCGTGCAACTGCCGTCGCGTGTGGAAAAGTACTACTTTCCTCACTTGTTAGGTAAATAACTATTTCACACTCTGGGAGTGACTGAAATCTTGATTTACATATTATAAAATACTCAAAAAAGCAATTTAAACCAATGATTTCTCACTTAGAAAGTAGAACAAAAGATCAAAAACATTATGTTCATCAATGTCAAAGTCAAAGCGGCTTTATTGTCGAAAGAAAGTTTTTTTTTGATGAAGCAGTCTTTTAATAAAAATGAATATTTTACTCATATAAGGATATAAGCCTACTATCAATATGACAAAATACAATATGATACAAGAAGTATAGAAGAAACAAGTTTGGGCGCGGGATTCGCCTACGCTAGCATCCGCCTTGCGCCCACACTTGGCCTGCCGGCGGCTTAACTGTCGCGCTTCGCGCGACGATCCTAGCCCCCCGTGTACACGTATATCCTTTCCGTGTACACGTATATCCTTTTCGTGTACACGTATATCCTTTCCGTGTACACGTATATCCTTTCCGTGTACACATATATACCAATTATTTGAATACTACGATCTTAAGGCGTTGTTCTTATTTTAAACGTTCATTGTCAAAATGATTAAAAACTATAATTGGACACCAATAATGTGAATACTACGATCAATGCATGTCTGTCTTTATCATTGAATCCATTTGATACTATAATTGGACACCAATAATGTGAATACTACGATCAATGTGTGTCTGTCTTTATCATTGAATCCGTTTGAAACTATAATTGGACACCAATAATGTGAATACTACGATCAATGCTTGTCTGTCTTCATCATTGAGTCCGTTTGAAACTATAATTGGACACCAATAATGTGAATACTACGATCAATGCGTGTCTGTCTTTATCGTTGGGTCAGTTTGAAACTATAATTGGACACCAATAATGTGAATACTACGATCAATGAGTGTCTTTCTTTATCATTGAATCCGTTTGAAACTATAATTGGACACCAATAATGTGAATACTACGATCAATGCGTGTCTGTTTTTATCATTGAATCCGTTTGAAACTATAATTGGACACCAATAATGTGAATACTACGATCAATGTGTATAATATATCGATTTTTCCGCATTTTTTTCAAATATTTCATGAACTATTGATTTTGAAAAAACAATTCATTTATATTTGTTGTATATTTTCCAAAAGCAATCATAAAAGATTTCATGAAAAATTTGGAAATATGCAGCAGTTTGGGAAATATTTGGAATTATTCAAAATTGTCGAAATTTTTTTCTAAGTCCCGACGAATTTTTTTGGGTTTTATTTTTTTCCCGCTGCAGTAATGAATTCGAAGAAACCAAATTGGGATGGGTTGATAGAGTCCATTGAGAGGTATTTTTAACAAAAAAATCATTTCTCAGTTTTTATTGATTCTGGAGATATATCGATTTTTCCGATTTTTTTTCGATTATTTCTCTGACTATTGATTTTGAAGAAACAATTCATTTACATTTTTTGTAGACTTCCCAAAGGCAATCATAAAAGGTTCTATGAAAAATTGAGAAATATGCAGCCGTTTGGGAAATATTCAGAATTATTCAAAATTGTCGAAATTTTTTTGTTTTTTTGGGTTTTATTTTTTTTCGCGCTCTGGTAACGAATTCGAAGAAACCAAATTGGGATATGTTGATAGAGTTCATTGAGAGGTATTTTTGACAAAAAAATTATTTCTCATTCTTTATTGGTTCTGGAGATATATCGATTTTTCCGTTTTTTTTCAAATATTTCCCGGACTATTGATTTTGAAGAAACAATTCATCTACATTTTTTGTATATTTTCCAAAGGCAATCATAAAAGGTTCTATGAAAAATTTGGAAATATGCAGCCGTTTGGGAAATATTTAGAATTATTCAAAATTGTCGAAATTTTTTTCAAAGTCCCGATGAATTTTTTTGGGTTTTATTTTTTTCGCGCTCTGGTAACGAATTCGAAGAAACCAAATTGGGATATGTTGATAGAGTTCATTGAGAGGTATTTTTGACAAAAAAATTATTTCTCAGTCTTTATTGGTTCTGGAGATATATTGATTTTTCCGATTTTTTTTCAAATATTTCCTGGACTATTGATATTGAAGGAACACTTCATTTACATTTTTTGTATATTTTCCAAAGGCAAACATAAAAAGTTCTATGGGAAATTTGAAAATATGCAGCCGTTTGGGAAATATTTGGAATTATTCAAAATCGACGAAACGAAATTTTTTCTAAGTCCCAACAAATTTTTGAATTTTTGGAATAGGAAAAAATTTCATCAATAACTTTTTGGAGTACTAATAGAGTACAATAAAATTGTTTGTACACACTTTTCCATATCTTGTTTAGTTTTTGAGATTCTAATGCTTTTATAAAAATTATTTCTAAGTCCAGCCTTTTTTTTGGATTTTATTTTTTCCCCGCTCTGTTATTGAATTCGAAAAAACCAAATTTGGAGGATCGATAGAGTTCATTGAAAGGTATTTTTTGCAAAAAATAAATTCTCAAGTTTTTTCTTAGTTTGTGAGATATATCAATTTTTCCGTTTTTTTCAAATATTTCTTGCACTATTGATTTTATCGAAAAAATGTAATAACATTTTTTGTAGGTTTCCCAAAGACACTTAAAAAAGGTATCGTGTGAAAATTTCAATTTTGTATCCGTTTTCAAAATATTCGATATTTTAAAAAATGAGAACTTCCATTTTCCGAAAAATGGGATTTTCACATTTTTCCGGTCGTTTCTTCGGAAAATGTTCATATGGAGATTTGTTCGTTTGTTCAAGTTCTATTTAATGCATATTTGATATCTTGGTTTCCTTAATTGGTTTCACCACAATAGAGGCTCAAAAAAAAGAAATTTTTTCGGAAAATCGACCGGAAAACCCGTTATTATTTTCCGATCCTTCTCAAAAACTATACACCTCGGAAGAGCATATAGGCGCATATTACCAAAAAATCTAGAAGGAAAAAAATAAATTCCTGGACCGCTATCGAGTTCCTCGCGAAAACCATGAAAAACCCCTTAAAAATTTTCCCGGTTTTCCGATAGCAAAAAAAATTAAAATTTGAGGTACTGTTTTTTTGTTATTGACATGATTAAAATTTCAACTCGATATCTTCAACGGTTCCGGAAATATAAGGTGGTTTCTGGAGACGACGGACATACAGAAAATTCCCAAAAAAATACCAATTTTTTTTTTATTTTTTTTTATTTTTCATTTTATCATGTCTATATTTATTTTTTTATGGGGAACATTTTTGCCTTATGAAAAATTGTTCTATCTCTTAAAATAAAAAAGTTAGTGCCCCCCCTGTAAATTATTATTATTATTATTTTTCTTTTTTTTTTTTGCTTTCTTCCTAATTTTTTACAAGGATCAATTTCTTTTTTGAACCGTGGCTCTATCTCTTTAAATAAAAAAAATAGCCCCCCTCTATATTCTCGGCCTATTTCATAAATTTAATCATTTTTTCACGAAAATCAGCTGTTTTTTCGTTTATTTATAGGGTATCGCAAAAATTTTTACGTGACTTTTTTGTAGGTCTATTTAAGGGGAACAAAATTGTTTATATAAAATTTTTCGATATCTCGTTTGGTTTTCGAGTTTTGGGCAATTTTGGAGGGGGAGTAAAAAATTTCTAATATTTTTTTCACTTTTTTCGTATTTTTCCCATCTTTTTATGTAGTTGGAAAAAAACGGTTTGGAGGTATTACTGAGGCATGTGTTGCGGATACGATGCATTTTTATTTTTTTCATTACCTCTATTAGTACGGTCAATATTTCGATTTTCCAATTTTTTTAGATATCTCCCGGACTATTAATTTTGGGAAAAAAATTAAAAAACAAAATTGTAGATTTTCCAAAGGCAGTCAAAAGCTGTCTCGGTGATTCGGAAAAATATCGACCATTTCCGAGTAATTTCGTATTATCCGAAATTCAAATGTTTTTTTTCATATATTTGAAATTTTCCCAGTTTTCCGATCATTTTAGAGAAAATATCGAAGAGCTATGATTTGTTGGTATATTCGTGCTCTACCAAAAACATTTTTCACAATTCAGTTTGGATTGTTGGTTTCGTTGTTTTTTGTGTTTTACAATATCGGAATTTTTCGGAAAATTTCCCGGAAAACCCGGTCATCATTTTACGATCACTCTCAAAACTCACAGCCTTCTGTTAGACATATTGAAGTATATCTAGAAGAAATTTGAAAGGATTCGAATCAATTATTGAACCGGTATCGAGAAAAGTAGGAACTTGAAAAAAAAAATCGGAAAATCACCGTAAAATTTTTCCGGATTTTCCGATCGCCAAAAAAAATCACGTGACAAATACCGTCATCGCGTTGATAAAATGACTGAAAGTCCCGTGCGATATCTTTGATATTTTAGGAAATATAGCGTTTTAAAAATTTTCGACACACAAAAATTTTTTTTAATTTTTTTTAATTTTTTTCAATTTTTTCATCTTTTATAGTGTCAGATATGGATCATTAACCCGTTTGAACCATCTCTCTATCTTTTCGAATAAAAAAGTTAGACACCCCTACAGGTCGAAGTTATTATTATTATTATTATTTTTTTTTCGATTTTTTTCTATTTTTCATTAAGGATCAAGGTCCCGTTGGATTCAAAGTTCTATCTATCCAAATAAAAAAGTTAGGCTCCCTCTGTCCGAAAGACCGTAGAATACTACTTCTCTAAAGATCGTAGTATAACAAGTTTGGGCGCGGGATTCGCCTACGCTAGCATCCGCCTGGCGCCCACACTTGGCCTGCCGGCGGCTTAACTGTCGCGCTTCGCGCGACGATCCTAGCCCCCCGTGTACACGTATATCCTTGCCGTGTACACGTATATCCTTTCCGTGTACACGTATATCCTTTCCGTGTACACGTATATCCTTTCCGTGTACACGTATATACCAATATTTGAATACTACGATCTTAAGGCGTTGTTCTTATTTTAAACGTTCATTGTCAAAATGATTAAAAACTATAATTGGACACCAATAATGTGAATACTACGATCAATGCTTGTCTGTCTTCATCATTGAGTCCGTTTGAAACTATAATTGGACACCAATAATGTGAATACTACGATCAATGCTTGTCTGTCTTCATCATTGAGTCCGTTTGAAACTATAATTGGACACCAAAAATGTTAATACTACGATCAATGCGTGTCTGTCATTATCGTTGGGTCAGTTTGAAACTATAATTGGACACCAATAATGTGAATACTACGATCAATGAGTGTCTTTCTTTATCATTGAATCCGTTTGAAACTATAATTGGACACCAATAATGTGAATACTACGATCAATGCTTGTCTGTCTTCATCATTGAGTCCGTTTGAAACTATAATTGGACACCAAAAATGTTAATACTACGATCAATGCGTGTCTGTCATTATCGTTGGGTCAGTTTGAAACTATAATTGGACACCAATAATGTGAATACTACGATCAATGAGTGTCTTTCTTTATCATTGAATCCGTTTGAAACTATAATTGGACACCAATAATGTGAATACTACGATCAATGCGTGTCTGTTTTTATCATTGAATCCGTTTGAAACTATAATTGGATACCAATAATGTGAATACTACGATCAATGCGTGTCTGTCTTTATCGTTGAGTCAGTTCGAACCTATAATTGGACACCAATAATGTGAATACTACGATCAATGAGTGTCTTCCTTTATCATTGAACCCGTTTGAAACTATAATTGGACACCAATAATGTGAATACTACGATCAATGCGTGTCTGTTTTTATCATTGAATCCGTTTGAAACTATAATTGGACACCAATAATGTGAATACTACGATCAATGTGTATAATATATCGATTTGTCCGCATTTTTTTCAAATATTTCATGAACTACTGATTTTGAAAAAACAATTCATTTATATTTTTTGTATATTTTCCAAAAGCAATCATAAAAGGTTTCATGAAAAATTTGGAAATATGCAGCAATTTGGGAAATATTTGGAATTATTCAAAATTGTCGAAATTTTTTTCCAAGTCCCGACGAATTTTTTTGGGTTTTATTTTTTTTCTGCTCTGGTAATGAATTTGAAGAAACCAAATTGGGATGGGTTGATAGAGTCCATTGAGAGGTATTTTTAACAAAAAAATCATTTCTCAGTTTTTATTGATTCTGGAGATATATCGATTTTTCCGATTTTTTTTAGAATATTTCTTGGACTATTGATTTTGAAGAAACAATTCATTTACATTTTTTGTAGACTCCCCAAAGGCAATCATAAAAGTTTCTATGAAAAATTGGGAATTATGCAGCCGTTTGGGAAATATTTAGAATTATTCAAAATTGTCGAAATTTTTTTCCAAGTCCCGACGAATTTTTTTGGGTTTTATTTTTTTTCTGCTCTGGTAATGAATTCGAAGAAACCAAATGGGGATATGTTGATAGAGTTCATTGGGAGGTATTTTTGACAAAAAAATCATTTCTCATTTTTTATTGGTTCTGGAGATATATCGATTTTTCCGATTTTTTTTCGAATATTTCTCGGACTATTAATTTTGAAAAAATAATTCATTTACATTTTTTGTAGACTTTCCAAAGGCAATCATAAAAGGTTCTATGAAAAATTGGGAAATATGCAGCCGTTTGGGAAATATTTGGAATTATTCAAAATTGTCGAAATTTTTTTCTAAGTCCCGACGAATTTTTTTGGGTTTTATTTTTTTCCCGCTGCAGTAATGAATTTGAAGAAACCAAATTGGGATGGGTTGATAGAGTCCATTGAGAGGTATTTTTAACAAAAAAATCATTTCTCAGTTTTTATTGATTCTGGAGATATATCGATTTTTCCGATTTTTTTTAGAATATTTCTTGGACTATTGATTTTGAAGAAACAATTCATTTATATTTTTTGTAGACTCCCCAAAGGCAATCATAAAAGTTTCTATGAAAAATTGGGAATTATGCAGCCGTTTGGGAAATATTTAGAATTATTCAAAATTGTCGAAATTTTTTTCCAAGTCCCGACGAATTTTTTTGGGTTTTATTTTTTTTCTGCTCTGGTAATGAATTCGAAGAAACCAAATGGGGATATGTTGATAGAGTTCATTGAGAGGTATTTTTGACAAAAAAATCATTTCTCATTTTTTATTGGTTCTGGAGATATATCGATTTTTCCAATTTTTTTTCGAATATTTCTCGGACTATTGATTTTGAAGAAACAATTAATTTACATTTTTTGTAGACTTCCCGAAGGCAATCATAAAAGGTTCTATGAAAAATTGGGAAATATGCAGCCGTTTGGGAAATATTTGGAATTATTCAAAATTGTCGAAATTTTTTTCTAAGTCCTGACGAATTTTTTTGGGTTTTATTTTTTTTCTGCTCTGGTAATGAATTCGAAGAAACCAAATTGGGATATTTTGATAGAGTCCATTGAGAGGTATTTTTAACAAAAAAATCATTTCTCAGTTTTTATTGATTCTGGAGATATATCGATTTTTCCGATTTTTTTTCGAATATTTCTTGGACTATTGATTTTGAAGAAACAATTCATTTACATTTTTTGTAGACTCCCCAAAGGCAATCATAAAAGGTTCTATGAAAAATTGGAAATTATGCAGCCGTTTGGGAAATATTTGGAATTATTCAAAATTGTCGAAATTTTTTTCTAAGTCCCGACGAATTTTTTTGGGTTTTATTTTTTTCCTGCTCTGGTAATGAATTCGAAGAAACCAAATTGGGATATGTTGATAGAGTTCATTGAGAGGTATTTTTGACAAAAAAATCATATCTCATTTTTTATTGGTTCTGGAGATATATCGATTTTTCCAATTTTTTTTCGAATATTTCTCGGACTATTGATTTTGAAGAAACAATTCATCTACATTTTTTGTAGACTTTTCAAAGGCAATCATAAAAGGTTCTATGAAAAATTGGGAAATATGCAGCCGTTTGGGAAACATTCGGAATTATTCAAAATTATCGAAAATTTTTTCTAAGTCCCGACGAATTTTTTTATTTTTGAAATAGGAAAAAAATTCATTCGAAACTTTTTGTAGTACTAATGGAGTACAATGAAATTGTTTTCATACACTTTTCCATATCTTGTTTAGTTTTTGAGATTTTGGTGCTTTTATAAAAAAAATTTCTAAGTCCAGCCTTTTTTTTGGATTTTATTTTTTTCCCGCTTTGTTATTGAATTCGAAAAAACCAAATTTACAGGATCGATAGAGTTCATTGAGAAGTATCTTCTGCAAAAAATTGATTTCCAAGTTTTTTCTTAATTCGGGAGATATATCGATTTTCCCGTTTTTTTCAAATATTTCCTGTACTATTGAAAATAGGGGAATTATTCATTTACATATTTCATAGATTTTTTGAAGGCGGTCAAAAAAGGTATCGTGGTAAATTGAAAAAATATCAGCAGTTTCCGAGATATTTCGTATTTTAAAAAATTACAATTTTTTTATTCATATTTTTCAATTTTTCTCAGTTTTCCGGACATTTTCTTAAAAGTGTTGAAGGGGTATGATTTTTTTGTATTTCCACGCTCTATCCATTGCATTGTTCAAAATTCAGTTTCGATCATCGGTGCGGTTTTTATTCGAAATTTTCACTTTTCGGAAAATCGTCCGGAAAACTCGTTTATATTTTCCGATCCTTCTCAAAAACTATACACCTGAGAAGGATATATAGGCGCATATTTCAAAAGAAATTGGAAGGAA
Source organism: Chrysolina haemoptera (assembly GCA_958298965.1). Taxonomy (NCBI): domain Eukaryota; kingdom Metazoa; phylum Arthropoda; class Insecta; order Coleoptera; family Chrysomelidae; genus Chrysolina; species Chrysolina haemoptera. The sequence continues at coordinate 26,594,481 of OY282597.1, read as the reverse complement.
AAAAATCATTTCCTGAACCGCTATCGAGTTACCGGTGAAAAACATGAAAAACCATTTAAAAATTTTCCGGATTTTCCGATCGCAAAAAAAAAAAATTTGAGAAATATTGTCCTCGAGTTATTGATGTGGTTCAAATTTAAACGCGATATCTCCAAGGGCTCGGAAAATATAAAGGTTTGAATATGACACGACAGAAAGTCACAAATCGGACAAAAATTTTATTTTTTTCAATTTTTTGTTTTTTCATTTTCATATTTATTTTTCAAAGGGCCACATTTTCTCTTTATGAAAAATGATTCTATCTCTCCAAATAAAAAAGTGAGTGTCACAATTATTATTATTATTATTATTTTTTTTTGTTTTTTTTCTTGGTTTCTTCCTAATTTTTTACAAGGATCAATTTCTTTTTTGAACCGTGGCTCTATCTCTTTAAATAAAAAAAATAGCCCCCCTCTGTATTCTCGGCCTCTTTCATAATTTTAATCATTTTTTCACGAAAATCAGCTGTTTTTTCGTTTATTTATAGGGTATCGCAAAAATTTTTACGTGACTTTTTTGTAGGTCTATTCAAGGGGAACAAAATTGTTTATATAAAATTTTTCGATATCTCGTTTGTTTTTCGAGTTTTGGGCAATTTTGGAGGGGGAGTAAAAAATTTTTAATATTTTTTTCACTTTTTTCGTATTTTTTCCATCTTTTTATGTAGTTGGAAAAAAACGGTTTGGAGGTATTACTGAGGCATGTGTTGCGGATACGATGCACTTTTATTTTTTTCATTACCTCTATTAGTACGGTCAATAATTCGATTTTCCAATTTTTTTAGATATCTCCCGGACTATTAATTTCGGGAAAAAAATTAAAAAACAAAATTGTAGATTTTCCAAAGGCAGTCAAAAGCTGTCTCGGTGATTCGGAAAAATATCGACCATTTCCGAGTAATTTCGTATTATCCGAAATTCAAATGTTTTTTTTCATTTTTTTGAAATTTTCCCAGTTTTCCGATCATTTTAGAGAAAATATCGAAGAGCTACGATTTGTTGGTATATTCGTGCACTGCCAAAAACATTTTTCACAATTCAGTTTCGATTGTTGGTTTCGTTGTTTTTTGTGTTTTACAATATCGGAATTTTTCGGAATATTTCCCGGAAAACCCGGTCATCATTTTCCGATCATTCTCAAAGCTCACAGCCTTCTGTAAGACATATTGAAGTATATCTAGAAGAAATTTGAAAGAATTCGAATCAATTCTTGAACCGGTATCGAGAAAAGTAGGAACTTGAAAAAAAAAATCGGAAAATCACCGTAAACTTTTTCCGGATTTTCCGATCGCCAAAAAAAATCACGTGACAAATACCGTCATCAAGTTGATAAAATGAATGAAAGTCCCGAGCGATATCTTCGATATTTTGGGAAATATAGCGTTTTAAAAATTTTCGACACACAAAAAATTTTTTTTATTTTTTTTAATTTTTTTCAGTTTTTTCATCTTTTATAGTGTCAGATATGGATCATTAACCCGTTTGAACCAACTCTCTATCTTTTCGAATAAAAAAGTTAGACACCCCTACAGGTCGAAGTTATTATTATTATTATTATTTTTTTCTTGATTTTTTTCCATTTTTTATTAAGGATCAAGGTCCCGTTGGATTCAAAGTTCTATCTATTCAAATAAAAAAGTTAGGCTCCCTCTGTATTTCTCTGTCCGAAAGACCGTAGAATACTACTCTCTAAAGATCGTAGTATAACAAGTTTGGGCGCGGGATTCGCCTACGCTAGCATCCGCCTTGCGCCCACACTTGGCCTGCCGGCGGCTTAACTGTCGCGCTTCGCGCGACGATCCTAGCCCCCCGTGTACACGTATATCCTTTCCGTGTACACGTATATCCATTCCGTGTACACGTATATCCTTTCCGTGTACACGTATCTACCAATTATTTGAATACTACGATCTTAAGGCGTTGTTCTTATTTTAAAGGTTCATTGTCAAAATGATTAGAAACTATAATTGGATACCAATAATGTGAATACTACGATTAATGCGTGTCTGTCTTTATAATTGAATCTATTTGATACTATAATTGGACACCAATAATGTGAATACTACGATCAATGTGTGTCTGTCTTTATCATTGAATCCATTTGAAACTATAATTGGACACCAATAATGTGAATACTACGATCAATGCTTGTCTGTCTTCATCATTGAGTCCGTTTGAACCTATAATTGGACACCAATAATGTGAATACTACGATCAATGCGTGTCTGTCTTTATCGTTGGGTCAGTTTGAAACTATAATTGGACACCAAAAATGTGAATACTACGATCAATGCGTGCCTGTCTTTATCATTGAGTCAGTTTGAAACTATAATTGGACACCAATAATGTGAATACTACGATCAATGAGTGTCTTTCTTTATCATTGAATCCGTTTGAAACTATAATTGGACACCAATAATGTGAATACTACGATCAATGTGTATAATATATCGATTTTTCCGCATTTTTTTCAAATATTTCATGAACTATTGATTTTGAAAAAACAATTCATTTATATTTTTTGTATATTTTCCAAAAGCAATCATAAAAGGTTCTATGAAAAATTGGGAAATATGCAGCCGTTTGGGAAATATTTAGAATTATTCAAAATTGTCGAAATTTTTTTCTAAGTCCCGACGAATTTTTTTGGGTTTTATTTTTTTTCTGCTCTGGTAATGAATTCGAAGAAACCAAATTGGGATATGTTGATAGAGTTAATTGAGAGGTATTTTTGACAAAAAAATCATTTCTCATTTTTTATTGGTTCTGGAGATATATCGATTTTTCCGATTTTTTTTCGATTATTTCTCGGACTATTGATTTTGAAGAAACAATTCATTTACATTTTTTGTAGACTTCCCAAAGGCAATCATAAAAGGTTCTATGAAAAATTGGGAAATATGCAGCCGTTTGGGAAATATTTAGAATTATTCAAAATTGGCGAAATTTTTTTCTAAGTCTCGACGAATTTTTTTGGGTTTTATTTTTTTTCTGCTCTGGTAATGAATTCGAAGAAACCAAACTGGGATATGTTGATAGAGTTCATTGAGAGGTATTTTTGACAAAAAAATCTTTTCTCATTTTTTATTGGTTCTGGAGATATATCGATTTTTCCGATTTTTTTTCGATTATTTCTTGGACTATTGATTTTAAAGAAACAATTCATTTACATTTTTTGTAGACTTCCCGAAGGCAATCATAAAAGGTTCTATGAAAAATTGGGAAATATGCAGCCGTTTGGGAAATATTTGGAATTATTCAAAATTGTCGAAATTTTTTTCTAAGTCCCGACGAATTTTTTTGGGTTTTATTTTTTTTCTGCTCTGGTAATGAATTCGAAGAAACCAAATTGGGATATGTTGATAGAGTTAATTGAGAGGTATTTTTGACAAAAAAATCATTTCTCATTTTTTATTGGTTCTGGAGATATATCGATTTTTCCGATTTTTCCGATTTTTTTTCGATTATTTCTCGGACTATTGATTTTGAAGAAACAATTCATTTACATTTTTTGTAGACTTCCCAAAGGCAATCATAAAAGGTTCTATGAAAAATTGAGAAATATGCAGCCGTTTGGGAAATATTTGGAATTATTCAAAATCGAAGAAATTTTTTTTTAAGTCCCGACGAATTTTTTTGGGTTTTATTTTTTTCCCGCTGCAGTAATGAATTCGAAGAAAGCAAATTGGGATGGGTTGATAGAGTCCATTGAGAGGTATTTTTGACAAAAATATCATTTCTCATTTTTTATTGGTTCTGGAGATATATCGATTTTTCCGATTTTTTTTCGATTATTTCTCGGACTATTGATTTTGAAGAAACAATTCATTTACATTTTTTGTAGACTTCTCAAAGGCAATCATAAAAGGTTCTATGAAAAATTGAGATATATGCAGCCGTTTGGGAAATATTTGGAATTATTCAAAATTGTCGAAATTTTTTTCTAAGTCCCGACGAATTTTTTTAGATTTTATTTTTTTCCCGCTGTAGTAATGAATTCGAAGAAACCAAATTGGAAGAAGTTGATAGAGTTCGTTGAGAGGTATTTTTGACAAAAAAATCATTCCTCATTTTTTATTGGTTCTGGAGATATATCGATTTTACCGTTTTTTTTTCAAATATTTCCCGGACTATTGATTTTGAAGAAACAATTCATTAACATTTTTTGTATACTTTTCAAAAACAATCATAAAAGGTTCTATGAAAAATTTGGAAATATGCAGCCGTTTGGGAAATATTTGAAATTATTCAAAATTATCGAAAATTTTTTCCAAGTCCCGACGAATTTTTTTATTTTTGAAATAGGAAAAAAATTCATTCGAAACTTTTTGTAGTACTAATGAAGTACAATAAAATTGTTTTCATACACTTTTTCATATCTTGTTTAGTTTTTGAGATTTTGGTGCTTTTATAAAAAAAATTTCTAAGTCCAGCCTTTTTTTTGGATTTTATTTTTTTCCCGCTTTGTTATTGAATTCGAAAAAACCAAATTTACACGATCGATAGAGTTCATTGAGAGGTATCTTCTGCAAAAAATAAATTTCCAAGTTTTTTCTTAATTCGGGAGATATATCGATTTTCCCGTTTTTTTCAAATATTTCCTGTACTATTGAAAATAGGGAAATTATTTAATTACATATTTTATAGATTTTTTGAAGGCGGTCAAAAAAGGTATCGTGGTAAATTGGAAAAATATCAGCAGTTTCCGAGATATTTCGTATTTTTAAAAATTACAATTTTTTTTTTCATATTTTTCAATTTTTCTCAGTTTTCCGGACATTTTCTTAAAAGTGTTGAAGAGGTATGATTTTTTTGTATTTCCAAGCTCTATCCACTGCATTGTTCAAAATTCAATTTCGATCATCGGTGCGGTTTTTATTCGAAATTTTCACTTTTCGGAAAATCGTCCGGAAAACCCGTTTTCATTTTCCGATCCTTCTCAAAAACTATACACCTGAGAAGGCTATATAGGCGCATATTTCTAAAAAAATTGGAATGGAAAAAATCATTTCCTGAACCGCTATCGAGTTACCGGTGAAAACCTTAAAAATGACCTTGAAAATTTTCCGGGTTTTCCGATCGCAAAAAAAAATTTTTTTCGAGATACATTTTTTGAGTTATTGATTTGATTCAAATTTCAAAGCAATATCTCCAAGGGTTTGGAAATCATAGCGTTCGCCCCGGGGGCGACAGACAAAAAAAAAATGAGTCGACATTTTAATTTTTTTTAATTTTTTATTTTTTTATTTCCATATTCATTTTTCAAAGGGCCACATTTTCTCTTTATGAAAAATGATTCTATCTCTCCAAATAAAAAAGTGAGTGTCACAATTATTATTATTATTATTTTTTTTTTTTGTTTTTTTTCTTGGTTTCTTCCTAATTTTTTACAAGGATCAATTTCTTTTTTGAACCGTGGCTCTATCTCTTTAAATAAAAAAAATAGCCCCCCTCTGTATTCTCAGCCTCTTTCATAATTTTAATCATTT